>CM062859.1:26443206-28843206 GCA_031772225.1 Eubasilissa splendida
AATAACCAAAGATCGTATTGAAGAGGACCCGAATGAGTCGATTCGCCATCGTGCACAGCAATTGAAGCTGTGGAATATGCGCGAAATCATATTTAAATACTAATGGTATAATATTATCTTTCCAATAAAGCCAATATTATTTATGGCCATTACCACGATTTTTTTGTGTTTTATTTAATTTTTAAAGTTTTATACCTACCTCTAAAAAATACACCTAAATAATGAAACAGCTTCTTTTTTTGTCATTAAATAAGTATAAAATCGTTGAAAGGTTATCTATATTAAAAAAATATAAAAATAATAACGTATATATGATTAATATGTATTAGTAACGTAACACCTTAATCTGAAAATAAAACACGTTTAATTTACGTTTCGCCTTGCAAGGGCATTATCAATCTAACAATTTAACTCAACAACTTGTATTTATAACTATAATGGGGGAGAGCAAAACAATTTCATTTGCATGAGATGAAAAGGGACAACATTATTCATTGGAATTATGAGGATTTCCATACAATTTGAAAGCCTCTAATTATGTGCTAAGTAACCATTCGGTCTCAATACTAATGATATTTTAATGTCATGAATAATTTGTAGAAAAGGACAGCTATATAATTTTACAATCTGAGAAGACAATACTAAAAGTGAGACATTTTTGTATTCTGAGATTTATAATTTATTGAATGATTCTATTAAATACAATAGTTACATTCAACACGAATTATATTTTAAGAATTAAACGAGTAGAATAAAAAAAACAAGAATTTTTTTTTTACAAATGTGATTATGGAGTTCTACAAACTTACCTCAGAGACTGTAAAAAACCTTAATCTATTAATGCCGTCAATTATATCAAATATCCTAGATAAATATTTGATCTTAGTTTGTTAATTTTTTAATCTATTGTACATACATTTTTAATAAAATAAAAAAATTATTGTGAATTTGTAATTTCAGAATTTCTGTAGTTATTTTAATATAAATTAAATGAATTAATTATAAAGATAACAAAGATTTGTTTAAATATATATTTATATAATAATGAATAATTTTACTTGTGTTACACACATTTTCTATGTTTAAGTGATGAACATGTGAGGTCAATTATCTTCACAGTCATTATTACCGCTGACAATGCCTGAACGCGCCTAACATTTACAGGTGCATGAAACCAGAGCTCTTGATAGCCGCAAAAACACACACACAGTACCGACATCATAATAACTGACATCAGGTGCCAATAATGTGTACCCGCAACCAAGTAAAACCCGCTCGTAAGCTCCACTCCGCCTTCCAGACACGATCTTTACAGAACGCTCCTCAGTGAAGACTTTTCATTGGACGGATATCGTGTATTGTCAACCGTAAATTGTTTCATCTTTCTATTTATCAACCTACTCTGGCCGCACATACTTACATACACACACACACACACTGCGATTATAATCAAACGAACATGTGATTGAATGGGTGGGTATAACCTTCCAATTCACCTGCCAAACACAATACACACATAAATTCATAAATATTTAACATAAGACAAATTATAGATATTTCATTTAGACGAAGCTATTTATATTGGCTTAAGTGATCACTTTACACAATGTAACGTTCACCATTCCACCCATAATTAACCTCCATATTTATCAAATTTTTCAAAACTGTGCATATGTTACTATGTAGAAATACTTAAGAGTATTTAACTATAACTTCGCTGTCGCCATCTATAGTTTGAAATTTGATATTCATACTAATGAGAATCTTATTTTTTTAGAAATCATGGAAGCTATATTCTTTATTTTCATATATGTCAAATGATTTACACATTATACTAGAATACGCCTGAAAAATTATATAGCCGCATGCTTCCATACTTGCCATATAATATAATAGCTTCATCTCTATAAGATATCTATAATTTGTCTTAATAACAATGACTTTGGAGGTAAAAATCCAGTAATTGTGTGTTCTTGAACATGTTCAAATATTGTTAATTAAGTACTAATTATGAATTATTATTGTATTAATTAGAAAGATATACATATAAAATCAATTTTATCGAAAAATATTATTGATGCGCTACCGGGATTCGAAACCGGATCTCTTTCCAAACCGGGAGAGGTGCATTATCCAACTATGCTACAGCGACATTATTTTTGATGAAAAATTTTCAAACCTATATGTTATACTTTTTCAAATTAATACATCTATCGTTCCATTATTTGAAAGCCATTCTTTCTAATTAATACATTTAATTAGTCTTTAAAATATCACAGACCTGTGTCCTGATTAATTACAACTTCACAATAAGAATGTGTTATCCTAATAATTATTAATTTAATATACTATATTTATATTACGAACATGAAAATAGCGTCATGAACACACTCAACTCCTGGTACGATAGGAATTTACTTTCTTTAAACTCCAAAAAAACTTATTACATTCCCTTTTCAATTAAAAGTCTTAAAACACCGCCCCATATAAAAATTACTATCCATAACGACAACTGTAACAAAATTACAAGTACACACTTAAGTCCAAAAAAATAAATCTAATATCTCGGTGTAATTATTGATCAACATTTAAAATGGCACAGGCACATTAGCGAATTAGTAAAAAGATTAAGAAAATGTATTTATATATTCATAAGATTAAGGAACATTTTAAGTATAAATAATTTTAAAAAGGTATATTTTGCTATTGTTCACTCACTACTCCGGTATGGAATAATTGGGTGGGGAGGAGTATACAAAAATATAATGAATTCGGTAAAAATAATACAGAGAACAATTATCAAAGTAATATTAAAAAAAAGATCAAACTTTTTTTACAAAATATTTACAAAGAAATCTCAATTAATCAATTTATTAAAGAAAATAACACTGTAAAATTTAAACCAAGCACACCATTAAGGTTTACACATAATTTTAAAATCCCTAAATGTAACACTAAATGTAAAATTTTATAAATAGCCTCCCTACACAAATTAAAGAAATATAAGATATAATAGAGTTTATAAAGAAATTGAATAAACTTTTCAGAAACACATAATTAGAAAATAAACAATATTACAGAACACTTCAAAAGCATACAAATAGACAATAAATAAAATATTATATAAAATTATTATAGTGTAATTCCCTCTCCAAGTAAAAGAGCTAGTCTCTTTTTGGAGAAACAAGTAATTTTAATAATGTAAAATAATTTATGTTATAAAGAAATTGTAAAAATGTCAAATAAATAAAAAAAATAAAAAATTACAAATTGATCCCACGGAGAAGGCTACTAAATAAATAAATTTTTGAATCGTGCAACAAGTCAGGTGACTTTATTTGTACACATTTTTTTTTTACATATCTTTATGCCTTTTAAGGATAAATTACAATAATAATAGCTGTTTAATTAACTTTTACATGAATTTTTATTGCATCAAATTACCTGTGACCATAATCACCTGTCAGTGACGACAGTGAGGTTGGGATATTTCCAATTTCCATACGTAATGGTGTAAATGTATGAATTAAGGGAATAATTCAACAACAACTTCGCAATGAATCCGACCGCCCACTTTAGACTCGATCACCGATCGTATCAAATATTTCGCAAAAATTTTGCGTTCTCTTTATATAAAATAATATACCAGAGCAGCAATTTCAACCGAATAATACAAAAATTCAAACGCAATTGACAGACGCGCAGTATAAGTGATTGGCGAATTGTTCGATACGACTTGTCCCCGCTGCGGGTAGTTGAAACGTTTCTACCGAGTGTTGTGCTATTCTGCAAACTAGACCAAACGTAGATATCGGATCGGTGAAAACGTGTTGTGGCGTATAATTTAGCGCGACTTCCAAATAAACTGACAAATATTTCTCTGCTGCCATTTTATAATATAGACAGTTGATATCGCAGACCAGTACGTGAATGTATAGACGAGGGGGTTGGAACATTAGTTGCGGGACGAGGGGCATTCTACAAACATTAAAATTGTTTTAAATATGAATTAAATATATTAATTATAAAGATATACATATAAAATCAACTTTATCGAAAAATATTGTTGTTGCGCTACCGGGATTCAAACCTGGATCTCTTTCCTAACCGGGGAAGGTGCTTTATCCAACTAAGCTACAGCGACATTATTTTTAGCGACAATTTTCGACCCTATATAATACCTTTTTGATATTAATACATTTAATCGTTCCATCATTTGACAGAGCCATCTACCTTATTTTTACAGAATCTCAAATAACTGATAGCAGACACCAGAATTATTAATTAATTTATTATCATTATTATCAATTCATCATAAAATAAGGTAGATGGCTCTGTCAAATGATGGAACGATTAAATGTATTAATATCAAAAAGGTAACATATAGGGTCGAAAAATTGTCGCTAAAAATAATGTCGCTGTAGCTTAGTTGGATAAAAGCACCTTCCCCGGTTAGGAAAGAGATCCAGGTTCGAATCCCGGTGGCGCAACAACAATATTTTTCAATTGTTTGTAAACTATGCCTATGAATTTCTCTAGTGAGACGGGCACAGTCCAAACAGATTTTTACATTGTATTATATAGTTACAAATAAAATTAAAAAAAACATTCTTTGCGGAAACATAAATCCGATAGTTTATGACAAATTTGTGGAAAAGTAAAAAAAATTATTTAATCTTCAAAAATTAAATATTTGTGTAAATGTATTATATTGTCAGGGTTTAAATCTTCGATTAAATCGAGTCACATATTTAAAAAAAGTCTTCGAGTTATTTGATTGCGTAAGCGGCGCCAAAGTGATCACGCGGGTGACACCAAATTGAAAATATTGAAACAAGAAATTTGCGTTAGTTCAGCTCCATATTCGCCAAAGTAACGAAAATGTCGAACGTGTTTTTAATATCTGTAGATTAAGATTATTTAATGTTTTCTCTTTTATATATTAAATAGCATTTTTAAAGTTAGTAAATATATATAACAATGAGTCAATACATATTAAATTTAAATTAAATGTTTTCATCAATGTAGCGGAAACTTATGAATTTTTTCTAATGCCAAGTATTATTCTATGCTAATTACCTTTCTTATTGAATTTTGACGTGCGTAAATTAAACGTGTTTTTAATCTCTCTACATTTAAAATGACTTAAATGCTATCTCTTTTGTGTATTCAATATATATAGTACATGCGAGTATATTATTCAATATAAAATATATTCTTACAATACTGTCTAAAACATATAATATTTTTTTGTTTATGTCTAAACATTAACAGATGGTTAATGTATATTTAAGTTTTGCAACATTTAATCACTATGGATGTGTTGCAAAAGTGGAATAATTGTAATTACATTTTACGTTACATACGTTTTGGAACCGGAAAATTTAAAATAAATAAACGTTTTTTTGATGCATTTGTGTACTATAATGTAAACGCGTAATAAATGTGATTACATTTATAAAAAATAAATTATTTAAATAATTTTAACTTACAGATATTTAAAACACGATCGACATATTTATATAAGATGCGCGATCTAGCAACTGTTGTATTTTTTCTTACTGGCAATGTACACTACGCACGTTAAGAAAAGCAATCGGCTGTAGCTGTCAGGCCTGCGGGCGGTTATTGTGGTGGTTGCTACGCGATCAGGGTTTTCGTAACATAGTATTTTAGTAAATACTAATTAAATGTATTAATTTGTAAGATATACATATAAAATAAATTTTATCGAAAAATATTGTTGTTGCGCCACCGGGATTCGAACCTGGATCTGTTTCCAAACCGAGGAAGGTGCATTTTTGCTACTTTGCTTTTACTGAATCTCAAATGATAATAATTTGAAAAAGTGTAACGTACAGGTTCGAAAATTTGTTGTCAAAAATAATGTCGCTGTAGCATAGTTGGATAACGCACCTTCCCCGGTTTGGAAAGAGATCCAAGTTCGAATACCTGTAGCGCACAATAGTATTTTAAGATTAAATTGATTTTACATGTATATCTTTCTAATTTATAATATTTTTAAAATATGTCTGATTGGCTACTTGTTTTATTACGTTTGATCATACTGTGATGGACCGTTTTCTATATTTAATAAAATATTATTTTCAACACTGAAAAATGATAAGCAACTGTCAACAACGTCCGCTACACAACCAAGAAACAGCAATCGGCACGGAAATTGTGGCTGTGGCCGCGCAGCTTTATTATATTTATGATGCTATCGAATGGCGCCCGTTGTCTTTCTTTTCCTAGTAGCGGAGGAGGTTTGTTTAATGAAGAAATTTGAGCAATTATTATCGAAATTTTTGCTTTTTAGTAGAATTTTTGATAGACGTAACATCACCAGGCTGCCACTTTCTACGAGGTGGTGTTGTTTTGCGTCGGTCAGATGATTTGTCTCCGTGAGTATTTTAAAACAAAACATAATGAATTCAATTCGTCATTCTGATAAATCAAAACCATATCGAAGTGTTATGCAATGAATAATTTTACAAATACAAGAAATGTTATTCAATTAGAATAAAATGGTTTTCTTACATATTGTAGAACTAGAAAGATATGCAATAAAAAATATTTTTTTCCTATCTGGCGAATTTCGTTTCGCTATGGCAATCGAACACATTTTCGACAATTTTTTTACTTATTTTCTGTAATTTTTCCAATTGAAACATCTTTTCTTCCATTTTTAAAAGCAATTAACTTTATATTGCGGCGAATCTCAAATACCTTTGAGTAAAGTACGCTAGGAGACGCCAGAAATAGCAATAAATTAATTAATTGCTTTAAAAAATGACTGTAAACGCGTTTCCTCGGATAGGAAGAGTAATTACTAAATATAATTTTTCTGTGTTTCTTTCAAGTTGACTAATTTAATTTGTATTAAAAATACCACAGAACATTGTTCTGAAAATGTAACTTCACTACAAAAATGTGTTCTCCTTAAAAATACCTATAATTGTAGTTTGTTATAAATTATTTTTCCGTAATTCTTTTTTTCATATTTAAGTCTTGCCTATAATCATATTAAAAAAACTTGGAAAATAGCCAACTAATTAGTTTCTCAGGTTTTAATTCTCTTCTCAATGCCAAGAAAGGTCTGGTGCCAACTGAACAGGCAACCGATACATGTAAAGGATGTTTTTTAGAGGTTTATTTTTCGAATTGGCGATAGTCAATTTAACAGCTGAAAGCTGATTTGTGCTCAGTTTGGTTTATAGATCCATAACCAGTAATTACTATTTTTTTCGTTCTCCAATTGAATGGCATTAATGTGGAAGAACTCTGGTTTTAACAAGATGGCGCAACATGCCACATATCACGCGCCACAATCAATTTATTGAAGAAAACATTCGATGACACCTTTGGATTAGTTTCTGTTAGGATATGTGAAGTCGTTAATCTACACCGATAAACCATAGGCTATAGATGACTTGGAAGCCAACATTCGTCGCGTTATTGCCGATATACGTTCCCAGCTGCTCCAAAAAGTGGTCGAAAATTGAACAAATTGCGCTTTATTCGAGCCATATGCGCGAAATCATATTTAAACATTAATTGCATCAAATTATCTTTCCAATAAAACCAATACCATGGCTATTAAAATCACACCCTGTGGATACAGCGAAGGATACATTACATAAATAGGGGTTGGCATCGGCTCCACTGTTTATATGTAAAATTGTGACTTGTTTGTTTATAAAATAAGTGTGTTTTTTTGATGAATATGAATGATGTCATAATTTGTATTTTTATTATTTCAACTAACTAACTAATCATCACGCCGTTTCTCCGCGGGGGTAGACAGATCGGTTAGAGCGCCACACTCTTCTGTCCTGACGCACATTTCTCGTCTCATCCACGTTCACACATTTTCTCATACAAGATTTTTAAGGCTTCTGACAAGTTCCAAGTCTTCCGCGGACGTTCTCTGTTTCTGGCGCCATCAACACTTGCGTCATATATCTTCTTATCATTCTCTCCTCATTCATCCTTTTCACTGCTAACGAACTGTTTGTATATCAATACATTAAAAAAATACGCCAAAAAGACACAAGAATTATTAGTCATAGTTTCGAAATTGCTAAACTTTCCATAAATATTAAAGACGCGATTAATTAGCATTGATGAGTGGAACCGATAAGGGGTGCAGACTTTTATACTGGCTCCGGGATAGGGATCTCTTTTATTAATTTTCTGGATGATCTAGTTCCAAAATGTTTAAAATAGCTTGAGAAAATAAAACTAAAAAGAATTGCAACGAAATGATTGTAGGGAAGAATACATAATTTTTAAAAAATTGTTTCAGAGTGGTTAGGATGCATGATTAGATTTTAGTTTCTGCTCTGAATTCTACCAGCTTAACGTTTTTGAAAGTTAAATTATTTACATTATTTTCACACATTTTAAAATTTAATTAGAAAAATCATATGTTATGTTACAGTCAAGATATAAATAGATTTAATTTTTTTTTAAATATCCATCAAGTGCTGTAGATAGAAACGGTGACGTTGCACGGCAGTCGCCTTTCGGCTATGAAATGTGGCGGACGTGTACTAGCATATGGTGCCCGTCGATCACTAGTTATCTTGTATTATCTTATGGATAACAAATTATTTGGTGTCTTTTTTCATAATAATGTGGTGTTGATGCAAGTCAAATATTACCCTGTTCCTCATTTCCGTCGTTTCCACACTCCTTCGTTATACCTGTCCCTTTCTGGCTAACGAGTACCTAGGAATTTCGGCCGACGTGTAACAGATTGCTTTTCTAACGTTGATGTGTCAATACGTTTTTCAAAAGTGTCGCCGTGCGTTAAATCCGGACCACGAAAAAAACGACTATCGACAGTATCTCGAAGTGCAGTGATATCTTCTTTCTTCACCTAATAAGATTGAGTCAACGGGTGATGTAATTTGCTGTCCAGCCCAGGATTGAGTTCAGGGTAGACCGGATCCTCTCTAACGTTATTCCTTTCTTACTTCAATTCTGGTTGCGTCAACTAAACAATAGTTTAAATCAATACAGTCCGCGGGATCTGTTCCCACCACGTGGTTTTAAACATTTTGAAGTTTTCCGACTCACTTGTAAGTAAAAAATAAAGTCAAAGTACAAAGAAAGAAGCCTCGATAATGACACGCATTACATACACTAATGTTCGCTAATTATTATTTATTTTATTTTTATTTGCATTTTGAGTTTTAAAGGGAGATAGCTCTTATTTATAATAAAAGGTGGTTGAAACATTCTGTACAAAGTCGCTTTAATGATGTTGTGCTCTTTTGAATCCACGTATTTTTATTCTTTTTTTACTACGGCAATTATGTTTGTTATCTTTGTGTGTATTGTTACAACTTCACAATAAGAATGTGATAAAGTTGTATCAATGTGTCCAAAATTTTATAAAAATGAATTGTTAATTCTGGCGTCTGCTATCAGATTACTCAAAGGTATTTGAAATTCCCTAAAAATTAGGCTCTTTCAAATAATAGAACGATTAAGTGTATTAATATCACAAAGGTAACACATAAGGTTCGAAAATTTGTCGCTAAATATATTTGTTGAGCTGTTTTTGTACTATATTAGAATGATAAATTATAACAGGTTATTTATTATAAGAATTTGTTTGATGAGGTTTTTTTTCTTAAATTTATTTAATTATTGTATCTTAATTGTGATTTAAATGTGTTGTTTAGATCACATTATTGAAAATTATAGATAATTATGTCTTCTTTAGCATAGACTTTAGTCTAGTTAAACGTGTTATAAAAATGTTTTTTCCATTAAGAAATTTTTTCTGTATATCTTTCTAGTATATATATTATTTTAATTTGTATTAATACATTTTGTGATGTAATTGTTACTTTTTAGAGAAATTTTAGATGTCTATATTTATTTGTTTGCATAAAATATATGTGCATTTAACCCTTCCCAAACCGTGCAGTAACACAGGTCTTCATGCAACATACAATTCATATTTTAGATAATCCTAAAGAAAATATTAGCGCTTAGGAATAACTAGTGAAAAAACAATTATGAAAAGGGAATTCAATCCGTTGGTAAAAATGCCATTTGTGATATGAAAGACAGAGATCACACACTATTTTCACAGTGAAAAGAACAACAAACATACAAATAATAAAATTGTCTCTTTCTCACTAATTAAATGAGGAGAGATTAGAAGGAAGGACACATTGTATATCACTTTTTCAAAATTGAATGGTCAATATTTTGAGTACATTCGTGCCATTATAGCCATTTAAGCAAGTATATATTTTTTATAAAGCGGTAACACGAGTTGACAGCATGGCTGCGATTGGGTATTTTATATCATGGTATGGTAAAGGTTAATCAGCATGAATTTCAACATTGGAATACAGAATCAATATTCTTACTATTTTTAAACTGCACTGAACGTTTGTAAACGCAAGTAGGTTTATCTTGAGGGCTTCCTGGAACAAAGCTCTAACCTCTTAATATACCTAAAATCAAATAAACTTATCTTAATAATATTGTTTTTTTCTACCAATGAAGGTCTATGAAGTTAGCCAAAAATACACACGTTTACCCTATTTTATATGTTTAGAAAACTGGATTAAAATTAGTGTTGATTTTATCGTGGAACTCATAATAATAAATATCCGAATATAATCATATCTATCTCATCCAGCGAGACTCATAAAAAATAATCGTTTTTGTATGTAGTTAAATCTCCAGTAGATTATAACTTGTTTGAGATGAATCATTAACTTTTATTGACCAGTAAATGAATAGAAACGAAATAAAGTGTACATATAGGAAGAGGGGTTTGGAACATTAACATATTCTCTGCGGTGGTGGGTCAGATATGACCCGGGTGTTTGTAAACATATGAATTACGCTACAAATATTAGTTTAATGCTGTTTTCCTTCCAGCTAATATTTTATTAAATATTTCCAAATAATTTGAGATACAAATGAGTTATTGATAAAAATGTAAAAAACGCTCAAAAATCAGTCGCTTTTACGGGATTGAATCTTAGTGCTTACACCGAAATATATATTGTCAACATTTTGAGCGGGTAGACAAAATATACCAGGTATGCGTCCATGTATTTGTTTTGACTTATTTTCGTCTGGTGGCCCTTAGACAATACCAGTCATATAACTATTGAGGGGCGTTACGCCCACATGTAAGTTTTATGACACTACCTGTTCGGGTTCCGACGAGAAGATAACATGCTCAGTGGATGTTTGTATTTTGGCTGTGTAGGGCGTCTGTTGATTCGTGAGAATATGTTCATTATTTGTAATATTTTTTAATTTTTAACCTTAATTTTTTAGCAGAAACATTACGATACATCATGTCATTTCATTATACCATATTTAAAATGAAATATCTATAAAAAATCAGCCACAAAACGGTTTAATAACTGAAAACTTGAGGTGGGTTTAAAATGACCCACCACCGCCAAATGTTTTGTTTTGACCCACCGGCAGTAAGTATTAATTGCTTGACGAGGGGCATTCTACGCATATTCTTTGTATTGTTATTTACACTTACAATTAATTATTTGTGTAAACAGGACATATTTTTTACATTAATGCATATTATATTATCAGCGTTTAAATTTTTGTTTCAATCGAGTCATATATTTAAAAAAAAGTCTCGGAGCTATTTGATTGCGTAAGTGGTACCAAAATGATACCATATGATTCCTTATATTAATATGAGAAACCGTGAAAATGGCTCCAGATACGAATTATTCTTGACACTTGTATCGAATACGAGAAAATCAACAATTTTATTGTCGTCTCATTCTATTCTAATCTTCGTCTCTCGCATGATTTACGTAACAAATAACGTCATTAATTTAACTATTAGCGTTATCTTGAAAGCATATCTAATTCGTGTATGATTTCTAAAATTACAAACTGGAAAAATGAAAGCTCGCCCTTAACTCTCTGCATTCCGCGATAGAAAATACCCGTACGCAGCCATAATGTCAACTTATGTTACCGTGAGAAATGTGTATTTTTGAAGTATTTTAAATGCGAAAAAAAATGCCTTTACTAGTTTTAATGGCATCATTAATACATTCATCGGATGCAATTTAACGGTGTCAAGTATCGATCTTACCGAGCGGTAGACCTGTGGTACAGCAAGGTTAGGGAAGACTTTACAATCATGGTTACAATCGAACACAATAGCGATTTGAACATTTGTCACTAGAATGACTGCAGTCCTGTACTTTAGAGCCTCACGATGTCATTGACAATAATTCTGTAATACATGTCTCTTCATGCTGGATCATTGAATATGCTATATGTCATTCCAGAATGCCAATGCGGGGAAAAACTGTTTTCAGATAAGAACTTTATTTACAATTGTATGTCAATGTTACTTTCCCTGTTGAATGTTGAATGATTTATTACATCACACGATGATAATTCCGATAATTCTGACTCGCCGCAGTGTTGGCGCTGACGTCACGGACACATGATGCCATTTCACTCGGGAATCTCAAAAGTGGGCTTCTTGGTATCAGATATTACTTCATGCCCCATAAAATTTATTTAAAAACAAAACGCAAACTGTGGCAGTGACGCGTATCTTTTTAAATTAAATTTAATTAAAGCTGTAGCCGCTTTTATTTGTGATTGGTACAAATCGGACCTCGACGCTCTACGGCGCTTATTATTATAAAGTTGCTTTTAAATAATTCAGTATTAGTGGTTTGTGTCTTGGCTAAATATTGAAAAACGTTAGGCTCGCCGAGCTGTTACCTGTTTAGGCGGCTTCCATAGATGATTTCACTGATTTTATATAATGATAATATTTCACGATTATCACCTGTAATATCATTTTTGGAAGCTGTCTTGGTGATAATAAGATTATTTAATGTTTTTACTAAACTAATGAGTAATTTTGTTATTATCATAGTTTCAAGTGGTGCACTCCCTCTCATCTTAATTAATAATTTATTGTAAATATTCAGGCGGTGGGGCGGGGCGTGGAATGAAGGAGAAATTTTTAAGCTAAATGTAAAATGTATTTCATCTTAGCATCCCCGCATAGTTTGTTTTTATTATTTTACCCTGCTTTTGGACTTCTTTATTATTGTTATCATTATCATCATCAAACCATCATTATCATATTCACTGAAAACAAAACGTAGATTCCGCACCGATAGGATCTACCGTAATGAAATTGCGCGATCTTCGAGTAAATCGGAATCGCCGGAGGGGGGGCAGTAAAGGAAGCAAAGAAATAAGGGACTTGCATTAATGATGGGATGGGAAGTCCAGTCGAAGGACGAGTGGATCTCGGGGAATCGGGAATCTGAAGGACTTCTCGCCTTACCTCGTGTATGACGCCTCCGTTACTCCCGCAGTCGCAGCCGAGATCACACAAACAGCACGCGGGCAGGCAAATCTCCGCTTTCAAATAAAGACGGCGATATCAATCACGTCACCCGCGGCTCACACAATAATCACTGTGCACAAATCACAGGATCACAAAACAGTACTGATGCGCCGGAGATGAACAAATCCACACCACTGATGCAATCGCGGTGTCGCAACCGAACAAGTATCGCGTCGCGTTAACGTCTGCACAAAAAACAAGCAGTAGGGAAAAAGGATGGGTGGGAATTTGAACGTAGAAAGGTGTCAATAATATATTCTCAAGAAATGCCAAAATGTGTTCAATAAATATGGAACATTCACAATCGTCAACACCATTAAAAATATTGCACAAAAAATTAAGATTCTGTCGACTCAAGATAAGTTTGCGGGTTCAAACATTATCTTGAGTGACATCTGAAACAAGGTTTAATGAATTTTTCCCACAGTATTTCCTTTTTACATTTGGCAATCACCACAATAATTATAGCAATTTTATGAACATATTGTGAAATATTCTTAAATATTAAAATTACAAATATTGTATAACATTCATTAATTTAACGTCGCCTATTTTTGATACCACAATATCTTCGTTAGGAAGAACGTTCACTGGTTTACAATACAACTTCGAATTAGACGCAGAATTTGGTGAACTCAACATTGTACAAGCTTTCAAGTTAGAGTGGCTTAGGGGGCTGGTCACATTCAATGATGAATTTTCATGTTTTGTTTATACTTATTTGTATACTTTATTTTCTCTAATAAAGTGACTATAAAATATAGGTCGGGTACAATGAAAGCAAATTTTGTTATAGGCGGCTGCGCGGTGCGTGCGCGGCGATATCGAACAGCTGCCTTTGTAGCATTAAAAAAAGTAGAACCGAAATAGAAGCTTTGAGCTTATTTATCGGTCCTGTGAATGTGGTGGGTCCGTTCTGATGGTCACATTCAATTAACTTAGAACGGCCAGCAAAGAAATTAAATAAAAAACCTCAGGAGTGTTGGGAGAGTCTGATGGTGTTATCCAGGACCAGTGGGGTAACTACAAAAATTAGGCCCCAATGTAAAATAGAAAAGATGATCCCCTGTATATGTATTGTATATAAGATAAGATGATTGTATTTGTTGCATATAAGCATAGATACCGGAAGAATTCAGATACGGAAGGAGTTTGGCACTCATCATAATCCGATTCAGCTGGTACCTCCAAAATGTGGACTGTATGTTTAATTCACTATTTTGTCTTAGGTTCCTTTAGATGACGACGAGTTCCGACACTCTATAGACGCCAAATCTCAAATGTATAATATTGTGATTCTTTCGATTCGCATATACCGCACTCGTTCAAAGTCGCCAATCGACTGGTCGGCGGCGCGCTGGGAGGGAAATGGAACGAGGGGGGAAGGCACAGTGCATTATTTTCATTCAAAATAAATATGTATACAAATAAATATATGTCCCAAACAGTATTTATTGAGTATTACGAACAAATTTAAAAAAATATAATATTCATACTTTCATGAAAAAAACAAGTTATAGAATATTAATACACTAGCAAATGAAAAAAAAAACCCTTTCTTCATTTTGCAACGATTTTCTGGTTTCTAATCTTACACATTAGCGAAAAATTATTGTATACATCAATAATGATATCACATGCTAACGTAATACACTTGAAAAATGTATTATTCGATTTTGGTTGAGGTGGAATTTTTAAATGTTTTTTTCTTATTGCCTCTGAGAATAGTATCAATTCAGAAAATACTGCAGTACGCGAAGCTTTTGGGCCCTTGTCTAACGTGGGTCGCAATGTGCCGCATTGGCGTGTTACGCCACTGTCCAGGACGCTCATGCTGTCGGTATCGCGGACTGGAAAAGGACAGTGAGGAGGGGTGAAACTTAGTTGACCCACATAGGACTGTTGCGTCATTGATGATGAAGTCTAATTTAATTTAATTTTGTGATTCAGCCTGTTGAATGCAGAATTGAAATAAAAGGTGTACATGATGAATATTATGTTCCAGGTCGATGTTGTTTTTAAATAACTTGAAAATAAAACAAAATTTTTAAATTTTATTTTTATTTTTAAATTTAATGGTTTATTACAATTATGTAAAAAATATAATATTGGCCAAGTGACCGCATCTGGCAGCGGAATAAATACGTGCTCCTTTAACCATATTTTTCATAACATCCTCGCTCGTTATTTCAGCAATTTAATTTCGAATATTGTCCTGCAGCATCGGAATTGTCGATGGCTTATTGGCATACTTCAAGTACTCTCACAGAAAATAGTCGGCAACCGACAAATCAAGTGATCGAAAAGGCCAGTCGATATCACCACTTTTTGACATTATGCGGCCGGAAAAAAAATCTCACAAAATTTCAAGCGTAGCTCGGGCTATATGTGAGGTGGCACCGTCCTGTTGAAACCGCGTATGTTGCTAACCCAATCGACTCAATCCGGGTACAAAAAGAAGTTTTCCAATGATATTGATCACCATTAACAGCATTGTCATTATTATTTAAATAAAATGTTTTAATGACTTTAACATATTCTTGAGACGTTAGATACTCCATAATTTTTTTTATTAATATTAAAAATATAATGCAATTTCAATAATCAGTGAATATACATATATATTAACATTTGTTTCTTCTCTATGAGAGTAAGACTCGTGTATAGAGAAGGAGTATATTCGAGTTAATTTATGTTTCAGTTAGTCTGTGTACATATTTTTTTAACTTCGGTTACAAATTTATGATAGTCCGTAATTTTTCTAATTGTGATGGGGAGATTGTTAAAAAATTTGATACGTTGATAAATATATTGATTTTGAGTTGTAAATAATAATTAATCATATAATATAATTAATAATATATTGATTTTGAATTGTAATAAAATGTAATTAACTACTTCTTACTACTATTAAATATAAATTGACGTGTACATGCCAAACTAAAATGGCGGCTAAACATAATGGGCCTGGAACATAATATTCACCTTGTCACTAAAAATAGTGACACTTAACGTCTCGATGTAGGTAAATACAACATTGAAAATGGAATAAAATGTGTTAAATTTTTTTGTAATATTGTCAGTTTTTTTAAGTGCAGTCGGATGCACAGTTTTGTTTACACATTGAGTTAAATTTCGCATGTATTATGTTGACTCAATTGCTGTACTCCAAGCGACCATTGGAGTAACATAAGAGTTGACGCCAACGAATAGCAGACCATGCAGATATTGACATCGTACGTAAAATTGTTATTTGCTCGTTAGACAGACAAACAAGTATATAATTTATGTAAGATATTCATGGAATCTTTAAACAAAAAGAAAACTTGAATAATATAATGCAATAGCATACCCGAAGTAATAACAAAGCATCGAAGATTTCTTGATCTAATTAAGGTACCTGAATTTGCAACTCGGCTTCCACGCTTTATGGTGGTATTGACATCAGATACTTGTAGACCATCATAATACGATTTACCGGTGAATATGGCTAAACTCCATTACCGCAATGCGGTAAATTATTTATCACGTTTTAATGCATTACATAATAATATTAGTTAATTACTATATTATGTGACGATATTTGCAGAAAGCAGGATCGTTGAGTGTTTTGTTGTATGGTTCGTTTACCTGGAATTTTCTCCGGCGTAATACAATGCGCGCACGTGCGTTGGGGATCCAAGACTAACCTTCGCAACAATTACAAATACTTTTTATTGTCTTCTGAGTTTCGTGAAGTTAATTATGTAAATTTATATACCCTAGACCAGATCTATGTGACGACCACGTGGTTTCTGTTTTCAAACGATTGCATTTTTTTTATTAGGCATGAGGTTTAACGAGGAGGTACTCGTTTCTATATGTTGTATATACATGTAATAAACCAAAATTTACTTATGATCTGTCAAAGATGCAGGATTGTACAGAGAACTGAAAAACAGACAGAAATTCAGTTTTGCATATATATAAATACATATATTGTGACAAGACTTTGTCGAATGTAATGTATTCGTTCATTGGTTCGCTCAAGGGAAAGCATGAGATGCGTGGTCCTAATATTTTATATTATTCTCACCCTTCCTTTTCTAAACATGAAATCACATTTTTTGATAATAATTTTACGAGCGGCTTATTGCATATGCTCTCGAGCTGTCAACCGAAAAAGTGCCATAGAGAAATTTCTTCCCACGGTGCAATGTTGCCATTTGCGTAATGTACTATAAATAACGTTATAATATATAGTATGAAATCGTGGACCCTGAAGGCAAGGAAGAGAAGACAGATTGATACCTTTAAGATGTGGTGCCAAAGACACATGTTGCGTATACTATGGACGGCGAGACGCATGAATGTCTCCATTCTACAGGAACTGAACATCAAGGACAGAACGAACGAGAAGATAGCTTGGATAGGCTTGATGTGGTGAGCAACGTTAAAGGACGAATAGAAAGAGGTAGATTCCTCACTCTTTGGAACATCCAGGTGGAAGAGGCAACAGGCATATAGGGGTGAAGCTTATCTCGTGATATGAGTTGAAATGTGTGATCTAAGTTCTCTAATTAAGATAAGATAAGAAGGTTTTATACATGCTGACTCTGATGGACCTATCTCTCTTCCAATCTCACGCGTGTGGAGTATATATCACTGTCGCAGTGTATATGAATGTGGTTGATGCGAGTGAGTATATATGCTGTGAATAAAGCAAGGTATATAATAAAAATAGGACTTTCAATAGTTGGCGTTCAAAAGTTAATTTGCACACGTAAGGTTCGTAACACGGCTACGGAGAAGAGGCTGATTTTCGCTAGCCTCTAGGATGTGCCCATTTCAATATATTGACATTTGCATTTCTGTGGGTACCAGGCGGACTGATATGGCTGTCAAGTGCCTGGATTGACATCCAGGTGCTGTAGGGTGCGTGCAGGCCACCTATCACTTGGTGATGGTCACAAGATGCTGAGAAAAGTGGAAAAGTATAGTCAAAATGGCGGGAGTTCATAAAAATCACGATCCTCTGTCAAGACAGACAGACGTGGTTGTTGATGATGTATATAGTTGTGTTTGTGTATTTGAAAAAAACCAAACATATCAACAAAAAATATTTGAAAATATGCATCAATAAGCTATTTAATGAGTGGTTCGATTTGTAAATAACCGACAACTTCCTGTTCAGCAGAATCTAAATATATTTTACATAATACCATTACAATCACAAAATTAAAAAAAATTGCCATGTGACCCATATTGATGTAACAAATATGTTTACCAGTGGTTCCCAACCGGAATTGTGCAACACGATATTGTTGCGTACAATAAAATTCAAGCGTCCACTGAGTATAACTGCTCTGTTCTGTTTAAATTAAATTATGTTTTTAATTAAACTAATAAATAACAAGTGTATTCATAAGTCAGCATCTTTGTAGAATATATATTTCAAATATTAATTAAATATATTAATTAGAAAGATATTTAATTCATATTTAAAATATCACAGACCATCTGTTCTTAATAATTACAACTTCACAATAAAAATGTGTTCTCCTAATAATATATATTTCAATGCTGAAATATATTGTACATTTTTATTATATTGCTTTAAATGAAATATAGATCCTACGGAAGCCCTGGCTGCGCAGCGGTCCTAGCATCAAAAAGCAATTGGCTATCGCCGATTGCTTTACTGCTAGTGCATTCTGTATTGCTCAAACGGTGTTTATATATCCACTTAAAGACATTCTTGAAAAATATGAGCAAAACATTCATGTCACATTTGACAGCGACATAGATAAGGAAAGAAACCATAGAATGCGACGCGATATGACCATGAGACATAGATAATATTATACCTTTTATTTATTTAACTTTATTGACATATATGTTTTTGTTATAATAGTGGTGAATATATTATAATATAATATGATATACATAAGATAAAATTATATTGCAATTAAATGCAGCATTGTCCTAGCTACTTTGCTAGATTGCAGTCTGTGTTAAAGTAGCCAGAGAGGATGGTAAAGTAAATATGTAACGCTAGTTATGGCAACAGGAATAGAGGGCGTCCACAAAAGACCTGGCATGATCAGATAAACCAAATATGATATGGAGTAGGCAGAAATGATAGAGAGCCACACTATTCTGTACTGAGATACAGTTCACGTCTCATCCACATTCATACATCTTCTCATACATTCTTGGTACCATCAACACTTGCGTCGTATATCTTCCTTATTTCTATACTATATATCCTTACTCACTATACTAAGATCAGCTTTACATTCTTTCCTTGTTTCTTCGTTCTTTACTCTGTCATAAATGGATCTGCTACA
Organism: Eubasilissa splendida; assembly: GCA_031772225.1. Taxonomy (NCBI): domain Eukaryota; kingdom Metazoa; phylum Arthropoda; class Insecta; order Trichoptera; family Phryganeidae; genus Eubasilissa; species Eubasilissa splendida. The sequence goes on from CM062859.1 coordinate 26,462,941, forward strand.
CATACAAATAAGCGATCTCATTTCGACTGCATTATGCTTTCCCGTTTCTATATATGACTTTCTGCATGTGGCGGCCGTGGAGACTTCTTTAGTGTAATTTGCTTCGGCAGACTGTAAAGTACTTGCTTTAAAGACTCCTGTCATCTTATTTATGTCTCATGGTCATATCGCGTCGTACTCTATAGTTTATTTCCTTATCTATGTCACTGTCAAATGTGACATTAATGTTTTGTTCGTATTTTTCAAGAATGTAATTAAGTAAATTCTAGGGAGAGCAATGAATGCACTAACAGAAAAGCAATTGCTAGTTACAGTTTATTATATTTCATCTGGATATTATTTTAAGGTGAAACACGATAAATATGAGAGTTTAAAAAGAGCGATAGGTTGAATATTATTCAGCGTGGCGCAGGTTTTTAAAAAAAGGTTGAGAACGGCTGATGTATACTTTTTAAAACGAGCACACCGCACACCGACGGGGCTCACAAAAAAGAGAGAAAGTATGTTTCATAATGATAACAAAACACTTCTTCCTACAGAAAAAACTATCGGAATTTATGAATAGAGCAAAGCTTGCGTCAGGTAACATAGACTGCATGGTCCGACTCGAAACATTTACAAAGCAATCTCCACGGTGCGAGGCTGCGTAGTTTGAGATCACTTGTATTACGTAAGACTCGACAAGGAATAAATTGAACATTTGCATGAATAATTTTGTTCATTAAGAAGTTCATTGCCATGGATTACTGCCTATAGACATTTGCTGGCTTCTGACTTATATGTCAGAATTTAGCTTTGTTATCATATCGAGCGATGGCGGAAAAGTTTGAAGAGCCAAAATCTTTTTGTGCCTTTGTAGATCTGCAAAAGACGTATGATAGAGCTATGGAAAGTACTAGGGTGAATAACAAACTTATACACACAATCGCATCCCTATATGGTGTAAGTTCTGCGTGTGTAAGGATCAATGGATCATTTACACATTGGTTTGACATTACAAAGGGGTATCAAGCAGGGTTGTGTAATGTCTCCATAGCTGTTCAACTTGTATATAGATAATTGTATGAAAAAACTGTAATATATTAAGGTGGGAGCAAAAATTTGTGATTTTAATGTATGCTGTTTATTGTACGCCGACGATGCAGTATTGATAGCGAATAATGAACAAGAATTACAGAGTCTAGTGAGTAGAATTTATGATGTATGCAAGGAAAAATACCTTATTATAAATGTCAACAAGTCGAAAGTTATGATATTTGAGAAGGAAAAAATCAAGACAGCGTGCAAAATTCTTGTGGGTAATGAATGTTAGGAACAAGTAGATGAGTTTGTGTATTTGGGAAGTATGTTTGATAGAAACGAAAAGGCTGAGAAAGATATCGAAAAGACGGTGACTGCAGGTAACAAAGTGGATGAAGGTAGACTGAATGCAATGGAAATGGGATCGCTTAGGCGTGTGTGTGCCAGATCCATTTATGACAGAGTAAATAATGAAAAAATAAAGAAATAATTTGAAGCTAATTTTAGTATCGTTTAGACCGGGGCTTGTAAATAATCGGCGAGCTTGTATGAGTAGATGTACGAATGTAAGGCATGATGGTAAGTTAGTTATAATATCTTATTCTGTATTATTTTTTTTTAGCAGCCTCACAGGGCTGGGAAGTCCATGACTGCAGTCACAATAAAATGCCGTTCATCCCTCGACATTCCCTTTATGGTCCAGTTTGCCGGGCACTCGCCAACAGATCGATGTTTTACTCATGGCACTGTACAGTCGCCCACTTATGAATCTGTTTCTTGTATTTTTTAAAAATTGTTTAACGTTTAATTATTTTATGTATAGGCAAATAAATAATATTAATCACATCTTAATAATTATAATGACTCTGTTGTTGCTCTTCATCAGCTGAAACTAGTAGGTGAAGAAAATAAATGTTATCTTCAATAATTGCAAAGTTACATTGTTGCAACATATTATATAAGTAATACGAAATTTAACAGACACAAAACTATAAGTATAAGTGGTGGGTAACTAATTAGGAACTACTGTGAAAAAGTTTTTTAAAGGTGACTGTTTGGTTATTTATAATAAATAAATAATTATAAACAGTGGTATAAAAATAAATAAATTAAATACTGCGCGCGCTATACACAACCGATACCATGCGTCAACTGACGCCAAGTGCGTTGTTGCATTACTGTATAGCGTGAAGCGGTCATATATCTTTGTCTCTTTCTTGCACATTGACGTGTATTGGTACACAACGCATTCTTGAAGTTTCGTGACTAAAAAATTGACCTGTACTTCTTTAATCTATGTCATGGTCCCGTTCCTGTTGGCTCATATAGTCTTTCACTTTCACCTTTCTCAGACTATCTAGAGCGGTGTACCGTTCCTGATGTTCCAGATGTTTTTACCTCATCAAGATTTTATTTTTGAATTGCTGCAACCTGTTTTTTGCGCTGCAGTGAAAGACCAAACATGACACCTATATAGAGCGACCGGTTGTATCAGCGTTGGACCCAGATTGATCATTAAATTCTGTGACTCGTAAATCGAGAACAATTTCCATAAATCAAAATAACAAGCGATTTATGGCTTTGAACTGCTATTTATTTCGTGTTGGATACTGATCAAATTTGTTCCCTGATAATTAAGTTGTTTAAGCGATTCAAAAGATTGATATTTTATAATGAACGGCGACATTGGTGATATTACAGGGTAAACATTATGTTCCGGGACTATTTTGTTTAGCTGCCATTAGAGAAGAGTCGAGTACAATTTATTGTTGAGCTTCTAGCGCTTCAACAACGTGTGAAAGTCATTGAAACATTTTATCTAAATAATAATGGCAATGCTGTAACCATTAATGGTGATCGCTATCGTCACACGTTGGAAAAGGGTCTATCGGGCCTGCAACACAAATGTGGCTTTAATAGGACGGTGCCATCTCACACACAGCAAGAGCTAAATTTTTCCCGGCTGCATAACGTCAAAAAGTGGTGATATCGAGTAGCCTGGTGATTTGACGGCTTCCGACTGTTTTTGAAAGGAAAATAAGACAGCGACAATTTCGCTACTACTGGACAATATTCGAAATTAAATTTCTGAAATAACACGCGAAGTATGCGATAATATTATGAAAAATGTGGTTAAAATAGCACACATTTGGCCAATATTATATTTTAAATATAATTATAATAAATTGAGTAATTGATAATTATAAACGAAATGAAAATATTATGTTTTATTTTTTAGTTATTAAAAAATAATATCGACCTGGAACATAATATTCACTCTGAGTAATATATTGATTTAACGATTTTTCAGAATTAACCTAGTTATGTGATATTTAAAACAAATATAAGAGGTGTGATTTAACAGTGCATTAAAATAAATATTTTGTTCCATGAAACGAATTATTTGTATATTACAATAATAAAAAAATAACATTAAATACATAAACCTAACCTAACCTTGTTAAATATTTATTGTTTTATTGCACGATTAATTATTTCTGAGGAACACAAAGTATAGTTTTAATGTACGTATTAATTTCAAAATTTAAGTAAATTAGAAAGATACATAAGATACACATAAAATCTAACTATCAAAAAAATATTATCGTCACCGGAACTCGAACCCAGAATATTCTATAGCTGGTAGAGAGTTTGAACCGATTATGGTACTAGAAATTTAATCTAGATACGTTTGCTAAGTGAGATATTTATTTTTGACCCAGCAGGTTTTTGAAAAACATTCAATGCCTCATTTGGTAAACGTTTGTAGATGCAGCATCTTCTACGAGCATGTATCTTTATTGCTAAATTGAAATCTGTTCAGAACAACGGGATTTATAATTATTTAAATCAGTTATATTCAATATATATACCTAGTAAACAATTAAATTGATTTAATTACGAGTCGAAAATACGGAAAATATTATCGCACGAGATTTATACATAGATATTATTTACACTTTAAAATAAATATTTGCGAAATTGACAAACAACAAAAACAGTTTGACTATTCAATGTTCGATAACCTTTAATTTTTTGTATTAATATATAATTTTGAATCAATAAAATGTTTCAATTAAAAATGCTGATATTTCGGACATTGCAGAAATTAGACACATATGTAGCTTGAACATTTTCGACATATATTTTTAATATGTATCAAGATAAACTTTTTAAATTTATCTTTATATATTGCAAGTTGGATTATGGAATTTTTTTCATTTTCCAAACTTAAAACAATCTTTCATTACTTCTTTAACCTTTCCTAAATCATGCAGAAACACAGGTCTATCGCTCTAATTAAATCTGTAATATTTCGGTAAATACACGCAACGTTCACTTTATATTTTAGTTAATTTGAAAGAAAATATCTACGCCTAAGCGTAAAATTACTAGTGAAATAATAATTATGTAAGTTGAATCCTACAAAAATAATTATTTTTAATTCATTCCGTTGTAAAATTAATACGTTGACAAAAATACCATTTGTGGCAAGACAGAAAGAAAGCACACACTAATTTCACAGTGAAAATAATAACAAACACATGAGTATAATGGTGTCTCTTTCTCACTAATTAAAGCAAAAAGGAAGGTTGTATTATAAAATGCAACCTCCAATACGGAACTTGAATGCTCCGAATTATAATATTACATTTAGGAGATTTCTTATTGTGAAGTTGTAATTATTCAGAACATAGGTCTGTGATATTTTAAATATATTAATTATAAAGATATACATATAAAATCAATTTTATCGAAAAATATTGTTGTTGCGCCACCGGGATTCGAACCTGGATCTCTTTTTGATATATTTAATTCATATTTAAAATATCACAGACCTATGTTCTGAATAATTACAACTTCACAATAAGAATGTGTTCTCCTAAATAATAAAGTTGTATCAATGTGTCCAAAATATAATAAAAATGAATTGATAATTCTGGCGTCTGCTATCAGTTTACTCAAAGGTATTTGAGATTCTGTAAAAATAAGGTAGATGGCTCTGTCAAATGATGGAACGATTAAATGTATTAATATCAAAAAGGTAACATACAGGGTCGAAAATTGTCGCTAAAAATAATGTCGCTGTAGCTTAGTTGGATAAAGCACCTTCCCCGGTTAGGAAAGAGATCCAGGTTCGAATCCCGGTGGCGCAACAACAATATTTTTCGATAAAATTGATTTTATATGTATATCTTTATAATTAATATATTTAATTCATATTTATAATATTACATATTTTTCATATATTTAATTCTCAATACTTAAAGTGAATTTATAGTATTAACCATTTTTTCACATTTTAAAGGCTAATAGAACTGCCAGCATGGCTGCGTACGAGTATTTTATATCACGGTATATAAGAAAGGTTAACCCTGAAATTATTTAATTATATTCAAAAAAACATTACTACTACATAATTTAAAAGGTTGAGGTATTTCAAAGTAGGTGGCAAGTTGACAAGTCAATCTGTATGATCGATACATAAATTATTACCTACGTGTAAAATAACGTAATGTACTTTAAAACTGGGTTGAAATCGATGGAAATTAATTTAAAATGTTGAATACACAGTATTTACTAAAAGTATGTCATTAAGCCTCGACTACACAAAGTAGATCTAACTTGTATCTTTTATTTTTAATCTTTTATGGCTTATTATATATTACATTTATAACGGACTAGAATTTTTGACTTTGATATAAAACAGTTATTAAGACTAACCAAAGTTGTCTCAGAGAGCAAAAAAAATAGATTTATTTGAAGATGATAGCGGACAAACGCGGAAAATGTTTATAATATATAAATATATAAATATCCTCGACATGATACATTTGTTAAGGAGAACACATTCTTATTGTGAAGTTGTAATTATTCAGAACAGACGGTCTGTGATGTTTTAAATACTAATTTAATGTATTAATTATAAATATATACATATAAAATCAACTTTGTCGAAAAATATTGTTTTTGCGCTACCGGGATTCGAACCTGGATCTCTACTTCCAATCCGGGGAAGTACACTACCAATTGTGTTATAACGCCAGAATTTTTCATGACAAATTTTCGAACCTATTAGTATAATACCTACATATATCGCGTATTGTTATCGGATCAATTGTCGGAGGCTGGGAAATTTTAAATTGCATTCTCTGTGTACTTTAGCAATAGAAAACAAGGACATGAATATTAATGTAATTAGACGGATACAGTGACAGCTTAGAGGGGGGAAATTATCCTGGGAACAATATTGGACATGGAAGAGTGCCACAGCGGCGGACGACGAGCCAGGAACGGAACCTGTGAAGGTGCACAACTCGCCGAGTTTCATCTGATTGAGGTCATTATATATATGACAATATTGACATTGATGAGGAAAAAATAAGAAATCAAAATGTATTTCCGTACACAGCAATATTCATACGAGACACATATAATGATAATGATATAACATAATGATGTCATTATCACCAAATACAGCCGTCCTAGGTACATCTATCGTATTATATTTTGTACTCATATTTGTCGAGGCTAAAAGCCTGACACTTGGAATAAGGTCACCTTCGGTGCCTACCTGCCGAGCTGAACCTGCCAGGTCTTCGACTCGTATTGCCTTCAACTTTGACGCTACGGATCATTCTACAGAGTCTCTTCTGAGTCATATGCCCACGTGCCCAACCATTTAGAGACTGTTAATTTTAACCATTATATTTAACTATTAAGTTTACATACAGATTAATTATAATTTTCTCAACAAAATTACACACGCGTTGGATTATTTTCACTACCAGTTTCGAGAGATATTCGGACAATCGGGCGGGGCTTGGGAAGAGGGGGGAGGTTTCGGGAATATGGACAGTAAAGGCGAAGTGTTAAGGAATGTTATGTTGTTTTCTCTGAATTCAAATCACAAATTTCAAATTTCCAAATGATGTGGTTAGAAAATTTCTAGAAGTTGAAGAAAATCATTTTTTCGATAGTCATAGACTAAAACATCTCCACCTTTTTATACCTTATAAAGGATTAATAATGAACAATTAAGAAGCTGTTGAAATACAAAAGAATTTTAATTCGAAGGAAGCACTAATTAACAATAAAACATTCCCTAATCCTTTGCCTTTACTGTCTATACCCCCGTTAACGAGCGAAACCTCCCCCTCCTTTTCAAGCCTTGTTTCATTGCCCGAATATAGTATAATACTGTATTTAGTTTAGATATAACCTAATGACGAATAGACATACAAACATTATCTTATTTTAACAATACAATGAAGCTAATTTAATGCTAATGCTAATTATTATAATATAATTTTAATTCGTTTAAAACTTTATATCACTGATACGCGTATCATATCACCTGTGCAAAGAATATATTTTTTTGAACATATTTCTTCAGTATTTGTGTATCCAAAAACACCTGATGACAGTAACAACGTTCTTGCATATTATATTTTGAGATTTTCTTATGCGTTATTCTCAACATTAAATTTTTTACACATTATTTGACGCATTTTATACGAGGAGTCTCCAATAAAACATATTCCATGTTATGAACAAAACGAAACGATATATTTTTTTATATTTTATGTACCCATATATTTATTTTAACAAAAAAAATATGTGTACATAGAATACATGTCACATCAATATTCTTACTATTTTTAAACTAAACTAAACGCTTGTACTATGAAAATAGGACTAACTTAATGGTCTCCCGGAACGAGGCGCAAACCCCCGACCACTAGATCATTAGACCTATGCCTTAACCACTACTCATTTTTAATTTTAGTTCTATATAAAAAGACTAACAAAAATATTATGTATTGAACACTTCAGAAGCAGTTCTTTGTGAAATCATTGACGTTTGTTTGTGCAAGAGAAAAAATCTGAAAACATTCTGAATTGCTAAACCATCATTCTATTATCTGAAGTACCCACGTACCTTTCTTAAATACATAATATATAATATTATAGAGAAAGTGACTGAATCAATGTAATTACCATGTTATGGTATATTTGGTTAGAGACACTAAATAATAATAATAATATTCCAACGCAATTTTCTCATTATTTTGTAGTTATTTCTCAGCGTTACTGAACGCCACCCGTAGACACTGGTGCGTGAAAGTAAACGCCTAGCAGACGTAAAATCTCATCTCATCAGGTAACAACACGTCGGGAAGGCTGTCTTTCGAGCTTCACTCAAGAAACGCCTCCGTAAACTGTTCATGTAGTAATTTTTCCCAATCAAGTGTTAACTGAAAGTAATTTTTTTTTCGTATTACCCGCTCTGGCCACACATACACAATACATTTCGCGACTATCAAGCGGATACGTGAGTGATCGGTGAACATAACATTAGGGCATTCACTACTCACACATTAAGCAGTGTCGATATCGACACACATTTTATCTCTTAACCTCACAATAGCTTAATTAATATTACTCTACAGATATTGTCGATTATTCAATTTCTATATGTTTTATTTATTTGAATATAAAACATTGGATTATTAATTAATTTATTTAATTCTTAACGTAGTGCATACATAAGCACTCCTATATATGCTCTAATATAAACAAGATTAAAGTATTAAGAAGAACACATTCTTATTGTGATGTTGTAATTATTCAGAGTCTGTGATGTTTTAAATACTAATTTAATGTATTAATTATAAATATATACATATAAAATCAATATTTTTCGATAAAATTGATTTTATGTTCCCTGCTTTTGGTTGATACTGTAAGTCATGATCCTTAAAGCCTACCCTTTCTTACCCTATGTGGTGTCTTTCATTTCAAATAAAGTTAATGGTTTAAGTTAGTGTTGTATTGCTTGTCAAATCAAAGTCACGACCTGTGTCTTGACAGCATCTAGTACAAAGATAATGATATCTTTTGTATGACTATGGATTCACAAAATAAAAAAATTCTAAATGTGTTTAACTAGGTAGTTAGTGAAAATAAATAAAATAATATAATGAAAATAATGCATGCAAAATATATATTTAAATTAATAATTATACAACATGCTTTGTTTAAACCATTAATTATTAATTATTCTACATGTTTCGATAACTATGGTATCTTCTTCGGGAAACAATGTATACTGAAATTAAAAAATACAAGCATAGATAAAAACAAAACTATAAAGTGGTGAATAAGTAAGAACGTGATATGAAAACAAATTTAAAAGGTGACTATTTGCAAATAAGATTTGGTTATTTATAATATTTAAATTGCTATTTACACTTTTTCTTATTTTAAAACTTCAAAATGTATCTAACTGTAAACCCCTAGTATTTGTATGTAAAATTTCTAAACCCTTATTAATATCAAATTAATGGTTTGTTTCCAAAAGGTGATTGGAAAATTTTGAATAGTTATTGTTATTTAGGCATCTCAAATACTCATTAATTCTAAAATCAAAATTTCTGCAAGTATTACCTCTGTAAACAAAGTATTTTGTATAATTATCAATATAAAATGGGGCCACAAATTAATTTTGCAAATATTAAAAAAAATATATATTAAAATGTGCTAGAGGTGGCATCGAGCTATCTGCCATGGCCGATCGAACAATGTGTACGGTGAGAGAACGAGAGAACGTGCTGTGCCAAGAAAAATTGACAAAATCAATTAAGACTTATTAAACATTTAAAAGAATGATAAGACCCCCCCCCCCCCAGTGACCACCTTAAAATACAAAATAAAAAAATAACATATTCTAATTTAAAAAAAATATTTCCTTGTTGTATTGTATTATATTTAGTAGAATATGTGACGCCTGGAACTGGCAGAAGAAGAACGAAAGTAGACTGAGTGCAGTGGAAATGAGATCACTTAGGCGTATATGTGGCAAAAATTTATTTATGACAGAGTAAATAATGAAAAAATAAGGAAATAATGTAAAGCTGATGTTAGTATAGTGAGTAGGATTAAGAACGGATCACTTATGCGGTTTGGTCATATGGAACGATGAGACAATGGTAAGAAAGATATATGACGCAAGTTTTTATGGCAAATAGACGTCCGCGAAAGACTCGGTACGACCAGGAAAACCCGATAATGGAGGATGGTTCTGTTAGAAGCCTCAACAATCGGTGAGCATGTATGAGAAGATGTATAGATGTGGATGAGGTAAGAATTAGAACAGATGAGTATAGCGCTCTATCCTCTCTGTCTGCCCCTGCCGAGAAACGGCATAATGGTAAGTATGTTCAGGTATCCATCCATAAAATACTGTGGACTAGATCTGTTACACCTTGTAAAAATTGTATATTTATTGTAATTCATCTAACTTTTATTTTTCTCCTTGTTTTATTTGACTTATAAAATAAAAATAATTAAATGTTGTGTAACTATGTAAAAGGCAAATTAACAAAAAAATAAATTAAAATGAATATATATATAATAAAGAAGAAATTTTTTTTTTTCAAATTACTCCACCCGACCGACAACGACGCTAGTCCGAGTACCCGTACTGCGATGTATTTTGAAATGCAACTGTGTAAATACGTGCGTATTCTTTTGATAGTGTAATAAACGTATATTGTTTAGCGAGCCAAATAAATCACCATATTCGATATCTGTAATACCTTACTTTCTTGCTAACTATCTTGAATATATAAAACGCGCACACTTGCAGTAAGAACTTTTATATCACGTACATAATCGGTGTGATAATTTTTTTAAAGTTATATATGAAATAAACGAACTTGTAGCCGCCGCATACCATTTGAAAATAGAACACGCCTTGTCACATGAGCGCGCGAAATGAGCTACTTCCCCTTCCTGAGCTCCTCGGTGGAGTGTCGCCACTCGCAAAAAGTGAAGGTAGGTTCCGGCCACCGGCGGCAATTGAGACGTTTAGAGGGTTAATTTGCGAGAAAACTGAGTGCAGGCACTTAGAGCCGGTTGTTAGTAAAAAAATATTTACTTCACTAAAATACATCTCGTAGTAAATTCATTTTACTCTGCGATATCCGATAGTAAAAGCGAGAATCGATAGTTAAATATGGCGGACTTTTCACAGCTGTTGAAAAAGTCATCTGACATATTGATACGACAATTAATTATTCAATATCCAGCTATTTTAGTAATGAGAGATGATGATCTCGTTATTATTATACATAATAAGAACACATGTTATCACCAAAGTGACAGATATCGAACGCCTAGGTGAAAAAATCCATAGATAATGCATAAAATAAAGCATATTTCATCACACCTATATTCATCTCTATCTATGCTTTGACAATAGTAAATTTGACGTTCGAACAACCCGCAAACGATTTTAACCACGGGTGTTAGTAAAAATTACTAAAGTAAAATGTTACTAATGATCACGCAACCGACCCTTTGTGACTTAGACCTAGAAACACTTACATAATCCAGAGACTATAAAAAATATCATATTATACTCGAACACACTTCAATAAAGACAAAGATTTTTTTATTTTATTGTTTTTTTGTTGTGAAACTAACGCCTTTAAAAAATATCTATTATTGCCCACGTGGATAAATACCTAATGCAACCTTATTAACATTATTTTTATGTATCCATTTAAATAAAAAATATTATGGTTGCTACCGAGATTCGAACCTGGATCTTTTCCTATCTGCGGAAATGCGTTACCAGTTACATCACACCAGTCGTGTAAGTTGACGACAAATTTTCGAACTTATATTATATATCAAATTGATACATCTGTTATTTCATTTATAAAAATCTATTATTAAGGAGAACACATTCTTATTGTGAAGTTGTAATTATTCAAAACATAGGTCTGTGATATTTTAAACACTAATTAAATGTATGTCTTTCTAATTAATACATTTAATTTGTATTTAAAATTAAATTTCAGCTACACCGATTGAATACCAATTTGACAACCACATTTACTACAAATCAATATAAGCACAAACATCATAGAAGGGGAAAATACAAACTGAGATTGCCATTCAGGAAGAAGGCTAAATATCAGAAATCGATGATGTACAGTGCGAAGAAGATCTTCAATGAAATAAGAAAGGATGAGAAACAATATAGATTCAAAATAAAACTAAACCAACATGTGCAAGATAAGTTTTAGTAAAAAAGGAAAATTTTGATCTGATTTGTATTAGAGCACATATTTACATATGTATGCACTATATTAAGAATAAATAAATATTCTTATTAAAGAAAATTCATACGTAAAAAGAATATGTTTTCTTATGGGTCCAAATCCACAGTTCTAAAGATAAATCCTTATTCATGAAATTGAAAGAATGTTAAAATTAATTCAATATATTAATAAGAAAGATATACATATAAAATCAATTTTATCGAAAAATATTGTTGTTGCACCACCGGGATTCGAACCTGGATCTCTTTCCTAACCGGGGAAGGTGCATTATCCAACTATGCTACAGCGACAATATTTTTAGCGACAATTTTCGAACCTATATGTTACATTTTTGATATTAATACATTTAATCGTTCCATAATTTGAAAGAGCCATCCAATTAGCCATAGTTGTATAACGCACCTTCCCCGGTTAGGAAAGAGATCCAGGTTCGAATCCCGGTGGCATAACAACAATATTTTTCGATAAAATTGATTTTATATGTATATCTTTCAGATTAATACATTTAATTAGTATTTAAAATATCACAGACCGTCTGTCCTGAATAATTACAACTTCACAATAAGAATGTGTTCTCTTAATAATTTTTTGATGATTTTTAAATTTTTTTCACTTTAAGGCGTCAATTGCTAATTTATATATGACCAGCATCTACAATTTTGTGGACTGTATACTTGCCTAGAAAACTGATAATGTCGCCGGTAGATACAGATATTTACATGCTGTTGAAAATTGTATTGTATCTCAGGCATTCAAAAATATCAAGGTCTGTCACTTCCACAGAAAACATCAAAGTACCTTCGTAGACCTTCAATGTTGTTGTTGTATATTTGTATTGAGATGTTTTTATACATTCTGTAATTCAAAATATGTATTATAGTTTTTCCGCTAACGTAACGTTTTAAATTTTAGAAATCATTCCAGTATTTTTTTATTTTATTTATTTATTCCCAATCCCGAATCATTTCGATTCGTCATAATTACATATATTTATTTATTTATTTTATTACATTCGGTCATATCATCATAACACCATCATATGTTGGCTCCGGTATCGTCGTACCGGAACCATACCTGTATAATATGAAAGATTTGTTGTCACATTAATTTCAAAAGGCAGCAAGAAAGAAGCTATAGAAATCACACACCCCTAAAAGGGGAGGGTAGACGTCACATCATTCCAAATCATTCCAGTAGATTTTGTTGTGAATAATTAAATTGATACCGGTCAGTCACTCCACACAGCAGCAGTGCAAGGCAGATACTGGTATTGCAGCCTTCCCCACTGCTCCGATAATTCAGATTATTCATAGAGATTGCATGTTTATTGTCGATAACCGAAAAGTTTGCCGAATGCAATTTGGAGGTTAAAAAAATCACTGATTCGCAATTCGTTTCTACAAATGATTGCCGATGATTTATTTATTAATATATGACAGCAGTTAACCCTTCCCAAACCATGCAGTAACACAGGTCTACCATCATAATTAAACCTGTAATATTTTGGTAAATACATGCAACATAAAATTAATATTTTAGATAATCCTAAATAAAATATTAGCGCTTAGGAATGACTAGTGAAAAACCAATTATGAAAAGGGAATCGTACAAAAATAATTATTTTTTCCATTCAATCCGTTGTAAAATTAATACGTTGGTAAAAATACCATTTGTGTTATGAAAGACAGAGATCACATACTATTTTCACAGTGAAAAGAACAACAAACATACAAATATAATTGTCTCTTTCTTACTAATTAAACTAAGAGAGATAAGAAGAAGAAGACTTAATGAGTGCTCTAAATTATGTTATCAATCATTTTTTCAAAATTGAATGCTCAATATTTAGAGTAAATTCGTGCCATTTAAGCTAATAAACACATTTTTTCTAACTGTTATTTACGGTAACACGAGTTGACAGCATGGCTGCGTTTGGGTATTTTATATCATGGTATGGTAAAGGTTAACTCGACTAATATATACGCAAATCTCTTGATCTCTCTAGTTTTTGCATCGCCAATTCGAATTCCACGAACCAGTTGCCGTTCGAAGAATTTAGAACGATTACGAAGTGAGACACAGAGAGACAGTCTAACGCGCAATTATTATAAAATAGTATCTCGGTCCAATTTTAACGGAGTTATGAATTTTTTAAGCTTTTGAACAGCTGCCATTTTGAAACGAAATGGTAGATCAGGTTGATTAACAAAGGAAGCTGAGACATCTACCGGTTAAATTTTTCAGAAAAGTTTGATCAAAATCCGAGTAGGACGATGCGAGTTATGGTGTTCACAAAATTCGTTATATTTCATACAGATTAACTTTTTATTAAACGTTGGTTTCGATGTCTCCTGGTGCTTTGGTAGTGCAATAGTATTTTTATTAAAATCGTTGTTTAAGATAATCACAGATGATTATGATCTGCTAGCAAGCTTACGACATGCAAGCAAGCTTACGGCTTACTAGCAAGCTTAACAAGTAAACAATTTAGCAAGCTTCTATTATTCTATTTTAAATATTCAGGAGAAGGCACCGATAAAATATATTTTCTGTTTCAAATGCAGTATATTTTTATTACATTTTTTTAACATTAATAGTTAATTCAATTATGGAACCTTATGGCTACCTACCCCAGAACAAGTACATTGCATGTACCTAGCGAGGTAGGAAGCGGCCAACAGGCTTGCAGTAAATGAAATGAATTATAATATATGTTTTAAGGATTATATGTAACAAGTAGAGCGCTCGCTTAGCATGTGAGAGGCACCGGAATCGATACCCGGCGCCTCTAATATCTTTTTGAAATGATGATAATAACAAAACACAATTTAAAGTAAGAGTAAAAATGTTATGAAATTTATTAACACGCAATTCCTAATGCAGTTCTCGTGATCTATTTTACTGTGCTAGCAAACTAAACTATGTCGAAATATTTTGCGAAATATTTTAAATCACGCATTTCTTTCTTCAATGCAATAAATTGCACTGTGAATGTCGACGCACATTTATAATTATAAACCTAATGCATTTGGTAATAATGCATTGCAATGTATAATGTTCGATTGCATTTTGAATCGAATGAAACACATTATTGTGTAATATAAATTATCCAAGACACGGATAATGTAACCTTTATGAAAATTGCTTCTCAGGTATAAATGTTTAGATACTAATAAAATAATTTTGTTCAAGAAATTATAATTAAAATACCAATAATGAACACGTTCCAAATTATAATTTAAAACACATGCGAGTAAATATTTTACTTTTGTATTAGAAAATTGTAAAATCAAAATAAAACACTACACTACACTAGAACATGGAATATACAAAAGAAATCGTGTATTCAAAAATTAATTGAGCAAGAAACAATCGTACGGTCCCTAGAGTGCGATGGGATGGCCATATTAAAATAATGACAGATAACAGGACATCAAAGATAATGATCAAGTGGATACTCTAGTCGAAGAAACCTAGAAGCAGGCCAAGGAAGAGGTGGGCTGACTCTGTGGAAGAAGACTGGAGCAGGATGAACTGGTGAGAATGGCCAGGGTAGGCTCAGGGGTGAAGAATAACTGTGAAGGGCGCCAAAGTGTAATACTAGATGTAATAATTTTTTTACAATTAAATAAAAAATTATATATATATACTGTGACATTACAAATTAGGGTCACGTTCGAAATTGCCCCGTCACTTCTTTTATTGCCGAGTACCTTGAAATCGTATGTTGGTATCTCAATCTGTTTTGAAAGTTATAAAAATGGTCGACGTCTATGGTTCTATTTCAAATCATCGAGCAGAGCTGTCAGATTTGCGCGGTGGATTGCCACGACCGGCGTTTCTAACATGTAATTGTGGGCGATCCGATATAACAAAAGGGTAAATATGTTTGTGTTATTCAATCACTAGTGCGTTATTTACTATAAATTTGTTGATCTAATCGTATAGTGAATAATCTTTACTGGAAACGAGATGTTTCCCTTTAATTTTTTCGCTTCTACAATTCCGCTTACGGATCCTGTCGCGTCGGTCAGACTGCTAAGGATCATCTACGAGGACAGGCCAAGGAGATGGGATGCTTAGATGGCATGGACCGGAGGGACACCACCTGCCTGCCTGAACGACGTCGAAATCGTGGATTGCATCTTTATTTTATTTCCTCTGTTCATGCTGCTTTTATGATTAGATGCCATTTTTATAACGAATAACTTATAAACTTATCCCAGTTTAGGATGAAGGCAGAATGTGATAAAATAAGATGGTTATATGTTTCTGAGGTGAAGAACCCGCGGATCTTGTGTTCACCACTGACTAGAACGCCGGTCTCTAGTCCCACAATGCATACAGATCGTATCTTGGGATGTAGTGCCGTGGAAGAAAATTATTCTTGACGGTTCATTTCTCACCGTGGACATCATACAGAAGATGTCTGCAGGTGTCTGCATTCGCCTTTCTCACTATTTGGTGGATGTATTATTGTCTAGACCTTCCTTTCTGTTTTCTTCCCTCAATATTTCCCACGATTACACCTGTAAGGTATTCATTGAGAATAATAATGTGACCTATTCATTGAAACATTTTTGATGGTGTCTTTCAAGTATGTTTATATTTGATTTATTTCCGATTCTTCAGAAGGGTGGCGTCATTAAATACAATTTTATTATTATTTTCTGTTTTTTCTTATTGGTACTGCAGAACGGTTTTATATCATCCATACATATCTCTAAACACTATTAATAATAATTACAAATAACTTCTCATAAATTCAAAAAAAAAAATTGAATTTTTAGAATTTTCTAATCATGTATTAGAAAATGATCATACTTCAATGTATGAATATTAGATATGAAGTTTTTTCACACATTTACACGTTTTTATTTAAATCAGTTCAATATTTAGTAGAAATTTTTAATTAGTACAGAGCCTACAAAATTACTATTATACACTTATTGAATAAATCAGTAGCGTATTATTAAAAAATCCAATTATGATCGCGTGATATTTTACGTAATAATTATCCGTGGAATAGTATCAAATAATCGTTAAAATATATACTTTTTCCAATATAATAATATTATTATCACCTTTTAAGTATATAATAGTTAAAGTTGTCGAGTTTTGGGCCAAGTAATAATAATTAATTAATACTGTAAGGTAATCGTTACGTAAGCTTCTCTGCCTAATGAAATGTCAAAGTCATTATCTTCAGCAAAGGTTCAAATGATTAATTGGTATTGTGCCGCCTATTTTCTCATATTATTCGTCGCTAATCATTTAGCTGTGAGGCAATTAATATTTTCCATAAATTTGCTAACTGGCGCCAGTTTGATTCAACAAAAGAATCAGTTGCGTTATATTTGTCCGACTGACCTATTCATGTTAAACTTGAACACAATACATTAACGATATTCGCGACAGAGCCCAAATCTCCTACAACAGACAACACCCCGTCCTAAATGCCTACAGTTCACAATATCTAAAAAACAAATTACTATTGTACAAGGAAATCGTCCGTACTATACTCACTATATCTGGTGTTCAAGTAACATAATAGTTTTAGAATCCAAACAAAACTACATTCTTAGGAGAATCACAAACTCAGCCTGGTTTGTCAGAAACACAATCATTCACAGAGACTCAAACATACCCTCACTCAAACGACACATACATGATTTATCTCCTAAATTTTATTCTAAATTAATTTCCATCCCAAACCCTTCCATTAACTCCCTCCGCCTATATGATCCCTCATTCGATCCCCACCATCTTCATTTCATTACTTCTTTATTCTGTTCTTGACCCTATTGAACAAAATGTATAATAATAAAACCAGCGAAATCAAACAAAAAGAATTAATAAAATATTAAAAAATGTATTGTATAAAAACATTTTTATTAAAAAAAATAATAATAATGTAGATGTCTCTTTCAAATAATGGAACGATTAAATGCATTAATATCAAAAAGATAACATATAGGTTCGAAAACTTGTCGCTAAAAATATCGTCGCCGTAGCATAGTTGGATAATGCACCTTTCCCGGTTTGGAAAGAGATCCCGGTTCAAATCCCGGTGGCGCAACAATAATATTTTTCGATAAAATTGATTTTATGTGTATATCTTTCTAATCAATGTATTTAATTCATATTAATAATGTTCCCTTCAATAAATTGATTGTGGCGTGTGTGACATGTTGTGCCGTATTCTTGAAACCACAGCTTTTCCACATTCGTACTGTACAAGTCAGTAATCATGGATCTATTGCTGTGCACGATGGCGAATTGACTCATTTGGGTCCTCATCAATATTACACTCCACTGCAGCAACGGTTTCTTTGGTGCGCACTGTACGACGTGTCTGCGGATGCATATTATCAAATAGAGTATGCGTGGTGTGAGAGCGATTCATGGTTATTCGAATAAAATTTATTCAAATATTATATTTATTTATATTATTATTAAATTAATTTATTTATATTATTATTAAAATTTATTCGAATATTCATGGTAAAATTGCGAATTTCTCTCTGATATTTTACTAATTATCCTTTTGCTACTTTTACTAATTATCCATTTGCTACTTTTACTAATTATCCATTTGCTACTTTTACTAATTATCCTTTTGCTACTTTTACTAATTATCCTTTTGCTACTTTTACTAATTATCCTTTTGCTACTTTAACTAATTATACTTTTGCTACTTTTACTAATTATCCTTTTGCAACTCTTACTAATTATCCTTTTGCTACTAATATTTCAAATTAATACATAAAATGGAAGCGTAACAATGGATCGAGTCTTGTGAAGAGGCATTATTATATAATCGAGGTCAGATGAGACACAGATATGTAACATTCTCGTGCAGGAAGGAATAAGGAATACATAATAAAGGATGAAATGTTAAGTTTAACGATAACTGTCGGTTCACACTAATCTAAATATCTCACAATAATAACCCGTCAATGAAAACCGGTTTTAGCACAAAACTGCACAAACAGTTCTTCAAATATGGCTAACTTTTCTACGCAATCTTGATAGTATGACGGAAAATGATAATTATTTACTAAACGTGTATACTTAATTATGCATTAAATTTAGAAGCGATTGCCTACTGCGTCTACTTATTAACGTTACATCACATTACTTGGCATATGGAAATAATTATTTTTTTTAGTTTTAAATACGCCCTGACGAAGTTTGAACTAAGCGAAACCGGTTCGCGTGTAATAAAACCGTGACTTCATACAAAGTGATTGTGTTTTTATTTAATCTATATAATTATTTGTATAACGTTTAAATGTAATTATTAATAAATTACAATTTTATCGGCGACAGCTGATGGAGTTCTCCCCTGTCTACTCCAATAGTCAATTATTATTTTTGTCCAATATTTCAAAGCACAAATTCTTATTGTGTTTATCAAATTGCGACTGATTTATCTTTCTGCTTTATTATACAAAACAACATTATTTGTAGGAAACTAAACATCCTATAAAAAAATGTAAAATCAATATTTTCCATCATCCAACACTTAGTAAATAATTAAACTTTTAACTGCTTTGTGTGAGATATGAAATTCCTCGTAATGTTCCACACATGTATGTGTCAAAAATCGCATATTGATTTTTAATATTTCGTACGTTTCAGAAATTAATGTTACATTCATTTAAAAAATTATTTATTTATACCTTAAATATTGATATTATTTCTTGATAATTAAATCTACAAAGCGAGTGAACAAATTCAAATCGACCTCGGTATTGGACAAACTCAAAATTTGTTTGAAATTTTATTTTATTTTACTGGACAAAGACTACGATTGATAATTATAAACAGCATCTCAGTGGTCTCAGATTCATGTATCGTACCACCCCTGCATATAATACGTTTATATCTACATATTTATTCCTCGTTGATGTATACAAAAGTGCTAAATATTCATGAGAACAATAATTTATTTCACGAGCCACCCGAGAGCCTTCTTTTCCAAACATACATTTTCCAAATTTTTTAACGCTATTTAAAATATTTTGATGGAGCCTGTTATAAAACATACTCTAATATAAAATGAGAAATACATCGTAATAATGAATAATTAATTAATTAATATTATTATTAAGAAAAACATATCAGAACATAGGTCTGTGTTATTTTATATACAAATTAAATGTATAAATTAGAAATATATATACATAAAATCAATTTTACCGGGAAAATATTGTTGTTACTACTAGAATTTGAACCTGGTTCTTTTCCAATCCGGGGAACGTACATTATCCGATTATGTATATTAAAGGTATTTGAGATTCCGTTAAAACAAAGTAGATGGCTTTCAGATAATGGAACGGTATATATTTTAATTTGAAAAATGTAACACACGGGTTCGAAAATTTGTCGACAAAGGTACAAAGATAATGCACCTTCCCCGGATTGGAAAGAGATCGAGTAGCAATAAATTGATTAAATATGTATATATTTCAAATTAATACATTTAATTAGTATTTATGAGACAAAAAATTTATCATGAGAAACCGCAAAATTCTCGATATTATCGGAGCAGTGGTAGTTGCATGGCTATTAAAGGCAGAATTCCAAAAAGACAAAGGTATGCTGATCAAATTTTGGTTCTAAATATATATTTTTTTAATGCGTCTCTGGCTGCACTAATTTGTCAAATATTGTGTTTATCAATGTTATTTTCCAGTCGCAATTAAGTAAAATAAATTACGTATAAATGGAATCGTTTAAAACGTGGTAGTGGAGATATTATTCTTGAATGTACGCTTGTTGAAAGCGAGCGTTTCTATATACGTACACTTCTTGCTAAGCATATAAGTAATACAAGTT
This sequence comes from Eubasilissa splendida, assembly GCA_031772225.1. Lineage (NCBI taxonomy): Eukaryota > Metazoa > Arthropoda > Insecta > Trichoptera > Phryganeidae > Eubasilissa > Eubasilissa splendida. The sequence continues at coordinate 26,483,940 of CM062859.1, forward strand.
TTCCATGAATGGAGACTGCAATAGAACACGATTGATAAAGCGCGACTATAAAGGTATATTGAAGAAGCTTGTGAAATAGGTGGATTGGAGACAGTGGCGTGCAGTAGGCATAGGTTCGGGTTATGCTGTTACCTATGATATTACACAATCATATATAATCAGGCATATTCTCAAAATTGCAATATTGAAATGAAGGTGATTGTTACACCAACCCTCAAAAATAGACAGTATGTAAATTAACGTCCGTGTTATATTTGAATGAGAGAGAGGGAGTGAGGGAGATAAACGTACCATAATCTGTCAAAACATAAAAATGGCAACAGGATTGGCCGTGATTCTTCACTACGACGCTGCGGATGAGGAAATCAATAGGTAATTTATGAACAAACCTTTTTCTGTGAACTTTGAATACTGTATTAGTACTTATTTTAACCAAAAACTTATATTTTTAGTCGAAACTTGAGAATGGAAAGACGACATTTGCGTGATTTGTGCGGTATAGTTGTACCTTATCAAGGCGGTATAGTTGTAAAAATTGCCCATTTGTAATTTCCATCGGGTTGCACAAATCACGCAAACGACGTCTTTTATAAGTTTTGGTTAAAATTGCTTTTTGTTTTTCTCAAATCAAAAACAAATCCATGCACCAAATTTAAAGAACAATCATGAAATCAACAGGTTAAAAACAGTAAGATAGTAAAATTCGTAAATTAGTAAAATAGGAAGTAGACACTTCAATGTTTTGCACGTAGTTGTAACCCTTTCTAATGTTATTCTGTTAAAAAATAGCATAGGTAACAACTTTATAGAAAACGAATCAACGGAAAGGAATTTTCAATTCAGTAAATAGTCATTTATATGACTTGAGTAATTCACTAGCTCAAAGACAGAACTGAGTAATGTTAATAGTACGATGAAGCGAATAAAAAAGAGCACCATGAGTATAGCGGTGGGTTTTTAGAATTAAACAATTAATGTCTCTACTGGCACACAGATACTGGTACAAAATAATGATTTCGTTCGTGTTAATCCAATTTTTTAATTTATATTTGTTTCCCAGAATTTTTAGTTATGCACACCTTTTTTGCTTATATGCACTGCACGCCCCTGATTGAAGATATATACTGTTTCATACCATGCAAACCTCTTATTTCATCTGATTCAAATGTGCCTTTCATTTTCAAAAGAAGACAGCATGCCGTATAATTTTGATACAATATAAATATGTGAGGTATAGAATCAAAATCAGAAGCGTCCAATTTTTATGGTTTTTGAGTTAGGTATATACGAATATAAAGAAAATTGATGTATATAATACTAGTCTATTAAAATTAGATAAATATTGCTGAATTTTGTATAAAAACGCATTTCAAAGTTCTGTCTATTGTACACCGATGATGCAGTATTAATGGCGAATAATGAACAAGAACTACAGAGTCTAGTGAGTAGAATGCACGATGTATGCAAAGAAAGCGACCTTATTATGAATGTCAACAAGTCGAAAGTGATGGTATTCGAGAAGGAGGAAAGCAAGACAACGTGCAAGATGAGTTTGTGTATTTGGGAAGTATGTTCGATAGAAACGGAAAAACAGAGAAAGATATCGAAAGGAGGGTGAATAATGTGAACGACGCTTTGAATGGAATTATAGCTAATGAGAACTTCTCAACAGCGGTTCACAATGGAGTCCTGGTACCGATACTGATGTATGGAAGTGAGGCCTGGAACTGGCAGAAGAGGAACGAAAGTAGACTGAATGCAGTGGAAATGAGACCACTTAGGCGTATATGCGGCAAATACATTTATGACAGAGTAAAGAATTAAGAAATAAGGAAATAATGTAAACCTGATGTTAGTATAGTGAGTAAGATTAAGAAAGGATCACATAGATGGTTTGGTCATATGGAACGGATGAATGAGCAGAGAAAGGTAAGAAAGATATATGACACAAGTGTTGGTTGCACCAGAAGTAGAAGATGTCCGCGGAAGACTCGGCACGACCAGGTAAACTAGATACTGGAGGTTGGTATTGTTGGAAACTTCAATAATCGTCTAGCTTGTATGAGAAGATGTATAAATGTATATGAAGCGAGAATTGTGTGTCAGGACAGAAGAGTGTGGCGCTCTATACTATCCTCTATCCGCGGGGAAACGGCGTGATAGTAAGTAAGTAAAAGTTGCTTGTTACTTTAATCGCAGACATGTCTAATAGATGATTAATTCAAACCCAGACAGATATGTTTTTAGCCAATAAGATGACAGTATTTGGTCATGTGAGCTGTGGTTACTGGTCATGTTCAATATGATTTCAATTGTGACAGCTGTGGGTACAATGGTTTTTTGCATTTTACTCGAAAACTGGTAAAATGGACATGCCTGCTATTGATTCTGGACCTCACATACACGCTTATATATTCCGAAACTTGTATTTAGACATGCGACAACTGTGTGTGTCAGATGCTGTGTGTTCTAGATATCATTTTATGTAATGTAAGCCTGGACACTTATCGAATAAGTGATAAGGCGACTTTTGAAGCATTTGAGATGTGGATCTACAGAAATGAGTTGGATAATGCATCTTCCCCGGTTTGGAAAGAGATCCAGATTCGAATCCCGGTGGCGCAACGACAAAATGTTTCGATAAAATTGATTTTATATGTACATCTTTATAATTAATATATTAAAAATATCACAGACCTATGTTCTGAATAATTACAACTTCACAGTAAGAATGTGTTGGCCTAATAAGAAAAAAAAGATGTAGTGAGATTGTTGTAGAAGTAGTGAATTATTAGTGTAGACACTGTATGATTATGTTATAATATTGGATAGCGATGCTTCTGATTGATCTCTACCCGATTGGATCATATATTGGGTCCATATTTGTGTAATCTTAATCTTAAGGTGCTGAGTGTGTTGTACAGTTTCAGAGCTAAGAGCATATAGAATCTTTGATAAAACGTCGTCGTTGCTCTAGAAACTGGCGGGTAGATGTTCGTTGTTTGTCTTGTGTTGTGTCCATGATTTATTTCTCGGGGTGAGTTTGATGCTTGGGGTTTGTGATTTATTTATTGCTTGGGGCTTGGGATTTATTTATTGCTTGGGGTGAGCACGAGAAGAAGAATTGTGTGTTGGTGTTTCATAAGTTCGACCAATGGACTCATTAAGTAATGTGACTGAGAAGAATGAGTTATGTATATTTATTACAAATAAAATATTTTGATTCTTGATTAGTAATCATTAAGACATGTTGCTGATGGCATATACTACTTTATTACATAAATGTGCAACAAAGGGAGTTTAATTTATTTTCATGGTCTTTTGTCTAATTGCGCTTGGTAATCTAATCTAATCTAATCGTGTGCAAAATTGTCTCACACAAAACAATGCGGTCATTTAATTAGAAATTCTAGCTATTTACAGAATGCGTGTCGATAATTACCATCGAAAATAAACAATTAAAATAATTAACACGTATAATTACATTAAAATATAATCTTAGACATCTAATTTTGGCGCACGAATGATGAAATTTATATTGCTTGTACACAGAAGAAACATTGCTCTCATCTTTTTGAGGTTTAGCGGTGAAAATCTTTGATCATTCTGTTTTACATAAAAAAATATAATACACAATGACTGACAGCACTCTCACATATACTTATTCTAAACTGTCTTAAGTCGCAAGTTAGGAACAGCATTGTGAGAAGAGGTGGTGAAAGTTGAAGATGTGTCATCGGCGAGCGATCGAACCAGACGCAGGCAACTGCTCTTTGCCTGCGTTCATTGGACAGGAACAGCGATACTAGAGGTAGATTTAAATCGCCGCCCTTACACAAGTTTCATCTGTGTACTTATCCGTACACAAACGAAAGATTCGAGGAAATAAGTATTGCTGACACTGTCCAGACGATCACCAAGCCGTCACTGGTCATACAGACATGACTTAGAGGATAGTGCAATAATGTCCACAGCTGTACAGTAGAAGCAGAAGTCCGCCACAAATCAGGGGTGATGATCTGAAGAGAAATGCCGATTTCGAATGAGACCTGAACGAGGCTGGGATTAATAGCAGACCTCACGAGAATGAAGAAAGCCAAAAGCAATATTATTTCAAAAAAAATTAAGACAGAAGCAAACCTTTCTTTAAGTCAGAGTAAAAACTAACTACAAATATGGCATCGATTTATGCGATCGATTTAAACAACAGCTGTTGCAATATAGTAGTAATGTGTATTGAATGGTCATACGTAGGGTTCGAAGGACTATTGTCATATGCGCACTTGCTTTAACCTTTAAAGGGATTTATTGGCCAAGACCTGCATACATTTCTGACTTATGGAGATGACTATATCATTAAAATCCGCTGATGGCCCTGTTAACACGCCAGTACCAAGTAATTTCCAGGCGCAGATGGAGACTACTAGAGAACCGATATTGAAATAACGTTTATCGTTAAATACTGCAAGACTGAATATTTTGAGCATATAACAATTATTAAAGTAAAATTACATAGTCATGTAAAGCATAGCTGTCATTAATTTAAAAAACTTACAAAATTTGTTAAAATAAATCTAATTTGTTGTATCTTCATCAGAACGGACTCACATTAACTGATCTAAAAAATAGAATATGCAAGGAAATCAGTTGTCTGTTAAGGGCGTGGCTTCAATCACTGTGGGAGTGGATGGACGAGAAAACGCATTGAAATGGGTTATTTGTTATATTAGATCTTAATGTTTAATGGATCGCTGACAGCCGTCTCGCGCCCATGTAGATAATAATTCCTGTCCCATTACCTACCTGTTTCCCCCTTTCCTATACCCAGAGCATGACATTTTTTGTATTTTGTTATCTATGCTTTTGGACAAGTTAACGTGTGTCACGGGAGTGCAGTTATCCTCCTGCCGTGTGGGAATGATAAGTCACACTGTAAAGTTGACGTCCTGCTATCGAGCTCGTCAGACTGTAAATGAAGCTGATAATTAAACTATTCATCTTGCTATTGTGCATGATGTGTGTCGTCCCCACTTTGCGCTATCAACAAAGTGTGCATTCGAGAAGCACATATTTCTAAAGCCAGAAAACCTGTGGCCAGTGAAAGAAGAAATTCAGGTACCTAAAAGAGCACCTCAGGTAGGTCGTGCTTCTTACTGGTGTCTGGTTAGTTCTTGAGCCACCTTGTTACCTATTCCTGTTCATTTCTCTAATTCCTTCAATTCGTTCCCTTCCCGTTTCTCTATTTCCCTGGCGCGATCATCTTGGATTCCTCTACCAGAAATGGCGCTACCGCATTATATATTTTGCTTATTAATTATATTATATTATACATATTAAAGAATTTATAAATTTACGTATTTCTAAATTATCTCTATTGTTCACGCGTACGATTTAAATAATCTTTTCTTATTTAAAAATGTGGCTTATCTCTATGAGACGGTTAGAAAATTCATAAAAACTATTATTACCGGGGCATTGTAAAATTGTATTTTATTATATCTAATATTAAAACTACGTGCCATTTTTATAATGCGTATAAAATGTTGACCAGAAACTGTCAGTCAAAAAAAAAGGTAAATTAAATATATTAATTAGAAAGATATACATATAAAATCAACTTTATCGAAAAATATTGTTGTTGCGCACCGAAATTCGAACCTGGATTTCTTTCCTAACCGGGGAAGGTGCATTATCCAACTATGCTACAGCGACAATATTTTTAGCGACAATTTTCGAACCTATATGTTACCTTTTTGATATTATTACACAAATAATGGAGCGATTAAATATTGTCGCTGTAGCATAGTTGGATAATGCACCTTCCCCGGTTAGGAAAGAGATTCAGGTTCGAATCCCGGTGGCGCAACAAAAATATTTTTCGATAAAGTTGATTTTATATGTATATTTTTCTAACTAATATATTTAATTCACATTTAAAATAACACAGACCGTCTGTTCTGAATAATTACAACTTCACAATAAGAATGTGTTCTCCTAATAAAAAGGTAAATAATAATATTTTTCACAGCCCTGGCTGACGACGTCCCTGACCGTAGCCTTTTTCTGTCATCTTTCATTTCGACTATTACTATCTCTCACTTACAACATCCTCTATTGTTTGCACACTACTCAAAGAATCTTTTCGACGCTGTTTAAAAAGGTTCGTTTTTTAAATGAACTTTGTCTCTTATATATTTTTGTTAAAAAATATGCGTGTTTTTTAAATATTTAAATAATATAAAGCAAATACTATAAGTCACGAAATCAAGATAAATGAATAAAAATACTATATTGTACCACAATTCTTCAAGTTCAAATAGAAGACACTGAATATATAGTTTTTATTTTACAAAAAAGGTCTACTACAAGAAAGGTGGTTTGATATCTATGCTATAATATACAGAGTACTTAATAAAGTCCGATCCAAATCTTGTAAAACGTTGGACATATAAAAAATGCTACCCTACTTTTAAAATGTGGCTTAATTAACATAATGTATTATATATATGATTTCCTTATATTATAATTAATTAATGACAGAACTGGAGCTTTCTAGAAGTTCTAGCTTTATTTGTAGGACATATAGGATTTGTAGATCATGTCAAAAACGGTAGGGAATTTTCAGAACACAGATTGAATACTTCTAACTGTGAAAGTATTATGGATAATTTGTGTGATAAAATGGAATTCGGATATTATAATCACGGATAATGTTATCAATCGGTTATTGTTATCAGAATCATTCGGCTCCAAAACTTGGTATATAATTTTTTTTTAAATAATCAAACTTCGGCTGTTGTTATCAATATGTGGATATAAAATATGGTAAGTTATAGGAAATTTATACAAAATTATCATTTTATATGAAACTTTCTAAACACAAGTGCCCAGCAATAATTACCAGAAGCGTAACGGTAATGCTATTTAACGACTCAGTTGATTACAATGCGATCAGTGTGTATCCTGTTTTTTTTATCATCTTCTTAATGTTATCAGTCGGAAATTGTTATCAAAAGTGACACGTTCCACGGTGATCACAATAAGCGGATAGATGAAAATTTCAGTGATCCGACATAATTTAGTTTCGTTCTGAGAAAAGCACATTGGTCATATTGTGAGTTAAAACATTTTAATCCACAATGAGTCTGTTTCAATATCGTGTACAAATCTACAATCACACAGATATCAGCTAGAACCATAGACACATCCAATTTATTCTGAAGTGTTTGACAAACATACGCTATTAAATTACAAAAAAATATTCCGTTTTAACTACTGCAAGATATAATAATGCGAACAGCTATACAATTATTTTTGCACTATATGAAAAGGGACAACATTATTCATTAGAAGATTCATTACATTGATAATGCTCTTACAAGGCGAAACGCGACTCGAGTACATTAAACGAATAGAATAAAAAAACAAACGTTTTATTTTCACATATGTGATTGGCGAGTGAGGGGAAAGAGTAAATATACTGCAAGATAATTAAAATTTACCCAAAGAACGAACGGAACATCAACCACCAACTGACTGACGTTCATCGTTCACATGGCATTTTTATTTTATTTATTACTTTTATGGTCAATACTAATAATAAAAAATAGCTTACTTAAGATAATAAATTCATTATTATTTGTTGTATAAAAAAATGTTATTTTTCAACCAAAAACTAAAAATAAACTCTTTTTTTTGAGGATTAATTTTGATGGAAGACCAGATATGAGTATATAACCAATATATCACTTTCATATTCATTGTGGTCATTTTTTAATGATACGAGTGCAATAAGTCCCGTATTTATACGATATATTATCCTGACTACCCATGGTCCCAATAAATCTGGATAATCAAGATTTTACTGTATATATTAAATTAAAACTGCTCCAATTTATCTTGTTAAAAAATATCGATAAATTAACAGAAAACCAAGGCAGAATAACTAAATACACACTACACACCGCACTCGACAAAACAAATATCAATACTGATCCGCCAGTTTTCGGACATCTTTTTTATGCAGCAGCTATCTTTTGTCTATCGGGTCGGCGTATTATGTACGTTTAAGTGCCAGCCGAGTGCGTCGGCTCCTTTCATGAAGGAGTTGTTTCTCTACATCACTTCGATCCCTTCAAAACATCCCTATTGTTCTGCAATTAGATAACTCGTTGTGTAACCGTTAGTCTGTGATCGTAAGAATCCCTACTTATAGAGGGTATTTTGTGAGCGCGTGTGTATTGTCACAACTTGATATGAATTTTCTATTTGGATCATTCCGCGCCGGCGGGCAGCCGGGCAAACTTGGAGACATCCATTATTATTATTTTTAAGCACCGCTGTTAGAAATATTCTTCTTCGTTTAAATAGACAGTCCAGTGATTTGTGCGCGAGAATAGGAAATATTATATTATAAGTTAAAAAAATTTGCTATTATATAGATTAAATGTGGCGAGCTAAGGGAAAAAAGATGACACAAGATGTGTACAGAGCCGAGAATAGTCTCGATACAATTTCAAGTGAGTGTCATTTCGTATCCAGCGTGTACGCACTATTGCGATACACAATAACATCGGGTCAAAACATTATTAATAAACTGATCTCTGTGAGAAACATGCACTTTCTTTTATTGTTTGTTAACTCACCTCGGTGTAGCGGAGAAATCCAATCTTGTCACTGGCCGCCGCTCCCAGCTCCGTCTTCTGACCGTCGTTCGGATTCGTCACACTCCACAGCGATTACACCTCGTACTTTTTCGAACGAGTAAAAGGGACAGCAGCCGCGAATCACTACTCGTCACTTGGCAGTGAAAAAACCCGGTTAAAATCGTTTAAAGATCGAACTGACAACGGTTTTCGATGATCGTTTATTTTTATTTCAAATGAGACCAACTGAATAAGTCAGTTTGCAGTTCAAAATTGATGTTTTAATACATTATCGACACTTTTTGAATCACTTTAATCGCACACATGTAGATTATCGTAATGAGCCGAATGTTTCGTTTTATTTTATGTATATATCTGAATAAATTTAGTGTTAAACTTGATTTGCAATCACTTTTGGTTTATAGTTGAAATTAATTTGGATTAAAAACTGAAAATAATATATTTTTATTAAAAATATGAATTGAAATAGTATGAGATATTATCTTCAAAGAAAATTTAAATTCTATGAAGACAAAAAGATGTGAAATATTGAAAATACATTTTTCTTGTTGATATATATTTTTTATTTACCTTCTACGAAGAACCTTTCAATTCAATGTAAGACTTCTAGGGAAATAGGAATAAAACAATTTATATAGCTTGTTTATATCACTGTAAAAATATTTTTAACTGCCCCATAGCTCGCAAACCCATTTAAATATAAAAAAATATAAAAAATCCTAGTTTCGTTATTCATACATTACAATGACCATTTTAAAAACGAATTAATTAATTTTATTACTGTGACAAGTCCACCTCATATATTTCGTACATATTGTACCTAAACACATTCATAAAAACAATATTGCCAAATTATTCATAACATGAGCTAGAAATTACTCATATGAGACAGTAAACAAATTAACGTGTCTAAGATCAATAACAGGCATAAACAAAAGTGACGAACAAAAAAGGCCTCCAAAAACAGCTGAATTCGAGTGTTATACCCAGGATAACGAAGGTATTTTAGTATAACAATGTGATACTATCAGTGTTTATCAGAATTATTTTCAGATCTGTCAAACGTGTGTTGTAGGCGTTATTACAAGGAACTATATGACCTATATTATATTTCAAAACGTCTTGTAAGTCGTTTGTCTGCAGATTTACTTTTACAATTCACTTGAATTCAATTAATACAAATTAAAAGTGTATGTATCAAGTAAACAATTAAAGCAAACAATTTATGTGCAGGTAAAATTTAAAAAATAAATACACAATATTTAAACGTACAAAAATAAACATAGAGCTTCTTTGCCAGTACATATTTTCAAAATATCAAAAAATAAATAAAATGATGAGCTGAATGTCATAAAATTATGGAGGCTTCAATGGCAATGCCATATAGTACGTACAAATGAAATTGCTGCTCAATAGATATAGATATCAGAAAGAAAGATGAAAAATGGACCCAAAATGCGGTGGCCCAGTGCAGATTCCGGTGAGCGTACTGTTTAAATGTTCAAGAGTCAGGGATGATATATTAATTTATTTATTAATTTTCACCCTTATGGGCTTTCACAAAATTGGTTAGGTATAGAAAAAACATAAACAGCTACACAAGTAAAAGTTGATAGAATATACATATATAGCTTTAAAAAAAATAATTGAAAAACAAGCGAAACAAACTATAAAAATTAAGGTTCAAGACAGAAAAACAATAAAAAAATTAGGTTTGACCCAGAATGGCTGAGTATCAAAATCAATTGTATTTTTAACTCAGAACTTAAATCACTCTTAAATTTAAACATTGAATATCGGAATATATCCACAAGACCAGAATCGTTCCCAAGTCTATGAAGTCTTTATGTGAATGCATTCCTATAAAAATTAGCATATGATGCATTTACTTGGAACAGCACCGACGACCTGGTACTCCACGTAAGAACGTGGTATACAATCAGTTCAGTCAAATTAAGGGCGTCCAGTAGTCACTATGATGTAATACATATTATCGGTTCATGATATTGTAATTGTATAGATATAAACTAATTTATTTACGAGTATACATGTAATATATTGCATCGGCATTAAATAAATTAAAAAAAAAAAAAAATTAGTGTCATGTATGTATAGATAAATACTGTACTATCACGTACTCATTATTTTTGACAGATCTTTATTTTCATTTTTCAAGGTCAAATATTTATTAGTAAAAAAAAACACTTACTGGGAAATAAGGGGTTAACACATGGACAAAGCCGATATTAAAGGATGCAGATATTAAAATACTTTAATTTTAAATTAATAAAATGTATTCAGTGTTAAACCGGTATTAAAATTGTATTTATATAACATCACATAACATACATAACGTACGGCAGTTTTGTACGGCGATACATACATCAATATGCGTTTAAATTTAAGTCAAACGCATTGGTAAGTTGACATTGCATAGTTTTAATTCCCCGACGGTATATTAATATAATTAGTTGAAAACATATCTAATGCCGTACTTTCGTAGGGCGATAAAATAGAACGCCATATAAATACGTTTTTAATAAAGGTCAAATAAAAATATATCTGGAATATTTGTGCGACAAGTATGACATAGAAAAAGTCACTTAGTTGTTTTTAAATACAAATTAAATGTGTTAATTAGAAAGATATACATATAAAATCTATTTTATCGAAAAATATTATTGTTGCGCTACCGGGATTCGAACGTGCATCTTTTTCCAAACCGGGGAAGGTGTATTATCCAACTATGCTACATCGACAGTATTTTATACTTAAAGTACACTTAAGTAAAGAACCATCTACTTCATTTTTTCCAGATGGAAAGAGATCCAGGTTCGAATCCCGGTAACGCAACAACAATATTTTTCAATAAAATTGATTTTATATGTATATCTTTCTAATTAATACATTTAATTAGTATTTTTTTTAAATATCATAGACTTGTGTTCTGAATCATTACAACTTCACAATAAGAATGTGTTCTCCTTAATAATCACATAGTTGTATTTAAATATTACGTTTTTCAATTTAGGGTTCCACATTCCTTGGTATAAGATAACCTAATCTGTTGGAAGTTATTTTGGGATATCAGTATCTCAGGTATGAGGTTAAAAAATGCACTCAGCTATAAAGGTCTGCACTAAAGTGCATTCTAAATGTGAAGGTTGTAATATTTACCGTGTTTGAGATAGTTAAAATAGATAAAAGAATAAACATTCAATTTGGACGGTTTTAAAGATCGCAAAAGATGACGAAACTTTAAAATACGACAGATATTCAGCATCTTTTTACATAGATGATGTGAATTTACATAATTTCTATTTCATTTTTATTATTCCATTGCATATTTTCTTCGACCACTTGAGACTACTCATACACTAAGTATTAAAATGTGTGTTATATTAACATATGTGTCTGGCTAGAAATCATATTCTCTTTAGGAGCGTAGTCTTGGATCCTATAGACGGCAATTTTTTTTATACTTTGCTGTTTTTAAACGTGAATTATTTACTTTATTTTCATGTGATCATATTGAAATTTATTTTGCATAATCATCTAATTGATTATTAAGGACAACATATTTCTTATTGTGAAGTTGTAAAAATAAATAAATAATATTTTAAATTGGTTGTCAGAATTAGTTAAAGCAGATACTGAGAGTAAACTATTATATATTATGAAATGATTCTTATAATTGCATTATAATTTTAATCCTTTATATTTTATGTATACATATTGTATTGCACATTAGAATTTTTATTCTCCGTTTTAATATATTTTCACTTTTCTTTTGCCTTGTATGTACTTTCATTTTGTATTTTGTATTCAATGAGTTAATTTTTATTAAGGAGAACACATTCTTATTGTGAAGTTGTAATTATTCAGAACAGACGGTCTGTGATGTTTTAAATACTAATTTAATGTATTCATTATAAATATATACATATAAAATCAATTTTGTTGAAAAATATTGTTTTTACGCTACCGGGACGAACCTGGATCTCTATTTACAATCCGGGGAAGTACACTACCGATTGTGTTATAGCACCGGTATTTTTAATGACAAATTTTTGAACCTATATGTTACTATTTTCAAATTAATACATCTGTCGTTCCATTATTTGAAAGCCATCTACATTGTTTTAAAACCGTAACAGTAAATTATTTTTTTATTAAATTTCTTAATAATGTATTAATTATAAATATATACATATAAAATTAATTTCATCGACAACATATTGTTGTCGCTACCGGGATTCGAATCTGGATCTCTTCCAATCCGGGGAACGTGCATTATCCGATTATACTACACCAACACTGTGGATTGGCGACAGATTTTCGAACCTAAATATATGTTACACTTTTCAAATTAATACATCTATCGTTCCATTATTTGAAAGCCATTTAAATATTGATTGATGGGAAAACATTTAACCCGTGATGAAAAAATTCATTGCTATTCGTAACCGCGCTGATTTTACATATTTAATTAAGTATCCATAAATGTCAAACTTGGGTTGCAACATTTATTACAAATACGAAAATTAAAATATGACCTTTCGTGCACCTACCGGTAGGTTGGTAAAGAATTTATTTGTGATTTTAGTACCTTCATGGTGGTACCTACCCAAAAATTAAAAAAATAATAATACACACCTTGTACCTACCCACAAAAATTCAATGAGATAAACCGTTTTCTGACGAATGATATTTCAAAATTTTTTTTTTGTACTGAATTTCATTAATTCCTTCCTAGTGAATTGTGCATAGCGCACATGTGCACCCATTGTTTACACATGACCATAAGTGAACCAATTATACTATATATAAATAATTAATCTTTTTTGTGTGTGTACTCGTAGCATTTAGTACTTTCAACGCAAGCTAAATCGGCGTTCAGAAATCTATGCTGAACGAATATGTGTTCTTTAAAATACCTTTGACGAGAATGAATTGAATTTCAATTTGAACGTTAATAATATAAAATAATGCAGTTCAACTAACTTTTATGTTATAAAGAACAATAATATATGTTATAAAGAAGAAGGATGCATCGGCTTGGTAACAAGTTGAATTTCGGTGCAGTAGCATACTTGAGCTGAAGAAATATTTAAATGTAAATTATACTTAGTTTTTTTTTTCTTTGAAATGATAATTAAAAATATAGCGTTATATTTAAATGAAATAAAAACAGTATTCTTATGTAAAAGCCCACAAGGGGGTTGATGGAAATAAATAGTTTATTTTTCAATCATGTACCTGTTGCGTTCTATTTACAAAATCCGCACAATTGCAATACAATAACATAACAACATAACATTATTCAAACTTCGAGCGTGGAACTTTCCGCAATTTAAAGTTTCAAACCGGGAACGCGCGCTCGATCGGGGGCTTTTGAATTTCAAACTCGGAACACTGTTTGGCGGGTGTCTTTTCAAATTTCTAACAATGCCATCGATCGTCGACTGCGGAGGCGACCGCCTGCGCTTGGACTGCTGGCGGAGAAGAGGCGCCGGGCGCGCTCGGTGCGCGGAGAGAGCAACCCGATGGCGGGGACGAGGCTCGCACGGCGCGCGGGCGAAATTGCAAAACCGCGCACGCCGGGTATTTAAAACTGGTTGGAGAACAGTTGCGTACAAAAATGGCGAGATTTATCTGGCGTTTACAGCATTTAGCGCAAGATCACGAAAGTGCGATTTAAAAAAAAAAAATCTTTCTCAACATTTTTTGGTCGGTCTGACAAATTTATATAAACAAGAATAAACAAGTGTTTAACAGACAAGCAGACAGTCAGGCCTATTCTCAAAATTGCAATATTGAAATGAAGGTGATTGTTACACCAACCAGAGAACCAGAGGGAGAGAGAGTGAGGGAGTGAGGGAGATAAACGTACCATAATCTGTCAAAACTGTGCTTTGTGCGGTATAGTTGTACCTTATCAAGGCGGTATAGTTGTAAAAATTGCCCATTTGTAATTTCCATCGGGTTGCACAAATCACGCAAACGACGTCTTTCCATTCTCGAGTTTCGACTAAAAATATAAGTTTTTGGTTAAAATAAGTACTAATACAGTATTCAAAGTTCACAGAAAAAGGTTTGTTCATAAATTACCTATTGATTTCCTCATCCGCAGCGTCGTAGTGAAGAATCACGGCCAATCCTGTTGCCATTTTTATGTTTTGACAGATTATGGTACATTTATCTCCCTCACTCCCTCACTCTCTGCCCCTCTCTCTCATTCAAATATAACACGGACGTTAATTTACATACTGTCTATTTTTGAGGGTTGGTGTAACAATTACCTTCATTTCAATATTGCAATTTTGAGAATAGGCCTGATTAACAGTACATGTCCGCACAATTTTATGAATGGATACCTGACTAAATGATGAGTCGAAAATGTTATAGGAATGTGTGCAAATTCAGCAGCGTTACATTCTCAGCCTTTCCGTTTCTATCAAACATAATTCCCTAATAATCCTCATCTACTTGGTCCAATCATTCATTACCTGCGAGTATTTAGCGTCTTGCTTTTCTCCTTGCCGAATACCTTCACTTTTAACATGTTAACATTCATAATAAGGTCGCTTTCCTTGCATACATTCTATTAAAGAATTTCTACATTTCTATTAAAGATACTTTCCAAATAGATAAACTCATCTACTTGTTCCAAACATTCATTACCTACAAGTATTTTGCACGTTGTCTTGCTTTCTTCCTTCTCGAATACCATCACTTTTAACATGTTAACATTCATAATAAGGTCGCTTTCCTCGCACACATCGTACATTCTACTCACTAGACTCTGTAGTTCTTATTCATTATTCGCCATTAGTGCTGCATCATCAGCGTACAATAAACAGCATACAATCAAATCGCCCATTTTCGCTCCTACATTCATACATAACATTCTGTATACACACATAAGTAATTAAGTAATCTTAGTGGAAGCTTTTTTTTCGAAATATTTTACTAATTTAAAAACATTTTATATTTTTTTCCTCACCATTATATATACGGAAGATAGTGCAGTGTAACTGTAATATGTCGTGTGTGTTGAAACAATCGGATGCTAAAATACATGTTGAAAAAATAATAGATGGGTGCTTAACGTTCTAATAGTTTTAAATGCAGAAATTAATTATTAATATTATTGATTAACAATATAAAATATTCGCCCCAGCACAGCAGTGAGACAGAATAATCCTATGGCATTTAAGATCCGTTGTTTTCATATTTTTTTACCTTAGACGTTGGACTAATCTCTTTCGTCCATTATAGTACATAATCGTAAAATGTATTGTTTTATTATAAAAAAAAAATATACAAAAATACTTAAAATTATTCTTATTGTGAAGTTGTAATTATTCAGAACATAGGTTTGTGATATTTTACATATGAATTAGAAAGATATACATATAAAATCAATTTTATCGAAAAATATTGTTGTTGCGCTACCGGGATTCGAATCTGGATCTCTTTCTAAACCGGGGAAGGTGCATTATACAACTATGCTACTGCGACGATATTTTTAGCGACAAATTTTCGAACCTATATGTTACCTTTTTGATATTAATACATTTGATCGTTAATTGAAAGAGCCATCTACCTTATTTTTACGGAATCTCAAATACCTTTAAGTAATCAGACGCCAGAATTATCAATTCATTTTTATTAAATTTTGGACACATTGGGGGGCGCAACAACAATATTTTTCGATAAAATTGATTTTATATGTATTATTATATCTTTCTAATTAATATATTTAATTCATATTTAAAACTTTGAATTATCTTAAACGGCAAATGTATTATTTTTAATGGCACATACCATACAAGTTTGTTTATATTCATTGTCACAATATTTCAAGAATTAAAAAAAAAAAATCATGCACAATGTAATTAATAGTATCTGTAATTAATTGTGATTGCAATGATTAAAATTGATTATATGTACATAAATAAATCTAATATGAATTAATTAATGTAAAATCCTAACAATGTTTATTAATGTAAGAAGAAAGAATTTATTTATTTATTTACCACTCAAAAACACTTCAATGCCACTCAAAAAACACGACCCTAAAATATATATATTTGTAATTTTAGAGTACTATTAATAGTGTTTTTAAAGTTTAAGTTTTAACATAAAATAATAACTTTTTACCCATATAAAAATCAATATAAAAAATGTAAGGACGTTTTTAAGAACTTTTTCTATGACTGAACACGATTCTTTTATTATTTGAAAGTCTCTCAAGTCAGCCGCTACTTCGGCAGCAGGAAGAGTTGTAGAACCGACCAACCGTTGCCAGAAATCGAAATTAAATGGCAGGCCCAAAAGTGTAGAACTCTTTGCCCTCCGTCATAAGAAACAGTGCATCAGAGGCTTTATTTAAGAAGAAACTAAAAACGCACCATTTCAAAAAATCATTTACATAAGTTAATATAATAATTTTTAAAACAAAGATAATGTAACTATAAACAGTTTATGTGTATGAGGTGAAAGTTTTTACGAAAATGGCGCTATACATATTATTATTATTAGACAAAATACTCCCTCATGGGAAACAAGACGGGCATACAAAAAATACGTGAAGTTGATTCTCTACCCATGCACCACTGCCGGCAGATGTAATCTATCCAGGAAACAGCACACTGCGCATATATGTTTAAATAATAATTTTTCCATGTGTTCATTTTATATTGTAATTATAATATCTTTATATGATGCTAATTGATGTACGATGTAATTTTTTTTTCAATTCTGACCTGACTGCAGTTGTCCTACTGGCTCATATACTTATTTGATACTTACGTTAATTTTAAACGATTTATTAGAAAGTCGCGTGCGAGCCACTCTGCGCATTTGATAATATGCACATTCGTAAATCAGCTAATACCTCACTCGCCACACTCGGCTGGATACGCAAGGAAAGTATGAAGAAATTATTCCAGTTACATTACATTATCATTTTTTACGACGGCCGCTTGCCTCAGGTTGTGAGACAAGGTTGACGACCTGTGTGCGTCTTTAACTCAAACACGCGATCCGAAGGGAAAAAAATAATTTTATTGTATACATTTTCTAAATTGATAGACGCAAATACACCCGGTATTTTACGGTTAACATCAGTAGCGTACCGATAAATTGTCGGCAGCCCCCACCCCCAATAACACAACGGTTTTTACATTCATTAAAATGACTTTATTCAGTTCTTCGCTATTTTTACTCATTAGAGTAAAATGTTTTAATTAAAACCTTGTCTATTTATATTTTATGTATGGAATATGTCCATTCACGTTGGTACATTCGCACGACTGAGAATCAGTGGTCATGAACTCCAACTCTCTTAACTATGCTCCGCTAATTTTCTTGAGATTCTGCAGATCTTAGGGCTGTCACTAGTCCAACGAGTGGGAGAACTTCCTCTTCCTCTTCGTCTTTTGACGTGGCCCACCAAAGCAAAATTCTCCAAGCTATCTTCTCTTCTCGCAAGATTCCCAAAAATCTATGATGTTCAGCTCCAGCAGAGTAGACACCATTGTGCGTTTTACCGTCCGTGGTATATCTCTAGTACCAGACCTCAAAGTAGGGGACAGCGGTTCAAATTCACCGCTGTGGCAGCGGGCATCGATACCTGCGATAGTCAATATCTAGCCGGCGGCAAAGTGCTGCCGCTACAGTCTGGTTGATCACTCACCGATGACACATCTTCCGTTCTGCTACCCTGTCATGGCGCCGGCGAGGCCGACACCGAATACCGCCACTCGCTCCATTATTCTTCAACTTCTACGCTCTGCAGTTCTACTTCTCTATATTTTATTTTACACGCATACCTTATGTACTCTGTCTCAATAAACGTCTACACCAATGGCGCATTTCTATTTCATTATAACCACATATCAATCCGTCTTCTATCCCTTACCTTCAGGGTCTATGATTCCATACCATATAAACATCTAGTATGCACCAGAGACTGTAGAAGCCTGATCTTCGTTGTCTTGAAAATACCGCGGTCTTTCCATATTTTGTCATGTCTGGACATCAAAGGGGATAGAACGCCACAATCTTCTGTCTTGACAAACAACTCTTGCCTCATCCATATTCATACATACAAGCCTGCCAATTATTGTGGCTTTTAACATAACTATTTTCCAGCATCTGGTTTACCTGGTTGTGCCAAGTCTTCTGCGAACGTCCTCCATTTCTGGTGCTATCAATACTTGCATCATATATCTTTCTTACCATTCTCTCTTTGTTCTTATGACTAAACCGCCTAAGGGATCCTTTTTAAATCTTACTCACTATACTAAGATCAGTTTTACATTCTTTCCGTATTTCATCATTCTTTACTGGTGGGATAAGATTCCGTGAACCAAACGTGTTCCAAAAATTCATTACCTACAAGTACGGTGTCTAGCTTTCCCCCTTCTCAATTACCATCACTTTCGATTTGTTGACATTTATAATAAGGTCAACTCAAAGATCATACATTTCAAACCATATCACGAGATAACCTTTGCACCTGTAAACCAAATAAAGGAATCAACAGGACCCTGAAGTAATAGAGTTCAAATTCTACACACCAGAAGACTACGACGCTCAGCTTAAGTATAGGATGAAGACGAATTTACATCTCACTACAAGTATATACTGTTGTCTGTAAATAATAATACTAGAAGAAGGAGAACATCATGGCTGAATAACCTGAGACAATGGTTTGGTCAGTCTACTGTAGAGGGGCCACAGTGAACAAAATTTAAGGCACGAAAAGAAGTTAATAATAACATTATTTTTTTCAATCATTCATAATTTTGTTACCTATTGACGCAAGTCGAATGTTACCTATGATATCCTTCGTTCCAATACTTCCATCACGATGTATACCGGTCCTTTTCTGGCTGAGCTTTCACTTGGTCGCATTGGGCGGACGGCGAGGAGTGCAATTTCGAGTCTCAAAGGTCAACACGCGCGTGGTTCCGCCGTGATAGATTATCGTCATGCTTTAACGTTATAGGGACCGGGAAACAGAATTTTCCAGCATCTGAGACTGTTTTCTTTTGGTGCGAGACGAGGAAATTAGTAAAGGGGCACTAGAAGGGTGGGTCCCCCCCTTTACCGGAACCGTTGTAGAAGTTTGCAACTTATTGAACTACTGCACGTTAATTTTCCATCTGTATGTAAAACTATGTTCTATGGATTTATGTTATATGATTTTTATGTATAAATAATGCTGGAGGGTCTAAATTTTTAAATCATTGCAATAATTGCTAATAACCTCATTGAATTTCTTCTCTATTTTCGTTTTGCTTATACTTAAATATGTTATTGAATTAAAGCCGCGTATTATTATTAGCTTTGATGAGTGGGACCGACAAGGATGCCCTAGCTTCTAAACTGGTTCTGGAAAAGGGTACCCCCCTCCCCCTCCAGCTGTCTTTTAAAAAACTAAAGTGGTTCAGAAACGCGAAATCTACAACTAATAAACACAAAAGAATAACAAAAGCTAATATAAGAAATTGTAAAACGAACAGAGATTTTGATTTAGACCTTCCTGCGCCCTTTTAAGTGCTATCTTTATGTATTTTTAGATACAGGCATATAACAACATTACATATAAATAGATAATCAAGTGTTATGTACGGAAGTAAAGAAACCAGTGGTTACAAAACAGAGTCGAGTCGAGGAGCAAAGTGCAAAGTGGCGTCCAGCTTATGAGGTTGAGATCAAGCTAAGACCAGATTCCTTTTGTCCTTATACCTTTATTAATACAAATCAGGTTACGTCAAACAAATAACCAGCAGCATACAGTCCACCACGGGATCTAAATCCCACCAAGTACTTTAACTGTATTTGTTTTGATTTCCACATTTTTTTACATATTAAGTTCATGGCTTTAGGCATGATTGTACCAGCTATTATATCGAAAAAGTACTGTATACTAGTGTAGCAGACGGGGCACTGAATTAAGTATTTTGTTTCGGTACCAAAATCCTCAGAATCAAAGCTCCTGAATTTCGGTATGTAATGTAACACAAAACAAAGTGACATAATAAGAAGACTTCTCGAATAATTTGTATTAAACACAAAACTGTGACAAAAGAACATTTTTATTTTTTGGTTCGATTGCCACCCAGGAATTAGTTACGCCACTGGTTGACATCAATCGCGTGGGAACGAATCGCAGTACAGACTCATTCTCATGTACGATTACATGTTTGTGGAATGACTTTCCAGTTGAATTCTGCCTGTTTAATTACGTTGTTGATATTTATTTTAACTAAATTTTAACTAAACATCACGTGGTCTTCGGTTCGAACCTTCGACTGCTTTATCGTTGGGCGAGTGTTTTTATTTATCTTTGCTAACTTCAGGCACAACATTCATGAATTTGTGTTGACACTAGAACTCCGCTAATTTTTAAAATGTTCACAGGTTTATACAGTTGTTCAGAATCTTCGCTGTAGAGTAGTGTAGAGATCTCGAATCTTTCTAGAAGAGGTTTTGGATCTCAGTGCAGGGTTAATTAATTTCTTAATTCATTTCTGTGTGTTTCTTTTTCATAGTAATTCGATTTTTCTGTTTTTTTTTTCTTAAATACTAATTAAATGTATTAGAAAAATGTACATATAAAATCAAGGTGTATTAATATGAAAAGTGTAACATATAGGTTCGAAAATTTGTTGTCAATCAACTGTGTTGGTATCACATAATCGAATAATGCACGTTACACGGATTAGAAGAGATCCAGGTTCGAATACCGGTAGCAACAACAATATTTTTCGATAAAATTGATTTTACATGTTGTGGGGCAAAAGACCTGCGTTCTTCCCTTTCACCGGCTTGTCAGTGTCGAACATGAGATCCGCGGGTTCTTTTACTTGAGCAACACATACCCACCTCACTTTTGTCACATTCTGCCTTCATCCTAAACTGGGAAAAATTTATAGAAATACCTGGAGATGATAAATAGAAAATGTTATTCATTAGAAAAAGAAAGACATCTAATCAGAAAAAATACAAGACTACAAGAAATAAAGTAAAATAAAATCCAGACGACAAATCTTCCTTGTATATGACAACCAGATGTCTTGGCGTCACATCACGTTTGACACGCAGCATCTAGGCCGGCGCGATCAGATTCGTAGAAGTGATTTGTTGTAGATGATCATCATGATAAAAAATGTCGCCTGCAGTGAGGTAACTAACTCTGCCTGAGGTGACACCAGAGGCATAATCCAGAGGCAACGCCAGAGAGAAACGTCTTGTTTCCTGTAAAGATTATTTATCATACGATTAGATTAACAAGTTATAGCAGATTATGCACTAGTGATTGAACAATAAAAAATACTTATCTTCTGGCTATAGTGAATCGCACACAGCTACATTTTAGTCTGACAGCATCGTCGATGGTTTTGAAAATGAACCATAGATGCAACCGTTTTTATAACCTCAGGCACAGAGTGTGATGCCAACTTAAGTGTAATTATTTTTGAATTGCAAGGTGCTTGACAAAAAATAAGCCCAAATTTATAACATCACATATTAATTAATTAAATTAGTATTTAAAACATCACAGGCCTATGTTCTGAATAATTACAATTTCAAAAGAAGAATGTGTTCTCCTTAAATTTTTTATTTATTTATTCAACTTTAAACAGTTGGATCAAAGTAAACGGTAGTATAAGAGACAATGGATTGAAAATAAACACAAATGATTACCAACGATCAAACACGACAGTAAAATAAAGTAACCTAAGTAAGAAGTAAATGACAACGCAAGAGTCACATTTAAATAGAAAATACCCGGTTTAATGTTTTGTTCTGTAAATCTGGCGAGAAAATAGAAGAAAATATGACAATAATTACCGGCATCTAAAGTAAGCACTGACAACTACAAATTCATAACTATTAATACAATTAAAACTGGTCATTGCACAAAAAGATTTATTGATATGTGCATCCGGCGACACACTTGAACTTATTCAGAAAGTGCTGACACTAATTGAACCGTCTATATGAAGGTGTTTTTTTTTGAGAGGCTTATTTTTAGAATTTGCGACACTTTTTCTAGCGACTGCCAATTTAACAGCTGACAGCTGATTTATGCTCAGTTTGGTTTGCCATCTAAACATGAATAGATTTACGCCAGAACAACGCTTGAAAATTGTGCAAATTTACCGTGCGCTACGTCTATTTTACGGTTGATATAATCGCCTATCCGAGCAAGTAATTCGAATAAACATGGATCGTTTTCGCACCACGCACACTCTAATTGATAATACGCATCCGCAGAGAGACGTCTCACAGACGGTACAGTTGTGCACCGAAGAAGCTGTTGTTTCAATGGAGAGCACTGTAGATTCATGATTACTGAGTTTTTTGTTCCCCAATTGAATGGCATTAATGTGGAAGAGCTGTGGTTTCAACAAGACGGCGCAACATGCCGCACAGCGCGCGCCACAATTAATTGATTGAAGGAAACATTCGATGAGCGCAGAATTTCGCCTAATGGACCTGTGAATTGGCCTCCAAGATCGTGTGATCACTTTATGGAAGTTTTTGCGAAAAGATCTGAATGTGAAAGAGCTGTAGTTTCAACAAGATGGCGCAACATGCCACACAGCGCGCGTCATAAACAATTTATTGAAGGATACACTTGATGAACGCGTAATGGTCCTGTGAGTTGGCCTCCAAGATCGAGTGATCTAACACCTTTGGATTATTTTCTGTGAGGATATGTGAAGTTGCTAGTAAAATAAACCAGAGACCATAGACGACTTGGAAGCCAACATACGTCGCATTCTCCAAAAAGTGATTGAAAATTGGACTTACAGATTGCGCCTTATTCGAGCCAGCCGCAACCTGCATTAGCGCGAAATCATATTTAAACACTAATGGCATAAAATTATCTTTCCAATAAAGCCAATACTATAGCTATTAACACGATTTGTATGTGTTTTATTTCATTTTAAAGTTCTATACCTCTTAAAATCTTTTGTGTTATTTGCAATAGGTTGGTTACAGTGGCTCAAGAAATATGGATATTAGTATATATACACACAAACACAATAAATACAATAATTACAATAACCAGATCATTAAGACTGCAGATACATGATATTGAACATGATACATATATTAAAAAAATATAAATAGTAAATAAAAGTAAAATATATTCATGGATACATTAGTTACAAAAACTCAACAATAATAATGTATTATTAAGAAGAACACATTTTTATTATGAAGTTGTAATTATTCAGAACATAGGTCTGTGATATTTTAAATACTAATTACATGTATTAATTAGAAAGATTCTAATGAATACATTTAATTTGTACTTAAAGTATCACAGACTTACGCTCTGAATAATTACAACTTCGCAATAAAAATGTATTTTTCAATAATATATAATTTGTATTAATGTGTCCAAAATTTAATAAAAATGAATAATTAATTCTGGCCTCTCCTATCGGTTTACTCAAAGGTATGTGAGATTCTTTAAAAACAAAGTAGACGACTTTCAAACAATGGAACGATAGATGTATTAATTTGAAAAGTGTAACATATAGGTTCGAAAATTTGTCGTCAATCCACTGTGTTGGTATAGCATAATCGGATAATGCACAATATTTTTCGATAAAATTAATTTTATATGTATATCTTTCTAATTAATACATTTAATTTGTATTTAGAATAATAATAATGACACATGATATAAAAATTTCATGGGTCAAGAGTAACTCCGAAGGCTCTCGACCCACCTCTATTAGCTATCTGACTATTGATCCTTTCCGAGCAGTTAGGGATGCTTTATTTCATTAATTTGGCCAAAAGTTGTTCGTATTTTTAAAACTATCACTTTTGACTGATTTATAGAGCGCGTTGAATATGCATGTTCGACCGAGTTATGCAGTGTGTTTTCATTTATGAAATATTATAATAATAATTACATTAATAAAATATGTATACAATTCACAATAATTAAAGAAGGTAAATAAATATATTACGCTATGAATGCCGGTGGTAGTGTAATTTTTTTATTACCAATCTGTTGCCGGACGACGTCGCATGCCAACACGGCAGGACGTGTGTCACCGCCAGAATGAAACATTACGCATTTAATTACGTATCTAAGTCATTTTAACAATATCCGCATTAATTGGTTGGGATATTTTAAAATGTAGTCCCCCCACATGGGGTCGATAAAATATCTTCTAGTTTTAAGTTTTGGTTTATTACTGAAGATGACGCAGTGAGCGTCGAAAACATTAAATTTTTTGATTTAAGTGTAATGTAAACAACGTTGTGTTTTATTTGATTAATTAATTAATCTTTTTGGGTTAAATTGTACAGTAGCAAACCATTGAGTAGTCTTATTTTCATAGCATAAACGTTTAGCTTAGTTTGAAAATAGTATACGCACAACTATTTAAAAAATATATGAATTAAATTAATAAATATATATGTATATGATTGAGGTGTCACCTGGCGGACTATTCTCCACAGGCAAGATCAGCGGAGAAAATACGAAATGCGGGTACGGGTCTCAAAACACACCTTGCTGACGACTTTTCTCTAAAATTGTGATAAATTTATAACAATTTTTGTAATGCGGATGGACATGAATCTACTCTACATTATTTAAAGAGGTTATTATTAATCACAGTGGTTTATTACAAGGAGCTTAGCGATTATTACAAATGCAAACTAGAGTAACATTAAATAAATATAGTTGGCGCGGAATGTCCGAAGTTGAAGATGTAGAACCACCATAACAGTTCGCACTTCAGCGCAGATAGAAAAAATGAAACAATAATAATACATGACCTTGGGTTTGGAATACGCTTCCTCCACGTTTTGAACTCGTTACTTATAATTCCTTGTCCTAATTGTATAATGATTTGTCTTATAGGGCCGGAACATCCGCTACCCTTATTGATAGATCGTGGCCAGCGATCAGATATACATCCACAACCCGTTTGCGACATCGTTCATCATTAGTTCCGGAGTTCTTCATCCCGCACCCAAGAGGAAAATTTAATATTTCAGCAGAAGATATAAATACCATGCAAATTAGGATTTATAACAAGATTAGTGGAAATTGATGCACTAGTAATTGTAACTATTTTTTTTACCCAGTATCCCATTATATATTTTGTAATCGTACTATAGTCGGCAGCGCCATATTGGCGGCCGATTAAAAACCCACCCCCAATTAGCGTGACCAACTGCTAGGCTTGTCTCTAAGCGAATTAAATCTCTACGTGGCGCGCGCGCGGGCCTGACGCCCAGTCTACGATCGTGACAACCTACCGCGCATGTGTGAAATTGTTGTCATATTCATAATTTTATTCTCCACCCGAATTATTTAGATGATTTGAATAATTCACTGCTAACGTATCTATAGCGTAAAAATATATATTATGACTTTATATTTGGTACCTACCGCGAACGAGATATGTTGGAAGTTGACATTTACCAATTGGCAACACTGCACCGTGTATGAAAAAAATTCTCGCTAGCGTTCTTTCTTTTGACAGTTTTGACGAGCATGGGAAAGTTGTTCCGATGCTAAAATAACAAAGATGTGACTTTGTATTGAATTAAGGAAGGGTGAGAATAATCAAATATATTAGGCATCTGTGTTATCCTGCACCATATTGTAAGATATGTTTGCTAATTGTTTGTGTTTACAGGATGGACGCATCCTTTCCTTATATGATAGAAAAGAGGTCATGTGATGACAATACTTTTGACTCATGAAGGATTTCTCATGAATAAAGCAGGATGGGGACACGATTTGGTCTCTTCCGCTTTATAATTTGACAACTGAATTTGTTTTATAACAGAAGAGGAAGCAAGGGATTCCACGTGAGTTCAAATGGAAGAAGATGTCCCAGCCGTCCTGATATTTTGATAAGTAAGGAGATACAAGTATTTACGGGTGCCTCGAAACATCAAATCTGGACATGAACAATTTAAGCATGTTTTATGGAAACACAGTGACCAACATTGGCCGCAAAGCGGCCACTAGAAAGCCGACTACTTCCTGTTAGTATTTATAATATGCACGACACTACGCTTGTGTGAGAAATATAATTGGCCCGGGTCTGGTACACTAAAATCTTAGACAGCAGTTGGGATTTTATTAAATATCAATGATTTAAGGTTATTGTGTATATTATTATTATCATTATAGAAAACATAATTCTAAAAATGTACATATATTTAATGATGTATTTTTTATTATAGCATATTATTTAATTATTGGAGCTTTTCGTTAACAAATAAAAAAAAACGTCTACGAAAACATGCAATAATGAATTTTATTAATTAGCGATGTCATTTTATTTTACGATGAAAAGTGATATTACTCAACTAAATTTTATAATGATTGTTTTTGATTAACATAAAATTAATTATGAAAAAATTACACCACGTATTGTAAAAAAAAGTGCACTTTATTTATCTGGTCAGCTGCCAAAATGTTTTCCTTTCCAATGGAGAAATTATTTCACAATGGCAGGTAATGTTATGTTAATTTTTTCAATAAAATATTGGCAAAGCTATAAAAGGAACGGAAATATTAATCTTTCCTCTCCAATTATGTAAACTGAGTTGAAATTGCCTCTAATTATGTGAATATCTCAGTAAATATATTAAAACTGAGTTATATTTTAGGTATTTCTCCGTAATATATTTATTTATTGGATAAAATAATTATAATATAAAAGATTCTTCCGTCGAGTGGAACAATGAAGTGTGGCGACCATATAACGGAATTATATTCTCCCTGAGGTCTGAATAGAGAAGTGTAGAAGACTTAATAAGTGTGCAGGTGTGAAAAGATTTTGTAGTCCGCAAAACAAATCCCATCATTTTGAGACCTTTATTAGTTATAGAATTAATATTACACCTAGATCATTGATCTCCCTAACTGACACCAAGTCAACATCGCGAAAATTTCAAAGGATAATTTTTTTTTTGTCACTTGGAGATATTAAGATGTAGGTGATTATTGGAACACCATTTTAATAAGGAATTCAAATTACTTTGTATTTTAATGCAATCAGACACACTATTCACTGATTTGAATATCTTCAAGTCGTCAGCAAAGATTAAAATTTGTACTTCAGCAATATCATTAATTAAACAATATAGGTCCAAAATGGAAACCCTGTGGAACACCACTCAAAACAATGAATTCATCAAGAGTTAATCTTTATCGAAAGTTTTCTGGTGAAAAGATAGCTACCAAACCACTGCAATGAATTTCCATGAAGGAAGGAGTTTAACAATCAAGATATAATATGATACCTTATCAAATGCTTTAGAGAAATCAGTATAAATTGAATTTACCTGGTATCCCTTTCCTAGCTTTTTGGTTATGTGATTTTCATAAAATAATACATAACATGCTGGATCGGTGAGATCATTAGTTTAATCAGAGACATCATCTTATACACCCAAAGTAGAGATGAGATTGTGAGTTGGTACTATGAACATAATTGGCTATTCTATCTCCCTGCTGCCTTTAACAGTCATTTTCAAAGGAAAATAAATAAAATCAGAGTGTATCAGCGCATCCACCGGTTACATCCAAAGTAGAGATGAGATTGTGAGTAGGTACTATGAACATATTTGGCTATTCTATCTCCCTGCTGCCTATGCCCTGGTATCCCTTTCCTAGCTTTTTGGTTATGTGATTTTCATAAAATAATACATAACATGCTGGATCGGTGAGATCATTAGTTTAATCAGAGACATCATCTTATTCACTTAAAATTTTTCAAAGATTGCATACAGATAAGTCTATAATTTTTGATGTCGCTCTTTACACCCTTTTTATAAATTGCCATCAAAAAGCTATTTTTCCAGACATCAGAATAACAACATTATACCTAATAATAAATTGAATAAATGATATAACAGATAGGTGGGATGTTCAACACAATTTATTAAGAATCAAGGTGGGGTATTTTATCTCGATTCAGTTGTTTAATATGCGTTAAAATCAAACCCTGATTTATTATGAACATCTGATATATTAATCAGATCAGCAACCTCAAAATTCGGTACATAATCATCTGACACAGAGTCACTGTCATAAAGACTTTTAAAAAAATCAGCAAACCTAGTTTACTATTTCACTAATGTTATTTCCTACAATGTTATTGAGGTACATTGAATTCGGTGTTCCCGAATTATTTTTCCTAACCGAGTTTGAGTATTTCAAATATTTTTTTGTGCTGTACAATAAAGTTCGCTCGTTATTAGTTAAGGAGTTGTTGAAACACAGTTTAGAGAGAGATGTACACTGCTTCATCAATGTACAAAATTCAATATAGTCATACAAATCACGCATTTTTTTTTGTATCTTTTGTGGGCAGCCTTTTTAAGATTTATTTGATTGATTAGATCAAAACTGAATCATGTAAAGTATTTAGGAAGCATGATAGAAATGGAAAGACTGACAAAGAAATAGAAAGGAGGGTAACTGCAGTGAATAAAGTGAACGGCACTTTGAATGGTGTTATAACACCATTAGTACCATTTTAGCTAATGGTGTTATAACACCATTAGTACCATTTTAGCTAATGGTGTTATAACACCATAAGTTCGCATTAACTATAGTTAATGCGAACTTGTCAACCGAGGCAAGACTAACGGTTTACAATGGAGTCCTAGTACCGAAACAAATGTGTGAAAGTGAGGTCTGGAGCTGGCAGCTGAGGAACGAAAGTAGACTGAATGAATATAGAGATGAATGCAGATCCATTTATGACAGAATAAAGAATGAAAACATAAGGAAAGCTGATCTTAGTATAGTGAGTAAGATTAAAAAAGTATCACTTAGGTTGTTTGGTCATATGAAAGGGATGAATGAGGAGAGAGTGGTGAGGAAGATACATGACGCAAGTGTTGATGGCACCAGAAATAGAGTTCGTCCGCGGAATACTTGGCACGACCATCCAGATGTTGGAGGATGGCTCTGTTAGAAGCCTCAATAATCAGTGAGCTTGTATGATAAGATGTATGAATATGGATGAGGCAAGAACTGTGTGTCAGGAAACGGCATGATGAGTTAGTTAGAAAGTCAATTTTACTTTTTTGTTGTTGTTTGTTTTTGTGTTCTATCTTTACTTTGTACTTAAATAAATATAATGTTACTTTTAAAATCAGCAATGTTATCTTTGTGGTTAAGATTCATATTTTTATTTTTTATCTTTGTTTTATTAACCACTAAAATGAGTTTAAATACATCTACCGGTTTCGAAAAATACCATTTTAGTGGTTAATAAAACAAAGATAAAAAATAAAAATATAAATATAATGTGTTTAAAAGACTATATAAATATGAAAATTAATCACGTCTTTTCGTATATTTAGGGAATTATTCTTAAGTTAAGGATATACCTACAAAAATAATATCAGATATCTCATAGAAAAAAAGCTATTTTTTTATTATATTTTATGTGAAATATATGGAAGTATTTGGTTATTACTATGAGATATCTGATATTTGTTTAAAGATATTATTTTATAAGACTAGTTATATAACGTAATAATGTATTGCTTTTATTGTTTAATTAATAAATATTTTATGTGACATACTAGACATAATTGACTGGTGGAGCAAAATATTATATTACAGTATATAACTATGATTATAAAGGCAAGGTTAAACTCAGTTTTATTTGTTAGTAAATATCAAAACAATAATCCACGTGATTTTAGACAGTGCAAATAATTTTCTAAGTCAAATATTGGGCCAGATACTAATTAAACACAATGATGTTAATATTATTCAAAACATAGTTATGCATAAACCTTGCGAGTGTTATGTGTGTAGTTCACTAGGAAGAAAATAAGTAATTTCAATTTATTACAATTAATTTTACATTTTAAAAATACTTTTGTTAAGCTCATAGGTGAGTAGTCATAATCATCATCATCATCACTGCTGGATGAAGGCCTCCACAGTTTCTCCCGATTTTCTCTGTTTATTGTTTAAATAGTACCAAGTGGAGAAGTTTTAGTGTACGACTATCGAAAGAGCGGTTTGTTTCAATTGTGTGGTTAGAACCATCACGGCGTTTTCCCGCGGGGGTAGGCAGAGAGGGTTGAGCGCCACCCCTTTGTCATGACACACAACTCTCGCCTCATCCACATTCATACATCTTCTCATACAAGCTCGCCGATTGTTGAGGCTTCTAACATAACCATCCTCCATTAACTGGTTTACCTGGTCGTGCCAAGTCTTCCGCGGACGTCCTTTATTTCTGGTGCCATCAACACTTGCGTCATATATATTTCTTACCATTCTCTCTTCATTCATCCGTTCCATATGACCAAACCATCTATGTGATCCTTTCTTAATCTTACTCACTATACTAACATCAGCTTTACGTTCTTATTTCTTCATTCTTTACTCTGTCATAAATAGATTTGCCACATATACGCCTGAGTGATCTCATTTCCACTGCATTCAGTCTACTCTCGTTCCTTTTCTGCCAGCTCCAGGCCTCACTTCCATACATCAGTGTCGGTACCAGGATTCCATTGTGCACCGCCAGTCTTGACTCGGTTGACGAATTCCCGTTAGATGTAATAGGGAGCGGTAATGTTATTTTATATGTTATGTATATTTTTTATCGCAATCTCCACAAGTTGTCTAATATATTCCGCTTTTTCAAAAATTAATTATTAAATTCTATATTCATTTTTTTTCTTAAATTACTTTGTTACTTGCTAAATTAAATTTTCTAGCTCACGATTCATTTTTATTCATTTTTGAGTGTAGGTTCATAATTTAGTATTTTGGTTTTACATTTTTTTAATATTTAAAAAAAGGATTATTAAGAATGCAATAATTATTGCGGTATATTTTGATTATAACTCATTGATTACTTTTGTGCCTCAGTACTACGGATAATTTCTATTACATGTTCCATTCGAATCAAAATGCATGCAAACATTGTAATATATTATCACTAAAGCCTAATTAAAATTATTAAGCTAGTTAATATTTTGTGTTCAAAAACTGCTAATTAATTTTTCTTTGATTTGGGTTAGACACCACATTTAGCAACTATAGAATGTTAATAGCATTAAAAAGTCAACTAATACTGATAAAACATACTTCCTTCTATATGCTATTCAACAGAAAGATAACACTCAAATTAATATTAAAATTCACACCAAAGCCTCTACTCAAGGAGATTCTTGTGACCAATGTTCATTAATCGAAGAAAAATACTGTATTCAATACCTATGTAGGAATCATAATAGATAACAAATTCAAATGGAAAGAACATATTACTAATCTTACAAACAAAATAAGAAGACTCAGAAACATCGTATCACTTACAAATCTGAAAATAACATATTACCCGTTTGTACAGTCACATTTGCAATACTGTATTATTGGATGGGGAGGAGCATATAAAACTTCAATACCACAATTATAAATCACTCAAAAAATAAAGATAAAAATTATTTTGAAAAAAATGACTATCCAACTCTTCACAGATTTCAAAGTACCAAAAATAATAGACATAAAAAAAAAATCAATTATCCAAATTTTTAAAATTAGAAATAAATTAAATATTAAAAGCTAATTTCGATCTACATGATTTAGACACCAAATACTAAAATATATCACTATATTTATCAAGGTATCAATTTTTTTAACAATCTCCCCATCACAATTAGAAAAATTACAGACTACTATAAAAAGTCAAAAAATATGTACACAGACTAACTGAAACATAAATTATATACCTCGCATATACTCCTTCTTGATACACAAGCCTTACTATGATAGAGAAGAAATAAATGTCAAAAGAAATATATACTTATCCTACTGATTATTTTATAAATGTATTATATATTTTAATATTGAAAAAAAAAAAAAAAGTAGTGAATCACTGTATGAGATTACTCCAAAACAAATTTTCGAGGTGGAGGGGTATGAGCTGAGATATTAACACGTCAATAACTTTTCCCAGATGAGAGAATTTTTGGATATCCAAGGTGGTTCTGAATATTTTCGCTTTCGTTTACCGTAATTTCTCTGGGAATCGGTTCGTCACAGCTTACCAAAAACCAGACCAATAATTGTGTAATTAAATAATTTAAGATTCTTACAGTATCGTGGGCTAGTGTTTATTGAGTCTTAAATGGAGCAACTTCTCGCATTAATTTTCTTAAAACTTGACTGACAACGTGCCTCACGAAGCTGAAAAAAATATTGCGTCGAAAAAACTCATTAGCCAGTCTCATAAATAGTGCTTCCATCTTTTTCTGCTTTGACCCAATCTGTATTTTTCAAAATTGTCAGAGCATGGTGATATCAACTTAAATATCTTTCCCCTGAGGCAGCCCGTTCATTGTAGTGTCACGTTTAGACGAACTACTGTATTAGCATTTAATGGCAGCAAGCAATCGGAAACTATTGCATGCGCTTCGTAGTAAGAATTTCCGTAGAATATATGTATCAATGCGGAAATCCTTTATTGTATTGCTTTAACAATGCACTATGTAAGAAAAAAAAAATTGTAAAATGCTATATGCTATATGTATTGTAACATACGCGACAGTGTATCTGCGCATTTACAGGTTTCACCCAAGGTAGATTGAGATTGTGAGTTGGTACTATGAACATAATTGGCTATTCTATCTCCCTGCTGCCTTTAACAGTCATTTTCAAAGGAAAATAAATAAAATCAGAGTGTATCAGTGCATCCACCGGTTACATCCAAAGTAGAGATGAGATTGTGAGTAGGTACTATGAACATACTCGTATTTGGCTATTCATAATTAATTATTACATAATTAAGTCACCTGATAAATACTGAAATGTATTTTCGTTCTTAAAAATATACATTTTATAAAAAAAAAAATAACTAGTTTCTCTACACGGCCAATTACAAGACAAATGAAAACTTTGTAAAGTAATCCACCATGTCTGAATCCTTATAAATATCTCTTCGCCTGAATTTCATGCTTTAACCACCATGTTTTAAAGTTTCAAAACCAGACAAGCCTGTTTTGTGCGAAATATACATTGTTTAGAAACCCAAGAAATTCTGTATGGTGTGTCTAGTAAAGCAATGTATGTAAAGGGTGTTTTTTTTAGAGGTTGCTTTAAAATGAAATAAAACACATAAAAATCGTGGTAATGGCCACGGTATTGGCTTTATTGGAGAGATGATTTTATGCCATTAGTGTTTAAATATGATTTTTGACCTCGCGCTAAATGTTGGTGGCTTCCAAGTTGTCTATCATCTTTGGTTCACCAATATGTTGCTTTATGGTTTATTATTTATCACATATCCCTACAGAAAATAATCTAAAGGTGTTAAATCACTCGATCTTGGAGGCCAATTCACAGATCTACGAGTATTACGCGAAATTATGCGTTCATCAAATGTTTCTTTCAATAAATAGATTATGGCGCGCGCTGTGCGGCATGTTGCGCCGTCTTGTTGAAACCACAGCTCTTCCACATATTTCCGAAAAATCTTCCATAAAGTGGACGGACACAGCTTCTATTGCTGTGCACGATGGCGAATCGACTCATTCAGGTCCTCCTCAATACTACGCTCCACTGCAGCAACAGCTTCTTCGGTGCGCACCGTACGATGTCTCTGTGGATTAGATGGATGGACGATATTGTCGACCGTAAAATGGATGTAGTGCATGGTGAGATTCGCGAACTGAACCATGATTTTCGAAATAAATTTGCACAATTTGCAAGCGGTGTTCTGGCGTAAGTCTATTCATGGTGAAATGGCAAACCAAATTGAGCACAAATCGGCTATCAAATTGGTTGTCGCTGGAAAAAGTGCTGCCAATTTGAAAAATAAACACTCTTTATACTGCATATAATGTCTACCTCACTATTTACTACGTGCATACACATTCTGTACATATACTGGGTGTTTTAGTGGTAGATAGCAGGAGCGTGCACTGCACACAAGCAAAAAAGCTGTGCATTTATAAAGTTTCTGGGACATAGTATATATCGAGAATATATTTTCTCAGAAATATAAAAATTTATACAAAAATGAAAAATAAATTTTCTTGTCACAAGTATTTAAAAAAATATTTTATTTTAGATTTTTCACCATACATGGAATATGACGAATTCATTAAAATCATATACAAAGCAAAAAACATAATAAATTCATACTAGATTCCGAGACACACTACTAACCTAACCTAACCTAACCTAATCAAACTTAATCAATCAAATTAACCAAAATAGTTTAAAAATTAAATCCAACCAGAAAACGTGCATTTTGTACTAAAATCTCGGATTTTTGTACGTATTTATAATATTTCTGACTTGTCTATAAATAATTGAAATAAATCATTTCATATATCGAAGTGTATGGTGATTTAAAATATAATACATTTTTAAATACATGCGATTGGATATTTTTTTTTTTTTTTGAAATTTTTTTTTTTTTTTTTGTATATTTCTGAGATAGGACTCGATAGGAGAGGATTCTACTAATGCAATACCAATCCAGCGTCATTTCGTAGTTCGTATTTCGCACGGTGTTTCATATATTATAGATATATTATCTATCAAGTGAGCGAGTTTCATTAGAAATAATATTAAATGTAAAAATATATATCTTTCTACTGTATGAGTTTCAATTATGGTAATTTATTTTTTTGTCTAACTTACTGATCTCCCGGATAGAGGCGTAAACCCCCGACCGCTATATCACCAGGCCATCGTCTTAACATTAAGACCAATAAGCTACTTGAAATAATAACTAATATATATTATATAAGTAATGCACCCTTCCACTTTCCTAAAAGTAGAACATCTTACATACAAAATTCATTCATTCACCATTCATGCAAATACCATAATGAGAAATTATCAGAAATTGACTTTTTTAACATTAGCCTTATTACTATTTCTTTTTATGAACCACCACAATTTCAATTTTGACCACTATCTACCTACAAACACATATTGCTCTCCCTTTACCACAACAATAGTTGCAACCTCTCCACCCTTTCTCTTCCCTTTTTTATTTTTTTTTATCTTTTTCTGTGGATTTTCATAATTAGTAACATATGTTCAATATTTATTATGTTAGTTCAATGTTTATTTACATTGGCAAAACCCTTAATAAAATTTAAAATGTTCATAACTTTACGTACGTCAAACGTCAAATGTCACTCTAATAACCACGGTGATGTTTGATTCGTTGTGTAAAATAAAATCTTCCTAGAAATGGTTACAACAGAATAAATGTTGATGGTTTCATGCCTTCTGGTTGTATCACAACAATCTGTATCTGTATCCCGCGCTTACAGCCGTAATACATGCGTAACCGAGGGCGTCCCAAATGTCTCTGACCCGCCGCAAGTATGTTGTATTACCCACATAATAGGAATGTACATACTTATGTATTTTTAAAACGCCTGAATACTGGTTGTGAGATCTTCTGGTCACGCTCAAAGAAAATTCAATTTTTCAGTAAGTAGCGTCATGTGACTGTGGAGGACCTGCTCACGCCTCACAGACTAATATTTTTGGGCTTCAGATGATAACACATCTGGAGCCAACTGAAGTAATCACTTTTCTCCATGTCCTATTCTCGGAAGCATCTATCGGCACCGCCTCCAGTGAACTTTGCTAGTTTATAACTTTAACTTAAATATTTAAACAATGTTAATTTATTTGTGCATCATTCGACAGTAAACGCACGCTCCGTAATATTATTATATAATACACTACAACATTCATATATACGCGTGAGAATCTGATAAGTTTAGGGCCCTCAGTGCTCACATTAAACAATCCTTCCGATAGTTCTGATATGCTTAAATAAGATAACCTCGGAATAATTGCCGCGAACTTAAAGAAACACATTATGTGATCAGTATTGAAACACGGTGAAATAATCAGAGATATAACAATGTTATTCAAACTGCAATAAACATTAAGGTCCGATTTTGACATTGAGTCCAATTAAATCGACCCTACATGGGTAGCTATTCAACGCGTCGCACAACGGCTCAGCAGGTACCGTCCCATGTGTGATAGGAAGATGTGAAATTTTAAAATGTTGTTATTTTGAAAGTCTTATCCTCAAAGAGAAAGCAAAATATATACAAATTAAATGTATAAATTAGAAAGATGTACATGTAAAATAAATTTTAATAATAATAATTTTTTTTATAAAATGATTAATTGTTTCTCCTGAAAAGTTTACTTTTTACAGTTACGAGGTGTCACATATTAAGCGACGATATATAGCATGATTTTATAGGATGGTAAAAATCTAAGAAGATCTAAGAAGATCTTGAGATATTTCTGAGAACCGCGAGATTATTTGATGTTTTATAAATTCAAAACGAGTTATTCAGTATAACGTTCACCATAATTACACAGTTTCTAGTACTGGGTGTTGATTCTGGAAATAATGAGTTACATTTCGGAACAAGTAGATGAGTTTGTGTATTTGGGAAGTATGTTTGGATGGATGTATGGAAGTGAGGCCTGGAGCTGGCAGAAGAGCGACGAAAGTAGTGGAAATGAGATCACTTAGGCGTATATGTGGCAAATCTATTTATGACAGAGTAAATAATGAAGAAATAAGAAAATAATGTAAAGAATTAATTAGAAAGATATACATATAAAATCAATTTTATCGAAAAGTATTGTTGTTGCGCCACCGGAATTCAAACCTGGATCTTTTTCCTAATCGGGGAAGGTGCATTATCTAACTATGCTACAGCGACAATATTTTCTATCTACCTTATTATTATTATTTTTACAGAATCTTATATACCTTTGAGTAATCTGATAGCAGACGCCAGAATTATCAATTCATTTTTTATTAAATGTATTAATATCAAAAAGGTAACATATAGGTTCGAAAATTTGTCACTAAATATATTGTCTCTGTAGCATAGTTGGATAATGCACCTTCCCCGGTTAAGAAAGAGATCCAGGTTCAAATCTCGGCGGCGCAACAACAATATTTTTTGTTTATTGATTTTGTATGTATATCTTTCTAATTAATATATTTAATTCACATTTAAAATATCGCAGACCTATGTTCTGAATAATTACAACTTCACAATAAGAATGTGTTCTCCTAATATATTTTGTTGTTGATTACATATTGAATTGTGCAATCTCTGGACCGCACATCACGCAGAATGGAATACGATAATTCTGGTCGTAAATTAAAATCACCGCAAGGTATGGGGGTAATGATAAACGTGGTACAGGATGAGGTCGGTGAGGGGATAGGTGTTCTAGACGAAGAACCAGTGAATTTCAGATTCGGATAAAATACATTCCCTGGAGTTGGACTCATCTCACAATGGGTTGTAGCACAGATTACAACGTATTGTGTTGCACCGACATTAAATATTAAATGAATAATAACAAAAATAATACAATGATTTAAGCAAAACAAATAAAACTGCGATCGCGTTACGTTACGCATATTGCGTATGCAAAATTACGAGTATTTTCTCTTTCAGTCTTTGCTCTGAAGCTGTTAGAATCCCATTAGCGGAAACTAATAATCTATTGTTTAAATTAATTGGGCTATTAAACGTGACCGTGCACAAATGCAAAGGATTCTCCACAAGGCTTTCTGCTCGATGAGGCGTACAATTATCGACAATGTGTCAGTCCTTACTGTTGTATGTACAAATGTATTGTGACGTTATAAATGGGGGTCGCGCACAAAATTGTCCAGTCACTTATTTTTGTGAAGCACCTTGACATTTCACAAATAGTTACTCTCATGTCGGTATCACATTCGGTGTCTCAACTTATGAAAATGGTTGCCATGTATGGTTCATTTTCAAACCATCGCCGAAGCTGTCAGACTAAAATGTAGCTGTGTGTAATTCACTATACCCAGAGGGTAAGTATTTTTTATTGTTCAATCACTGGTGCATAATTTACTATTAACTTGTTAATCTAATCGCATGGTAAATTATCTTTATAGAAAACGACGTTTCCCTTTGGTTTATGCCTCTGGTGCATACTTCGGGTTTTAACTTTAATTTCTAATTTGGATTTATCATAAAGATCTATAACAAATCACGTCTATGAATCTGATGGCATCTGGTGTCCCATACAAGAAGGACGTCGAACTCGCGCCCAACTCGACGAGATAAGGATTTGTCGTCTGGATTTTATTTATTGTAATCTTATGTTTTTATTTATTAGATATCTTACTTTTACTAATGACTAACGTCTTTTATTTATCCCACAGTATATCCAAGGTCAGATTACGACTTTGGCACCTTACGTATTGGCAAAATCTCGCCGAAAATCCGAGTCCCATTTAAACATTTTTTTCTAAAAATTATTAGAGTAATTTTGAATCAAGTAACAATTTGAGTTAGGTACTAAATTTATTTTTTAAATAATAACGTATGTTTTTGATTAGTATTGACATCCTCAAGAAGAAAATAATATTTTTCGAAACCGGTAGATGTATTTAAACTCAATACAAAGTTAACAAATAAAAATAATTAATTTTAACCAAAAAGTTAATTTTGCCAATTTTAAGAGTAAAAATATTTTTGTTGTGCTACAGTGAATCCATATGTTACAATTTTCAAATTAATACATCTATCGTTCCATTATTTAAAAGTCATCTACATTTAATTAGTATTTAAAATATCACAAACCTATGTTCTGAATAATTACAACTTCACAAAAATAATGTTTTCTCCTTAATAATATACTAAAATTGTCCGAAAGAAATTCGATTATCAAAATATTTCTTTTACCTTTCAAAACACATTCAATTAAGTCTTTCACGTAGTTTAACGTGTACAGGTCGATTTTTTGATCATGGCACTCCAAGAATGTATTCAAGAGTCATTAATATTATTAAGACTGTTTTATTAATTTACAATGTATATAAATGAATTATATTTGATTGATTTAGCAGTTACTTTGTGGTGTAATGAATAAACCTTGAAATATATGAATTCGTAGAAAACATTAATGAACAAGAACGCATTTTTAAACCTTTTTCCGCTATTATCAATGTTTTCTAAAAGCAATAAAGCCATTCCCACCCTTACGAGCCTAATAACGCCCCAATAGCCAATTGTGTTCAATTTTAGTTCAATTTACACCTGTGACCGGGAAGGACTGCACATCCCGAAACTAGAGATACAACTCAAAAAAATTGTCTGTGTGTCAATAAAAATTATGTGCATTGATTTGTTCAATATTGTATGGATAGGGAATGAAATAATATTAATCTAATCACATTTTAGTAATAATATTGACTCTTGAATACATTCTTAAAGTGCCATGATCAAAAAATCGACCTATATACTTAAGTGTATTCTGTAACAAATTATATATCCCGGTAGCGCAAAAACAATATTTTTCGACAAAATTGATTTTATATGTATATATTTATAATTAATACATTAAATTAGTATTTAAAACATCACAGACCGTCTGTTCTGAATAATTACAACTTCACAATAAGAATGTGTTCTCCTTAATAATTATAATATATATATATATATTTTTTTTAAATGTTTTTATATTGTACCTTAATGTCATAATAGAACTGTCATTATTGATTTGTTGATAATTTATACATAAAAATAAATAAATACACACGATTTAATGGTGTTATGCAGGCATTTGTCAGGTATGGGATAGTTCAAAGCGTATTAATTTCAATGGTTCAGGAGAACTGACCACTATAAT
This sequence comes from Eubasilissa splendida, assembly GCA_031772225.1. Taxonomy (NCBI): domain Eukaryota; kingdom Metazoa; phylum Arthropoda; class Insecta; order Trichoptera; family Phryganeidae; genus Eubasilissa; species Eubasilissa splendida. The sequence goes on from CM062859.1 coordinate 26,524,359, forward strand.
ACCGCACACGCTGACATCTGCAGGTGATTGAACAAAGTAGCTTTGTAATGTTAGGTTGTGTTCCATGGACGCTGTTGAAGGTGTTATTTTAATTAGTTTATATATAGAAATTAACGACTCCAGTAGATATTATAAGATGCCATTAAATTGAGAATAATAAAAATAAATACAATATTAAAAAATAAACTAATACAATAATGCTAATATGATGAAATAATTAACATATTATTTATTATTATTATACACGCCTTACTCGAGCATAAATATATTTTTAAATAATAGAAAATCTCTACAGAAGCGCAATACATAAATAAAATATTTATCTAATATCAGCATGTTGTTCATAATTAAAATAAAAATTAAAAAATGTGAAGTAAATCAATTAAACCGTCACCATTGAGTTGAGACACAAAAAAATGTAATAACGTAAAAGTTAAATATACAGGAAAAATTTCGACTTTTTATACATATTCATTCGTTAGGTAATGCATGAGTTCTGACATTACCACTGTAATAGAACAATGCATTGTGTATCGATGACCTCAATGGTGACTAACAATCATTCTAGTATACCATTGATATTCTTATAAAGAAAATGAGTATAATATATATGATAACATGAATCCTTATAAGTAAATAAATGTATTATGGGCAGGATTAACCTTTCCAAAACCATGCAGTAACACAGGTCTACCATCATAATTAAAACTGTAATATTTCGATAAACACATGCAACATAAAATTCATATTTTAGATGATCCTAAATACAATATTAGCGCTCAAGAATGACTAGTGAAAAACCAATTATGAAAAGTAAATCGTACAAAAACAATTATTTTTTTCGTTCAATCCGATGTAAAATGAATGCGTTTGTAAAAATATCATTTGTGATATGTAAGACAGAGATCACACACTATTTTCACAGTGATAAAAACAACCAACAAAAAATATAATTGTCTCTTTCTCACTAATTAAACGAAGAGAAATAAGAAGGAAGGACACATTATATACGACTTAATGAATGCTCTAAATTATGTTATTAATCATTTTTTCAGCCGAGCCATTTAAGCTAATAATTTTTTTTTCTAACTGTTATTTATGGTAACACGAGTTGTCAGGATGGCTGCGTTCGAGTATTTATATCATGGTATGGTAAAGGTTAAGAAAAAACAACTATCTTTGACATTTTTTTTTTGTATCCATCGTCTTCATATCATTCTTAGCTGGTTACCAGCAACAACCAATTACACAGCAGTTGAAGTTGAGAAATATGCAACCTATGAATATGGGTTCACCAGTCATTGTACCTTACGTCTACCACATTTTTCGGTCACTTTAATATTTCGTAGTAGACAATAAAATATTCTTGGAAAATAGTGATTTTGGCCTCAGAAAATCTATTCAGTTTAACAAGATAACATACAAAACAACTGCACACAGGACAGATGCACACATAGACAACAGCACGTATAGTAATATAATATTCTTCTTCTTCTCCTTCGTCTTGTTCTCAAGCAAAATAATTCAAGCGCCTTAAATTTGCGTTAACCTACCGTTTGGTGTGTATGCTGTTCGGCCGATTGCCTGACTTTCATCTATCAGGCGTCGTTTACATACTTCATTTTAATAAATTAATTATATTTTATTATATGTCTTTGGTACCAACCCATATCGTTAATGATTAAATGCAATAAAAATGTAATAGTTGTGCCATATAATAATGAATAAGTTAACTATGAAAGAAAGCCACAAGGTATTAGGCACACTAGGTATAAAGTAATACCACTAACTAATCTAACTTTAAAATATATTCTAAAAAGCTTTGAAGATTTTGTAAATGATTTAGCACACGTCGCTTTGTTGAGTGGAATCGAAGCGAGATGAAACAACTCTCAAAACGATTCCGGGATAGGGCAGGACAGAAAATGTGATGTTCTATCCTCTCTGTCTTACCCTGTGAAGAAGTGGTGTGATGGTAAGTTAAGTTTAAGTGATTGAATCGGTAGTATTATGAAGTAGTTCTATTAATATGTAAGTAAAGCCTGAAACAGACAAAGGATGAATCTGTTGGCTAAATGGGATTTTTTAATTAATTGTAATTATCAATTTTTTTTGGTAAAATAATTAGACTCATAATTAGATTTTCTGGTGGTTTATTATTTTAATTAATATATAAATATAAATTTAAACATTATAATAACATGGGGTTTACGAAAACCGTGAGTTATTTCTGAAGAATCTCACGAGAGCAAATATGTATCTCTTGAAATTGTCTCGAATCGATAATCTTTTATACATCTTATTCGTAGACACAGGTTATCAGAACCTAGGTTTGTTATTGATTTCAAATTGAAAATATAATTACTTGGTCCATAATTAAAGGCATCGGTCTTCAGTTATGGACCTCAAAGATAATGTTAACTGCTTGGCGAACCGCGAAAGTAATTATTGGTTCTCGACAAAATTTTAGCAAGTTGGTTCATTGTCTCGTTAGCCATTATTACCACGGCCGCAAAACCCCGTTAAACATTTAGAAAGTTCAAACCCTCACAGAGTTGCACCATTTACGAACCCTTTTAATTGTCGGACCCTTTTATACCATTAGATTCCCGTCATTATTATGTATTTGCTATCATATGATGGGTTTGTGGCTTCATCACATGAAGCCAAAAGGCGAATATCTACAGACAGAAAACTAAGAGACAACTGGGGAGACCTTCATTCAGAAGTGAATTGAAAACAGTCAACGATGAATAATTTTTGTCATTATTAAAACACTGGCATATTATCAAAGTAGCTAGAGTAACGCAGACCTAGAATGAAAATTATTTTTAATAATGTTGGTTCTCCTGTACGTATTTTAATGTATCGAAAAAAAAAAAAATGGCACTTAAAATAAGTCAAGCTTATTATAATTGTTATACCACATTTTTTTTGTTTTCTAATTGTGATGTCCTTGGATTGTACCGATGTGTGTGAGTGTATGAGCCTCACCGCCCAAGCGGGTTGTATGCGTGTGTGTAAATGTGTATGTTATGTATGTGGTGGTATACATAGCAGTCACACACAGGGTGCGTTCTTTTTTGCTATTCTATAGTTGTACCTCTTGTATAGTAATTGTTCCGTATTCGTGAAAGACATTTTTGGCGCGCTTTACGAATTTTACACCTTTTTCCCGTCCAAATATTTCTTCCCTCATGCTCGTCTCCCCGGTGTGAATATTGACCTTGACGTCAGCAGACGTTAACGCGACGCGATACTTGTTCGGTTGCGACACCGCTATTGCATTAGTGGTATGGATTTGTTCAACTCCGGTGCATCAGCACTGTTATATTGTGATTTGTGTGAGCCGCGGGTGACGTGATTGATGTCGCCGTCTTCATTTGGAAGCGGAGATTTGCCCGCCCGCGTGCTGTTTGTGCAATCGTGGGAGTAACGGAGGCGTCATACACGAGGTAAGGTGAGCAGTCCTTCAGATTCCCGATCACCCGAGATCCGCTGGTCCTTCGACGAAATTCCCCCCCATCATCGATCCTTATCCCTGTTAATCTAAATTCCTTCCTTCCTTCCTTCATTTTACGACCGGAATCGTCGTATTTCAATCCAAGATCGCGCAATTCGTTACGGTAGATCCTATTCGGCGCGGGATCTACATTTTCTTTTTCAGTAATTGCATATCTTACTGAAATAAATAGTTAATTGTCACAAGGAGTTTTACTCAGACCTTTAGCAACACAAAAGGTACAACGAAGACGTACTATTACGCTCGGAGTGGGATCTGGCAACTAGACTGGGTGAATCCTCACGGGTCCTTTCTTCTTCTGTTTGCAGGAAAAACCTTTGGAGTGGCAGGCTGAGACCCAGGGAGCCGCCATCTCTAGGGGAGAGGAAAAAGAGAGGAGGAGAAAATTGCGATTGAGGCGATGAAGGAAAAGGATATAATGTTCATATGTTAGGTCAGTTTAGTTAAAGATACAGAAGAATGTTGAATGTTCACTTAATTTTATATCTATTTATATTATGTAAAATGTAATGTGTTATATGCAATATGTCAATGTTAAGTTAGCTTTCGGTTTGGGCGTGGAAGAGTGTGAGGCTGACACTTTTGTGTCAGGTACGCGCGCAAGCAGCGCCGCCGTTTTGCAGCGGGGCGTCGGGGAAATAGGCCAGCGTCCGGGGTAGACGATAATTAGGAGCTGTGTGCTAAATTAACAGTCATTAATAAAAGTCTTGGGAACCAAAGTTTGTTGTGTGTGATTTTATGGAGATCCCTGAATCCACCGAAACGCGAATTTAACACTTTAAGTACTTGCGTAATAGTACGTTGTAGTAATATTGATATAAGGTGTAAAACGAGAAACACTTATTCTATATCACGTTATTTACACCAGTACCACAGCAATGGCTCAGAACAAGTCTCTTGTATGTCAAGGGTTGGTATGTGGATTTTTTCATTGAAATATTTTATAGCAATTCGGAGGACTTTCCATCAAATAACAAGACATAAATTATGAGTAAGTTTGTTTAACTGTAGAGTATATTCTTAATTTAATATAATTAATGCGAATTAGTTGGAGAAAGTTAAAATATAGTTAAACACAATAATCTTTAAAATAGTTTTAGAGGTTTGTTTTTCTAGCGACAGCCAATTTGACAGCTGATAACTGATTTGTGATCAGTTTGGTTTGCCGTTTCACCATGAATAGACATACGCCAGAACAACGCTTGCAAATTGTGGAAATTTATTTCGAAAAACGTGGTTCAGTTCGCGGAACTTGCCGTGCGCTGGGTCTATTTTACGGTCGACATAATCGTCCATCCCAGCAAGCAATTCGAATAACCATGGATCGTTTTCGCACCACACAGACGCTAATTGATAAAACGTATTCACAGAGACGTCGTACGAAGACAAAGACGAGACGTAAGAAGCTTCAAAAATGTTGTCGGTCAAAACTATAGATCCATGATTACTGACTTTTTCATTCCCCTATTGGAAAAGCTGTGGTTTCAACAAGACGGCCCAACATGCCACACAGCACGCGCCACAATCAATTTATTAAAGGCAACATTCGATGAGTGCATAATTTCACCTAATGGCCTCCAATATCGTATGATTTCACACCTTTGGATTATTTCCTGTAGGGATATGTGAAGTGGTTAGTCTACACCGATAAACCAGAGACGATAGACGACTTTGAAGCTGACATTCGTCGCATTATTGCCGTTATACGACCCCAGCTGCTCCAAAAAGTGGTCGAAAATCGGACTTCCAGATTGCGTTTTATTTGAGCCAGATCTCATATTTAAACACTAATGGCACGAGATGATGATAAATTCGTAACTGGGGTTTTGTTGATAGATTTGGATATACATATTCTAAGTTTATATGGTGACAAGGTTGTATCACCTCCATATTATTGTTTGTATGGACCCTATACGTTGAAAATGTACTGATGGTTGATATCCAGAAATGTTTTTGTCTAAAGGGTTGATGAAAGTTGTGATAATTATGAAGTAAAAGCGGTCATATATTTACTAGCTTATATTTAAAACGATAAAAAATATATAAAGGCAAACTTCAGTCAATAACATAATTACAAATCCATTTCAAGAACCAGCATTAATTCTCCATCATACTATTATTATGGTATTACGGACGACAGTCAATTGGCGACCTTGAGCCGGGACGGCTATACGTGTACGTGTACAATATTATACAATCTCGAGACTTCGTGTCTATACTGTGTCGGAACCTTTGATCAAATAGCGAGTTAACGTATACAGTTCACATCTTTGAAGATGCCAGCAGAATCCGAATTGTGGTGAGTGCCAAACTTCTTCCTGTCCTGATCTGTGCTTTGTACGCAACATTCCTGGTAGTTAGACCGCCAGACCTCTATCGGTGAGACCGCCAAATATACACCGCCATCGGCCTAGCTCAGTCTGGGCGTGCGTGTGTGTGTGTGTATCATCTGCTAAATCAGAAGGATGGAAATGGGACTAATTAATGTAAACAATATAATTTTCATAAACAAGAATTTGCCCGACAAAGATGATTGCGCGCTTAGAGTTCTGATTCCCCTTCACCATTCATTTGACCAAAGAGTGATGGTTCTGACAATAGGTTACCAGGAGTGATGTGTGACCACGACAGCTGTACCAGAATTCCTCTCGCCTTCCGAGAAGTTCTAAGCGTCGCCATCTTGAGCCGCTCCGAGTGGGATGATCTCGACACGCTCTGCCGCCGCTCACTGGCAGTCTCCTCGCTCGTCTCAGCGAAGGGATTCCTCTCACGCGCGGGTGGATTCACCGCTCCTAATCTTTCTCACCATTATAGGTGAAGAACCGTGGCGCGCGCTCCGCGCTGCTCGCCCGTCGACCAGAAGTATCTTGTCTCCTCGTTCCACCGTCAGAAGCTCAGAGCTCTTCTTATTGGTTGAGTGCCTCTCAGGCTTGAGTCTCTCTCTCCACTCGTCCTCTGTCTCGTCAGTTTGACATCATTCTCATGCAGTATCTGAACCTCGCAATCTGTTACTGACACCATATCTCGATGAAATCTCTCACTGCCCCCAGATTTTCCGGAAAGAGATCAAGATGCAAATGGAGAAAATGAATCTTAAGTGACATTCTCAGTGACTCAGCTCGGTCTAGGGTCACCCTCATAGCTGACTCTAGCGTCTGTCTAGTCAGATGCAACGCACCTACCGTTGTGGCAAAGTTCAACCCAGGGTAATCTTATTTTCTAAGCTCTCACATAGACGCATAATAAGTTCGAAGAATTGGAATAATCTCTGTAGTGGGATTTGTTGCAAGATTGAGGCATTCGAACTTTGTGCTATCCATGGGATACATGGGATACGTAAATTCCTTTCCAGTAATATATTTCCCCTTAAGGGTATAAATGAATATACCTGTTCTTTGTTACAACCTTTCTGCTTTTGGTATAGGTTCATAGAAACCTCGATTAGTTATATGCGTCTTCGAATTTTCTACCCACAGTGTGTATCGCTATGTACAATGTAAAACTTACTTAGTCCTAAAAATATCATTTGCACTTAGAAATGACTAGTGAAAAACCAATTATGTAAAGCGAATCATAATAAAAATAACAATTTTTGAATTCAATGTTATTTAAAATTGATGTATTGCATGCTATCTGCGTTAACACATACTCTACGGTGGTGGGTCAGATATGACCCGGATGTTTGTAAAAATATTAATTACGCTATAAATATTCGTTTAATGCTGTTTTTCTTCTAGCTAATGTATTACTAAATATTTTCAAATAATTCGAGATACAAATAAATGTTATCGGATAAGATTTAAATAAGTTTTTGATAAAAATGTGAAAAAACGTTCAAAAACTGACCTAAAACAGTCGGATTGAATCTCAGTGCTTACGTCGACACATATATTGTCAACATTTTGAGCGGGTAGACAAAGGATACCAGGTATGCTTCAATGCCAGTAATATAATTATTTGAAGAGTGTTGCGCCTACCTGTAAGTTTTATGACACCACCTGCTCGGGTTCCGACGAGAAGATCACATGCTCAGTGGATGTTTGTATTTTTGGCTGTGTAGGACGTCTGTTGAATCGTGAGAATATGTACATTATTCGGAATATTTTTTAATTTTAAACTTTATTTTTTTAGCAGAAACATTACGGCACATTATGCCATTTTATTAAATCACATTTAAAATTAAATATCTATAAAAAGTCTCCCACAAAACGGTTAAAAAACCGAAAACTTGAGGTGAGTCTAAAATGACCCACCACCGCCGGATGTATTTTGTTTTGACCCACCGGGCTGTAAGTGTTAAAAATACCACTTGTACCACGTGAAAAAGATCACACATTAATTAAAATGTAGATAAAAATGATCATGTTAGATGGGTCTTTTGATGAATGGGTTATAAGAATAACGGTTGAGAATAAAATGAACGTATTAAATTATTATATTTATTGCAACTATGTCCGTAAGTCTATTTTATCAGTACCTAAACCAAATACTATTGATCTACTTGGCATGTAGCCCTTCGGCTTTACATAGTAAGCATCATGCCTGAAGTAAATGTTCGCTTCCATAAGGCGCTCCCCTCCAGAAGGTCATGTTTGTTTCTATAACACTCCCTTGTCATCATTGAAACGTCCTCACTCGCTAATGATTTATTTACCCATTGCCTATTGAGATAGGATGTCTCTGTTTTCCGATTAGCTACCCTAATATATTAACTGATCATTTATCATTCTAAAAATAAAACAAGAACACCTTTTACAACTATGACATTATCTATTTTAAATTCATTTAAGCTTATAATTGCTTACAGTAACACGAGTTGACAGCATGGCTGCGTAGAATATTTTTAACATTGTATGGTAAAGGTTAATGAACATAATTTTAATGCTCACCTAGCCTTTATTCCTTAAAATGTTGGTAGGGTGAGCGAGGAGCAAGTAGAAGATAGAAAAAGAGACGGAAAAAATGCGATGCAGTTTGATCTTGATCAACAACTTCTGCCCCTTGCCAGATACCTGGAGGGACTGGTTAGGGGTTTTTATTTTCTTCGGAGTCTAAGAATATAACTGAAAAAAATTTGGAAGCGATATTATTCTATCTACATACTTATGTGAAGAGATGAGTTTACCGTTGAGTTGTGCCAGGGGCCTATATCTCTCAGCTGTGCACTATGTTCGGATGAGTACGATACATGGAGTGTGTGTGTGTAAATGTGTCTGTAGCTAGAGCAGATGAAACTTTGTCTCTATGAGATATCTGACAGTGGCTTTGTAGGTAAAAACCCAGTTATTGTGTGTTCTTGGACATATTAAAATATATAGTTGATGTAGTTTATTTAAGATAGTTGTACAAGTCGTTAAATCAAGATAGTTGCACAATTACAGGTAAATATGAATAGTAAGGACGTGATGTGTCTGCTGGTTGGTGGTTTGGTCCGTGAAGTGACTATTATTAGTCTGATTTCCCAACCAGGTAACTGTGAGGCGCATTCAGCGCCTCTGAAAGTATCTATGCAAAATTTTGTTTTCATTTTTCTCTATATAGTTGTGCGGGGGGGTGAGTTGGCCAGGGGGAAGAAGGACCCATTTCTATCTTATAGGTAGATTCTTATCCGTTTTCTCCGCTGATCTGGCCGGTGGAGGATAGACCGCCAGGTCACACCTTAACAACATAATGAATTTTAAAAAGATTTTAACATGAACACAAAGGCACTTTCCAATTAATATATTTAATTCATATTTAAAATATCACAGACCGTCTGTTCTGAATAATTACAACTTCACAATAACAATATATTCTCCTAATAAAATTATTCCACCTTTGTTTGCAGATAGACAATAATAAACAAAAAAAAATGCTATTTGGAAACGGGTAAATGGTTTTCTCTCATATTTTATTTTGACCAATCTTAGGTCGAAATATAACCAAAAATCATTGTTTTGATATTGCGGAAAGTGCGTTATCATTTTGTATACCATAGATAGTATAGCTAAGAAAAGGTGACGGATGTCATTTATTTTTTTGTTACTCGTAATAAAGACAATGTACGCTTCATTTCAAATTAAATATATGTTTACGTACTGCTATTGAATATATAAAAGATAACACATTTTAGTAATCTTAAGTTGGTTAAAAAAATGGAAGAACTTAAAATCTTACTTAATTATTTACTTACCATCACACCGTTTAACCGCGGGGGTGGGAAGAGAGGATAGAGCGCCACACTCTTCTGTCCTGACACAATTCTCGCCTCATCCACATTCATACATCTTCTCATACAAGCTCGCCGGTTGTTTAGGCTTCTAACAGAACCATCCTCTATTAACTGGTTTACCTGGTAGTGCCAAGTCTTCCGTGGACGTCCTCTATTTCTGGTGCCATCAACACTTGCGTCATATATGTTTCTGACTATCATCTCCTCATTCATCCGTTCCATATGACCAAACCACCTGTAATCCGTTCTTAATCTTTCTCACTATACTAATATCAGCTTTAAATTATTTCCTTATTTTTCATTCTTTACTCTGTCATAAATAGATTTGCCACATATATGCCTAAGTGATCTCATTTCCACTGCATTCAGTCTAATTTCGTTACTTTTCTGCCAGCTCCAGGTTTCACTTCCATACACTAGTGTCGGTACCAGGATTCCATTGTGCACCGTTTGTCTTGCCTCGGTTAAAAAATTCCTTTTAGATATAATTCCATTCAATGCGCCGTTTAGTAGATGGCTCTTTCAAATAATGGAACGATTAAATGTATTAATATCAAAAGGGTAACATATAGGTTCGAAAATTTGTCGCTAAAAATATTGTCGCTGTAGCATAGTTGGATAATGCACCTTCCCCGGTTTGGAAATAGATCTAGGTTCGAATACCGGTGGCGCAACAACAATATTTTCCAGTCAAATTGATTTATTATGTATATCTTTCTAATTAATATATTTAATATATCACAGACCTATGTTATGAATAATTACAACTTCTCAATAAGAATGTGTTCTCTTAATAAACAAAGTTAAATAAAATATAAAATAAAAAAAAACTATTGTTGAACGTCCACACTTTTTTCCGTCAGTTATGGAGTAGAGATCAAGGGCCACATTAAAAGTAACCAAATATTCAATGAGCCAAAGTACAAAAACATGTTTTTGTTCAACACGTACTACAATTATAAGTTGATGTATAAACATATATATATTATAGAGTTAATAGTATTCAGATAACTGAATACTATTAACTCTATAAAAATCGATGTTTGTCCGAGTACTATTAACGTATATGGTCATCTAAAATCGATGTTTGTCCGAGTACTATTAACGTATACGGTCATCTAAAATCGATGTTTGTCCGAGTACTATTAACGTATACGGTCATCTAAAATCGATGTTTGTCCGAGTACTATTAACGTATACAGTCATCTAAAATCGATGTTTGTCCGAGTACTATTAACGTATACGGTCATCTAAAATCGATGTTTGTCCGAGTACTATTAACGTATACAGTCATCTAAAATCGATGTTTGTCCGAGTACTATTAACGTATACGGTCATCTAAAATCGATGTTTGTCCGAGTACTATTAACGTATACGGTCATCTAAAATCGATGTTTGTCCGAGTACTATTAACGTATACGGTCATCTAAAATCGATGTTTGTCCGAGTACTATTAACGTATACGGTCATCTAAAATCGATGTTTGTCCGAGTACTATTAACGTATACGGTCATCTAAAAATGATGTTTTTATGATGACATACTTCTGTGGAATTTAATACAAATAAATTGAATCATCTAAAAATATATAATTACAGAAAAAAATCTATTCGATTGCTATAGCGAAGATGATAAACGCGCTTCCCCAGATGAGAAGAGGTCCAGGTTTGAATCCCGGTAGCAACTAAATATTTTTTCGATAAAGAAATTTTACCTTTATTTTCATATGTATTATTTTATGCTACAAAAATAAATATGAGGAAGTTATGCTTTTCCTCTAATTGGTCCTTTTGTGCGAGTAATATACCACTTTAATCTCAGTAATAGACCACTTTAATCTCAATAATAGACCACTTTCGATTCAATTTTTACAATACATTTTTTATTCAGAATTTCATGTTAAATATTTAAAACACCCTATATACTACTGTGTGTGTTATATTAATACATAATAGTTGAATTGTGCAATATCACAAAGCAATTTTTTACATAATTAGTTCTGGAAAAATTTGGATAAAATAGATTATTTGATCGTGTTGGGGTATGTGGGACAGTTTAAAGTTATTATTTAAAATTTTATAGAGGTACCATAAATTTTGTGTTTCTTCTATTTAACCCTTCCCTAGCCAAGTTGTAACACAGGTCTACCACCCCAATTAAACCAATATATTCCTGTAAATACACGCAGCACAAAATTCATATTTTAACTAACCTTAAAAAAATCACTAATGATTTATAAAATATTAATGAATTGAATAATAATTAAGTGAAAATAACTATTTTTCAATTTAATTCCATGTAAAATTGCTACGTTGGATACAATAGTATTTGCAGAAAGATAGAAAAATATCAAACATTAGTTTCACCGTAAATAGAATAACAAACAAACGAATATAATTATTTATCTTTCTCACTAATTAGGATTGTCATTTTGTATAGAACTTGAATAAATTAATGCTACGAATAATATGTAATTTAGAGCCAATTATGCTTGTAAAAGCATTGTTCTCATTAAAAATTCAAAAAACCTCTAAATACTTAACGGTAACACGAGTTGACAGCATGGTTGCTTACGGATATTTTCTATCATGGAATGGTAAAGGTTAAGAGAGCGGGGGGATTTTATGGAAACACTCACTTTCTGAATGAGATTTATGTTAAACATTTTCAGTAGATGGAATAACGTGTGTTACAAACTATCGATCCGAATTCAAGTTGATAGCGTACAAATGAGAAATATAAAATGATTAGAGTAAAAGGCGATTGAAATGGGTTAGACGTTCTAGCAATGAATCCAAGGAGTCTATAGGCCTTAGCAATTATTGACTATATGCGGGATAAAAGTAAATTTAGAATCTAAGATTATACCAAGATCCTTCACTTGAGTGCAGACGCTAAGTTTGTGTCTATTAAATTGATAATGATACGTAATTTTTTCTTTGAAAATGAGATGATGTGACATATAGCAATATTTAGAAAAAGTTGATATTATCTGATTGAAAGTCTATTAATGTCATCCTGGAACAGGAGACAATCAGTGAGTGATTTAATTTCATTGAAAATTTTAGCACCATCTACAAATAGTGAAAATTCAGCATTTAAGAAACATTATTTAATGTCATTAGTATAGATTAACAATAAAATAGGTCCGAGGTGTGAGCCCTGTGGAACTCCAGATAGAACATTTTGAAATATAGAACTAAACCCTTGGATCACAACTGACTGACTTCAATTTTTGATATAGGAAGTAAACCGTCTGTATAGGTCTACATGTATACCAAGACATCGTAACTTTCTCAGAAGTATTCGATGATTGATTTTATCAAAAGCTTTTGACATATCAGTATATAGTGTGTTTACTTGTAATTTTTTGTCCATCGCCTTCAAAATAATGTCGGTAAATTGTAAGAGATTTATGGGTGAAACTGTAGTTTCTTTTTCAAAATAACGTGCACTGTAGATTTTTTTATTCCAGTATAGTATTTTTTATTTTTATTTACAAAAACCAAAATAAATTATACATAATATTTCATCTATTGATCGAATTAGATAGAATCCCGGTGGCGCAACAACAATATTTTTCTAATTAATATATTTAATTAATATTTAAAATATCACAGACCTATGTTCTGAATAATTACAACTTCACAATAAGAATGTGTTCTCCAAATAATTTATTTTTTATTTTTAAAATTAGCAATATTAACTTTGTGGTTAAAATTCATATTTTTATTTATTATCTTTGTTTTATTAGGTGGTTAATAAATTAAGTGGTTAATAAAACAAAGATAGAATAATTTCTAAAGTGATGGTATTCAAGAAGAAGGAAAGCAAGACACCGCGCTAAATACTTGTAGGTAATGAATGTTTGAAACAAGTTGATGAGTTTGTGTATTTGGGAAGTATATTTGATAGAAACGGAAAGGCTGAGAATAGTATCGAATGAGGGAATAAAGAGGAATTATATCTTACAGGAATTTGTTAACCGAGGCAAGACTATCGGTGCACAATGTAGTCCTGATACCTATCGGTAAAGAATAAAAAAATAAGAAAATAATGTAAAACTGATGTTAGTATAGTGAGTAAGATTAAGAAAGGATCACTTACGTGAGAAGAGAATGGTAAGAAATATATATGACGCAAGTGTTGATGGCACCAGAAATAGGGGGTGTCCGCGGAAGACTTGGCACGACCAGGTAAACCAGATAATTGTTCTGTTGAAAGCCTCAAAAATCGTCGAGATGTATGAATGTGGATGAGGCGAGAACTGTATGTTAGAACAAAAAAGTGTGGCTGCCTATCCCCGCGGGGAAACGGCGTGATGGTAAGTAAGTAATTATATTATATTATATATATAATATTACTTGTGCTGCATTGACGTAGTTAAGGCTGTAAGACCCTGGCGGAACTGTTTGAATAATTTAACTCGTCATATAGGTGGACTTTGTTCATTGACTCTTGTATATGTTATACTCTTGAATAATCATAGCGCAGGTTATTATTGGTTTTTTGATAGCTTGGAAAAACGTGTAGAGTGTTTGCTGTAGAATGAGACAGCTAGAAGACATGAGTTGAGATCGCAGTACAGTGACAGCATCGAATTTCTGCTCTGAGGCGTATTAATAATGAATTAGAAAATATAATTAATATATTTTTTAAATGAAAATACATGTTATTTTCAGGTTGCAATTTTTAAAATAAAATAAATTATCAAAAAATAAAACCAATAATGGTGATTAAAAATGATGTTAGCTTCTTCTTAACGGCATCCCCTTATAGTTGCAGTTCTCTCCATTGAAATTTCTTTTCTGTGCGAGGTTTTATTTCCCTGTAGCAAATAATGCTCAGCAACGTTTTACTTCTTTATTATTTTTTTCCCCCCGTTCTTTTGTCTATTTTTAGCTTCTATCTGTAGTTGTTCTCGAAAACATTCTGCTTTCATTTATTTCTTTCAAAATGTAGCCATATTGTCAACAACGTAATAAAATTACTGAAACACAAAATTAACAATTCGGTTGAATGAGTATTTTAGAATACATGTATGTGAATCCTTAGTACACTTCGCGAGAGAAAATAATGCATTTATTTAAGAAGATCTTCTCATGACCGATACCCAAATCACATATTAATTCGCAGTGAAAACAATAACAAACATACGAATATAATGGTGTCTCTTTCTCACTAATTAAATGAAGATAGATAAAAAGGAAGGTTGAATTATTTTTAATAAATTCGATGTTTTTGATATAAGACAAATATTTGCTAATAATATTCTTAAATACATATATTAATATAAACTGACATATTTTAACCTTTACCATACCATGATATAAAATACCCGAACGCAGCCATGCTGTCAATTCGTGTTACCGTATATAACGGTTAGAAAAAAATGTTTTTATTAGCTTAAATAGCTTTAATGGCACGAATTTACTCTAAATATTGAGCATTCAATTTTGAAAAATTGATTAATAACATAATTTAAAGCATTCGTTAAGTCTTACACAATGTATCTATACTTCTTATCTCTCTTCATTTAATTAGTGAGTAAGATACAATTAATTCACTGTCAAAATAGTATGTGATCTCTGTCTTTCATATCACAAATGGTATTTTTACAACGTATTAATTTTACAGCGAATTGAATGGAAAAATTAATTGTTTTTGTATGATTCCCTTTTTATAATTAGTTTTTCACTAGTCATTCCTAAACGCTAATATTTTCTTTAGAATTATCTAATATATGAATTTTATGTTGCATGTATTTAGCGAAATATTATAGGCTTAATTATGATGGTGGTAGACTTGTGTTACTGCATGGTTTGGGAAGGGTTAAAACAACTCAAAATATAATTTCCACACGGAAAAATACACATAACGTACAAACCCCAAGTGCACATACGACATATGGTCAAAGGAACTACAAATATTTTGGACCTAAACTATTTAATAGAATGCTGAAAGATTTTAACCAATTGAATTGTCCCAATATCATGATACTAAAAGTTGAATTATGGTTAGAGCTAGTATTGGTGCATTCACCCAAACATATTCACTCATATCTTTATTAATTATTGCCACAAATTTATCCAAAATAATATATTTGAAAGTCCACTTCAAAATTGTTTTTCATATACACTTATATATAAAGTAATAAATGTTAATTCTATCTACTACTTGTAATTCTAATTAATTGAACAATTGCTTGTAAACTATGCCCGTCGCGACACAGAATTTCTCTAATGAAACGGGCACAGTCCAAACATATTTTTTACATTATATTACATAGTTACAGATAAATAAATAAATATTTCATGACGCAGATATAATCGATACGTAAAATATATTTTTAAATATTATTCACGATAAACGATATAGAAAATGCTAAAAATTTGAATTCGTGGAAGTGACATGGCAAATATTGGCGGAGGATCGAATATAGTAGCAGTTATGGGGATGCCTTCATCCGGCGGCGAATCGGCGTACAATCAAACGAAGGTATATAAATGAGCGACATTTATATGCCTATATTTATATTTATAAAATAAATTAAAAAACACACTGATTGAACGTAGAAATATATTTTTAGGTGCAATTTTGTAACAAACAATTTCTCAATCTATGTATTTATCATCATAAATTATTTTTTGTCTTTAGGTCACGCTGCGCGAGCCTCAATCTCTCCATTCAATTTTCTCCCAGTCTTTCGAGCCGACGGTCATTGCGGTAGTGGTCGATCTTTCTTTGATCGATCCGATCGATCTTTGGTTCAAAGTTAAAATTTAGAACGACAGTCATTACCATAGTGAATGGGTGACTTTTAATTAAAAAAAATAATTTTTAAGTCACCCGTGAGTTTCGAGTTTGATTTTCAGCTGCCGAGAGTTCCACGTTTCATATTTAAATAATTATTGTTTTTGTCGTACGGTAAGTGTGTTCTTTAATTTACAAATGTCAAATATTTGTTTTAATATACATCATTTAAAACATTGTTTTTTAACCCCTTATCCATACAAGTCAAATTATTTCAATTGTAACTCTGATGTTGGATGTGGAAATTGACTTAATGACGCAAAATTATTAGAAATCTTTTTTAGGAAATTTAGTAGATTATTTATAATATTTTGGTTAATTTATTAATTATTTCTAATGGTTCAGTTTATGACCAATAATAATTGATCATTTTTTAATAAATAAATGGAAAATTATGAAAAACCATTACTATTTAAACATTTTAAATGCTCTTTGTATAATCTTTACAGCTGTGTGTTTATAAACACCGAAATTATTAAATTTTTCTTCTTTGTCTTTAGAATTTATGAGCAATTTTCCTATACAATTATTTGTATAAAATGCAGGTGGTAGGGGTTTAGATATTTATTTCTAAAATTTATTTATGAATAAGAAAAGTCCTACGACAATAATAATATTTAAAAGTATTTAATTCAACATTGAAATTAGATAGTGACATGGGGATGTTGACTAGACGATGTATCCTGGAATGGAATGCTGAATTTTTATATGATAAACGTTGATTAGATTTACTATGTACGATAGTATCAGTAAAAGTTGGTAGTCGAAAAATTTTAAATTCAATTTTTTTATTATTTTTAATCCATTACCGGCCAGTATCGGTTATCATGGTTTGATATTAATAAAATTTGGATACGTGTTTTAAAACTATAACATTTAAAAAAATCTAATAATTAAAAAAAAAAAAGATTTATAAATATGAGGTGTTGTAATTTAAGGTGATAAAAGAAATACGTATGAAACAAAATAAGTACATATTTAAATACACACTAAATTACTAACTTACGAAAATGAGTTTTCTTGTATGAAAGATTTCTTTGTATTTATGGTGCAACGTGACACTACAAAGTTCACATATAATATATGTTTGTGAATGACGTGCCTTGTGGGTTTTTCTGTTATCAATTATGTTTAGAAGAATATTAATAAATATTTTGCATATCTAATCGACAGTGGCGTACAGTAGGTATAGATTTAGGTTATGCTGTTACCAATGATATTATACAATCATATATAATCGTTTAACCAATGTCTTTAGACAAAATAAATCAGTCGCTTATACGACCCTAAAATGTATTTGTTTATAATTTTGGAGTACTATAATACCTTCTTACCCATATAAAAAATTGTATGGATGCTTTTAAGAACACTTTCTATGACTGAACATGATTAATTTATTGTTTGACACCAAATTTAAAGAACAATCATGAAATCAACACGTTAAAAACATTAAGATTTTACTATCTTAGTAGTACTATTTTAGTAAAAGAAGAAGTAGACGTTATTCCGTTAAAAATACAGCATATGTAACGACTCCATACAAAATGGATCAAGCCAATATCAATCAATTCAGTAAATAGCCATTTATATGACTTGATAAATTCACTAGTTTAAAGACAGAACAGAGTAATATAAATAGCTCGATGCGGTGAATATAAAAAAGTGCCATGGGTACAGCGGCGAGTTGTCGTGATAGTTTTTAGAACTAAGCGATTAAAGTCTCTACTGGTACACAGATGACGCTAATTGTAAAATAATGTTTTCGTTTATGATAATCCTATTATTTAATTTATATTTGTTTCCCAGAATGCACAACATTTTTGCTTACACGCATTGCACGCCCCTGCTAATCAATTGACCTGGTAGCCAATATAGATGTTCGCTTTTGACGACTTCATGAAAATGGTTACGACGTAATTTAAAAAATTTAAAAGCTACATATTTTCTTCGGGATGAACGATTTGGCATAACTTCCAATAATTACAACTTCATTCAGAAAAATATGATAATGGGTAAAAGTAATTATTAAGTGCTATTTTTTTAATATTTGAGTATCATTTTCAATCCACTGTTACCACTGCTCTGTCGTTCTATCAATCAATTACAATTTTATTTTTCTTTTCAAATCTACAATATATTTGAATTCGATAAGTATGTCTGGTGACATACGATATTACAAGTGGTCTCGTAATCTAGAGGCCAATACAGTTCTTGTATCTAGTATGTAACTCTTTGTAGAACATAAAAAAGATAAATTAAATAGAATTGGGTGAAGAGATTGTAAATGCATGGGAAAATAAAGACATGAAAAATAATCAGTTATTAAATTTAGATACAACATATTTTGCACTTAATCTAGTGTGCAGTTTCATAGATAATATATACCGGCAGTGGTGCTCGGGTAGTTAATCAACTTAACGTCTTTTTTCACGTGAGGGAGTGTTTTACATACTCCCCTAGTTGCCCCCCTACCCCGTAGACCGTGACGTTATTACTGCATTATTATTATTCTGTGCATTGTATATTTTGCACAATAAGATTTTTATATGGGGTCATAGGTGTAATGAGAGATAATTGTTTTGTGACCGAGGAGGCCAGTCGATATCACAACTGTTTGACATTATGCGGCCGGAAAAAAATATCTCGCAAAATTTCAAGCGTAGCTCTGGTTGTGTGTAAGGTGGCACCGTTCTGTTGAAACCGCATGCGTTGCAGATCCAATCGACTCAATTCGACCACCGAGAAGTTTTCCAACACGTGACGATAGCGATCACCATTAATGATTACAGGATTACCAGTATTATTTAGATAAAATGTTTTGATGACTTCATCGCGTTGTGCGAACTGACAAATAATTGCAAAACCAAAATGGCGGGCAAACAAAATCGGTCTGGAACATAATATTCACCCTGTATTGCTAAAGTGTTATTGTAAGTGTATTGTTAGTGGAAAAGATTTAAAAAAATAGGATGAGAACACAGAATACGTGTCACATCAATATTCTTGCTATTTTAAAACTAAGCTGAGCGCTTATACGCGTGTTAATCTCCTGGAACGGGGCTCGAACCCCCGATCGAGGAATATAATTCCATATTAGCGCTGAGAAACGCACCAATACTAACCATTTTGTAGATTTGTGTCCCCGCAAACGCGGGCCCTAAAATCCGCTGCATTGCCTACGTAGACGTACTCATTAACCCATATAAATCCAGTCAATAACCCTCAATAACACTTCGGACAGGTGGACTCTGTGTTGTATTTTGTACGGTTTGTCGAAATTAAACTCGAATTAATTATGTCGAAAAATTATACCGCTGTCTTCTTCTGTCCCTTTTGCTCATTTTGAGAAGTGTAAGTAATGATCACTGTAAAGTGGGACAGCAAGAAGACAAGTGCTAAGATCAGAGTTTAGTGATACCATCGAGTTTCTCCTCTGAAGTGAGTCAGCATGCATATCAGTGAGAAATGATCAAATATATATATTATAATATAACGTTATAGTACCTACCCGCCGATAGTGTTCTTTATGCTTAACCCTTCCAAAACTATGCAGTAACATAGGTCTGCAGCCCCAATTAAAACTGTAATATTTCGGTTAATATACGCAACATAAAATTCATATTTTAGTTCATTCTACGCAAAGTGTGCTAGCTTAGAATTGACTAGTGAAAAACTAGTTGTGTAAAGCGAATCCTACAAAAATAATAATTTTTTAATTCAGTCAGTTGTAAAATTAATATGCTGGTAAAAAAACCATTTGTGTTAAGACAAATAAATAAATATGGTATATTAATTTCACAATGAAAATGATAACAAACACACGAATATAATTATGATCTCTCTTTCTCACTAATTTAATGAAAAGAGATAAGAAATAAGGCAGTATTGTGTAAGACTCGATGAATGCTTCGAATTATATTAGGATATTGATACCATTTTCGTAATTAATACGCTATATTTAGAGTAAGTTTATAGGATTAATAATTTTAATTATAAAGTCATTTGAACTAATAAAAGCTTTCTTCACAATTAAAATGTTAAAAATTTCTTACGGTAACACGAGTTGACAGCATGGCTGCATATGGGTATTTTATATCACGGTATGGGAAAGGTTAACATATCAAAGGAATGGCAACACTGCCGCATGAAAGGATTTTTCTCGAAGTAATTCCGTTAACGTCTCATTATAAACGTGTGATTCCATATTTGAAAATAAAGGTGAAGATAATTATAGCTAGTACTTAGGTGTGTGCGTTATTTTCATTGTTCTTATTTGATGTAAATCCCTTCCTGACAATGGACCTCGACGCAAGGAGAAGCGCCATTCTGTACGATTGTCATCACCTCATCTAACTATGTGATGGCCAGTAAGAAAGTCCTGGAGGATTACCCACGGACCAAGGTAGGATGGAAGATAGTGATTTGGATCCCATCCGCTCAATATTATCTCCATGCGGAAGGAAAAACATTATTTCAAGTACTTCGGACAACGTCAATTAACACAAGTAATCCAAATTTCGTATTTGTCGTGTAGGAAATTTGTCAAGTGGAATTCGACTTGGTGACCTACTAAAAAAAAAGAACTTTTACTAAATTATTGTTGCTCCTCGAGAGGTGGGTATAGTTAAATATGAGTTAAAGTTGACTCATTTCGCTGAGGTCGAAATTCATGAATAATTCCATGGATGGAGCTTATTTGTACTTTAAAATTTAGTTTTAACGAAGCAATGCTTTATAAATATTTTGAAAATGTTAACGTACTTTTCTCATTTATTTTAATTATGTAAAAAAATTCTCAATTATAATAATGTTGTAAATTTATTATTACTTATTTTGATTTATTTTCCCTTAAAAGTGGCTGTTGAAGGCATGTGGGAGATTTAATAGCCAATTCTGTACATTGCACTCGCGAATCTCATGTTTTACACTGGGTAAAGCCAATGGACGTGTTGACATATGTCGCGTACGTTACAATATATTATTTAAAAATAAGATTAGTACCTAACTAAAATTATTACGATGATGAAAGATATGTAAATTATTTAGATAAAAATGATAAAAAATTTAGCAATACAATAAACGAAACCGGTTGACGTATAATAAATTTTGTGGTTTCATACAAAGTTATTTAATATGTCAAACCACAAAGTGATTGCTTTCTATGAAAATATATGAAATTTATTTATTTTTGTAGCATAAATAATATATACAAATTACTAAACATGGTCTATTTTTAAAAGTTGTAATTGTTAAGGTACAATCGTTATAAAGTAAGATAAGTTATAAAATGTTATGTAAAAAAAGTACAATCAGAAGTTATAAAAAGATGTTTGTCTTTGGAGACAAAATGTGTAGGTAGTTAGGTTAGCACAAATGACAAATTAGTTTCATTTTGCTTTCTAACAACATCAAGCGACCACTTTGTTATTTTTGGTTTAAATTCGTTAATCACTTTAGACCCTTTAAGGTCTAGTGGCAATTTATTAAATATACGCGGTGCACAAAACAAAAAAGTTCGTAGACCAAATTTGGTATTCATTTTTGACACTGAAAAGTATCTTAAGGTTCTGCTCCTAGTTTCCTTTGGATCAGATCGTGGATGGAAAGTTAATTAAAAATAAAATAGTTCTAGGATTGATCTGGTAAACAGTTGTCTTATATCCAAAACATGAAAGAATTTAAAGAGTTCTTCAGAGTTATGTCTGAATGGCCTCTTGTTTATCACTCTGATGATCCATTTTTGAGCCTTAATTAGACAATATTATTGTAAAAATTACTGTGTACAAAAATAAAAATCTTGATACAATTTATAATCATTAATTCTTGCCTTACGTTGACTACATTTTTGTAGAATCTGTTTTTTAGGTATCTCCAAATAATCGCAGGTACACGAGAAGGCCACGCTTCTCGTTTAATTGGTCCTACTCTGTGAGTGATTTTCTCAGATTCATTTAAACCGCCCTATACAACACCGTGTAATATATTATTTAATACATGGTATATTTCAATGGGGGTGTAGATAAATACGATATGTTAAATGATAACAACACTTGATTCCAGATGCAACTCCAGTACTTCCTGGTATGGCTGCTGGCCTTCACTCCGTGGTTGGTCAGGAACTGCTCCTCCGCCAAGATATTGATGATCACCTTGGCGGGCACCAAATCACACAAGACACCCATGTGGGTGATGGCCAAGCGACTCATTGAAAGGTAAACCTGTATGCATCTCTGAGAGGAGCGGTCAAGTCAAATTTTTATTTTTAACCAATAACTAATAAAAATAATACATTTAATATAAAGGTAATTGCTTTACTAGTATTATTAATTGTATTGTAAAATGTTGAAGTATAATACCTTTATCTATATTATAGTTGGAGACGACAAAAATGTGTAGGTAGCTAGATTAACATAAATGACTAAATAGTTTAATTTTGTTTTCTACTCACATCAAGCAACCACTTTGTAAATTTTGTTTTCAATTAATTAATTAATTTTGTCCCTTTGATATTTAGTAGCAATTAATTGTATATTCGCAGTGCACAAAATAAAAAAGATCGTTGCCCAAATTTTGTGTTCATTTTTGGCACTAAATAGTATCTGAATATTTTACTTCTTGTTTCCTTTGCTTCGGATCGTGGTTGTAAAGTTAAGTTATTAAAAAATAATTTTAGGATTGATCTGGTATAAAGTTGTCTGAAACTGATGAGACTGACAGAGTTTTTAATTATTAATTAATATAATTTAATTTTCCCATTTTGGTGCTTACTCGATCGATACGAGGAGCTCATCGTAAATTTTAAAATTGTTAATCTTAAATATTTTCACTTGTATTTGTATTTTTATTTACTATTTCTTTATATAGGAGTGTATATAGGGATGAAAATAAATAATTTTAATTAACTTTTTCAATATCATCAATGAGTTTAATGTAAATAAACTTTTCATTTGTGTTTTTTCGTATTAGAGTTTTTGTGTTTTTCACATTAGTTCTTTATGATACGGAGATAATACTGGAGATAATATATTTATTATATATTATATATTTTTTCTGTAAAGAATTTCACAGATATTTTTGGATGACTTCCGAATTCCTTTTTGCTTGAAAGTCGGAGAGTTGTATTGGGACCCGTGTGGCTTCTGGTATGCCTGCCATTTCTGGACAGTCAATAGTATTGTGATACTTTATTTGGTCTAAGCGTATTTCAGTATTTTTTTAAATACTGCTTTTTTCCATAATTTCTTTTTTAGTTTTTCTACTTCCGTTGTGAAGTTTGTAATTGTATCTATTTTTTTTGAAGTGTCATCGGATTGGTTAATAATAAAGTCTCTGGACATCGTTTTTGAATCTCATTAATTTTTTTTTAATTATAAAAATTTTGTATGAATATAATTCATTAAAAAAATGCTATCTGGCTCACCCGTCGGTAGACAGACCCTTGCTCCTAGTTTGGGTGGCGGTTTTATCACTTAAAATTTTGTACAGAATTTGTATGTAAAGTGACAAGTGATACTTTAGCCAGCGTTTTAATTCAATACGAGTTTCTTTAAAGATCACTCTCACTTTAACCACAGGCAAATCAATACAAAATAACTCTTTTTCACTATATTAATTCGTTTTATTTTCGGGAGGACTAATTAAAAGTGACCAGCAATATCAAATTTTTGTTACCTAATTTAATAATTTATTTATTTAGACTTTATTGACATACATATTTTTGTTATAACAGAGGGGAATATATTATAATATAACATGATAAAGATACAATTAAATACTCGTCGTTTATTGTATGGGATGGAGTTGATTCCACCTCAGATATATACAGCGTAGTCCTGGCTACTTTGCTTGACTGAAGTCTGCGTTAGAGGAGCCAGTTTTTTTGTTCTGTTGTAGTGTTATTTAATAAAGATTCGACAGAAATAAAAATAGAGATAAAAAAAAAATACAAATGTAGTGGGAGTGTTGTAGAACTAGTGAATTATTAGTGTAGGCACTGTATAATGATTATCTTAGAATGTTGCATAGCCATGCTTCTGATTGATCTCTACCCGAATGTACCATATATTGTGTCCATATTTGAATAATCTTATTAGAGTTGAACGATTTACAGTTGGTATTGAGTGTGTTGTACAGTTTTGGAGCCAAGAACATGTAGAAACTTTGATAAAATGTCGTTGTTGCTCTCGGAACTGGCGTGTAGATATTTGTTGTTTGTCTTGTGTTGTATCCATGATTTATCGCTTGGGGTGAGCTGTTGTTAGCATGGAAAAAGTGGACGAGTCTCAACATAAAGATTTGTAAATATGAATTAAATGTATTAATTATAAAGATATACATACAAAATCAATATTATCGAAAAATAAAAACATTGTTGTTGCGCTACCGGGATTCGAACCTGGATCTCTTCCCTAACCGGGGGAGGTGCTTTATCCAACTAAGCTACAGCGGCACTATTTTTATCGACAATTTTTCGACCTTATATGTTACCTTTTTGATATCAATACATTTAATCGTTCCATCATTTGACAGAGCCATCTACCTTATTTTTACAGAATCTCAAATACCTTTGAGTGAATCTGATAGCAGACGCTAGAGTTATTAATTCATTTTTATTAAATTTACATTTAATTCATATTTAAAATATCACAGAACTATGTTCTGAATAATTACAACTTCACAATAAGAATGTGTTCTCCTAAAATAAAGATTTGTCTTATGTCTAGGGCATTATACTCTTTAAATATGAGATCTGATGGATATCTAAAGGGACGACCATTTATTGCTTTAAGAATTATCTTTTATGTTCTTTTGGCCGACTCTAATATTGTTTTCGCTGCTCCTCCCCAAACTAAAATAGCATAATTAATTAAAGAGTAGCAGAGTGCAAAGTGCACCGATCTTAAGAGTTTTCAATCAATTATACATTGTGTTCCTTTAAAAAAGTAAATTAGTTTACTTGAGCGTTTAGCTAGGTTCGATGTATGTTTCTTTCCAGTTAAGATGATCATTGATGTCGAATAATTTTAATTATTCACATTGTACTTGTTTGTTGTGCGGTTATGTACGACAAGTACGGCTTTGATATGGCGTTGTTCTTTCGTTAATACAAAAATGGTGTCACAGTAATGTCTCTAAATTGCTTAAAGTTTCCTGCAATTTGAGCCCCAATTTTTTTCCATAAACAGATTTCTCCGTGTGAGTTTCGTGTGATGTATTTAATTTGTTTTTTTTTAATTTAAAGCATATATTTATTATAATGATTTGAATGAAACTGAATTACAACGGGAATCCAACAGGACAATTTACTAACCATATTGTTTTTTCCAGAAACAACAGCATTGTGATTATAAGCCCCTTCCCTCCCGACTTCCATATGCAAGGACTGGAAGAAGTGGCTCCCGCCGAGCTGGTCAAATACAATATTGAATTCAACAACCGGGACATGTTGGGGGCCAGGCTGAAAGGAGAGGAGCCATTTCCTCTTCTGGATATGTTTAGATACGTGGCAGACGTAATTCTCTCTTTACTTTTTATTTACACATTTAACGATTTAACACGGTTTAGAAAAAAAGAGTTCGATTTAACACGGTTAGGAAAGATAACAGTTCGATTTTGATAGCGTATTCTTATATAACATTGTTCAAATAGAGTTTATTAAGAAATCTCAGTTTAATTCAATTCAGTTAAAATATGTATTTTCAGTATTAATTAAATGTATTAATTATAAAGATATACATATAAAATCAACGATTCGAACCTGGATTTCTTCCCAAACCGGGGAAGATGTATTATCCAACTATGCTACAGCGACATTATTTTTGACGACAAATTTTCGAATCTTTATGTTACACTTTTTCAAATTAATATATCTATCGTTCCATTATTTGAGAGCCGACTACTTTGTTTTTACGGAATCTCAAATGCATTTGAGTAAATCGATAGCAGACGCCAGAATTAACAATTCGTTTTTATTAAATTTTTGGACACGTTGATACATCTTGTATATTATTAGGAGAACACATTCTTATTGTGAAGTTGTAACTATTCAGAAGATCGGTCTGTAAATAGAAATTAAAAAAAGTTTAAGATTCGAATTCCGGTAGCAACTATTTTTTTTTTTTCAATAGATAGATTTTTTCTGTATATCATTCTAGTTGATTCATTTAATTTGTATTTCATGACATTTGCATTGAAACGAATATTAAAGTACCGCTTTTGTAGTCGTCGTGACCCAATACTGGCCTTCGACAGATTTGGGTGGGAGGTTTTCGATAATCCACCGTATAGTCCAAACCTAGCTTCGAGCGATTTTCACATTTTGCCTTAGCTTAAAGAATTCATCTGTGCAAATATTATTATATTATAAATGGACTGACGGTGGACGATTACAACAGCGGAAATTTAAAGGTCGTGAACTGATGAGATAAATACGAAATACAGGAGGTGATTATGTGAATAAATAAATTTAGTTTATGTGTGCTAAAAGTAACTGTTACAAGCATAAATGTCGGAAGACTTCAGGGCACGGAAAGAATTTGGCACTCGTCATAATCCGAATTCTGTTAACATCTCCAAAGATGTGGACTATATACTTTTTAACTCACTATTTCGTCAAGGTTCCGACACAAAGTCGACTCAAAATTAGTATAATATTGTAAACTATTCCATACACGTTCGTTCAATAATTAATATATTTATACACATATAAATATATGTCCCAAACAGTGACAATAAATTGTCTAATAAGATTTTTCCTTTATTTTTAAAATCCAAATAGCAATAGCATCAATATTAAATAAAGATGAATTAAATTGTTTTTTTAATAACAAATTAAAAAACTACCACGACTATCCTAACACATAGTCGCCATCACATTTCCGACAGATGAAATCGTCTTGGCCTCCTTTGAAGCAGATTCTTCCTTCACAATCCAATATTTTAGCAGTTTCTTCATCTTAGAAGTATAATGGTGAATCCATGTTTCAATGAAAGTCATAAAACGCAAAAAATCTGACTTGTTTTGATTAAATCGCTCCAGCAGGGCCATGAAAATGTTCACTCTACTGCGGTTTTGGTTCAAAGTGAGCAAGGGTGGCACCCATCGCGCAGACAGTTCTCTCGTGCCTAATTCTCTATGTAAAATATAATGGATGCGTCCCTTTGATATGCTTACAGCCTTTTTAATCTTTCTAACCTGTGAAATGTCATTTGGTGAACTAAATATTTACACTTATTAATCGAATACAAATTAAATGTATTCATTACAAGGATATACATATAAAATCAATTTTATCGGAAAATATTGTTGTTGTTACCGAGATTCGAACCTGGATCTCTTATCTGGATTCCATTAACTACAAATTTTGGAAACTTATATGTTATACTTTTCAAATTGATACATTTATCGTTCTACTATTTGAAAGCCATTAGGTTCGAAACCCGGTACCGACAACTATTTTTTTCGATTTGTATTTAAAATATCACAGACCTATGTTCTGAATAATTACAACTTCACAATTAGAATATGTTCTCCTTAATAAATTATTAATACTTTTAAAATCTGCAATATTATCTTTGTGGTTAAGATTCATATTTTTATTTATTATCTTTGTTTTATTAGACCGGCATTTTATACAAATAATAGTAGAGGAAATTTACTCATAAATTCTAAAGACAAAGATGATAAATTTAACAATTCTGGTGTCTATAAACTTAGTTGCAAGGATTGTGCTGCATTTTATATTGGTAAAACGGGTAGAAATTTTAATATAAGAGTAAGGGAGCATTTGAGATGTTTGAACAATAGTGGGTTTTCAGAATTTTCTAATCATTTGATAGAAAATGGTCATGATTTTGATAAAAAATTGGGATTGTCATTTTTGCATATAAACGGTGTTGGTCACAAATTAAATAATTTGGAATCGTTGGACATAAATAAAGCGTGTAAAACTAATCAAAAAATTATAAACAACCAACTAAATTTAACTACGAGTCCCATTCTAAAAATTTTTCCTAAAAATTATTCGAGTAAATTTGTATTAAGTAATGATTTGAGTTAGTTACTAAAAAATATATTTATTTAAAAATAGATTTTTTTAAAATAGATTCTGTCAAAGAAACAATATATGTTTTAGTTAGTTATGACATCCTGAAGAAGAAAATGGTATTTTTCGAAACCGGTATATGTATTTAAACTCATTTTAGTGGTTAATAAAACAAAGATAGTAAATAAAAATATAAATTATTAATCGTATTGTTATATTTAATAGATGTGCTCCATTACTTTGGAATCCAGAGAAGTGCAAGAGATGATACACTCTGGGAAAAAGTTCGACCTCCTCATTGTCGACACAGCCTTCCCTGATTGCGCAATGGGTTTGGTGTACTTCTACAAAGTTCCGTTCATATACATCAGCAGTACCGTATTGTTCACACGACCCCTCTCTGACTCTGGATCTCCAGTTATGTACTCTGTCACACCCTTCTTCATCAAACCGTACACGGAAAATATGAACCTCGTGGAAAGGACGATAAATACGGGGATTTTCTTGTACGGAGATATTATTTTAACGATATCTGGCAATGTGTTTCTGCAGAAGATACTGAGGAAACATTTTGGTCCAGCAATGCCTAATGTGCACGACGTGAGGAAGAATGTTAGTTTCATTCTGGTTAACGGGCACTCATCAATCACCTACCCCAGGCCCTACCTTCCGAATGTGGCTGAGGTCGCCTGCATTCATTGCAGGCCTGCAAATCCCCTAAATAAGGTAGGGATAACTTCTACATGTCATTATCTATCACAAAGCTATAGCCCTCCATGTAAAACTAATATAATAAACCAAGTAATCTAGTTGTTCATTGTAATATCAATTATTTATAACTTTCTGGTCAATTCGGTACCCGATATAACGATTCAGATGGTGTTTCCGATGCGAGATGGAATCGGATGTCAAATGCACGTGCGGCACAGTCGTTCACACGCGGAATGTAACATAGTTATGGAAGAGCGCGGACCATGGCACAAAGACAATGTCAAGAATATTGACATATAATATTACACAATTAACGTCAGTTACATTTATCACACTGCTGTTGATTATCGAGGCGGCTAAATGATTGCAAAGGGCTGACGGAAAAACGCCCGACTTGTATCGTAGTTGGCTGGAATCTGGCAAGCGAGGGAGAACGCGCGCGGAAGCGGAAATTGAATTTCTTGGGTGTCTGTGGGATTACGAGCTGCTAGAAGTAATTATAGTACTCTTAAGAGCAGTCGAATTTGCGCTTTGATAACAAATCCACGATACTTTGTAGAATTAATCAATTTCGTTTAAACTTTTTTATCAGAATCAGAACTGGATCACTTTCAATTTTTATTAAAATACTATAATATTTTTTAATATCTAAGAGATAGAATAATGTGTACGATTGTCAATATAATACATAAGAGACCTAGTTAATTCTGTGTATACGTTGGACAAATAATGTTTCAAGTAATATAACTGACCAATCTGAGACCGGCATTAAGATATTTAATATCGAAATAAAATTGACATCTAATAATTTTTCTGATTTCCAGGAAATGGAAGATTTCATCAATAAGGGTGGTGAGAATGGTTTCATCATGATGTCCTTTGGCGGTGGAGTGAAGTCATCGTGCATGCCAGCGGAGCTGCTGAAAATTATGTTGAACACCTTTAGGAAGCTGCCCCAGCAGATCCTGTGGAAGTGGGATGACGATACCAAGATCATACCCGACATGCCACCCAACGTCATGCTGAGCCAGTGGCTTCCGCAGGAGGATTTACTAGGTTATTTATTAATTATGTTATTAATCAGTATAACACATTGAAATACCTTTGATTTTTTTAACCTATTGTCTTTTTTGATGACGAGCTAACCCATGGGTCTATTATCATTTCATGATAATTATTGTAGAATATAAAAATACAATTAACAAAATTATCAACAATATTAAAACAAAGTGTTAAAAAATTGCCATTAAAATTAAATTTTTTAATTAGAATTAATAAAAAAAGAAAAAAATATATTAAGACAAATTAAAGATTTATCATAGAGACGAAGCTATTTATATTACATTATGTGGGAAGAGTGGAAGTATAGGTATTACAGGGTTTACGGTCAGTCTTCGGCTGGATTAAGTGATCACTTTATCCGACCTCCATATCTATCAAAGTTTTGGAAGTTGTTTATATCTTATCATGTAGAAACACGTCAACTTATGTCGATGTGACTTAATATATGTGGACTCACTTCGTATATTAATTAATGGGTGAGAATGGTGAACGTTTTATTTATGTAAAGTGATCACTTAAGCCAGTCGAAGACATATCGTAGGCCCTGTAATTACCCATACTTCCATGTCTTTTCATTAAACATAATAAAAAATAGCTTCTTCTCTATGAGATATCTATTATTTGTTTAAATATATACATTTTCAAAAATGTTGCATACTAGATGTAAGAATGATTTAATTTTTACAACAAATTAAAAAATATACACACATGCACACTATTTGAATCTATTGGTTGTTTCATAAAAATATCGGCTCAATATATTGCTCGTTTCAGGCCATAAAAGAATCCGCACCTTTATCACGCATTGCGGTATGCAAAGCATAATCGAGGCCGTCTACCACGGAGTACCTGTGGTCTGCATACCTGTCTTTGGCGATCAAGATACCGTTGGGGCAAAAGTCCAACTTGATGGATATGGCATAATACAAAATGTCGATCAACTGTCAGAAGAAAATTTGTTGAAAGCCATCACCGATGTCATTCACAACCCAAAATACAAGATTGCTGCGATGAAAAGACAATATATTCTGAGAGATCAGAAAGAGAAACCAGTAGACAGAGCTA
This sequence comes from Eubasilissa splendida, assembly GCA_031772225.1. Taxonomy (NCBI): domain Eukaryota; kingdom Metazoa; phylum Arthropoda; class Insecta; order Trichoptera; family Phryganeidae; genus Eubasilissa; species Eubasilissa splendida. The sequence goes on from CM062859.1 coordinate 26,555,787, forward strand.
TTTATTGGATCGAGTATGTTTTAAGACACGATGGAGCGCAGCATTTGAAGTCACCGTCGAGGAATATGAATTTCATCCAATACCATTCCGTAGACACGATGGCCATTCTGATGGGGGCTGCACTATTTTTAGTTTTTGCGTTGGGTTGGTTGTTGAAAACTTCTCTACGGTGTTTGTTGGCTCTCTTTAACACCACACCGGAGAAGACCAAAGAAAACTGAAGATGTACTAATTTGAACAATATTGTTTAACAATAACATGAAATAGTGAGTGTTAAAGGGCTATTAAGGATCAATACTATAACGTATACTACTAGAATATAAAATGCAGGTGTAATGGTATTTGTTGTTTTAACAATTTGACACATCAAACTTTCAGAATAACAAGGTTCCATTTGACACTGATACTGTATTGAGATAATAAGCTCAAAAATGTTGATTGAATTTCTATATATATTCATATATATTTGGTTTTGAGTATGCAAATTTGATATGTTGTAAGGTGTTAACTTATTTTTAGTATTATCAATCAATGACCATTGTGAGATGAGAGAAAATAAAAACATTGTAAATTAACTACTATGATCCATAAATTGAAATAAATAACTGATGCAGTTGGACTTTTCAGCTCTTGATATTTCCTTTAATATCCGTTAAAGGAGTTGGTGTATGGAAGAAATGAAAAATGATGCATTTGGAACATTTTTCACGTAATAACTCAAATTAGTCCAAAATGTTAGTTGGAATCTTATTATTCTAAGGGGTCGATATGGTTATAGTTAGTTTATATTAATATCCTGATAAAGGAAAATGTATTTTTCGAAACTTATTGGTATGTAATTAAAGCATTAAAGTGGTTCTTAACAATGATAATAATTAATTCAATATTAAACAATTTTTTAGTCAATAATTAACGTTATCAATTTGTTCTACGGGCCACCTGGTCAAAAGTACCGTGACTGCACACACGTTGCTGACTCCGGTATTTCAGTCCACTTGCATCTTTTGGTGCGCAGTAGTCAGAGGTTTTCTCGGAGACTTTTTGGCATGTCCTGGAGTTCCGCCTCGAGCAACTATGCTATTGTTGTTTCGTTTTTTGTTTAAGAAAGTCAAATGTATATTTTTTAAAGTACTGTCATTTAACATTTTTCACAACCTTACAGCAAATCCTTAACATTTATATAAAGAAAACACCATTTACATGGAGAAAACTTCATGACGTAAAATTTACAACAAGCGCCCGCTGGAAGGTTAAACAGTTTTTTAGTCAATAATTGACGTTATCAATTTGTTCTACGGGCCACCTGGTCAAAGGTCCCCTGACTGCACACACGTTCCTGACTCCGGCATTACAATATGTAACGAAAACTTCCACTCCTTCTTTTAAGATTTAGAAATTATATTTTTTATACAACAAACCTTGGTAGTTGATGGATGTTGCTAGCTCTGCGGATGGAACACTTCTCTTTTGTCTCAGGTTCAACTTAAAATATACTTACGGTCAGGGTATCGAAATAAACATTTAGTACGGAATGACATATATTCAGTAACACAGCATATGAACAAACAAAATACAACATAAAAGTGAAATAAATTTATGGCGAAATTTGAACAACATTGAAAAGTTTACATTTGAAAATCACATATTGCTATATAAATATACCATAGAAAGCCTTGGTATTTCTGCGTGTGCGGTATCGAGGCCGTCACATCTCACTTGGCAGATTCCAATGTATTTTGTACAGCCAAAAAAATTATTTTACAACTTTCCATAAGGGAGGTCCTATACAAGATCAATTTTTCTCATGAAAACTATGGGAACACGGAATGCAAATCATACTTGACCGAGTCTAATTATATGTTTTTATTTATTTTATTTTTATAAATAATAACTTGTAATTTCAAGAAGTAATGAAAGGACATGTTAATGTAATTTAAAATTGAAAGTTTGATCAGAACTTCCTCGTTGTAGAGTGCTCCGGTTTAAGAATAATTTTAAAATTATAAAGTCTTATGGAGAAGTGAAATTACAAATAAATTTACAAAATCAGGAATATGGAGAATATATCAAAGATAAATTTATCCGGTATTACAGTGTCCCTGCACTCTATTGGACCGCTTGTAGGTCTCGTGCACGATTATTTGACGGAAGTAGATTGGATGCCGCGTCTGCAGCTGCGCTACATCCAAAAAAGACATTATTTATATTTCCTCCATTGAAACATCCCCATCATTCGGCCCCTTCCGGCACCATCTGCAAGAATCACATTTATTTTGTATGTGTGCGAAAGTGTATTTTTTTACTTTTTCTCTATCCACATTTGTACACCATGCTTCGAATGTGAGCAGTCTAACAATTATAACCTATAAATATTTATCTCTGTAATGATACAGCAACATTTACCTTAAATTTAACACTTTAATATTTATTTTGTTGGTATTATAAAAAAAACGAGCTATCTGTATCCGGCATTGTCAGGGATACATATTTAGTTATAATATGAGATAGGGTAGATTGATGAAGGGAAGCCATTATTTTACACAGCCCCTAAATATAATCGATATTTGCATAAAATAAATCCACTCGGGAAAAAGATTCGATTATATTTTCGTCAGGCTTTGTAACAAAACTTGGAATAGTTGCCTTTCAATTATTTCTGAAGGATGTGGTTGAGGGATGATGCTGATGAGAAGAACAGCCCCAAACGTTGAGCGCCGAGTGACTTTGTTACCAGCCATATAAAGACATTATTATAATTATTGTTGGGAATCCATGATGTAAAGGAATATTACAGCTAAACGATATTTGCAGAAAGCAGGATCGTTGAGTGTTTTGTTGTATGGTTCGTTTATCTGGAATTTCGATGCGCGAACGTGCGTTGGGGATCCGAGACAAACCATAACAAAAATCACTAGTTAAGCTTCCGGTACTTGATTGATAATTATTATTCACCCCATGGCGGCTGTTATTTTTTTTAATTTGTTGTTTTATATCATAGTATAATGCCATAATATAAAATTTTTCACACCTTCATAATTACTGGTAAACCGGAATTATATTCAGAGTTTTATCGATTTACCGGTAATGTCATGTTCTGGTATATTGGAAAGCTCTAGAAAGAGGCACTCGTGGATTTCTAAGGCAGATATATATTTACAGACGTTTTGGCCTTTCAACAATGATTCAGACGTTTTACTCATTATATTTTTTGTATCGCTATTTCATCATTATATTCGGCCACGCCGTGTGAGCCTTACCCTTCCCACTCAGTTTTCTTTCAGTCTTTCCAGCCGACAGTCATTACCATAGTGAATGGTTGATTTTTAATTCAAAATTTTAATTTTCAAGTCAATTGTGAGTTCAGAGTTTGATTTTCAGCTGCCAAGAGTTCCACGTTCCATGTTTAAATAATTATTATTTTTGTCATATGGTAAGTGTGTTCTTTAATTTACAAATGTCAAATATTTGTTTTAATATAGATAACTTAAAACATTGTTTTTTAACCACCTTATCCATACATGTCAAATTATTTAAATTGTAACTCTGATGTTGCATGTGGAAATTGACTTAATGACGCAAAATTATTTGAAATCTAGTTTAGGAAATTTAGTAAATTATTTATAATATTTTGGTTAATTTATTAATTATTTCTAATGATTCTAAATGGATCAATTTAAGACCAATAAGAATTGATAATTTTCTAATAAAAAAATGGAAAATTCTGAAAAACCATAACTAATTAAACATTTTAAATCCTCTTTGTACAGTCTTTACAGCAAGGTAGGTGTTTGGATAATTTATAATAAGAAAAATCCTACGCCAATAATAATGTTTAATGGTATTTAATTCAATATTGAAATTATATAATGACATGGGTATGTTCACTAGACGATGTATCATTGAATAGAATGCTGTATTTTATGTGATAAACGTTGATTAGATTTACTATGTTCGATAGTATCAGTAAAAGTTGGTAGTCGAAATTTTTTAAATTCAATTTTATTATCATGGTTTGATATTAGTAAAATTTAGATAAAACTACACCATTAAAAAAAAATCAAAATTTTGATTTGTAATTATGAGGTATTGTATTTTCGCAACGTCAGCGTAATAAGGTAGTATATGAAAAATGTATGAAATATAACAAGTACAGATTTAAATACACATCAAATTACAAAAGATATAAAACAAACTTATGAAGATCTTAAAGGTATAGTTATATAAATCTTATAACTAATCAATAAAAATATAAATAATGTTTTACACTCGGTTTGCATATGTGGAAGATTTCTTTACATTTATCGTTTATAATGTGAAATTACAAAGTTCACATATAATATATGCTTGTAAATGACGTGCCTCGTATATGTTTCTATTATAAATTCTGTTTTAAAAAATATTAATAACAGCACTCAGACCTGGTGATTTTGCATATTTTATCGGTCGACCCTGTAGTTAATGCAGCTGTTCGCTTTTGATAACTTCATGAGAGTGGTTACGACATGATTTAAAAACCACATATTTTCTTCAGGATGAACGATTTGGTACAACTTCCGTTGATTACAAAGAGTCACATCACACAAGTTGGAGAATATGGCTCTCCACGATATTTTTACACAAAATCTCATTCTGTAATTCGAAATTAAGTTATCAGCCATTGTGTATTTGGCGCAATAAAGATTATTATATGGGGTCATAGGTGTAATAAGGGATAATTATTTTGTGATCGAGGAGACTAGTTTATATCACCACTGTTTGACATTATGCAGCCGGGGAAAATATCTTGCAAAATTTCAAGCGTAGCTCTGGCTGTGTATGAAGTGGCACCGCCCTGTTGAAACCACATATCTTACAGGCTCACTCGACTCGCTGAGCGCTTATACTATGAAAACAGGACTAACATGTCAATCTACTGGGACGAGGCTCAAACTCCGACCACTGGATCAATAGGCGAGTGTGTTAGTCACTAGACCGACAAGCCCGTCAAAATATGATTCCATATTAGCGCTGAGAAACGCACCGATACCAACCATACGCCAGTTTTGCTGAGGTCGATGTTGATTAATGATTCCATTTATGCTTCTGTATAAGGATAATTTGTACTATATAATTTAGTTTTAACGAAATTAACTAATAAACTGAATGTTATTTGCCACAATTAAGACGATACAAATATTATAAGAAAGACCGCGACCATTAGATACATTTTAGGCATGGTACGAATTTGAGTCAATACGCTAAATTAATGCATAAACGAAATAAATTATGTTATAATCTAAAATCCAAGATTTCGGAGACAAATCTGTAGGAAACCAAATCAGTAAAATTTAAAAAATAAATAGATTTATAAATCATTTAATTTGTAGTACATTTGATAAATTTTTGATGTTTTTAAAATACTTTGTTTTAGTAAAAGTATACGTTTTTAAATAATATATTATATTTACTCAGATGGTTTGGTTGAAAACCATCACACAACTGCGAGTGATTTTCTCAGATTCATTTAAAACAACCTGTATTACACTGTAATATATTATTTAATACATGATATGTTTTAATAGGGGATGTAGATAAATAAGACACATTAAATGATAACAAAACTTGATTCCAGATGCAACTTCAGTTCTTCCTGGTATGGCTGCTGGCCTTCACTCCGTGGTTGGTCAGGAACTGCTCCTCCTCCAAGATATTAATGATCACCTTGGTGAGCACCAAGTCACACAAGATACCTTTCTATGTGCTGGCCAAGGAGCTCATTGAAAGGTAAAACTGTATGCACCTCTGAGACGAATGGTCAAGTCACATTTGTATTTTTAACTAATAAAAAAAGGCAACATATTGCACCACTACATAGTTTTTCAGAATAATAAATCAAAGTTTTTACATAACTAACATATAGACTATCAACAGGTCGTTAAAGATCTTGATAGATAATCATTTGTATGACATTAAGGTACAATGTATAAGAATTTAAGATAATTGAAGATATAACTGTTACATGTTAAAATGGTTAAGAAAATTAAAAATATTATAAAAATGAGTAAGATTTGACTTTTTAATAACTAGTGGTAATTTATTACGTATTCGCGATGCACAAAATAAAAAACATCGTTACCCAAATTTTGTGTTCATTTTTGGCACTAAAAAGTTTCTGAAGGTTTTCTTCTTGTTTTCTTTGATTCGGATCGTGGACGTGAAGTAAAGTTTTTGAAAAATAATTTTAGAATGGTATAAAGTTGTTTGTCACTGATGACCTATTTATGAGTCTTAATTAGGAAATCTATTAATGTAAAAGCTGCATCGCCCCATGCACATATTGCGTAATTGATAAGACTCTGACAATGTGAATAGTATACCATTTTTAATAATATTATATAGTGTTATTGTAATATTATTATAAGCTGTGTAAAATTTTAAATATATAAATTAATTTTCTCACTTTTCATCTTACTCGATCGATACGAGGAGCCCATCGTAAATAGTCATCGTATGTATTTTAATAACATTTGGGATGAAATAGTTATCTTGTTTTTTAAACAAAAATGTAATAAAATAGGTTTTTTCTGAGTTAAGTGTTAGAAGGTGGTTGTCTAGAATACTTTTGATTTTTGCAGTGGCTCATTCAGTCCTTTTAAATGTTTCAGCTCACGTGTCACCATATATAATAATTGCAGTATCAGCAGTATAACTAATTTTAAATCCGTTCTCCAAAGTTATTAATTTTTTTTTATGAATGTTTGTTTTAAAGAGTATCGGACAGAGTGAGTTTCCGTGAAACTCTCCATATTTAATGTACATAGGTTCATTAAGGGTGCCAGTGATTTCTACAGTTTGTTTCCTATTTTAGAGATAACTTTTGAACCAATTCAAGCGACTGCCAGTGATACCAATATTATTAAGTTTATTCATAAGCAAAGAATGTGTTATAGTATCAAATGCCTTCGATAAGTCTAAAAAAATACCCAGTACTTTGCAACCCTTAATAATAATAATAAACTAGTTTGCAGTAGCATCTTCAGTTGGCTCTGAAACCGTATTAATTTTCGGATTAAATTTTATTTGTCTCTAGATATTCATTCCATGAGTCTTTTTTTCCTCATGCCAACAGTCATTTGCGTTAAGAGTGATATAATTTTATTTTTCAATTGAGCCCGTTTAATAATATATTTTTTTTTATGTGATACAAAAATTTATTCAATTTTGTTTTTCTGAACTAATTACGCAATATTTGAATAAAAATTGCTTCTAAACAAAACTTGTCACTTTATGCTATCTTCTATCTTCTATTGTGTAGTAAAATACTAGTGTTGCAGGCAGGGCACTAAATTAAATTTTAATTTTACTTCCAAAATCCTCAAACATTACTCCATATTTTTGTAATAACTTAATTAAATAAATAATTATTATGCTTAAACATACGTACGAACGAGGGAAAAAGAAATAATGACATTTATTACAGCTTGTTTGAAGTGCTTGTTTTCTTCTAGGATCCCTTCTAGATTGTAAAAATGGCATTTCGTTTGCAAAGTAAGGTGGTCTGTATTATACTATAATATCTAAATTGGTTAAAGATTCCTGCGATTCGAGACCCTATAGACAGATTTCTCAGTTTTAAAAAAAAATTATAATATGTATTTATTACCATGATTAATGTGAATTTTCATATAGTATATTGATTATTGAAACATATTGTTCTTCCAGAAACAACAGCATCGTATTTATAAGCCCCTTTCCTCCCGAACTCCATATGCCAGGACTGGAAGAAGTGGCTCCCGCCAAGCTGGTCAACCACAATAGAGAGTTCATCAACCGGGACACGTTGGGGGCCAGGCTGAAAAGAAAGGAGCCATTTCCTATTCTGGAATTGTTTACATACGTGGCAGACGTAATTCTCTCTTTACTTGTTGTTTTATTTTACACGTATTAGATTTAACACAGTTTAGAAGAAAATAAGAATTCGATTTAACACGGTTTGAATAAATAACAGATAGATTTTGACTACGTTCAAATGGAGTTTATTAAAAAATCTCAGTTTAATTCAACTCTGTTAAAAAAGTTCCCCCAGTGACGGCCTCTTATAATCCATGACCCCCACCACTTCTCTGACACACACATACACACACGTATGTAAAAGTAAAAGTTCTCACAATTCATCTTAGAAGTTTAGTAGTGAATTCATGTTTCATTGACAGTTATGAATCGACGCAAAAAATCCATCTGGTTTTGACTAAATCGCTCCAGCAGGGCCATGAAAATGTTCACTCTACTGCGGTTTTGGTTCAAAGTGAGCAAGGGTGGCACCCATCGCGCAGACAGTTCTCTCGTGCCTAATTCTTCATCTAAAATATAATGGATGCGTCCCTTCGATATGCTCACAGACTTTGCCATCTCTCTAACCTCAATCCAGTGTCATTTGGTGATTTCAGTTCACCAAATGACATCAGTAGAGAATATTTTCACTTATTTATAGAATACAAATTTAATGTAATAATTATAAAGATACACATATAAAATCAATTTTATCGAAAAATATTATTGTTGCTATTGCGATTCGAACCTGGATCTCTTCCAATACGGGGAATGTGCGCTAACCGATTATGCTACAGCATACAGTATATTGATGAAATATTTTTGAATCTATATGTTACACTTTTCAAACTAATACATCTATTGTTCCATTATTTGAAAGCCACCAGGTTCAAATCCCGGTAGTAACAACAATATTTTTCGATAAAAACTAATTTGTATTTAAATATCACAGATATGTATATTTATATCACTAATTTCTAGATATTTAAATATCAAATTTTGAATAATTACAACTTGACAATAAGAATATGTTCTCATTAATAACTTATTAATCGTATTATCATGTTTAACAGATGTGCTCCATTCTTTTGGAATCCAGAGAAGTGCAAGAGATGATACACTCTGAGAAAAAGTTCGACATTCTCATTGTTGATGCGTTCTTCTCTGAATGCTCAATGGGTCTGGTGTACTTCTTCAAAGTTCCGTTCATATTCATCAATAGCGGCGCCATGTACACACCTCTCTTCTCTGACTCAGGATCTCCAGTTATGTACTCTGTCACACCCTACTTCCTAAAACCGTACACAGAAAATATGAACCTCGTGGAAAGGACGTTGAATACTGGGATTCACTTGGTTGGGAATGCTGTTTTACTGATATCTGCCAATATTTATCTGCAGAAGATACTGAGGAACCATTTTGGTCCAGCAATGCCTGGAGTGCTTGACGTGAAGAGAAATGTTAGTTTTATTCTGCAGAATGGGCATTTATCAATCACCTACCCCAGGCCCTACCTTCCAAATGTGGCAGAGGTCGCTTGCATTCATTGTAGGGCTGCAAATCCTCTAAATAAGGTAAGGGTAATTTCTTCATGTCTTTATCTATCACAAAGCTACAAGCCTCTATGTAAAACGAATGTATCAACCCAAGTAATCTTTATGAGGAAGTATATTTTATTTAATATTTATTGTAAACTTTATTATTTTTTTTGTAATTTTCTTTTAAACCACTTTTATAAGTTTAATTTTATACACCAACCGGTTTTGGAAAATTCTATTTTCTTCATAAGGATATTAAATAAACTAACTCATTGAAATAAAATGCCTTAACTTTGTAGAATTCATTAATTTTGCTGTTTTTTTAAAAAAAATTACATGAAAGGCTACTACATGACATAGAAGCCATCATGTGATAAAAACATTGCTAATTCTGTATATACGTTGGACAAATGTTTCAAGTAATGCGACTGAGCAATCTGAGGCCGTCATTAAAATATTTAAAGTAAAAAAATATTGACTCTTAACAATTTTTCTGATTTCCAGGAAATGGAAGATTTCATCAATAAGGGTGGTGAGAACGGTTTCATCCTGATGTCCTTTGGCGGTGGAGTGAAGTTATCGGGCATGCCAGCGGAGCTGCTGAAAATTATATTGAACACCCTTAGGAAGCTGCCCCAGCAGATCCTGTGGAAGTGGGATGATGATACCAAGATCATACCCGATATGCCACCCAACGTCATGCTGAGCCAGTGGCTTCCGCAGGAGGATTTACTAGGTTTATTTATTAATTATGTTATTAATCAGTATAACACATTGAAATATCTGTGATTTTTTTTAACTATTGACTTTTTTGAAGACGATCTAACCCATGGTTCTATGAATTTAATTAGTTTAGAATATAATTAACAAAAATATTTAAACAAAGTGTCAAAAAATTGCCATTATGATTTCAATTTATATTAGAATTTATAAAAAGTAAAAAAATATATATTAAGACAAATTATAGATATCTCATAGAGACAAAACTATTTATTTTATATTATATGTGAAGTATGGAAGTATGGGTATTACGACCTGTCTTCTATCTATAAAATTTATAAAAATTTTGGAAGTTGTATGCTACCATCTCTATGAGATACCTATAATTTGTTTAATAACAATGCCTTTGGAGGTAAACATCTAGTAATTGTGTGTTCTTGGACATACTTAAATATTGTTAAAAAAATTATAGATAGAAACTTTTTTTTTCGTTTCCATGATTCTGTGATCTTAAATCTACCTATCTGTCAATACCTATAGAGACGAACAGGAATTGTTTTATATATATGGAAACTTTAATATTGATATAAATATTATGAGTAGGTACATACAGTATCAGATTATTAAACACTATAATTAGCCAATATCACGTGTAACATAACTATCAAATTTTATATTTTTTATAGAGACGAAGTTGTTTATATTATATTATATAGGAAGAACGGTGTGGCTATTACTGGGCTTACGATATCTCCGGCTGGATTAAGTGATCACTTTGTATAATGTAACGTACACCATTTCACCTAATCGACCTCCATATCTATCAAATATTTTGATGTTGTATATATGCTAACATGTAGAAACACTTCGACTTATGTCGATGTGACTTAATATGTTGACTCACTTTGGAGATTGATTAATGGGTGAGAATGGTGAACGTTATATTTATATAAAGTGATTACTTGAGCCAGCCGCAGACAGGTCGTAAGCCCTGTAATTACCCGTACTTCCATATCTTTTCATTAAATATAATAAAAAAATAGCTTCTTCTTTATGAGATATCTATTATTTGTTTAAATATATAAATTTTTAAAAATGTTGTATAATAGATGTAAGAATAATTTAATTAATACAACTAATTAAAAAATATACGTACATGCACACTATTTGAATCTATTGGTTGTTTCATAAAAATGTCGGCTCAATATATTGCTCGTTTCAGGCCATAAAAGAATCCGCACCTTTATCACGCATTGCGGTATGCACAGCATAATCGAGGCCGTCTACCACGGAGTACCTGTGGTCTGCATACCTGTCTTTGCCGATCAAGATACCGTTGCAGCAAAAGTCCAACTTGACGGATATGGCATCATACAAAATATCGTTCAACTGTCAGAAGAACATTTGTTGAAAGCCATCACCGATGTCATTCACAACCCAAAATACAAGATTGCTGCGATGAAAAGACAATATATTCTGAGAGATCAGAAAGAGAAACCAGTAGACAGAGCTATTTATTGGATCGAGTACGTTATAAGACACGACGGAGCGCAGCATTTGAAGTCACCGTCGAGGAATATGAATTTCATCCAATACCATTCCGTAGACACGATGGCCATTCTGATGGGGGCTGCACTATTTTTAGTTTTTGCGCTGGGTTGGTTGTTGAAAACTTCTCTACGGTGTTTGTTGGCTCTCTTTAACACCACACCGGAGAAGACCAAAGAAAACTGAAGATGAACTAATTTGAACAATATTGTTTAACAATAACATGAAATAGTGAGTGCTAAAGGGCTATTAAGGATCAATACTATAACGTATACTACTAGAATATAAAATGCAGGTGTAATGGTATTTGTTGTTTTAACAATTTGACATATCAACCTTTCAGAATAACAAGGTTCCATTTGACACTGATACTGTATTGAAATAATGAGCTCAAAAATGTTGATTGAATTTCAATATATATTTGTATTTTTTTTTATTTTTTATTTTTTTTAATTTTTTTAATTTTTTATTATCTTTGTTTTATTAACCACTAAAATGAGTTTAAATACATCTACCGGTTTCGAAATATACCATGTTCTTCTTCAGGATGTCATAACTAACTAAAACATATATTGTTTCTTTAACAGAATCTATTTTTAAAAAATCTATTTATCTTTAGTACCTAACTCAAATCATTACTTAATACAAATTTACTCGAATAATTTTTAGGAAAAAATTTTAGAACGGGACTCGTAGTTAAATTTAGTTGGTTGTTTATAATTTTTTGATTAGTTTTACACGCTTTATTTATCTCCAACGATTCCAAATTATTTAATTTGTGACCAACACCGTTTATATGCAAAATTGACAATCCCAATTTTTTATCAAAATCATGACCATTTTCTATCAAATGATTAGCAAATTCTGAAAACCCACTATTGTTCAAACATCTCAAATGCTCCCTTACTCTTATATTAAAATTTCTACCCGTTTTACTAATATAAAATGCAGCACAATCCTTGCAACTAAGTTTATAGACACCAGAATTGTTAAATTTATCATCTTTGTCTTTAGAATTTATGAGTAAATTTCCTATACTATTATTTGTATAAAATGCTGGTTTAATGTTTCGTGGTAGGTGTTTAGATATTTGATTAGAAAAGTTATTTATGTATAAAATCCTACGCCAATAATCATTATTATCATTATGTTTTATCTGTGATTTATATAAAAATTGATTATTATATTCTTTTAATTTATTTTTTAAAATAGTGTCTATCAAACCTGTATTATACCCGTTATTCGGGTCTATTCTCAATTTCAAATCAATTTCAATAACCATGATCTACTCCGTTATTGTATAACATTGTATACTTCGTCAATTTTGACGTATTCTACGATTGAGTGACGTGAAACCAAAGGTTCAATTTCAACGATTGGTTATGCGAATATTGCTAATGTTTGTTGTCTATACTTGTATATTTTATTTATGGTGTAGTCGGCTTCTGATTGGTCGATAACCAAATAGACATGAAAAAGGGTTGTGTATTCGCAAGCATCGACATCAGTACATGATTTTATTTATTCTGTTAGAAAAATAAACACGGATTATAATTTTTTAAATGTCTTATATACATATTCTTATAAATATACAAGAATTAATGATTTACTAAAATAAGTAAGCTGTCTCTCTGAAACGCATGAATAATAAGTATTTTCATTGATTTATACCATGTTTCAAACTTTTTGGTTTAGCAACTGATATAATTTGTTGATTCGCTAATTTGTTTTTACGAAGGGCACTTTACAAAAATAAAATAAAACGGTATTTAACGATCCAGCGTCTTTAGTTAATCAACATATTTTTTTAGATTCCGATCCGATGCGGGACAATGCGCGATTAAATAAAGGAACAGTTTTCACCTCTGTACTTTCTAATACGTATCGTTATTAAATAGTTCCCATTTATATTTATGCTTTCATTATAAATAATCATCGGTCAATCGTACGAACTTTATTTAAACATTGAATATGGTGAAAAATCTATGCACGCCCATTCAGAACACAATTTTTTTTCTAAAAATATATGAAAATTTTAATTTTACCGTAAAATAACCAATATTCCGCATATAGTAATTATAATTCCGCATATAGTACACAGAAAGAAAAACACATCGAAATTGCATTAGACAGATATAATCAATAAATCCTTTTTATGTGTTTAATATGTCTGCATACATTAATAAAACATTAGATCTATTAAAACAGTAACTATTCGATTAATAACATAAAATAAATATTAAAGTGGAAAGTAGTAAAATCTTTTTTACGTTATCTGTAGAAATAAAAAACAATCAGTCATTACTATAGGAATATAAAACTTATCAGTCAAGATGTGTACATAAAATAAATAAAAGCGTTAACTAAGTCAGGCGAACCAGATTACTTTCGCCCACCTTGGCAATAATTAACCATTTCTTAATGTAGACTACACTTGATAAAAAGTTGACTATTATCCTACCAGGTACAAGGAGAAATCCACGCGTCCATTCCTGCAATGCTAGATATTTCTTTACTAAGTAACGCTCAGTCAGGAATCTCCCATTCCACCACTGTGGCATAATTTAGTGCAGCGGTATATATACAGAAGTCAGAACAGCAGGCGTTTCCTGTGAAACCATTATTTTTTCTATAACGAATTCGATGTTATCGAATAAATTACCCTAACAAGAGCAAAATGGTTATATTTGAAGTGTTAATCTACTTGTCATGGATCCTGCATGGAATTTGAAAACAATACTTCTCATAGAACAAGAAAGTCGGTATTTTTGCGAAATCGATTCTTTGTTGACATCCCTAATTCTAATATTTTCTATGGTTATTACTTCAAAACATAAACAGAGGAAAACGTATATTTTGTTTTACGAAAATAAATATTTTGCATTAGAAAATAGATATGTCGGCACACCGCGGAATTAAAATGTCGTCGGCACGGAGAAGCCTGATGGTGGACTGGATTGAAATTCCAAAGAACAATGTGGTATTGAAAGGAAGTGAGTGATAAAATTATTATTTATTTTCAAAATTAATATTTATTTACTTTCATACTACTTCATTTTCATATGTTGCTTGAATTTTGTAGTGAAATATCCTCACCCAAGCTTTGAGCCACACTTAAGAGGAAGTGGGAAGAACTGGCCCAAATATTAAATAATTGTAATGATGGGTGCACTAAAACGCCAGATAAATGGAAGAAGGTTAGTTTCATTTTCTTAATTATTTTTTTTTAATGAAATTGATCTGTATGATTCTAAAACCAAGTCAAGATTTGTGTGTCTTGAAATTTTTACATAAAATTGATTATTTTTACTGAATTAGTGTATGTAATCACTTTTTATTTCACATTTATTTAATTTAGAATCAAATTTATCCCTCAGATCAAACAGTTAATGCTTTTATTCCCGGATTATGTGGTTTATCATTTAATTATTTTATCTCATATAGCACATTTTCAGTCTTTTATAGAATTACGCGCAAACGTTAAGAGCAAGAAATCACTTCCAGGAAGACGGTAGGGGGACCACCTACATTACGTCTCTCAGAAGAGGACGAGAGATTTCTAGCAGTCGAAAGGATGCTAGGAATCACTGGAAATCCAAAGCTAAAAGAGATTGGAATTTCTCCGGACATTAGCCTACCAGAGAATATACAAGGAGAAAGCAGGGCATCCATTTCACCATCGCCAGATATTTCTGCATCACCAGATATTTCTGCAACGTCATCGCCATATAGTTCTGCAACACCCAATATTCTGACAGGATCCTCACGTAGCTCAGTTCAATAACCGAGGCCATCTCTGCGCTCACGCCCACAACCACGGGCTTACACGACAAGAAGCTGCATGGCAGAAAGAGCTATGCAGATGCAAGCATCATATCATGCTGAGAAAATGGAAAGCCGCGCTGCACTTCTAAACGCAACAATAGTCAACTTTGTATCAAGTATAGTTTACATTAAGAAATGGTTAATTATTGCCAAGGTGGGCGAAGGTGAACTGGTTCGCCTGACTTAGTTAACGCTTTTATTTATTTTATGTACACATCTTGACTGATAAAGTTTTATATTCCTATAGTAATGACTGATTGTTTTTTATTTCTACAGATAACGTGAAAAAGATTTTACTACTTTCCACTTTAATATTTATTTTATGTTATTAATCAAATAGTTACTGTTTTGATAGATCTATAATGTTTTATTAATGTATGCAGACAAATTTGTTTATTATTACTACAGTTAAATGTGAAATAATATTTATAAGATTATATAAAAACATAACATTAAACCTGTGTTTTAATTGTGTATACGTATACAATATATATAAAACCTCTTTCCAAATAAAAAGTATGAGAAGGATATCTGTTATCCCTTTATTTACAATATTCTAAAAATAAGGGAAATTAAATAAAAATATGAGTTGCACATAATGAATTTAATAATATGTATAGGTAAGGAATATCCCCTGATTCTATTACATCTGTCAGAAAGAATCAGGAAAGAAAACTGACATGGTTATATATTCACAAATGGTTTGTTTACAAGATAAAAATGTAATAATACTTTAGAGGTTGGGTAAAGTTACTGAATGTATATAAGTCAAATTTATAAATGTAAGGAAAAAAAAAATTCAACTAAAATATTCTTGTATGACTTCATTCCTGACTTGCCGCCGTCGAATTGGAATGCTTGTTGCATGATCATTAATTGGTCCAATGACATCTGTAAATAAATAAAAATATTTTAAAAAGAATTATAGTGTTGTGTTTATCGTTAAACTAATTAAAGTAAATCATAACATACTGTTAAATATGCACCCATCACCAGCAACATCATGTAGTGGGACATTTCTGGAGATACATATATTATGCAGTACAGCACATGAATAAAATATTTGCCCTGCAAGTCGGACTATAGTTTAGAACTCTGTGCTTCAGAATGCAACGAAATCTTGATTTTAAAAGTCCTATGCACCTTTCCACAGCATTTCTTGTTTTAATGGGGGCTTTATTGTATCTGGATTCTGGTGTATTAAGTCCTGAATTTTCGTAAGGTGTGAGAAGCCAGGATTCTGATGGATATCCAGAATCACCTGAAAATTCAGCAATACGTCATCGTTATGCCCAAATAATGTAATACGATTTGTATATTTTCACTATGAAATTATAAAAAAAAATTACCCAGTAACCAGCAACCTCTAGCATTTCGATTTTCCAAAAATCTTCTAATCTGTGATGTATGCCATATTGCTGCATCGTGAGTGCACCCGGGATACAATGCATTAACTGACAAAATCTTAACATCTGCTCCACATATCTGGAACAAAATAATTATTAAAAAGTAAATTTAATAACTTTGTGATATAATATAATTCCCCAATATTCCATATATATTTACAATTTGTGCGTTAATACTGTAATACCCTTTTCTATTAAAATAGGCTTGTCTATTATTTCTGTAGGAGGGTTTGATTATGAGTTCCATCAATACATCCAACTATACTGAGGAAGTTGAATTTTTCAAAAAATCTAAAAAAATTAGCTTTAACACATTTAAAAATACTAAATAATTAATCAAATAAGTTTATTAATCTTTTATATGACTTTTTGACAGCAACTTTACATGGGAAAAGATTCATGTTTTAAAGAGAATAAAGAAGGAATCATATCCGGCCATATGGAAATAGTGTGCTTACTGCAATTGCGCTGTGGAAATGTCCTCATCATTTGTTGGGAAAACAACCCATTCTGTTAGCAAGTGTTCACAAATTACCTCAGTCACTTCATTCAAGCACCTGCTAACAGAAGATTGTGACAAGCCAAGGCAATGGTTGCCTTGGGTTGATAAGACCCGTGCGAGTAAAAATTTAAAGCTGTTATCACCTAGAATTCAAATTATCAATTTACTTTCAGTATAAACATGGCAATTAAAAATCGATATTTAGTGTCATTCTTGTGCAATAATACACTTTAATTATCAAAATTTTGTAAAGTACAATAAAAAAAAATACGAAAAATAACCTAAAAAGTAGTGAGTATTACTTCAAAACATTTACCTTTTTTTGTGGTGTTATAGATCCTGAATACCTTGAAACTCTTAAAAAGGGAGTTAATACTTCAAATAAATATATAACGGTGTCGTTATCAAGGCGGTATAGTAAAAATTTCCCATTTGGAATTTCCATCGGCTTGCACAAATCACGCAAACGTCTTTCCATTCTCGAGTTTCGACTTAAAATATAAGTTTTTAGTTAAAATAAGTACTAATACAGTATTCAAAGTTCACAGAAAAAGGTTTGTTCATAAATTACCTATTGATTTCCTAATCCGCATCGTCGTAGAGAAGAATCACGGCCAATCTTGTTGTCATTTTTGTTTTGACAGATTATGGTACGTTTATCTCCCTCACTCTCTCTCTCTCTCTCTCATTCAAATATAACACGGACGTTAATTTACGTACTGTCTATTTTTGAGGGTAGGTGTAACAATCACCTTCATTTCAATATTGAAATTTTGAGAATAGGTCTGATTAACTGCTATTTATTTAATTGTATTCAATTCAATATTGAAATTGGATGTTGACATAGGAATATTGACTAAACGATGTATCATGGAATGGAACCCTGAATGTTTGTGTGATAATGGATGATTAGATTCATTGTGTATGATAGTATCTGTAAAAGTTGGTTTTCTAAAAATTTTGAATTCAATTTTATTATTATTTTTAATCAATGTTAGGTCCAAAAAATTTAGGGTCGAATTATTTTCTATTTCTAAAGTAAATTGTATTTTATTATTAAATGAATTAATGAAATTTAAAAATGTAGTTAGTTGACGTTGTGAACCTGACCAAATACATAATATATCATCGACATACCTTTTCCACAATAAAACATTTTTTAACAAAGGAGAATCACAATCAAAAATATTCCTCTCCAAATTATCTACAAAAATATCTGCTATTAGTGGACTTATGGGTGCTCCCATAGGAAGACCCTCTGTTTGATTATACATTATATTATTAAATTGAAAATATATGTTTTAGTTAGTTATGACATCCTGAAGAAGAAAATGGTATTTTTCGAAACCGGTAGATGTATTTAAACTCATTTTAGTGGTTAATAAAACAAAGATAATAAATAAAAATATGAATCTTAACCACAAAGATAACTTTGCTGATTTTAAAAGTATAATATATATTTGGTTTTTAGTATGCAAATATGATATGTTTTAAGGTGTTAACTTATTTTCAGTATTATCTCTCAATGAGCATTGTGATATGAGAGAAAAGAGATTGTAAATTAACAATAATGATCCATAAATTGAAGTAAATAACTGATGCAGTTGGACTTTTCAGCTCTTGCTATTTCCTTTAATATCCGTTAAAGGAGTTGGTGTATGGAAGAAATGAAAAATGATGCATTTGGAACATTTTTCACTCAAATTAGTCCAAAATGTTAGTTGGAATCTCATTATTCTAAGGGGTTGATATGGTTATAGTTAGTTTATATTAATATCCTGATAAAGGAAAATGTATTTCTCGAAACTGATTGGTATGTAATTAAAGCATTAAAGTGGTTCTTAACAATGATAATAATTAATTCAATATTAAACAGTTTTTTAGTCAATAATTAACGTTATCAATCTGTTCTACGGGCCACCTGGTCAAAGGTACCGTGACTGCACACACGTTGCTGACTCCGGTATTTCAGTCTACTTGCATCTTTTGGTGCGCAGTAGTCAAAGGTTTTTTTGGAGACTTTTTGGAATGTCCTGGAGTTGCCGCCTCGAGCAACTATGCTATTGTTGTTTCGTTTTTTGTTTAAGAATGTCAAATGAATATTTTTTAAAGTACTGTCATTTAACATTTTTCACAACCTTACAGCAATTCCTTAACATTTATATAAAGAAAACACCATTTACATGGAGAAAACTTCATGACGTAAAATTTACGACAAGCGCCCGCTGGAAGGTTAAACAGTTTTTTAGTCAATAATTGACGTTATCAATTTGTTCTACGGGCCACCTGGTCAAAGGTCCCCTGACTGCACACACGTTCCTGACTCCGGCATTACAATATGTAACGAAAACTTCCACTCCTTCTTTTAATATTTAGAAATTATATTTTTTATACAACAAACCTTGGTAGTTGATGGATGTTGCTAGCTCTGCGGATGGAACACTTCTCTTTTGTCTCAGGTTATGCTCGAGGTTCAACTTAAAATATACTTACGGTCAGGGTATCGAAATAAACATTTAGTACGGAATGACATATATTCAGTAACACAGCATATGAACAGACAAAGTACAACATAAAAGTGAAATAAAGTGATAGCAAAATTTGAACAACATTGAAAAGTTTACATTTGAAAATCACATATTGCTATATAAATATACCATAGAAAGCCTTGGTATTTCTGCGTGTGCGGTACCGAGGCCGTCACATCTTACTTGGCAGATTCCAATGTATTTTATACAGCCTAAAAATTTATTTTACAACTTTCCATAAGGGAGGTCTTATACAAGATTAATTTTTCTCATGAAAACTATGAGAACACGGAATGCAAATCATACTTGACCGAGTCTAATTATATGTTTTTATTTATTTTATTTTTATAAATAATAACCTGTAATTTCAAGAAGTAATGAAAAAACATGTTAATGTAATTTACTACTGGTCAGGTATGATTTTATTATGTGAGGAAGTTTGATCAGAACTTCCTCAGAATAATTTTAAAATCATAAAGTCTTATGGAGAAGTGAAATTACAAATAAATTTACAAAATCAGGAATATGGAGAATATATCAAAGATAAATTTATATAGTCAGTAGAGTTTGCGGACGGCGAGAACTGGACAGATCACTTTCCGGGAGGACGGAATATACAGACTATAACTTTTGAAGAGTTGAAGGCGTATGAGAATGCGGAACACTGTTGAGCGCACGGTACCTTGATTTAAACGAAGAATGTGGTGACGGCGTATCTAATGTGACACGCGCAGCAGGGAGTCGTCAGTTGGGCAGAGGCGATGTTTCTGGATCCTACTAGAAGCTGATGGAAGGCGGAGGTGATGACATCTTGTTGAAGGCGAGGTCTTCAGGAGCAGATAGGCGATGGAGAAGTAGTTTCAAACGTACCTGGTATTTGGATATTAGGCGTTGTTCACCAAGAGGCGTCAAATTTGTTCAAATTAATGTAAAATTAGTATTTTTTAAATTTCACACGACAAAATTCTTATCCGGGCTTGCGATAGTACAGTGTGACTTGCCGAATAAATTATTAATCCACATAGATCAATATTAAATCGCTAAAGATTATTCTTGAAATAACTCGTTTTGCCGCGAGTGATATATTTTACAAGAAAAGACTGCCAAAGATCATAAATGGATAAATACTCGGACACGCGCCTATAGATGTTGAATATTTCTGCTCCCGAAGTTTTTTTTTTTTTCCAATTCCTTAGAGTCCACGATACTCTGAGTACTCTACATGCGGCTAGACCGCCAAATCTACTTCTACAAGTGCATCAGCGCTAATCGCTTTGACACTTTTACTAAGTAACTTATTGTAATGAACATCATATGTGTTTTATATTAATACATGAATTGGAAGGGTAAAAAATTCTGATAAAAAACCCTCTATACAATTTATTGCAAACTAATTAGGCGCGACACTTTATGTACAGTGCCGCCTTATTCTAGCATAATACTTATGTTTAAACTAAAATAAATAACTACTAAACTTAAAAATATATTGTTTTACAAGTCATTTATTGGAGAGTTCAGTCGACGCTGTCCGCTTCTGTGTGCATCTCAGTCTGGAGGATCGAGCACGTTGCTTCGCTTCAGGAAATAGTGCCTGGGCAATCTGTGTTTGTATCTGAAAGGCATTGGGCTGATGTTGTGCTCGTACGAGCCGAGACCCCGGATGAGAGGATTATCTTGAGAAGGATGGGAGCAAGATTTGTGGAAGTTATTCTGCTCCGGGGCTAAACGGGGGTCGTTTATATAGCCATACACGCAACGGATATTAGCTATAGTTAGAGAGAGGGAAAGGCGAGAATTACAGGAATTACGAAAGATGACAGAAATTAACAGTAAATGTCATATAGGAGGCGCGAGGAGGGGGGTTTTGTAGCAAGACCATGTGTCCGCTTGAATAGTCTATTTTTAGAAAGTATATCCGGTGTACGGGCGATTTTAAACGGTCGTCTGACGAAATTGCGCGTAATATTATTATTTACGCGAGTCAAATTTGAAGATTTTTATAAAAGAAATGGTTATAAATTTATTTATTTTTTTATCAAGTTTCTGACATTTGTAACGTGATGCTGGTATGTTATATAACCAATACGTGTTTCTTTTTATGAAGATTTATTAATTAGGATCAAAGAATTTAAAACACGCGTATATTGACTGTGGCGAAATAATATACATGACAAGTGTCCCTGCACTGTATTGGACCGCTTGTAGGTCTCGTGCACGATTATTTGACGGAAGTAGATTGGATGCCACGTCTGCAGCTGCGCTACACCCAAAAAGGACATTATTTATATTTCCTCCCTTGAAACATCCCCATCCGGCACCATCTGCAAGAATCAGATTTATTTTGTATGTGTGTGAAAGTGTATTTTTTTACTTTTTCTCTTTCCACATTTGTACACCATGCTTCGAATGTGAGCAGTCTAACAATTATAACCTATAAATATTTATCTCTGTAATGATACAGCAACATTTATCTTAAAATTAACACTTTAATATTTATTTTGTTGGTATTATAAAAAAAACGAGCTATCTGTATCCGGCATTGTCAGGGATACATATTTAGTTATAATATGAGATAGGGTAGATTGATGAAGGGAAGCCATTATTTTACACAGCCCCTAAAGACAATCGATATTTGCATAAAATAAATCCACTCGGCAAAAAGATTCGATTATATTTTCGTCAGGCTTTGTAACAAAACTTGGAATAGTTGCCTTTCAATTATTTCTGAAGGATGTGGTTGAGGGATGATGCTGATGAGGAGAACAGCCCCAAACGTTGAGCGCCGACTGATTTTGTTACCAGCCATATAAAGACATTATTATAATTATTGTTTGGAATCCATGATGTAAAGGAATATTACAGCGAAACGATATTTGCAGAAAGCAGGATCGTTGAGTGTTTTGTTGTATGGTTCGTTTATCTGGAATTTCGATGCGCGAACGTGCGTTGGGGATCCGAGACAAACCATAACAAAAATCACTAGTTAAGCTTCCGGTACTTGATTGATAATTATTATTCACCCCATGGCGGCTATGTTATTTTTTTTAATTTGTTGTTTTATATCATAGTGTAATGCCATAATATGAACTTTTTCACACCTTCATAATTACTGGTAAACCGGAATTAAATTCAGAGTTTTATCGATTTACCGGTAATGTCATGTTCTGGTATATTGGAATGCCCTTGAAAGAGGCACTCGTGGATTTCTAAGACAGATATATATTTACAGACGTTTTGGCCTTTCAACAATGATTCAGACGTTTAACTCATTATATTTTTTGTATCGCTATTTCGTCATTATATTCGGCCACGCC
Source organism: Eubasilissa splendida (assembly GCA_031772225.1). Taxonomy (NCBI): domain Eukaryota; kingdom Metazoa; phylum Arthropoda; class Insecta; order Trichoptera; family Phryganeidae; genus Eubasilissa; species Eubasilissa splendida. Next base: position 26,578,977 of record CM062859.1, read on the forward strand.
GTGCGAGCCTTACCCTTGCCACTCAGTTTTCTTTCAGTCTTTCCAGCCGACAGTCATTACCATAGTGGATGGTTGATTTTTAATTCAAAATTTTAATTTTCAAATCAATTGTGAGTTCGGAGTTTGATTTTCAGCTGCCAAGAGTTCCACGTTCCATGTTTAAATAATTATTGTTTTTGTCATATGGTAAGTGTGTTCTTTAATTTACAAATGTCAAATATTTGTTTTAATATAGATCATTTAAAACATTGTTTTTTAACCACCTTATACATCATCCGGTTTCGGAAAATATCCTTTCCTTCATCAGGATGTCAAATAAATTGACTAAAACCATACATGTCAAATTAATTAAATTGTAGCTCTGATGTTGCATGTGGAAATTGACTTAATGACGCAAAATTATTTGAAATCTTTTTCAAGAAATTTAGTTGATTACTTATAATATTTTGGTTAATTTATTAATTATTTCTAATGATTCTAAATGGATAAATTGAAGACCAATAATAATTGATAATTTTTTAATAAATAAATGGAAAATTATGAAATACCATTACTGTTTAAACATTTTAAATGCTCTTTGTATAATCATTATAGCTGTGTTTATAAACACCGAAATTATTAAGTTTTTCTTCTTTGTCTTTAGAATTATTTGTATAAAATGCAGGTGCTAGGTGTTTAGATATTTATTTCTAAAATTTATTTATGAATAAGAAAAATCCTACGACAATAATAATATTTAATGGTATTTAATTCAACATTGAAATTAGATAGTGACATGGGGATGTTGACTAGACGATTTATCATGGAATAAATTAACTAAAACCATACATGTCAAATTATTTAAATTGTAACACTGATGTTAGATGTGAAAATTGACTTAATGATACAAAATTCTTAGAAATCTTTTTTAGGAAACTTAGTAGGTTATTTATAGTTTTTTGTTTAATTTATTAATTAATTAAATATTTCTAAAGATTCTAAATTGATCAATTTAAGACTAACAATATTGATCATTTTCTAATAAAAAATGGAAAATTCTGAAAAACCATAACTAATTATACATTTAAAATCCTCTTTGTACAGTCTTTACAGCAAGGTAGGTGTTTGGATAATTTATAATAAGAAAAATCCTACGCCAATAATAATGTTTAATGGTGTTTAATTCAATATTGAAATTAGATAATGACATGGGAATGTTCACTAGACGATGTATCATTGAATAGAATGCTGTATTTTATGTGATAGACGTTGATTAGATTTACTATGTTCGATAGTATCAGTAAAAGTTGGTAGTCGAAATTTTTTTAATTCAATTTTATTATCATGGTTTGATATTAGTAAAATTTAGACAAAACTACACCATTAAAAAAAATCAAAATTTTGATTTGTAATTATGAGATATTGTATTTTCGCAACGTCAGCGTAATAAGGTAGTATATGAAAAATGTATGAAATATAACAAGTACAGATTTAAATGCACACTAAATTACAAAAGATATAAAACAAACTTATGAAGATCTTAAAGGTATAGTTATATAAATCTTATAACTAATCAATAAAAATATAAATAATGTTTTACACTCGGTTTTTATATGTGGAAGATTTCTTTACATTTATCGTGCAATGTGACATTACAAAGTTCACATATAATATATGCTTGTAAATGACGTGCCTCGTATATTTTTCAATTATAAATTCTGTTTTAAGAAATATTAATAACTGCACTCAGATCTGGTGATTTTGCATATTTTATCGATCAACCCAGTAGTGAATGCAGATGTTCGCTTTTGATAACTTCATGAGAGTGGTTAAACGTGATTTAAAAAATTTAAAAGCCACATATTTTCATCAGGATGAACGATTTGGTACAACTTCCATTGATTACAAAGAGTCACATCACACAAGTTGCAGAATATGGCTCTCCACGATATTTTTACACAAAATCTCATTCTGTAATTCGAAATTAAGTTATCAGCCATTGTGTATTTTGCGCAATAAAGATTATTATATGGGGTCATAGGTGTAATAATAATTATAATTATTTTATTATTATTATTATTTTGTGATCGAGGAGACTAGTTGATATCACCACTGTTTGACATTATGCAGCCGGGGAAAATATCTCGCAAAATTTCTCTCTCTGGCTCTGGCTGTGTATGAAGTGGCACCGCCCTGTTGAAACCACATATCTTACAGGCTCACTCGACTCGCTGAGCGCTTATACTATGAAAACAGGACTAACATGTCAATCTACTGGGACGAGGCTCAAACTCCGACCACTGGATCAATAGGCGAGTGTGTTAGTCACTAGACCGACAAGCCCGTCAAAATATGATTCCATATTAGCGCTGAGAAACGCACCGATACCAACCATACGCCAGTTTTGCTGAGGTCGATGTTGATTAATGATTCCATTTATGCTTCTGTATAAGGATAATTTGTACTATATAATTTAGTTTTAACGAAATTAACTAATAAACTGAATGTTATTTGCCATAATTAAGACGATACAAATATTATAAGAAAGACCGAGACCATTAGATGCATTGTAGGCATGGTACGAAATTGAGTCAATACGCTAAATTAATGCATAAACGAAATATATTATGTTATAATCTTAAATCCAAGATTACGCAGACAAATCTGTAGGAAACCAAATCAGCAAAATTTAAAAAATAAATAGATTTATAAATCATTTAATTTGCAGTACATTTGATAAATTTTGGATGTTTTTAAAATACTTTGTTTTAGTAAAAATATACGTTTTTAAATAATATACTATATTTACTAACATGGTTTGAGGCTTCAACTACTATTTAAAATTAAGGTTAATATTAGAAACACAATAATCATTTTTTTAAATAAATATATTCCAGTCTTATGAAATACGATAATTTTAATTGTCTTTCGATCTTTCAATACGCCGTTAGATCCGGCTACGACGGTCGTGGGATCTATGCTCCGATAGATTTTCATTAAATTTGTCTATAAAACACATTTTAATACAAATTTTGACTACAATATGAATGAATATTATACTTATTCTCGATACCAATTGCTTATTTTTGTAAATTGTATAGTTTTGGGCTGTTTTTATACGAAAAGTGATTATAATTTTGACTTTTCAACATAAAACATGTGTCAAAACCTGTTTCGTTGATCGGAGCGTTAAGAATCTGATAGCGCATGCGCGGCTAGCAGCGCGTGAAATTCATTCATTCACAAGATTCAACGTTAAATTTGCGAACCCGTGATTTTTTTTTTTTGGGTTTAGTTCTCATTTAAAGTCTAATTATATTATACACATTATTGTTCTGAAATTACTGCCTCCTGTGACTCAAGATGCCTAAGGTCAAAAAGTGTCCATTGACATGCTCTAGGAAATGTTCCAACAAAATTTTAAATGGTTATTATGTAGTGCAGATAAATTATTTTTTATGGGAAATACATATTCTTAAAGATGAATAATTTTATCAAAAAAATTATACATGACAGACCTGTCTGATTGATACAAATGAATTTGTTATAGTCATATTAATGAATAAACACGTATTTTAATATTTTAGATATGAACATACTGATAACTAAATAACAATAATAATAATATTATAAATTATTTTCAGGATGTTCCCGAACTGAGCATTGAATGTGTGGACTCGTGTGAATTTCCTAAATTGGGTGGCAAAAGAGTGGTCGACATACACCAATTCTTTTCTCAAATTAATCAAATTTACTCCCACACATATTGAATATGTGAAAGAACATAAAGTTTAATTTCTAAATTCAGTTTAAAGTGTTATATGTGTGGATCAAATTTTGTTTTGAATACGTGTAAAGAAAAAAATAACAAAATAATTATTTAACAGTGAATAATAATACTTTTGTCATATTTTCATTTATATTTTAATATTAAATATATATGTAATTTATTAAAACAATAAATAAATATTAAAAAAAAAACAGTTTTTTTTATTACAACCGGAGTATGATTATTATATAATATTAGCATAAATAGTTTTCTCTTCACAAATACAGCTGCTTCAAAAGTTATCAATGTTATTTATCAGTATGAATTGACGTCATTTTTTTCCTTATAAATCGGGGCAAAATTCTAATATTTTATTATAAACATAACAATCCTTAGGTGAGAACTTAAACAAATTATTTAATTTTTGCTTGATAATTTCAAATGGCAACATATATGTATTATGAATGTTGAAGAAATTGCTATTTTCTGATTACCAACAATTGTATACTTGTCCTTTTCTATTGATACCTTTCACTCTAGCAATATTTACGTAAAAAATATCGCACTTTTATGTTTACTTGATATTGTAAAAGTATTAACTATTAGTTTCATCTTGAAAGGGAATGCAAAATGAAAAAATATCTCGAAATTCAACCTGTAAAAATGAAAGTTGCCTCTTAAAGACCGACATTGTTTATATGTATAACAGACAATTCCGAATTTAGGTCAAAAGTATGATCATTTTCTAATAAATTAGTCGAAAATTCTGAAAAACCATTATTGTTTGAACAACTCAAATGCTCTTTGATTCTTTCGGCCTGTTTTACCAATATTGAAAGCAGTACAATCTTTACAGTGTTAGAATGCGAAATTACCCAAAACAATATTTTGTTCAAGGATACAAAAGCACTTAGCCAAAGTAAGGGACGGACGGTTATAAAAACTCGGTATTGTTAAACGCAGGTGGACCGACACAGCTTGGGTACAGCGGTGAATACAGCGGCGGTAATCCGGCAAACGTGACTAGAGTCACGTAGGCAAATGCGCCTTGAGGGATGCAGTCTTCTGATATTCTCCGCCGTGAGAAGTGTTATTTTCAATTAGAAAATTAAATCAATATCGTCTCTGAAAGTATCAAGTAAGCGCTTCATAGATTGTAATTCCGGTAAAAATTTAAACTGTGCGCCTCGAGTTTAAGCTTAGACTGTGATGTTCTCTGCGTTTAATCGTAATTGAGAAAGTATCAAAAAGTTGATGAATATATTCGGTGTAGCGAGAACAGACTGTCGCTACAGCATCAGAATATCGCGTCCAGAGTCCCGGTTTGCCTGGATAATTGGGCATCGTCTTGTCATCAAATACAAGCCTGAACTCCGTCACCCTACGCTGGCACCACAAGGAGCTGACCACACTTCACGTGAAATTTAAAAATGTAGTTAGTTGACATTGTGAACCTGAATAAATACATAATATATCATCCACATACCTTTTCCACAACAAAACATTGTTTAACAAAGGAGAATCACAATCAAAAATATTCCTCTCCAAATTATTATTATAATGTATTATTATTATTAAATACGATATTAATATAATATTATTATTATATTATGATATATTTAACAATTCTGGTGTCTATAAACTTAGTTGCAAGGATTGTGCTGCATTTTATATTGGTAACGGGTAGAATTTTTAATATTAGATTAAGTGAGCATTTGAGATGTTTGAGCAATAGTGGGTTTTCAGAGTTTTCTAATCATTATGATAGAAAATGGTCATGGTTTTGATAAAAAATTGGGTTAATTGGTAAAATATTTTTAAGCGATTTCCCTAGATCAAGCCTATCTAGTCTAAGTAAGAATTTGTCATTGTATTTACCGTAAAAACTTCTGCATGCAAAAAAATAATTTTTCTTTCATTCCTAGTATTAGAATTTGCTTTTTAGGTATCTCCGAACAATATCAGATACACGAGAAGGCCATGCTTCTCGTTTAATTGGTCCTACTCTGCGAGTGATTTTCTCAGATTCATTTAAAACAACCTGTATTACACTGTAATATATTATTTAATACATGATATGTTTTAATAGGGGATGTAGATAAATAAGACACATTAAATGGTAACAAAACTTGATTCCAGATGCAACTCCAGTTCTTCCTGGTATGGCTGCTGGCCTTCACTCCGTGGTTGGTCAGGAACTGCTCCTCCTCCAAGATATTAATGATCACCTTGGCGAGCACCAAGTCACACAAGATAACTTTCTATGTGCTGGCCAAGGAGCTCATTAAAAGGTAAAACTGTATGCACCTCTGAGACGAGTGGTCAAGTCATATTTGTATTTTTAACTAATAAAAAAAGGCAAGGGTTTTTCAGAATAATAAATCAAAGTTTTTACATAACTAATATATAGACTATCAACAGGTCGTTAAGGATCTTGATAGATAATCATTTGTATGACATTAAGGTACAATGTATAAGAATTTAAGACAATTGAAGATATAACTGTTACATGTTAAAATGGTTAAGAAAATAAAAATATTATAAAAATGAGTAAGATAAAAGTTATTTAAATAAAAATATTAAACCGATATAATTAAAACTACCGTACGGAAGATTACAAGCGCGTGGGATCCGAGGTGAACAAAATTATTTCCCTAAAATCATTTTTTTTATTTAACATAAAAATAATACATTTAAAATAAAGATAATTGCTTTACTAGACAGGTTTCTTTCCAAAGCAATTACCTAGAGAGTTTTTTGTTTTCTACTCACATCAAGCCACGTTGTTAATTTTGGTTTTAATTCATTAATCACTTTTGACCCTTTAATAACTAGTGGTAATTTATTACATATTCGCGATGCACAAAATAAAAAAGATCGTTACACAACTTTTGTGTTCATTTTTGCCACTAAAAAGTTTCTGAAGGTATTATTCTTGTTTTTATTGATTCGGATCGTGGACGTGAAGTAAAGTTTTTGAAAAATAATTTTAGGATGGTATATTGTTGTTTGTCACTGATGACCTATTTATGAGTCTTAATTAGGAAATCTATTAAAGTAAAAGCTGCATCGTCCCATGCACATATTGCGTAATTGATAAGACTCTAACAAAGTGAATAGTATACCATTTTTAATAATATTATATAGTGTTTATGAAGCTGTGTAAAATTTTGAATATATAAATTAATTTTCTTACTTTGGATCGTACTCGATCGTTACGAGGAGCCCATCGTAAATAGTCATCGTATGTATTTTAATAACATTTGGGATGAAATAGTTATCTTGTTTATTAAATAAAAATGTAAAAAAATAGGTTTTTTCTGAGTTAAGTGTTAGAAGGTGGTTGTCTAGAATACTTTTGATTTTTGCAGTGGCTAATTCAGTCCTTTTAAGTGTTTCAGCTCACGTGTCACCATATATAATAATTGAAGTATCAGCAGTATAACTAATTTTAACTCCGTTCTCCAAAGTATTAATTTTATTTTATTAATGTTTATTTTAAAGAGTATCGGACAGAGTGAGTTTCCTTGAAGCTCTCCATATTTAATGTACATAGGTTTATTAAGGGTGGCAATGATTTCTACAGTTTGTTTCCTATTTTAGAGATAACTTTTGACCAAATTCAAGCGACTGCCAGTGATACTAATATTATTGAGTTTATTCATAAGCAAAGAATGTGTTATAGTGTCAAAAGCCTTCGATTAATCTAAAAAAATACCTAGTACTTTGCAACCTTTATACAAATTTGCGGGAGTATAATCAACTAGTTTGCAGTAGCATCTTCAGTTGGCTCTGAAACCGTATTGATTTTCAGATCAAATTTTATTTGTCTCTAGATATTCATTCCATGAGTCTTTTTTCCTTCATGCCAACAGTCATTTGCGTTAAGAGTGATATAATTTTAATTTTCAATTGAGCCCGTTTAATATTTTTTTTTTTTTTTGTGCTTCAAAATTTATTCAATTTTGTTTTTCTGAACTAATTACGCAATATTTGAATAAAAACTGCTTCTAAACAAAACTGGTCACTTTATGCTATCTTCTATCTTCTATTGTGTAGTAAAAGTGTTGCAGGCAGGGCACTAAATTAAGTGTTTTAATTTTACTTCCAAAATCCTCAAACATTACTCCATATTTTTGTAATAACTTAATTAAATAAATAATTATTACGAATTATTATTATGCTTAAACATACGTACGAATGAGGGAAAAATAAATTATGACATTTATTATGGCTTGTTTGAAGTGCTTGTTTTCTTCTAGGATCCCTTCTAGAGATTGTAAAAATGGCATTTCGTTTGCAAAGTAAGGCGGTCTGTATTACTATAATATCTAAATTGGTTAAAGATTCCTGCGATTCGAGACCTTATGTTCTTTCATAGACAGATTTCTCAGTTTTAAAAAAAAATTATAATATGTATTTATTACCATGATTAATGTGAATTTTCATATAGTATATTGATTATTGACGGACCATATTGTTCTTCCAGAAACAACAGCATTGTATTTATAAACCCCTTCCCTCCCGAATTCCATATGCCAGGACTGGAAGAAGTGGCTCCCGCCGAGCTGGTCAACTACAATAGAGAGTTCATCAACCGGGACACGTTGGGGGCCAGGCTGAAAGGGAAGGAGCCATTTCCTCTTCTGGAGTTGTTTACATATGTAGCAGACGTAATTCTCTCTTTACTTGTTGTTTTATTTTACAAGTATTAGATTTAACGCAGTTTAAAAGAAAAAAATAATTCGATTTAACACGTTTAGAAAAAATAACAGATAGATTTTGACTGCGTTCAAATGGAATTTATTAAAAAATCTCAGTTTAATTCAACTCTGTTAAAAAAGTTCCCCCAGTGACAGCCTTTTATGATCCATGACCCCCACCACTTCTCTGACACACACATACACACACGTATGTAAAAGTAAAAGTTCTCACAATTCTTCTTAGAAGTTATGTAGTGAATTCATGTTTCATTGGCAGTTATGAATCGACGCAAAAAATCCGTCTGGTTTGATTAAATCGCTCCAGCAGGGCCATGAAAATGTTCACTCTACTGCGGTTTTGGTTCAAAGTGAGCTAGAGTGGCACCCATCGCGCAGACAGCTCTCTCGTGCCTAATTCTTCATCTAAAATATAATGGATGCGTCCCTTCGATATGCTCACAGACTTTGCCATCTCTCTAACCTCAATCCAGTGTCATTTGGTGAACTGAAATGTTTCCATTAGTAGAGAATATCTTCACTTATTTATAGAATACAAATTTAATGTAAAAATTATAAAGATACACATACAAAATCAATTTTATCGAAAAATATTATTGTCGCTATCGCGATTCGAACCTGGATCTCTTCCAATACGGGGAACGTGAGCTAACCGATTATGCTACAGCATACAGAATACTGATGACATATTTTCGAATCTATATGTTACACTTTTCAAACTAATACATCTATCGTTCCATTATTTGAAAGCCACCAGGCTCAAATCTCGGTAGCAACAACAATATTTTTCGATAAAAACTAATTTGTATTTAAATACCACAGATATGTATATTTATATCACTAATTTTTATAGATATTTAAATATCAAATTCTGAATAATTACAACTTGACAATAAGAATATGTTCTCATTTATAACTTATTAATCGTATTTATATGTTTAACAGATGTGCTCCATTCTTTTGGAATCCAGAGAAGTGCAAGAGATGATACACTCTGAGAAAAAGTTCGACATTCTCATTGTTGATGCGTTCTTTCCTGATTGCTCAATGGGTCTGGTGTACTTCTTCAAAGTTCCGTTCATAGTCATTAGTAGCCCTGCCATGTACACACGTTTCTTCTCTGACTCAGGATCTCCAGTTATGTACTCTGTCACACCCCACTTCCTAAAACCGTACACAGAAAATATGAACCTCGTGGAAAGAACGTTGAATACTGGGATTCAATTGGTTGAAAAGGCTGTTTTACTGATATCTGCCAATATTTTTCTGCAGAAGATACTGAGGAACCATTTTGGTCCAGCAATGCCTGAAGTGCTCGACGTGAAGAAGAATGTTAGTTTTATTCTGCAGAATGGGCACTTTTCAATCTCCTACCCTAGGCCCTACCTTCCAAATGTGGCAGAGGTCGCCTGCATTCATTGTAGGGCTGCAAATCCCCTAAATAAAGTAAGGGTAATTTCTTCATGTCATTATCTATCACAAAGCTACAACCCTCTATGTCAAACAAATGTATCAACCCAAGTAATCTTTATGAGGAAGTATATTTTATTTAATATTTATTGCAAACTTTATTATTTTTTTTGTAATTTTCTTATAAACCACTTTCATAAGTTTAATTTTATACACCAACCTGTTTCGGAAAATTCTATTTTCTTCATCAGGATGTTAAATAAACTAACTCGTTGAAATAAAATGCCTTAACTTTGTAGAATTCAATAATTTTGCTGTTTTTAAAAAAAAATTTACTTGAAAGGCTACTACATGACATAGAAGCCATCATGTGATAAAAACATTGCTAATTCTGTATATACGTTGGACAAATGTTTCAAGTAATGTGACTGAGCAATCTGAGGCCAGTATTAAAATATTAAAAGTAAAAAAATATTGACTCCTAGCAATTTTTCTGACTTCCAGGAAATGGAAGATTTCATCAATAAGGGTGGTGAGAACGGTTTCATCCTGATGTCCTTTGGCAGTGGAGTGAAGTTATCGGGCATGCCAGCGGAGCTGCTGAAAATTATATTGAACACCCTTAGGAAGCTGCCCCAGCAGATCCTGTGGAAGTGGGATGATGATACCAAGATCATACCCGACATGCCACCCAACGTCATGCTGAGCCAGTGGCTTCCGCAGGAGGATTTACTAGGTTTATTTATTAATTATGTTATTAATCAGTATAACACATTGAAATATCTTTGATTTTTTTTAACTATTGACTTTTTTGAAGATGAGCTAACCCATGGTTCTATGAATTTAATTAGTTTAGAATATAATTAACAAAATTATCAACAATATTTAAACAAAGTGTCAAAAAATTGCCATTAAGATTTCAATTTATATTAGAATTTATAAAAAGTAAAAAAATATATATTAAGACAAATTAGAGATAGAGACAAAACTATTTATATTATATGTGAAGTATGGAAGTATGTGTATTACAGGGCTCACGACCTGTCTTATATCTATAAAATCTATAAATTTTTTGGAAGTTGTATGCTACCATCTCTATGAGATACCTATAATTTGTTTATTAACAATTCCTTTGGAGGTAAACATCTAGTAATTGTGTGTTCTTGGACATATTCAAAAATTATTTAAAAAATTATAGATAGAAACTTTTATTTTCGTTTCTATGATTCTGTGATTTTAAATCTACCTATCTGTCAATACCTATAAAGACGAACAGGAATTATTTTATATATATGGAAACTTTAATATTGATATAAACGTTATGAGTAGGTACATACAGTATCAGATCATAAAACACTTTAATTAGCCAACATCACGTCGGGGTCAACAGTGTAAGAGTTGAGGTGTGCGTGTTGAAGTTATTAAAATTACGATCGACTCGAGATTGTGTCAGAAGGTTAAGATGCTGTGAGAAAGAAGCTCCTAACTTCTTCTTGTCTCACGCGCGTTGGTTGCATGTCGCAGTGCAGGGTATCCGCTGTAACTAGAGCAGGGTATATAAATGAAAGGGCACTTACAAGATTTCGTTTATTGAGGTGGTGAATTAATACAATGTAAATGCGCAGTTTAACTTCGTTTTAACTCGGGGCCTAATAAGCCCTTACACGGCCATGTCCACGGGCGGGTGTGGGTCGCCACAGACTAAAGCAACTTGTAGCACAACCGATCAGAATTTGTAATTCAAGTTGATATTATCTTTTTTTATTTATTATATTTGTTTTATTAACCACTTAATTGAGTTTAAATACATCTACCGGTTTCGAAAAATATCATTTTCTTCTTCAGGATGTCATAACTAACTAAAACAAAAACAATTGTTTTTTACCAGAATCTATTTTTTAAAAATCTGTTTTATTTTTGTAATGATTTGAGTTAGGTACTAAAAAAAAAATATTTTGAAAAATAAATTTATAATGAAGACGTTGAAGAGATGAATGAAATCAAATATATAATTAATTAGCAATAATTGACAACAAACTAAATTTTGACAAAAAATGGCCAAAAAATTTGGATTTTCAAGGATAATAAGAATAAAGCTTAACCTAAAAATATCGCAACGGGTGTATAATTCCATCTGCATGTAAATATACAGTACCGACTATTTTTTGGAAATGAATCTGAGAAGAAGAAAATTCAAATAATCAAAAACAGAGCAATGAGGACAGACTTAGGATTTTGTAGATATTCGAGAATAAGTTACGCGATAGAGCAGTTGAAATTATTATTCAAAAAGTTCTAGTATTGAGGTCCACACTTATGTTTCGAAAAGTCGGCGAACTTTTAGACTTCCGCAAACAAATATGGCAGGCTCACTAAATAGTATATATATTCATAATTTATTTGCCTAATGCTAATTGATATGTGATGTATATAAATATATATCCATAACTATCAAATTTAATGTTTTTTTATAGAGACCAAGCTATTTATATTATATTATATGGGAAGAATGGAAGTGTGGATATTACTGGGCTTACGATGTCTCCGGCTGGATTAAGTGATCACTTTGTATAATGTAACGTTCACCATTTCACCTAATCGAGCTCCATATCTATCAAATATTTTGATGTTGTATATATGCTTACATGTAGAAACACTTCACACTAGTGACTTAATATGTTGACTCACTTTGGAGATTGATTAATGGGTGAGAATGGTGAACGTTATATTTATATAAAGTAATTACTTGAGCCAGCCGCAGACAGGTCGTAAGCCCTGTAATTACCCGTACTTCCATATCTTTTCATAAAATATAATAAAAATAGCTTCTTCTCTGTGAGATATCTATTATTTGTTTAAATATATGAATTTTCAAAAATGTTGCAAACTACATATAAAATAGTTTAATTTTTACAACTAATTAAAAAATATACGTACATGCACACTATTTCATTCTATTGGTTGTTTCATAAAGATGTCAAGTCCTAAATCCATTGTCGGCTCAATATATTGCTTGTTTCAGGCCATAAAAGAATCCGCACCTTTATCACGCATTGCGGTATGCACAGCATAACCGAGACTGTCTACCACGGAGTACCTGTGGTCGCCATACCTGTATGTGCCGATCAAGATACGGTTGCAGCAAAAGTCCAACTTGACGGATATGGCATAATACAAAATGTCGATCAACTGTCAGAAGAAAATTTGTTGAAAGCCATCACCGATGTCATTCACAACCCAAAATACAAGATTGCTGCGATGAAAAGACAATATATTCTGAGAGATCAGAAAGAGAAACCAGTAGACAGAGCTATTTATTGGATCGAGTACGTTATAAGACACGAGGGAGCGGAGCATTTGAAGTCACCGTCGAGGAATATGAATTTCATCCAATACCATTCCGTAGACACGATGGCCATTCTGATGGGGGCTGCACTATTTTTAGTTTTTGCGCTGGGTTGGTTGTTGAAAACTTCTCTACGGTGTTTGTTGGCTCTCTTTAACACCACATCAGAGAAGACCAAAGAAAACTGAAGATGAACTAATTTGAACAAAATTGTTTAACTATAACATGAAATAGTGAGTGTTAAAGGGCTATTAAGGATCAATACTATAACGTATACTACTAGAATATAAAATGCAGGTGTAATGGTATTTGTTGTTTTAACAATTTGACATATCAACCTTTCAGAATAACAAGGTTCCATTTGACACTGATACTGTATGGAAATAATGATCTCAAAAATGTTGATTGAATTTCAATATATATTTGGTTTTGAGTATGCAAATATGATATGTTTTAAGGTGTTATCAATTTTTTCTACGGGCCACCAGGTCAAAGGTCCCCTGACTGCACACACGTCTCTGACTCCGGTATCACAATATGTAACGAAAACTTCCACTCCTTTTTTTAAGAATTAGAAATTATATTTTTTATACAACAAACCTTGGTAGTTGATGGATGTTTGCTAGCTCTGCGGATGGAACACTTCTCTTTTGTCTCAGGTTCAACTTAAAATATACTTATGGTCAGGGTATCGAAATTAAAGGTCGATGTACATTCAGTGCGGAATGACAAGCATATGAACCATCAAAGTACAACATAAAAGTAATGGAGATATTTGAACAACATTGAAAAGTTTACATTTGAAAATCACATATTGCTATATAAATATACCATAGAAAGCCTTGGTATTTCTGCGTGTGCGGTATCGAGGCCGTCACATCTCACTTGGCAGATTCCAATGTATTTTATACAGCCTTAAAATTTATTTTACTACTTTCCATAAGGGAGGTCTTATACAAGATTATTTTTTCTCATGAAAACTATGGGAACACGGAATGGAATTCATACTTGACCGAGTTTAATTATATGTTTTTATTTTTTTTATTTTTATAAATAATAACCTGTAATTTCAAGAAGTGATGAAAGGAGATGTTAATGTAATTTAGAACTGGTCAGGTATGATTTTATTATGTGAGAAAGTTTGATCAGAACTTCCTCGTTGTAGAGTGTTCCGGTTTAAGAATCATTTTTAAATCATAAATTCTCATGGAGAAGTGAAATTACAAATAAATTTACAAAATCAGGAATATGGAGAATATATCAAAGATAAATTTATATAGTCAGTAGAGTTTGCGGACGGCGAGAACTGGAAAGATCACTTTCCGGGAGGACGGAATATACAGACTATAACTTTTGAAGAGTTGAAGGCTTATGAGTATGCGGAACACTGGCGGGCGCGCGGTACCTTGATTTAAACGAAGAATGTGGTGACGGCGTATCTAATGACACGCGCAGCAGGGAGCGTCAGGTGGGCAGAGGCGATGTTCCTGGATCCATCTGGAAGCTGATGGAAGGCGGAGGTGATGACTTCTTGTTGAAGGCGAGGTCTTCAGGAGCAGATAGGCGATGGAGAAGTGTTTCAAATGTACCTGGTATTTGGATATTTGGCGGGTTTGCGATAGTACACTGGGACTTGCCGAATAAATTATTAATCCACATAGATCAATATTAAATCGCTAAAGATTATTCTTGAAATAACTCGTTTTGCCGCGAGTGATATATTTTACAAGAAAAGACCGCGAAAGATCGTAAATAGATAAATTCTCGGACACGCGCCTATAGATGGTTATAGATGTTGAATATTTCTGCTCCGGGGTTTTTTTTTTTTTCCAATTCCTTAGAGTCTACGATACTCTGAGTACTCTATATGCGACTAGACCGCCAAATCTACTTCTACAATTGCATCAGCGCTAATTGCTTTGACACTTTTACCAACTAACTTATTGTAATAAACATCATATGTATTTTATATTAATACATGAATTGGAAGGGTAAAAAATTCTGATAAAAAACCCTCAAAACAATTTACTGGAAGTTAAATATTGCAAAATAATTAGGCGCGACACTTTTGTACAGTGCCGCCTTATTCTAGCATAATACTTATGTTTAAACTAAAATAAATAACTACTAAACTTAAAAATATATTGTTTTACAAGTCATTTATTGGAGAGTTCAGTCGACGCTGTCCGCTTCTGTGTGCATCTCAGTCCGGAGGATCGAGTGCGTTGCTTCGCTTCAGGAAATAGTGCCTGGGCAATCTGTGTTTGTATCTGAAAGGCATTAGGCTGATGTTGTGCTCGTACGAGCCGAGACCCCGGATGAGAGGATTATCTTGAGAAGGAAATCTGCTCCTGGGGCAAAGCAGGGGTCGTATAGTTAGAGAGAGGGAAAGGCCAGAATTACAGGAATCACGTAATACGACAGAAATTTACAGTAAATGTTATATAGGAGGCGCGAGGAGGGGGGTTTTGTAGCAAGAGTATGTGTCCGCTTGAATAATCTATTTTTAGAAAGTACATCCGGTGTACGGGCGATTTTAAACGGTCATCTGACGAAATTGCGCGTAATATTATTATTTACGTGAGTCAAATTTGAAGATTTTTATAAAAGAAATGGTTATAAAATTATTTTTATTTTTACAAGTTCCTGATATTTGTAACCTGATGCTGGTATGTTTTATGGGTTATACGTGTTTCTTTTTATGAAGATTTAGTAATTAGGATCAAAGAATTTAGAACACGCGTATATTGACTGTGGCGTTTGTTCTACGGGCCACCAGGTCAAAGGTCCCCTGACTGCACACACGCTCCTGACCCCGGTATTACAGTATCCCCGCACTGCACTGGATCGCTGGTAGGTCTCGTAACGTTGCATGATGATTTGACGGAAGTAGATTGGATGCCGCGTCTGCAGCTGCGCTACACCCAAAAAGGACATTATTGATATTTCCTCCATTGAAACATCCCCATCATTCGGCCCCTTCCGGCACCATCTGCAAGAATCAGATTTATTTTGTATGTGTATAGAAGTGTATTTTTTTACTTTTTCTTTATCCACATTTGTACACCATGCTTCGAATGTGAGCAATCTAACAATTATAACCTATAAATATTTATCTCTGTAATGATACAGCAACATTTATCTTAAAATTAACACTTTAATATGTATTTTGTTGGTATTATAAAAGCTATCTGTATCCGGCATTGTCAGGGATACATATTTAGTTACAATATGAGATAGGGTAGATTGATGAAGGGAAGCCATTATTTTACACAGCCCCTAAATATAATCGATATTCGCATAAAATAAATCCACTCGGGAAAAAGATTGGACTATATTTTCGTCAGGCTTTGTAACAAAACTTGGAATAGTTGCTTTTCAATTATTTCTGAAGGATGTGGTTGAGGGATGATGCTGATGAGGAGAACAGCCCCAAACGTTGAGCGCCGAGTGAATTTGTTACCAGCCATATAAAGACATTATTATAATTATTGTTTGGAATCCACGATGTGAAGGAATATTACTGCGAAACGATATTTGCAGAAAGCAAGATCGTTGAGTGTTTTGTTGTATGGTTCGTTTATCTGAAATTTCGATTCGCGAACGTGCGTTGGGGATCCGATAAAAACACTCCTGGTTTCTAAGGCAGATATATATTTACAGACGTTTTGACCTTCCCAAGCTGATCTTGTATTCAACAATGATTTAGACGTTTAACTCATTGTATTTTTTGTATCGCTATTTCATCATTATATTCGGCCACGCCGTGCGAGCCTTACCCTTCCCACTCAGTTTTCTTTCAGTCTTTCCAGCCGACAGTCATTACCATAGTGGATGGTTGATTTTTAATTCAAAATTTTAATTTTCAAGTCAACCGTGAGATCCGAGTTTGATTTTCAGCTGCCAAGAGTTCCACATTCCATGTTTAAATAATTATTGTTTTTGTTATATGGTAAGTGTGTTCTTTAATTTACAAATGTCAAATATTTGTTTTAATATAGATCATTTATAACATTGTTTTTTAACCACCACCATCATCCGGTTTCGGAAAATATCCTATCCTTCGTGATGTCAAATAAATTGACTAAAACCATACCATATGTCAATTATTTAAATTGTAACTCTGATGTTGCATGTGGAAATTGACTTAATGACGCAAAATTATTTGAAATCTATTTTAGGAATTTTAGTAGATTATTTATAATATTTTGGTTAATTTATTAATTATTTCTAATGATTTTAAATGGATCAATTTAAGACCGATTGATAATTTTTTAATAAATAAATGGAAAATTATGAAATACCATTACTGTTTAAACATTTTAAATGCTCTTTGTATAATCATTATAGCTGTGTTTATAAACACCGAAATTATTAAGTTTTTCTTCTTTGTCTTTAGAATTTATGAGCAATTTTCCCATACAATTATTTGTATAAAATGCAGGTGGTATAAATTTATTTATGAATAAGAAAAGTCCTACGACAATAATAATATTTAATGGTATTTAATTCAACATTGAAATTAGATAGTGACATGGGGATGTTGACTAGACGATGTATCATAGAATAAATTAACTAAAACCATACATGTCAAATTATTTAAATTGTAACTCTGATGTTAGATGTGAAAATTGATTTAATGATACAAAATTATTAGAAATCTTTTTTAGGAAATTTATAATATTTTGTTTAATTTATTATTTAATTAATTATTTCTAATGATTCTAAATTGATCAATTTAAGACCAACAATATTGATCATTTTCTAATAAAAAAATGGATAATTCTGAAAAACCATAACTATTTAAACATTTTAAATCCTCTTTGTACAGTCTTTACAGCAAGGTAGGTGTTTGGATAATTTATAATAAGAAAAATCCTACGCCAATAATAATGTTTAATTGTATTTAATTCAATATTGAAATTAGATAATGACATGGGAATGTTCACTAGACGATGTATCATTGAATAAAATGCTGTATTTTATGTGATAAACTTTGATTAGATTTACTATGTACGATAGTATCAGTAAAAGTTGGTATTCGATTTTTTTTTTAATTCACTTTGATTATCATGGTTTGATATTAGTAAAATTTAGATAAAACTACACCATTAAAAAAAATCAAATAATTGATTTGTAATTATGAGGTATTGTATTTTCGCAATGTCAGCGTAATAAGGTAGTATATGAAAAATGTATGAAATAAAACAAGTAAGATTTAAATGCACACTAAATTACAAAATATATAAAACAAACTTAAGATCTTAAAGGTATAGTTATATAAATCTTATACACATCTATTACACTCGGTTTTTATATGTATTTATCGTGCAATGTGACATTACAAAGTTCACATATAATATATGCTTGTAAATGACGTGCCTCGTATATTTTTCTGTTATAAATTCTGTTTTAAAAAATATTAATAACTGCACTCAGACCTGGTGATTTCGCATATTTTATCGATCAACCCAGTAGCCAATGCAAATGTTCGCTTTTGATAACTCATGAGAGTGGTTACTAGATGATTTAAAAAATTTAAAAGCCACATATTTTCTTCAGGATGAACGATTTGGTACAACTTCCGTTGATTACAAAGAGTCACATCACACAAGTTGGAGAATATGGCTCTCCACGATTTTTTTTACACAAAATCTCATTCTCTAATTCGAAGTTAAGTTATCAGCCATTGTGTATTTTGCGCAATAAAGATTATTATATGGGGTCATAGGTGTAATGAGGGATAATTATTTTGTGATCGAGGAGACTAGTTGATATCACCACTGTTTGATATTATGCAGCCGGGGAAAATATCTCGCAAAATTTCAAGCGTAGCTCTGGCCGTGTATGAAGTGGCACTTAAACTCCGACCACTGGATCAATAGGCGAGTGTCTTAGTCACTAGACCGACAAGCCCGTCAAAATATGATTCCATATTAGCGCCGAGAAACGCACCGATACCAACCATACGCCAGTTTTGCTGAGGTCGAAGTTGATGAATGATTCCATTTATGCTTCTGTATGAAGATAATTTGTACTATAAAATTTAGTTATAACGAAATTAACTAATAAACTGAATGTTATTTGCCACAATTAAGACGATACAAATATTATAAGAAAGACCGCGACCATTAGATGCATTTTAGGCATGGTACGAAATTGAGTCAATATGCTAAATTAATGCATAAATGAAATATATTATGCTATAATCTTAAAACCAAGATTACGGAGACAAATCTGAAGGAAACCAAATCAGCAAAATTTAAAAAATAAATAGAGTTATAAATCATTCAATTTGCAGTACATTTGATGTTTTTAAAATACTTTGTTTTAGTAAAAACATACGTTTTTAAATAATATACTATATTTACTCACGTGGTTTGAGGCTTCAACTACTATTTAAAAGTAAGCTTAATATTAGAAACACAATAATCATTTTTTAAATAATATATTTCCATTTCGATCTTTCAATACGCCGTTAGATCCGGCCACGACGGTTGTGGGATCTATGCTCCGTTAGATTTTCATTAAATTTGTCTATTAAACACATTTTAATACAAATTTTGACTACAATATGAATGAATATTATACTTATTCTCGATACCAATTGCTTATTTTTGTAAATTGTATAGTTTTGGGCTGTTTTTATACGAAAACAGATGATAATTTTGACTTTTCAACATAAAATATGTGTCAAAACTTATGTTTTGTTGATCGGAGCGTTAAGAATCAAGCAGCGCATGAAATTCATTCATTCACAAGATTCAACGTTAAATTTGCGAACCCGTGATTTTTTTTTTTTGGGTTTAGTTCTCATTTAAAATCTTATATATATTATACACATTATTGTTCTGAAATTACTGCCTCCTGTGACTCAAGATGCCTAAGGTCAAAAAGTATCCATCGACACGCTGTAGGAAATGTTTCAACAAAATTTTAAATGGTTATAAACTTCTTGAAAAAAAATCGTGACGTAAGTTGATATTTTTTACCATTTCTATAACAATTATCTATTTGATTTAACAATATAAATTACATATTTCAATATACATGTATTATGTAGTGTAGATAAATGATTTTTTATTGGAAATACATATCCTGATAAATAATTTTATCAAAAGAATTATACATGACAGACCTGTCTGATTGATACAGATGTATTTATTATAGTCATATTAATGAATAAACACGTATTTTAATATTTTAGACATGAAAATACTGATAACTAAATAACAATAATAATAATATTATAAATTATTTTCAGGATGTTCCCGAACTGAGCATTGAATGTGTGGACTCGTGTGAACTTTCTAAATTGGATGGCAAAATAGTGATCCACATACACCAATTCTTTTCTCAAATTAATCAAATTTACTCCCACAAATCGATGTTTGGGCGCACACGTACGAATATTGAATATGTGAAAGAACATAAAGTTTCATTTCTAAATTCAGTTTAAAGTGTGATATGTGTGGATCGAATTTTGTTTTGAATACGTGTAAAGAAAAAAACAACAAAATAATTAAAAATAATTATTTAACAGTGAATAATAATACTTTTGTCATATTTTCATTTATATTTTAATATTGTATATATATGTAATTTATTAAAACAATAAATAAACATTTTTTTTATTACAACCGGAGTATGATTATTATATAATATTAGCATAAATAGTTTTCTCTTCACAAATACAGCTGCTTCAAAAGTTATCAATGTTATTTATCAGTATGAATTGACGTCATTTTTTTCCTTATAAATCGGGGCAAAATTGTAATATTTTATCAGAAACATAACAATCCTTAGGTGAGAACTTATTGTTTGAACAACTCAAATGCTCTTTGATTCTTTCGACCTGTTTTACCAATATTGAAAGCAGTACAACCTTTACAGTGTTAGAATGCGAAATTACCCAAAACAATATTTTGTTCAAGGAAACAAAAGCACTTAGCCAAAGTAAGGGACGGACGGTTATAAAAACTCGGTATTGTTAGACGCAGGTGGACCGACACAGATTGGGTACAGCGGCGAATACAGCGGCGGTAATCCGGCAAACGTGACTAGAGTCACGTAGGCAAATGCGCCCTGAGCTAACATAATAATGTTTATCTGACAGATGACGGATATTAAAATAATACGACGGTAAGTAAGACGTTTGAAAATATAATAAATATAGTTGTAAATGTTGAGTTGTTTTCTCATTAAATGGTCCTTTTTAAAATGGCGTTATAGCTGAACAATAATAATGAGTAATATTGTTTTTTGGTAGAATAATCTGTGTACATAATTACAACTCTAATAGAATTGATAGAAACACTACTTTGATCCCTTTTTATAGTATTTTTTAAATGGTATTTTTAGAAACCGGTAGATGTATTTAAACTCAATTAAGTGGTTAATAAAACAAACAATATGAATTTTAACCACAAAGTTATTATTGCTAATTTTAAAAGTATAACTAATGTCAGTTTGGAACATTAAAAGAAAAACTATTGTGCGATGTTCCGTACAGGAAACACGAACTGTTCACTAGGGACGTTCGTCAGTTAACTCTCTGGGGTGGTACAGGCGATATCTGTGCAGCGGTGCGCAAGGTTCAATATAAGGTCCAAATCGTAGTCCAGTGTAGCAGCCAGTAGTCGAATCTAAGTCAAAAGATCCAGAGTAAAAGCAGGGTCAAGGCGAGGTAGCAAAATAAAACTCGAGGGGGTTTACTCAAGGAGCGCGACAGCGAGAATGAACTCTCTCTTTTTGTTCTTTGTTCCAATGGCTTAACTTTTTGAACAACATCTAGTTTGGCTTTAATTTGAGTTACGGTTTTTTCATTCAATGCGTAAAACTATGAACAAATGAAAATTCGTGTCGAATACTGGTTTTGTTTATCCACTTTCATAAAAATAATAATAATAATACATTTATTAGGTTCACTTTTTACATTCATTATGTGCTTACATTGATAAATAATGTGTAACGGTCTGACGTATTACTCTTCCAAATTAATATTTATTAAGTATATTTCCACCTTGTTAATTACTATGAGTGTTGCGTAATATTTCAAATATCAGACAAATGTACCGAGGGTATGCATATAAATTTTGGCAAAGTAAATACAACATATCAGTAAGAAAGTAAGACATATATTTGGGAACCCTGTCTGCTACACTAGTAATTGACTGTATTATAGCAGACCGTGTTCAATGTGCAATGATCAATGTACAAAAAATATATATATATAAACAGTTAATCAAGTGATGTAATTAGGTAATTCAATATACTGTTGTAGCAGTTTTATTCTCAGGTTTGGACCTTTAAAAGTTCTTAGGCGTAATTTCTCCCCATTTCGTGAAAAATAAAAAACATGTTCACTTCTCTCATGTAAAAACTGTTGTAAACAATCGTTGAAATGGGTTGATGTTTGGTGTGTATTAGAGTGAAAGGGGATTTTATTTGAATACGTATACTTATCAACCAACCTCATCTGAATTAATAATTTTCAGAGTCATATTAACGTGTATGGTCATTTAAAATACACAGAAATTTTAAAATTTATGTTTGTGTAAAAACATGGACCCAAAACTTTTTTTTATAACTATAATTGTTTTATACTTCGATAGGTAGGCCTGGTATATATTTTGAATATGTGCATTCTGTTTTTATAAATTTAAAACAGCAAACAATAGCGAAACTGCTATTGGTGATAGACAGTTTCGAAATCGGGCGGATATATTTACGGCGGTGATATACAAACAAAATGTTTTTTTTTGTCTGTTACTTTTATTTTATTAGTTGACCATCGACGTCTAACAGCCCAGTTTCACAAAGGTTGGTGTATTTTTATTTGCAAAGATTGAATTAATATATTCAACAATACCAATAGAAAACCCAGGACTAGCTATAGAAGGGTAATTACGGCAACAAAAATGATATTATTACGTAGATAAAAAATTAATTACGTAAATATTATTACGTAGATAAAAAAAATATTTGTACTTAAAATAAAGACTCCAAATGATTTTTCGCTTATTCGAATTATTTTGTCAGCGTTCAACAAATAACATTTCGTACCTAAGAGAATTCTTAGTATTTGTAGTACGTTTTTAAACTGCATATAATATTATATATTTTTAAGCGATTTCCCTAGATCTCAAGCCTATCTAATCTAAGATATTGTCATAATATATACCGTAAAAACTTCTGCATGCAAAAAAATAATTTTTCTTTCAATCATTGTATTAGAATTTACTTTTTACGTATCTCCGAACAATATCAGATACACGAGAAGGCCATGCTTCTCGTTTAATTGGTCCTACTCTGCGAGTGATTTTCTCAGATTCATTTAAAACAACCTGTATTACACTGTAATATATTATTTAATACATGATATGTTTTAATAGGGGATGTAGATAAATAAGACACATTAAATGATAACAAAACTTGATTCCAGATGCAACTCCAGTTCTTCCTGGTATGGCTGCTGGCCTTCACTCCGTGGTTGGTCAGGAACTGCTCCTCCTCCAAGATATTAATGATCACCTTGGTGAGCACCAAGTCACACAAGATACCTTTCTATGTGCTGGCCAAGGAGCTCATTGAAAGGTAAAACTGTATGCACCTCTGAGACGAGTGGTCAAGTCACATTTGTATTAACTAATAAAAAAAGGCAACATATTGCACCACTACATAGTTTTTCAGAATAATAAATCAAAGTTTTTACATAACTAACATATAGACTATCAACAGGTCGTTAAAGATCTTGATAGATAATCATTTGTATGACATTAAGGTACAATGTATAAGAATTTAAGATAATTGAAGATATAACTGTTACATGTTAAAATGGTTAAGAAAATTAAAAATATTATAAAAATGAGTAAGATTTGACTTTTTAATAACTAGTGGTAATTTAATACGTATTCGCGATGCACAAAATAAAAAAGATCGTTACCCAAATTTTGTGTTCATTTTTGGCACTAAAAGGTGTTCTTCTTGTTTTCTTTGATTCGGATCGTGGACGTGAAGTAAAGTTTTTGAAAAATAATTTTAGAATGGTATAAAGTTGTTCGTTGTTGTTTGTCACTGATGACCTATTTATGAGTCTTAATTAGGAAATCTATTAATGTAAAAGCTGCATCGCCCCATGCACATATTGCGTAATTGATAAGACTCTGACAAAGTGAATAGTATACCATTTTTAATAATATTATATAGTGTTATTGTAATAATATTATAAGCTGTGTAAAATTTTAAATATATAAATTAATTTTCTCACTTTTGATCTTACTCGATCGATACGAGGAGCCCATCGTAAATAGTCATCGTATGTATTTTAATAACATTTGGGATGAAATAGTTATCTTGTTTATTAAACAAAAATGTAATAAAATAGGTTTTTTCTGAGTTAAGTGTTAGAAGGTGGTTGTCTAGAATACTTTTGATTTTTGCAGTGGCTAATTCAGTCCTTTTAAGTGTTTCAGCTCACGTGTCACCATATATAATAATTGCAGTATCAGCAGTATAACTAATTTTAACTCCGTTCTCCAAAGTTATTATTTTTTTTTTATTAATGTTTGTTTTAAAAAGTATCGGACAGAGTGAGTTTTCTTGAGGCTCTCCATATTTAATGTACATAGGTTCATTAAGGGTGCCAATGATTTCTACAGTTTGTTTCCTATTTTAGAGATAACTTTTGAACCAATTCAAGCGACTGCCAGTGATACCAATATTATTGAGTTTATTCATAAGCAAAGAATGTGTTATAGTATCAAAAGGCTTCGATAAGTTTAAAAAAATACCAAGTACTTTGCAACCCTTATACAAATTTACGGAGTATAATCAACTTGTTTGCAGTGGCATCTTCAGTTGGCTCTGAAACCGTATTGATTTTTAGATCAAATTTTATTTGTCTCTAGATATTCATTCCATGAGTCTTATTTCCCTCATGCCAACAGTCATTTACGTTAAGAGTGATATAATTTTAATTTTCAATTGAGCCCGTTTAATAATTTTTTATTTTTTATGTGCTTCAAATATTTATTCAATTTTGTTTGTATTAGTTCAGAAAAATATATAGAAATATTTGAATAAAAATTGCTTTTAAAAAAAAACTTGTCACTTTATGCTATCTTCTATCTTCTATTGTGTAGTAAAATACTAGTGTTGCAGGCAGGGCACTAAATTAAGTGTTTTAATTTTACTTCCAAAACCCTCAAACATTACTCCATATTTTTGTAATAACTTAATTAAATAATTATTATGCTTAAACATACGTACGAACGAGGGAAAAATAAATTATGACATTTATTATGGCTTGTTTGAAGTGCTTGTTTTCTTCTAGGATCCCTTCTAGAGATCGTAAAAATGGTATTTCGTTTGCAAAGTAAGGTAGTCTGTATTACTATAATATCTAAATTGGTTAAAGATTCCTGCGATTCGAGATCCTATGTTCTTCCATAGACAGATTTCTCAATTTAAAAAAAAAACTATAATATGTATTTATTACCATGATTAATGTAAATTTTCATATAGTATATTGATTATTGACCATTGTGGTCTTACAGAAACAACAGCATTGTATTTATAAACCCCTTCCCTCCCGAATTCCATATGCCAGGACTGGAAGAAGTGGCTCCCGCCGAGCTGGTCAACTACAATAGAGAGTTCATCAACCGGGACACGTTGGGGGCCAGGCTGAAAGGGAAGGAGCCATTTCCTCTTCTGGAGTTGTTTACATACGTAGCAGACGTAATTCTCTCTTTACTTGTTGTTTTATTTTACAAGTATTAGATTTAACGCAGTTTAAAAGAAAAAAATAATTCGATTTAACACGTTTAGAAAAAATAACAGATAGATTTTGACTGCGTTCAAATGGAATTTATTAAAAAATCTCAGTTTAATTCAACTCTGTTAAAAAAGTTCCCCCAGTGACAGCCTTTTATGATCCATGACCCCCACCACTTCTCTGACACACACATACACACACGTATGTAAAAGTAAAAGTTCTCACAATTCATCTTAGAAGTTTAGTAGTGAATTCATGTTTCATTGGCAGTTATGAATCGACGCAAAAAATCCGTCTGGTTTGATTAAATCGCTCCAGCAGGGCCATGAAAATGTTCACTCTACTGCGGTTTTGGTTCAAAGTGAGCAAGGGTGGCACCCATCGCGCAGACAGTTCTCTCGTGCCTAATTCTTCATCTAAAATATAATGGATGCGTCCCTTCGATATGCTCACAGACTTTGCCATCTCTCTAACCTCAATCCAGTGTCATTTGGTGAACTGAAATATTTCCATTAGTAGAGAATATTTTCACTTATTTATAGAATACAAATTGAATGTAATAATTATAAAGATACACATATAAAATCAATATTAACGAAAAAGATTATTGTTGCTATTGCGATTCGAACTTGGATCTCTTCCAATACGGGGAATGTGCACTAACCGATTATGCTACAGCATACAGTATACTGATGATATATTTTCGAATCTATATGTTACACTTTTCAAACTAATAAATCTATCGTTCCATTATTTGAAAGCCACCAGGTTCAAATTTTGGTAGTAACAACAATATTTTTCTATAAAACTAATTTGTATTTAAATATCACAGATATGTATATTTATATCACTTATTTCTATAGATATTTAAATATCAAATTCTGAATAATTACAACTTGACAATAAGAATATGTTCTCATTAATAACTTATTAATCGTATTATCATGTTTAACAGATGTGCTCCATTCTTTTGGAATCCAGAGAAGTGCAAGAGATGATACACTCTGAGAAAAAGTTCGACATTCTCATTGTTGATGCGTTCTTCTCTGAGTGCTCAATGGGTCTGGTGTACTTCTTCAATGTTCCGTTCATATTCATCAATAGCGGCGCTATGTACACACCTCTCTTCTCTGACTCAGGATCTCCAGTTATGTACTCTGTCACACCCTACTTCCTAAAACCGTACACAGAAAATATGAACCTCGTGGAAAGAACGTTGAATACTGGGATTCACTTGGTTGGAAAGGCTGTATTAATGATATCTGCCAATATTTATCTGCAGAAGATACTGAGGAACCATTTTGGTCCAGCAATGCCTGGAGTGCTTGACGTGAAGAGAAATGTTAGTTTTATTCTGCAGAATGGGCATTTATCAATCACCTACCCCAGGCCCTACCTTCCAAATGTGGCAGAGGTCGCCTGCATTCATTGTAGGGCTGCAAATCCCCTAAATAAGGTAAGGGTAATTTCTTCATGTCTTTATCTATCACAAAGCTACAACCCTATATGTAAAACGAATATATCAACTCAAGTAATCTTTATGAGGAAATTTATTTTATTTAATATTTATTGCAAACTTTACATTGTGGTTATTTATTTGAAAATATATTTTATTGTAATTTTCTTTTAAACCACTTTTATAAGTTTAATTGTATACACCAACCGGTTTCGGAAAATTCTATTTTCTTCATCAGGATGTTAAATAAACTAACTCTTTGAAATAAAATGCCTTAACTTTGTAGAATTCATTAATTTTGCTGTTTTTTAAAAAAAATTTACATGAATGACTTAGAAGTCATCGTGTGATAAAAACATTGCTAATTCTGTATATACGTTGGACAAATGTTTCAAGTAATGTGGCTGAGCAATCTGAGGCCGGCATTAAAATATTAAAAGTAACAAAATATTGACTCCTAGCAATTTTTCTGACTTCCAGGAAATGGAAGATTTCATCAATAAGGGTGGTGAGAACGGTTTCATCCTGATGTCCTTTGGCAGTGGAGTGAAGTTATCGGGCATGCCAGCGGAGCTGCTGAAAATTATA
The DNA here is from genome assembly GCA_031772225.1 of Eubasilissa splendida. Classification (NCBI taxonomy): domain Eukaryota; kingdom Metazoa; phylum Arthropoda; class Insecta; order Trichoptera; family Phryganeidae; genus Eubasilissa; species Eubasilissa splendida. Next base: position 26,607,024 of record CM062859.1, read on the forward strand.
TTGAACACCCTTAGGAAGCTGCCCCAGCAGATCCTGTGGAAGTGGGATGATGATACCAAGATCATACCCGACATGCCACCCAACGTCATGCTGAGCCAGTGGCTTCCGCAGGAGGATTTACTAGGTTTATTTATTAATTATGTTAATTAGTAAAATACATTGAAATATCTTTGATTTTTTTTTAACTATTGACTTTTTTAAAGACGAGCTAACCAATGGTTCTATGAATTTAATTAGTTTAGAATATAATTAACAAAATTATCAAAAATATTTAAGCAAAGTGTCAAAAAATTGCCATTAAAATTTCAATTTATATTAGAATTTATAAAAAGTAAAAATATATATATTAAGACAAATTATAGATAGAGATAGAGACAAAACTATTTATATTATATGTGAAGTATGGAAGTATGTGTATTACAGGGCTCACGACCTGTCTTATATCTATAAAATCTATAAAATTTTTGGAAGTGGTATGCTACCATCTCTATGAGATACCTATAATTTGTTTAATAACAATTCCTTTGGAGGTAAACATCTAGTAATTGTGTGTTCTTGGACATATTCAAATATTGTTCAAAAAATTATAGATAGAAACTTTTATTTTCGTTTCTATGATTCTGTGATTTTAAATCTACCTATCTGTCAATACCTATAGAGACGGACAGGAATTGTTTTATATATATGCAAAATTTAATATTGATATAAACGTTATGAGTAGGTACATAAAGTATCAGATTATTAAACACTATAATTAGCCAACATCACGTCGGGGTCAACGGTGTAACAATTGAGGTGTGTGTGTTGAAGTTATTAAAATTACGATCGACTCAAGATTGTGTCAGAAGGTTAAGATGCTGTGAAAAAGAAGCTCCTAACTTCTTCTTGTGTCACGCGCGTTGGTTGCATGTCGCAGTGCAGGGTATCTGCTGTAACTAGAGCAGGGTATATAAATGAAAGGGCACTTACAAGATTTCGTTTATTGAGGTAGTGAAATAATACAATGTAAATGCGCAGTTTAACTTCTGTGTGGCTCGCTGTAGATGCGGTTGAATGCCGATGTAGGTGGGAGGACGGCCTGCGGCGAAATGACGTTAGTTGCTTGAGCAGCTCGGGGCCTAATGAGCCCTTACACGGCCATTTTCACGGGCGGGTGTGGGTCGCCACAGACTAAAACAACTTGTAGCACAACCGATTAATATTATCTTTTTTTATTTATTATTATCTTTGTTTTATTAACCACTTAATTGAGTTTAAATACATCTACCGGTTTCAAATAATACCATTTTCTTCTTCAGGATGTCATAACTAACTAAAACATATTTATTATTGTTTTTTACCAGAATCTATTTTTTAAAAATCTGTTTTATTTTTGTAATGATTTGAGTTAGGTACTAAAAAAAATATATATTTTTTTTAAAAAAGACAGATTATGGTAAAAAAAAAATATATGTTTTAGTTAGTTATGACATCCTGAAGAAAAAAATGATATTTTTCGAAGCCTGTAGATGTATTTAAACTCAATTAAATGGTTAATAAAACGAAGATAATAAATTATAATATGAAATTTAACCACAAAGCTAATATTGCTAATTTAAAAAGTATGATATTATCTAATAATTTCTATCTAAATTAACCTAAAACAACAGATCCTTAAATAATCATTTCCAGTTTTGAAAATCAAATCAAGATCATTATATATAGAAATAAAAGAGGCTATAATACAGAAAATTGGCATAAGGAAATAGAAAAGTTCACATAAGATATTGATACCAACATAGATATTAATGTTAAAGTAGAAAAAAATATTAATGAAATGAGTACGGCTATAAACATTCTAACGCTAATTTTTATATAAAGAAACTATAAGAATGAAACACAGGTTATAAAACCTTAAAAATTCGGCGGACTTAAGACAGACATATACAATATAAATTACTACGGAATATGTATACAAAAAAAAATCAATGAACAAAAGTTCAAGAGCAGAGTAGAAAAATAATTGCATAAAGATGTTTCTATTTGTTGCAAAAAAGTTCAATTTTAACTTTATATCAAAGTAGTACAGATACGATTAACAAAAGTATGCAAACACTCAAGATTACGTACTACAACTTAAGAAACGAATTGTGACTGAAATTTTAGTGTTCAGACTATTGATTGTGATGTTCTGAAAAAAGCTATGCAAATAATAAAATTAAAAGAATCACAGGACGTAATCAATGATAGAATTGACATTATAGGCGAATCTCTACTCGATATAATTAATGGATCTTCAAAAAATGTAATGTTTCAGGAAACATGTAAAACGTTAGTAATTACTTCAATACCCATATGACAGCCCCGAGAAATTTAATGACTTCAAGCTAATAAAGAGTTTGCCTGAATATGAACAAATCTTAGAACTCATGGTAAAAAGATAATTAGTTGCATACCTTGAAGATAAAAATATATTCAGGTAAAAATATAATAAGTCAGGATATAGTTATAAAAATTAATTATATGTTTATAAATGGATGAAGCATAAAGACACGAAAAAAAAAACTGTAGCCATTTTCTTAGATCTTAAACGTGCTTTTGAGATAGAGATAATCTTTTTAAAAAACTTATGGGTATCGAAATTAACGAAATAGAAAATAAATGGTTTGTTAATTATTGAACCGATAGAAGACAAATAACAAAATATACAAAAATGCTTTCGAGTGCACAATTAATTGAAATAGGTGTCCCGCAAGGATCGGTGTTGGGTCCTAACTTATTTATAATTTGTATGACTGATATAAAAAAATGTCATGAAAATTACGAAGTTAAATTATTTGCAGACGACATATTAATAAATAAATATTAAGTTTATAATAAGTCAAATAAAAATGCTGTAAAGTAGTAAACTAGTGTGGCGGTAAATTTTTAAAATATGATAATTTCTTTATTTTGCATGTAGTTTCAGGTGAGTTTTCAGGCTTGGTAAGATGAAGTATGAAAGAAGGTAGAAGCAAGGTGGTAGTTACAAACAAAAATTAATATTTTATCATATTTTTAAAATTGGAAAAATTAACCTTGTGGTTATAATTCATTATTTTTATTTTTAACTTTGTTTTATTAACCACTTATTGAGTAAAAATACATCTACCGGTTTTGAAAAATATCATTTTCTTTTTCAGAATGTTAATAACTTATCAAAAAAATATGTTATTGTTTCTTTAACAGAATCTGTTTTAAAAAAACAATAATTATTTAAAGAATAAATTTAGTACCTAGCTCAAATTGTTACTTGATAATACCAAATTACTAGAATAGTTTAACTACAAGTTCCATTCAAAAAATATACACTAGTTAGATATATAATAAAGCAGCAAACGATTTTTGTCAGTACTTCAGTGCATCGTGTATGTACTAACTGTTAGGTAGGTACTATATTTTTTACGATATCGCATATATCATAAAAATGTGTACAAAGCCTAATTTTTCTGATTTTTTTAAATATGTTTTTTTATTTATTTATTTAATTCTTAACATTGTGCATATATAAGCACTACTATATATGCTCTAATATAAACCAGATTAAAGTATTTTATTTTATTAAAACTTATCTTTTACATATTTGGTCAGTTTAATTTTAAATCTATTTAATTTCTCCTCCTTTCTTATGTTTTATGGCATTTCATTAAAAAAAATTATCGCACTTTACATAATCGATTTCTGAGATTTGGCCTTCTTCATGAATGGCAGTTTCGATGCTCGTGCTCATGTTGATTTGCATCAACTTTTCGTGAAAATTCCGCTGATATTTTCTTATTGAGGATTTTGTAAATAAATACCATTATATTTAAATATATTTTCTGCTTAAAGATCATCATATTCAGATCTTTCAGCATTGCACTAATCCGAGTATATCTATTTTTTCTGAGTATTATTCTCACAGCTTTATTTTGCTGCACTGACAATTGTTGCATTTCTTCTTCGTTAGCCAAAAACAAAATGCTGCTGCAGTAGTTGATGTGAGGAATAATAACAGAGTTTTAAATATGAATTAAATATATTAATTATAAAGATATACATATAAAATCAATTCTATCGAAAAATATTGTTGTTGCGCCACCGGGATTCGAACCTGGATCTCTTTCCTAACCGGGGAAGGTGCTTTATCCAACTAAGCTACAGCGACATTATTTTTAGCGAAAATTTTCGACCATATATGTTACCTTTTTGATATTAAAACATTTAATCGTTCCATTATTTGAAAGAGCCATCTACCTTATTTTTAGTATTATTCTCAACACTGACAATTGTTCCATTTCTTCTTCGTTAGCCAAAAACAAATTAGTACTGCAGTAGCCGGTGCAGTGCTAATGACCCATGAAAACCGTATTAATATTAGTTCACCCCTTCTCTATGAGCGATCGCTTTCCGACGGAGCCTTTTCGTTTACTTTTAAGTTTGATATATATTTTAAATAACTTACTATACAGAGTGTCAGCGCGTCCACCAGTTTCACCCAAGGTAGTACATGAGATTGTAGGTACTATGAACAAAATAGGCTATTAAATCACCCACCTACCTTCAACAGCCACTATAAAGGGAAAATAAATAAAATTAGAAAGAGATTGTACAATATTATAATTGAAAAAGTTGTCAAATTATTTACGAAAAATTACTATGCTAAATTAAATTTTAATGCATAAAGTAACTGCCATCAGTAGCATAAGTGGAATTTATTCCTCATGTTTAAACACAGTTATGTAAATCAACCGTCATTCCTATTTGATAATACCACCGGCAGGTGAAAACAATTTAAAGAGCGTTTGAATTTAATTGAATTAGTTTTGCTGCACGATAAATATTAAAGTTTATGAGTTTCTTGTGAGTTGACGTCGTTTATATTTAAGTAAAAGTTTTTCCACCCGTATGAAAATGATTCGAGCAAAAGGATCCACATCGTAATCGTCATTCTACTCTGTCCATGGGCAATCCTCTGAGATTCTCATCCGAGGCATACCAAAAACAGCTAAAGTGGTACTTCATCCAGACAATGGCGACTTTACATGGAGGTCCATTCTCAGGAAGAGATTTACATCCTCTGAGAAGCAAATACATTACAACACGATGCACGTAGCGCAGATGCTAAACATTAGATATAATTTTTAGTCTTTCTTTCAAATATTGAATCGCGTGTTTGTAATTACTACGTTCTAGGACATGTCGACAGCGCTACTCTTCTTCGTTAATGGAAATGCTTAGATATAGATCCTTTCGCGCGATAGTATTGCCATTGCCATGACGTGTCAACCGAATAGGACACTAGGATACAGGGCGAGTAGGTACAAAAAGGTAATGATATAACATATATAAAAAATATAAATATAATGAAATAAATACGAATTAAATGTATTAATTAGAAAGATATACACATAAAATCAATTTTATCGAAAAACATTGTTGTTGCGCCACCAGGATTCGAACCTGGATCTTTTTCCAAACCGGGAAAGGTGCATTATCCAACTATGCTACAGCGACAAATTTTCGAACCTATATATTATTTTTTTGATAATAATACATTCAATCGTTCCATTATAGCTCTTTGCCTACTCTAAGTAAGTAAGAAAAATGTAAAACCAAATATCGCTAGAAGCTAGGTCTGGACTATGCGGTGGATGATCGAAAACCAGGACAGAAGAGTGAATATTGTTGAGAATGTATATATTTATAAAATTCAGAATGGACTAGAACTATTAGCTAAATTAAAATTAAAATAGTTATTCAGGATACGGAAGGAATAGGAATTCACCATAATCCGGAATCTGTGGACATCTCCAAAATGTGGACTGTATGTTTTAATCACTATTTCGTCAACGGTTTCGACACAGTATAAACGCGAAGTCTAAAATTAGTATAATATTGTAATTCTTTGTATTCACGTATAATCGCACTACCTCAAGGTCACCAATTGACTGGTTCGGCGGCGTGACCGGGAAGGGAATGGAGGGGGGAAGGCACAGTGCATTATTTTCGTTCATGAATAAATACGTATTTACACAAATAAATATATGTCCCCAACAATATGTATTCAGTAAGAATAAATAATGAATACGTTGAAGAGATTAATGAAATCAAATATTTAATATTAATGAATTAATTAATTAGTAATAATTGACCACAAACTAAATTTCGACAAATGATCTTAAAGAAAATGGTCAAAAATTTTGAATTTTTAAGGAGAATAAGAATAAAGCTTAACCTAAAAATATCGCAACGGGTGTATAATTCCATCTGCATGTAAATATACATTCTAGTATATTATTCTAGTATTGAGGTCCACACTTATCCCACGAAAAGTCGGCGAACTTTTAGACTTCCGCAAACAAATCTGGCAGGCTCACTATATAGTTTATACCATAAAGGTTTCAAATTGTTCAATGAACTGCCAGCACATGCGAAGGAAGTAACTATTCTTGCTACTTTTCCTAAGTTAAATGCGGAAGACGTAGAGTTTAATAATTTATCGTTTTTTCGGGTCTTTTTTATTTTCTTCATATTCATAATTTATTTGCCTAATGCTAATTGATATGTGATGTATATAAATATATATCCATAACTATCAAATTTTATATTATTTATAGAGACGAAGTTGTTTATATTATATTATATGGGAAGAATGGAAGTGTGGGTATTACTGGGCTTACGATGTCTCCGGCTGGATTAAGTGATAACTTTGTATAATGTAACGTTCACCATTTCACCTAATCGAGCTCCATATCTATCAAATATTTTGATGTTGTATATATGCTTACATGTAGAAACACTTCACACTAGTGACTTAATATGTTGACTCACTTTGGAGATTGATTAATGGGTGAGAATGGCGAACGTTATATTTATATAAAGTAATTACTTGAGCCAGCCGCAGACAGGTCGTTAGCCCTGTAATTACCCGTACTTCCATATCTTTTCATTAAATATAATAAAAATAGCTTCTTCTCTATGAGATATCTATTATTTGTTTAATATATAAATTTTTTTAAATGTTGTATACTAGATGTAAGAATAATTTAATTTTTACAACTAATTAAAAAATATACGTACATGTACACTATTTGAATCTATTGGTTGTTTCATAAAAATGTCAAGTCCTAAATCCTTTGTCGGCTCAATATATTGCTCGTTTCAGGCCATAAAAGAATCCGCACCTTTATCACGCATTGCGGTATGCAAAGCATAATCGAGGCCGTCTACCACGGAGTACCTGTGGTCTGCATACCTGTCTTTGCCGATCATGATACCATTGCAGCAAAAGTCCAACTTGACGGATATGGCATAATACAAAATATCGTTCAACTGTCAGAAGAACATTTTTTGAAAGCCATCACCGATGTCATTCACAACCCAAAATACAAGATTGCTGCGATGAAAAGACAATATATTCTGAGAGATCAGAAAGAGAAACCAGTAGACAGAGCTATTTATTGGATCGAGTACGTTATACGACACGAGGGAGCGGAGCATTTGAAGTCACCGTCGAGGAATATGAATTTCATCCAATACCATTCCGTAGACACGATGGCCATTCTGATGGGGGCTGCACTATTTTTAGTTTTAGCGCTGGGTTGGTTGTTGAAAACTTCTCTACGGTGTTTGTTGGCTCTCTTTAACACCACACCGGAGAAGACTAAAGAAAACTGAAGATTTACTAATTTGAACAATATTGTATAACAATAACATGAAATAGTGAGTGTTAAAGGGCTATTAAGGATCAATACTATAACGTATACTACTAGAATATAAAATGCAGGTGTAATGGTATTTGTTGTTTTAACAATTTGACATATCAACCTTTCAGAATAACAAGGTTCCATTTGACACTGATACTGTATGGAAATAATGAGCTCAAAAATGTTGATTGAATTTCAATATATATTTGGTTTTGTGTATGCAAATATGATATGTTTTAAGGTGTTAACTTATTTTCAGTATTATCAATCAATGACCATTGTGATATGAGAGAAAAGAGATTGTAAATTAACAATAATGATCCATAAATTGAAATAAATAACTGATGCAGTTGGACTTTTCAGCTCTTGCTTTAATATCCGTTAAAAGAGTTGGTGTAAGGAAGAAATGAAAAATGATGCATTTGGAACATTTTTCACGTAATAACTCAAATTAGTCCAAAATGTTAGTTGGAATATTATTATTCTAAGGGATCGATATGGTTATAGTTAGTTTATATTAATATCCTGATAAAGGAAAATGTATTTTTCGAAACTGATTGGTATGTAATTAAAGCATTAAAGTGGTTCTTAACAATGATAATAAATAATTCAATATTAAACAGTTTTTTAGTCAATAATTAACGTTATCAATCTGTTCTACGGGCCACCTGGTCAAAGGTCCCTACAACATCCCCACCACCATCTTCCGGCACCATCTGCAAGAATCATATTTATTTTGTATGTGTGTGAAAGTGTATTTTTTAATTTTCTCTATTTACATTTGAACACCATGCTTCGAATGTGAGCAATCTAATATTTATAACCTATAAATATTTTTCTTTGTAATAATACAGCAACATCTACCTTAAAATTACCTCTTTAATATTTATTTTGTTGGTGTTATTTATCTGTATCTGGCATTGTCAGGGATACATATTTAGTTATAATATTAGATTGGGTAGATTGATGAAGGGAAGCCATTATTTTACACAGCCCCTAAATATAATCGATATTTGCATAAAATAAATTCACTCGGGAAAAAAATTCAATTATATTTTCGTGAGACTTTGTAACAAAATTTGGAATAGTTTCCTTTCAATTATTTCTGAAGGATGTGGTTGAGGGGTGATGCTGACGAGAAGAACAGCCCCAAACGTTGAGCGCCGAGTAATTTTGTTACCAGCCATATAAAGACATTATTATAATTATTGTTTGGAATCCATGATGTGAAGGAATATTACAGCGAAACGATATTTGCAGAAAGCAGGATCGTTGAGTGTTTTGTTGTATGGTTCGTTTATCTGGAATTTCGATGCGCGAACGTGCATTGGGGATCCGATACAAACACTCCTGGATTTCTAAGGCAGATATATATTTACAGACGTTTTGACCTTCCCAAGCTGATCTTGTATTCAACAATGATTCAGACGTTTAACTCATTGTATTTTTTGTATCGCTATTTCATCATTATATTCGGCCACGCCGTGCGAGCCTTACCCTTCCCACTCAGTTTTCTTTCAGTCTTTCCAGCCGACAGTCATTACCATAGTGGATGGTTGATTTTTAATTCAAAATTTTAATTTTCAAGTCAATTGTGAGTACGGAGTTTGATTTTCATCTGTCAAGAGTTCCACATTCCATGTTTAAATAATTATTGTTTTTGTCATATGGTAAGTGTGTTCTTAAATTTACAAATGTAAAATATTTGTTTTAATATAGATCATTTAAAACATTGTTTTTTAACCACCTTATCCATACATGTCAAATTATTTATAGTGGTTACACTTTATACATCATCCGGTTTCGGAAAATATCCTATCCTTCATGATGTCAAATAAATTGACTAAAACCATACATGTCAAATTATTTAAATTGTAAATCTGATGTTGGATGTGGATATTGACTTAATGACGCAAAATTATTTGAAATCTATTTTAGGAAATTAAGTAGATTATTTATAATATTTTGGTTAATTTATTAATTATTTCTAATGACTCTAAATGGATCAATTTAAGACCAACAATAATTGATCATTTTCTAATAAAAAATAGAAAATTCTGGAAAACCATAACAATTTCAACATTTCAAATCCTCTTTGTACAGTCTTTACAGCAAGGTAGGTGTTTGGATAATTTATAATAAGAAAAATCCTACGCCAATAATAATGTTGAATGGTGTTAAATTCAATATTGAAATTAGATAATGACATAGGAATGTTCACTAGGTGATGTATCATTGAATAGAATGCTGTATTTTATGTGATAAACTTTGATTAGATTTACTATGTCCGATAGTATCAGTAAAAGTTGGTAGTCGAAATATTTATAATTCAATTTTATTATCATGGTTTGATATTAGTAAAATTTAGATAAAACTACACCATTAAAAAAAATCTAATATTTGATTTGTAATTATGAGGTATTGTATTTTCGCAACGTCAGCGTAATAAGGTTGTATATGAAAAATGTACGAAATAAAACAAGTACAGATTTAAATGCACACTAAATTACAAAAGATATAAAACAAACTTATGAAGATCTTAAAGGTATAGTTATATAAATCTTATAACTAATCAATAAAAATATAAATAATGTTTTACACTCGGTTTTCATATGTGGAAGATTTCTTTACATTTATCGTGCAATGTGACATTACAAAGTTCACATATAATATATGCTTGTAAATGGCGTGCCTCGTATATTTTTCTATTATAAATTCTGTTTTAAAAAATATTAATAACAGCACTCAGACCTGGTGATTTTGCATATTTTATCGATTAACCCAGTAGCCAATGCAAATGTTCGCTTTTGATAAGAGTGGTTACGACTTGATTTAAAAAATTTAAAAGATACATATTTTCTTCAGGATGAACCATTTGGTACAACTTCCGTTGATTACAAAGAGTCACATCACACAAGTTGGAGAATATGGCACTCCACGATTTTTTTTACACAAAATCTCATTCTCTAATTCGAAGTTAAGTTATCAGCCATTGTGTATTTTGCGCAATAAAGATTATTATATGGGGTCATAGGTGTATGAGGGATAATTATTTTGTGGTCGAGGAGACTAGTTGATATTACCACTGTTTGACATTATGCAGCCGGGGAAAATATCTCGCAAAATTTCAAGCGTAGCTTTGGCCGTGTATGAAGTGGCACCGCCCTATTGAAACCACATATCTTACAGGCTCAATCGACTCGCTGAGCGCTTATACTATGAAAACAGAACTAACATGTTAATCTACTGGGACGAGGCTCTTACTCCGATCACTGGATCAATAGGCGAGTGTCTTAGTCACTAGACCGACAAGCGCTGAGAAACGCACCGATACCAACCATACGCCAGTTTTGCTGAGGTCGAAGTTGATGAATGATTGCATTTATGCTTCTGTATGAAGATAATTTGTACTGTAAAATTTAGTTTTAATGAAATTAACTAATAAACTGAATGTTATTTGCCATTATTAAGACGATACAAATATTATAAGAAAGACCGCGACCATTAGATGCACTTTAGGCATGGTACGAAATTGAGTCAATACGCTAAATTAATGCATAAACGAAATATATTATGTTATAATCTTAAAGCCAAGATTACGGAGACAAACTGTAGGAAACCAAAACAGCAAAATTTAAAAAATAAATCATTTAATTTGCAGTACATTTGATGAATTTTTGATGTTTTTAAAATACTTTGTTTTAGTAAAAATATACGTTTTTAAATAATATACTATATTTAGTCACCGTGGTTTGAGGCTTCAACTACTATTTAAAATTAAGGTTAATATTAGAAACACAATAATCATTTTTTAAATAATATATTTCCATTTCGATATTTCGATACGCCGTTAGATCCGGCCACGACGGTTATGGGATCTATGCTCCGCTAGATTTTCATTAAATTTGTCTATAAAACACATTTTAATACAAATTTTGACTACACTATAAATGAATATTATACTTATTCTCGATACCAATTGCTTATTTTTGTAAATTGTATAGTTTTGGGCTGTTTTTATACGAAAACAGATTATAATTTTGACTTTTCAACATACAAAATGTGTCAGAACCTATGTTTCGTTGATCAGAGCGTTAAGAATCTGATTCATTCACTCAATTCATTCATTCACAAGATTCAACGTTAAATTTGCGAACCCGTGATTTGTTTTTTTGGGTTTAGTTCTCATTTAAAGTCTAATATATATTATACACATTATTGTTCTGAAATTACTGCCTCCTGTGACTCAAGATGCCTAAGGTCAAAAAGTATCCATCGACACGCTCTAGGAAATGTTCCAACAAAATATTAAATGGTTATAAACTTCTTGAAAAAAAATCGCGACGTAAGTTGATATTTTTTACCATTTCTATAACATTTATCTTTTTGATTTAACAATATAAATTACATATTTCAATATACATGTATTATGTAGTGTAGATAAATTATTTTTTATTGGAAATACATATCCTGATAAATAATTTTATCAAAAGAATTATACATGACAGACCTGTCTGATTGATACAGATGTATTTGGTATAGTCATATTAATGAATAAACACGTATTTTAATATTTTAGACATGAACATACTGATAACTAAATAACAATAATAATAATAATATTATAATTTTTTTTTAGAATGTTCCCGAACTGAGCATTGAATGTGTGGACTCGTGTGAACTTTCTAAATTGGATGGCAAAAGTGTGATCCACATACACCAATTCTTTTCTCAAATTAATCAAATTTACTCCAAAGTACATAAAGTTTCATTTCTAAATTCAGTTTAAAGTGTAATATGTGTGGATCAAATTTTGTTTTGAATACGTGTAAAGGAAAAAACAACAAAATTATTAAAAATAATTATTTAACAGTGAATAATAATACTTTTGTCATATTTTCATTTATATTTTAATATTAAATATATATGTAATTTATTAAAAGAATAAATAAATATTAAAAAAAAACAGTTTTTTTTATTACAACCGGAGTATGATTATTATATAATATTAGCATAAATAGTTTTTTCTTTACAAGTACAGCTGCTTCAAAAGTTATCATTGTTATTTATCAGTATGAATTGACGTCATTTTTTTCGTTATAAATCGGGGCCAAATTGTAATATTTTATCATAAACATAACAATCCTTAGGTGAGAACTTTAACAAATTATTTAATTTTTGCTTGATAATTTCAAATGGCAACACATATGTATTATGAATGTTGAAGAAATTGCTATTTTCTGATTACCAACAATTGTATACTTGTCCTTTTCTATTGATACCTTTCACTCTAGAAATATTTACGTAAAAAATAACGCACTTTTATGTTTACTTGATATTGTAAAAGTATTAACTAGTAGTCTCATCTTGAAAGGGAATGCAAAATGCAAAAATATCTCGAAATTCAAACTGTAAAAATGAAAGTTGCCTCTTAAAGACCGACATTGTTTATATGTATAACAGACAATTCCGAGTTTGTGTCAAAAGTATGATCATTTTCTAATAAATTAGTCGAAAATTCTGAAATATCATTATTGTTTGAGCAACTCAAATGCTCTTTGATTCTTTCGACCTGTTTTACCAATATTGAAAGCAGTACAACCTTTACAGTGTTAGAATGCGAAATTACCCAAAACAATATTTTGTTCAAGGAAACAAAAGCACTTAGCCAAAGTAAGGGACGGACGGTTATAAAAACTCGGTATTGTTAGACGCAGGTGGACCGACACAGCTTGGGTACAGCGGCGAATACAGCGGCGGTAATCCGGCAAACGTGACTAGAGTCACGTAGGCAAATGCGCCTTGAGGGATGCAGTCTTCTGATATTCTCCGCCGTGAGAAGTGGCTCCGTCTAAGACGAGATGTTATTTTCAATTAGAAAATTAAATCAATATCGTCTCTGAAAGAATCAAGTAAGCGCTTCATAGATTGTAATTCCGGGAAAAATTTAAACTGTGCGCTTGGAGTTTAAGGTTAGACTGTGATGTTCTCTGCGTTTAATCGTAATTGAGAAAGTATCAAAAAGTTGATGAATATAATCGGTGTAGCGAGAACAGACTGTCGCTATAGCATTAGAATATCGCGTCCAGTGTCCCGGTTTGCCTGGATAATTGGGCATCGTCTTGTCATCAACTACAAGCCTGAACTCCGCCACCCTACGCTGGCACCACAAGGAGCTGACCACACTTCACGTGAAATTTAAAAATGTAGTTAGTTGACATTGTGAACCTGACCAAATACATAATATATCATCCACATGCCTTTTCCACAACAAAACATTTTTTAACAAAGGAGAATCACAATCAAAAATATTCCTCTCCAAATTATTATTATTATGTATTATTATTATTAAATACGATATTAATATAATATTATTATTATTATGATAAATTTAACAATTCTGGTGTCTATAAACTTAGTTGCAAGGATTGTGCTGCATTTTATATTGGTAACGGGTAGAATTTTTAATATTAGATTAAGTGAGCATTTGAGATGTTTGAGCAATAGTGGGTTTTCAGAGTTTTCTAATCATTATGATAGAAAATGGTCATGGTTTTGATAAAAAATTGGGTTAATTGGTAAAATATTTTTAAGCGATTTCCCTAGATCAAGCCTATCTAGTCTAAGTAAGAATTTGTCATTGTATTTACCGTAAAAACTTCTGCATGCAAAAAAATAATTTTTCTTTCATTCCTAGTATTAGAATTTGCTTTTTAGGTATCTCCGAATAATATCAGATACACGAGAAGGCCATGCTTCTCGTTTAATTGGTCCTACTCTGCGAGTGATTTTCTCAGATTCATTTAAAACAACCTGTATTACACTGTAATATAGTATTTAATACATAGTATGTTTTAATAGGGGATGTAGATAAATAAGACACATTAAATGATAACAAAACTTGATTCCAGATGCAACTCCAGTTCTTCCTGGTATGGCTGCTGGCCTTCACTCCGTGGTTGGTCAGGAACTGCTCCTCCTCCAAGATATTAATGATCACCTTGGCGAGCACCAAGTCACACAAGATAACTTTCTATGTGCTGGCCAAGGAGCTCATTAAAAGGTAAAACTGTATGCACCTCTGAGACGAGTGGTCAAGTCATATTTGTATTTTTAACTAATAAAAAAAGGCAAGGGTTTTTCAGAATAATAAATCAAAGTTTTTACATAACTAATATATAGACTATCAACAGGTCGTTAAGGATCTTGATAGATAATCATTTGTATGACATTAAGGTACAATGTATAAGAATTTAAGACAATTGAAGATATAACTGTTACATGTTAAAATGGTTAAGAAAATAAAAATATTATAAAAATGAGTAAGATAAAAGTTATTTAAATAAAAATATTAAACCGATATAATTAAAACTACCGTACGGAAGATTACAAGCGCGTGGGATCCGAGGTGAACAAAATTATTTCCCTAAAATCATTTTTTTTATTTAACATAAAAATAATACATTTAAAATTAAGATAATTGCTTTACTAGACAGGTTTGTTCCAAAGCAATTACCTAGAAAGTTTTTTGTTTTCTACTCACATCAAGCCACGTTTTTAATTTTGGTTTTAATTCATTAATCACTTTTGACCCTTTAATAACTAGTGGTGATTTATTACATATTCGCGGTGCACAAAATAAAAAAGATCGTTACACAACTTTTGTGTTCATTTTTGCCACTAAAAAGTTTCTGAAGGTATTATTCTTGTTTTTATTGATTCGGATCGTGGACGTGAAGTAAAGTTTTTGAAAAATAATTTTAGGATGGTATATTGTTGTTTGTCACTGATGACCTATTTATGAGTCTTAATTAGGAAATCTATTAAAGTAAAAGCTGCATCGTCCCATGCACATATTGCGTAATTGATAAGACTCTAACAAAGTAAATAGTATACCATTTTTAATAATATTATATAGTGTTCATGAAGCTGTGTAAAATTTTGAATATATAAATTATTTTCTAACTTTGGATCGTACTCGATCGTTACGAGGAGCCCATCGTAAATAGTCATCGTATGTATTTTAATAACATTTGGGATGAAATAGTTATCTTGTTTATTAAATAAAAATGTAAAAAAATAGGTTTTTTCTGAGTTAAGTGTTAGAAGGTGGTTGTCTAGAATACTTTTGATTTTTGCAGTGGCTAATTCAGTCCTTTTAAGTGTTTCAGCTCACGTGTCACCATATATAATAATTGAAGTATCAGCAGTATAACTAATTTTAACTCCGTTCTCCAAAGTATTAATTTTATTTTATTAATGTTTATTTTAAAGAGTATCGGACAGAGTGAGTTTCCTTGAAGCTCTCCATATTTAATGTACATAGGTTTATTAAGGGTGGCAATGATTTCTACAGTTTGTTTCCTATTTTAGAGATAACTTTTGACCAAATTCAAGCGACTGCCAGTGATACTAATATTATTGAGTTTATTCATAAGCAAAGAATGTGTTATAGTGTCAAAAGCCTTCGATTAATCTAAAAAAATACCTAGTACTTTGCAACCTTTATACAAATTTGCGGGAGTATAATCAACTAGTTTGCAGTAGCATCTTCAGTTGGCTCTGAAACCGTATTGATTTTCAGATCAAATTTTATTTGTCTCTAGATATTCATTCCATGAGTCTTTTTTCCTTCATGCCAACAGTCATTTGCGTTAAGAGTGATATAATTTTAATTTTCAATTGAGCCCGTTTAATATTTTTTTTTTTTTTTGTGCTTCAAAATTTATTCAATTTTGTTTTTCTGAACTAATTACGCAATATTTGAATAAAAACTGCTTCTAAACAAAACTGGTCACTTTATGCTATCTTCTATCTTCTATTGTGTAGTAAAAGTGTTGCAGGCAGGGCACTAAATTAAGTGTTTTAATTTTACTTCCAAAATCCTCAAACATTACTCCATATTTTTGTAATAACTTAATTAAATAAATAATTATTACGAATTATTATTATGCTTAAACATACGTACGAATGAGGGAAAAATAAATTATGACATTTATTATGGCTTGTTTGAAGTGCTTGTTTTCTTCTAGGATCCCTTCTAGAGATTGTAAAAATGGCATTTCGTTTGCAAAGTAAGGCGGTCTGTATTACTATAATATCTAAATTGGTTAAAGATTCCTGCGATTCGAGACCTTATGTTCTTTCATAGACAGATTTCTCAGTTTTAAAAAAAAATTATAATATGTATTTATTACCATGATTAATGTGAATTTTCATATAGTATATTGATTATTGACGGACCATATTGTTCTTCCAGAAACAACAGCATTGTATTTATAAGCCCCTTTCCTCCCGAATCCCATATGCCAGGACTGGAAGAAGTGGCTCCCGCCGAGCTGGTCAACTACAATAGAGAGTTCATCAACCGGGACACGTTGGGGGCCAGGCTGAAAGGGAAGGAGCCATTTCCTCTTCTGGAATTGTTTATATACGTGGCAGACGTAATTCTCTCTTTACTTGTTGTTTTATTTTACACGTATAAAATTTAACGCAGTTTAGAAGAAAAAAAGAATTCGATTTAACACGGTTAGAAAAAATAACAGATAAATTTTGACTGCGTTCAAATGGAGTTTATTAAAAAATCTCAGTTTAATTCAACTCTGTTAAAAAAGTTCCCCCAGTGACGGCCTTTTATGATCCATGACCCCCACCACTTCTCTGACACACACATACACACACGTATGTAAAAGTAAAAGTTCTCACAATTCTTCTTAGAAGTTATGTAGTGAATTCATGTTTCATTGGCAGTTATGAATCGACGCAAAAAATCCGTCTGGTTTGATTAAATCGCTCCAGCAGGGCCACGAAAATGTTCACTCTACTGCGGTTTTGGTTCAAAGTGAGCAAGGGTGGCACCCATCGCGCAGACAGCTCTCTCGTGCCTAATTCTTCATCTAAAATATAATGGATGCGTCCCTTCGATATGCTCACTGACTTTGCCATCTCTCTAACCTCAATCCAGTGTCATTTGGTGAACTGAAATGTTTCCATTAGTAGAGAATATCTTCACTTATTTATAGAATACAAATTTAATGTAAAAATTATAAAGATACACATACAAAATCAATTTTATCGAAAAATATTATTGTCGCTATCGCGATTCGAACCTGGATCTCTTCCAATACGGGGAACGTGAGCTAACCGATTATGCTACAGCATACAGAATACTGATGACATATTTTCGAATCTATATGTTACACTTTTCAAACTAATACATCTATCGTTCCATTATTTGAAAGCCACCAGGCTCAAATCTCGGTAGCAACAACAATATTTTTCGATAAAAACTAATTTGTATTTAAATACCACAGATATGTATATTTATATCACTAATTTTTATAGATATTTAAATATCAAATTCTGAATAATTACAACTTGACAATAAGAATATGTTCTCATTTATAACTTATTAATCGTATTTATATGTTTAACAGATGTGCTCCATTCTTTTGGAATCCAGAGAAGTGCAAGAGATGATACACTCTGAGAAAAAGTTCGACATTCTCATTGTTGATGCGTTCTTTCCTGATTGCTCAATGGGTCTGGTGTACTTCTTCAAAGTTCCGTTCATAGTCATTAGTAGCCCTGCCATGTACACACGTTTCTTCTCTGACTCAGGATCTCCAGTTATGTACTCTGTCACACCCCACTTCCTAAAACCGTACACAGAAAATATGAACCTCGTGGAAAGAACGTTGAATACTGGGATTCAATTGGTTGAAAAGGCTGTTTTACTGATATCTGCCAATATTTTTCTGCAGAAGATACTGAGGAACCATTTTGGTCCAGCAATGCCTGAAGTGCTCGACGTGAAGAAGAATGTTAGTTTTATTCTGCAGAATGGGCACTTTTCAATCTCCTACCCTAGGCCCTACCTTCCAAATGTGGCAGAGGTCGCCTGCATTCATTGTAGGGCTGCAAATCCCCTAAATAAAGTAAGGGTAATTTCTTCATGTCATTATCTATCACAAAGCTACAACCCTCTATGTCAAACAAATGTATCAACCCAAGTAATCTTTATGAGGAAGTATATTTTATTTAATATTTATTGCAAACTTTATTATTTTTTTTGTAATTTTCTTATAAACCACTTTCATAAGTTTAATTTTATACACCAACCTGTTTCGGAAAATTCTATTTTCTTCATCAGGATGTTAAATAAACTAACTCGTTGAAATAAAATGCCTTAACTTTGTAGAATTCAATAATTTTGCTGTTTTTTTTAAAATAAAAATTACTTGAAAGGCTACTACATGACATAGAAGCCATCATGTGATAAAAACATTGCTAATTCTGTATATACGTTGGACAAATGTTTCAAGTAATGTGACTGAGCAATCTGAGGCCAGTATTAAAATATTAAAAGTAAAAAAATATTGACTCCTAGCAATTTTTCTGACTTCCAGGAAATGGAAGATTTCATCAATAAGGGTGGTGAGAACGGTTTCATCCTGATGTCCTTTGGCAGTGGAGTGAAGTTATCGGGCATGCCAGCGGAGCTGCTGAAAATTATATTGAACACCCTTAGGAAGCTGCCCCAGCAGATCCTGTGGAAGTGGGATGATGATACCAAGATCATACCCGACATGCCACCCAACGTCATGCTGAGCCAGTGGCTTCCGCAGGAGGATTTACTAGGTTTATTTATTAATTATGTTATTAATCAGTATAACACATTGAAATATCTTTGATTTTTTTTAACTATTGACTTTTTTGAAGATGAGCTAACCCATGGTTCTATGAATTTAATTAGTTTAGAATATAATTAACAAAATTATCAACAATATTTAAACAAAGTGTCAAAAAATTGCCATTAAGATTTCAATTTATATTAGAATTTATAAAAAGTAAAAAAATATATATTAAGACAAATTAGAGATAGAGACAAAACTATTTATATTATATGTGAAGTATGGAAGTATGTGTATTACAGGGCTCACGACCTGTCTTATATCTATAAAATCTATAAATTTTTTGGAAGTTGTATGCTACCATCTCTATGAGATACCTATAATTTGTTTATTAACAATTCCTTTGGAGGTAAACATCTAGTAATTGTGTGTTCTTGGACATATTCAAAAATTATTTAAAAAATTATAGATAGAAACTTTTATTTTCGTTTCTATGATTCTGTGATTTTAAATCTACCTATCTGTCAATACCTATAAAGACGAACAGGAATTATTTTATATATATGGAAACTTTAATATTGATATAAACGTTATGAGTAGGTACATACAGTATCAGATCATAAAACACTTTAATTAGCCAACATCACGTCGGGGTCAACAGTGTAAGAGTTGAGGTGTGCGTGTTGAAGTTATTAAAATTACGATCGACTCGAGATTGTGTCAGAAGGTTAAGATGCTGTGAGACAGAACCTTCTGACTTCTTCTTGTCTCTCGCGCGTTGGTTGCATGTCGCAGTGCAGGGTATCCGCCGTAACTAGAGCAGGGTATATAAATGAAAGGGCACTTACAAGATTTCGTTTATTGAGGTGGTGAATTAATACAATGTAAATGCGCAGTTTAACTTCGTTTTAACTCGGGGCCTAATAAGCCCTTACACGGCCATGTCCACGGGCGGGTGTGGGTCGCCACAGACTAAAGCAACTTGTAGCACAACCGATCAGAATTTGTAATTCAAGTTGATATTATCTTTTTTTATTTATTATATTTGTTTTATTAACCACTTAATTGAGTTTAAATACATCTACCGGTTTCGAAAAATATCATTTTCTTCTTCAGGATGTCATAACTAACTAAAACAAAAACAATTGTTTTTTACCAGAATCTATTTTTTAAAAATCTGTTTTATTTTTGTAATGATTTGAGTTAGGTACTAAAAAAAAAATATTTTGAAAAATAAATATAATGAAGACGTTGAAGAGATGAATGAAATCAAATATATAATTAATTAGCAATAATTGACAACAAACTAAATTTTGACAAAAAATGGCCAAAAAATTTGGATTTTCAAGGATAATAAGAATAAAGCTTAACCTAAAAATATCGCAACGGGTGTATAATTCCATCTGCATGTAAATATACAGTACCGACTATTTTTTGGAAATGAATCTGAGAAGAAGAAAATTCAAATAATCAAAAACAGAGCAATGAGGACAGACTTAGGATTTTGTAGATATTCGAGAATAAGTTACGCGATAGAGCAGTTGAAATTATTATTCAAAAAGTTCTAGTATTGAGGTCCACACTTATGTTTCGAAAAGTCGGCGAACTTTTAGACTTCCGCAAACAAATATGGCAGGCTCACTAAATAGTATATATATTCATAATTTATTTGCCTAATGCTAATTGATATGTGATGTATATAAATATATATCCATAACTATCAAATTTAATGTTTTTTTATAGAGACCAAGCTATTTATATTATATTATATGGGAAGAATGGAAGTGTGGATATTACTGGGCTTACGATGTCTCCGGCTGGATTAAGTGATCACTTTGTATAATGTAACGTTCACCATTTCACCTAATCGAGCTCCATATCTATCAAATATTTTGATGTTGTATATATGCTTACATGTAGAAACACTTCACACTAGTGACTTAATATGTTGACTCACTTTGGAGATTGATTAATGGGTGAGAATGGTGAACGTTATATTTATATAAAGTAATTACTTGAGCCAGCCGCAGACAGGTCGTAAGCCCTGTAATTACCCGTACTTCCATATCTTTTCATAAAATATAATAAAAATAGCTTCTTCTCTGTGAGATATCTATTATTTGTTTAAATATATGAATTTTCAAAAATGTTGCAAACTACATATAAAATAGTTTAATTTTTACAACTAATTAAAAAATATACGTACATGCACACTATTTCATTCTATTGGTTGTTTCATAAAGATGTCAAGTCCTAAATCCATTGTCGGCTCAATATATTGCTTGTTTCAGGCCATAAAAGAATCCGCACCTTTATCACGCATTGCGGTATGCACAGCATAACCGAGACTGTCTACCACGGAGTACCTGTGGTCGCCATACCTGTATGTGCCGATCAAGATACGGTTGCAGCAAAAGTCCAACTTGACGGATATGGCATAATACAAAATGTCGATCAACTGTCAGAAGAAAATTTGTTGAAAGCCATCACCGATGTCATTCACAACCCAAAATACAAGATTGCTGCGATGAAAAGACAATATATTCTGAGAGATCAGAAAGAGAAACCAGTAGACAGAGCTATTTATTGGATCGAGTACGTTATAAGACACGAGGGAGCGGAGCATTTGAAGTCACCGTCGAGGAATATGAATTTCATCCAATACCATTCCGTAGACACGATGGCCATTCTGATGGGGGCTGCACTATTTTTAGTTTTTGCGCTGGGTTGGTTGTTGAAAACTTCTCTACGGTGTTTGTTGGCTCTCTTTAACACCACATCAGAGAAGACCAAAGAAAACTGAAGATGAACTAATTTGAACAAAATTGTTTAACTATAACATGAAATAGTGAGTGTTAAAGGGCTATTAAGGATCAATACTATAACGTATACTACTAGAATATAAAATGCAGGTGTAATGGTATTTGTTGTTTTAACAATTTGACATATCAACCTTTCAGAATAACAAGGTTCCATTTGACACTGATACTGTATGGAAATAATGATCTCAAAAATGTTGATTGAATTTCAATATATATTTGGTTTTGAGTATGCAAATATGATATGTTTTAAGGTGTTATCAATTTTTTCTACGGGCCACCAGGTCAAAGGTCCCCTGACTGCACACACGTCTCTGACTCCGGTATCACAATATGTAACGAAAACTTCCACTCCTTTTTTTAAGAATTAGAAATTATATTTTTTATACAACAAACCTTGGTAGTTGATGGATGTTTGCTAGCTCTGCGGATGGAACACTTCTCTTTTGTCTCAGGTTCAACTTAAAATATACTTATGGTCAGGGTATCGAAATTAAAGGTCGATGTACATTCAGTGCGGAATGACAAGCATATGAACCATCAAAGTACAACATAAAAGTAATGGAGATATTTGAACAACATTGAAAAGTTTACATTTGAAAATCACATATTGCTATATAAATATACCATAGAAAGCCTTGGTATTTCTGCGTGTGCGGTATCGAGGCCGTCACATCTCACTTGGCAGATTCCAATGTATTTTATACAGCCTTAAAATTTATTTTACTACTTTCCATAAGGGAGGTCTTATACAAGATTATTTTTTCTCATGAAAACTATGGGAACACGGAATGGAATTCATACTTGACCGAGTTTAATTATATGTTTTTATTTTTTTTATTTTTATAAATAATAACCTGTAATTTCAAGAAGTGATGAAAGGAGATGTTAATGTAATTTAGAACTGGTCAGGTATGATTTTATTATGTGAGAAAGTTTGATCAGAACTTCCTCGTTGTAGAGTGTTCCGGTTTAAGAATCATTTTTAAATCATAAATTCTCATGGAGAAGTGAAATTACAAATAAATTTACAAAATCAGGAATATGGAGAATATATCAAAGATAAATTTATATAGTCAGTAGAGTTTGCGGACGGCGAGAACTGGAAAGATCACTTTCCGGGAGGACGGAATATACAGACTATAACTTTTGAAGAGTTGAAGGCTTATGAGTATGCGGAACACTGGCGGGCGCGCGGTACCTTGATTTAAACGAAGAATGTGGTGACGGCGTATCTAATGACACGCGCAGCAGGGAGCGTCAGGTGGGCAGAGGCGATGTTCCTGGATCCATCTGGAAGCTGATGGAAGGCGGAGGTGATGACTTCTTGTTGAAGGCGAGGTCTTCAGGAGCAGATAGGCGATGGAGAAGTGTTTCAAATGTACCTGGTATTTGGATATTTGGCGGGTTTGCGATAGTACACTGGGACTTGCCGAATAAATTATTAATCCACATAGATCAATATTAAATCGCTAAAGATTATTCTTGAAATAACTCGTTTTGCCGCGAGTGATATATTTTACAAGAAAAGACCGCGAAAGATCATAAATTGATAAATTCTCGGACACGCGCCTATAGATGGTTATAGATGTTGAATATTTCTGCTCCCGGGGTTTTTTTTTTTTTTTCCAATTCCTTAGAGTCTACGATACTCTGAGTACTCTATATGCGACTAGACCGCCAAATCTACTTCTACAATTGCATCAGCGCTAATTGCTTTGACACTTTTACCAACTAACTTATTGTAATAAACATCATATGTATTTTATATTAATACATGAATTGGAAGGGTAAAAAATTCTGATAAAAAACCCTCAAAACAATTTACTGGAAGTTAAATATTGCAAAATAATTAGGCGCGACACTTTTGTACAGTGCCGCCTTATTCTAGCATAATACTTATGTTTAAACTAAAATAAATAACTACTAAACTTAAAAATATATTGTTTTACAAGTCATTTATTGGAGAGTTCAGTCGACGCTGTCCGCTTCTGTGTGCATCTCAGTCCGGAGGATCGAGTGCGTTGCTTCGCTTCAGGAAATAGTGCCTGGGCAATCTGTGTTTGTATCTGAAAGGCATTAGGCTGATGTTGTGCTCGTACGAGCCGAGACCCCGGATGAGAGGATTATCTTGAGAAGGAAATCTGCTCCTGGGGCAAAGCAGGGGTCGTATAGTTAGAGAGAGGGAAAGGCCAGAATTACAGGAATCACGTAATACGACAGAAATTTACAGTAAATGTTATATAGGAGGCGCGAGGAGGGGGGTTTTGTAGCAAGAGTATGTGTCCGCTTGAATAATCTATTTTTAGAAAGTACATCCGGTGTACGGGCGATTTTAAACGGTCGTCTGACGAAATTGCGCGTAATATTATTATTTACGTGAGTCAAATTTGAAGATTTTTATAAAAGAAATGGTTATAAAATTATTTTTATTTTTACAAGTTCCTGATATTTGTAACCTGATGCTGGTATGTTTTATGGGTTATACGTGTTTCTTTTTATGAAGATTTAGTAATTAGGATCAAAGAATTTAGAACACGCGTATATTGACTGTGGCGTTTGTTCTACGGGCCACCAGGTCAAAGGTCCCCTGACTGTACACACGCTCCTGACCCCGGTATTACAGTATCCCTGCACTGCATTGCACCGCTGGTAGGTCTCGTAACGTTGTATGATGATTTGACGGAAGTAGATTGGGTGCCGCGTCTGCAGCTGCGCTACACCCAAAAAGGACATTATCGATATTTCCTCCATTGAAACATCCCCATCATTCGGCTCCTTCCGGCACCATCTGCAAGAATCAGATTTATTTTGTATGTGTATAGAAGTGTATTTTTTTACTTTTTCTTTATCCACATTTGTACACCATGCTTCGAATGTGAGCAATCTAACAATTATAACCTATAAATATTTATCTCTGTAATGATACAGCAACATTTATCTTAAAATTAACACTTTAATATGTATTTTGTTGGTATTATAAAAGCTATCTGTATCCGGCATTGTCAGGGATACATATTTAGTTACAATATGAGATAGGGTAGATTGATGAAGGGAAGCCATTATTTTACACAGCCCCTAAATATAATCGATATTCGCATAAAATAAATCCACTCGGGAAAAAGATTGGACTATATTTTCGTCAGGCTTTGTAACAAAACTTGGAATAGTTGCTTTTCAATTATTTCTGAAGGATGTGGTTGAGGGATGATGCTGATGAGGAGAACAGCCCCAAACGTTGAGCGCCGAGTGAATTTGTTACCAGCCATATAAAGACATTATTATAATTATTGTTTGGAATCCACGATGTGAAGGAATATTACTGCGAAACGATATTTGCAGAAAGCAAGATCGTTGAGTGTTTTGTTGTATGGTTCGTTTATCTGAAATTTCGATTCGCGAACGTGCGTTGGGGATCCGATAAAAACACTCCTGGTTTCTAAGGCAGATATATATTTACAGACGTTTTGACCTTCCCAAGCTGATCTTGTATTCAACAATGATTTAGACGTTTAACTCATTGTATTTTTTGTATCGCTATTTCATCATTATATTCGGCCACGCCGTGCGAGCCTTACCCTTCCCACTCAGTTTTCTTTCAGTCTTTCCAGCCGACAGTCATTACCATAGTGGATGGTTGATTTTTAATTCAAAATTTTAATTTTCAAGTCAACCGTGAGATCCGAGTTTGATTTTCAGCTGCCAAGAGTTCCACATTCCATGTTTAAATAATTATTGTTTTTGTTATATGGTAAGTGTGTTCTTTAATTTACAAATGTCAAATATTTGTTTTAATATAGATCATTTATAACATTGTTTTTTAACCACCACCATCATCCGGTTTCGGAAAATATCCTATCCTTCGTGATGTCAAATAAATTGACTAAAACCATACCATATGTCAATTATTTAAATTGTAACTCTGATGTTGCATGTGGAAATTGACTTAATGACGCAAAATTATTTGAAATCTATTTTAGGAATTTTAGTAGATTATTTATAATATTTTGGTTAATTTATTAATTATTTCTAATGATTTTAAATGGATCAATTTAAGACCGATTGATAATTTTTTAATAAATAAATGGAAAATTATGAAAAACCATTACTGTTTAAACATTTTAAATGCTATTTGTATAATCTTTACAGCTGTGTGTTTATAAACACCGAAATTATTAAATTTTTTTTCTTTGTCTTTAGAATTAATGAGCAATTTTCCCATACAATTATTTGTATAAAATGCAGGTGGTATAAATTTATTTATGAATAAGAAAAGTCCTACGACAATAATAATATTTAATGGTATTTAATTCAACATTG
This sequence comes from Eubasilissa splendida, assembly GCA_031772225.1. NCBI lineage: Eukaryota > Metazoa > Arthropoda > Insecta > Trichoptera > Phryganeidae > Eubasilissa > Eubasilissa splendida. Next base: position 26,633,502 of record CM062859.1, read on the forward strand.
AAATTAGATAGTGACATGGGGATGTTGACTAGACGATGTATCATAGAATAAATTAACTAAAACCATACATGTCAAATTATTTAAATTGTAACTCTGATGTTAGATGTGAAAATTGATTTAATGATACAAAATTATTAGAAATCTTTTTTAGGAAATTTATAATATTTTGTTTAATTTATTATTTAATTAATTATTTCTAATGATTCTAAATTGATCAATTTAAGACCAACAATATTGATCATTTTCTAATAAAAAAATGGATAATTCTGAAAAACCATAACTATTTAAACATTTTAAATCCTCTTTGTACAGTCTTTACAGCAAGGTAGGTGTTTGGATAATTTATAATAAGAAAAATCCTACGCCAATAATAATGTTTAATTGTATTTAATTCAATATTGAAATTAGATAATGACATGGGAATGTTCACTAGACGATGTATCATTGAATAAAATGCTGTATTTTATGTGATAAACTTTGATTAGATTTACTATGTACGATAGTATCAGTAAAAGTTGGTATTCGATTTTTTTTTTAATTCACTTTGATTATCATGGTTTGATATTAGTAAAATTTAGATAAAACTACACCATTAAAAAAAATCAAATAATTGATTTGTAATTATGAGGTATTGTATTTTCGCAATGTCAGCGTAATAAGGTAGTATATGAAAAATGTATGAAATAAAACAAGTAAGATTTAAATGCACACTAAATTACAAAATATATAAAACAAACTTAAGATCTTAAAGGTATAGTTATATAAATCTTATACACATCTATTACACTCGGTTTTTATATGTATTTATCGTGCAATGTGACATTACAAAGTTCACATATAATATATGCTTGTAAATGACGTGCCTCGTATATTTTTCTGTTATAAATTCTGTTTTAAAAAATATTAATAACTGCACTCAGACCTGGTGATTTCGCATATTTTATCGATCAACCCAGTAGTCAATGCAAATGTTTGCTTTTGATAACTTCATGAGAGTGGTTACGGGGTGATTTAAAAAATTTAAAAGCCACATATTTTCTTCAGGATGAACGATTTGGTACAACTTCCGTTGATTACAAAGAGTCACATCATACAAGTTGGAGAATATGGCTCTCCACGATTTTTTTTATAGAAAATCTCATTCTCTAATTCGATGTTAAGTTATCAGCCATTGTGTATTTTGCGCAATAAAGATTATTATATGGGGTCATAGGTGTAATGAGGGATAATTATTTTGTGATCGAGGAGACTAGTTGATATCACCACTGTTTGACATTATGCAGCCGGGGAAAATATCTCGCAAAAATTCAAGCGTAGCTCTGGCTGTGTATGAAGTGGCACTTAAACTCTGACCACTGGATCAATAGGCGAGTGTCTTAGTCACTAGACCGACAAGCCCGTCAAAATATGATTCCATATTAGCGCCGAGAAACGCACCGATACCAACCATACGCCAGTTTTGCTGAGGTCGAAGTTGATGAATGATTCCATTTATGCTTCTGTATGAAGATAATTTGTACTATAAAATTTAGTTATAACGAAATTAACTAATAAACTGAATGTTATTTGCCACAATTAAGACGATACAAATATTATAAGAAAGACCGCGACCATTAGATGCATTTTAGGCATGGTACGAAATTGAGTCAATATGCTAAATTAATGCATAAATGAAATATATTATGCTATAATCTTAAAACCAAGATTACGGAGACAAATCTGAAGGAAACCAAATCAGCAAAATTTAAAAAATAAATAGAGTTATAAATCATTCAATTTGCAGTACATTTGATGTTTTTAAAATACTTTGTTTTAGTAAAAACATACGTTTTTAAATAATATACTATATTTACTCACGTGGTTTGAGGCTTCAACTACTATTTAAAAGTAAGCTTAATATTAGAAACACAATAATCATTTTTTAAATAATATATTTCCATTTCGATCTTTCAATACGCCGTTAGATCCGGCCACGACGGTTGTGGGATCTATGCTCCGTTAGATTTTCATTAAATTTGTCTATTAAACACATTTTAATACAAATTTTGACTACAATATGAATGAATATTATACTTATTCTCGATACCAATTGCTTATTTTTGTAAATTGTATAGTTTTGGGCTGTTTTTATACGAAAACAGATGATAATTTTGACTTTTCAACATAAAATATGTGTCAAAACTTATGTTTTGTTGATCGGAGCGTTAAGAATCAAGCAGCGCATGAAATTCATTCATTCACAAGATTCAACGTTAAATTTGCGAACCCGTGATTTTTTTTTTTTGGGTTTAGTTCTCATTTAAAATCTTATATATATTATACACATTATTGTTCTGAAATTACTGCCTCCTGTGACTCAAGATGCCTAAGGTCAAAAAGTATCCATCGACACGCTGTAGGAAATGTTTCAACAAAATTTTAAATGGTTATAAACTTCTTGAAAAAAAATCGTGACGTAAGTTGATATTTTTTACCATTTCTATAACAATTATCTATTTGATTTAACAATATAAATTACATATTTCAATATACATGTATTATGTAGTGTAGATAAATGATTTTTTATTGGAAATACATATCCTGATAAATAATTTTATCAAAAGAATTATACATGACAGACCTGTCTGATTGATACAGATGTATTTATTATAGTCATATTAATGAATAAACACGTATTTTAATATTTTAGACATGAAAATACTGATAACTAAATAACAATAATAATAATATTATAAATTATTTTCAGGATGTTCCCGAACTGAGCATTGAATGTGTGGACTCGTGTGAACTTTCTAAATTGGATGGCAAAATAGTGATCCACATACACCAATTCTTTTCTCAAATTAATCAAATTTACTCCCACAAATCGATGTTTGGGCGCACACGTACGAATATTGAATATGTGAAAGAACATAAAGTTTCATTTCTAAATTCAGTTTAAAGTGTGATATGTGTGGATCGAATTTTGTTTTGAATACGTGTAAAGAAAAAAACAACAAAATAATTAAAAATAATTATTTAACAGTGAATAATAATACTTTTGTCATATTTTCATTTATATTTTAATATTGTATATATATGTAATTTATTAAAACAATAAATAAACATTTTTTTTATTACAACCGGAGTATGATTATTATATAATATTAGCATAAATAGTTTTCTCTTCACAAATACAGCTGCTTCAAAAGTTATCAATGTTATTTATCAGTATGAATTGACGTCATTTTTTTCCTTATAAATCGGGGCAAAATTGTAATATTTTATCAGAAACATAACAATCCTTAGGTGAGAACTTATTGTTTGAACAACTCAAATGCTCTTTGATTCTTTCGACCTGTTTTACCAATATTGAAAGCAGTACAACCTTTACAGTGTTAGAATGCGAAATTACCCAAAACAATATTTTGTTCAAGGAAACAAAAGCACTTAGCCAAAGTAAGGGACGGACGGTTATAAAAACTCGGTATTGTTAGACGCAGGTGGACCGACACAGATTGGGTACAGCGGCGAATACAGCGGCGGTAATCCGGCAAACGTGACTAGAGTCACGTAGGCAAATGCGCCCTGAGCTAACATAATAATGTTTATCTGACAGATGACGGATATTAAAATAATACGACGGTAAGTAAGACGTTTGAAAATATAATAAATATAGTTGTAAATGTTGAGTTGTTTTCTCATTAAATGGTCCTTTTTAAAATGGCGTTATAGCTGAACAATAATAATGAGTAATATTGTTTTTTGGTAGAATAATCTGTGTACATAATTACAACTCTAATAGAATTGATAGAAACACTACTTTGATCCCTTTTTATAGTATTTTTTAAATGGTATTTTTAGAAACCGGTAGATGTATTTAAACTCAATTAAGTGGTTAATAAAACAAACAATATGAATTTTAACCACAAAGTTATTATTGCTAATTTTAAAAGTATAACTAATGTCAGTTTGGAACATTAAAAGAAAAACTATTGTGCGATGTTCCGTACAGGAAACACGAACTGTTCACTAGGGACGTTCGTCAGTTAACTCTCTGGGGTGGTACAGGCGATATCTGTGCAGCGGTGCGCAAGGTTCAATATAAGGTCCAAATCGTAGTCCAGTGTAGCAGCCAGTAGTCGAATCTAAGTCAAAAGATCCAGAGTAAAAGCAGGGTCAAGGCGAGGTAGCAAAATAAAACTCGAGGGGGTTTACTCAAGGAGCGCGACAGCGAGAATGAACTCTCTCTTTTTGTTCTTTGTTCCAATGGCTTAACTTTTTGAACAACATCTAGTTTGGCTTTAATTTGAGTTACGGTTTTTTCATTCAAAGCGTAAAACTATGAACAAATGGAAATTCGTGTCGGATACCGGTTTCGTTTATCCATTTTCACAAAAATAATAATAATAATACATTTCTTAGGTTCACTTTTTACATACATTATGTGCTTACATTGATAAATAATGTGTAACGGTCTGACGTATTACTCTTCCAAATTAATATTTATTAAGTATATTTCCACCTTGTTAATTACTATGAGTGTTGCGTAATATTTCAAATATCAGACAAATGTACCGAGGGTATGCATATAAATTTTGGCAAAGTAAATACAACATATCAGTAAGAAAGTAAGACATATATTTGGGAACCCTGTCTGCTACACTAGTAATTGACTGTATTATAGCAGACCGTGTTCAATGTGCAATGATCAATGTACAAAAAATATATATATATAAACAGTTAATCAAGTGATGTAATTAGGTAATTCAATATACTGTTGTAGCAGTTTTATTCTCAGGTTTGGACCTTTAAAAGTTCTTAGGCGTAATTTCTCCCCATTTCGTGAAAAATAAAAAACATGTTCACTTCTCTCATGTAAAAACTGTTGTAAACAATCGTTGAAATGGGTTGATGTTTGGTGTGTATTAGAGTGAAAGGGGATTTTATTTGAATACGTATACTTATCAACCAACCTCATCTGAATTAATAATTTTCAGAGTCATATTAACGTGTATGGTCATTTAAAATACACAGAAATTTTAAAATTTATGTTTGTGTAAAAACATGGACCCAAAACTTTTTTTTATAACTATAATTGTTTTATACTTCGATAGGTAGGCCTGGTATATATTTTGAATATGTGCATTCTGTTTTTATAAATTTAAAACAGCAAACAATAGCGAAACTGCTATTGGTGATAGACAGTTTCGAAATCGGGCGGATATATTTACGGCGGTGATATACAAACAAAATGTTTTTTTTTGTCTGTTACTTTTATTTTATTAGTTGACCATCGACGTCTAACAACCCAGTTTCACAAAGGTTGGTGTATTTTTATTTGCATGTATTGAATTAATATATTTAACAATACCAATAGAAAACCCAGGACTAGCTATCGAAGGGTAATTACGGCAACAATAATGATATTATTACGTAGATATAAAAAAAAAAAATTGTACTTAAAATATAGACTCCAAATGATTTTTCGCTTATTTGAATTATTTTGTCAGCGTTCAACAAATAACATTTCGTACCTAAGAGCATTCTTAGTATTTTAGTACGTTTTTAAACTGCATATAATATTATAAATTTTTAAGCGATTTCCCTAGATCAAGCCTATCTAATCTAAGAAAGATATTGTCGTAATATTTACCGTAAAAACTTCTGCATGCAAAAAAATAATTTTTCTTTCATTCCTTGTATTAGAATTTACTTTTTAGGTATCTCCGAACAATATCAGATACACGAGAAGGCCATGCTTCTCGTTTATATGGTCCTACTCTGCGATTGATTTTTTCAGATTCATTTTAAACATCCTGTATTACACTGTAATATATTATTTAATACATGATATGTTTTAATAGGAGATGTAGATAAATAAGACACATTAAATGATAACAAAACTTGATTCCAGATGCAACTCCAGTTCTTCCTGGTATGGCTGCTGGCCTTCACTCCGTGGTTGGTCAGGAACTGCTCCTCCTCCAAGATATTAATGATCACCTTGGTGAGCACCAAGTCACACAAGATACCTTTCTATGTGCTGGCCAAGGAGCTCATTGAAAGGTAAAACTGTATGCACCTCTGAGACGAGTGGTCAAGTCACATTTGTATTAACTAATAAAAAAAGGCAACATATTGCACCACTACATAGTTTTTCAGAATAATAAATCAAAGTTTTTACATAACTAACATATAGACTATCAACAGGTCGTTAAAGATCTTGATAGATAATCATTTGTATGACATTAAGGTACAATGTATAAGAATTTAAGATAATTGAAGATATAACTGTTACATGTTAAAATGGTTAAGAAAATTAAAAATATTATAAAAATGAGTAAGATTTAACTTTTTAATAACTAGTGGTAATTTAATACGTATTCGCGATGCACAAAGCAAAAAAGATCGTTACCCAAATTTTGTGTTCATTTTTGGCACTAAAAGGTGTTCTTCTTGTTTTCTTTGATTCGGATCGTGGACGTGAAGTAAAGTTTTTGAAAAATAATTTTAGAATGGTATAAAGTTGTTTGTCACTGATGACCTATTTATGAGTCTTAATTAGGAAATCTATTAATGTAAAAGCTGCATCGCCCCATGCACATATTGCGTAATTGATAAGACTCTGACAAAGTGAATAGTATACCATTTTTAATAATATTATATAGTGTTATTGTAATAATATTATAAGCTGTGTAAAATTTTAAATATATAAATTAATTTTCTCACTTTTGATCTTACTCGATCGATACGAGGAGCCCATCGTAAATAGTCATCGTATGTATTTTAATAACATTTGGGATGAAATAGTTATCTTGTTTATTAAACAAAAATGTAATAAAATAGGTTTTTCTGAGTTAAGTGTTAGAAGGTGGTTGTCTAGAATACTTTTGATTTTTGCAGTGGATCATTCAGTCCTTTTAAATGTTTCAGCTCACGTGTCACCATATATAATAATTGAAGTATCAGCAGTATAACTAATTTTAACTCCATTCTTCAAAGTATTAATTTTATTTTATTAATGTTTGTTTCAAAGAGTATCGGACAGAGTGAGTTTCCGTGAGGCTCTCCATATTTAATGAACATAGGTTCATTAAGGGTGCCAATGATTTCTACAGTTTGTTTCCTATTTTAGAGATAACTTTTGAACCAATTCAAGCGACTGCCAGTGATACCAATATTATTGAGTTTATTAATAAGCAAAGAATGTGTTATAGTATCAAAAGCCTTCGATAAGTCTAAAAAATTACCTAGTACTTTGCAACCCTTATACAAATTTGCGGTAATATAATCAACTAGTTTGCAGTAGCATCTTCAGTTGGCTCTGAAACCGTATTGATTTTCGGATCAAATTTTATTTGTCTCTAGATATTCATTCCATCAGTCTTTTTTCTAAACAAAGCTTGTCACTTTATGCTATCTTCTATCTTCTATTGTGTAGTAAAATACTAGTGTCGCAGGCAGGGCACTAAATTAAGTGTTTTAATTTTACTTCCAAAATCCTCAAACATTACTCCATATTTTTGTAATAACTTAATTAAATAAATAATTATTACGAATTATTATTATGCTTAAACATACGTAACAACGAAGAAAAAAGAAATTATGACATTTATTATGGCTTGTTTGAAGTGCTTGTTTTCTTCTAGGATCCCTTCTAGAGATTGTAAAAATGGCATTTCGTTTGCAAAGTAAGGTGGTCTGTATTACTATAATATCTAAATTGGTTAAAGATTTCTGCGATTCGAGACCCTATGTTCTTCCATTGACAGATTTCTGAGCTTTAAAAAAAAAATTATAATATATATTTATTACCAAGATAAATGTGAAATTTCTTATATTATATTGATTATTGACCATATTGTTCTTCCAGAAACAACAGCATTGTATTTATAAGCCCTTTTCCTCCCGAACTCCATATGCCAGGACTGAAAGAAGTGGCTCCCGCCAAGCTGGTCAACTACAATAGAGAGTTCATCAACCGGGACATGTTGGGGGCCAGGCTGAAAGGGAAGGAGCCATTTCCTATTCTGGAATTGTTTACATACGTGGCAGACGTAATTCTCTCTTTACTTGTTGTTTTATTTTACACGAATTAGATTTAACACTGCTTAGAAGAAAAAAAGAATTCGATTTAACACGGTTAGAAAAAATAACAGTGAGATTTTGACTGCGTTCAAATGGAGTTTATTAAAAAATCTCAGTTTAATTCAACTCTGTTAAAAAAGTTCCCCCAGTGACGGCCTCTTATAACCCTTGACCCCCACCACTTCTCTGACACACACATACACACACATATGTAAAAGTAAAAGTTCTCACAATTCATCTTAGAAGTTTAGTAGTGAATTCATGTTTCATTGACAGTTATGAATCGACGCAAAAAATCCGTGTGGTTTTGATTAAATCGCTCCAGCAGGGCCATGAAAATGTTCACTCTACTGCGGTTTTGGTTCAAAGTGAGCAAGGGTGGCACCCATCTCGCAGACAGTTCTCTCGTGCCTAATTCTTCATCTAAAATATAATGGATGCGTCCCTTCGATATGCTCACACACTTTGCCATCTCTCTAATCTCAATCCAGTGTCATTTGGTGAACTGAAATGTTTCCATTAGTAGAGAATATTTTCACTTATTTATAGAATACAAATTTAATGTAATAATTATAAAGATACACATATAAAATCAATTTTATCGAAAAATATTATTGTTGCTATTGCGATTCGAACCTGAATCTCTTCCAAGACGGGGAATGTGCTCTAACCGATTATGCTACAGTATACAGTATATTGATGACATATTTTTGAATCTATATGTTACACTTTTCAAACTAATACATCTATCGTTCCATTATTTGAAAGCCACCAGGTTCAAATCCCGGTAGTAACAACAATATTATTCGATAAAACTAATTTGTATTTAAATATCACAGATACGTATATTTATATCACTAATTTCTATAGATATTTAAATATCAAATTCTGAATAATTTCAACTTGACAATAAGAATATGTTCTCATTAATAACTTATTAATCATATTATCATGTTTAACAGATGTGCTCCATTCTTTTGGAATCCAGAGAAGTGCAAGAGATGATACACTCTAAGAAAAAGTTCGACATTCTCATTGTTGATGCGTTCTTCTCTGAATGCTCAATGGGTCTGGTGTACTTCTTCAAAGTTCCGTTCATATTCATCAATAGCGGCGCCATGTACACACCTCTCTTCTCTGACTCAGGATCTCCAGTTATGTACTCTGTCACACCCTACTTCCTAAAACCGTACACAGAAAATATGAACCTCGTGGAAAGGACGTTGAATACTGGGATTCACTTGGTTGGAAGAGCTGTTTTACTGATATCTGCCAATATTTTTATGCAGAAGATACTGAGGAACCATTTTGGTCCAGCAATGCCTGAAGTGCTCGACGTGAAGAAAAATGTTAGTTTTATTCTGCAGAATGGGCATTTATCAATCACCTACCCCAGGCCCTACCTTCCAAATGTGGCAGAGGTCGCCTGCATTCATTGTAGGGCTGCAAATCCCCTAAATAAGGTAATGGTAATTTCTTCATGTCTTTACCTATCACAAAGCTACAACCCTCTATGTTAAACGAATGTATCAACCCAAGTAATTTTTATGAGGAAGTATATTTTATTTAATATTTATTGCAAACTTTATTATTTTTTTTGTAATTTTCTTTTAAACCACTTTTATAAGTTTAATTTTATACACCAACCGGTTTCGGAAAATTCTATTTTCTTCATCAGGATGTTAAATAAACTAACTTGTTGAAATAAAATGCCTTAACTTTGTAGAATTCATTAATTTTGCTGTTTTTTATTTTTTTTTACATAGAAGCCATCGTGTGATAAAAACATTGCTAATTCTGTATATACGTTGGACAAATGTTTCAAGTAATGTGACTGAGCAATCTGAGGCCAGTATTAAAATATTAAAAGTAAAAAAATATTGACTCCTAGCAATTTTTCTGACTTCCAGGAAATGGAAGATTTCATCAATAAGGGTGGTGAGAACGGTTTCATCCTGATGTCCTTTGGCAGTGGAGTGAAGTTATCGGGCATGCCAGCGGAGCTGCTGAAAATTATATTGAACACCCTTAGGAAGCTGCCCCAGCAGATCCTGTGGAAGTGGGATGATGATACCAAGATCATACCCGACATGCCACCCAACGTCATGCTGAGCCAGTGGCTTCCGCAGGAGGATTTACTAGGTTTATTTATTAATTATGTTATTAATTTGATTTTTTTTAACTGTTGACTTTTTTGAAGACGAGCTAACCCATGGTTCTATGAATTTAATTAATTTAGAATATAATTAACAAAATTATCAAAAATATTTAAACAAAGTGTTAAAAAATTGCCATTATGATTTCAATTTATATTAGAATTTATAAAAAGTAAAAAAATATATATTAATACAAATTATAGATATCTCATAGTAACGAAACTATTTTTTTTATTATTATCTTTGTTTTATTAACCACTTAATTGAGTTTAAATACATCTGCCGGTTTGGTTTCGAAAATACCATTTTCTTCTTCAGGATGTTATAACTAACTAAAACATAAATTATTGTTTTTTACCAGAATCTATTTTTAAAAAATCTGTTTTATTTTTGTAATGATTTGAACTAGGTACTAAAAAAAAATATTTTGAAAAAAAAATTTATAATGATACGTTGAAGTGATGAATGAAATCAAATATATAATTAATTAGTAATAATTGACAATAAACTAAATTTCGGCAAATGATCTTAAAGAAAATGGCCAAAAAATTTGGATTTTTAAAGAAAATAAGAATAAAGCTTAACCTAAAAATATCGCAACCGGTGCATAATTCCATCTGCATGTAAATATACAGTACCGACTATTTTTTGTAAATGAATCTGAGAAGAAGAAAATTCAACTAATTAAAAACAGAGCAATTAGGACAAATTTAGGATTTTGTAGATATTCGAGAATAAGTTACGTGATAGAGCAGTTGAAATTATTATTCAAAAAGTTCTAGTATTGAGGTCCACACTTATGCATCGAAAAGTCGGCGAACTTTTAGACTTCCGCAAATAGTTTATACCGTAAAGGTTTCAAATTGTTCAATGAACTGCCAGCACATGCGAAGGAAGTAACAATTTTTGCTACATGTATGTACTATATGTAGTGTTCGAGCTTATTAATTTATCGTTTTTTCGCGTCTTTTTTAATTTTTTCATATTCATAATTTATTTGCCTAATGCTAATTGATATATGATGTATATAAACATATATCCATAACTATCAAATTTTATATTTTTTATAGAGACGAAGCTATTTATATTATATTTTATGGGTAGAATGGATGTGTGGGTATTACTGGGCTTACGATCTGTCTCCGGCTGGATTAAGTGATCACTTTGTACAACGTAACGTAAACAATTCTACTTAATCGACTTCCATATCTAGCAAATTTGTTGATGTTGTATATATATATTATGTTGACTCACTTTGGAGATTGATTAATGGGTGAGAATGGTGAACGTTATATTTATATAAAGTGAGTACTTGAGCCAGCCGTAGACAGGTCGTAAGCCCTGTAATTACCCATATTTCCATATATTTTCATTAAATATAATAAAAATTAGCTTCTTCTCTATGAGATATCTATTATTTGTTTAAATATATAAATTTTCTAAAATGTTGCATACTACATGTAAGAATAGTTTAATTTTTACAACTAATTAAAAAATATACGTACATGCACACTATTTGATTCTATTGGTTGTTTCATAAAGATGTCAAGTCCTAAATCCTTTGTCGGCTCAACATATTGCTCGTTTCAGGCCATAAAAGAATCCGCACCTTTATCACGCGTTGCGGTATGCAAAGCATAATCGAGGCCGTCTACCACGGAGTACCTGTGGTCTGCATACCTGTCTTTGCCGATCAAGATACCGTTGCAGCAAAAGTCCAACTTGACGGATATGGCATAATACAAAATATCGTTCAACTGTCAGAAGAACATTTTTTGAAAGCCATCACCGATGTCATTCACAACCCAAAATACAAGATTGCTGCGATGAAAAGACAATATATTCTGAGAGATCAGAAAGAGAGACCAGTAGACAGAGCTATTTATTGGATCGAGTACATTATAAGACACGAGGGAGCGCAGTATTTGAAGTCACCGTCGAGGAATATGAATTTCATCCAATACCATTCCGTAGACACGATGGCCATTCTGATGGGGGCTGCACTATTTTTAGTTTTTGCGCTGGGTTGGTTGTTGAAAACTTCTCTACGGTGTTTGTTGGCCCTCTTTAACACCACATCAGAGAAGACCAAAGAAAACTGAAGATGTACTAATTTGAACAATATTATACAACAATAACATGAAATAGTGAGTGTTAAAGGGCTATTAAGGATCAATACTATAACGTATACTACTAGTATATAAAATGCAGGTGTAATGGTATTTGTTATTTAACAATTTGACATATCACCCTTTCAGAATAACAAGGTTCCATTTGACACTGATACTGTATTGAAATAATGAGCTCAAAAATGTTGATTGAATTCCAATATATATTTGGTGTTGAGTATGCAAATATGATCTGATTTAAGGTGTTATCTTATTTTCAGTATTATCAATCAATGACCATTGTGAGATGAGAGAAAATAAACACATTGTAAATTAACAATAATGATCTATAAATTGAAATAAATAACTGATGCAGTTGGACTTTTCAGCTCTTGATATTTCCTTTAATATGCGTCAAAAGAGTTGGTGTGTATGGAAGAAATGAAAAATGATGCATTTGGAACCCTTTTCACGTAATATCTCAAATTAGTCCAAAATGTTAGTTAGAACCTTGTTATTCTAAGGGGTCGATATGGTTAAAGTTAATTTTTATTGAAATCCTGATGAAGGAAAAGGTATTTTCCGAAACTGGTTGGTGTATAATTAACTCATAAAATAATTTAATATTAAACATTTTTTTTAGTCCATAATCGACCATATATTTCAATACAGGATCATCAATGGTATGATAGACTGCCCTCAGATTGTTGGTCTGCTTAACTCTCACGCAGCATTATGGTCATAGAGACACAATTCATTGTTCTATTACAGTGGTAATGTCAGACAGGTAGTCGACATTTTTGCTGTATAGTACTCTTTATAGGACTACATTATTAACATTTTTTGTGTCTCAACTCAATGGTGACGGATAAATTGCTTTACTTCGTATTTTACATTTATTTTTAATTTTTTATTATGAAAAATAATAAAATAAAATTGCACTTCTGATGAAATTTTCTATTATTGTATAAATTATGCTAATGCCTGAATAGGGCGTGTATAATAATCCATTCACTGTGATGGCATAGTATAATCGGATAATGCACGTTCCCTGGATTGGAGGAGATACAGGTTCGAATCCCGGTAGCAACAATATTTTTCGATAAAATTGATTTTATATATTCATCTTTCTAATTAATACATTTAAAATATCACAGACCTATGTTTTGAATATTTACAACTTCACAATAAGAATGTGTTCAAATCCGGAAGCAGTTCTAAAGCCTTCGGTCCAGATGACGTCACTAACGCCGCACTGAAACTTCTAGCCCGGAAAATCCCCCCGATTTTCCGAAAACTACCGCCCCATTGGCCGTCTTTCTAACATCGCAAAGATCTTTGAACATGTCTTGTTCACGAGGTTTCAAGTTCATATTGAGAAAACCTCACTTCTGCCTAACGTCCAAGGGCGTGTATACAAGCGAAAAAACTGTGCATTACTAAAAATTCTAGGAAACAAATATAAATGAAATATATGGATTAAAATAAACGGAAACATTATTTTACAATTAGCGCCATCTGTGTTCGAATAGGAACTTTAATTGCTTAGTTCTAAAAACTACCATGACAATTCTCCGCTGTACCAATGGCGCTCTTATGTATTCGCCGCCTTGACCTACTCGTATTACTCTGTTCTATCTTTAAGCTAGTGAATTACTCAAGTCATATAATTGGCTATTTACTGAATTGAAAATTTCTTTCGGTTGACGTTACCTATGCTATTTTTAACAGAATAACATTAGAAAGTCTTACAACTGCGTGAAAGTCTTTGAAATGTCTACTTCCTCTTTTACTAATTCGCAAATCTTACTATTTTACTGTTTTTAAAGTGTCGATTTTATGGCCGTTCTTTGCGTTTGAGGTGCATGTTTATTATTTCGTTTATTAGTTAGTATTAGTTATTACGTGAAGGATTTTTAAACAATGAAAAAATTATGTTCAGTCATAAAAAGTGTTCTTAAAAACGTCCATACATTTTTATATTGATTTTTATATGGGTAAGAAGGTATTATTTTACGTTAAAACTTAAACTTTATAAACACTACTAATAGAACCCTAAAATTACAAATATGTACTGGGTGGCCCAAAAAAAGTGAGAACAAAATAGTTTACTAATTTATCTATTTACCTATATAACGTTTTATTTCGACAATTTTCGGTCGCCATCTTTGATTATTAATTTTCCCATTGTTTATATTTTGTTTTTTCAAACTGTTGCCCATAATGACAAAAATCACTGCAGAAGACCGTATTCCGATCAAAAATTTGCAAATTGAAAAATGTTAGGGCGCTAGGAAAATGATCAAAGAGTTGTAAAACAAATCCTAGAGTATAGCTAGATATTACAGCATAACTGCACATTACAGCAGGACGGAGCTCCATCTCACACAGCTAGAATTACAATCAACTTTATTCGTCGTGAGAAGATTAATTTTATCGATCCAGGCATGTGGCCACCAAACAGCCCAGTAGATTATGCAATATGGGGTGTTTTGATGATTTTTGATTAGCTAAATATTATTTTAAAAAATTACATTAAGAATTATAATTAATCATATTATGTTTTAAAATAACTCATGTGCTACGAGATTTCTCACTTTTTTTGGCCCACCCTGTACATGGTAGGGTCGCATAAACGACGGATTTATTTTGTCTAAAGACGTTGGTTAAACGAAATTTCATAATCCTATGTACGACATATATTATAGTTATTGTATAATATCATTAGTAACAGCATAACCTAAATCTGTACCTCCTGCACGCCACTGCAAATAAGAGTAGCTGATAATTGAACACGCCAATAAAATGAAATGATGATGGGCAAGGACAATCCTGTATTATCCGAGATTATATCATCAGTGAATAACAAAGGAAAGAGAAGTACAAGTATATTCAGCAGAGTATACAAAATGGCTGAAAATGATGGTCTTAACGATGATACCTCAGTTATGTCAACGATTTTTCAAAATAAATACAATTCCATGCTTTGTAAAGTGTGTAGTTATCGATAATTTAAATGCACGCGGATTTCTGCGTTGAATAGCTGAGGATGACATTGAATTATTGTGAACCAACCTGCGGTTTACAACTTGATACGTTATGACTGAGAATAATATTTAATCACTGATGCAATTTTATTCACGTGTGCGATGAAAAAATCATCTCCCGATCGAGAGGCGTATTTATTTGGTTTTGCGTAAAAAAGATGACATTTGAAATTATTTAAAAATATTGGATTGATGAATTATTAAATAAATATCAGATATCTCATGATATATAGAAAATATGAGGGGTAATTACAGGGCTTACGACCTGTCTTCGGTTGGCTTAAGTGATTTAATTTAATTCTCACCCCTCAATCTCCATATTTATCAAATTTTTGAAAGTTGTATATATCTTATTACATTGCCTCGCTTCGAGTACCAGTTCACTATTTATTTTTCCTTGAAAATAGCAAATATTATATGTCAACTCAATGAGAATCAAAAATTTTTTAAAGCGACATTCAACGCCTGAAAATCAATATTTTTCAATTTTTATATATTTTTCTTGTTTTGACCAGTGTATTATGGCAATATTTGAATATGTTCAAGAACATACAATTACTGGATTTGCACTTTTCCTTATTTGTGAATTAAAATAATTTAAATTTAAAAATTGTTCGTAAATACGAGACAGAGCAATTAGGTGTTTGTGGATTTATTACAAATATTAAAAAAATAAAATTATCACCAGTTAAATGTGTCGACTCAGCATAGCTTATATAGATTCATTAAGCAGGCCATGTATATCTATTTACAGTCACACCGCTGCAGTGAGAATATAATGGCGCACACTTTTGTACTGACACACTTCTTTTGCGTCGTCTTCTATTATACATCACTGTTCGTGTATGTAATCTTCTATTTATTTTATTATTTCTATAGTCCGACCAACGTAAATTGGCGAGGGGTGACTTATCGAACTAACATTCTCTCCGTCCGCGCGCGGCTGTTTTCCTCTTCAAAAGGTTCAGTACGAGTACAGTGGCGCCCTCTGCCGTTTGCCAATTTACGTCGGTCGGACAATACATATATATATATATATTTCTTATCTGCTTCTCCTCAGTCATACATGACCAAACAACACTCTTTTAATCCTGTTACAATGCCACATACAGCATATTCACTAGTGATTTGTTTTTTGCTCTGTTATTAAATAAATATTCGATATCTCATAGAGATGAAGCTATTTTTATTATAGTTTTAATGGAAATGATATATAAAAAATATGGAGCGAAAGGAGGGGGGGTAATTTTTTATATATAATAAAAATAGCTTCGTCTCTATGAGATATCTGATATTTATTTAACAACAGAACCTTTATAGGTAAAAATCTAGTAATTGTGTGTTCTTTAACATATTCAAATAATGATGCATTTGAATTTGACATTTGTCATAATATAATTGTTTAATAGGGTTAAGTAATTAGAAAAGCATCCACATATACGCCTCCCTGATGCTGTACCATTTGGAGGAGGGGTGGAGAGCTGCCGAGCCATTTCGCCATCTCAACGATCATTTCGGCGAAGGAACGATTAGCGAAAGGGCATGCCGATGGTGGTTAGTTTGCTTTAAAGCTGGTGATACCAGCTTAGACGACAAATCAGGAAAGGATCGATCTTTGAATTTTAATCACTAAGCCCTTCTGGCAGCTGTAGAAGAGGAAGAATGCTTCACCGCTATAGGACACTGGCTGAGAACTTCAACATCGATCAATATTCTATTATGCACTTTATGTATATTACAACATATAATGTACAACATAGAATGTAAAGCCGATTTTAGTATAGTGAGTAAGATTAAGAAAGGATCACTTAGGTGGTTTGGTCATATCGAACGGATGAATGAGGAGATAATGGTAATAAATATATATGACGCAAGTGTTGATGGCACCAGAAATAGTGGACGTCCGCGGAAGACTTGGCACGACCAGGTAAACCAGTTAATGGAGGATGGCTATTTTAGAAGCCTCAACAATCGGCGAGCTTGTATTGGAAGATGTATGAATGTGAATGAGGCGAGAATTGTGTGTCAGGATAGAGGAGTGTGGCGCTCTATCCTCTATGCCTACCCCCGCGGGGAAATGGCGTGATGGTAAGTAAGTAAGTAAGTAAGTAGCAACATATTTTATATAATTATGCATCAGCCTAATATACAAGTGTAATTAAATGTATGAAATAACAGACTACTTTTTACTAGTATATGATTTCCGTAACTTAATGTTTTTTAGTAAATTATGTAAATTTTAATGTTCAAAATATAATTAATTACTTAAAAAGAGAGGTGATCTAATACAGATCAATAAATAAATACGATAATTCAGGATCTCGCAGTACAGCATGTATTATGATAGTATTCTGCAATAATGCTTAACCCTAAAATTAAAAACAAAGAGTTACAATCAGGTTCTTGAATAAAAAGTTTAATATTTTAAACAGAGTAGACATTTATTACCACAATTATTGTTCAAGGGAATAAAAGGATCAATCCTTTAAAGTCAAATATCTTAGTTTGAGTTGAATAAGAAAACTCTCCGTATGATTCACGCTTTGATTAAATATATATTAAACTGATAAAATAGTATTTTTGCGTGGTTATACAATAATTTTACATGTTAACCTCTCTGCCTTCCCCCGCGAGATAATCATTTCCAGAGAGGCCACATCGTTTTATAAACAACTTCCGAATCAAGTATCCTTTTTAAATTTATCCACACGTGTTGCGTTTTTCGACTGCGCATGCGCGCAACCAAGACCGTCACCGAAATCCAAATGTCGTATACGACACTAGCCACTTTGCGCAAATTTAAATTGAATGTTCAACTTATAAACGATCTATTTTGAAAGAAAATTTACTTGTATTTCGTAATGTTTTCGGAGGGATGAAACACGTTGTGCCGAGGGTGCTTTTTGCGGTGATGGAGTGAGAATTGTCGATATATAAAGGGGGAGTTGAACTTTTTCCGGTTTAGTTTCTCGCGATCCGCGGCGGGATGCGGTCGCTGTCGCTTTGCGAGTTGGTAGTGAGCTCGATCTATTGTTGATGCAAATGTTCACGTAATATTGTGTAAGTGTCGAGTGTAAAAAGTTTGTGAATTAATATTTCGATTGGATACGATATATGCACGATTTGTAATTTGAATAATGCGTGGATACAGAATAATTGGTAAGTTATATTTTAATGGATAATTTTTATGCATTTTATTAAATGTTTTGTTTGAGTTGAAAGATGAGCATGATTTTATTTTACGAGTACATATATCTTAGGAAAAGTTTATTAATTTGAAATAACTCGATAGTAACTATTTAAACAATGCTAATTTTGTGCGTACATATAAGTATATTTATATTGACTATAGTCAGGAATGAAAATAAATTTTAATATGAAAAATAACACCAATTAATGGATTCTTATCATCATATACATATCATATCATTCCAAAAAAATGCATTTTGTTTACATAATTTACATAATTTTTCTGTGACCTAATTTAACTGATATTAACCAAATCTATCCATAATTATGACTGAAACCTGCCGATTTGAATAATATTACTGATAATATTTTTTGGTACTCATTTATCCAGATTGTTGGCAATTGATGTACAATTTATTTGTCCGTATGTACAACAAATATGATTTTATTAAATGTGATTTGAGCATTGTCTCCTTTGTTATTAGTGATTATTTTAATGCTATAAAATTAAATAAGTGTTTAGTTTGAAGAATTAATCGTAGTTCATATTTTTATTTATTTATAAATACAATTATGAATTTTAACGACAAAGTTAATATTGCTAATTTTAAAAGTATAATCGTAGTTTATACCGTAAAATACCTATTTTATTATTGGTTTTCAAAAACATAAGTATTTGTTTCAATTTTAGATCATTTTTTATCAATTTTTTTTTTACGTGTATTAACTATTTATGATAATATACGTATTTAAAAAAAAATTACCGTAATGAATACTGCAAAAAATAACTGAATTAAAATTACATAAGATCCTTAATTTCATTCTAATGTTAAGATCGCGTCAAAGTGTTTTTTTTTCTTTGACTACATTGGTTTGGTCACATGAAATGGATGAATGAAAAGAGAACGGTAAGAAAGATACTTATTTATTTATTTTATTTTATTTGTAATTATATAATACAATGTAAAAATATGTTTGAACTGTGCCCGTCTCATTAGAGAAATTCTGTGTCGAGACGGGCATAGTTTACAAGCAATTGTTCAATTAATTAGAATTACAAAGAGTAAATAGAATTACATTTATTACTATATACAAGACTAGCGGTGCACACTGGAGTTCTGGTAACGACTCTGATGTATGAAAGTGAGGCCTGGAGCTGGCAGAAGAGGAACGAAAGTAGACTGAATGCGGTAGAAATGACATCACTTAGGCGTATATGTGGCAAATCTATTTACTACAGAAAAATAAGGAAAAAATGTAAAGTTGATGTTAGTATAGTGAGTAAGATTAAGAAAGTATCACTTAGGTGGTATACTCATATGGAACGGATGAATGAGGAGAGAATGGTAACAAAGATATATGACGCAAGTGTTGATGGCACCAGAAATAGAGAACGTCCGCGGAAGACTTGGCACGACCAGGTAAACCAGATAATGGAGGATGGTTCTGTTAAAAGTCTCAACAATCAGCGAGCTTGTTATTAGAAGATGTATGAATGTGAATGAGGCGAAAACTGTGTGTCAGGACAGAGGAGTGTGGCGCTCTATCCTCACTGTCTACCCCCGAGGGGGAATGGCGTAATGGTAAGTAAGTAATACTACGTTGTATAAAATATCCCAACGTTTTTCTGTGCGGAATTTTTTATAAATAACCGATATATGACAAAATTGGTACCTTAATTTCATCTGAAATGTACGAATTAGGTGTGAAATGTGAAAATTTTCCTTTGAAGGTATTTTTGAAGGTAAGAAATTTATTACATTTTTCACAGAAACCTACGTTACGATCGAAGTTTTACGGAATATACGTTATATGGAATATACACATTTTTTTGCTCTATTGTAAAATTAAATAAGACTTATTTATTCTTTTATTATCATCTTGAACCTCTTATTTAAGTTGGACAAAATAATCCTAAATTTGTAAAATTGGAATCGAATAGTGAATATCATATATTTTTTAATAATTATTGTAATCTGATACACATGTTTACATTATTACGAAAGTGGTCTACGTTACGTTTCTTTCGTTTTGAGATATTTAATGGTTTGCGTTTCAATTGATTAAAATATATTTTCATATTACACAACACAATTTTTGATACAGCTTATTCAAGGTTGTGATGTCTTACTGTATTATCAAGATAAACACTAGCGAAATACCGTTGAACGTCGTAACAAAACACTGAAATTTTCTACGCTGACCGCGCCAATGTGTGATATCTTCTACGCCGGCTGCGCCAATGTGTGATATCTTCTACGCCGGCTGCGCCAATGTGTGATATCTTCTACGCCGGCTGCGCCAATGTGTGATATCTTCTACGCCGGCTGCGCCAATGTGTGATATCTTCTACGCCGGCTGCGCCAATGTGTGATATCTTCTACGCCGGTTGCACCAATGTGTGATATCTTCTACGCCGGCTGCGCCAATGTGTGATATCTTCTACGCCGTCTGCGCCAATGTGTGATATCTTCTACGCCGGCTGCGCCAATGTGTGATATCTTCTACGCCGGTTGCGCCAATGTGTGATATCTTCTACGCCGGTTGCGCCAATGTGTGATATCTTCTACGCCGTCTGCGCCAATGTGATATATCTTCGATTAACTGCTTGATGCTGTCCGTATTGTGTGCGTGATTGAATAGCACAAGAATAACCCTGCGTGATAACAATAGTCTTTAAATTTATAATTTATTTTGACATTGAAATGTTACAAGTTGCTTAGAAGAAATTAAAAAAAATTAAGGTTTAAATGCCTCTATCTATTATCAAAATAAACACTAGTGGAATAACGTTGAACGTCGTAACAATTTGCATCATATTACATTAATTTAAAACCGCTTTCATAATAATGGGCACATATGAGATTACTCACGGAGATTCGATACAAGTTCATAAATAACAGTGCAGAAATCAGCATGAAGCAATTATAGCAGAAACTAGTGGTGGCCCCTGCGCGATCAGAGTTACCGTAGAATCTATATTTCATCATTAACAATACACCATGTAGTGTATGCTTATTTATGTCTGTATGTCTTTATATCCGATAATAATAAACAAAATATTAGTAAAATGATACATGCTATATACATATGTACACCCCTAGAGCTATCTTAAATTGATATAATTCCAAGAATTATTCACAATTTTTGACAAATATTAGACATCAGTGACATCTATTGCACAATTCTGAAAGATTGTAAATGAATATTAATATTCGTTTTTTTTTTTTTTTCTTCTGGCAGCATATGGTTGTATAGTACTTGATTAAACGGCAAGTCTGTGAGATGAATTTCTAGGTTAAGATTTCTTAAATGTTTTCTCTTTTATATATTCAATAACAGTAAGTAAATATATATTCAATTTGAAATGCAGTGTACATTATCTTTATTACGAGTAAGAAAAATCATACATGAGATCTGTCATCTTTTCTTATCAATACTGTCTATGTTATATCATAATATTAAGCGCTTTCTGAAATGTCAAAACAATGTGTTATTGTCTATCCGTGAAGAAAGGTGGAATAATTTATTTACGTTTGATTTATTATGAGGAAAGCTCTAACATTAAAATAGATTATATAGACCCTGAAAGTGCAGTGGTCACCAATGGCCGCCGTCCGCGAAGCTACCACAATAGACACCGTTACTTATTTAGTGATCAAAGAGTAATTGAGAGATCACCGTGGATACGGGCCTTAACAGTGGTGACCTTCAAATATTTTTAGGGTTTTGCATATACATGCACTTTAATCGCATCACTGCCGTACGGGTCACGAGTGTTTTTGCTCGGCAAAATCGGATTATTGCGGATTTCAGGCACAACTATGACGTACGTATACCCCGTTCAGCGTCATGTAACTATTGTGTAGAGCAATCCACTGTTAGGGAGTATTAAAATATCATTTAATAATACAAATTAAATTAACAATTAGAAATATATGGAAATTATCTACATACGGAAAAATTTTTTTTTGGTTGCTACCGGGATTCAAACCTTGACCTTTTTCTATCTGGGGAAACGCGTTATCAATCCGCTACGTCTATTTTTATTTGTGTAAAAATCATTTTAGATATATTTTGAACTTACATTCTGAAGTTCTTTTTATTATTGATACAATAATTATTCAATTTTTAAAAGTTTGTTGTATGTTTGTAACGTACATGGTTTTAAGATATTATATATTTGAAATAACTGGATCAGATATCTCATAGAGACAAAGCTATTTTAATGTAAAATATATGAAAGTATGGGGTATTTACAGGGCTTACGACTTGTCTTCGGCTGGCTTATCTTTATATATATATATAACGTTCATCAATTCTCACCCCTCAATCTCCACATTTATCAAAATGTTGAAAGTTGTATATATATGTTAGTATGGTGGCTCACTTCAAACGCTACTACACCATTAAAATTGACAAATATTGATTTTTCAGGCGTATTCTAGTATAATATGCTAAAAAAACATTTAACAGATAAAGAATATTGGTTTAAAATAATTTAAAAAAAAAAACGATTCTATGCTGTTTAAAAAAATGAATAAAAAAATTATACTATGAGACAGAAGCTCCTTACCTCTTCTTGTATCACGCGTGATGTTTGTACGTCGCAGTGTAGGGTGCCTGTTGTAACTAGAGTGGTGTATGGAACGATTAAATGTATTAATAACAAAAAGGTAACATATAGGTTCGAAAATTTGTCGCTAAAAATATCGTCGCTGTAGCATAGTTGGATAATGCACCTTCCCCGGTTCGAATTCAGGTGGTGCAACAACAATATTATTCGATAAAATTGATTTTATATGTATATCTTTCTAATATAATATATTTAATTAATATTAAAAATATCACAGACCTATGTTCTGAATAATTAAAAATTCACAATAAGAATGTGTTCTCCTGTATATTATGAGTTACCAAAATCAGGTCAGAGCAGTAAAAAGAGAGAGCTCGGACTCCCGGCGCACTCACTTATAACGCCTTGCACACACCAACATACACACACGCATATCTCCTACTTCGCCCGCGCTCTGCGGACCGCTACACACACACACAAATCCTTGGATTTAATTTAATCACTAAAAACTTTCGCGCCCATCCTATAACTCCGTGACCACCATATGATCCGATGCACGGTCCAATGTCAAGGAGAGGTTGTGGTCTGAGGAAAATATCATACCTACACATTATCCCCCCCTCTCCTGAACAATTTACCTTCCCGCGGCCTATACAACATTTTGTAAAGAGCTCCCCAACTTGTCTCGGGAATTTGAGCGGTCATTTTCTGTCTAAACTAAAATCATTAACACTTCCAGTCCATTTATGAAAAGAAAATATTGTTTTAATAACTGTATTAATTATAAAGTAACGATTTTACAGAACACAGTTTTACGATAATTAAAACTAAATTATTTATAAGTCAAAATAGATTATTAGATAAATAGATTAAAATCTGAATGTGATTTCATTAAAATGTGTAACCTTATATTTGGTATAATAGATATCAGTATGACTCCATTACACTCTTGAATACTACTCATTTTAAATATTTTTTATGTATGAGTTTAGAGAATGTTTTTTTATGAACATTTGATTTAATTCAAGACGTTCGGACAAAGTAAACAAATTCTTCATAATTCATAATTTCTTGGTAGATAATTGTAACTGGAAACAAACCAAACATTACCCTTCTAAGTAAAAATGTAATATTCCACATGTCGAACAAATGTATACGTTAAAATTATTGTTTACATAAATATTTTTTATCAATCGGTCAAAAAATAATATTAAAAGTTGATCTTTATTACATATATCTAACATTGTGTCCTATATTTATCTAAAGGTCCATTTCTCTCGGAGATTTGACTCGAGTATAGCATTTATAACGGTGCAGAGTTCAGCATGTGGTGGAAATATGAGGAAGAAAGGAAGGCACTAACTTTTGTTCATTTGTTGATTCCTCTCCACCACAAATACAAGCGTCGCGGGGTGTATACTAACACTCGCGAAAATGATTATTATGTATAAGCGGAGTTAAAGTAAGATTAATTATACGCGTCAGCGGGTAAAGTGGAGTGAAGCGACGGTTGTTATCCACACAAAGGTGTCCAAGCGCACTGAACTTGCTGCAGTTGGAAGATTTTAATCACTGCGACATCTTCTTTCTTCCTTGTGCTTAAGGATAGGTGAAGAAAAAAAAAGAAAGAATATACTCAGTTAAAATTTTGGTAAACCGCGAATTGAATGTATGTATGAGGTAGCAAGTCAAACGCCAAAAAACTTGCTTGGATTAGAATGAGGCACTAAGTACATACGTACCTTTACCGACTCACCTGTCTCGAAATTTAAGCATATGAAAGTAGGGATACAAGAAGAGTTGATTAACCATGTAGTTCATGTAAAAATCTAATAATAGTTATCTATTTACATTATCAAAAATTTCACATTTTATATAAAAAATAAAGTAAATGTATATATTATTATGAAAGTGGTTTAAGTCAAGAAATTGAAGAAAATAAGTTTATCAATTGTTTTGAATTAATATATGTGATATATCTATGGACGAGTGCATGGGCGAATGATACCCGTGCGAAAAGGATAAAAGACCGCCCGGCTGTTGGGCGCGGTCTCTCGCATCTGAGCCGTTACTCGAAACGCATCTCTTGTATTTGACTTATAACTATATAAATTTGTACAATAAAGACTAGTGATGAGAAAAAATGCTACTCTCGACCCACTGTTGTGAATGTGATTGGTATTCGATAATATCAGTGATTGCAAACTGTGACTGTGATTACAGTTTCATTACTAATGATCACAATACACGAAAACGTCATTTTGAGTTTATTTATTAATATTATTACAACATAATTTGCGTAAAAAACATATTTTAGCACAAATAATTAATGTAAATCTAATTTAATATCATCACAACAAAATGAAAATGTTTTAAAAAATGTAAATTTATTTTCGGGTCAAATTCTCAGCAAATATGCGTAAAGCGTTTTGTAGAAAGATGGCGCTCATAAAATTACGAAAAATCTGGTAGATGGCGCTGAAACAGCGGCGTCAGAAAATCAACAGAATATTCAACAAAAAACAAAAATTGAATTATGAATCACGATATTCTCAAATATTTAATCACCGATAGTGAGTGTGACTGAAAGATATCAGTGATTGATTCACAGTTCGTGATTTTGAGCTCATCACTAATGAAGACTATTGTTACCATGCAGTGTTATTCTTGTGCTACTCAATCGCGCACACAAACACAATAAGGACTCCATCAAGCAGTTAACCGAAGATATCTTACATCGGCGCAGCCGGCGTAGAAGATATCTCACATCAGCGCAGCCGGCGTAGAAGATATCCCTCATCGGCGCAGCCGGCGTTGAAGATATCTCACATCAGCGCAGCCGGCGTAGAAGATATCCCTCATCGGTGCAGCCGGCGTGGAAGATATCTCACATCGGCGCAGCCGGCGTAGAAGATATCCCTCATCGGCGCAGCCGGCGTAGAAGATATCCCTCATCGGTGCAGCCGGCGTTGAAGATATCTCACATCGGCGCAGCCGGCGTAGAAGATATCACACATTGGCGCAGCCGGCGTAGAAGATTTCAGTGTATTGCTACGACGTTCAACGGTATTCCGCTAGTGTTTATTTTGATAATAGACTAAGTCATTTCAACCTTGAATAAGCTATATCCAAAATATATGTGTCAAAATAAATTATAAATCTAGTAGACTAAATAAATTTTGAAACATTGTGTTGTGTAAAAATATTTTTTAATCAATTGAAACGCAAACCTTTAAATATCTCGAAATGAAAGAAACATGACTTAGACCACTTTCATAATAATGGGCAGTAATATTAACGTTACCAAACCTTTTATTACTCGTTTCTACTTTATTCCTCTTCTTCTTTTCGTGCCGAATACGATCAACGAGCTTGGACTATTACAAAACAAATATCAAATATCTCACAGAGACAAAGCTATTTTTTAATTATATTTAATGGAAAATATATGAAAATATGAGGTAATCACAGTGCTTACGACCTTTCTTCTCCCCCTCAATCACCAAATTTATTAATTTTTTGAAAGTTGTATATATGTTAGTATGTGGATTCGATTCGAGTACTACTAAACCATAGCCATCTATGACCCAAATTTGATCATTCATTTTTCTCTTTTTTTAAATAACATATATAAGAATCCGATTTTTTATTTTTTTATTTAAAGCAATATTCATTATCTGTAAAATGTGTATAAACATATTATACTAGAATGCGCCTCAAAAATCAATATTTTTCAATTTATTTCATATTTTCTTATTTTGATCATGTCTTATTTTGAATATGTCCAAGAACACACAATCACTTAAGCCAGCCGATGACAAGTCGTAAGACCCCATATTTCCATATATTTTCCATTAAATATAACAAAAAAATAACTTTGTAACTGTGAGATATCTGTTATTTGTTTAATAACAGTGCCTTTGTAAGTTAAAATCCAGTAATTGTATGTTCTTGGACATATTCATATAATGCTAATTTGACTATTATGTAGGTTTTTATCGACAGACCAGTTAATGAATAAATAGTACAGAGATTCAGGTTCAAATCCCGGTGGCGCAATAACAATATTTTTCGATAAAATTAATTTTATATGTATATCTTTCTAATTAATATATTTGACAGTAAAAGTTTTCGAAAATTAAATCTCCGGCTGATTGATCGAACGCTATGGCATCGCTATGCATACAAGAAATGCCCGATATAATTTTACCAATAGACTGTACAAATCTTCGGTTACACCAATCGTTTTTCCAAACTGCTTTGGTTACACAAATGATGACTCTTTGAGTTGGATGATGGCGACGGCCATCCTCAGCCGACCCGCGCCCTTTTGCACGAGACCTAGTTGTAAAGCCTCGTTCCGTTACACAGCAACCCGTCGGTAATCTCCCGACTGGTCCAGACAGGCAATCAGTCTCAATCTTCTTGTTCAAATTCTGTCGCCCCGCTCCCATCCCCGGCAGCCCGTGAGGAAGTTCCTCTCCCTCGCCCACCTCGAATCAGCCACCGTCTTTCATCCATCTCCCAGCCAATCACTGCTTCGGATCATGTCGCTTGAATTACGCTTAAACGTTAAAACGACTTTTTTACATTAATGCATATTATATTGTCAGTATTATTGAGTCATATTATTAAATAAAGTCGCGGGGCTCTTTGATTGCATGGGTGGTACCAAAGTGATCACGTAGGTTAACGCTATTTGTATGTACACACAAATGTCCTATATATAATATATCGGCAAATGAATATCACGTTCGCCACATAAAATAGGCAGGAATTATGTATATATAAGACGCCGATATATATTTCGTAATCAGTTCTCTTGAATAAATCCAACGTGAAACGACTTGAGTTTTTATTAATACGTAACCTTCACGCATCTCTTTGCATTAGTCAGTTAAAATATCCCTAAAATTGAAAAAACCAGCTCCTGAGAAAAAATACTTAATCTTTATTCTGTGCACGTTGGCTTACTTTTCACCTTCTCGAATATCATCACTTTTGACTTAATTCTTATTTAATAATATTTATTATGAGATGATTTTTCTTGTATACATTGTCTATCCTACTTTATATACCCGAAATTTTGTCATACAATTAAATTGTTTATTTTCACTCCTACATTCACAGATTTCAGTTTTTTCATACAATTATTCATATACACATTGAACATCAAACAAGTTTACGAAATACCTTTAATGTATCATGAATAAATAATATATTTATGATGAAGATGACAGTTATATAGATTAGATTTCTGTTTTCAGTAGCTACTTCGTGAGATGAAACTTGAAGAGATCTGCACAATATTTTCTGAGAATGACGTTCTATATCTGAAGTACCTACACAATAAGTTGTCATCTTTTTAGCTCAGCTCATATATTTCTAAAAGACTCTGCCAGTTGCGGAAATGGAATTGGGCGATATAAAGACATCCGATTGGTTGAAAGATTTTTGAAAAATATTTTTGATAAAATATATATATTTTATATTAGCACTATTTCACTGTTATATTAAACATCGGTATTTTTTTATATTTTACCTAAAGAAGAATTTTCTCTTAATAATAATAATAATAATAATAATAAGGCATTCCAGGCATCCACATAATAATAATAATTATTATATTATATTAACAGTTTGGTTCATGACGCTACATACAAACAACACGAGTGCAACTCGCAAAACTTTGTCAATCTTGTGTGATTGATAAAGTTTAGGGCGAGCGCAGCTTTGAATAACAACGCAGTTTGCGGCAATTTAACGGTAGAGGAAAAAATAATTGGGGAAATTTAAATAAAACGGCACTAACGCTGCACGAATTACTTATATACGTTGTATTATATTTAACTTTTAAAAAAATTAATTAATTATTCAAATTAAACACAACGTTGTGTATTTCACACTACGCTTTAATTAAAAATTATAACGTTTTAGACGCTTACCGCGCCATCTTCAGTAATAAACTAAAAAATTACTTTCATATGTTTTAAAATCATTTAGAACCAATAAACTATTTTATAAAGCGCTGAAATTAATTTATATGCATATAACATTTTCTAATAAATGCGATAATACTTGAATACATAAAGAAGTTAAAGTGCCTGACTGACTTAAGGTTAAGGTAGATTCGAATCTGAACCTATTTTTTATTTCAGGCAAATAACATGTATTAAGGAGTTCGAACTTGGATCTCTTCCAATCTGGTGAACGTGCTTTAACCGATTATGCTACACTACACAGTGCATTGACGATTGATATTTTTATTGTTCCATTGATTCCTCGACAATTTTAGTATTGCATTTCAAAACGTTTACACAAATATCGTAGTCATATGAGATTTAAAGTGAAATTTTTTTAGCTGTCCATATATATTATTATTTAATTTCTTTAAGTTCACTATATTTATCTAATTAATTATTAATTTATTTAAGGTAGCTCTAGGTGTACATGTATACAGGGTAAATATTGTGTTTCAGGCCAATTTTGTTTGGCCATTTTGATTTTGCAGGCATTTGTCAGTCGTAGAGACAAGTTGGTTACAATTTTATTATAGAGCATTTACCGCCTCAACAACACGTTGAAATTATTCAAACATTTTATTTAATAATAATGGCAACACTGTAACCATTAATGATGATAGGTATTGTCACATGTTGTCCTTGGTGGCCGAATTGCGTCGATTGGGCCTGCAACAGGACGGTCCGAGCTACGCTTTAAATTTTGCGAGAAATTTTCCCTGTCCGCATAATATCAAAAAGAGGTGATATCGACTGGCCTAATCCAATTTTTAAAAAATGATTATTGTTATATGTAGTATATTTTCACCAGTTTTTTGTTTATTCCTACCCCTTAGCCTATTCTCAAACTAGTACAAATTGCTCCTTTAGCTTGACTGCTCGATTTTTAATTTGAAGAGAGGAAGTGTTCTCATGTGATTATTCGTATTGGGTCACTACTATGAATCCATCCTAGTCAGCTATAGAATGTTTTCCAATTCCCTATTTCCGTTTCCTCTTTCCGATTCCCTTTTTCCTATCTACACATCCTTCCGATTCCATCATCCACCATTTGTGATCGGCGACTTGCGTCGGTCGCATTTATGTCAAAATGAGTCCAGAGCAGGTTAGACAAGAGAGAACTACTTACAGTAAATAGATCGATCATTAAGGAGAACACATTCTTATTGTGAAGATGTAATTATTCAGAACGTGGGTTTGTGATGTTTAAAATTTGTCGTCAAAAATACTGTCGCTGTAGCATAGTTGATAATGTTCCTTACCGAATTGGAAAAGAGATCCAGGTTCGAATCCCGGTAGCGCAACAACAATATTTTTCGATTAAATTTCGATTAAACACTGTTACAGATACAAGAATAATAAATAAAAGTATTATAACATAAAGTGTTGGATAATAAACTCGTCGATAATGGCTGCCGGTCTCCAGAGACTGCGAGCGCGGTTGTTTTGTTGTCTGTTTTTCGGTTGGTTCCGGTGTGATTTTAACCCTTCCCAAACCATGCAGTAACGCAGGTTCACCGCCCCAATATTCCGGTAAATACACACAGCATAACATTCACATTTTAGTTAGTACTAAGGAAAATATTTACGCTTAGAAATAAACAGTGAAAAGCAATTATGTAAAGCGAATCCTAGAAAAAATATTATTTTTCAATTCAATCCATTGTAAAATTAATACGTTGTTAAAACTATCACTTGTGGTAATATAGAAAGAGATCACACATTAATTTCAGAGTGAAAAGAATAACAAACATACAAATGTAATTATGTCTCTTTTTAAATAATTAAATGAAGAGATATAAGAAAGGAGGTTGTATAGATCTTGATCAACACTCCGAATTATAATATTATGTTAATCCTTTTTTCACATTAAATACTCAAAATTAATATTTTTAATGTCACTTAAGCTAATAAAAGCATTTTTTCACATTTTAGATGTTAAAAAACTCTAAACTCTTACGGTAACATGAGTTGACAGCGTGACTGCGTACGGGTATTTTATATCACGGTATGGTAAAGATTAAGGTTGATGAGAGCCCCATTTCACATCCAGGTATATGCAGGGTACGTGCAGATTGTAAAGGTGATAGACCTCCATAACTCTCTGTGTCGGGTACACATGGTAAAATCCGTAACAATTTTCTTTTATGTTGCACTCCTGTGAATACCTCCTTTAAAATATGACGCTATTTTAACACTGTTTTAAAAGATTTTTTACCCGGAAATCCTCCTAAAAACATGTTCTTTGTTTAATTTAATGTTGTATAAATTAATTATTCAATTAATATTGATTATCTGAATTCATGATTCTAACATATAGGATATATTGAAAAGTCATTTTGTGTACAAATATAAATAAAAAGAACTCTAAATATAATCCTCCTTTAAAGAAAATCAAATTATAAAAGGCATATTAAGAATGTAATAAAAAAAAAATCTCGTAAAATAACTTACTTCATTTTCTGTTAATTCTTAATACATCATTTCATCTTAATGACCCGTGATAAAGTAATAAAACCAAGAATTAGACCCTTGGGATGTCTTCAGTATTTAACTGGCAGTTAATAGTACCTATTTCAAAGCAGGTACCATACATTAAAGCCAGCGTTCTTTTAATAGCATCATATAAATGTGTTTTAGTCTGTGGTTGCCTTATGTATAATATTAGATACAGCTCAAGGGGCAGCGATTCTCAAATATATTGACTAAGAGAGAAATGTTTAGAACATTGTTTAGTTAAAATGCGATACAGATAGATATTCCGGAATTCGATTTTTTTTAAATACATGTACGCATATATTTCCATAACCTGAAACAAAAGTTATTGTAAAATGTTGTGTTATTGTCACCAATTTTAGTTTTGTTTCTACCCCTTACCCAACCCTTAATCAGTACACATTGTTCCTTTGGCTCGACTGGTTTGAATTGTATTCATAAAATTTGTCTGATCACTAGTTCATATACCGCTGTGATTTTGGTGTGTTGTGAACATTGAAACTCGTTATATCATCGTTATAACATCAACCAGGTGAGACGAACTGTTCTTTTGGTTACATAAGTACATCCTGATCCGCTATCTAAGGAATCCCTCATCATTCCCTCATTTCTGACTCCCTATTTTCTATCCACTCATCCTTTCCGATTTCTTTGCCCACCACTGTGATCGGCGACTTGAGACGGTTACAAATAGGTCAAGCAATATATCACAATATGATCCAAATGACAGCAATCCCCAGACACATCGAATAAGGACACCTTAGACAGACAAAAAATCTACCTTATTTGCTTAAGCATCATACAAATTTAATTCAGGAGGCTTTCAAGAGGTGGTTGAATAGCGGGTTGTTAATAATTCACACAGTTAAGAGGAACACTCAGTAGGGGTACAATGAGATTAACCTTTAAATCGGAGAAGCCAAACATAACACGAAGCTAAATGCATTCTAGAATAAAGCGTTAATAACGAATGAGTTGGAATTACGATGTTATTTTTAAAAAAACTTTTCTTTAAATCGTTACGATAATTTATTTTTATTTTACAAGTAAAATGTGTTTTTTTTCAGAGGTATTCAACTTTAAAATGGAATAAAACTCATAAAAATCGTGGCATTGGTGTATATTTTTAAACCATTAGTGTTTAAATATGATTTCGCGTGTATGGGCACCACCGCAGTTAGGTCGAATAAAACGCAATCTTGAAGTCCAATTTTCGACCACTTTTTAAGTAGCCGGAGCCGTACATCGGCAATATCGCGACAAATGTTGGCTTTCATGTCGTCTATCGTCTAGACTAACCACTTTACAAATTCCTACAGAAAATAATACAAAGGTGTTAAATCACACGATCTTGGAGGCCTATTCACAGGTCCATTACGCGAAATTATTCTTGTTGAAACCACAGCTCTTCCATATTAATGCTATTCAATTGGGGATCGAAAAAGTCAGTAATTATGCATCTATTGCTGTGCATGATGGCGAATCAAAAGCTTATTTCGGTGCACACTGTACATCTCTACAGATGTGTATTATCAATTAGAGTATACGTGGTGCGAAAACGATCCATGGTTATTAGAATTACTTGCTCGGATGGACGATTATGTCGACCGTAAAATGGACGTAGCGCAAGCTACGTTTCGTGAACCGAATCACGATTTTCGAAATAAATTTGCACAATTTGCAAGCGTTCTGGCGTAAGTATATTCATGGTGAAATGGTAAACCAAACTGAGCACAAATCAGCTGTCACCTGTCAAAATTGGCCGTCACTGGGAAAAGTGCTGACTCTGACTGTGATCGAAATATGCCATCAAATGATGATAACAGTGGGAAGATGGTGGTAATAAAACAAACACACTTACAAGAAAATGTATTGTGTAAAATTCTGTAAATTATAATAATAAATTGGAGAATTTAATTTGTCGATGTCATTATATAACACAATCTACACATTCGTGAAATCGGATGCCGACCACACAATATTGCTGTGGTTAGGTGTCTAGTCTGAATGTTTTATGCTTCTTTACGTAGGTGTGACTAGGGTATTTGGCGTCCGGGGTCGAACTATCAATAGACTCGGGTAATAAAGGGTAACCGTGAAATTTTTCAGGAATGCCTCTAATGCCATTTATTTAATAATGCTGATATGTGGAATTTCGGCAAAAATACAACCTTTTAGAGGGAATCGGTCGTTTTGCCTTTGTTAATACGAATATTATTTTCAAACGGTCATTGTTGTTCTTCCGGACTGACTAGTCTGCTGTTAAATCAGCTTTATCAAATAATTTTATATGCACATGTCGAACTGTTATGAGAAAGTGAAATATTTTTGAATCCATAAATAATTATTTCTAATAGTGTTAGTACATGTTTTAGAATATTTCATTCCAATATTTTGTACTATGCTATTTTTTTTTATTTTTTGTGCACGTCGTATAAGGTCTGAAAGTACTTAGATGTACAATAAATTATAATTAATAATAATTATATACCTACATTTTTATTTTTTTTAATTTCTATCATAATTTGCTTATTTTATATTTAAAGAATACTACAAAAAATATACAGTTGTTAGGCACTTAAATTTAGTAATTTGAGGTAGAAAGAGATGACCATATATATGCTCTGTATAATATAAAATAATTTTTAAAGTCTAATAATGTAGGATGGGAAAAATCTTGGTGACGTTCAAATCTTTAAGTTGTTACTCATGGTCTTTCTGGTCTTCTCTTATTGGTGTCAATACTCGTGGTTTTATCAATCTTGTTATTTTACTCGGTGTTATAGGACGAATGGAAGGAATTAGGAAACAGAAGTGCTCAAATACCAACTATACACCAGAAAAAACACGACCCACCGGAGGTGCTGAATTGTCTGGATTTTACTTCACTGTAGCCACCGGTCTTCTGACTTTAAAACACATACTTCGATGATCCGCTCGAAGCATTCTCGAACTCGAACACTTCGTTGATAGCGCGAAGTGAGCACTGCCCGCACCAGATGAACAGTTCAACTATCAACTCCGCATGGCAGAACGATAATTCAAAATGTTAGACGATCTCGATTGCAGGACGTCAACTTCATAGTTCATCTTAACATTTCTATAAATAACTCGTTGAAGATAACTTATTTACTGTTAACTGTCTAACGCACTACAATAGCAACCAAAATCATAGACAATACACAGAAAAGGTCATGCTCTAAGGCAGAGGTTCCCAAACTTTTTTGTGTCGTAGACCCCTTGCCATGTTTTTCGTTTTTTGGTAGACCCACTACTTACCTGATATTGATTTTTTGTAAATTTATAATTATAGTGAAGTTTAGTGTTAAAAACTTAAAACACAAAGTAAATGCCTACATCCTACAACTAACACAATTTTATAAACATGTATAATATTTTTTTTACTTCATAGGTACTTTTATAAATAATGTATATGTCTTTATATTATAAGATTATAATGTAAGTAAATAGGTACTATCAGTGTATGTTGAGATCCACTATCGTGGACCCCCATTTTCATTTCATGGACCCCCAAATTTTTTTTTCGCTGACGTAGACCCCTTGCAGGTTATCATAGACCCCTGGGGGTTGATATAGACCACTTTGGAAATCACTCCTCTAAGGTATAAAGCGGAGGGAGGAAACAGTTAATGTGTTAAGAACCATTATATCAACATGTTACGTTCACACGCGCGCGCACGGCGATCAGAGATTCATATACCTAATATAAAGATAAATAATACTTCCTTTGCATCACATCCATATCATCTGAGCCGGTTTGTAATATATTTTTACAAATAAGGGACACCCTATAATTTAGTCCAATATTATGACTTCATTAGGCTATAATTATTTGCATCTTGTTTCTCTGTTTCTTTATTCTCTGATTCTTAGAGCGTAAAAGACCTCCGCTTGAGCCGCGCTGTGTTAATTATATGCCATGTTGTAGTGTTTTCTGTTTTATGCTACGTGACAATTACCGTTTGACCCAAAGGATGAAGGCAGCTAAGTGTGTGCTTACTGACGTCAGAATATAAACCTTAAAATAATAGGAAACGTATTTGCAACGCTGTAGTACAAAAGCAACATAATCAGAAATCACAATCGCTATGTCAGACCCCCCGGGAAGGTTTCATCGCCTCGCAACACAATTTTCGCCAACGTTGCGATCGCTTTATCAACTTTTACGTCAAATTTTCAATTAATAAATTGAAATTTTAAGCAAAAATTCAAATATCAGTTGTTGATGGAAAAAAACAAAATTAAATCTTCAAATTTAGCTTAGTTGATTAATAATAAACATAAGTAAAAACATTATTTGTAATATTGTATTATTGATTCTTTTTTAACCTTTACCATACCATGCTAAAAATACCCCACGCAGCCATGCTGTCAACTCGTGTTACTGCAAGAAATTTGAGTTTTGTAAGCACTTTAAATGGGGAAAAAAATGCTTTTACAAGTTTAAATGACTTTAAAATAGTTAATGTCACAGTTACTATAAATATAATAAGAAATAATAAATATAATTATTTAATATGTTCATTTTATTCTCAAACGTTATTCTTATAACGCATTCGTTAAAAGACTCATCTAACATGATCTTCATTTTTATCTCTCTTCATTTAAATTAATTTGTGATCTTTTCATGTGATACAAGTGATATTTTTAACGCAGATAGCATGCAAATCATCAATTAATTATAGCGTTGAATTAAAAAAATATTATTTTTATTATGATTCGCTTCACATAATTGGTTTTCCACTAGTCATTTCTAAGCGCAAATGTTTTTTTTAGGAATAGATAAAATGTAGGTTTTACATTATTTGTATTTATATAAATACGATTTAATTGGCTCGGTATACCTATGTTAATGCATGGCTAGGGAAAGGTTAACGTTGAATTTTTGTTTGGTCATTTATCGTGTGAGTAATTATGACCGTGATTTGAATGTTTATGTAGGCTTTTATCACCGAACCTAGCTATCTAGCTTAGCTTGGAGTGACCCACTTACCGCCTTCCCTCCGGAGTAGCTGAGATAAATCTTGAAGGTCGTGACTCCATGCTAGAGAAACGAGATTTAATGACTTTTTTTAAATTATTGGGTATTTATTAATTGTACGATATTGCTGACTATACCAACTGCGCCAATTGTGGTGTATTCCAACGTTGTGTAGTGACTCTTTGTGGATCAAAAATATGCCGCTGTTTTTGGAGATGGTTCCCGGATTCGCGTCGTTGGAATAATACCAGAGTATTCTGTTGTTATTTATCCTCGACGCTTACATACAATATAAATTGTAACATTATAAATTACGCTTCAATATTTTAAATATTACTACTTAATATCATTTAAAAATTAAAGGCCATTGGAAAATAATTATTATGATAATAGTAACACTTGCGACCGATCTACCGACGCACGGAGCTCGAACGTGGATTCACCGCTAAACAAGTGAGGCGGCTGCCCGCGCGTTTTGCGTGCGGCTTCGGCCGTCGCAAAGATGGTCGACTTTACAAATCGCACAGCAATTTAAATTTGAAATTTATAATTTAACGAAATGTTTTATTTCCATCTTGGACTCGGGATGAAAGATCCATAATTAACGTTGGACGATGTCGCAAGCGGATGACAAGTCAATTCTACATAACCCATCACGCTTCGAGTAAATAATAATAATGATATAAAACATTTATATTTTACTGCAAATTAAAGACAGCCAATACAAAAAAGTCAATTTTCAGGGTACGTAACTTAAAATATTAAATTTGTTTAGTATTTAATATTGTTTGTTTAACCACCTAATTAATTACTACACCAACCGACTTCGGAAAACACAATTTCCTTCGTTAGGATATCAAATAAACTAACCAAAACAATAATTTATACAAGTATACTAAGAATATAAATTTAATTATTATTTGTGGTGTTTATAAGACAGCTGATTTCCATATTGGTAAAACATGTTGAAATTTTAACATTAACGTCAAAGAACGTAATTTATGATTTTTCAGAATTTTCCAATCATTTATTAGAAAATGATCATACTTTTGATAAAAAAATTGGGATTGTCTGTGTTACATATAAACATTGTTGGTCTTAAATTTAATAATTTAGAATCATTAGAAATAAATAAAGCGTCTAAAATATTCCAAGATATTATAAATAATCATCGGAATTTAACCTATTTAAAAAAAAAATCTAATAATTTTGTATCATTAAATCAATTTCCACATCTTACATCGTCGTAAGTAATTTAGGTCGAGTACAAGATTTATTTAAAAGGTTTTTTAAAAACATTAATTTGATATCCTTATGATGAATATGGTGAAAAATATTGTTGTTGCGCCACCGGGATTCGAATCGGATTACTCAAAGGTATTTGAGATTCCGTAATAACAAAATAGATGGCTCTTTCAAATAATGGAACGATACATGTATTCATTTGAAAATGGTAACACATAGGTTCGAAAATTTGTCGTTAAAAATAATGTCGCTGTAGCATAGTTGGAAAATGCACCTTCCCCGGTTTGGAAATAGATTCAGGTTTTTATTTAAAACATAAGGTAATGCATTATTTATATTGTTATTGACAAATTACATATAAGATTTATATAACTATATTTATACTTTTAAAATTAGCAATATTAACTTTGTGGTTAAAATTCATATTTTTAATTATTATCTTTGTTTTATTAACCACTAAATTGAGTTTAAATACAATTTTCGAAAAATACAATTTTCTTCTTCAGGATGTCGTTTTAAAATAGATTCTGGTAAAGAAACAATAATATATGTTTTTAGTTAGTATTGACATCCTGAAGAAAAAAATGGTATTCTTCGAAACCGGTAGATGTGTTTAAACTCAATTTAGTGGTTAATGAAACAAAGATAATAAATAAAAATATAACTATATTTATATATGAATTAAATATATTAATTAGAAAGATATACATATAAAATCAATTTTATCGAAAAATATTGTTGTTGCGCCACCGGGATTCGAACCTGGATCTCTTTCCTAACCGGGGAAGGTGCTTTATCCAACTAAGCTACAGCGACATTATTTTTAGCGACAATTTTCGACCCTATATGATGGAACGATTAAATGTATTAATTTCAAAAAGGTAACATATAGGGTCGAAAATTGTCGCTAAAAATAATGTCGCTGTAGCTTAATTGGATAAAGCACCTTCCCCGGTTAGGAAAGAGATCCAGGTTCGAATCCTGGTGGCGCAACAACAATATTTTTCGATAAAATTGATTTTATATGTATATCTTTATAATTAATATATTTAATTCATATTTAAAATATCACAGACCTATGTTCTGAATAATTACAACTTCACAATAAGAATGTGTTCTCCTAAATAAGCTATATTTATATTTATAAATCTCAATGAGTCAAATAATATATTTTGTAATTTAGTATAGAAGATTAGTTGTTAATAGTGTACTAAAACCATGAAGAAAAAATACATCTGCTCTTGTTTTATTTCACACGTTCATTATTTACGCTGACGTTGCGAAAACCAACACCTCATATTTTCGAAATCAAAAGATTTTTCAATATTTTTTATATATTATTTTATTAACGATGTAATTTTAAAACACACACCCAAATTTCACCAATATTGAACCGCGTTAACTGGTACTGGCGATTAATGGATTAAAAATAAATATAAATATTACCGGCCTTTATATTGAATTTACTAATTAACTGTAATGTATTTAGGCCGGTTTTTTTTCTTCTTTAGACTCCACGATACTCTGAGTACTCTACATGCGGCTAGACCGCCAAATCTTCTACTACAAGTGCATCAGCGCTAATCACTTTGACACTTTTACAAACTACCTTATTATTATAAACATCATATGTGTTTTATATTAATACATGAATTGGAAGAGTAAAAAATTACTGATAAAAAACCCTCTGTATTTAGGCCGTATTGTCTTTTATACCGCCAGTTAGGCGGAAATTATCTCACCCTGGTTGTTCTGTGTGATGTCTAAGTGTGAGATATTTAACATTCATATATACACATTAAGATATATGTAATCTCGAGAACCGAGGAGTATTGAAAGAGAGCGCAACTGCGCATCCATGGTTTTTTAATGCTTTAAATGCTTGGCGCCGGTCAACTTTCTCACATACTCTCACATCTATCACCAAGCTGTCACACACACATACAAATAACTTTGACCGATGTCAAACATCTCAAAATGTAATAAAAAAACGGCTCACCTTTTAACAAGTTTAGATATGAATTGGAAAGATATACATATAAAATCAAATTTTATCGAAAAATATTGTTGTTGCGCCGCTGGGATTCGAACCTGGATCTCTTTCCTAACCGAGGAAGGTGCATTATCCAACTATGCTACAGCGACAATATTTTTAGCGAAAGTTGTCGCTTTATATATATATATATATCTTATATGTATATAATTTTATATGTATATCTTTCTAATTAATATATTTAATTCATATTTAAAATATCACAGATCTATGTTCTGAATAATTACAACTTCACAATAATAATGTGTTTTCCTAATAACAAGTTTAGAGTTCAAAATTAAAGTTTTTCTTAGAAAGTAACAACTGGGATTTTTACAAGGCAAGTCACGTTTTATAGGCACAACATGTTAAACTTTTCTTGTAGTGAGTCTTCAACTTTATTCCTGTAGGTTGGCGATATTTTAACTACAGAGGAAACCCTTCCTTGAGTCTAATTTAATTATGATACAAGTCTTTCTCTAGAAAGAATAACACGATTTAGATTCAGTTCTATAGAATTTATGGTTTTTTATTGTATGAATTTATAGTTTCGTGATGAAACGTACTTTGAAATAGATTAGAGTTAATAAAAAAAAATATATTTTACGAGTGGCTCAAAAATATAGACTTTTGTTCATGAATATTTGATTCGTTACATTTATTAAATACAATAATATCACCATTGAGAAATAAATTTATACATGTAGAGACAGAATCGAAAATAAGTGTGAGGTCCGAGTGTTAGTATATGTGTGTATGTGTCCACGGGAGCGCTACATGGGAAGTGATAGGTCCGTGTGTGTGTACGGGCAATATGAAATAAGAATTATGAGAATGATTTTGAACGAGCTATGAGAATGAATTTCAACCACATTTATACCTTTAGCACATAACTTAATGATTTTTTAAATGTCAAATTTTTGTAAGATATGTATCAGAATGGTGGGAGTAACATGGCAGTATTAAGTCATTTTTGATCAAAAGTGGAGTTAAAAAGTATAAGATGTACGTAGTATACTCGAGGCAGTGCCGAGGTGCAAGTAGATGTATCCGAGGAGCTGGCCAGGAGAAGAGCGATCGATTCTAGACTTCCTTGGACTGGTTGCGGCGCGATGTATTATTGTTTGGTTTGGTGAGTACCAGTCGGTATTGTATGATTGTCGAATGGCTCGAGCAGGACCACCACAATAGTCTGAAGTAGGTTGTTATGGTGGTGGGTCAAGAATGTGAGGAAGAAGTAGATCTCCCACTCGTTGGTCCGACCAAATGGAAAACTTTTCTGGTGATAGCCCTAAGATCTACACTTTACACAGTGTAACGTTCACCATTACAGCCACAATCAACCTCCATAACTATAAAATTTTAAAAGTTATATATATATTATATGTTACTATGTAGAAACACTCCGAGTATTTAACTTCGCTGTCGCCATCTATGCTCTGAAATTTGATATTAATTTCCCCGAAACTACATAGATGTCACCATATTTTTCGATATAATATAATATTAATAAATTCGTCTCTATGATATATTTAAAATTTGTTTAATAACAATACATTTGGAGGTAAAAATCTAGTAATTGTGTATTCTTACAAAAATTTGGACATCCTCAAATATTGCTAAGAGTCTTTTTGATTGTTCTTTAAAATCTATAAATAATGTATAGGTTCATTAATCAAACTATTTTTTTAGATTTTTCGAAGTATTATGAATATATTAAAATATTTGAAATTAACGAATATTTGGAAACTCTAATGATAACCACAATTTTTAATCTTCAAATCTGAATAAAATTGATATGACCAGATTACCTGTATAATCAAAGAACCACCTAGCAAGGCAATTACGCGTGCACCATGCCGGCTATTAAACGCATAACTAAATTACAAATCACCTTTCGTTACCATTAGATATAGTTAATCGCGACGTCAACTAATAATATTAAGTAAGATAATTCGAACGGTCGAGATTACTCGTCAGTTTAGACCAAGAATCAGAATAAAAGGCCCTCAAGGTAATGACGTTTACTCGAAATGTCGGAAGTGTAAAAGTCCTTTTTACTATTACTATTTGACGCATGTTTCCCAAAAAATACTCCGTTATCTATTTACTCGTATAACCTTAAATATAACGTATATATATTATACACAGAATAATTTATTCATTATTTGATTGTTAGGTACGAGGAATCTTTAGTTGAATAATTCACATTCATCCTTTACGACTAAGGGATCCAATCCCGGTAACCCAGCCCAGTACACACAAGGCTTGAATCGCAGCATTAGTGCCTACGCATAGCACGGGATTAAAATGATGGATTATTTTTGGGGTACCAAAATTAGATCAAAACTAAATTATGCTTTGCTTTGCTTCCTGCAAAAATGCTATATATGGCTATATTTGCCTTTCAATACACTTGAGATTTTGAATGGTGCTATTTTTGTGACCAGGGTTTGAAAAGCCATTAATGAAATTTGCGAAAGTTCTGACAGATGCTAATCCTGGTTTCGAAAGTTTGTACTCTACAAATACAGATAACCTATAAAATTTAACGTGTTAAATTAGATGTGATGAAATCTCTGGTCGAATCTAATCCTCGTCAAACCATTTATGACAAAACCAATCACATAAATTCAGATCTCCCTAATTAAGAATTCAAAAGTATTTAAAACAGATCAGATAAAGTGAATACAATAGATTTTTGGATGCCGCATGAACTAACTTAAGCTAGTAAAGAAGAGCGAGTGAAAAAGAACGATCCGCGGAATAATTTAAGAGCAAATTTGGAAGATAGACAATACCCGCCGTATACGCCAGACTTTGCACCTTCCGATTACCACTTCTTTCGGTCTATAAAATAAAATTTAATGTAGCCGAAATAGAAAGTTTCAGCTATTTCGAATATAAACTTTTTTTTAAAGTTGTTAATTTGAAAAACATATGTTAAGAAAGATGGGGTTTATATTACGTAATAATATTATTTTTTTAAATATTGTACTTTAAAATAATGGTTTACTTTCCGATACCCCTAATAAAATTAATATTTAAACAACCCTTGTTCATATTGTTTTATTACATATACCACATTTTCTTTGAATTTAAACAAAGGTCTTATCAAAATATACATTGGTTTAAATTCTGTATTTATCTTGGGAATAAATGTACACAGTATCATTCTGTAGATGGATACGTATTATCAGAACAAGACGATTAATCTGTGCCATGCACGGTTTCAGAGATTAAACACATTTTATATCAATTTACCAATTAAAATTAATTTATTCTTTAATTTTTACAAAGTTTGAGATGCCTAAATTACAATAACTATTCAAAATTTTCCAATCATCTTTTGAAAACAAACCATTCTTTTGATATTAATAAGGGTTTAGAAATTATACATACAAATACTAGGGGTTTACAGTTAGATAAATTAAAAATTTTAGAAATAAAAAAAAGTGTTAATAGTTAATATTATAAATAACTAAATCCTCTTCGCAAATAGTCACCTTTTAAATTTGTTTCTTACTTTTCAACATTTTATAGTTTTGTTTTTATCAATGTTTGTATTTTTAATATCAGTATACATTGTTTCCTGAAGAAGATACCATAGGTATCGAAACATGTAGAATAATTAATAAATAGTGGTTCAAACAAAGTATTTTGTATAATTATTAATAAATATGAATTAAATATATTAATTAGAAGTTAAAGTAGAAATATAAAATCAATTTTATCGAAAAATATTATTGTTGCGCCACCGGAATTCAAACCTGGATTTTTTTCCAAACCGGGGAAGGTGCATTATCCAACTATGCTACAGCGACGATATTTTTAGCAACAAATTTTCGAACCTGTATATTACCTTTTTTGATATTGATACATTTAATCATTCCATTATTTGCAGGAGCCATCTACCTTATTTTTACGGAATCTCAAATACCTTTGAGTATGACCTAATTAATTTTGTTAAATTTTGTTCACTGACAACTTCACGATAAGAATGTGTTCTCCTAATAATTATTAATAATTTTTATTAACGTTAAATACAATAATACCACCCCAATATATCGACAG
Source organism: Eubasilissa splendida (assembly GCA_031772225.1). Taxonomy (NCBI): domain Eukaryota; kingdom Metazoa; phylum Arthropoda; class Insecta; order Trichoptera; family Phryganeidae; genus Eubasilissa; species Eubasilissa splendida. Next base: position 26,677,517 of record CM062859.1, read on the forward strand.
CGGAATGTTAGATATATAAAATTTTCTCTCTTGACTATTCTCTTTCTTTCCTATTACACATTCTTAAGCACAAGGAAGAAAGAAAATAATGCAATAATTAAAAATATACCAACAGCTGCAAGTCGCCAAAGTAATCAACGCGCGCTACCGCTTATTAATAATCCAATTCTAATTATATTTAATAATCCTTTCGCGAATGAAACTAATACGATGCAGATGAAATTTATGAACCAGCCGACGAAAAAAGTAAGTACCTTTATATTATATTATCCATATTTCCATCAACAACGTGAGAGAAATAAATGATTTAAATATTTTAATTGAATTATTACAGGGCGAATTGTATCTGTCGCACATTTGTAAATGAACTAATTAATTTAAATTCAAATATTTATTTACCCTATATACAAAATTGGATGATCTATGATTTAATATTTATTTAACGTCATATATACGTATATCTGCTAGTATAAATATATATATTGTGACGTCTGGTCTTCATGATATGACGCCATTTATGCACATCCACCGGCTTGCTCAGAGGATTGCATGAAGTGCGTGGGTCTGGTTCACAGAATTCAACATAATCTTCTGCCACTCACTTTAGCCAGCATTCTCAAGGAAAAATAAAAAGATTATTGCAAATTTTAATCACAAAGTTTAATACAAAAAGAAACAATAAAATAGAATATAAAAATAGAAAACATTAAGCATTCCATCACAAAATGTGATGTGATGAAAGACATGATTTTGGCAATTTTTCCACAATAATATTGAAATTTACTATTATTTCCAGAACTAAACGAACATAATTTTAAATATGAATTAAATATATTAATTAGAAAGATATACATTTATAATCAATTTTATCGAAAAATATTGTTGTTGCGTCATCGGGATTCGAACCTGGATCTCTTTCCTAATCGGGGAAGGTGCATTATCCAACTATGCTACAGCGACGATATTTTTAGCGACAATTTTCGATCCTATGTTACCTTTTTGATATTAATACATTTAATCGTTCCATTATTTGAAAGAGCCATCTACCTTATTTTTACAGAATCTCAAATACCTTTGAGTAAACTGATTGCAGACGCCAGAATTATCAATTCATTTTTATATTTAAAATATCACAGACCGTCTGTTCTGAATAATTACAACTTCACAATAAGAATGTGTTCTCCTAAAAAAAGAACATAATTTCGTTCAAATAATAATGTGCTACAACACTTGATTCTTAGAAATGCGAAATCGTTATAGGAAATAGCACACATCATTTGTCACCTGACAGTTTGTCGGGTCAGATTGTAGTACAGAAATAACTTGGCAAATAGATTCGTCAACACTAGCACGAAAACCATTAGTTTTAAATAAATTGTAAAGAAACAAATGTGCTACAATAGAAAATTATTCGTTTTAAATCAGAATATGTAAAGAAAGATTAATGCTACAATAAAAAAATCACAAGTTTTAAATTCCATTGCTGCAGAGTTCGCAGTCTTCATTTTAATTTGGCCAGTCCAAGGTACCCGTTAAAACTTGTAACTCTTACTCGCCGAAACGTCAGGACGGCTGGGTCATCTGGTGGCATTTGGTTCTTCGTGGATTGCTCGCGTCTCCTTGGTTGTAAGAATCATATCGTGGGGTACTGTCTAGCGGCGGACCGACTCGTACCCCTCCTCCATTGCACGGGAGAAATCCTTCCCGTGGCATTCAGTGTGTCGTGGCATGAGGAGTTTTAATAAAACGTAACAATAACATCCCTTTGACAAAATTTAAAAGTTAAATGACTAGAAACGAGGAAATGAGTTAAAAATAGGAATGAAAAAACAAATAATTGAATGAGGAATGAGTCAAATGAGTGAAATGAGAAATGAGCGAGGAAGGGATGCGTCCATCCTGAAATTACACATATAATTAGTCAACAGTTAAATTCAAATATGATGCAGGTCAAAACATTATATTATTCTCACCCCTTCTTACTTATATGAAGTCACATTTTCGATTTATGCTTCGGATTAGACCGTCCGTTCATATAGCTATCTGTCACCCGAAAAATAACGTTGCTCGGATCCTTTTCTTTACGCGGTCAGTGGTGCCAACTTGTGAATGTTAATTCCCAACATATATTGTGCGCGGCAGGTACCACATATAACGTTATAATATCTATATATAATACAAATTAAATGTATTAATTATAAAGATATACTTTTAAAATAAGCAATGTTATCTTTGTGGTTAAGATTCATATTTTTATTTTTTATCTTTGTTTAATTTTAGTGGTTAATTAAACAAAGATAAAAAATAAAAATATAAAGATATACGTCTAAAAATGTATCGAAAAATATTTATTAGGAGAACACATTCTTATTGTGAAGTTGTAATTATTCAGAACATAGGTCTGTGATATTTTAAATATGAATTAAATATATTAATTATAATATTTAAAATATCACAGATCTATGTTCTGAATAATTACAACTTCACAATAAGAATGTGTTCTCTTAATAATAAAAAGATGTATCAATGTGTCCAAAATTTAATAAAAATGAATTGATAATTCTGGCGTCTGCTATCAGTTTACTCAAAGGTATTTGAGATTCTGTAAAAATAAGGTAGATGGCTCTTTTAAATAATGGAACGATTAAATGTATTAATATCAAAAAGGTAACATATAGGTTCGAAAGTTGTCGCTAAAAATATCGTCGCTGTAGCATAGTTGGATAATGCACCTTCCCCGATTAGGAAAGAGATCCAGGTTCGAATCCCGATGACGCGACAACAATATTTTTCGATAAAATTGATTTTATATGTATATCTTTCTAATTAATATATTTAATTCATATGTTGCTGTCTCCTCAAGAAAAGTAATATTTAAACCTTTTTTATCGGTCGTTCAAATCCGAACATAGGGTAGATGTTAAAAATAAATGATTACGTCATGATACAATGGATTTAGATAATGTACACACCATAGCTAACCTTAATATAGAATCATTCCGTATATATAGAAAATTAATAGAAATTTTCAAACATATAAATAAAATGAACAGTAGAAAGGACTCCATATAAATATCATACACCTGGACGATGTTTACCTAAATGTTTATCAATGTGGAGAATATTGACTAGTGTATTTCTAATATGTTCCTTAGTCCTAGTATAAAAATTACGATAGTATAATTTACCGTTCCGGGTACATGCTACATGGTGACACTGAGGTTATATTCTTTGTCTCGATGCCCTAGCAGCTATTTTTTAAAAGCCTGCTTTTAAATAACGCGGTTTGTGTCTTGTCTGTCTATAATATCGTACGAGTTACGCGCGTTTTTAGCTCGATATAATATATATATATATATAGATTAGTGTGAAATGTGTCAGTTGTTTTGTAAATAAGTGTGCGTGTCCGCAATGAGAGCGGTGTGATAACGGACGGATGGTTGTGCGAATGTCGGTATATGGGAGAGCCATTATGAGGCGCCGCGCCCATGGGAAGCGCTCTCTTATCTACCCGTCTACTTGTAAATACTTGCTTTTAGTGCAACTGTTGTATTAATTGGTGTACCATACCAAGTAATTATTTTAATAAATTGAAAATTGCTATACCACCTGACCAAGTTAAACCAGATACAAAACATATGATATAACACCAAAGAGTTATTACAATTAGGCCATCATCACAACACGTTACGTCTGTTTGGTATTTATGATAGATCCACAGATGCTCCATTATGTTTCCTATTTTTATCTGCCCTCCCCACTTCTATGCCAAATACAGTATTGTCTATGACTTTTGAACTATCAAGGAGAGTAGATGTCGTGCTATGAGCTCGTCACTAACATATTATTTGTAAAGTTACTATTTGCTAGTGTGTTCTCGGTTCCTCGCGTGTGCGTACCGAAACCACTCACATGTCACAGTGCTTCATGCTGATCATCGAAGAAATTTCAGGAGAGAAAATTTTAGTCGTGTTCTTTCTGGTTGGTCCTCGACTCTTTGTTGTCCTGTACCTATACCAAATCCTTCCTATGAGATTTCCTATGATCACCAATTTCTCTCGGCTACCTCCATATATTCTAGCAATATCTCCAAACTAATTCTTCTGAAATAATGGAATGCAGAAATTTGTTCCAGTATAATTGCTATTCTAATCACTGTTAATAGCCCACGCTACTGTAACTGCCCATAAATATTCAAATGTCCCGTTAATTGCACTTAAGACAACGCGCGCCGACAATGTAAAAGTAAATGAGAACATTTATTCCCATGTTTTTCATTTTAAAAAGTATTTTAAATGTAAAACCTACACATTACATGAAAAAAAAAAATATTTTAGTCAGCCGTTAGTTTGGCATATGCTGCGGGCCTATTATGGTGTACACCTGCTCTTTGTGGTACATGACATTAAATACACAAAGGATTTAAAGTGTAAAAGGCCCGAAGCGGCAGTAGATGATCGTTTTGAATGTCGATTGTAAGAAGGTCATAGGTCTAATGAATGTCATACAGTTTTCGAGATATTTGAACTTTTTATAAATTGGTACCCTTTGTTACATAGATTTTTTACATTACTCACAATTACCTTTCTAACAGTGGCGGTCGGTTACTGTGTGCAGAAGGGATGCTGGATAATGATTTTATACCAACTATCAAATAATAATAATAATAATAATAATTCAGCTTCAAGTATTTAGACGTGTCACACAAACAGAATCCTCAAAACAATCCGCTCGCTTTATAATATGTATCCAATTGTATGCATTATGCTCATAAGCGTTAAAGTCGTTTTTACTGAATACGCATGCGCGAAAGTCGAATACTTTCAAACTTTGCGGATACAGAACGAATGGTAGAATCTATTGTTGCTGGTATCTGTGTATTTACGCGATTCATATATGTTATACGAGAATGTATATGTATTTCGATTAGCTCCGTGCGCGCATCGTGTCGTAGTGTGTGTTATGAGTGGTCTCTAAAAATCAGGATGAATTTATTTGCAGCGGTACTATTTTCGGCTAGAAACAAAAAGTCCAAAGCTTATTGACTCTAGAACACAAGGGTTGCGGAGTATCCAAACCATGTATAAAGCGACCGCGCCTGCTTTCTAAGTGATTTTTTGATTATTATAAGAGAATTTTTGTTGGTATATTATTAATTTTTTTTTTTTTGGATGGATGTATTTTCGTGGACGGCTGTATCTAAGATATTTGTCCAGGTGTATGGGATTCATATGGGGTCGTTTCTACTGTTCATGTTTGGTACGAGTGATGTGTGAGAAAGAGATAAATGTATCGCGCCTCTCGCATCCGAATCGTTGAACTATTAACACATTAAATTGACCTGTACTAGGTTCTATCGAAGTATTCAGATTAAATAATTTTCTAACGATCTAATCTCGCACACAAAAAGTAATCCTCATGCTCGTCTTCTCAGTGTGAATTGTGACTTTGACGTCAGCAGACGTCAATTTGACCGATATTTGTTCGATCTCAACATCGCGATAGCATTCGCGGTGTGGAAATTTTAGCTCCAGTGCACCAGAACTGTATTTTGTGATATTGTGTTTTGATCACGTATAACAATATCACATCACCGTATTCCATTAGGATCGGAGGTCGGTTCATCCGCATGTCATTTGTGTGATATCGGCGGCAACTGCGGGGATTACGGAGACGTCATATACAAGGCAAGGCGAGAGGTCCTTCCGAATCCCGGTTCCTGAGATCACTGGTCCTTCGAATAGAACCCCTATCCCCTCACCGACCTCATCCTGTACCAATAATTCCTTACTTCCCTCCCATACCCAGCGGTGATTTCGATTTACAATCGGAATTGTCGCATTCCATTCCGCGGAACGCTCGACCCGGAGATTGCGCAATTCGTCCATTTAGATTTATAGTTTGAATTCACCAGGTAAGTCAATGTTTGAGAGTATTTTTTTAAATCATTTCTTCGGGGTGATAAAGAGTAGTTCCGTTTCTATAAACATAAGTTAAAAATATAACAGTTACCCAACCGTGAACCATTTTTGTACAACCTTTGAACAACTTTCTACCCTTGTGAAGGTTTTATGCTTCTTTTTGTACATGTTATAACAGCGGTTAAAAAAGTTGCCCGAACACAAACTTTTACTGACTTCTAACGCCAAACAGTTGCCGTGAACAAACTTAACCTAATATACTTCCACCCTGTCGAAGGGTGAAGTACCCCTGGTAAATTAGAGTGCCTTTGGATCCAACGCACAACAGGTCGACTGTTCATCGTAGTTTCCACTGGGGAGAGTCTCCGATAAAAATATAATAAACATAAAAACTTCTGAAAGCGCTGAGTATCGATCCTGCTACCTCTCACTTGCTAATGTACTCACATTACCATCTTGCTATTCCGCTTAGACTGTGGTGTTAAATTTATTGATTTTTTGTTAAAATATAATGCATTAATATATATTTTTTTTATATTTACACATTGTTAAGGGAGTACATTCATTTTTCCAGTTTGAAATTCGAGAAATTCTACATATGCTTTTAAGATGAGGCTAATAGTTAAATTATTATAAGTATCAGAGAAATAATTAATGACGTTATTTGTTATGTAAACCATGAGAGAATGGAAGGGTTGACACGACAATAAAATGGTTGACAATTGAATGGTTGATAGATTTGGAGGTTGATTGGGAGGAATGGTGAACGTTACATTGTGTAAAAGTGATCACTTAAGTCAGCCGAAGACAGGTCGTGAGGCCTGTAATACTCATACTTCCATATTTCGCATGTAATATAATAGCTTCGTCTCTATGAGATATCTATAATGTATCTTAAAATATATATTTTGTAATATTCCAAATACAATTTTTATCATATTTGAATAAATCATAATATTCTGCCTGATAATTATTTAAAATCGCTTTATTTCTTTATAACATCCTTCTGTTCGTGACGTTTGTATTCAAATAGAAAACGTCAAACTATTTTTCTCATAGACTGCGATAGCTGAAGGCACATTTTTTAAATTAATAAAAAAATCTTAGGCCTACATATTTTGAAACGGAGCCTTTGGGCCCTAGAGAATAAGAAGACATAGGGGTCGCCACCTATCTTGCTCAGTCTGGCTCCTCAAGTGTGTGTGTGTGTACTCTAGTATCACCTGCTATCTCGGATGAGATGATAATCTATTCAAAGAAAACTCTGCTGCGACACATTATACATTTATTCACTAAACACAATTAATCCCGACATTGGATGCACGGAAAATGTTCTTTAGATCTTCTTTCTTCAGGTCAACTATCCTCTGAGGGATGTCACTTTTATTTATTTTATCTATTTACGGAGTTTATCTATTTGCTAACATCAGCCAACGCGACCGTGGGGAGCCTCCACACGCCAACACCAACGTCAGGAATCATCTCTTGCTCCAGGAGATAAACCGGACGCCATCCCGTTTCAGTCTTGTCTATAACTCCCATCCATCGGTCATCGCTCACATGCCGCCTCCTTTCTCGTTGCAGCGGGGTCTCTCCTCAACCCGCGGGTGGACTAGAACCATACATCTCTGGATCCACCGCGGTGATCCCACTCTTAGTCGTAGTTCCACCGACCCGCCCACTCTTTTCGAAGGTTCCCACTCAAAAGTGACTTCTCGCTCCGCTGCCCACCAGAGTAGGATTCTCGTCTTTGATTCGTCCATTTAGAAAGCCAATCATCACAAGTCGGCAAAGTAGGCTAATCATATTTAAATATCACAACTTATTTATTGATAACCTTGATTAATTATATATTTGTCTTAATGTAGAATCAAAAACATTACTCTTATATTTGAAAAATTGATTATCGGAGAATATCGAATATAAACATCAAAATATTAATACCAAAAGTTTAGGCGTCATGCATACTTTTACGAACGAAAACGTATATCGTATGGCCGCGCAGCTGGCCACTTTAACCGCCTGCAGGACCAAGCAGCCAGTTGCTAGTCAAATTGAATTATGCTCCGCACAGTGTAAGCTAGTAAAATACTCCCGAAACACATTAAGCTTTGCTTTGGAGCAATTATAATAATTAGTGTTGCAGCAGTCTGAACCACAGCCCTCTACCATTGTCACACTGCCCCATTAACGATTCTATAATTATACAATTCCCTTTGTCCGACTGTTTGAATATTTGTTCCACCTTTAATTATGGCCTGCGAATGTGAGCCACAAGCATATTCAGTATAAAATATAGATGTTAATATTTCTGAATTTGAACAGTAAATCTGGATCGATAGGATGAATTGCGCAATCTCCGAGGTGCGCGTCCCGTGGTATGGAATGCGACAATTTCGATCGTAAATTGGAATCACCGCAGGGTAGGGAAGGAAGTAGGGAAATGTGGTACAGGTTGAGGTCGATGGGAGGATGGGAGTTCTAGTCGAAGGACTGGTGAATTTCGGAGAACCGGGATACGGAAGGACTGCTCGCCTTATCTTGTATATGACACCACCGTTATCTCAGACGTCGCCGCCAAGATTGTGATCTATTGGCACGCAGATGAGCCGATCTCTGATCCCAATTGAATACAGCGATGTCACAAGTCCACCCACGGTACACACATAACAAAGAATACTTGATCAAAACACAACATCACAAAATACAGTGCTGGTGCACTGGAGCTGAAAAGTCCACACCGCGAATGCTATCGCGATGTCGAGATAGAACAAATATCGGTCAGGCTGACGTCTGCTGGCATCAAGGTCACAAATCACACTGAAAAACAAGCATGAGGAAATGTATGGATGGGAATTTGGACGCGGAAATGTGTCAATAACAACGGTTGCGGTTGATTCGAAAAGACGCGCCAAAGTATATTTACAAATTCGTAACAATATCAATAATAAAAATATATATTTTCCATGACCATTTCTATAAATTTTGAATAATTTAAAAATATATCATCTAGCCTCTAACTAAAGTCGTCTAGAAATGTCAAGAAGAATATCTTTACTTTTTATCTTTGAAAAAACTTGACAATATATCCTTACTTCTTTGTTCGTCCCACTCCATCGGTATGGTGTCACCATCGTTAAACATTTCGTGCAGTCATTTGTAATAATCAATGTGTTTGCATCTAACTGCGAACCACTCGTGGACGGCTTATCCGCGGCGACACTAGCGAAACTATTTGGTCCATCTGTTTTTTTCTATAGGCGTTGGCCCTATCCGTCAAAGTGAGTGCGATGTCGTTGGATTTGTCTCGTCGAGATCGATCTATAAATACCACTTCTCTTGGTTTGTGCTTGTACTTATTGATTAATTACTTGATTTTTTTGATGCAACTATTCACTTAAATCTCTCAAACTTTGTCAATTATCTTATCTATGCACTTTATTTATATTGAAGGGTATCATTTAAACCATGACGTTCGGAATTTGACTGAGCGCGCTAATTCGTGTCGCTTACTTTACCATTACACGTTGCGGTAGGGCGGGGTGAGGGGATAACTTCCACTTTCATGGTATACTTAAGGAAATATAAGCGTTTAAATTTAAACTCTGGAATAAGTGTTCCAATTTTCAAATTTCTATCTTGTTGGTATCTTCAGAATACATAGTCACATATCCACATTTTAAGAAAATCAAATTCCCGATGTATGACACGGAAAGACATTTATATTTCATATATAAGATTAATTTGATCAATAAATAATAGACAACACATTCAGTTTTTTATATTATATTAAATCTCTAACTGTTGACGCAAGTCAAGTACCCATTCCCTGTTCATTTTGTCCATCCAACATCTAAACTTTAATCTATACCTATCCCGCTCTGGCCAACTGTTTACTTTCGATTTCGCCGATGGGGGAACAGATTGCGCTCTGTCATCGAACTGTCGTGATCTATGTTCTTTTTTAACGTCCGAAAAAAAGCAACGCCGTGTGTAACGCTGGGACCGCGAAGAGAAAGTAAACAGTGTCGGAAGTGCAGTGATATCTCGGTTCTGCAAACAAACGTGTTAGTCAATTGGAGGTGAAGAAAACGACATCCAACCCAGGATCAAGATCAAGGTAGGCCAGATCCCTCTGCCCCTACTAATCAATATTATAATCGATACAGTCCACGGGATCTTATCCCACCTATATATGGAGCAATAAATCATGAAATATGTATAGTATAGTATATAATATAGTATTTTGTCTAGGATCGTATTAGTTCGATTAAACCTTTGAATGGACGTATACAAAGATTACTGTAGAACTATTCAGCTGTATTTTACCTTTGCTCTCATCTGACACATTTGTTGTGCCCTTGCCAAAGGGCTATTATAGACTATTCGGTAGTGCTGAACAGCTGTTGTTTAGTTGATACACTGGAACTGCACAGCTTTATTTCGTTTATTCTCACATTGTTATGATCACTGAAATGACTAATTTGAATGATTATTTAACTGAGTAAATGTTCCAAATTCGTAAACATACTTTTGACGCGCCTTTTTGAATCAGCCGCAATCGTTGTTATTGACACAATTCCGCATCCAAATTACAATCTATATATTTTTTCATGCTCGTCTTGTCAGTGTGAATAGTGACCTTGACGCCCGCAGACGTCAACTTGACCGATATTTGTTCGATCTCGACATCGCGATAGCATTCGCGGTGTGGACCTTTCAACTCCCGTGCACCAGTACTGTATTTTATGATATTGTGTTTTGATCACGTATTGTTGGTGGTTTGTGTGCCGTGGGTGAAATTGTGACATCGCCGTATTCAATTGGGATCGGAGATCGGCTCATCCGCGTGCCATTGTGTTATCTCGGCGGCGACTGCAGACATTACGGAGACATCATATATAAGGTAAGGCGAGCAGTCCTTCCGAATCCCGGTTCCCCAAAATTCACTGGTCCTTCGACTAGAACCCCCATCCCTTCACCGACCGAATCCTGTGCCACGTTTCCCTATTGCCCCCACACCTTGCGGTGATTCCGATTTACGACCAGAATTATCGTCTTCCATTCTGCGGGACATGCGACTCAGAAATCGTATTATTCATTTTGATCCTATCGATCCGGATTTACAGTTCGAATTTAATCGTTATAGACAAGAATAAAGAAGAATCGGAGGATTGGTATAAAATAAACATGCCTCCTTTTGCGGCTATAACCATTTCTATCCTACTTGGTTTGCATATTTGTATATTTTTTGGGCAATTTAATTTACTAGAAGAGAAGCAAGCTAGGTCCTGCGGGCGGCTATTGCAGCCACGTCGCAGTCTAAGATGGCTGCTATGCCGTTCTTATGTATATTTAAATGCGGAGTCGTAGAATCTATACATGGTTCTAGAAATCCCTTATTATATTACTTTAACAATGCATCACGTAGTGCTCTTTGTCTTTATTTCCAGTAAAGGAAAAATGCAACATATTGTGTACTTTGTCTTTATTTCCAGTACACGAGAAACCTTTTGTATTCAGTATTTATTACCTTTAGTAAAACCCACTGCGGTAGATCAATTTGAGAGCCTCACGGCAAACAAAATATGTTCTTGTTTAATCTGCACTTCATTCAAATCAGAGATCTCATCTCCAACCCTCTCTCACGTGATAGCATTTCAAGCGTGATGAAATTGTGAAAATTTTTATCGTAAGTGAAAAAATGGAGATGCGGAAAATATTTTGTTATTTATTATATATATATTGTTGTTGCTACCGGGATTCGAACCTGGATCTCTTCATATCCGGATAAAATGCATTAACCGATTATGCTACACCGACACAGTGAGATGACGAACTTATATGTTGCATTTTTTAATTGACACATCTGTCGTTCCATTATTTATAAGCAACAACAATATTTTTTCGATAAATTGATTTGATTTGAAATTTTTTCTCCTTAAAAATATTATATTTTTGTTTACATTTTATAGTGACTCAGTATTGATTGGAGCACATATGTTGTTGTTGGTCAACACAACAACAAAAGACCTCAATAATTTTGTTATTACAATTTTCTATTTCAAGGGAAAATATTTAACCAGCCGTTAGTCGCCAGGTAAAGTTTAGTTACCGTATGAGTATTTTACTAGATTTTTAATATAATTTTTTTTTAAAAAGTAAAAAAAAAACGTTTTCAAAATTGTGTAAGATATAGATGTCTCATGGTCAGTATGGAAGTCAGGACTGCCTGTCATCGGCTGACTTATGCGATCACTTTACACAATGTAACGTTTACCAATTCACCCATGCTACGACATCTATCAAATTTTTGGATGTTGTATATATGTTATCATGTTGGCTATGCTACTATGCTGTCGCCATCTATGGATTTAAAAAAAAAAGATATTCATTTTTTTTTTTAATATGTTCATACTTCCCATGTAAAAATAATAGGTTCGTCTCTGTGCTATATTTATATCTTGATGACAATCCCTTACAGAATACAAAGGGTTGGTTCCTATAAAGATTAAGACATTCTCAAAAAAAAAAAAAAAATTGTAAAATTCTTTAATTGTTTTCTCACAAAAGGCAAGGAATTCGTGATTTTTTTTTCTTAAGCAACAAATTTAATGTATTTATGTATATATTTTATTTTAATCTGTATGCCTTTCAAAATACAACACACAGCTGACACATATATTGCAAAGTTATTCTGAATATAAAGTACTTCTCTTTTGGACTTTGTATTTTTTTTTTTTACATGAATGAACAATACATTACCATTCGTCTAGTCTGACATAAACATGTTGTTCGTCAATATGTAAAATATTTATAATTATTTGGAGAAGATCTAGAGACATATTCAGGATATTAGCACATTTCACAAGCGTTTTTTAACCTTTCCTCTCCGATGACGTAAACTAATTTAACATTGCCTCTAATTATGTGAATATATCCGTAGTATATTTATGTATTGAATGAAATAATTATAATATATTAGTATTTATCATACGCAACAATATAAAATGTTTTCTCGAAGAACCCGACGTGAATTTGTCAATACGTGTAATACCGCCGGCGCAGTGCGGGGGGCGCGGGGTGCCAGATGCCGATCGTCACTTAGTGGCAGAGCGTGTGCCGGCCGAGTTAGACGTGTCTTATAATCAATTTTTTTTCTCATTAATACTCAATAGTTGATGTAAATATTCACTTATATATGTATATCAACTATTGTTAAAACAATAATAATAATGGATATTTGTGTAGCCCCATTTTCGTAAAAACTTTCACCTCAAGAGCGCTTTACACATCAACTGTTTATAGTTTTACAATTTCTGCAGCTGAAGTAGAATTGTCTGGGATACAATGTTCTCAAAGATACAGAGACGCCATGTTGTGTGTCGCTTTGTACATCAACCAGCACAATTTAAATTCAACTCTTTCAGGGAAGTTGATGTAAAAGAGATGTTATATGAGAGAATTTGGAAAGTCCATATATTATCCATGCAGTCGCATTTAGAATGGATTGTAATGATTATATTATATGTAATAAATGTAAAATATTAATATTTAACGACTTAAAAATCTCAAAACACTACGTGTACACTGAGTTTACAGCACCTTAACGTGCATTTTTATTTTAACACCGTAAGGGAAAGGTTAATCAAGTTATTATGTATTAATAAATACTTCTTCAATAAAAACTCACGTTGTTTCACGTTGGACTGGTTACAAAATATTAACCGACTTCAAATATAAGGAGATTTTCTGCCTACGTGCTATTTACTAGTGTACTTTATGTAGTGGACATGACATAGTATATACAGAACACGTGTTTTACTAACGTGTAAATTGGTCGCAAGTAGATCTTGCAGGTGTTCTTTTTTAGCAGTTATTACTATTTGAAGAGCAGTTCTTGCCGTAAAATTATGAAGTTTTTCTCCACCTCATCGCATTATATATTGAGTTTTAAATTGCTCAATAATTATAACCATCTTTTGAAAGTAAATATGTTGAAAGAGAAGGTAATTTATCATTTTTACCCACCCTACAGTGATGACATTTGATACAGGAATCATCGTAAATCGTATACAGCGTCCTCTAAACTACCTTCCAACAGCCTCCATCCCATTTTCGCAGAGAAAACCCTCTCCGCGGGTGATACGGAATTCTTCCGGCATGGGGCGTGTCCTTTCTGATTTGTATAAATAAAAACAAAGCATTATTACTTTTCAAAATGTCAACAGAGATTTTTTAATCTTGCTGACCCAAGCACATTTATAATATATCGTACGAGGCAGTTCAAGGCCATAAAAATATAATTTTGCTTTTAATGATATAAAGTTTGTCTCGGCAAGTCAAAAAGTTGTTACCTAAATAAACCGATAAAATACTAACATTCTGATTTTAATTTAAAAAATTCTTTGTTTCGGAAAACAGTGGAGAAAAATATTTACGCAATTTACCCTTATACTTACCAACAAGATTCAGTGAGGGGAGGGACTTTATTTGCACTCACAGTGGGGGATAGTTCGCCAAGTTAATAAAACTGAGTTCTAAATTCAACAAAATGAAATTGTTTCTAAAGGTTTCGTGAATAGTTTCACGAAAAACTAGCTCGAGTTGTTTGTTGGTCTAGTGATTAAGACGCTTGACTGGTGATCTAGTTGTCGGGTGTTCACGCCCCATTCCAGGAGACCAGCAAGTTAGATACAACACGTAAAAATCGTGGTAATGGCTTTATTGGAAAGATAATTTTTATGCATTTGATGTTTAATTACGAATACAGCGAAATCTGGAAGTCCAATTTTCTTTGAAGCAGGCAATAACGCGACAAATGTTGGCTTCCAAGTCATCAATCTTCTCTGGTTTATCGGCATAGACTAGCGATTTCACATATCCGCGCAGAAAATAATCCAAAGGTGTTAAATCACACGATCATGGAGGCCAACTCACAGGTCCATATTTCCTTTAATAAATAGATCGTGGCGCGCGCCGTGCGGCATGTTGCGCCGTCTTGTTGAAACCACAGCTCTTCCACATTAATGCCATTCAATTGAAGAACGAAAAAGTCAGTAACCATGGATGTATAGCGTTCTCCATTGACTGTAACGTTCTGGCCGGCATCATTTTTGAAGAAACAACAGCTTCTTTGGTGCGCACTGTACGACGTCTCTGCGGATGCGTATTATCAATTAGAGTATGCGTGGTGCGAAAACGATCCATGGCTATTCGAATTACTTGGTCGGATGTACGATTATGTCGACCGAACTGAGCACAAATCAGCTGTCACTGGAAAAAGTGTTGCCAATTCGAAAAACAAACCTCTTAAAAAAACACACTTTACAAGCGTTTAGCTTAGTTTGAAAATAGTAAGAATATTGATGTGACGCGTATCCCGTGTACGCATCTCTATTTATTTTTCAATAGAAGGTTAATAGTAGTACGGAGGTATGTTATCATGCAATGACGCCATGATGCGTGGTTCTTATGGACCACTGTCGTCTGATCTGACCGCAGATATAACTACACAAGGTGCTGCATGTGTAACGAGGTATCCCTGCTGCCTGCTTACATCTCACACGATACATTTCGCGACACGCACACGGACACAGAACGGTAAGCCAGGTACGAAGCTGGACAATCACACTTACTCGAAGAAGTGTCACACCAAGGCTACATTGACGAATAAAAGGGATAGCGAGGCGTGAATAAGATTGTATTTATTAGTCTTGTTGAGTAATCTGAGTGTTGTTAGAGAGGGTGTGGTAGCTCTCCCATTACTGATCAGCGGTGATGTAACACCTGGCATCAAACGGCGCTACCGTGGATGCGGTAAGAACTAGTAATGTGCGCCGCAAGATGGCGACATGTATCCGTGCTCGCTACATGTAAACGGGTATAGTTGGAAAGGTGGAAATTTGTTGCTCGAAATCAAAGGCGATGAGAATGTGTAAAGCGCTCGAATAATCTCGTAGCTTCGTCACAAGACTGCGTCAGTCTGAACTTTGAACTCCTCAGTCAGGGAAGAATTACAAGAGCTACATCCCTTAATCAAAACATAATTGCGAGCCCAATATCCACAATAATCAACACAATCATAATAAAATACAATGTTGAATATCTAGATCAGTAAGGGTAGGAATAATAAACTTGAGTACATTTATTTTAATTACAAAGTATGTCTACTATTCAATAATTATTTTTTTAAATTTTAATTTAATTGAGGGGTTTTGACAGTGTAAAGATATCATAACAAACAATAACTATTTAATATATGGTACTAATAATAAAAATCCACAAAAATATTTAGATACATAGGTGTGTTTAGATGCTGAAAATAAATTAAAAGAGGGAGAAAGAGTGGGGAGCTTGCAACTATTGTTGCGGTGAAGGGAGAGCGAGATGTGTCTATAAACATAATGATTGGCCAAAATTGAGATTGTGGTGGTTCATAAGAAGTACCCTTTGAGCGTAGTAAGGCTAATGTTGTAAAAGTCAATTTCTGTAAATAAACGTTGCTAATGAACGGGCCGATCTCCAGACGGCTGCGACGCGTTGTATTGTTGTCGGTACTGGCGTGATTTTAAGAATGACAGGGGCTCAGGGGGTTTTTATAATAGACCTCTATTATAAAATGACCTCTAAATAAATTTTGTTAATTATTGATTATCATGATTAATAAAAAACTGTTATTGGCCAACTATGATCTGCGGTGTACTGTCCCTGTGGGTTAAATCTGCCGGCAGTGATGCGTGAAGGGTGAGTCTCCTATATGTTTTACTTTTGTGCCGTCTCGTTTCCCGGAAGGAAATACCCTTTTACTTCCCTAAACACTTACTTTTATATTCCTTCAGCAATACTAGTCTAGCCATTCTATTCTATTTTACTAGTATTATGTTAAATTATCACTTAGAATATCAAATTTATTTTGTTTTCATTATCATTCTGAAAACTTTTCAACCTACCCTCGTATTTTGTTACGAATACGTTTTCCATGGAACTTGTCATAACTAATTCATAAAGGGATTATTCTAGCAAAGATTTCTAAATTATGATAGAACACAATAGAATGTTTAATACCTAGAAAACAAATGTACTGTAAAGTTAACTAATTAATTAAGATATTTCGGTATTAATTTGTTTTCATGCATTCTATTTAATATAATTAATTGTGATGTTTTTTAAATAAATAAAGCGCCAGATCTATAAACCCCCTGGTATAATAACATCGCAGCCTTTTCCCTACATATGTATACCAAGGTTTTTTCAATAAACTCAGTCGTGCTTTTTAATGCTTGTTTTATTCTGAGAAACAGCAATTTTACACATCGAGGAATAATTTTTGCTAAGTTGACCGGTAAAAACCAAACAGAGATATGTGTGGTTGATTTACGTTCACAATAAAGAAAACGAGAATTATTTAGGAGAACACATTCTTATTGTGAAGTTGTAATTATTCAGAACAGACGGTCTGTGATATATAAAATAAGGTAGATGGCTCTGTCAAATGATGGAACGATTAAATGTATTAACATCAAGAAGGTAACATATAGGGTCGAAAATTGTCGCTAAAAATAATGTCGTTGTAGCTTAGTTGGATAAAGCACCTTCCCCGGTTAGGAAAGAGATCCAGGTTCGAATCCCTGTGGCGCAACAACAATATTTTTCGATAAAATTGATTTTATATGTATATATTTATAATTAATATATTTAATTCATATTTAAAACGAGAATTGTTTAAGGACGTTCCCAAAGAGTAGTCGTACTCAATCTTTAAGAAGATTGAGGTACAGTGTACATCCGTGTAGCTTCCGCTCACATGAACTTGTGTTCAAAAATCTCTCACTATTCAAATGATAAAAGGAAACGTCAAAACCATTCAAAAGTAGCTGACTTTTAACATTTTTCATAACAAAACGAATACCGCTTGTTTTAGTTATTTTTACAGAAAGATATTTGTTAAATTTTCAACTAATGATTCTCAATTTTCCAAAACAATCGTAAGAAAATTACTATTGCTATTCAATTAAACGTGCGCTACAACATCGATCGGGGTATGGTTCGTATGTTAAAAACGCTCATTTTAATACTCAATATTTACAAATTTACTACCGCAAGGACTACTGAAAAAAATTTCTACGCATAAAAGACACTCATAAGTATGTGTATACAAAGTTTCAAACGGATTGTAAGAAAAGTGAATTTTTTGAGAACATCCTCAAGTATAATTGTATATTCAAATATATCGAACATGTCATACTTAATAACCTAATAAAAATTCAAAACGTGATTTAATTTTTAAATGGTAAGAGATCCCGCATATACAGTACTCAGCTGTGGGAGATTTATATTTTCTGCGAAAGAGTAAGGTTATACCGTATTTTTTTAAGGCAACGCCTTGACAATGGCACGTGTTACTGTGTCGAAACGTTTTCTCAAATGTATGGTTTCTTGTTGGCATACATTTGAGCGAACACAAAAAAATATTTTTTTCTGTTATTTATTTTTTACTATATCAAGTAAAAAATTACCAATGATAAAACAACTGGTTCTAAGTGAATTGAAAGTACAACGATGTTACAAACTACACAGTATACTTTATAGTGAAGGTTTACCTAAATATGATACTTGTACTTAATTTTTATCACAAGTGACGTTTCGCTTTGTTACAAACGATAGTTATCGTGCACCGCAATAAAACTATGCAATCTGATATTGCAACAAATAATCTCACCAATCTTACTTTGAACAGTGACAGTGCCAGAGAGTCAAATTAACCTTTACCATACCATGATATAAAATTCCCGAACGCAGCCATGCTGCCAACTCGTGTTACCGTAAATAAAAATTAGATAAAATGTTTTTATTAGCTTTAATAGCTTTAATGGCATGAATTTATTCTAAATACTGAGGATTAAAATTTTAAAAAAATATTAATAATATAATTTAGAGCATTCATTAAGTCCTATACAAAGTGTCCTTCCTTCTTATTTCTCTTTATTTAATTAGTGAAAAAGAAATAATTATCTTTGTATGTTTGTTGTTCTTTTCACTGTGAAAATAGTGTGTGATCTCTGTCTTTCATATCACAAATGGTATTTTTACCAAAGTATTAATTTTACAACATATTGAATGGAAAAAATAATTGTTTTTGTACGATTCCCTTTTTATAATTGGTTTTCTACTAGTCATTTTTTCTTTAGGATTATCTTACATATGAATTTTATGTTGCATGTATTTACCGAAATATTACAGGTTTAATTTTGACGGTAGACCCGTGTTACTGCATGGTTTGGGAAGGGTTAAGGAAACCCGATGACTGCGATAACAATCTCTGTAATCTTCTTATTTAATAAAATATTTATGAAAATCTTTGTCACATATATGTGCATGTTTTATAAGGCTCATTTATAAAAAAAAAATGTGTTATTTTAAAAATGAATTAAATATATTAATTAGAAAAATATAAAATAAATTTTATCGAAAAATATTACCTTTACTCGCGCTAAAGCAGAACCTTCTTATTCAACATACCTCATAATTTATCTTACTTTAACCGCATCGCCTCACTTAATTCCCAATGTGGCAACACGCAACTCAATTCTCCATAGAGTCATCGATCACTCCCAGGTTTTTTCTTTTTTAATACGAGACACGTTTTTAAGTAAAAGCACTGTTAGAGAATTTGTGTCCCTTATACCAAAATAGATCCCTTCCAACCTTCCGACACATGCTTTGCTATTTGCGTATTTGCTAACATGGAATCGACATATACAAATGACGAGTAAAATATATTTAAAAAAATGATATTTTTGTTTAAAAACATCAGAAATATCATTGGCAGCCAACTTCTCATTAGAAACCATTGCAACAGATCAATCTATCATTGAATATGTGAGATAGGGATTCATAACAAAAATTGCCCTATAATCTGGCTATATCAAAAAAAGGTACTGTTTATAGTACATAACTACATATTATATTATTTGAAAACCCGTAGACATATTTATAAAACTTCTTCAATATTAACAAAATTACTTTGTGGCCTCATATACTCACTAATTAGACAAAATACTTTGTTTAAACTACTATATATTGATTATTCAACGTGTTTCGATACCTATGGTAACTTCTTCTGGAAACAATGTATACTAAAATTAAAAATACAAGCATAGATAAAAACAAATCTAAAAAGTGGTGAATACGTAAGAACTAATATGAAAACGAATTTAAAAGGTGACTATTTGCAAAGAATATTTGTTTATTTATAATATTTATCTTGCTATTAACACTTTTTCTTATTTCTATAATTTCAAATTAATTTAACTGTAAACCCCTAGTATTTGTATGTATACTTTCTAAACCCTTGTTAATATCAAAAGAATGGTTTGTTTCCAAAGGGTGATTGGAAAATTCTGAATAGTTGTTGCTATTTAAGCATAATAGTTCTTACTTATTCACCACTTAATAGTTTTGTTTTTATCTATGCTTGTATTTTTAATTTCAGTATACATTGTTTCCTGAAGAAGATACCATGGGTATCGAAACGCGTTGAATAATCAATAAATACAGTATTTTATCTGATTGTTTATATATATATATATATATGTATAAGGTTATATTTGGGTATTTTTATATGGGCTCTCTCTCTCTCTCTCAATTAACATGTTCATGACTGAGTATTGTCAGTGTAAATTTCTTGCCTTTACTCTTTGCGATTTTGGATCTTATTTACTTTCATGTCTTGGACTTAATTTGTCTACCTTCTTGGAGCTCTTGTTTATCCCCAGTAACTGCTAGTGTCCCTAGGCTGTAATCCCAAGTCAATATCACGACACGAGTATTATTTTCTTGTTAGTTGTGAAGAATAGAGACTTAGTTCGTAGTTGCTGTCGATTAGAAACATTCATTATTATAGACAAACCTTAATAAATAATTAATGCAAACTGGGATAGGGCAGTTTTCCCGATATAATAAAAGATTCAGACAAAGCATATCGATTGATATTTAATACTTGTGAAGAGGCATTGAAGGGGGTGGTTCCGGTGAACGTGTTCGAGGGGGTGTTTTATACTCATCTCACTTATACACAATTTGAGGGAGGTTTGAAGAAAATGAAGGTTGTATTTTGAATGTTGGAGTCCTTGGCGAGATCTTAATTTCGGGTATATAAAAATACATATTTTATCTTACAACGAGTTTATGTTAGATTTACGGTTTCCGCGAGCATTAGTGTATGCAACTGACGTCTTTTCTAGGTTGGTGCATATTTTTTGTATCTGGTATCCTTGAGGAAATGCGAGACTGTGAGAAATATATATCTTCCGCTAAAAAAGTACGCTTATACCGTAATTTTTGAAAGCAACACCTTAAGAATAGTTACCGTGCCGAAATGTCCACTTAGGTTTTCCCAATGAAACCATCTATAAAAAACGTAATCTAACTAAGAAGAGAATATTAATATTGAACATTTAAAATTATAGAATATATAATGGGCTCTATAATTATAAAACATAACATACACTACTTCAGGCCTAGCGTCTGTAATTGAATAAAAAAAAAGTTGTATATAGAATATCTATTAATTTTACTGTAAACTATTTAAATTGTTAAATTTAAATCAATGTAAGTGTGGATATTGTTCGATATTAATGATATATACTCTGGATGCACCACTATATAGACACCATGGTCCCTGTCCTAATACTTTTGCCTCCCCCCACCACCCCACAACACACACACACACACACTTACCACAGAGCACGAATTTCTATCTGTAAGTGTTGTCAATGAATGACTTCTGTGAAGTGCATTACGCATTTGTCGTGTGATCGGTTTTCTCGCTTGTGCGTACATATTGCTATTTGTGGTGGTGCGTGTTGTTGTGAAATCGGAAGACACGTAGCCAAGACGAAAATAAGAAATCCTAATAAAGAAGCACGACTTGTAGCACCTCATGTAGGTCGTGTTTTTTCTTTGTCTCGGTTGGTCCACGAGCCCCTCCTGACTTGTCCTTGTACCAAATTTCTTCCATCTATTCTACATTCCAATTCCCAACCAACTTGTGCAAACAGATATCTAGAATAATTTTTTTTTTAAGAATTGAAGATGGCAGACGTAGAGCAGAATTAAAAACTTTTTTGTAAAAAAATTCATCGTAGTTAAAATAACAGATATTCTTTTACATCCATCATACATTTTATTACAGCAACATATAATGTTCAATTCAAAAAACGTTTTATCAATATACTGTACCCCCACTTGAAAGATGAAACAACATCTGATGTATTTGAAACATGAATTATCAAGGGAATTTTAGGAGCTTTCAAATAAAATGGAGTTGTAGCGTAGGCGTTGTAATCAAAAACATCACCACGTCAATGATAAATAAATAGTCACAAAATGTATAAAATACTCGTTTGAACGTTTAACCGTGCGTTTAAAAAAACCGAAACCCAGTTTATTTTACTCGACTAACCGGCTATTAATTACATTATATAAAAAAAGTTAATACACTTTTAAATGTACGCATTGAACTCAACGGATAAATTCAAAAGAATTTTAAAATAAAGTCTCAGCAAATGATGGAGAATACATATTATTTAGATTTTATTTCTATAACATTTTAAAATCTTGTAAACTACCCTAATTTTGTGGATATAATGTGAGAACATCTCGTAAAAGATGATATAATTACATCAAAATTAGTTTAACTGTATCAACAATAGCTTAAATAGTTTACTAATTTATTCACTTACCCACATTACGTTTTATTTCGACAATATCCGATTGCCATCTTTGATTATTAATTTTCCCATTGTTTATATTTGGTTTTTTCAAATTGTTGCCCAGATTGACAAAAATCAACACAGAAAACCGTATTCTGATCAATGATTTGCGAATTGAAAAACGTCGGGGTTGTTGAAAAAAATGATCCAACAGTTTCAAAACAAAGCCTGGAGTATATCTAGACATTACAGCAGGACGGAGCTCTAACTCACACAGCCAGAAATACAATCAATTTTCTTCGTCATGAGAATGTTGATTTCATCGAGCCAGGCATGTGCCCACCGAACAGCCTAGATTTAAAACTAGTAGATTATGCAATATGGTGTTTTTTGATGATTTCTGATTAGCTAAATATTGTGCAAAAAAATTTATAATTAATTATATTATGTTTTGAAATAACTCAAATATGAATTAAATATATTAATTATAAAGATATACATATAAAATCAATTTTATCGAAAAATATTGTTGTTGCGCCACCGGGATTCGAACCTGGATCTCTTTCCTAACCGGGGAAGGTGCTTTATCCAACTAAGCTACAGCGACAATTTTCGACCATATATGTTACCTTTTTGATATTAATACATTTTATCGTTCCATCATTTGACAGAGCCATCTACCTTATTTTTACAGAATCTCAAATACCTTTGAGTAAATTGATAGCAGACGCCAGAATTATCAATTCATTTTTATTAAATTTTGGACACATTGATACAACTTTATTATTTAGGAGAACACATTCTTATTGTGAAGTTGTAATTATTCAGAACATATGTCTGTGATATTTTAAATATGAATTAAATATATTAATTATAAAGATATACATATAAAATCAATTTTATCGAAATATATTGTTGTTATTATTAGGTTCGAATCCCGGTGGCGCAACAACAATATTTTTCGATAAAATTGATTTTATATGTATATCTTTATAATTAATATATTTAATTCATATTTAAAATATCACAGACCTATGTTCTGAATAATTACAACTTCACAATAAGAATGTGTTCTCCTAAATGAAATAACTCATGTGTTACGAGATGTTCTCACTTTTTTGGGCCACCCTGCACATGTAAAATGAATCAATAATCAAAAGATAAAGTTAAGTTAAACCGCCTGTACAATTTTTTCTTGGTGTTGCCTTTTAACTTTATTATCTATTTGAAGCCTATCACAATATCAAGTATGGTCACTTAAGTTTCTAGCCACAAATATTATTAATTAACTTTTTTAATTTTATTAGTTAGGCTTTGTTAAATGTTTGTCAATATTGTTTAGTTTAGCAGTAAGTCACTCGCCTAGGGTACAATAGGTGGTGCATCTACCTATATAGCTACTCGTATATAGGTAGGACTACTGCTGGATAAAGTAACTCCTCATAACACGCCAACGATCATTCTAGAGAATATAGCAATACAAATCTCTTTATTAATATAAGCTTGTAATTAAGTTCACTAATGGTATCTGTTTCAGTAATTTCCTTCGATAGCTGGTTCCCTGGTTTTCGATTGACAATAAGGGCATATATGATACATAAACACCACACTAACCTTTTTATTGTACATGCTGACTGTTGTTGTTCTTTTGGATTGGTCGAGGAACGGGATGTAATTTACCCGCCTGTCGTTTACCGTTTTTGCATTCTCCAAAAAAAGGCGGCAATACCCACATACACACGTGCACAATAATATCAACCAGGAAACCCAGTGGTGCCAAAGGCGCGTAAATAGTATCCTTTTTTTCAAATAAAATGAAGTATCAGTAATAAAATACATTCATACATTAGGGGATGGGTTAAGTTGGCAGAACGCTGGCTTACACTTACATACACGTCATTTCCAAAAACTTTCTTGATTCCAAAAAGGTTTTGGAATCAAAAAGTTAAATTATGTACAAAAAGAAGTCAAAAAGGATGTATATAATGGTGGAGTAAAATTGGAGGCAGAACGTTTTCCAATCTCAAGGTATGCAGACGATATAATCAGCAAAAGAAATGGTTACACTACTTCGCATTGTGCATTGTCTCATTGAAGAATAAAGTAGAAAATTGTGCCTCAAGATGAACAAAGAAAAAACAAAACTAATTCTCATTGATTGACATAACCAGCTTTCACGAACAGATGCTCTTCCAGATCTTGAAATTGTCAAGGATTTTAATTATTTCGGGTCCAGGTATGGCGAAAAGTTCAATGTCCAGGCAAAACTTGAAAAGACCGCGTTATTTTCAAAACAACCAAGATCAATCATAAGCCCTGAAAGAAAGGTTGAAAAGGCGGATTTATGCCTTTGAGATGTGGTGCTGTAGACACAAGTTGCGCATACCATGCACGACGAAACGTATAAATGAAGACCATGGCCAGAGACGAATTGAATTCTTCAATTTATTGGGCATTTTGCGAGAAGGGAATAAAGTTTGGAGAAACTTATTGGGGTGGGTCTTGTCGATGGACGAATAGCAAAAGGAAGACTCCTCTGATGACAGCCAAACGTGGAAGAGTATAGTCAAGAGGGCAGATGTTCATGGAGATGAGATGAGGTGAGACAAGGGACCGACGTGGATGATGATACCTAAATACTAGGTGAATCTGAGAGCGTGTTACAAAATTATTACAATTTAATTAGAACGACATAAAGTAAACATTTGAAATTTTCTGCATTTTAGTGTATCTAAAGGGTGAATAACATTTTCAAAACAATGGAGTGTAAATTTGTAACGGATTAACTAGTTGCTATTCATCGTCGGAGACGAAATCAATTTGGACTTACCCGCGAGCAATGAAGAGGGTTTGGTTCTATTGAGCCTTATGCAACAAAGGAATTACTTATGCCAAATAAATCTCCCCCCACCCAAGAACACAATTTCATTAGGGTACTCTTACAAATTTATACTTTAGCTTAATTCCATTACTATTATGGCTAGTTAATGATGTTAATTAACGCTTCTAATATTAAATTATAAGTTAATTTTTACTAAAACTCTTAGAAAATAATGTTTTTTAGAGGTATAGAACTTGAAAATAAAATAAAACACATACAAATTGGCTTTATTGGAAAGATAATTGTATGCCATTAGTGTTTAAATATAATTTATGGCTCGAATAAAGCGCAATCTGGAAGTCCAATTTTCGACCACTTTTTAGAGCAGCTGGGGACGTATGTCGGCAATAACGCGACGAATGTCAGTTTTCAAGTTGTTGATCGTCTTTGGTTTATCAGCATAGATTAGCGACTTCACATATCTCCACAGATCTTGGAGGCCAATGCAAAGGTCCATTACACGAAATTATGCACTGATTGATTATGGCGCGCGCTGTGTGGCATGTTGCGACATCTTGTTGAAACCACAGCTCTTCCACTGTAATGCTATTCAATTGGGGAACGAAAAAGTCAGTAATCTATTCATTCGGATCCTCGTTAATACTACGCTCCGCTGCAGCAGCAGCTTCTTCGGTGCGCACTGTACGACGTCTCTACGGATGCATATTATCAATTAGAATATGCGTGGTGCAAAAACGATTCATGGTTATTCGAATTACTTGCTCGGATGGATGATTGTGTCGATTACAAAATGGACGTAGCGCACGTTAAATGCACAATTTGCAAGCGTTGTTCTAGCGTAAGTCTACTCATTGTGAAATAGCAAACCAAGCTGACCACAAATCAACCGTCATCTAGTCTCACAAAATATCTTTCTAGACGCACATTCGTATCCATTTTAATATAAAAAAACATAAAAACTAATCAGTTGTATAGTTAAAGAAAAATCATAAGCAAACATAAAAAACTAATCAGTGGCACAGTTTAATCATCCACTTCATACTTACAAGTATGACAAATCATAAAAAAACATAAAAAACTAATTAGTGGTACAGTTTGATCAATTATTTTGTACTTACAAGTAAGATAAATCATAAACAAACATAAAAAACCATTCATTTCATGCTTACAAGACAAATCAGTTTGGATAAGAGTTTTTTTTATCACTTCTTTCAAAATAAAACAAAGATTAAAATAACAGTAATAAAAAAATGTAATTATTAATTTATGCTGAAATTATTAGAAACAGATATGCTATCGCCGATTGCTTATTTTCGGGCGGCTATTGTGGCCGCTGCGTAGTGTATTGAACGCTGCGTAGTCAGGGTCTCACCGGCTGTCACCGATTGCTTGCTGCTAGTCCCTGTGGGCGGCTATTTTAGGGATCGCCACGTGGCCATTGGTGACCGCTGCGCGGTCAGGGTCTTAATATAATCTATATTTCAATGATAGAGCTTTCCCCAAAACGAACCACACGTACCTAAATAAAACGTCGATGTAATTAAAATTATTCTAAATTTGTAAGTTAGCTGTCAAAACGAACAAAAATGACATCTAGATGATATATAATAACTATTTCAATGATAAGTAAGATTTCTCCCTTACCATAGACAGAAGAAAAAATGACAGATGTTAATATGTATATATATTTACGTACATAAAGAGAAAACATTTAAGTAATCTTAACCTAGAGATATTAAAAACACGTTGGTTTTTATAGACCGTTTAATCAAGAACTGTACGGCCATAACAAGTCATAGATGTAGATGGGAAAGCGTTATTATGAATTACAGGTATCAGTAACCCTGATTATACTACACGGTTCAGATAATGTATTGTAGATATTGGTTACCTCCAAGCGAATCAAAGCCTTTTGTCTTATCCTTGAATACGTCTGCCAATTGCAAGGACTGTACTGATTGCCCAATAAGTGAGGATTCAGATTATTAGAGACGTCTTCCACTTTCTCATCATGTTCCTGAAATGTGAAATGATTGGCCCAGTGGCTAAGTGGTTGAGCCTCTAAGGAATTTATAATTATTTATATTCCTTCTGAATTTTTTTATTTATAACATTCAGGGTAATACCTGCTGGCAGTGGTGTTCCAGGTGCGAGACAATCTCTATGTTTTTATTTTTGTTTTGTCTTGTCCTCCGTAAGGGAGTGTTTTTCAGACAGAGACATTGAATATTTTCTCTATTCGCTATATATAATGATAGTTATGTAGGTAAATACTATTTTGTAATTATGTTTTTCTGATTTGTTACTTATTATATTAATATATTATATTATATGAATAATAGGGAAGTTTCTTGCCGAGGGACACTGAGGAGTGTATATTGTTTGGTAGCCGTATATCGCCACCCTGTTGCCCCTGTAGCATGGCGGCGGGGTACGATTGCCTTTTAGCATTAAAAAATGCCAACCTGGCTGCGAGTGAGAAGTACTGATATGGGAGCATTAGCTCATAGAACGGTCCTGGGTCTCCTCTCACTGTAACATTCAACATGAAGTACAAATTTAATGAATGAGATTCCTCTCGGAAATTTGTTTCGAGTGCGCGTAAATGACAGCACAAAATTGAGTGCGTGTATTTTACGCACATAATATGATGCATTTTCTTCATTTTCCATCTATATGTAAAGCTATGTATTTATGTTATATGTTTTTTAATTAATAAAGACACCACTTAAAGAACGCTGGAGGATCTAAACTTTAAATTTTGCGAAAATTGCTAATGATTACATTGAATTTCTTTTCTTTTTTTCGTTTTATATACTGCATAAATTTGAATATGTTATTGAATTAAAGTCGCTTATTTTTATTAGCTTTGATGAGTGGGACCGACTAGGAAGCCCTAGCTTTTAAACCGGTCCCGGGAAAGGGTGGGTCCTCCCCCCTCCCCCCCCCCTCCGACCAGTACATACCGACCGGCTGTGTTTTATTAATTTTTTTTATTTGAACTTTATTACATGAATATTACATTAAAATATATATTTTTTGCCAAACTGCAGAACAGTTTTAAACAAGAATTGCTCTATTAAAAGTAGTTAACATAGTTAATAATGTTAAATGGTTAACATAAAAATTAAAGTAATTAAGTAAGATAAAAAACGTTTTTTTTTAAATAAAATACAAATGAGGAAATAAATAATTACATAAGAATGTGTTCTTTCACTTTATATTTTAGGGTGTTACTGGGGTCTCTTTAATTTTTGTTAGCTAGGTTTTTGTAAGCCAAAGTTTTAATGTTCTTCGTGGTATCACTCTTTTCAGAGTCATCGCCTCTTGTTACTCAGTACGGTAGCTGCAAATCCTGCGGCGGAAATCGAATAATTTCCGTCGGAATCGAGTGGCTCCGTTTAATTCAATTCCTCGTATTTGTGTTTGAAATACCGTCGGTGGAGCACCACTTTTGCTCACAAATAATTCGATCTAAAACAAAAGTTATGGTTATAAACCGTGCTAAGGCAAAACCGAACAGCGAGACCGAGGCTGCTCGAGTGGCAATTATTTGTTTTTAATGATATTTTTTAATATAAAATAAATTCGAATATTTTGTTGCCACCGCGATTTAATTAATATTTAATTTGTATTAAAAATATCACAGACCTATGTTCTGTAAAAAATGCAACTTCAAAATAAAAATGTGTTAAAAATTACTAAAATAGTGTAAATTCCATAGCACTTTTCTTTGGGGGAAATTGTAGTGTTCCTTTAACACGACTCCCTCTAGAAGTTTATTGATTGACGCGCCCATGATCTCAGTATCCATGGCATTTTAACAAACAATTGTTTTTTTTTTCTGTTATAAAGTTTATATGTTCTTAATTTTTTTTAGATTTAAATTTAATTAATTCTGTACTTATTACAATTTCAAGGCGACTCTGACAGATAATTTACCAACAATAACATTCAATAAGACAGAAATGTATAATATTTGAAAGCAGGTAGATGATAAATTGATTGGTTTTCTTATATTCTAAATAAACTACCAAAAAAAAAATATTTTTGGGTATGTTCATATATTCATCATAGCTATAATATAAGCCCATCTTTGTTGTGTTACGCTGTATCTGAGGATAATCTTCCAAAAATAGAAAAATTATTTCAATTTCAAAAAATTTAACAAAAGAAATGTTTGAAAATCTACTTGGAAATTCATTTTAATTTTATGAATAAAATAAATAAAAATGTTTTGTACTTTCATGACAGTTAAGAATCTTCTGTGTATAGTTTTCTGGGATATTCTGCCGTCTGTATCCGACCTTTCTGATCGATGTTTCGGTCCCATCATCACAGTCAAAGAAGTCGGATACACGTGGCGGAATACACCGGAAAACTAAATAAATTAATAGAGTTAATGAAAAAATACTTTTTAATGGTGAAATATTTTAATAAAATAAGTCCAGGTTCACGTATCCGTCATTTGATGCTGTATCTGGAGATGTATTAAAGGGGTGCAACATTTTACGAACACCTATTTTTATGATTTTCTCTGTGAGATTAAAAACTTTTTCTGTTTTTAAAAATTGTTATGACTTCGAACTAAAATTTACTTATCTATGGGTAATTTATATCTCATGCGAGCAAGTACGATTGTTTCATATTTTTTTGAGGCACCGCTTTGATAATGGCACGTGTTATCGTGGCGAATCGTTGGCGTACGTATCCTCGAAGAAAGCGTCTACTAAAAACGCGATATAACCTAAAAGAAACACTAATTTCATACACTAGTGTTCGAACATATATGATATTATTATTAAGGGGTTACGTCTGTTTGTTTGGGTCAAAAATAGTAAAATACCTCTACAAAATTTCTAAACGATCTGATAAATTTTCACAAAGTTACGTGAGTATACAGGTAGTAAGCATAAGTTAGGTAGCTACACCCTCCCCCCTTTAGCCTTTTTACCTGCGCATTAGATTCACTGTATAAAATACAATACCGTTAGTAGACGATTCGTAGTATGTTCGTACTGGCATGTTGGAAGAAATAGCTATTTAAAATTTAAAAAAAAAAAACATTAAACGCGTTTTTCTCGAAAATCCATTTTTAAAAAAAGTTCGATACGGTGTACCCGATATTCCAAAAACTATTTCACCGATCGGCTTCGAGTTTTGAGAATTTATTACGCATATAAAGAATTGTTGAATGATCAAAGGAGTTTTTTTGTCGATGGAAACTTGCTATTTGAAAAATGAGAAAATCAAAAAAAGCGATTATTAAAATCAAAATTTCGAATTATTCTTCATACATTCAGCATATGTTGACATCTTCTAACAGAATTATTACTTTTGTTTGTTTGATATAAGGCGTTCTTAAGCTATCGTTAAAGTAAAATTTTTCAGAGATTTACTCTATCTCGCCATTTCTAAATATATTGTGAGAGTAGAGAGCGGTGTTCTAGCCTCTTAACCGACAAGTCAAAGGAAAGCATGAGAAATGTAGGTTCTCCGCCTCAGAAATGCATACCAATTTTGATCTGTCACATTCTGCCTTCGTCCTAAACTGGGAACATTTATTATTGATATAGTTATAAATAAAAATATTAGGAGAAAACCTTCTTATTGTGAAGTTAACAACGGATGAACCTGTCTCCTTTAGTACAGACTTCGGTCTAGTTAGGAGACAGTGAACATCACTTACATTATGAAGATTTTTCACCTTTTTCTAGCTACTTTAAGAGTTGTTTATAATGTATAATATGTAAGAATGTATATGTAAATAAATAAATTATGAAATATAAGAAGAAAAAAAAAGTGGTAATTATTCAGAACGTAGGTCTGTGATATTTAATTCATATTTATATAAAAATATGTTTTCAGTCTAAACGGAGAATCTATTGCAAAGAGATTTAAATAAATTAACAGTATTATAATCAGACTCATCGAGATAAAATATAAGATAAATCGATTTGCAATGATGAATATGATGTAGAGTTAAATAAGAGTGATTTGAAACCAAATAAAGCAATGAAAATCGATGTGCTCCAGTGCATATTGGTGACAGCAAGATTCAAATGTATCAAAAAAAGATGGAGTAACCTTGAAATACAAGCTAGTCCGTGTAACATGTCATCGTATACCACGGATTTCATGACGGTAGAGGTCCACATCGTCCTTGCGGGTCAGATGTCGTCGTCACTCAAATCTGGTTTCTCTAGTCACCCGAGCTGAAGCCTCGCAGTAGCGCCATCGTCACATCATTATGCCCTCATATTTCCAAGCCGACGAAATAAGTAATGGTAAAAGTTGGTCGTTAGAAAGAATACGGGTTCCATGAAATTCCATAGCCAGAAGTTCGGGAGCAATAAATGTGCGGCAAGCTAAAGAAGGAAAATATCATTTTTAAATACTAATTATAATTAAATATAATATGAATTATTAATTCCGGCGTACGCTATCGGTTTACTCAAAGGTGTTTGAGATTCCGTAAAAACAAAGTAAATTGCTTTCAAATAATGGAACGATGGATGTATTAATTTGAAAATTTGTCATCATAAATAATGTCGCTGTTGCATAGTTAGATAAAGCACCTTCCCCGGTTCGGAGGTTCGAATCCCGGTGGCGCAACAACAATATCTTTTGATTTTTATTGTATATCTTTCTAATTAATCATTTAATTAGTATTTTTTTTAAATATCACAGACTTATGTTCTGAATAATTACAACTTCACAATAGGAATGTGTTCTCCTAATGATATATTTTTTCCTGAAAAGATCGTTCAACATGTAATTACAATAAATAGTGCACTAGTGATTAAATAATAATCAAAGCATTTACCCTTCCGTTATATGTTGAATCATTTTATAAATGGTAAAAAGCCGGCAACTGCCGAGCGAAAAATTACCATAAGCCATCGATGACTACCGATTTTATACCGTAAAGATCGCACGTATTGCCAACCTTAGAGCGTTTTTTATAGTTTGTATGTGATTGGCATTAAAAATATCGACAGGGCGATTTCGAACATGACATTAATTTTGCAATGTCGTAATATATTAAAATAATTTATATATTAAGTTCAATACTGAATATTAAAATACTAAATGTACTTACAACATATGATGTTAAATAAATAAAAATTGGTCGCGTTTTATTACAATTTGATGCAAAAATGAAAGTACAGAAAATGAGAAGGCGGCTGAGAGAGAAGTGGTTCCTTCAAGCGGCTACTCGAAGTTGTTACATTGCAACGTATTGTTATCAAAATTTCGGTTGGTACTAGGCGGAATTGTATGTCTGGCTATAGAGAGCCTGGCTAAAAGACCAGTTTCTCTACATAAGTAATTAATATATTTTCTAAAAAGTACACAATATTATCGAAAATATTATATGTGGCGATCTATTGTGATCGAGAATTATGACCCAGAAAAGAAAAATATTTTAGCCACCCACGAATATATGAACTTTCATAGTCTAAATTTATCTATTTCATACGGTAGATTTTCAGTTCAGTTCGTCATAAAACTATTTTAGAATTATTGAAACAGATGTAACTTCTGACAGGGTTAACTTTAACTTACTTTGAGCCCTACGGTATTCCGAAATTGGATGAATAAAACCTGGTACTCTAGCGTACGTCATAAATGTAGTGAGTTCCCAGTAAATTCGTTATGAGATCATGTATTTCTTACATTTACAATTACATTTCGCCTATCAGAGGCATATTTTTGTAAGTGCGTGCTGGGAAGCTAACATGTATATTTTTTGACGCTGGGTACGTTTATCACCGACCGGCGATGCTGAACGTACTCACCAGGTACGGGTACGCCTAACACAACTCTTATCAGCCGTAAATACACAAGTACCGATGGCTAACGCGGCGATTCGCTATCATTACTCTTCCTATCGACGACTTCCAGACAACATATTCTATCAGTTTCTTCTTTGTACGGTTAAACTTCTACATTTGTATTCTTTGACTTTGATAAATTCAGTGTAAACAGTTTCTGTCATAACCTGCCGCCTGTCACTCACATGTCTACATATATTCCTACAATATACTTTGCGATATCAAACGAAACGAGAGTTGTGCATGATTATTGGGGCAACCACACTAATCACATAATTTACAACATAACCCTTCTGATTTGAGTCAACATATATATTTACTTCGATATTGTTAACTTTACATTGCTTAACCTAATAACTGCATGAACAACATACTTCTCACCCATATTTCTTCTATCTATCATGAAAATTCATTGTAGTGATTTGGTAGCTATCTTTTCAACAGAAGACCTTTGGTAAAGATTAACTTTTCATTATCTGATGAATTCACTTCTTTAAGTGGTGCTCCACAGGGTTCCCATCTTGGACCTATATTATGAATTATTGTTATTGATGATATTACCGATGTTATTGATTGATAATTTTTGCTAACGACTTGAAGGTCAATGAATAGTATGTCTGATTGCATGATAATACAAAGTAATTTGAATTCCTTATTTAAATGGTGTTCCAATAATCACATACATCTTAATATCTCCAAATGCCAATCTATCAGTTATACAAAAACAAATTATCCTGTGAAATTTTCGCACTCTAGCAGCGTTGTTGACTTGGTTTCAGTTATGGAGATCAATGATCTGGGTGTAATATTTGACAGTAAATTATCATTCATTGCCCACAAAAGACCTGCACGCTTATAAAATAGAATATAATTCGGTCACATGGTCGCCTCGCCACATTGACTGGCCAGAGAAAGTTTTTAAGATTCATTAATTTTAAATTAAATATACCCTCTGAGGATATCAATTATGATTATCTCCTTAGCCGTCTGAAATTGTTGAAATTATCAGTGAGACGTACGATGACCGAGCTTACATTTCTATACAGGATCATCAATAGTATGATAGACTGCCCCCTGATTGTTGATCTGCTTGACTTACACGCACCGTTGAGGTCATCGAGACACAATTCATTGTTCTATTACAGTAGTAATGTCAGAAATCATGCATTAGCTAACTTCGCAGTTCCCAGATTGCATTCTTTGGGGAATGAATATGCGGAGGTGGTTATTTTACAAATTATGTTAATGCCTGTATAGGACATGTATAATAATGATGAATTAATACTTACAATATACTGCGCGATATCAAACGAACACGAGAGTTGTGTATGATTATTGGGGCATCCACACTAATCACATAACTCACTACGTAGCCCCCCAACAAACTCTTCTGATTTGAGTCATCATATATATTTACATTTATAGGTCATCTATTAATTAATTGCTAAACCTAATAATTACATAAACAACATATTTTTCATTCATATTGTCAATCCTTTACACCATCCAAGTGTGAAGTCCTGGTAGTTGGTATACTAAGCACGCTTTGAATGTACATTTGATAAGATAATTAAAATTAACTTAACGAAAGATAATTAAATATTGGGATTAATATGTCAGTTGAGGCTTTGAAATGTTTCACTAACCTGACCGGCTATATATATATTAACCGACTATCGTGCAGCGCAGTTTTTAATTATTTAAAAAAATTATAATTTAGAGAAAGTTGTGGAAAACCGTTGTAAGCAGTGGCCGCTGTTAAATTAATCCCAGAGTTTAAATTTTGTTCATAAATTGTTTTTATTCAAAAGGTTAAATTTTGAACAATCATCTTGATTTGCTTTGATAGCTGAAAATCGGTAATGTTTATGTGAAGCTTACAGATTAATTAATTTAAACAATGAACTTGTGTTTGATTTGGATTACTACGAATTTCAACACTTGAATACAATGAAGGCATAATTAAAAAAAAAAATCTGTGATGTTTTGAAAACATTACTCGTAGCGAAACACTCGTAGGTTGGTAAACATTGTTTAATGAACCAATTTTACAATCTTACAATATTTCTGCGTGTTTCAAAAATCTTGTTGTAATAGTTATTACTACTTATTAGGAGAACACATTTTTATTGTGAAGTTGTAATTATTCAGAAAATAGGTCAGTGATATTTTAAATATGAAATAAATATATTCATTAGAAAGATATACATATAAAATCAATTTTATCGAAAAATATTGTTGTTGCGCCACCGGGATTCGAACCTGGATCTCTTTCCTAACCGTGGAAGGTGTATTATCCAACTATGCTACAGCGATAATACTTTTAGCGACAATTTTCGAACCTATATGTTACCTTTTTGATATTAATACATTTAATCGTTCCATTATTTGAAAGAGCCATCTACCTTATTTTTACAGAATCTCAAATACCTTTGAGTAAACTGATAGCAGACGCCAGAATTATCAATTCATTTTTATTAAATTTTGAACACATTGATACAACTTTTTATTATTAGGAGAACACATTCTTATTGTGAATTTGTAATTATTCAGAACAGACGGTCTGCAATATTTTAAATATGAAATAAATATATTCATCAGGAAGATATACATATAAAATCAATTTTATCGAAAAATATTGCTGTTGCGCCACCGGGATTCGAACCTGGATCTCTTTTCTAACTGGGGACGGTGCATTATCCACATTATCATTATTGTTCGATAAAATTGATTTTATATGTATATCTTTCTAATGAATATATTTAATTCATATTTAAAATATTACTACTTACTTGAAAAACAGTCTCACCTAAGAATACGAGTTTACATACCTCTTCACGTACTGTTGTCAATCTATAATATTACAGTGTATCTGTAAAATGTTATTATTCGAATAATATATAAATTATAACAATCTATCACATGATCCTGTAAAATAATTAACTAGTTCATTATGTAGTCATTTTATAAATACTCAAACTCGTCAAATTTGTATAAGAATGGAGCTGTTGATTTGAGCAGAACGGTAAAAATTGATTCATTTACAAATCATCTTTATATGAATTTTCTTTTATTTAATCTTGTCATGATTACCAACTATTGATTTATAAGTTATAACCTAACCTTAAAATATTCAACATCTGTTAACATTGAATAGAAGTTTCAGAAGAATAATATATTCATACTGTTGGTATTGTCATTTATTGTGGTTTTTACTTTTAACCAAAGATATACAAGCTCTAAAAATTAAAGTTTAGAATAAAAAGCTTTGCAGTTCCAAAAAATTATGTCACAATATGTTACTGATTAGAAGAGACAGGCTCAAACTGAGGCCACTGCTTTTGCTGCAGCCCGAGTTCTCAATCCATGTGTCGCTTGAGTCGTCCGTCGAATAGGAGTGGCGATGCTGGCTGTAGATTTGAATCGCTGCCCGGAGTGAACACAAATCAAGACTACTGGTCACTTTTTTGGTCATGGCACTTCAATAACGTGTTGTGTACCGATACAGGTCAATGTGAGCGCTATCTAAGCGAGAAAGAGACAAAGTTGTATGACCGCTTCACGCTAGACAGTAATGCAACGACACATTTGACGTCAGCTGAGGCATGGTATCGGTTGTGTACACCGCGCGCAGTGTGTTGTTGTTTTCTGTCGTACTTAAATTGATCGCATTGATTAATTAAACTTAATTAACTAAATAACTAACCAAACCAAATTAACTATTTAAACCCAAATAGTATAAAAATTAAATTCTATCACAGTATGTGCAGAAAAATAATCTCATAATTTAGTACGTATAAATTTTTTTTCTGACTTGTCTATGATTTGAGTAAATTCGCCTTGTCCACAGACAAATTGTTTCATGTGTCTAAATGTATGGTAATAATTAGAATCTTTAATATTTAGTAATATTTTTAAATACTTGTGACCGTATTATTTTTTCATTTTTGAAATCAAGACCCTCAATTCTACAGAAAAAAATATTTGTGTACAAATCCTAGAAAACACCATATTCTAAATATTATCCACCTCCAACTATTAATTCTGAAATATTGGACAAACAGAAGTCATTAAATCTCAACACATTTACATGATGAAATTTATTTCATGATGTCTCTTCCGTGGACGCGGATCATTGACGGATAACAAATCTCGCCTACATCACTCTCCTAAGAGTTGAATGCACGCACACGTCAGTCTCATTCCCAAGTCTGGCAATCCTCACAAGTTCTGCGAAAACCACCGACCTATTAACCTTCTTTGAAATATATTTGAATAAATACTGCTGACGAGACTAACAGAGCACATCAAAGATGTCTGTCTCCTCCCCAACGAACGGAACGGCTTCAGAGAAAATCAACTCAAAACCAACTCCTCAGAGTGGTGGAGATAATCTCAGAACGTTTTCGTAAAAACATGTCCACAGGCGGTATTTTTTTGAATACGCTAAAGCGTTCGACAAAATATCGATCGATGGCCTACTTTTGAAATGATGTAATTCCTGAATTCACCCCCAGTTAGAAGATATTCTTAAATGTTTTCTTCAAGACCGGACCTTTCAGGTAAAAATCGACAGCTCTCTCTCCACAATTCGTACTATGATAGCGGGAGTCCCCCAAGGGTATTTCACCGTCTCTCTTCAATATATACACTCACGACGTACCGATCACAAATAACGTAAATTTTCACAGAGCACTCTACGTTGACGACACAGCCATATTAGTCCAATACCACTTACTAGGCATGATCATCACCTACCTACAGAAAAACATTGACAAACTTCAAGATTATTTCGACAGTTGGTGCATGGACGTAAACCCCAGCAAGAGTGCAGCTATCTTTTTCACTAGGAGAAAAACAGTTGTCCATACCGTAGCTTTTACGTGCGATACTGTGAAATTTCTTGGACTTACATTTCACTAGATACAACACACCTTCGCTAACTTTGAAAACTTCGCTAGATACAACACATTAACTACATTCGCGACAGAGCCCAAATCTCCTACAACAGACTAAACCCCCTTCTAAATTCCCACAATTCACTATCGCTAAAAAACAAATTACTCTTGTACAAAGCAATCATCCGTCCTATACTCACACACGCAAGCCTCATCTGAGGTTCAAGTAATACAAAAATTTTAGAATCCAAACAAAACTATGTACATCCTTAGGAGAATCACAAATTCTTCACCATGGTTTGTCAGAAATACAATCATTTACAGAGACTCAAACATAATCTCACTCAAACGACACACACGATTTATCTTCTAAATTATTTTCCATCCCAAACCCCCTAAACTCTCTCTGCCTATATGATCCCTCATCCGATCCTCATCATCTTCTTCCCATTTCAGATCTTTACCCTATGTTAGAATGCGAAATTACCCAAAATAATATTTTGTTCAAGGATACAAAAACACTTAGTCGAAGTAAGGGACGGAGGGTAATAAAACTCGGTATTGTTAGACGCAGGGGCACTGACACAGCGTGGGTACAGCAATAAGGAAGGAATACTGGCGTACATGACCAAAGTCAGGTCGGAAAATGCACTAAGGGATGCATCTCTTTATGCGGGCAGTCTTCATCAACTCTCGGCCGGGAGAACTCGCTCCACAAAGATGGGATCTAATTTTTAATTAGAAAATAAAATCAATATCGTTTTTGAAATATTAAGCAAGCGCTTTATAAATTGTGATTCCGGGGAAAATTTAAACCTTGCGCCTCGAGTTTAAGCTTAGACTGTGATGTTTTTTGCGTTTAATCGTTGATGTGAAAGTATCAAAAAGGATCCCGGTGGATTTATAAAAAGTTAATATAATTTGGTGTAGCGAGAACAGACTGTCGCTATCAGGGCAGACAAGTGTCCTATAAGGCACGCAAACATTGCATAAGAAAATCGTGTTCAGAGTCCCGGTTTGCCTGGACAATTGGGCATCGTCTGGTGATCATTCAACTACAAGCCTGAACTCCGTCACCCTACGCTGGCACCACAAGCATCTGACCACACTTCTCGTCCAGAATCCAGGACCATCCCTTACGTGAGGGACCTGCATAATCTAAATCAGACAAGCGTCAATATAGATAATTTGATAGATAACTTTATGATGAACATACATATTTAATTTTAATTTTATTGTAATTATTTTTGAATAGCCTTATTTACAATTATTTAAGTAAAATGCTCATTTTCCACTTCTAATACATGCAAGTATCATACAATATAGATAATAAATTTTCTTGTATACAATGGCATTATTCTTTCATTTTATAACCATTTGACTTGACAATATTTAAAAAAGAACCAGTCAGGCTAGATGCCTCCCCCCTGAATATGAAGCCGAGGCGGAAAGAAGAAACTCTAACACCTATTGAACAAAATTTATACAAATAATCACTAAAAAATTTACCCATTTTTGTTACTACTTTATACAATTATGTACATAGTTAAAATGACCTGAAATTTAATAAATTACGCCTTTGTTGTTACCTCATATTTCGGAGATAAGAGAGCTCAGCCCTTATCCCCCCTTTCTTTAACAATCGAATCAGAGTAGTCAAGTAAAACTAGTAAAGTATATATATTTTTCTCAAATTATATAATAAAAATAATATATTAGTTGTTCGAACGAACACGCAATTTCTATCAAATACAAAAGCCAAATGATTTATCTCTCTCTCTGTATTTTTATTTTTTTATGAATCATTACGCAATAAGATTGCCGAATGAAATAAAGCTTTCGTAAGATTGCCGATATATTGCGGCAATATAATAATATATTTGAAATCACCTCAGAAACAATCGGCAGCAGAAATAATCAGAATAAAATATCGGAATTATCTCACTGTGTTTTATTGATATTACGTAGTTCAGTGAAATTAATACTTTTGGGATGATTTGTTTTTTTATTTTTCATTCATTTTTATTATATAGGTACATATCTTATTTTATAAATTTCAACGTTTGCCAAACTGCCCTTCTCATAGTACTTACTCAACGGTGTTAAATCAATAACAAAAGATTTAATATTCGTGGCACAATATATTTTCTCGTTCTCTCACAAGTATACATTGTTTGCTATCAGATGTTATCGATTGGATTGAGAAAGCAAAAAAAGTCTTAAACGCGGAATAGACTGAGGTACCTGCGCTACCTAAGATCAGATCAGGCGAATAAAGCTTGTTTTTGAAGACATTGTAAAGATAACAGAACGGGACTGGACACGAGCGCTGAAAGGAACAGGAGATAAACAACATACAGATAATGACTGAGAAGAAAAATATCAAATCTGTTCCCGTTAGTGCTTTCGACAGCTGTGGTTCCCGGGTTTCTTATTGATAATATGGTCAGATATGATATATTAGCTACGTTACTGTTCTTCTTCTGGGTAGATTTCCAAGCGACCGCATCTCTTTACCGCACGATGTGCTAGATGCAATTGGGTCTTGTCGCACTCTTCAATCTCCGAAAAGGGCGGCAATATTCATACACATATATGACCAATAGCAACAAAAATAAATCCCAGATGTGCCAATCGAAGGAATAAAGACGTGTAAACATGATCAATATGTAAATAACTTTAGGAGGCGCATTGGAGATTTGAGAGTATAAAGATCTTCTTGTACTGTACTTCTCCATTTGTCCAAATTCAGTTTCATCATGCATGAGCTAGAATTTTTGGAGGTGTTAAACATGTAAATTAACTCATTTTCCATTCGCAATCTATATTTGGATAATTCCGCCTCAGTTAAATTCAAATCCATCTCTTCTAAAGGAGTCAGACAAGAATGTATATCATCTCCAGATCTTTCTAGCATGTATGGAGAGTACATTATGAGAAACGCACTCGAAAACTTGAACGATGGAGTAAAAACTGAAGGCAAAAGAAATCTTAGGTAGATGGACAATATAACGTAGATCGCTACATCGGTAAAAGTAATTAATGCACTACTCGATCGAATTGAAGAAAGTATGATGAATAAAGAAAAAACAAAGCTAATGGCTATTGATCGACAAAACCAGCTTTCACGAACAGATGCCCTTCCAGACTTTGATTATCTCGAGAACATAATTACTAATAACGGTAGCTGCGAGCCAGAAATCAATTGACGTATTTGTATGGAGAAAGATGACCTTATTTATCTCGGTGTATCCAAAATAAATAAGGTCAGGCTTTGGTCTGTATACAGTGGAACGTCGGGTTACGAACAAAGTCCCCAGAGAACAGGCTGTCACTTGTTCCGCGGACTGAGATCTGGTTGGGCGAAAAATTAGAGGGCGTTAGTTTTGCGGTAACGTTCACATACAGTGTCATATTCATCTTTTATTGTTTCAAAATTTAATTTAATTATCTTCACATTTGTAAGATAACTTGAAATAAAGTTTTTTTTTACATTTATTATTTTAATTGAATTCCGTCCAATCCCTTTTTAGTCAAGATTATGATGACGCCAGAACATGTGGCCCATGTTCTGGCATCGCTGCTGACGTTAATGGTCCCGGAGGAGTTTGGTTAACCATTGTCCCTTCTTGTCTAAACTTTTGAACCCAACACCACATAAGTTGCGCGCTCGGCCCATCACTTACTCGTCGAATATCAAAGTGAGTACAAAAATCAATGAATCACCGCACTTTAAATATTGCTCAACCGCGAACGCGCGGTGCACTCCCGACCAGTGACTCATTACGACTGGCAAAACATCAAATCACGCGCGTCGAACAATACCCCTCACACTTACCTCACCCTGATGGTTTAAGAACAATTACATATTAATCTTGAAATTTTTCCGCTGGATACCCTTTACTTATAGAATATGAACTATCAAAGTACCTATTTTTTTTTTTGTATGAATTGTAAAACGTTGTTTTCTCTTTTTCACGATTATGTAAATGTGATGGATTTACACTGATTTTAACATATTGATGTTTTATAATTGCAACATATTTAACAAATGAATACAACGGTTATTCATATTGTAGCTAAAATATGCGGGAAAATATATTTTATGGAATTTTTTTTGAAAATAAAGTGAATGTGTTGTCCTCCTCAATTACTCGAACCTGCGTATTGAAGCAAAAAAAACAAATTAAAATTCACAATAATATCATATAAATATTATTTAATAAAATTATATCGTGTTTTTATTACAAAATATACGTTTTTTATGATAGGTTTTATGGCTTGTTTTTCATGTTTAGATTTTTAAAATCTATTTTTATGATGAAATATTTAAGGTTCTTTCGTAATTTTTTTATGATCCCTTTTTCGCGATATATTTTCCAAAAATCGATTTTTGAAAACTTTGTCCTATAACATTTGATGCACATACGACATCGAAGGGAACCTATAGTATTATACGTTATTTAAAACTATAAAATAAATAAGTTTAACAAATTCAGCTAACGGGCATAGAAAGTATGGTTGCATGTAATATTTACGTTCATCCCAAAAGGGTGGCGCACGTTGTACTACACAATTCTAAGATCAGGAATTATCGATTACACATTTTTATTTCGTTCAGATTATTAAACTACGCGAGAACACCAAAAATATATCACATTTTGTCAAGGCTGCATAACCCAGTAGGAAAAAAATAAATCATGTCACATTCGCTGTGTATTGTGGAGTCTCAATGACCTTAATTAACCCAGCTTATTTTTAGAAGTTGTTTATAGATCCACATCTCAAATACTTCAAGTCGCTTTACAATTATTTCACTGAGTGTCCATGACTCAGACCAAACGAATGCAAGAGACGCGAAACATCGTATCACTGTCACTTGCAAACTTGAGTAAAATAACTTACTAACATAACTATATAGAAAAGTAAAAAATGCAATGCTCAATATGTAGGTTGTTTCGTAACGCGTTGGCACCAATAGATCGAATGCCAGCGCATTACTCAACCGGCTTGGCTCAGTCTGTGGGTGTCTGTTTGTATGGTGTCAGGGTGGCTGGCTCGGATGTAAAATACTAGATTTTCACAATTCATTTAAGTACCACAACAAAATCCGACATAATGATTTACACGAGTAGTCTTTCATCTTTTTTACATGCCTTAGTTCTGTCCATCTGTTGAAATGTTACTTAAATGACACACGGCTAAATGGTGTGATTTGGCAGCCGGGGTCCCAGATCGCTACGAGGCCGGACTAAAGTTTCTCTCGCCACATATTTAGTTCTAGTTGTAATATTAGTAAGTATGATATTTTATATTTTTATATCATTTCAAACAATTAATTAGATTGGTATTGAAATAAATACATTACATTTTTAAACTAGCTTGTGAACAGAACTAGGTAATTTAATTAATACAATGATGATTGTTATCCAAGTCAGCCACTCTGGTCAGCCAATTATGCAGTTAGGCAAGATTGACCTAAATCAAGTTTGCGATTAAACTGTCTCAGGAATTCTGTATAGTGAGTATAATTGAACCTTAATATGTTTTAATTGGGAAGTTTCCGCAGCTATCAATAAAGTTCTGTATTTCTATTACCGTCAGCTTTACTTCCTGTATTTACTAGAGTTAATTGTAAGTCATGTGGGGAACCGCGTCACACTTCTATACTAACAAAAAAAACTGTGCATTACTAAAAATTCTGATGAACAAATATAAATTAAATAATCTATAATATGGATCGTGAACGATTTACGGATTTATTACAATTAAGCGCCATCTGTGTACCAATAGAAATTTTAATGGCTTAGTTATAAAAACTACCACGACAACCCACCGCTGTAGTTGTGGCGCTGGTAGTTACAATGCGGCGATTGTAGCTATTCACATGACTGTCTTGTATTTGTATGCTAGTGTATTACTCAAGTCATATAATTGGCTATTTACTGAATTGAAAATTCCTTTCGGTTGATCCGTTTTGTATGGAGTCATTACTTATGCTGTATTTTAACAGAATAATACTAGAAAGGTTTATAACTGCGTGAAAGTCATTTAAGTATCTACTTCTTCTTTTACTAATTCGCGAATTTTACTGTCTTACTGTTTATGACCGTTGTGGCCGTTCTTTTGGAAAAATCAAAAAGCGATTGGGAGAACTATTTCCTACGTCAACAT
This sequence comes from Eubasilissa splendida, assembly GCA_031772225.1. Taxonomy (NCBI): domain Eukaryota; kingdom Metazoa; phylum Arthropoda; class Insecta; order Trichoptera; family Phryganeidae; genus Eubasilissa; species Eubasilissa splendida. The sequence goes on from CM062859.1 coordinate 26,721,905, forward strand.
TTGATAAAAATAATTGTTTCGTTTAGTTATTACATGAAGGATTTTCAAATAATACATTAATCATGTTCAGTCATAGAAAGTGTTCTTAAAAATGTTCATACATTTTTTATATGGGTAGAAAGTATAATTTTGCGTTAAAAATTAATGTTTAAAAACACTATTAATAGTACTCTAAGATTACAAATAATCACATGGTAGGGTCGTATAAACGATGGATTTATTTTATCTAAAGAAGTCGGTTAAACAAATGTTCAAAATCCAATGTACAATGTATATGATTATATAATATCATTGGTATTAGCATAACCTAAATCTATACCTACTGCACGCCACTGCTTGCATATATATTGATACTGAAGAAGATAATGGCGCCTTTGTATCTTTAAGAACTTTGTATCCCAGACAATTCGAATGGTAGACGTCAAACTCTCAGGTCAGCCTCTACTTCAGCTGCAGGAAGGGTTGTAGAACCGGCCAACCGTTGCCAGAAGTCTACATTTAGTGAACGGGCATTTGCGGTGGCGGGCCCAAAAGCGTGGAACTTTTTGCCCTCCGTTATAAGGAACAGTGCATCAGAGACTTTATTTAAGAAGAAACTAAAAACGCACCTTTTCAAAAAATCAATTCCATAAGTGAAAATAACGATTATTAATTTAAAAAAACAAAGATAATTGTAGAACTATAAACAGTTTATGTGTAATGCACCCTCGAGGTAAAAGTTTTTACGAAAATGGCACTATAAAAATTATCCATTATTATTATTTATAAATACACAAATATAACAAAAACCAAACTCATGAAGCAGCCACGACAGAAGATGTTAATGACTTCATTTATCTCGGATGCTGTATAATTAATAATGGTGGCTACGAAACTAAAGTTAAGACATTAATTGGGGTGTATAAAAAATGGGACGTTAAATCTGGATACGACTACCAGTGGCGTGCACTGCATGCAAGCAAAAAACTGTGCAATACTAAAGATTTTGGGAAATAAATATGTTATATTTGTAATTTAGTGGATGCAGGGATCTCCATAAAATAACACATATATAGGTTCACAAGACTTTTATTATTGACAATACTCCTAGCACCACAAACGGCTCCTAATTCTTGTATATTTCGGACGCCGACCTACTTCGTTCTGCTGCCCAATTCTCAAATGCCCCGCTGCAAAGGGCGACGCTGTTTGCGTGCGTACCTGACACGAAAGTATCAGCCTCACAAAATACAAATTAAATAATCCTTATCACCTGAAAAGTCCATAAACAATTCTAGCCATTATTGCACAAATTTGTGTAACCCGCGGCTAGAGTTTTTAATTTCTACAGTCCTTCCGGGTGCAAAGTCATACATCATTTGTGCAGATTCAATTGTTTTATGCAATTCGCATAACAATCTTACTGGATTGATTCAATTGGAAAATTTGTCATCAACTTACTTGGTTGATGTAGCGAAATTAACCATTTACCCGTTTTGAATTCTGGTAGCAACTAAAATATTATTGTGATAAATTGTTTTTTACTGTAGATCTTTCTGGTATACTTTTTCTCTCAAATGACATCTATTTTACATCAGCTAAAAATGGTTGAATTTAAATTGTGCTGGTTGATGTACAAGACGACACATAACATGGCGTTTCTGTATCTTCAAGACCTACAATTTAAATGGTAGACGTCAATCTTTCAGGTCAGCCTCTACTTCAACCGCAGGAAGGGTTGTAGAACAGATCAACCGTTGCCAAAAGTTTAAATTTAGCGAACGGTCATTTGCGGTGTCAGGGTCAAAAGCGTGGAACTCTTTGCCCTTCGTCAAAAGGAACAATTAATGCATCAGAGTCTTTAATTAAGAAGAAATATTATTATTATACATTTAATTTTTATTAAATTATGTAGTGTGAAGTGGGTTCTGAAAAATCTCCTAATAAATTAAAAATTATTTCCCTACTGAAGGCATCTTTACATTTGTCAATGTGCTGTAGTTTACAAGCAATTTTTCAGGAGAACACATTCTTATTGTGAAGTTGTAATTATTCAGAACAGACAGTCTGTGATATTTTAAATATGAATTAAATATATTAATTATAAAGATATACATATAAAATCAATTCTATCGAAAAATATTGTTGTTGCGCCACCGGGATTCGAACCTGGATCTCTTTCCTAACCGGGGAAGGTGCTTTATCCAACTAAGCTACAGCGACATTATTTTTTTTTTTAGCGACAATTTTCGAACCTATATGTTACCTTTTTGATATTAATACATTAAATCGTTCCATCATTCGACAGAGCCATCTACTATCTACATCTAGAGGTATTTGAGATTCTGTAAAAATAAGGTAGATGGCTCTCTCGAATGATGGAACGATTAAATGTATTAATATCAAAAAGGTAACATATAGGTTCGAAAATTGTCGCTAAAAATAATGTCGCTGTAGCTTAGTTGGATAAAGCACCTTCCCCGGTTAGGAAAGAGATCCAGGTTCGAATCCCGGTGGCGCAACAACAATATTTTTCGATAGAATTGATTTTATATGTATATCTTTATAATTAATATATTTAATTCATATTTAGCAATTTTTTCTTACCGTGCTAAATTTTCTTGACTGAAAACTGTGTGAGATGGTACATTTTATCAATTCTGCGTACTAAATATTTTTTTATTGCATATTATTTCGTATGACGTTTGTCAGTTATACATTTTTCGTATCGATTATTACTATATTATCAATAATATTGAAATATATTTATTTCTGTTATATGAGTTTCGATTATGGTAATTTGTAAAGATAGTTATATAAAAATATAAATGTAAAAGGTAGTTTGAAAAATGTAATTTGTAAAGCTAGTTATATACTGATGTTTGGGACATATATTTGTGTGTATAAATATAGTAATTTTTGAACGAAAGTAACGCACTGTGCCTTCCCGCTTCCTTCCCGACCACTTGAACCAGTATACGGAACAGTTTACAATATTATAAAAATCTCGAGACTTCGCATCTATGCTTTGTGTAGGAACCTTGACAAAATAGTGAGTTAAAATAGACAGTCCACATCTTTGGAGATGTCCTTAGAATTCGGATTGTGGTGTGTGCCAGACTCCTTCCAGTCATGAAAGTCTTCCAGCATCTATGTTTAAACGCAACAACTACTATATTAATGAAATATTTTATTTATCCGTTTTTAAACTGTTTTGTGCATTAATATTTTTTCGAGAATTTGCTGTGGTGTGGGTGATGAGTGCCCCAATAATCACACATTGCTCACATCGCATCTTCATTCGTAACTCTACACATCCAGTTTATTTTAAGATCCACATTTAAAATGTTTGTACATGTACATTTCTCACACGTTTTCAATAAAATTATCTCTTTGGAATTTTGCTTCTGGAAGTTTCTAATAGTCAGCTGGTCACGTGGCCAACATCCGGCGACATATTAATTTTTTTGTAAACTGCAATATTGACATGGATGATTAAAATAATACCGAGGTATACAAAAATACAAAAATAAATATTAATAATAAAATATCGTATCCAACAAGAGGTGAAGCTTCTACAAAGAAAAGTTTTAAGTAAAATTACATTTTTTATTGTTATCAGTAAATAACAAACGAATTATAATTTTGGACCTTTGTAATTTGGAATAATTAATTAAGTTTGAATAAAATATTATCTACCGTCGAGTAATTTTGAAAGACGTAATTATAAAACGAATTAAAATCATTAAACAAATCATTGAATAATATAACAGCGCGAATCGGGGAAACATGGGGGGTTGCCTTGTGGGGAGACTGGGTTAACAACCCTTCTAGAATAAGGATGTGAAAATTAAATAATGAATATTATGAGAAAACAAAATATAAACATAGTATTTTTAGCGTTAACTTTGTGGTTTGATATAATTTTAAAACGTTCAAAAATAAAAATTGAGTTATTTATACGTCAACCGCTTTCAATACTAACGTATCTCTGTCAGGACTGGCGTACGACTGAACTATACCATAGAATTGAAACAACATCCATTACGGAGTGTAGGCGGAGTCTTGGTAAGAGCGAGGAGGTGATTGACAGGGAGACATTGAAACGGCGGGTTTTTTGTAAGGTTTAATTGGTTATTAATTATATTAGACTTAGTTTGAGTTTAGTTGGTGCTATGGTCCGGGGTCCCAGAGGAGGACCGGGCGTGTTAGGGTGTTGCAGCGTTATTCTCGAAAATAATGATATACTGTGTGAGAGAATATGAGCTTGTTAGCGCCAGGCTCATGTGGATCCGTTTTAAAATTGGAATTACAAATGTATTTTTAGTCGTAGGTTATGCTCCCATAAACTCAGAAAATTATGAAGTGAAAGATGAATGAATGCAGTGGAAATGAGATCACTTAGGCGTATATGTGGCAAATCTATTTATGTTAGAGTAATGAATGAAGAAATATTGAAAGAATGTAAAGCTGATATAAGAATGTATAGTAAAAAATATTAAAAAAAGGATCACTTAGGTGGTTTAGTCAAATGAAATGGATGAATGAGCAGAGAATGGTAACAAAGATATATGATGCAAGTGTTGATGGCACCAGAAATAGACTAAGTCCTTCTGGCAGCTGTAGAAGAGGAATAATGCTGCACCGCTATAGGACACTGGCTGAGAACTTCAACATCGATCAATATACGATTATGCACTTTATGTATATTACAACATATAATGTACAACATAGAATGTAAAGCCGATGTTAGTATAGTGAGTAAGATTAAGAAAGGATCACTTAGGTGGTTTGGTCATATCGAACGGATGAATGAGGAGATAATGGTAATAAATATATATGACGCAAGTGTTGATGGCACCAGAAATAGAGGACGTTCGCGGAAGACTTGGCACGACCAGGTAAACCAGTTAATGGAGGATGGCTATTTTAGAAGCCTCAACAATCGGCGAGCTTGTATGAGATGATGTATGAATGTGGATGTGGCGATAACTGTGTGTCAGGACAGAGGAATGTGGCGCTCTATCCTCTCTGCCTAAGTATGTTAGTAAGTAATTAGTTTGAGTGATTTTTTAATTTCTAATTTATTTAATCTAAGACTTTTATTATTGATGTGTAAAATTTCAATGCCGTTTTCTTTTATAAAATTGTGGCCTGTCTCTAAAAGGTGGTTGGAAAATTCTAAGGCACCTTAAGTATCCGTTTATTTTAGTATTAAAACTCCGTCCCGTTTATCTATATAAAATGCCACAGAGTCATTTTAATCTCTTTTTATTTGTTTAGAGCTCAATGATTGTGTATTATGGCAGTTTCGTTCTCTATCGGAAGAAGATAGAGAGAAAGACCTATATAAAATATTCACCATTAAATAATGCAATGCGGTTCTACAAAATGAAAGAAGAATAATAAGAAAACATGACAAATAGCATAGTCTTGTGTGGTTGATCAAAGTGAGAAATTCTTCTGTCGAATCATAATATTCCGAAAATTCACTCACTATCTGCGTTTACCTTAAACGAATACATTTTATACAAATGTTATATGCATGTTTACCGCGTGTTTAACACGTGCAAGAAGTATAATAAATAATGAGCATAATACATTATACATATATTATGCTCATTATTTATTATTATACATTATACATATATTGATACTTATAGTATACATACTATACTTGACGTTCGAGTTCACGCCGTCTTAAAAATAATACGTAGGTTACACATATTTACTACAAAGATGCTTTAGCGCGCAGCTTTCTACGCAGTCAACGCGGACTAGTTAATTAAGTTTATTGTGTGTATATGCACTAGTGATGAGCTCAAAATCGCGAACCGTGAGTCAATCACTGATATTTTTGAGTCACACTCACTATGAGTGATTGAATAACTGGGAATACAGTGATTCGTGATTCGGATTTTGTTGTGAACCGAAAATATTCACGAAGGAACGACGTTATAATTCGCGATAACCACCATCTAGTTGATTCTGCCAAAACGTTTTATGCATTTGACCAGAAATGCTGAGAATTTGACCCGAAAAATAAACTTTTTTTTTTTTAATGGTCTTCAATTATATATGCTAGAATATGTTTTTTACGCAAATGAAGTCTGAACGATATAAGTAAATACGCTAAAAATTATGTATTTTTGTTTATTTCGTGTACTGTGATATCGTGCGGCGCACGCGTATTAGTAATGAAACTGAGATCACAGTCACGGTTTTCAATCACCGATATTATTGAATATCAAGCGCAATCACACCGGTGAGTCAAGAGTAGCATTTTTCCTCAACACTAATATGTACAACGTTTTTCACTTTCACTCGGCATCACGTGATGTGTAAAGTAAATAACAACGTGAACAACACATATATTCAGGCCTATTCTCAAAATTGCAATATTGAAATGAAGGTGATTGTTACACCAACCCTCAAAAATAGTATTATATTTGAATGAGAGAGAGTGAGGGAGATAAACGTACCATAATCTGTCAAAACTATCTGTCTATTTTTGAGGGTTGGTGTAACAATCACCTTCATTTCAATATTGCAATTTTGAGAATAGGCCTGATTGTAAATCTGCCTATAAAATGACGCACGGTACATTTTTAACGTTAGTTCTCCTCGACAAATTAATTAATATGGAGATGATACAACTTAAAAATAATTCAATTGTGCATGTAGTAGTACAAAGTGAAAATAAAAATATTATTTTTTTTACCACGAAGTGACTGTCAAATCAATCAATCAATGATGTTAATATTGAAAAGTAAGTAAGAGAGGCGTTCGATTGTTGGACGCATTAGTATTGCTACATGATGTCGGTGCTGAGTATATTTACGGCTGCTAGGAGTATCTGCAGGGTGCGATAATGGCAAGAGTGGAGGCGATAGACTTTCACAAATTCTATGAAACAGCATCTGAAAAGCATTACGAAAAGCGGAAATGCAGTATTTGTAATGTATGTTGACTATTTTTAAGCATGTATACCTGCAAGCTCTGGTCGAAATACAAGCAAGTGACGTATAACCGTCTCCGAATTCAGTATAACTACTCACACAGAATACTGTTCGGATTGGCGCGTTATTGCAGCGCATCTGCAATGTTTACCGAAGGCCGTATACATGGATTCGTTCCGCTTCTGAGACATCGAGTTGCTGGCGTAAAGTTGCGGCTGGAGCTCAGCACCAACTCTCTGGTGCAAGCGGCGCTCTCATGGAAAGCGCGTTCACTGACCAGAGAATGGCAACGCCAACAGAATAGCTACATATACAACAATGGCCGTGACTGAAGTAGTTATATATGTAATTTAATTTTAAATATGAATTAAATATATTAATTATAAAGATATACATATAAAATCAATTTCATCGAAAAATAAAAACATTGTTGTTGCGCTACCGGGATTCGAACCTGGATCTCTTCCCTAACCGGGGGAGGTGCTTTATCTAACTAAGCTACAGCGGCACTATTTTTATCGACAATTTTTCGGCCTTATATGTTACCTTTTTGATATCAATGCATTTAATCTTTCCATCATTTGACAGAGCCATCTACCTTATTTTTACAGAATCTCAAATACCTTTGAGTGAATCTGATAGTAGAAGCTAGAATTATTAATTCATTTTTTATTAAATTTTGGACACATTGATACAACTTTATTATTTTTAGGAGAACACATTCTTATTGTGAAGTTGTAATTATTCAGAACATAGTTCTGTGATATTTTAAATATGAATTAAATATATTAATTATAAAGATATACATATAAAATCAATTTCATCGAAAAATAAAAACATTGTTAGGGAAACCCGGTTAGGGAAGAGATCCAGGTTCGAATCCCGGTAGCGCAACAACAATGTTTTTATTTTTCGATGAAATTGATTTTATATGTATATCTTTATAATTAATATATTTAATTCATATTTAAAATATCACAGAACTATGTTCTGAATAATTACAACTTCACAATAAGAATGTGTTCTCCTAAAAAAAATGTAATTTAATTTACTTTTTATTAACTTTTTTTTTATTTATTAATATTTTCCTTGGTTTTCTTTTTCATAGCATTATATTTATTTCATAACCGTAATGTATAATGTAATATGTATTATCTCTATGGCGAATCGGGTTAAAAAAAAAAAAAAATACCCGATCACGCTGGAATAAACACATTATTATTATTATTATTATTAACAATACACTCACTATGTGTATGAAGTTGCAATATGAAATAGTACTTAAAGTTTTGAAAAGCGTTTGCTCGGATAAGCCCAAGAAATTATTTCACGCGAAACAAAATGCATTTAGTTAACAAAGAGTTAACTTCTTCGAGTGTTGTTTAGTTTAAAATTAAACTTGATATTACTCGTTAAAACATATGTGTACGGTTTCAGCAACGTCGGTAAAATGTTATAGATAAATCATCCGGTAAAGTTTTAAATAAGTAAATTCCTTAAGTAAGATTTATTTATTTATTTTACACACATAAGAAGGCAAGTCAAAAATACAAATTATTTACACAATTGATGTGATGGGCAGATCCACGATTGATGTTGATAGAAGACGCTACCTCGCCGATGTTAACTCGTCTATTCGCTAGAATCATCTCTCGAGCTTGAGCTGAATCTTGTCGTCCTTGGTGGAGGCTGAAGGACGTTCTGCTCATTACTGTCACTTTTAAACTTCTCGATCAGCAAAAAAACACTTTCACGTGATAAAGCACTGTCCCCGTATCGTGATAAAAATCAACGATGAATTTCACCCCCTTCCACACCCTCCGACCAGAGAAATCGGATCACTGCTCGTTGTTCTTCCTTGGTGCAAACTGCTAGCGGAGCCAGCTGCACACGTCGTACTAACTCTAAGCACGCATGCGCAGAATGCAGTATGACTCTTGAACGTGTGTTATGGCGAAGGTTGATAATTTGAATTGAGATATGAATCGACAGATATGTAGAAAATTATTAACCTCACAAGGTTAATCCAGTGTAAATATATAAACAAGTGTAATGTAAACATTAAATAGGTGTGCGCGCGTGAGTATATGTTTATGTTAATCAAAAGGATTTAGTTGGTTGTGTGAATGTTTAAACTATTTAATTTATGAGTGATATATGCCTCAAATATTCACCCATTACTCACATGCTCGATTAACAATCGAGGAATGTATCGTGTATGTGTGGCCAGAGCAGGTTATGTGAAAGAAAAACTATTCACGATCAACACTTGATTTATTGCACAAATTACAAGTATGGAATGGTTAAGCTATACTATAAATTATTACACGCGAATTAGTTAACAGTGGTGTTTTTTTCGCTATTGCTGGATAGGCGACGGTGAGAAGAGCAACATTCGAGAGATGACGTTCCCGACGATTGCTGGCCGCGATCGTGTTATATTGATGGGAGTTTGATTTCACGCACCGGTATCTGCAGGGTGCGTTCAGTAACGACGGGCGATGATGACAAGAGTGGAGGTTATACACCTAAATAGTCTCATAAGTCTTCGCGTTTTTTTTATACATATTCAAGATGCACTCCTTTATTCTCACCATATTAGTCAGAATTATTTTTTATTACTTATTTTTTTGTTAAATTTTCTAACTTTATGAGCCGGTTGTGTGATCTGTAGTAACTTTTTACTAACGCCCGTAGTTAAAATCCTTTGCGGGTTGTTGGTACATCAAATTTACTATTGTCAAAGCATAGATGGAGATGTCTATAGGCGTGACAAATAATCATGAAATATGCTTTATTTTATGCATTTTCTATGGATTTTTTCGCCAAGGCGTTCGATATCTGTCACTTTGGCGGTGAATTTTTTTCGTATTATGCGTAATAATGTGTATCAATCAACGAGATCATCATCGGACGAACTGTCATCACTAAAATAGCGGGATATTGAATGATTGTTTGTCGCACACCGCAACTTTCAAAATATCAATGTGTCAGATGACTTTTGGAACAGCTGTATCTGAAATATCCGCCATATTTAATGGTCGTACTTTCGAGAAGCACTCTATTTTTTACTAACGATCAAACAACCCGTTTTCGCAAAAATGTTTACTTTAGTAACATTTTATACTACTGATCACACAATCAGCCCTAGGGATACGTAATGGCCCGTATTCACGGATGAGATTTTTCTCAAAGATTCGACTCGAGCGCGCATAAAGAACAGTACAGAGGCGCGAAGCCATCTAAGAAACATCACCACATGAGTTTTGGTCGCGCATTTAGTACATACGTACGTATCTCTACCGACTCTCAGACATCAAGCATCAGCCATGAGATGTTATCGTGGATACGGGCCACAAGAATCTCACAAATATATGAATAATTAATATATTTTAATCCCACGCTTTTTGTGGTGGTAAGTTTCGTCTATTCGTGAATATTGTATAAAAATTTACATTAATTAGTTACCAATTCAGTTATTTTTTGTTTCAGGTGGCGATACAACAGTTCAGAGTCAAATAAATAAATAAATGATTAATAATCATTAAAAATTTCGAAAAATCATTTTTCAGCTTATGATATTATATATGTGTATGAAATATATAAAATAAATTGTCTAAAATAAAGAGTGATTTTATAACAATAAAATAAAATCTTATACATTTTATTCTGTTATTTACATTAAAAATTTACTGCGCTGTATTTAAAAAAAAAAAAACATTTAATGTAAATTTAAAATTATATTTACATTAACCCTGCGTAATAATATAAGGTTATATTGAGGTTTTAAAATGTCAGAGACACAGTGACATGCTTTTGGTTTTCATTCAATGAAATGATACCATATTTTTCCATGTGGTTTGTGATATTCGTGCCGTGACGTCGGTAAGCCGTCCACCATGTCCGCTTCCATCACAAATCCCCTCAACTCTTCGGTCTACATATACTCCTACCACGATGGTTACGTCGAGCTGATGCCGACATGGGGTTACGCGGCATCAGCATTTGTACTGTTCCTGATTGGATTCTTCGGCTTCTTCCTCAACTTGATGGTCATCATTTTGATGTTCAAAGACAAACAGGTAAGTTGTATGGTTATATATCTATTTTACCAGATTGCATCCAGTTTTAACCTTTACGGTACTATGATATAAAATACCCGAACGCAGCCATGCTGTCAACTCGTGTTACCGTAAATAACAGTAAATGGCTTTAATGGCACGAATTTACTCTAAATATTGTGCATTCAATTTTGAACAAAATATTAATAACATAACTTAGAGCATTCATTAAATCCTATACAATGTGTCCTTCCTTCTTATTTCTCTTCATATTATTAGTAAGAAAGAGATAATTATATTTGTATGTTTGTTGTTCTTTTCACTGTGAAAATAGTGTGTGATCTCTGTCTTTCATGTCACAAATTGTATTTTTACCAACGTATTAATTTTACAACGGATTGAATGGAAAAAATAATTGTTTTTGAACGATTCCATTTTCACAATTGGTTTTTCACTAGTCATTCCTGAGCGCTAATATTTTCTTTAGGATTATCTAAAATATAAATTTTATGTTGCATGTATTTACCGAAATATTACAGGTTTAATTATGATGGTAGACCTGTGTTGTTCCTTAACATTTCACTCACAGTCTCCATTTTTTTTTGTAATTACTATTTCTATAAACTGTTAAGGGCGAGCTTTCATTTTTCCAGTTAAATTCAAGAAATTCAACATGAATATAATATTATTAATAGTTAAATTCGTATATGTAAGTAATTAATAACGTTATATCTTACGTAAATCATGCGAGAGAGGAAGGTTTGAATAAAGAGAGATGACAACAAAATTGTTGATTTTCTCGCATTCAAACATAATGCGTGTCTAGAGGCTTATCTAGAATTATCTTAGAATTAATCTATTGAAAATTAAACAATTTTTTGAAGAACCTAATTCATATATATAAATATGTTTTTAAATCAGATAAAGTACCTAAATATATTTATATAATTTTCTCGCATTCGACGCAAGTGTCTAAAATAATTCGTGTCTGGAGTCTTTTCATATTAATATATGGAATGAAATAAAAGTATGTGTTGTCATTTGAATTAATTCATCGAAAATTACATAATTTATTAAGTACCTAATTCATATATATATCAATATGTTTTGAAATCAGATAAAGTACCTATGGTCGCTTAAATCAATGTTCTAAATATAAAATTATTATGACAGCTTCAATTTATTATTTTGTTTAAAATTATCGATTTAAAACCCCACGTTGCCGTTTTGGTGATATATCTGTTTCATAATTACATATTATTTATTAAAATACAACAGTGTTATATATAAACATAATATTTAATTGAGACATACATAAAAATAACGTACATAAAATGTTTACTTTGTTCAAGAAAACGTTGTTTTCCCTTAAAATCGGTATAAGAACACCTAATTTATGAAATTTGCTACAATGTTGTGAATAAGTTCAATATTTATTCATAACGTGGGTAAAATATGCGTAACAACATATATTTTTAAATGAAAATTATGACCGCGCGGATTCGACGACCGTCACTGCTGGATCGAGCGGCGTATTGAAGTTCCGTTGGATAATTAAAATTATAGTATTCTATATTATTTAAAAACTGATTATTATGTTTTTGATATAAAACTTAGTTTTAAATAGTAGCTGAAGCCTCGAAGCATGTGAGTAAATATAATATATTATTTAAAAACATACTTTTTCACTAAAACAAAGCATTTTTATAACATCGAAAATTGGTAATAAGTCCTGCAAATTGAACGACGATTGATTTGAAAAAGTGTAACATATAAGTTCGAAAATTTGTCGTCAAAAATACTGTCGCTATAGCATAGTTGGTAATGCACCTTTTCCGTATTGGAAAAGGGATCCAGGTTTGAATCCGGTAGCGTAACAACAATTTTTTTCGATAAAATTGATTTCATATGTATATCTTTATAATTAATTAGTATTTAAAACATTTATTTTGACTTGTTTTCGTCTAGCGGCTCCTAGAAAATGCTAGTTGTATAACTATTTGAAAAGGCGTTTCGCCTATCTGTAAGTTTTATGACCCTACCTGGTGACCACAGTGTCGGGTTTTCAATATTGTTGTCGCTATTGATTTATAATTGTAAATGTTGGATAAAAATGCATTTTGGTAGAAAATATATAAATGCATGCATTACACAACATAGAAGCGGGCCGGTCATCGGGCAATTGTTATTTTTATTTTTGACAAGTATATTTAGACAAAAACTAACAATTTACTCATCGGAATTCACAGAACACAATAAATATTATATATATATTGAATATAAGTCGTCTATAGTTTTACTTTTTTTTTTAAAATATGTCAATTACATTTTGATGTCCTAAAGTGTAATTTTGCTAATTCCATATTTCGGACAAGTAGATGAGTTGTGTATTTTTAGATGTGTACACGGAATACATATCACATCAATATTCTTACTATTTTCAAACTAAGCTAAACGCTTGTGCTATGAAAATAGGACTAACTTGCTGGAGTCCTGGAACGAGGTGCGAACCACCGACCACTGGATCATTAGGCCAGCGTCTTAACCACTACACTAAGAAGCTACTCAATTTTTTATTTCTATTTATTTGGGAAGTATGTTTGATACAAGCGGAAAGGCTGAGAAAGATATCGAAAGGAAAGTGACTGCAGGAAACAAAGTGAACGGCGCTTTGAATGGAATTATAGCTAATGGGAACTTGCGGTGCACAATGGAGTACAGGTACCGCCACTGATGTATGGTAGTGAGGCCCGGAGCTGGCAGAAGAGGAACGAAAGTAGATCGAATGCAGTGAAAATAAGATCGCTTAGGCATATGTGTGGCAGATCCATTTATGATAGAGTAAATAATGAAGAAATAAGGAAATAATGTAAAGCTGATCTTAGTATAGTGAGTAAGATTAAGAAAGAATCACTAAGGTGGTTTGGTCATATGGAACGGATGAATGAGGAAAGAATGGTAAGGCAGATATATAACGCATGTATTGATGGCACCAGAAATAGAATACGTCCACGGAAGACTCGGCACGACCAGGTAAACCAGATACTGGGAGATGATCCTGTCAGAAGCCTCAATAATCGGCGAGCTTGTATGAAAAAATGTATGAATATGGATGATGCGAGAACTGTGTGTCAGGACAGAGAAGTATGGCGCTCTATCCTCTTTGCCTAACCTCGCTGGGAATGGGCGTAATGGTAAGTTAGTCATATTTCACAATTTTACAGGAAGGACTAAATACTGTGTAGTTTTTTTTAGTTCATTGAAATTTTTTTTTTTTCGTTACTAATTTGTATATTATAGGAGAATGTCCTAAATATTAGTATAGTAAATTAATGAAATATTAACATACATGTCATTTTTATCGGCTTTTTTTGGAGTTTACGCGTTGGATTTTTTTAAAATTGATTTATGATAAAAAAACAAATTTAATATGAAATTTTTATTTATGTAAGAATATACACCTATGGCTATAAATGAGCAAGGAATAGTTTAAAAATTCGTTGAAATAAATGCAAACAGAAAAGATTACATACAGAAATGAATTAAATTTAAGAAAACACAGAAATGAATTAAATTTAAGAAAACACAGAAATTAATTAATATGTAAAATAACACACTAAAATTAATTACTATGAAAAAATTTACTATTCATGGCGAATATTTAGATAAAATTCATGGTAATGTATACAGACGTGTTTATTTTGAGTTCTCGTAAGTCTGAGAATTTTCGTGAAGATAATTTTAATCGTTTGTAGGTTGCAAATTTTTGATTAATTCAGTTTTAATATTTTGGATTTTTTTTACTTCAGCAGACTTTTCTCAAATTAGTCGTAATTTTTAATAAAATTCATTGTCTACATTGCGATTCTCTTTGCTTTGCAAATAACCTATTTTTTACAATTTAGTGCATACTATCATACGTCTAATATATATTTAAACATAGTTTTACATTCACGCATGGAATCTTCTAGATTTATCTAGATCTTTTCTATCTCTTGTTCTTTTCGTAAGCAAAATTTTAATCATCCCATCGACACAGACTTTATTTTTATTCTAGCTCATGTTACTGGTACTGAAAATAATTATCAAGGAATGACACTTGTTACATTTTAAATATTGAATTCTTTTGGTACTCTGTTATTCCATGAACCTTCGTCTTTTTCCGGTCAAAATCTTTTTAACCCTTTCCTAATTTTTTATTCACTTGACGTTTTTTTTCTTCCATACTCAAAATACTCAGATTTAGATGAATGTTTTAAGTATGGTACCAGGTGAGGTTTTTGCTTCAACACCGTCATCATGAGAAGTTGATTTTTTAATGATTCAGAATTGGAAAATCTGTCAATAGAATTCAGTATATTTTTGTATTTTTAGGATCACTATTAACCGATACAATTGGCATATTGATAATTAATCTTGGATTATTTTGAATTATCATAAAACGTATTATAATCTTTGCAGCTAATTTTATCTCTGAAAATAAATATTTTATATTTTTCTGTTACAAGTTAAGTCTGCATATTTAAAGTAATATTAAAAATAAAACTGTCTTATTCATATCGTTTAAAGCGATTTGAAGTAGTCTACTCCAAAGGTTCCCAAATTTTTTTGTGTCGTAGACCCCTTGCCATGTTTTTCAGTTTTTGGTAGACCCACTACTTACCTAATATTGATTTTTTGTAAATTTCTAATTGTAGTGAAGTTTAGCGTTAAAAACTTAAACCGCAAAGCGAATGCCTACATCCTACAACTAACATAATTTTATAAACATGTATAATAATTTTTTTACTTCATAGGTACTTTCATAAATAATGTATATGTCTTTATACTCGTATTATAAGATTATAATATAAGTAAATAGGTACTATCAGTGTATGTTGAGATCCACTATCGTGGACCCCCATTTTCATTTCATGGACCCCCAAATTTTTTTTCGCTGACGTAGACCCCTTGCAGGTTTCATAGACCCCTGAGGGTCGATATAGACCACTTTGGGAATCACTGCTGTACTCCGCCCGGTAACTAAAAATATTTAAAAAAGTTAGAATGAGTATATTATTATTTTTGTGAATGATATGAATACAACTCAAAGGGTTAAATGATTTTTAGAAGCTGTTTAATATTAATAATAACATGATTCAAAAAAATTTCTAAATCCGTTACATACATGATTAAAAGTGAATATTTTATGAGAAATTGTATGAATAAGCTTCCATAAATAACAACTAATATAGTATGCACTTCTGGTATCAAAGATTTAATTACTTTTTTTTTATTGCAATAGTTAAACCCACTTTTTAAACGAAGTACCTACTTGACGAGCCCATGACGCACAAGCAGGTTCTGACAAGTCCGCGAACGAAACGGTGGTGTTACACATTTTGCAGTATTACATTTAGCGACTCGGGAGTTGGCAAATTTTCATGCGAAGCTATTTTAGAATAACTTGATGATTTTTTATATGTATAATTTTTGCAGGATAATGTATGTGTATCAGAATGGTGGGAGTAAAATGGTATTAAAATGTATTAGCAATTTTACACTTCAGTGTATCGATTTTTTTCTGCCTATAATATTGTTGATTGCATCTCGTATAAAAAGGATATAATTTTTTAAATATTTTATTTATAATATATTTTTTTCACTTTTATAAATATTTTGTTTAAATTATTATCATCCGGCTTATGTTTAAAAAATAATAAAGACTAGTGATGAGAAAAAATGCTACTCTCGACTCACTCTTGTGATTGTGATTGATATTCGATAATATCAGTGATTGGAAACTGTGACTGATTGCAGTTTCATTACTAATACGCGTGCGCCGCACGACATCACAATACACGAAATAAATAAAAATACATCATTTTGAGCGTATTTACTTATATTATTCAAACTTCATTTGCGTAAAATCATATTCTAGCATAAATAATTAAATTTATATAATTTAATATGATCACATGCAGAAAAAAAAGTTTATTTTTAGGGGCGGATTCTCAGCATTTCTGGTCAAATGCATAAAACGATTTGGCAGAATCAACTAGACGGTGCTTATCATGAATTATAACGTCATTCCTTCATGAATATTTGCGCCGAATCACGGTTCACAACAAAATATAAATAAAATCAAAATAATGAATCGCAAATCACGACTGATAGTGAATGTGACTCAAATATATCAGTGATTGACTCACAGTTCGTGATTTTAGGCTCATCATTAATAAATACTCAAATAAAAATAAATTGTAATTGTTTAATAACTACTGTTACACTCCATCAGGTAGTACAATCGCCAGCCGACAAGAAGATCACGTGTTCAGTTAATGTTTGTATTTTGGCCGTATGGGGCGTCTGTTGATGCGCGAGAATACGTACATTATTCGTAATATTTTTAATTTTTAACTTAATTTTTTTAGTAGATAGATTACGGCACATCAGGCCATATCATTGAACCATATTTAAAATGGAATATCTATAAAAAATCTGAACCTGTTTTGTTTTGACCCACCGGGCAGTAGGTACAGAAACATGAACGTTAGAATTAAAATTTCCTCACATGTGGTTGTATTTAAAAATATACTTTGGAATTAATTAATTTATTCTAGAAGATCGTGCTAAAAGAATATTCAAAAACACAGTAACCTCATGGTAGTTAGTTTGTGGTACAAAGAAATAATTACATTTTTTCACTAAACTAAATTTTACACTACACACGTCGGGTTGTATACAGGGTGGCACAAAAAAAGTGAGAACATCTCGTAACACATGAGTTATTTCAAAACATAATATAATTAATTATAATTCTAAATGTCATTTTTTTTGCACAATATTTAGCTAATCAGAAATTATCAAAACAATCCCCATATTACATAATCTACTGGTTTTAAAACTGAACTGTTCGGTGGCCACATGCCAGGCTCGATGAAATTAACATTCTCACTACGAAGTTGATTGTATTTCTGGGTGTGTGAGATGGAACTCCGTTCTGCTGTAATGTTCAGTTATGCTGTAATGTCTAGCTATACTCCAGGCTTTGTTTTGAAACTCTTTGATCATTTTCCTAGCACCACAAAGTTTTTCAATTCGCAAATATTTGATCAGAATACGGTCTTCTGCGGTGATTTTTGTCATTCTGGATAACAATTTGAAAAAAACAAATATAAACAATGGGAAAATTAATAATCAAAGATGGCGACCGAAAACTGTCAAAATAAAGCGTGATATAGGTAAATAGGTAAGTAAGTAAATTAGTAAACTATTTAAGCTATTGTTGATATAGTTAAACTAATTTTGATGTAATTATATCTCATTTTACGAAATATTCTCACTTTTTTTGGGCCAACCTGTATATCAAAATATTTTAAATATTTTTATAAAGTTAAAAATTCAATATTGACTAAGCTAATATTTATGTTTTTTTTTTTTATTTCAAATCAAAAAAGATAAACGTAGATTTTCAAACTTGTCCATTCTGGACTAGGAATTTTCGATAACCCAAATATCAGTTTTGCACCATCGACCATATTTTTTATGTATCCCCGTTAAAAAAGTGCAATGTCGCTAGGTCAAACCTGGACCTTTTTCTATCCAGGGAAATGCGTTAACCAATTTCACTATAACAACTAATGACCAATGACTCGTACGATTACGGAAAATTTTTGAACTTATGTTCTGTAGCTCTTTAAAATTGATATATCTAATAGTCCATTATTAAAAATTGACATTGCAACGTCTCAATGAAAATGTTTTCTTCTTAAAAAACTGTATTATTTCACTCGAGTTTATAGGATGGCAGTATCGTGCTCGCGATGCAACCATTTAACATATTTCAATTAGTAGCCCAAACAATTGGCATCCATTTTGTAAACACCCCTTGTTATTTAAATGTGTTTACATTAGTGACCCAATGTTTATCCTTCGATCAATGCTGGAATCACTTGAAACAAACAATTCGTCCAACAAAATAAACAGTCCGATTTTTGGAACCATAATAAATAATACAATAGATCGACCCCCTCACTTAAATGACACTGACCGAGTTTTGAAGTTGCAAGGTAAATTTGAAACAATTTTGTGATTAGTCAATTTAATAATTGATATAAATTTATTGCTAATCATTTGATTGTAATAAAGATAAACCTTCATCAGGGCAGAATAAAAAAATTATTTAACTAACATAAAAACCATATCTGCCATCTTGATATTGATTTTCTACTGTCAGGTACAGGTATTTTTAAAACATGTTTTTTTATAAAATAAAAAATATTTTTTAAGATTCGATTTTTCTCTCTGTTTTCAGTTCCACGAAATACAAAAATAATTAAAAATACAGTTTAATTTGTAATTGAAGGATGAAATTTATTTCTTCTTATAAAATGCTTAAAAACACTGTTTACGCGCTTTTATACTTCGATACCTGGTATAAAATTTTGAATATTGTATTCTTTTTGTGTGGATTTAAAAACAGAAAACAAAAGCGAAGCTTCTGCTGGTAAGAGATAGTTTTTCGGTTCGGACGGGCTTATTTACGGTGGCGATATAAAAACATTTTGTATTATGTTTTTTCGGATTATCGGTATCAGACTACAAGGAGAAAGACATCGGCGTCTACCAGCCCAGGTTTAGAAAGGTTGGTGTATTTTGGATTTGCATTGATTGAATTACTGTATTCAACATTACTTATAGAAAACCCAGGACTAGCTATCGAAGTATTTACGGCTACAAACCCTGTGACCGACGCAAATTGCCGGTCACCAAATGTGGTAGATCATGATGGAATCGGAAGGATGGGTTAGATAGATAGGAAAAGGGATTGATGAAGGATGAGGAAGAAGGGGGACCTTTGATAGCGGACCAGGAACCAAAAGATAGCTGGACTCACCTTGTTGATGACGCCGTCACGTTGCTCTTTCGGAAGTTCACCCAATGTATAAGTTGACACAGCACAAAACTCTGATGAGTTCCACGCTCACAATCAACAAAATCACTGCGGTGTGTGCAAAGAAGCTATCCAACAATCACATGACAACACTTCCTCTCCTCGACTTCAAAAAGACGACCAGATGAGCCAAAGGCACAATATATACTGGTTTGAGAATAGGCTAAGGGGGTAGAAATAAACTAAACACTGGTAACAATATACTAGAGTTAATAATAATTATTCAGGGCCAAGAATGAAAGTATATGTGTTCACATATAAAAAATAATAATTACATTTCTAATGAATACGGAACAAACGGTGCATTATGTACCTGAAAGGCACAAGACTAATATCGTGCTTATATGAACCGAGATTTTGGATAAGACAACTATCTTGAAATGGAAGGGTGTAAGATTTGTGGCAGTTTGCTAACAATTTATGTAAATAATGTAGAATCGCGCCTAACTTTTGCTGGCGGCATAATTTAATTTGTATTACTGAGGATAGGTTATACTAATATTAATTAATGTATAGGTGTCACACTAACATATTACGTACACTCGTGTACTAGATAATAGCATAATGGTTTAAATAAGTTACCAACAAATATTACCTAACTAATTGATGTAACCCATATTGATTTGAAATATGTATTTTAAAATACGTTTTTTTTTTTAATTAAAAAAATATATAGACACGTACACGGAATACATGTCACATCTTGTACAATGAAAATAGGACTATCTTGCTGGTGTCCTGGAACGAGGTGCGAACCTCCGACCACTACACCAACAAGCTAATTTACATTATTTTCATTACTTTAGTGATGATAAATTCAATCGTTGTTACAGCTTGTTAATAGTTTATCTCTTATCTAACACTTCTTGACTTCATATCTTCTCATACCTCACCTATTCGAGGAAGGTTTTGATAGAACTACTCCTATTGTACTACATTTTATGAAGATTCATTAATAGATCGGCGACGCAGCTGAACGCAGCCGTGAATACGGTACCGGACCATACAGCCGCAAAGATAATATATACTGAATGCGTGTACCAGCATACACGGCGGCCTCGTCACTTCACGTACTGACGTCGTCCACAGCAATAGCTTCCGAGATTCCTCCAATCTACGAGACATAGTTCGCGCGCTTAAATTTAAACTACAGTTTAAGTTTGGTTCAATACACTTAGCGCTAAAAGTAAGTTATTTTAATCCATAATACCTGCCTGCCTGTTACGTGTGCATCACTATACACAGTCCAAATATTGTATACGCTTTGAGATTTGTCGGTCGGTCCAACCTGAGGGGGTCTTTCTCTTCCCCTACGTAGAAGGAACCTTCCCCAAGTGGAAGACGTGATCCACCACAACAAGCTTCTCCAAGTTATCTTGTTTTTTTGCAAGATGCCCAAACTTTTGAAGTATTTATCTTTAGCGAATGGTTGAAAATGTTCATATTGATTAAAAATTAGAGCAACTTAAAATGAATAATTGAGAGTTTTAAAATAACAAAAACAAACCTACTAACCAATATTTTAATGTCTCTTAAAATTTATTAGGAAAACAGTTTCAATGAAAGAAATATAATTGGATCTAAAATATATTAAATTCCAATTCAATATTTAATTTAGATGAGTACCAACTTTAAATTTTACAGTACCATAACATAGTAGTTTTGGTTATTTTTTTATAACAAAAGTAAATTAAAAGAAAACAAATAACAAAAATAATGAAATTTAATACTCGGGAATGATTTAATCAGAATAATATTAACTGTATTCGTTTATCCGTATTGAAACATCAAGTGTTCCCATTATTATGAAAGACAAGAATGTGTTCTCCCAATAATAATAAAGTTGTATCAATGGGACTAAAATTTAATAAAAAATAATTGATAATTCTGGCGTCTGCTCTCAGATTACTCAAAGGTATTTTGAGATTCTGTAAAAACAAGGTAGACGGCTCTTTCAAATAATGGAACGATTAAATGTATTGACATCTAAAATATATTAATTAGAAAGATGTACATATAAAATCAATTCTATTGAAAAATATTGTTGTTGCGCCACCGGGATTCGAAACTGGATCTCTTTCCTAACCGGGGAAGGTGCATTATCCAACTATGCTACAGCGAGAATATTTTTAGCGACAATTTTCGAACCTGTATGTTACCTTTTTGATATTAATACATTATATCACAGACCTATGTTCTGAATAATTACAACTTCACAATAAGAATGTGTTCTCCAAATGTTGTTGCGCCGCTATTGGAGTTCCGGTAACGACGGTAATTATTTTGTTTAATATTGTCGATTTAAAACGGCCCGTTGCCGTTTTGGTGATATGTCTGTTTCATAATTATATACAATTTATGAAACACACAGCTAGTATTTAAAAGACAACATTGTTAATATATAAACGAAATACCTACTTTGTTCAAGAAAGTAAAAAATCCCTTAAAATCAGTAAAAGATATCTAATTTATGAAATTTACTACTAATATTATGAATAAGTTCAATATTTATTCATACCGTGGGTAAAATATATATTTTTGTCATTTGTTAACGAAAGTTATGAGAGGGCGGTCTAGAGGTCATTACGGTCGCTGTCGATAGGCGATCTGAAATTAATTAAAAAAATAAAAAATACACATTATTAGGATAGATATAAATATTATTTAGTAAGAAATTATTGTGTTTTTGATATCAAACTTAATTTTAAACAGTATTTGAAGCCTCAAAGTATGTGATTAAATATATAATATATTATTTAAAAATGTATGTTTTCACTAAAACAAAGTATTTTAACAAATCGAATGGATTATTACTCTATTAATTTTTAACATTTTATTGATTTGTCTCAATTGAAGTTTGTCTTCGTAATCTTGGCTTCAAGATTATATGAAAACATATTTCGTTTATGCAATAATTTAGCATATTAACACGATTTTTTAGCACGCGGAAAATGCATCTTATGATCGCGATCTTTCTTACAACGCTTGTGTTGTCTTAATTATGGCAAATAACATTCAGTTTATTAGTTTTCAATGAGTATAAAAGTCATATCTAAGTAATAGTTTAAAAAAAATCAAATCTAGTGTGTAACTTCTGATGTAAATGAATTATGAAAATTATTTAAATTAAATTAAATGTATTAATATCAAAAAAGTAACATATAGGGTCGAAAATTGTCGCTAAAAATAATGTCACTGTAGCTTAGTTGGATAAAGCACCTTCCCCGGTTAGGAAAGAGATCCAGGTTCGAATCCCGGTGACGCAACAACAATATTTTTCGATAAAATTAATTTTATATGTATATCTTTATAATTAATATATTTAATTCATATTTAATTACGAAAACACACATTTTCGTTAAAACGTGAAAATTTGAATTATCACTGAAAGTAGCCCTTGAAGTCCATCATCTGTCAGAAAATAATTAGGTTACGATTTGTTCCGTCATATTATGAGAATTGCTTCAAACGTATATTTGCGGAGAGATGAATGTAGGTATTTTTATTATATGATAATGCAAAAATGATTATTCTATTATATTCTCTAGTGGGAAATAGATCCCGTGGTGGAGTGTATTAATTCTAGTTATTGGTTGTTTGATGCAACCCAATTTGGATTAAGAACGCAAGGAATCTGAACACCTTGATCTCAATCCCACGAGCTGAACGCCACTTTGCTCTTTTGACCAAAGTCTCGCTGCGTAAGTGGTCAGATGCTGGCGAATTCGATTCCTCGGTTCGGATAACGCTAATGCACGGCGATAATATATCTCGGCGGAACCACGCGCGCGTTGATCCTTTGAGACTCGAATTTGCACTGCTCGCACTGAAAGGTCGGCCACAAAGGAACGGGGTCATGACGAAAGTGTTAGAATATTAACATTCGACTTACACCAAAATTCTATCTTAAAATGTTTTTCTTTAATTTAAATTAATTTCAGGTCCAAATGAAATTGTTGAGTATCGAATAATATACACGATATTATAGACATATTCCATACTATCGAGGAAGCACTATCATCCAGTTCTATCGGCCCATATCTGGCATTCACCAGCGGCGTGTTGTAGGTAGTTTCAAACTCCAGGTCGATCACTCTTTTTATATATATATTTTTTTTCATTTAAAAAATTAATATTTACGTTTCTTTTCTATATAACAGTTTTGTATCATTATAAAGAATGCTGTTAATTGAAAGCTTTCAAAACATTAATTATCCCCGCTAAAGTAGCGAGAAAATCTTTCGGCCGTTTTGATAACAATAGCTAATTATCACCTTTAATTATTTTATTTGCGTTAATTATTTAAATTACTTATTATACTGTGTTATACTATGTCCTTTATTTGATAGTAAATTAGATTTTAATCATAAAAAAATAGGCTCTACGAAAAATCTGGCCGGTTAAAAATAGTAGCCATGTTTATTAGTATTTTGACAGCTGTCATTGTTATCTTTATTCAATATAGCCATTTCATCATGGAGCCAAACAACGTTTACAAGTTATTATAAAAAATTGAGATGATCGATTTATTAAAGACAATATTCAATAATTCAATCATTTTCAGAAATGGACCTGTCAATTGGCCGCCTAGATCGTGTGATATCTCTCTCATTGAATATTTTCTGTAGGAATGTGTAAAATCACTTATTAATATTATTATTTTATTTATATTATATGGGCTTTTACAATATTATTTATAAAAACATGTGTACCTCGTACAGAATGATTCACCATAGTATGTAAGTACACAATAACATCGGAATATAGATATAAAGAAAATAATAACAATTGATAATGATTATGCCAATAAACAAACAATTGTCAAACTGTCAGTCAATCATAGAGCATGGTATAATTGCTTGGGGTGAAGCGACTATGTCTGAAATTAATCCAATAATAGCAGCTCAAAAAATTATATTAAAAGTTATCCTCAAATCCCCAATCACAACGAGCACTGACGAAATTTTTTATAAATTCGATGTCTTTGATATTAGACAAATATACGCTAATACTACTCTCAAATACATATATAAATACAAACAGACACATTTTAAAACAACTCAAAACATAATTTCCACACGGACAAATATAAATAACCTACAAACCCCAAGAGAACATACTACATTTGGTCAAAGGAACTACAAATATTTTGGACCTAAACCTTTGGAGTCAATATGTTTGGGTGCACTCAATTGACTCATACTTATATTAATTATTGCTACAAAGTGATCCAAAAATTAAGTCCATTTTAAAATTGTTCTTCATGTACACCTTTTATATAGTATTAAATGTAATTCTATCTACTTGTAATTCTAATTAATTGAACAATTGCTTGTAAACTATGCCCGTCTCGACACAGAATTTCTCTAGTGAGACGGGCACAGTCCAAACAGATTTGTACATAGCATTACATAGTTACTAATAAAAATTAAATAAATAAATTTAAAAAAAACCTAATTCATGTTATTGATGAATTAGCACCAGATTTATGTGGAAGAGTGTCTGAAAATTGGATCCAAAGAATGAATTGTATCAAATGTAGTCATTTGAATTAAATAATATTGGCAACATTTGAATATGTCCAAGAACACACAATTATAGGATTTTCACCTACAAAGGCACTGCTATTAAACAAATAATAGATATCTCATAGAGACGTAGCTACTTTTTATTATATTTAATGGAAAACATATGGAAGTATGGGTAATTACATAGCTTACGACCCGTCTTTGGCTGGCTTAAGTGATCACTTTATATAAATATAATTTTCATCATTCTCACCCATCAATCTCCATATCTATCAAATTATTATGTGAATTTCGCTTCGAGTACCACTACACTATCGCCATCTATGGACTAAATTTTTAATGGCATCGAATGATCTTTCAAATTAATATTGATATCATACTTGTTTTATTAAATTAAATTAAATTTAAAAAATTTATCACGCTTTCTGGATGATCCCGTAGAAAGTAAATAATAAAACAAGACAAGTGAGAGAATAAACAAAAGTAAAAAACACAGGTATACAGAAATCATTAATTTACCGTTTATTTTTTAATACTAGAGTGTACAGGGGGACCAGGGAAGAGTGAGAATCAGGCTTGACTTCCGCCCTCTCGAAGAAAGATCAAGTTGAAAAAAAAAAAAAAAAGTCCAAAAGAAATACATTTAAAGGTGAGCCGGGTGGTTGCCAACTTCATTCCCCTTCGCTGATATTAATTTCTAACCGGACACCCACACACCAATAAACTCCCGGAAGAGATTTAAATTTCACTACACTGCGACTGGTTAATGTCCCGCTGCTTCTTCCAGAAGGTATTCTCCGGAATTTGTCTCACCTGGTCGCAGGAGTACCACGGGTCATTGGCGTGTCCGAGGTTACATAATTTACTCCTGAACTCATTATGAACTGATATTGGATGCACCAAGTAATGACACCCCTACCCCTTTTTTCTCTTGCGGCAGCGCGGATGAGGAGGTAGTAAATCCACAGCCTCAACGTCTCTCTTGCCAAACATTCAGTGTTTTATTAAGAATCCTTCGTTTGAGGGCTTAAAGTTGTACTCAAAATAGATTCTAAGCCCTTCTAGATCTATTAAAAACATCGGGAGAGTAGCATCAGAAACAGGCCGTTATGCCAGCAGGGATACTCTTTGTCATCACATATGGAGATTAAGCGGATTTCTGGCTCCACCC
The DNA here is from genome assembly GCA_031772225.1 of Eubasilissa splendida. NCBI lineage: Eukaryota > Metazoa > Arthropoda > Insecta > Trichoptera > Phryganeidae > Eubasilissa > Eubasilissa splendida. The sequence goes on from CM062859.1 coordinate 26,748,538, forward strand.
TACTTATAATTTTGCGCCTCTTTAAAAGGCCGAAGCGGCTAGTGCACTACCCACCTAAAGCAATCCGCATGGAAACATTAGCAAGACCCAGTATATCAAATAATTTAAATATGCAACTTTTGGCAGAGATATAGAACAAATCAATGTTCTTTTTGCTGACAATATGAAACAAAAGATGCTAATTAAATGTACTAATTAAACAAAGATATTTAAGATTCCGTAAATACGATGGAACGATAGCCGTATTCATTTGAAAAATTGTAACATATAGGTTCAAAAATTTGTAATCAAAAATACTGTCGCTGTAGCATAGTTGGTAATGCATCTTCCCCGGATTGGAAAAGCGATCCAGGTTGGCATCAATCCCGGTAGTGCAACAACAATATTTTTCGATGAAATTAATTTTATGTGTATATCTTTATAATTAATACATTTAATTACGTTGCAAATAACTCACACCACATGTTCGATCATCATAACTGGCCAAAGATCGCTGATCGCTGTGTACGCTTATGTTAACGTAACCTATGTAGATATAATTGTTCCTGTCTATTGTTTCCTATTACCCCCTTCCCAGAACACGATATTTTCTGTAGTGTTATCTATGGTTTTGGACCAGTTGAATTTCAAGTTGACAGTCATCGTTTACTATTGGGTACGTTGGGCTGTGAAAACTGTGTCAATTATTATCCTGCTGTGTGGGGCTGATAGTATACTATTTGTGTGTTCGGTTTCTCGCTGTGCGTGCCGAAACCTATACATATTGTTATTGGCGCTATCACTACTTGTATTTTTTTCGAAACAATCAGGTACGTCTTCCAGAAGACTTGTGGCTTTAGTGGAAGAATAAAATCCAGATACCTAAAGGAGCAACTCTCAGATTTCAGATGGCAGATTTCTTCCTGGTTCTGGTTGGTCCTTTAGCCCCCCTTTTCTCTGTTTCTGCCCCTATCCCAAATTCTTTCCACCCTTCTTAGATCCCGTTTTCCCAACCCCTTATTTAAACACCACAGCTGGTTGAGATTTGAATATTTTTCTTGGTAGAAGACATAATCAGTCCGTGCAAGGTATGGTGAATACTGTGGATGGCAGAGTTTCTAAGTCCAGCTGTAGATGGAGCGGTATTGTTTGTACGATATGTGGTCGAGCGTTGTCTTACAAGAGGATTGACTGGTCTCTATTGACCAAGGTCGTGCATTCCACACAATTAAAAAGTCAATTATTTGATTATAATGTATTTTAGATATTAGACAAATAAAGACTGTGCACGTGTTCTGTATACTTTTTGAAAAATGTGCAACTAGTGTGTCAAACGCTTGAGATTGTTTATTTCACTATATAAAATGCTCATTATGCCTTTTATATTTTAAAATGCAAACAGAACACAACTGACAATATAAGTCTTTATATTATTGGAACGAAATTGGAGAAAATACAAAGCGTCGTATACCTGTGCTGCAACATTAAAAAAAGATTGGATCCTTTTGTTGAAACCAAATACCTCGTTAAGCTAGCTCATACTATATTATTCGCATGAAAAATATGTTCTAAAGTCGTGATTTTAACCTTAGATTGTGAATGCAATGTTATTATTTTATATAAGAATTTATTTTATTGAAGAAAGACAATTTGTAGCATTTGTGATGAAAATCTACAGAAAAATGTAAAAAAAAGCTGGTTAAATAGAGTTACAAATGAGAAGATGTTATGGTTCAGATGAATAAAGAATAATAAGTATTTAAAACAATATTAATTTGAAAACTTCAATATCTCGGACATGCAGTTAAACATCCAGAAAAGTTAAATCTTGCATCCTATAATGCAGGAAAAGATTGCTGGAAGTCAGGATTAAAAATAAATTTGCTCCCACCCTATTTAAATATTATATTATATATTTATAATCTTCACGGATGCTGGTAATTACAAATATAAATACTTGACGAAACTTTGGGGGATCAATTTTCAAAGGGGACAATTGTCCGGGAGAAAAATTGTCCGGGGGATCAATTGCCCGGGGAATCAATTTTTCGGAGGATAATTTTCCCGGGTCATCAATTTTCTGGAGGATTAATTGCCCGGGGAATCAGTTTTCTGAAGGATCAATTACCCAGGGAATCAATTTTCAGGCGGATCAATTGCCCGGGGGATCAATTTTTCGGGAGGAAAATTGCCTGGAGGATCAATTTTCTAGAAGATTAATTGCCCGGGGAATCCATTTTCTGGAAAATCAATTTCCCCGGGAATCAATTGCCGGTGAATCAATTTTCCGAGGATTAATTGCCCGGCAGATCAATTTTCTGGGGGTTCAATTACCTGGGGATCAATTTTTCGGTGGATCAATTGCCCGGGGATCCATTTTCCGGAGGATCAATTTCCCGAAGAATCAATTTCTGGTTAGATCAATTGCCCGGAGGATCAATTTCCAGTGAGATCAATTGCCTGGGGGATCAATTTACAGTGGGATCAATTGCCCGGAGGATCAATTTCCAGTGAAATCAATTGCCTGGGGGATCAATTTCTGGTGGGAACAATGTTTAAAGGATCCATCGTCAGGAAATCTTCTTCCACATAGCCCACCACTTGGTCGTGATCTTTGGTGTCCTGTCATCTGGCATTCTTTTAAAATGGTTATCTCATCACAGTATTTGAGACCTAATTACAATTGTTTCCGACTCAATTAAATTTTCAAGCTCATGTTTCAATTAGTTATTTTTTCTATTGTAGGTCCATAACTTATTTTTTTAATTTTGAAATATTTTTTTTTTCTTCTTCGATTTGGGTTAGGCACAACGTTTCGCAACCACAAGTGACCACAGGTCTTATTATTGTTTTATACATTACCAGTTTGCTTTTTGGACTCAAGGGACAGGCATAAAAGGTTCTATTTACAGCTAAAATTCAGATTTTCAGTACATCTGTTGTTCTGTTTAACGTCCAAAATAAAGCCCAGATATGTAAAATTATTAACACCATCATATGCATGGTGACCTATGTAAACATTTTGGGGTGCCACCTGTTTACGTATACTGACCCTGTATTGAGTTTTGGGGCATTTTAGTGAATGCAATGTTATTGAAAAAAAGAAGTGCATTTTATAGTATTGTTTGTAATCAAAGTACTGTGACGTCATTTTGAAAAGAAAAACACGTTTTGATTTTTAATGTTAATTTTATTATTATTAAAATTATTTCATAAAATTGGGTGTATACCCATTCGTGGAAAAAAGTTTCACAATCGCTACCCAACATATTATATACATTTGATATAAAGAGAAACGTCCATTCGTATTTTTCCTTCCAGCCTTACATCTCCCCTAGCGAGTTGTCACAGCGAATTGCTCGAGCTACAAATACTTACAATTGTCGAGGGTTGTTTAAGGCTATTGATTATTCTCGGATGTAAGGACACGTTAAGAGTACAATAGAATATATTAAAGTTTTCTAGAAGATCGCAAATAAAACAAATATAAACTGACTTATTATTAATATCAATAACACGTCATCGAGGATGTAAGAGATGTAACAATTTAATTTTCGGAATGAACCTTTAATAAATCCATATGTGTACTTATATACTTGTGGCTTCTGTCGCCTTCTAAGTAAGTACACTGATTGTGTACAAGCATAAATAACAGTGTCGGTCCCGAGCCCGAATAAAGAGACTACCAGAGATTGTTAGCAAAAGTTCAACCTTCCCAGACACATACTTAGTTATCAACTTACTCGCCCGTCAGAGCGGCGTAATCAGTGTTAATTTGATCGCCTTACTGAAAAAAATATTAACTGTTTCTTTTCGATTACACGCCGGTCACCTACCTACCCTTCTTCATTTTGAGTGTTAAAACTGATAATCTTCTGAGCATCACCGAGGGATTTACATAACTGATTGTGGAGAGAGGCAGTGTCATCTTGCCATTTCATCTAACATTCCACAGTGAAATTCCACAGATAGGGTAGAAACCCTATCCACCATAAATATCAGTAACAATGAGCTTCAAGCAGTACAAGACCTGGGTATTATTTTTGACTTCCGGCGTCATTTTTACGTACACATTGTTAACCTTTACCATACCATGCTAAAAATACCCTACGCAGCCATGCTGTCAACTCGTGTTACCGCAAGAAATTTGAGTTTTTTTAACATGGGAATAAAATGATTTTACAAGCTTAAATAACATTAAAATAGTTAATGTCATAGTTACTATAAATATAATAAGAAATGATAAATATAATAATTTTATTCTCAAACATTATTCTTGTAACGCATTCGTCAAAAGACCCATCTAACATGATCTTTATCTGTATCTATCTTCATTTAATCTTTTTCACGTAATACAAGTGGTATTTTTAACGCAGATAGCATGCGATGCATTAATTATATATAGCATTGAATTAAAAAATGATTATTTTTATTATGATTCGATTTACATAATTGGTTTTCCACTAGTCATTTCTAAGTGCAAATGATTTTTAGGACTAGGTAAAATGTAAGTTTTACATTGTGTATATTTATAGAAATACGATTTAATTGGCTCGGTAGACCTGTGTTACTGCGTGGCTAGGGAAGGGTTAACATAATCAGAAAAACTCAAAAAATTGTCAGGTTTGGTAGAACGAAGTATTGTTCTAGAGAATCCCTTCGATAGCTTGTTGTTCGATTTGATTTAATTTGATATTAAAGATGCTTGTTTCTATGCTCGTCGTGGTTTGCATTGTTCTTCATTGTGTTCCAATTTTATCCGATTGTTTTGACCGACAGAAATAATTAACTACCGTGGCGGATTTGTATGTCCTTATCTGACGGAAAAGCGGTAACCTTACACTCATACGAACAATTATAGATACCAACATGCAAAACCTGGGGATGCCAACCGAAGGAGTAATGATATGCGTAAATAAGTATCTTACTACCGAACATTTCAAAAATGCTCAAACATATATTCTATTGTTCCAAACTTTAATACGCGTTCAGCATCTGGAATCCTTATTATAATATACGTTGATAAATTTTAAAATGTTCAAAAGCAATTCGTGGGAACTCTACACCGTAGATTACAATCACCCCTGTAGCACTATGTAAATTCACTTATATTTTAGGTTTAAAAAACAGATGACCTGTGAATGAATAAATTTAGTATGTAAAATGTTCTACTTCTAGGAATGTGGAAGAGTGCGGATAGCCGGATCGATCTATTATAGATGGTGTGTGGAGAGATATTAATTATAATTAGCTGGGACAGTCAATATGGCTTTGCAGTAGTTTGAAGATAAATATTTGGTCAGCACGTGTTCTTCGATGTTCTAAGGTTTTCATATTATGGAAGTTTGTGCATCTAAATATGAGTTGAATGATAGATTAGATCTAACATTAAGATATCGAATAAACCTATTTTGTATTCGTTCTAATCTCGCAATTTGCCATTAGTTACAGATTTGAGATGCGTACTCTAAGTGACTGCGAACGAATGCGCAATACAGTATTTTGAAGCAATATGGATTTTGGAAGTATCACATGATGAAAGTTTTTGTATTTTTATTATTTTCAATACTTATTTTTTTTTATTTATCTGAATATTCATATCTATCTATCCAGTTTATTTAGAGCATTCTTTTATAGATGTACATTTTAAATGATTTAAATCACCTTATTTGGTAAGCGGTAAGAAAACATGCTTTCATTGAGATATTGAAGTTTTCAGATTATTATTGTTTTAAATAGTTCTTTTAATTTAATCATCCGGACCATAACATTTAAAATCCGATCAATACAAAACGTTAATATCGAAAATCTCTGAATTATAGGTATTAATCATTCATATATTCTATAAACTGCGCCGAATATGGATCTGGGAGCCCAGGATTGGATTACATAGTAGCGATCTATAGATCCACATCTCATGGAATTATTTACGTAGGTCTATCCTTATAAATCCATAAATACGTTGTCAATTTGCTTCGGGCGTGTTTCATAATTAACGTAACCGTTTTATATATATTATGTATATTATACATTTTTCTGAAGCCACCTGCTCGTGACAGCAGAAAGTGGACAGCATCCCATTGAAACCGCAAAACAAAAGGTTATATTTACATTCCTTATTGTTTATCTTATTCTGACAAGATTGTTACAAATAACTTTCATAATTGAGCAGGTTTTAGTTGCAAGATAAACTGCATATAATCTTTATGTACTAACAAATATTTTTTAGGAGAACACATTCTTATTGTGAAGTTGTAATTATTCAGAACATAGGTCTGTGATATTTTAAATATGAATTAAATATATTAATTATAAAGATATACATATAAAATCAATTTTATCGAAAAATATTGTTGTTGCGCCACCGGGATTCGAACCTGGATCTTTTTCCTAACCGGGGATATATAAAAATATTGTCGCTGTAGCTTAGTTGGATAAAGCACCTTCTCCGGTTAGGAAAGAGATCCAGGTTCGAATCCCGGTGGCGCAACAACAATATTTTTCGATAAAATTGATTTTATATGTATATCTTTATAATTAATATATTTAATTCATATTTAAAAAATATTGTTCACTACTACAATCCATTGCTAATATATTGGAGAAAGAAAATCTTATATAAGAGGAATACAATAATGCACCATTGAATGGAAAATTCTGATCTGGAGATCAGTATGAGATTAAAACTTAAACCAGAGATTTGATACGTGCGCATAAAGTGTCAATTCTGAATGTAAAATATAAATCTTTAAGCATTAATTGTGTCGTGCGCGACCTATGTCGGTACGTTCACCGATTTATCGGTAAATCGAAGAGTGTATGGGGACCTCCGGAACTGAATCAATCTGAGTGGCAGATGATTACGGGGCACGGCCAATTCCGAAGTAAACTATTTGATTTTAGACTCGTGGATGCGTCGTGGTGTGTATGTGAGCGAGTGAATCAAACTCCGGAACACATCGTGGGGCATTGCGGGATAATGAGGGATGCTCGTGATCGCATGATTGGAGACTTAATTGGGTTCAATGGTCGGCCTGATTAGTAATGCAAGGAATCTAAAGCTCTATAGGGATTTCATCAAAACTTGGACTACAAGATGGGGTATACTAGGCAGATGATGACAAGATCGTGTCAGCGAGAACGCAGACATTTCACTTTTCATACGTTAAATTATTAAAACAAACAAAATCGTGCGTAACTCCGTTGGCCTGTACCCGTACCGTGTGTGACGTGACTCACATCATTATGTTTCGTCCGAGTCCCTTCATGCGAGAGTGTACTTGATAGTTAGCCCTTTAATGTCTGTCTTGTACCCACTGGTCTCTTTACTTCCGAACATAACACGTGATTATCTGTTTGTTTGTAATGTTTTTATATATCTGTATTTTAAAAATAAATAAACGTAGCACTTAAAAGGGCGAAGGAAAGGTTTAAATTTAAATCTCTGTTCGTTTAGGCAATCTCTTACATTAATTTTTGTTATTTTTATCTCATTTATTTTGTGTTTATTAATTGTAAATTTCGCGTTTCTGTAGTGCTGTGTGTGGAACCGATAAAAGAAGTTGAAACTTCTACAACGGTTCCGGGAAAGGGTGGGTCTTCTCCTTTACAGTGCGTTCACCGGGTATATTCAGGGTAGTGCATGAGTTTTTTTGAGTACTTTGAACAGAATTTACTCCCCCTTCCCACCGCCTGCTTTGAATAGTTATTCTAACAGAAAATAAATAAATAAACGAGAAAGTACTTTAGGGTATTATAATTGAATAGAATTATATTAAAATCAAAGAATTTTAGATGTCGACATTATTGACATGGATATTTTTACCAGAGATTGATAAGTTTAAACAAAATCTACAAAATCGTGAAGTACACGTTGTACTTGTTAATTTATTAGGCATCCACACTAACGACATGGGTCAACTTACAAGAGATTGGTCAAATTAAATAGTAGATACACAATTAAGAATTATAATCGGTATCTACGCATAACTGGACAGTCTGAATACTCATCAGAAATAACGTTTAACGATGTTGATCTCGGTGATGGATTCCACCTGGTGATACAGCCATCTGAAGAGTAAAATAATTGCATTAATTTAGGTTCCTTGATACCATCGGTGTAAAATTTGTTGTTCCAAGCGGAAATATCAAAATCGTTATCAGAGTTCCGGCTAATTTCCTTCCATGGGCAGTTCTCCATGACTTGCTTTATCATATCTTCTTAACCTGTCCTCTCCGATGATGTAGACTGATTTGACATTGCCTCTAATTATGTGAATATCTCTGTAAATATATTAAATACAGAGATCATATTTTAGGTATTCCTCCGTAATAATATATTTATGTATTGAATAAAATAATTACAATACATAAGTATTTTCAAGAAGAACCTGACGTGTATGTGTACGTGTACGCTGTGCGCGTGGTGCTGGATGCCGATAATCACTCTAGTGGCAGAGCGTGCGCTGTCCGAGTTAGACGTGTCTTATGCGTCTTTATGCTGTCGGTCATGATGATCAATGTTTTTTTTTTAATTTTTAGCACTTTTGTGCAATAATTTATATATTTATGACAATCAACTATTATTATAATGCTAATTTAATTCCGGTAGCGCAAAAACAATATTTTTCGACAAAATTAATTTTATATGTATATATTTATAATTAATACATTAAATTAGTATTTAAAACATCACAGACCTATGTTATGAATAATTACAACTTTACAATAAGAATGTGTTCTCTTTAATTAATTATTATAATTATTAACATAAGTTATAACATATTCAATACTTAATAATCTACATGTACACTGAGTTTACAGCACCGGCACGCGCGTTTTTATTTTAGTAAGAGAAACGTTATAATAATAGAACGGAGCAATACATATTTTAGTATTTGAGTTACAGACAAAACCAAAAATGGTGTTCCAGCTCTGGAACGTCAGGGCAGGAAGGGACCTAGTTCTACAATAAGATTTAATATAACACAAATTATGTATAATACAAGTAAAATACGTAACATAGATGCATAAAGACAATTTATAATTTAAATTACCCTTCTGAATGAAAAAGGTTCACGTTTTGAGTTCGCGAAGCGTCCATCACGTTTATGGAACCTTTATTTTTCGTCGCCCACGGTTAGGGTTGCCAGCCACCATAAATATTTTATGGTGGCTGGTAACCCTGGGTAGGTACTATAACGTAATGTTATAATATACAAAATAAAACAACCCCTCTGTGGCCCAGAGGCACCGAATATATCCGTCAACTTCACAAATCTTTTATTTAAGTTATTCAAATTTATTTTTAATCAAAAAATAATATAAGTTTTTAAAATCCTCTGAATGATTATTGTTGTTTAATAAGTGTTACTTCATGTTTGATTGAAAAAAAAATATTTTTTCGGCAAAAAAAATTTAACAATATTTATATATATCCAAGAATACACAATTACTGGATTTTTACCTACAAAGGTATTGTTATTAAACACATTAAATATATCTCATAGATATAAAGCTAATTATATAATATTATATGAGAAGTATGGAAGTATGGGTATTACAGGACTTACGACCTATCATCGGCTGGCTCGAATCACTTTTTACAATGTAACGTTCACCATTCTACCCAATCAACCTCCATATCTATTACATTTTTTGATGTTGTATACATGTCACTATGTAGAAACACTTCATATATTTAACTACGACTTCACTGTCACCATCTATGGTATGAAAATTTGATACTCATTTCCCTGAAACAACATAAATGTCACTAATGAGAATCTTATTTTTTTACATATAATAAAAGCTGTATTATTTATCTGTATATATGAAAAATGATTAACACATTATACTAGAATACGCCTGAAACATACATTTTCAATTAGATATATTTCTTATTTAGATCATTCACATTTTTCCATTAAAATATAATAAAAAATAGCTTCGTCTCTACGAGATATCTATTATTTGTTTAATAACAGTGCCTTTGTAGGTGAAAATCCAGTAATTATGTATTCATGGACATATTCAAATATTGCTGATTACCTTTCGTTTCAAGAAATTAATTTTGAAAATATAGATAAAATATTCCTCTACTTGGTACTAAAATACTTCTTTAATATTTGCAAAACTACTTTGTGGCAAATAGTCACCTTTTAAAGTTGTTTTCATATTAGTTCTTACATATTCACCACTTTATAGTTTTGTTTTTATCTATATTTGTTTCGTATTCATCGAACACATTTTTGGCGCTTCTCGACCTATATTATTGATACCTTTCCACGTTCAAATTCCCACCCATCCTTTTTACCTACTGCTTGTTTTTAGTGTGAATAGTGACCTTGACGTCAGCAGACGTTAACGCGACGCGATACTTGTTCGGTTGCGACACCGCGATTGCATTAGTGGTGTGGATTTTGTTCAACTCCATCATCATTGTATTGTGATCCTGTGATTTTTGCACAGTGATTATTGTGTAGCCGCGGGTGGAGTGATTGATATCGCCGTCTTCATTTGAAAGCGGAGATCGGAGTAACGGAGGCGTCATACACGAGGTAAGGTAAGTAGTCCTTCAGATTCCCGATTCCTCGAGATCCACTGGTCCTTCGACTGGATTCCCTCCCATCATCGATCCTTATCCCCGTTAATCTAAGTCCTTTATTTTCTTCCTTCCTTCTTCCCCCTCCCCCCCCTTCGGCGATTCTATTTACAACCGGAATCGTCGTATTCCAATCCGCGGGACGCGCGACTCAAATTGCGCAATTTCGTTCGGTAGATCCTATTCGGCGCGGGATCTACGTTTTCATTTCAATATTTGTATTATTTAATTTCAGTATACATTGTTTCCTGAAGAAGATACCATATGTATTGAAATATGTAGAATAATAAATAAATAGTGGTTTTGAAATAAAATACGTTTAACCACAGTGCCATTCCGTTCAATAATATAAAAAATACAAATTTAATAGCGTTCTGGTTGGTCCGAAAAATACGTGCTTGTTGGTCTAGTGGTTAAGATACTCACCTAGAGATCTAGTGGCCGGGTGTATTAATTATATTTTTATAGCTCAAGTATTTAGCTTAATTTTATATTAATAAAAATATTAAATACTAATTTAATGTATTAATTATAAATATATACATATAAAATCAATTATGTCGAAAAATATTGTTTTTGCGTTACCGGGATTCGAACCTGGATCTTTATTTCTGATCCGGGGAAGGTACACTACCTTAATAATAAGAATATTGTTAGTATTACGCGTATTCCGAGTACGCATCTTGATTTAAAATAAAGTAAAGAAAAAAATTACATTATTAATTAATTATCAATTTCTCTATAAATTACTTTTCATTCTGTCTGTGAATTTTAATAGCAATATTAATCTGAGACATGTTTTTTTTTTTTAATTCGTTTTATAATGATAGTAAAGTTATTTTATTTTCACTCCGCCTATAATACCTACCATGTTTTTTCAGCGGTCCAACTAAACTAGATTGTGAAGTAAAAACATATTTTAAACCTCCATTGTGTGGATATAATCCTTTATTTTGCCTATGTCTACGATTATTTTAATTTCCGACCCATTTTTTGCTTCTAGAATAGTGAATACTAATTCATATGGAATTTTTAAGGGGGGCTTTCAGCTTTGTTTGAATTTCTACGCAAAATTCTACGCGAACTCTTTCAAACTGAACACTTTCAATATAATCAAAAAAATAATTTAATTAGACTTTATTGACATATATGTTTATGTTGTAACAGAGATGAATACATTATAACATAATATACAATTATTTTAGTAGCTGAATTTTTTTTTCAAAATGTATCATATTTACATAAATTTAAATACATTGCCCAACTAGGCAAGCCTGTTTTAGGGCAAATTGATAAACTAATATATTTTATAAAACCAAAACTCATCGAAGGCAAAACACAGTAGGATCTAATACATAGCAATACAGAAAAACGTTATTTCCTGCGTATATTTTGCTAGAGAGAAATATTTTGATAAAAATAAATATATTTGCTGACTCGTGTAAGTGTAAGTGATATGCATGTAAAGTCAATTTTATCGAAAAATATTGTTGTTGCGCTACCGGGATTCGAACCTAAATCTTTTCCTATCCGGGTAACGTGCATTATCCGATTATGCTATATTTACAGTGGATTGACGACAAATTTTCGAACCTATATGTTACACTTTTCAAATTAATACATCTATCGTTCCATTATAATGTAAATAGTAATTAAATTTATTAATTAGAAAGATAAACATGTAAAATCAATTTTATCGAAAAATATTGTTGTAGCGCTTTTGACGGCAAATTTTCGAACCTACATGTTACATTTAACAAATTAATACATCTATTGTTCCGTTATTTGAAAGCCATCTACTTTGTTTATACATAAAGATGGCTTTCAAAAAATGGAACGATAAATGTATCAATTTGAAAAGTGTAACATGTCGGATAATGCACGTTCCCCGGATTGGCGGAGATCCAGGTTCGAATCCCAATAACAGCAACAATTTATACATTTAATTAGTATTTAAAATATGTTCTGAATAATTACAACTTCACAATAAGAATGTGTTCTCCTTAATAATTAATAGGACCGATAAAAAAATTATTTAGTAATAAATTATTGTATTCTTGAGGAGTGTGAGTAAATGGAATATATTTATTAAAATCGGATTTTTCAGTATTGTTTCGTAGCACAACTGAGCGATACAATTTCAACGAAATGTCATATTTATGATTCACTATGTTTATAAAAAGTTTGATATGACATCTACCAATAAACTGATACAAAAAAAATTGCTTTGAAACTTCAAGAATGTATAATATAATATTTAGTGAGGGGTATTTCTTATAGGTATATTCAAAAGTTTCGCGAGTAAGCGTAGTTTCGATTGCAGACGTTTGTTAGGGCAGGCAAAACCGTTTTATAATGCTTATATAATAGGCATACATTTTAAACTGTCTCAATAAAAATGTATTATCAAAAAACTATCTAAAAATTGTACCTGAGGTAACACAACAAAGTATTGCAGTTTTTTAGATACGTATTGCTATATTCCGAATTCGTAAACACCCTTTTGGCGCGCCTTTTCGATTCAGCCGTAACCGTTGCTATTGACACAATTCCGCATCCAAATTCCCATCTATACATTTCCTCATCATTCTAACGGAACCGGATCTCTTGTTGCTCGCCGTGCAACAGGCTTGTTTAATACTTTGGTTGCGAAGATACTGAATGTTAAAAAATAAACCCAGGACAAATCGAATGCTTTATTTCTAATTGTCATGTTTCTTTCAATGTTGCAAAATTGTTACTATCTTCATTTTTCCACAAGTGAAGGAGAGAAATTTTGTTGTTTAAAGGTGAGTGAGTAATGCTGATGTTGGGAACCCATATTTCTCATGTCTCCGATATATTTGTCTACAATATATCTTTGTAATTGATTTATTGAATGTGTTTTAATAAAAATACCGTCGTACCATTAAAATTGCTTAAATATATTATAAATTATCGTCTTACGAAGCACAAACTAATTAGGATATGCACGTTAAGTTGCAATAATCGACTTGAAACAAAATTTAACGAAATTAAATCAAATGTCGGAGCATCCTCTCGGTATATATCTATTTATTCATAATGATTATCACAACTGCATCTGAGTTTGGCTTAGATCCATAATCTGACATAAAAATCACAATAACAATGTGGCACTAAAACAAAATGGTAACGCAATACATGCCGCACTCAATAAAAAAGGTTATTTTTGTTTTAAAAAAAATTACCAAATTTGTAACGTGTATTAATAAACTTAGCGCCAACGTGAGTTGCGTTTTATCTTGATTACTTCTGCTGCTTGTTTACTTCCACATGATACGTTCCCATAATACACTTCGCGATTCACCTAAGTACGAGGATATAGCTGGGATTGGAGGCAATTTAAGAGTGTAAACAACAAAGGTTGTAAGTGCAGAAAACACGTTTTTTTCAGGATAGGCTTAATAATATTTTCTCCATTCAAATAAAAAAAAAGAATTATGGTAATGTACAATACAAGGTATAATACAAGGCAAACTGAATAAATTAATTACAAATGCATTTTATCATAATACTACTTCAATAACGATAAAAATGGCTCTTGCAATCGTTAATGTTAATTATCTACCCACTACCCCCTCCCCCTATACCAGAACACGACATTTTTCTATCGTTGTGTTCTCTTGATTTTTTGGATCAGTTGAACCTTTCAAATGACAGATATCGTTTCACGATTGGGTGTGTTAACTGCTGCCAAGTTCATCCTGCCGTGTGGGAACGAATTGTTGGCTTGTGAAGTATCGTCCTGCTGCTTGTGGGGCTGATACTATTTATATTCAATCAGTTTCGCTGTACCGTACGAACCGATTAGTGTTTTCATCTTGCTATTGTGCATGGTGCTTGTTGACACTTCGCGCTATCACCGAAGTGTATATTCAAGAGTGCTTAATGCAAAACAATGGAGTACGTGTCGTGAAGTCTGAGACCTGTGGATCCAGTGAAAAAATTACAGATACTGAAAAGAGCATTTCAAAGGTGGGTCGTGTTTTCTGGTTTTGGGTGGTCTTTTAACCACCCCACGTCCCCTATTCTTATCTCTCTCTAGAATTCCTTCCAACCTTCTTACATCCCATATTTCCCCACTTCCGTGTACATACATAAATAAATAGTAAAAAAGGTATATTTTCTAGTACAATAAAAATTAATATAATGATTGCTGTCTTACAAAAAATCCAGATATCATTATAACGCATTTTGTGGAGTTTATTAAATAATAAAAACATTTTTTGAAGAAGATATTTAAAATTTTATCAGAGTTTTTTTTAACAAAATCTTCAGATATAAATTTACAAAACACCATGTTAAAATGGCAATAAAGCATTGGTGTTAAAATTAAACCCTTAATGAGGTTTTCTGTGTCCTCCAGCGTTTTCTAGTGACGGAACTTTCTCGAAAATAAAATTCGTAAAAATACACTGCTTTGCGTAACGCGTTTGAATTTTTTTCCACATAAATACAATATATATCCCGCCAGGGAAAAGAAAATATCAAATTTGTAAATATTCAGACACGGATGATAAATATATATCTACTTGTAGATTCACTATTGGATAAAAAATATTGTGTTACAACGTATGCGGTATTTAATACCTGAGTTTACCCAATTAAACAAATATGCTTTTTAATATTTGTCGTAAAAACATTGCGGTTAAGTATACATTTTAATAAATTTTACAATAACTGCTCCATCATATAAACATTCAGCTTTCATTTCGATGATACACCGTTTTGTCAACATTCCTTTGTTATGTTTTAATTTACAAATTGAATTAAATACAATAAAACAAACAACATTTAATAACGGGAATAATACAGAAAAAATAAAAATGATTTTAAAAAATAAATTATAGGAAAATATTTTTTTTATATAGCCCACAGATAAATCAAAATAATATTAATGATTATTGGCGAAGAATTGTATTACAACCAAAAATTTAATTAAATTAGTTGGATAATGTACCTTCCGCGGTTTGGAAAGAGATTCATGTTCGAATCTCGGTGGCGCAACAACAATATTTTTCGATAAAATTGATTTTATATGAATATCCTTCTAATTAATATATTTAATTCATATTTAAAATATCACAGGCCTATGTTCTGAATAATTACAACTTCACAATAAGAATGTGTTCTCCTAATAATAAAATTGTAACAATGTGTCCAAAATTTAATAAAAATAAATTGACAATTCTAGCGTCTGCTATCAGATTACTCAAAGGTATTTGAGATTCTGTAAAAATAAGGTAAATAGCTCTTTAAAATAATGGAACGATTAAATATATTAATATCAAAAAGGTTACATATAGGTTCGAAAATTTATTGTCGCTGTAGCATAATTGGATAATGTACCTTCCCCGGTTTGGAAAGAGATCTAGGTTCGAATCCTGGTGGCGTAACAACAATATTTTTATATAAAATTGTATATCTTTCTAATTAATATATTTAATTTATATTTAAAAATTAATCCTTAATTTCATACAAATAACAATTTAGGAAAACACGTTAAAATTTTGTTATAAGAGTCAAAAAGCATTTAAGATGTTTAAATAATCATAGTTTTTAGATTATTTATTAGAAAATAATAATACTTTTGAGATTTTATATTTTACATATAAACAACGTTCGTCTTAAATATATTAATTTAGATTCGTTACAAATAAGTGAAGCGTGTAAAATTAACCAAAATATCATAAATATCCAATTAAATTTAACCACATGTCTTATCCTACGATAAGTTCAATTTCCACATTCTTTATCATCATAATAATTTTTGTCAGGTACTAGAGATATTTTAAAATACTTAAAACTTAAGAATAATTTATCGTATTATTTTATGACGAAATTGACTTTTTCGAAACCAGTTGTTGTATACATTAAACTAATGGTGGTTAAATACAAGGTAATGTTTAATTTAATATAGGTACTTTTTAATAACATACGTAGGTATACAGATATATGGTAAGTATTTGAAAATATAACTTTTTATTTAAAGGGCGTCCAGCGGAAAATTTTCAATTTAATATTAAATTTTAAAAAAACTACAATGTTATTCTCATATTTCATTTATAACAAAATTGAGTTTAACGGTGCGGATTTCACGTTTTATAAACAAAATAGTCTAAATGCCGTTCATTTCTCTCAAAACACTCTTGCAATCGGACTCTCGGACAATCGGAAACAGTTGCAGTTGCGGTACCAAAAACTCGTCGATCATTCGGCAATGCACGTCAGCAGTGACTGTCTCTCGCTGGTTAAAATCAAAAGGGTCAATTATCCGTCGGGCAGAAATTGCACACCATTCTGTCGTTTTTGGACAATGCAAACGTTTTTGATGGCGTTCCCTTGGGTTGTCAGGGCACCAGTATTTCACGTTCTTTTTATTAACATAGCCATCGATATGGAAATGTGCTTCGTCAGTAAATAATATG
The DNA here is from genome assembly GCA_031772225.1 of Eubasilissa splendida. Classification (NCBI taxonomy): domain Eukaryota; kingdom Metazoa; phylum Arthropoda; class Insecta; order Trichoptera; family Phryganeidae; genus Eubasilissa; species Eubasilissa splendida. The sequence continues at coordinate 26,765,569 of CM062859.1, forward strand.
TTTCCAAGCGTTCGTGCTGTTCCAAAACGTTCCAGTATCGTTATTACTAAGGTTTCTTGTAAAGAATAGTCATTTTCGTTGAGAAACTGCTCGATTTGCAGTTTGTGTGAGTGAAACTGTAGTTTGTTTTTCAAAATAACGTACACAGTTGATTTTTTTATTCCAGTACAGGCTGAAATCTTCCTTATCGATTTACACGGATTGCGCATAATTTCACGTCGAACTTGAGCCACATGTTCTGGCATCGCTGCTGACGTTGATGGTCCCGGAGGAGTTTGATTAACCATTGTCTCTTCTTATCTGAACTTTTCCACCCATCACCAGATAAGTTCCGTGCTCGGCCCATCACTTACTCGTCGAATATCAAAGTGAGTACAAAAATCAATGAATCATCGCACTTTAAATATTGCTCAACCGCGAACGCGCGGTGCGCTCCCGACCAGTAACTCATTGCGACTGGCAAATCCGAAAATCACGCGTGTCGAACAATACCCCTTCCACTTACCTCAGCCTGATGGTTTACGAGCAACAACGATTAAATCTTGAAAATTTTCCGCTGGGCACCTTTTACAATGTAATATTTTACTATCTACATTTATTACGTACTTGTAATAATAATGTATTGGGGTCTATATTTTAAATAACCCTAAATACATTTTAGCATTTCTTGGATGATTAAATTTTAAAAAATGTTTTAAAATTATTATAGCATGTTATCTTCTGTAACTCGTTAATTAATGTTAATTATTCAATACAAAGTATATTAATTAACAAAAAAATATTTATACCTTTTAAAAAATTTTATCGAAAGAATATTTAGTTTAATAAATTGATTTAATATGTACTTATATCATTTTAATTTATACATTTAATTTGTATTAAAAATATTTTGTTTCTGCTGGTATGGACCTCTTCCTATCCGAGGAAAGCGTATTACCATTTTTAAAAGCAATCAATTTAATAAAAAAAAAATTTTTGATAAATAGATTTTATCTGGTATATCTTTCTGGTTAATTCATTTATTTGTATTTAAAATATCACAGAGTATTTTGAAAATGCAACTTCACAACAAAAATATGTTCTCCTTAAAAATGATTTAATTAATTAAATTTTTTTAAATTATTGTTTCAGTTGTGGACGCCTTTGAACCTAATCCTCTTCAACTTGGTGTGCTCTGACTTCTCTGTATCAATCCTCGGGAACCCCTTCACCCTCATCTCTGCCCTGTCACATCGCTGGGTCTTTGGAAAGACGATGTGTGTGCTGTATGGGTTCTTCATGACGTTACTAGGTAAGTGGTATACCCTCAATCAAATTATTTTATCGTCTGTATGAAACTTATAGACCTTCGAGGTTGTCTGGTCAGATTTTATCAATTTTCACAATAATTAACAGTAGCCGCGTAGCGGTCACATTCAGGGGCGTGCAATGCATACAAGCAAAAAAGCTGTACATTACTACAAATTCTGGGAAACAAATATAAATAAATACTAATTTAATGTATTCATTATAAATATATACAAATTGTTTGGGACATATATTTATGCTTGAACAAAGATAATGCACTGTGCTTTCCACCTCCCCTTCCTTCCTCACCTGCCACCGTATCAGTCGAACGGCGACCCTGAACCGGTGCGGTAACGAGTAAATTTCGCAGTATAACAAACGAGTGAGACGTGTGTCTAAGTGTCTGTCCTGTGCAATCTGAAGGACTCAAGACCCTGAACGGAGATAGTGTTACAAAACCTAAAGTTACAGTCCACCTTGGAGGTGCCAGAAGAACGGGACTGTGGTGAGTGGAACTTCCTTCCGAATATCCTGTTTCTTCCGACATCTATGCTTTTACGCAACACATATAAAATCAATTTTGTCGAAAAATATTGTTTTTATATGTATATATTTATAATTAAATTAATATTTAAAACATCACAGACTTATATTCTGAATAATTACAACTTCACAATAAGAATGTGTTCTCCTTAATAAATATAAATAACATAATCTATAATATGACTCGTGAACGTATATTTACAGAATTATTACAATTAGCGGCATCTGTGTACCGGTAGAAACTTTAATGGTATATTTCTAAAAATTACTACGACAACCCACCGCTGCAGTCGTAGCGCTAGTAACTACAATCAACGCATTGTAGCTATTCACATTACTATCGTCTACTTTTAAGCTAGTGAATTGCTCAAGTCATACAATTGGCTATTTACTGAATTGAAAATTCCTTTCCGTCGATCCGTTTTGTATAGAGTCGTATCTTATGCTGTTTTTTAACAGAATAACATTATAAAGGCTTACAACTGCGTGCAAATCATTGATGTGTCTACTTCCTCTTTTACTTATTCGCGAATTTTACTGTTTTTAACTTGTTGATCTCATGATGTTTCTTTAAATTTGGTGCATGAATTGGTTTTTGATTTGGAAAAAACAAAACGCAATTGACAGAACTATTTCCTACATTAATAATAAAAAATATTATTTCCTTAAGTTATTACGTGAAGGATTTTCAAACAATAAATTAATCATGTTCAGTCATAGAAAGTGTTCTTAAAAATGACCATACATTTTTTATATGGGTAAGAAGGTATTATTTTACGTTACGTAGGGTCGTATAAATGACGGATTTATTTTTTCTAAAGACGTTGGTTAAACGAAAGTACATGTATCGTATTACATATTATATATGATTGTATAATATCATTGGTATCAGAATAACCTAAATCATACTTACTGCACGCTACTGGTCACATGGTAATCGGAGCCTTTTTTCAACAAGTCCAACATTGAACGCCAATATCTCCGAAAGTATTGCACATTTTGAAACATTTTTTTGGTTTTTCTCAAATTGTTACCCAGAATGACAAAAATCACCGCAGAAGACCGTATTCTGATCAAAAATTTGCGAATGGAAAAACATTGGGGTGCTAGGAAAATGATCAAAGAGTTTCAAAACAATGCCTGGAGTATAGCTAGACATTACAGCATAACTGGACATTACAGCAGGACGGAGCTCCATCTCACATGGCCAGAAATTCAATCAACTCTCTTCATCGTGAGAATGTTAATTTCATCGAGCCAGGCACAGCCCAGATTTAAACTCAGTAGATTATGCAATATGGGGTATAATTTCTGATTAGCTGAATATTGTGAAAAAAAAAATTACATTAAGAATTATAATTAGTTACATTATATTTTGAAATAACTCATGTGTTACGAGATGTTACTCACTTTTTTCGGGCCATCCTGTATATATAATATATATATCCTATAATATAAATAAGATCAAAATTTTCATTTTTACTAAAACTTATCGTGCACATATTTGCTCAGTTTTATTTTGAATCCATGTAGTTTCTCCTCATTTCTTTCTGAGATTATATATGTATATATGATTCCATTACCTCATTGAAACTTTCTTATACCGTGCTATCTACGTTGTAAACATTGCAATAGCAAACTGTCCAAGTTTCTACTGCATACTAACACACTTTGTGTTGATTGTTTGATTGTATATCTATGTTATCTTAAGTTGGTTCAATGTTCAACTATTTGTGTGCACCTTTGAATTACCTGCCCTTTGTTCTCGGTGTTCTTGATCGGCAAGCGCAAATAAATTGCCCATCACATCCTAGCAGCACGATATATAATCAGTTTTTTTTTTTAGTGCACTTTGACACTTTTTACACATATTATGTTCTGCTTATCTTGGCCATTTCGACTTTAATATTGCCGAGATATTCGGTTGCTGGAATGCCTCAACAAGTTCGGTGATGGTCCTTAACTGCTCCGAGTATGCTCCGGCAAATTTAATATTGTAATACTTGGAAAGCCTTGAATTTATTCGTGTGAGGCTCCAAGTGTAACATCATAGGGATTACAATTAACCGTTTTTGATGTGATTTACGAAAAAATCGGTTAGCCGTTTAAAATCGTTTAAAACCGTTAAATAAAGTGATCAGTCTCCGTTAATATATCAATTTTAATGTAAATAGTAATAAAATGTATTAATTAGAAAGATATACATATAAAATCAATTTTATCGAAAAATATTGTTATTGCGCCACCGGGATTTGAACCTCGATCTCTTTCCAAACCGGGAAAGTTACATTATCCAACAATGCTACAGCGACAGTACCTTTGACGACAAATTTTAAAACCTATATCTTGCACTTTTCAAATTATTACATCTATCGTTCCATTATTCGAAAGCCATCTACTTTGATGTTACGGAATCTCAAATATTTTTCGATAAAATTAATTTTATAAGTATTAATACATTTAAAATATCACATACCTATGTTTTGAATAATTACAACTTAACAATAATAATGTGTTCTTCTTAATAATATTATAATGTAATAATAACATGAACATGCTGTACATAGAAGACACATAATTATCTAAAGTGGCAAAATTATTACTAATATGTAAGCACTTTTGACTTCCAATGAAAATAATAAAAAAATACAATACACACGTTACTCACAAAATTAATAGAAGCACTCAACCAATAAATCGAAATTTACCGTAACAGCTCGGTAAATACCGAATCTGTAAAAATTCCCGTAAAATACGCAACATAAGCATAACACAAGCACCAACTTTAAAATTATATAGACTCACTCAAAAACGCTCCTGTATTGAATTGTATTAATATTCTAACTTGTTGCCAACCAAACAAAAATCGCCTCAAATCGCTTCGCTAGGGTAAGAGCGGATTCACCCGACCGAAGTCGAGATCTTCACACTCGCTCCAGACCGTCGGTGGTCGCAGACCCGAAAGTCACCAACGGACCGAGGGATCGGGCAGGAAGGCAGCTGGACGGCGATGAGGATGAGGTGCGGAATGAAAAACACTTGCTAAAGGTGTATTCAGCGCACTGCAGTATGAGTATGAGACGAGACGTCGGGCGAAAGTGAGTTTTTTTTCCTTAGAGTCTACGATACTCTGAGTACTCTACATGCGGCTAGACCGCCAAATCTACTACTTATCTTATTTCTAACAAGGGGGGATATCACGAGTAGGGAATTTGGTAGAGTATATCGCGACCCGTGATATCCCATAATAAGAATTATCCGGCCAGTGTTGTTTTATTTTTACGTAATTTCGTTATTCTGAAAAAGGTCGTTATGTGAGTTGAGCGGAGGGCTCATTTTCTGTGGCCCTGATAAAGGCTTTTTTTTTACTAAAAATCGGAACACTGGCGGGATAATTTGTATGGGTGCCGTGGACTATGATATTTATTTATTTCTACTGTGTCCACGGCACCGAATTAAAACAAAATCAAACAACATAGGCGACGTACCGACGGGTGGGCAAAGCCTTATTGTGCTCCCAATCCCGTGGCACGCCGCGCAAAACAAACAATAATTTTATAACATGTAAATAGATATTATAAATCAAAATCAAAGTAAGTAACAAATTCAAATAGTAATAATAACTTAAGACGAAATTGTACCAGTCTGAAGATGGCCGTGACAGACTGAAACCGGTAATGGTCGTTAAATAATAAATAGTGTAAAAAAGTTAAAAAGTGTTTTAATAAATCATTAAAATGGAATTCCACCACGAATTAACAGTATCAAAATTAGAAATATTACAAATTAAAAATTGAAAAAAAATAGAATTGAGCATCACACTATTCTAACCCTGGCACACAATTCACGCCTCATTCACATTCGTACGTCTTCTCACATAAGATCGTCGATTATTGAGACTTTCAGTATTTGGTTTAGCTGGTCGTGCCACGTATAGTTTAGTCATAAATAATTAAATTATTAAAACAGTTACATCACACTTGCCCAGTTCTTTGACACCAGCTCTGAAAGCTTCTAAATATTAATTAAAATAATGTGGTAAGATATCTATATGAATTTAGTTTTCTGTAAACGTGATAGACTAATGGTTCTGTTTCAACAAATGTCTATTCTCTAAACATCTCTATTGTTTTCTCTTCTCAAAAAAGATAAATTGTTTATATAAATTTTAATTTTAAATAGCATCTACCGAATAAATAAAAATTTATATCAGATGTACCCCACCCTTTGTTTGCAATAGTATAATAGAATTTTTGTTATGATATCTGCGTGCCTACAGTTTTTTTTAAGAACACATTATTATTATTGTGAAGTTGTAATTTTTTCAGAACATAAATACTTCTATGGTATTTTAATACATTTCGTTTATTTATTTGGTGAAGGTATCTTTACTCTTCAAATACGTATTAATGACAATACAATTTATAATGTAATTAGTCCCTGCCATGGTGGCTGAACGAGACGAAATTGTTCGTTCAAAAAATGACAAATACCTTGGCCATATATTCATAAAGATGACGACGGCGACATCGAATAACAGAGGAGACTGTTAAGTGTTCGTGCGAATATGCAGTAAGCAGGTGAAGAACAACACTTTTAAATCACTCTGGTCGAAATACAAGCAAGTGACGTATAACCGTCTACGAATTCCGTATAACTACTCACACAGAATACTGTTCGGGTTGGTGCATTATTGTAGCGCATCTACAATGTTTGCCGAAGGCCGTGTGCATGGATTCGTTCCGCTTCTGAGACGTCGAGTAGCTGGCGTAAGTCGCGGCTGGAGTTCAGCACTCAGCACCAAGTCTCTAGTGAAAGCGGCGCTCTCATGGTAGGCTGGCTCCCTGACCAGATAATGGCATCGATTTCAGAGTAGCTGCATAGATAATAATAGCTGAAATAATAATGACTTAAATTTAGTATTTATATTTTGTTTTTAATTTTTTTTTTTACTTTCTTTTTATAACATAAATATCATTTTGTTTTGCATAAACATCCCGACCACGCTGGAATAAACACATTAATATTATAAAATATTTTGCAAACATAAACGGAATATTAAAATTTTTAATGATCCTTGTATATTTTAAATGCTATTTAAATGCTAAACAAGCTATTTATAATTTGGGTTTAAAACTTGACAATATAAATATCGGTTAAAACCGTCAACGTCACAAAAAAAAATACCACACGATGTGTTTGAAAGAATGGCCAACACACAAGTAGAAAAATATAGCAAATTTAATTTGGTTGGATAATTATTTTTTTCTTACTGGTTTGAGTTTTAATTGTTTAAATCGTACCGTTTTCGGAAACCGTACTCGTAACCCTATTGGATATGTTATATTTATACTGACCAAATAAAAAAATTATCTTAAAGCGTCAATCGCCAAATAAGACACAAAATAAAATTCTTAAATTTTAATTTCCAGATATTTCAGATATCCAGATATCAGATGTACTGTATTTGATAATGTTGATGAATTTTTACGGTGTATGAAGAATCTACCAAAACAATTAAATGCTAGGTAAATGTATTAGTTCTGAAGTTTGCCTTGATGTGTTTGACCATGAAGAAAACCATTTAAATGTCTTGATTTTTTAACCTCTCCTCTCCGATAATTTAAATTGAGTTAACATTGCCTCTAACTATGTGAATATCTCTGTAAATGTACTAAATACAGAGTTCATATTTTAGATATTCTACCGTGATATATTTATGTATTGGATAAAATAATTACAATATATGTACGCAAAAATAAAAATTAATTTCTCGAAGAACCTTACGTGAATTTGTCAGTACGTTATGTGTACGTGCGGAGAGGTACGGAACAAGTGTGATCGTGCGCTGGCCGAGTTAGACGTGCCTTATGCGTCTTTATGCTGTCGTTCGTGATGATAAATGTTTTTTATCATTTTTATCACTTTTACACAATTATTGATATATACACATGTATACATTTGTCAATTGTAATGTAAAATATTTATCCAACTTAAAAATCGCGTCTACATGTACACTGAGTTTACAGCACCGGAACGCGCGTTTTTACTTCAGCACCGTAAGGGAAAGGTTAATAGTGAGGTATAACTGAAACAGGGTGTGCAGTTTAACTATTATTACTAAGCGTAACCGGTTGGCGTGTAATAAAATTCGTGGGTTCATACGAAGTGATTGTATTTTATTTAATCTACTATAATTCTCTTCATTTTTTAAATATTTAGTTGTAGATCGCTTTTTGTTAAATGGGATGAATCTTGATTTTATACATTTTTAAACTCTCACTGAAACTTGTATAAAAAACTCAGCGCAACCGTAAATAACGTGTCATCTTAATCATCCCTGCTGTATATTTGAATATAATACGTTTTTCATATCATTCACATTGTGATACCACACAGAATGGAATAATGACTTTGAAAGCGTATTAAATAATTTGAAATCCACAAACAGTTGACAACACAGACCGTTAACTAAATATACATGAACGAACGTAAATTCCTTGTCCCAAAACTTTAATTTTGGCGGCACCCACGCGATCACTTTGGTGCCACTCACGCAATAAAATAGCTCCATGACTTTAATTTAATTTTATGACTCCATTAAAACAAATATTTAAACGCTGACAATATATAATAATATGCATTAATGTAAAAGATACATCTTGTTCATACAAAAATTTAATTATCGAACTCAGATTTATGTTGCGTTGGATATAAATAATATATATTTAGAATGCCCATTGCCCCGCAAATAATATTTTACTAGTCTGTGGTTGACAACCTCAAAAATGAAATTCGATGTGTCGTCGATGAAATTGATTGTGCGACATTGTATTCGCAAGATTTCCAGCCGTAGCCGAGGTCGTCATTTTTGTCGGACGTCGATAACATGACGCCCGACATTATGTCGAACTTGGATCTCTTCCAACCCGGAGAAGGTGCATTATCCGATTATGTTATACTAACACAGTGGATTGACGACATATTTTCGTTACACTTTTCAAATTAATACATCTATCGTTCCATTATTTGTATTTAAAATATCACAGACCTATATTCTGAATAATTCCAATTTCACAATAAGAATAGTGTTCTCCTTGATAAAGTTTTGTTTTTTTAGAATATTCTACATAAGTATTTATTATTATAAAAATATTCCAAATCCCTTTTGATGCATTATAACATTATGTTATGGTACCTACCCGCGACAAGATTGGTTTGTGTTGTCGTTTCGAACAATGGCAGCACTGCACCGCTGAAAGGAATTTTGTCTATGGCACTTTCCGGTAACGGACTAGAGTGAATGCAACAAGCAGCTCGTGCAATTGAAAATCACAAAATGTGACTTCAAATTTAGAAAGGGCGAGAATAATTTGATATATTAGGCATCTGTATTACGATGTACTATGTTTTTTATGAATTTATGTCATTGTATTTGTGTGTTTACAGGGTGTAAGAATCCCTTACTACTACTCCGTCCTCCGTGATACCAAGGTGTATTTTTTGGGTTAACGGTCATAACAAAAAATGGACATGAGGACATACTTTTGTGACGTTTGCGGTGGAAGGAGTCAAGTCAATACGACATGGTGACTCAAACCATTAAAAACTGAATTTTAATCGTGAATTGCTCCTGTAGAGCAAAGGTTCTTTGTGTTTTACTGTCGATAAGTTAATTTACAGTTGTATAATTTCGAAGAGGTCGAAATTTATAATTTCTATTCACACATCTCAGACCTAATTTTAATGCCTCGTTGCCATTTTGATGAAGATAATTCGTTTAAATCTTTGGTTGAAGTAACGCCGTGTAATATTATTCTATGCTATAATACTTTGGTCGACGTTAACATTGTTTTCTTCTATTTATGATCAGTCTTTATATGATAAAAACTTTATTAATTATAATGTTGTAAATCTCAGACTCATTTTATTATTCCGCCCAGAATTCGTAACGTGACAATATGTAATATCAAAGATCTTTAAGTATTTCTTCTTCTGTAGTATCCTCGTGGGAAATTAATAATTATTTTCTATTTCTTCCGCTGCTTTTGAAGCATTACATGTTTTTTTTTTCACTTAGCTCCTCGCTACTTTCATAAGTAAAATGTTTTTAAGCGTTATATTTTCTTTTGGATATTTATCTGTGTACTGAATGCTTTTTCCAGATTTATGTAATGTATATAATACAAAATTAGTTAGTAAATTTCTCTGTATTAAATAATTTCTCGGTAGTGATCAGTATTCATAACCCTATTCTGTCTTTTTTATATTAGTGAAAACCAAAAGATATTATCTTTTATATATTGTGAGGTGTGAGGTGAGGCCACGTTGTGGAAGCGCCATTGTGAGGCATATGCTGGCGGATTATCCTCTACCGACTACAGGGCGAGCATGAATTTGGGAGTATGTGAATCAGAAGCTACCTACTTACCATAATATCGAGATTCACCTTGCCATCTTCTGAGAAATAAACTTTACTAAAAAAAATACAGTAAAACATGAAAGGTGATCTATCATAATAAAAGAGAGTCGGCAAATTTTATGTTAAATTTTATTACAAAAATTAAAATGAACTGAAAACTACTATAATTATTATTTTTTGATAAATAAAAATAAAATTTAATTTTGGAGCTACACAACAGGCGACGATGACAATAATAATTTTACAAATAATACGCCGACCTGGGGCGATTCCTTTTGCTCCTTACACCTTCTTGCATCCGTCCCTCTTGGTGTCCTGGAAGCAGCATCTACCGCCATTTCCGAGTGCCTGGCAATTGGTCAGAACACTTCTTCAACCCGCGGCCCATGCACGAATCTTCTTCTCACAGGTGGACCATGATAAGAAATTGTCAACGGTGATGGGAAGAAGACATAATTTTAAGTAGTAAAGAAGTAAATAATGAAGAAAGAATGAAGGAGATGAATGAAGAAAATCAAAGAATGAATAAAATAAAGAAGTGAAATTACATTAGTTCCTGCAATAATATAAATGTTTACGGTGCAATTAGAATTCGTAATGCTAGAAATTAGTGCGTTGTGAAATCGATTAATTATATGGACTCTTCAATTATTATCCTTGACGCGACGTCCAAACGCCTCTCTGGCACTGGTTCTGCGCCTGGATCCTGTACGGGCTCCATCTTCAGCGTATTTTCAAATATAAATTCCACAATAAAGCGGAAACGGTCAACAGCCGTCCGCAGGACGAACCCTCCTAGCTCAAAGTGCGAATGGAAATATATGTACCTGCTGGGGCCGACCCATTACTCGAATTGATGGACGCGATCCTAGCGGCAAATATCGCAATCAGTACTAGGCCTTTTGAAACGCGCGTGAAATTAACTAACCAGGGTGATCGTTATTTTAATTAGGTACACTATCGTTCAATTTTTTCTTATACTAAGAATTCGTAACGTTATAATATATAACAATTTTTTTTCAAAATCTTTGCAAAACCCCGTTTTAACCTGTCGCTGCAAAGAAAATTGAGCCTAGATAATGACAGACAACAATAAAATATATCTGAAATGTTCAAGCAACTACACCTAGGCGATTTAACATGGAATGACTCATAACCAAATAACGCAAATAAATACAAAATCAGACTTTTATGCAACGTACTGTTCTGGCGTTAATACAAAACGACACACGACTAGTGCCGAGTGAGCTGTAACCGCCTAGTGATAGATTATGGCAATTACTGCAATTATGACTAAATAAATAAAGAGTCTGCCTTGAGAGACACCTTGACCGCTCTGCCACGACTGACGATAGGTAACAGACACAGGATTAATAGGTGACCACTTTCCACCCAAATTAATTACCATCCGGACTATTATTACCACCACATTCTACCCCTTCCTCTTGCTCTATGAACCCTCCAGCAGCAGTTTAGGGTAATAAATTGACGTCGTTTTAGATATCCATCGGATCTTCTATTTAACCTTTATCACACCATGATATAAAATACCTAAACGCAGTCATGCTGTCAACTCGTGTTATCGTAAATTACAGTTAGAAAAAATGTTTTTATTAGCTTAATGGCACAAATTTACTCTAAATATTGAGTATTCAACTTTGAAAAAATGATTAATAACATAATTTAGGGCATTTATGTGTTCTTTTTTCTTATCTCTCTTCATTTAATTAGTGAGAAAGAGGCAATTATATTTGTATGTTTGTTGTTCATTTCACTGTAAAAATAGTGTGTGATCTCTGTCTTTCATATCACAAATCGTATTTTTACCAACGTATTAATTTAACAACGGATTAAATGGAAAAAATAATTGTTTTTGTACGATTCCCTTTTCATAATTGGTTTTTCACTAGTCATTCCTAAGCGCTAATATTTTGTTTAGGATTATCTAAAATGTGAATTTTATGTTGCATGTATTTACCGAAATATTACAGGTTTCATTATGATGGTAGACTTATGTTACTGCGTGGTTTGGGAAGGGTTAACGAGTACAATGTTCTAGATGTAAGACAAATTTATATGTTGAGACTTGTACAATATTTCCATTCTAACAATAACTCACACCTAGTAATAAATCATGATCACAACATAAGACTACGAATAAATATCTACACACCCGTTCCGCGAGCAACAATGACATTCTTTCAACATTTCTACATATTTTTAGCTCCGAAACTATACAACACACTTAAAACTAACTGGAATTCGTTCACTAACTAACTGGAATTCGTTCACTAACTAACTGGAATTCGTTCACTAACTAACTGGAATTCGTTCACTAACTAACTGGAATTCGTTCACTTATGGACTCTTACAGAGTCATGATTCAATTGGGTACAGATCAGTCAGAAAAATCGGTGTCTAACATTCCAACTTATTCACAATTCATACATTCTTATATCTCTGTTGGCTTGTTTTTTAATTAAATAACACCACAACAGTACAAAAAAAAACTGAGTACTTTAACACAGATATATGCCTAGCAAAGTAGCCAAGACAATGCTAATTATATCAGAGGTACCAGAGATATCAGAGCTAATACATTCTACACATGTTTATTATTATAAATATGAATAAAATATATTAATTAGAAAGATATACATTTAAAATCGATTTTATCGAAAAATATTGTTGTTGCGCCACCGGGATTCGAACCTGAATCTCTTTCCTAACCGGGGAAGGTGCATTATCCAACTATGCTACAGCGACAATTTTCGAACCTATATGTTACCTTTTTGATATTAATACATTCAATCGTTCCGTGGCGCAACAACAATATTTTTCAATAAAATTGATTTTATATGTATATCTTTCTAATTAATATATTCAATTCATATTTAAAATATCACAGACCTATGTTCTAAATAATTACAACTTCACAATAAGAATGTGTTCTCCTAATTTATTTTTATGTTTCAGAATGATTTTATTTGGCCGCTACTCTGATTTGGAAGACAGTTGTCAATTCGCATTTGGTAGTCATAGAGAGTTGTTAATTACAATTTAATATGAAGCATCTAACGCTTCAATAACGTGTTAAAATCATTAAAACATTATACCTATATATCTGACAATGCTGAAACCATTCATAGTTATTAAATACATATCAGTTATTTTTATAATATGAAAATATGGGGTAGTTACAGGGCTTACAACCTGTCTTCGGCTGGCTTAAGTGATCACTTAATATAAATATAACGTTCACCATTCTCACCCCATCAATCTCCACATCTATTAAATATTTGCAAGTTGTATATATGTTAATACGTGGACCCGCTCCGAGTACTACTACACCATCGCCATCTATGGACCAAATGTTATCCTTAATAATTTTAATTTTATTGTTGTTCAGTAATTCAGATAATTAATTATATACTAGTTATGCACTAACCATTGTAGATTATTATTTTAAAATAATATGGTATCATTATATCAATATATTGAGTAATTTAGCAAATATACGATAAACTTTAATGTACATTGTAATGTGCATTCCGTTTCAATTACAGACAAAATTGGTTATAGCAAGAACACTTAAGTATTTATGTATTTAATTCTTCATTCACATAACATAAGAAAAATGTATACAAATCAACATAATCACGAACATTATGCTAGAGGAAAAAATAGACTGAGATTACCATTCAGGAATAAGGCTAAATCTCAGAAATCGATGATGTACAGTGCGATGAAATAATACCAGAAGACACAAGAAAGAAAGAGAAACTACAAAGATGTAAAATTAAACTTAGCAAACATATGTAAGATAAATTGTAGTAAAAATAACGTTTTGCACTATATTTAGAATAAATAATGCGTACAAAATAGGTTTATTCGATATCTTAATGTTACATCTAATCCACTCTGTCTCTCTCATCTCTCCACGTACCATCTAGATTGAGCCGGCAATCCGCACTCTTCCACATATCTAGAAGTAGAACATCTTTCATACAAAATTTATTCATTCACCGAACATGCAAATGCCATAATGAGAAATTTACAGAAATTGACTTTTGCAACGTTAGCCTTACTACGCTTAAAGGTTATTTTTATGAACCACCACAATCTCAATTTTGGCCAATCATTCTACCTATAAACATATATTGCTCTCAACAATAGTTTCAACCTTCCCATTTCTTCTTCTTACCTTCTTCCTCTTTTTTTCTTTTTATTTATCTTCTGCACCTAAACATATTATGTTAGTTATAATAAGTTTACACTGTTAAAATCCCTCTACACAATAAAAAAATACAGTCTCAGAGGATGTGCTCCGGCATCCGCCTCACCCGAGCGCAAACACACCCACGTACTCCAGGTACCTACTCCATATGTATAAACTCTAATGCATAGATACATCAAGCGACCCACGTGAGTACCTTAATTAATTCATACTGTAATGTAACTTGTGTTAATAAATTCAGCGCCAAAGTTTAATCTAAATCATCTTTGCCGTATGCTTACATATGCATGGTACACTTTGGGATACATCTGAGCACGAGGGTACAGCGGGAATTTGAGGCAGCCGTACTATCACAAATCGTAATCCTTCTGGCACAACCCACTTAACATATTACACTTACTCTATAAATAGTAGGTTTGGTTCAAACTTTCCTCTAAAAATACATGTTATAAGTAGGACACATAAGCGTTTTTGTAACTTGATTTTTAGTACGAAACCGTTTTTGTGAAAGATGAAATTCAAAGATTGCCGGCATATCTAATCTGATATAAATATAATGTTTGAACAAGCTTGGATCAACGACTAAAGAATTCATTTGAGCGTTCATCCATTCAAGGGTAGTACTTAGAATGATCTTTATATGGTTAGGGGTCGTTGTCACACGTTTTTTTTTCAATTTTTATTTAATAATCATAAATAAATTTTAATTACGATAAAAACAGTTAAGTTAAATTCTTATTCATTTAATTCTAGATTCCTCACCATTATTTTCACACGTTTAGCTGTTACCAGGGTTTAATGTGGTTGAACCATACGGGAGGAACTTGTCCCAAACATCTCAAACCAATAATTACAACTCAAAACACGACTTTTAAAGATTTTTCTATTTTAAATGTATCTTTCTTATTTTTAAAATGTCCAAATTAGAAATAGGATAGAAACATGTATCGTCTGCCAAATCAACTGCCAAAATCAATTAAAGTAGCAGCAAACATATATGTATTATAACGTTAAAGTAACGCTAGTACCTAAATTAAATAACTGATTCCAGGCTGGTTAAATTTCACGCGCAGAGCGAAACACCTATCACTGGTTTCGAAATTCGTCGCTACGTGCGACCGGGTGCACGGATCGGACCGGCGCGAGTAGGTAGCTCACTTGCATTCGCGTTTCAAGCTGGGAGCTACGCCCTGCGGGCGGCTGTTGGCCGTTCCCGCCATAATTCGGAATTCTTGTTTGAAGATTGAAGCCCGTACTGGATCCAGGGGCGGAAACAACGCCAGAGTGGTGTTTGAACGTCGCGCTCAGGATGCTGATTGAAGGAAAATAATGAAATTTCCCTTTTTTCTTTCTTACGATCTTTACCGCTTACTTCATTTTTCTATCTTCTTTCTTAAGATCTTCATTTTTAGATGTTTATTACAATAAGGTAGTTAGTAAAAGTGTCAAAGCGATTAGCGCTGATGCACTTGTAGAAGTAGATTAGGCGGTCTAGCCGCATGTAGAGTACTCAGAGTATCGTAGACTCTAAGTAATTGGAAAAAAAAAAATCTTAAATCCTTACATTATTTTTACCACGTAAAATTACGGTTTTTTCCCCACACCCGTCGACAATATCTTATAATGGTCCATCTGGGAGAAGAGGATTCGTGCGTGTGCCGCTGGTTGAAGGAGTGTCCTGACCACAATTGCCGGGCACTCAGATACCGCGGTAGAAGCTGCAAGAGACGGATGCAAGAAGGTGTCAAATTTTACCGTGGGAGCAAGAAGAATCGCCGCGGGTCGACATAATATTTGTAATATTATTACGAGTATTGTAGTTGTCACCTCTTATGTAGCTCCGAACTTAATTTTAATTTATCAAAGTAGTTTTCTGTTTTATTAATCTTTGAATAAATTCAACTAAAACTTGTTGACTCTCTTATACCGAATATCATCTTTCAAATTTTACTTTTATTTTCCCAGAAGATGGTTAAGGTAGATCTATGTTGAGTAGGCAGCATCCGATTCCCGAACTCACTTATCATGCTCTCCGTTGATGCTAGGCAGTGGAGGATATACCGCCAGTATACATATACCTCACAGTGTACAAAAAAGGTTTAAAATACTACCAAATAATTAAACAACTGTGTATTTATTTGACACAAATGTCGAAAATTCTCGACATATACACAGCAATAAATATATAAGTTAGAAAATTTGTCATCAACGATATTCTGTTGACGTGGTGTAATTGATAAACGCATTTTCCCGTATAGGAAAAGATAACGTAAAACATTTTTTTATTTTTTTGATAAATTGATTTTTTTGTATATCTTTCTAATTTATACATTTAATTTGTATTAAAAAAAACTGCAACTTTACAATAATAATGTGTACTCCTTATTATAATTTTTAGTATTATATATAAACTAAATATTTATTTCCGACTTGCATTAAAATAACGTACATAAAATGTTTACTTTGTTAAAGAAAAAATCGCTTAAAATAAGTAAAAAAGATCTAATTTATGAAATTTGCTACTAATGTTGTTTTTTGGGTCATATGTTTATTTGTGTAAATACATATTTCTTTTTAAACCCCTCTCCCCTCAATCCCTTCCCCTTTCGGCACGCCGCCGACCAGTCAATTATACAGTGTTACACTTGTTCGCAAAGGATTACAATATTATTCTATTATTTGAGACTTCGCGTCTATGTTTAGTGTCGAAACCTTTGACGAAATAGTGAATTATATGTATACAGTCCACATTTCGGAGATGTCTGCAAAATCCGGATTATGGTGAGTGCTTATCCATTCCGCATCCTGAATTCTTCCGGCATCTATGCTTGTACACAACAGTTGTGAATATGTTCAATATTAATTCAAATATGGGTAATATACTATATAATGGGTAAAATATGTGTTAAAACATATATTTTTCGGCATTTTTTAACGAAAATTACGAGAGCGCGGACTAGACATCATTACAGATGCTGTCGATCGGCAATCTGAAGCTAATAAAGAAAATAAAAAAATACACATTATTAAGATCGATATAAATATTATTTAGTATGAAATTATTGCATTTTAAACTTGATTTTAAATAGTATCTGAAACCTCATACCATGCAATATATTATTTAGAACGTCTAAAATTGCAAATTGAATGGTTTATAACTATTAATTTTTAGGATTTTGCTAATTTGGTTCAATGCAGGTTTGTCTTCAAAATTCTGACTTTGAGATTATTAGATAGAAAATATATGTCGTATATGTAATAATTTTCTTTTTAAAAGCAATTTTGTGGCACGCGGAAAATAAATCTAATGGTCGCGGTCTTTCTTATAATGCTTGTATTATCTTAATTGTGGTAAATAACATTCAGTTTATTAGTTTTACATTAAAAAAAGTTAAATCTATTGTATAACTTCTGATTAAATGAATAATAAAAACCCACATTTTCGTAAAAAAACACGAAAATGTTAAATTATTTTTAAAAGGGCGCCCTTAAATCAACTCACGCTTTGCTGAATACAATTATCTTTCATATCAACATGCTTTTGACAAACGGTGCTTTATGAATTTTAGAAGGAAATCTCAAATTAGACGAAGAAAATTCAAATATAATTCTTCATAAGTGAGCCCCGAGTCAAATATGTAATCCCATATAATGTGTTATGCCCGTATAACTTCTTTTTATGTATAAATAACAAATTTTAAATAATATAAATAAAATGAATCACTTAGAATGATATACAGAAGAAAACTATTTATTGAAAAAAAATTTGAACTAATATTCTGTAGCTCTTTAAAATTGATACATTTATTGTTCCATTTTTAAAGGCAATCAACGTTATATGCCTGAAAATAATAAATCTTATTAAATTTGGATACACTTTGATATAACTTATACATTTTTAAGGGGACATTTTAAATATTTTTAATACAAATTAAATTAATCAACTATAAAGATAAACATAATATATCTATTCACAGAATTATGAATGGGTTCCCATCACGCCTGAGAAATATGATTTTGTTTGAAAGAGTTCAACCAGAGTATTCTAATTAGTTCTTCAATGTTAGAAAAAATATTTTAAATATTACATCATATTACAATAAGAGAAAACACTTTGTTTAAACCAATATTTATTGATAAATCGACATGTTTCGAAACCTATGGTATCTTCCTCGGGAAACAATATATACTAAAATTAAAAATACAAGTATAGATAAAAATAAAACTATAAAAGTATAAGTGATGGGTAACTAAGTAGGAAATACTATGAAAACAAATTTAAAAGGTGACTAAAAAGCGTTAATACCAAGCTAAATATTACACTTACAATAATATTAAAAAACAATTTTTTGGTGCCGGAGAAGTAAGAACTAATTTTGGATATTTTTGATGAGCTGATTTCGGCTCTTTTTCGTATCAGCTCTAGTTTTTGAAATTCAGGCTAATTGATTTAAGTTCTGATAAAAGGCAAAAATAATCATATCTTTAGAGGCCAAAATTGATATTTCGTACTCTGCCTAATCCGATTCAGTTTATTATCATTTTGTGTAAAGTTTCGACGTTATTTAGTAATAAAACATTAAATCAAAACCATAAAATTCACAAACAGACGTAGCCGTGTGACAGACGTTTTTTGTTATGTATGTGGCGAATACACTTTGACAGAAAGTAGAAAACCTATTTCTGACTTTGCTTGTCTATTTTGGCGTCCACTTGGGAGAACAGGATAAATCTTGGGCTCCATATTTCGTATGTAAAATATGCATTGAACATTTGCGACAGTGGATGATTGAAAAGCGGAAGTGTCTAAAGTTTGGAGTACCAATGGCATGGAGGGAATTAAGAAACTAAGTATGAAGAACATCAGTGAGTGATTTGTGTCGATCTAAAAATGGTAAACTTTTTCCTTGGATAACAATGTGGATATATAAAATATCTTTCTTTTTTGTGATTGGGACAGCAGAGCTAAGGATCAGCACTAGGTTTAAAGATATTGACCGCTAAGAAATGTCATAATTCAAGTAAAATAAAACTTAATCAATGAAACTTTGGTTGCGAGAGAAAAAATCATATTTCCGCCCTTGCATATCAAGTTGGGGCTTATGAAGCAACTTGTGAAGGCTTTAAATCCAGATGGACTTTGTTTTGGCTACTTGACATGAAAACTTCCTGGGATTAGCACAGAAAAACTGAAAGCCGAAATATTTGATGGTCCCCAGATGAAGCTGCTTATTTAAAGATCCACAATTTACCGTATCAATGAACGAGGTTGAATCTAACGCTGAAGTAGTAAATAATTTTCTCGGAAATTATAAAACAGAAAATGTAGAATTAGTGGAAAATATGCTTTTAACTTTAATATCCTCAGTTATAACATGAGCATAAAAGTTCACTACTTCCACAACCACTTAGATCGGTTTCCAGAAAACTTATTTGATTTTAATGACAAACAGGGGGAAAGATTCCACCAGGACATTAAAACCATATTCAAAATTAGCTAGAAACAGTTAAAAAATCACTGGCACAAAAATGTGTGTTGCTCAGTGTTATTAATAACCAAATCAGGTGTAGGTATATGGTATTGATGTATATATCATCTAAATCTCTGAGATTATCTCATGGTGTCTCCTTTCATGGATGCAGACCTTATCGAATAATTTGGAACACGTACAAACAAATTTATTCAGTTTAGTAAAGTAAATGTTTTATTGTCGTACCTAGTTAAAGCTCTATAGCGGCTTATGCCAGTCACTCGCGTATTTTAATCGTTTCTCAAGCTATTCCAAACTTATATAAACACATTTAATAGCTTTGTACAGATCCAAGAGTTTTCTCTGAGATGCGATCGAGCTTTATGCAATTATAGTTAAATTCACGCGAACTGTTGAGTTGATTACTGTTTAGACTCCCCAACACCCCTAGTACGTACAGAACAAATATTGAATTTCAGTAATATTTTCAGGTGCTGGCCTATTTCAGTCTCCATATGATTTTAATTAACTAATAATGATTGTAGAGTGATGCGTGAAGGTGTTAAAAGATTTATGATGTCCTCGGTCAAATAAAAACTCAGGTTGTTACGAGATTTATTCAAGAGAAGTAGTCTTCAAATATCCACCGTGATCCACGGCTTACGTGCCATTTATTTAGGCCGTTATACCGAACCTAAGAACACTTGATCTTAGGTACGGTATAACGGTATTAGGGTGTGGGTCTCAAGATGAGAAATGCTGGGTAGATCACATGACGGTGCAAGATAAAGGTTAGCGTGACCAAACATACGAGTGCGTGTGTTGTCCTCTTTCTCCTGCCCAGAGAGTGTATTTTCTTTACAATATAGCCTTTCGTGATGCAGTATAATTTATGTATTACCTACATTTATTTATTTATTTAGACACATATAACATATAAACATTGTATAGTCACATATAAAAATGACAGTTTGTTACATATATTTTACGTAGATTTTAAAATTCATTGCCCAACTAGGCAAGTCTGTTTTAGGGCAAATTGGTAAACAAATTACATTTCACAAAACCAAATAACTTATCGAAGGCAAAATACAATCAAATAAAATATGTAACAAACAAGGCAAGTGAAGAGAAAAGATACCAATGTGTAATTCATATTATTGCAGAAACCACAAAACAATGTCGATATTCAATATTAGCCATTTTTTTATCATATATTTTATTAAGATATAGATGTCTCACAGAGGCGAAGCTATTATTTTTACATGGGAAGTATATAAGTCTTGGTCTTACGACCTGTCATCGGCTGGCTTAAGTGGTCAGTTTACACAATGTAACGTTCGCCTATATTTACCCATAATAATGGATAATTTGTATAGCGCCATTTTCGTAAAAACTTTCACCTCAAGGGCGCTTTACACATAATATGTTTTTTAAAATTAAAAAATCGTTATGTTCACTTATGGAAATGATTTTTTGAAAAAGTGCGTTTTTAGTTTCTTCTTAAATAAAGTCTCTGATGCACTGTTTCTAATAATGGAGGGCAAAGAGTTCCACGCTTTTGGGCCTGCGACTGCGAATGCCCGTTCACTAAATTTAGACTTCTGGCAACGGCTGATCGGTTCTACAACCCTTCCTGCAGCTGAAGTAGAGGCTGACCTGAGAGTTTGATGTCTACCATTCAAATTGTCTGGGATACAAAGTTCTTGACGATATAGAGGCGCCGTGTTGTGTGTCGCCTTCAACCAGCACAATTTAAATTCAACTCTTTCAGGGAATCGGCGCCAATGTAGCTGATGTAAAAGGGATGTTATATGACTCATGCTACCACATCTATCACATTTTTGAAAGGTGTATATGTTGGAACATTCAATTATTTATTATCTCAACTATCCCAGTAATTAGTTCCTGCAAAGATTAAGACACTAAAAAATAATATATTAAAATATTTAATAAACTTTCGGCCTTGACGGACATCCCTCGCTCGAATTAGTGCGGTAAATTGAGGTTTTACTGTATTATAAATGTACTTCGAATCTTGAATGTAAATATAAAATACTAAATCTCTGTTATAATATCTTAATATGGTTATACGAGCATCCTCAGAATCTCTCATGAACTACTTTCGAAGGCTTCTCAAAACCCACTTGAGCGTGAAGGTTTAAGTTTCGCCAGAAATATCTAACTGCCAAATAAGTTAATAATATATAATATTATGAATAGAAAATAGAAAATTTATTATCAAGTGACATTCACGTTTTATTCACCCTACTCTATTAAGACTGATTTTTTGTACCACTACAATCACGTCGTCAGAAATTTATATATTTTTGAAGTGAAAATTCACAAAAATGATTTATCTCGATGACCATATAAAGTGATCCAAACTGAACCGTTATTTTAAATATCACTATTTTTATCAGGAAAACATATTCTTATTGTGAAGTTGTAATTACTCAGAACATTGGTCTGTGATATTTTAAATATTAATTAAATGTATTTGTTGACGTGAGTCGAATACTCATTCCCTGTCTCCTTTCGTCCATCCAATAATCTATACCTGTCCCGCTCTGGCCGACTCATTACTTGCGATTTCGCCGCCGGGCCAGATTACGATCGCGCTCCAATAGCGAAGCATCAAGTAGTTGTGTTTTTCTTTCTGCCACCCTACACCCACACCGTGCGTAATGCTGGGACCGCGCAGAGGATGTGGATTCCAGATTTCTGGAAGTGCAATAATTGATATCTCGGTTCGGCATAATAAACGTGCTCGTCAACC
Source organism: Eubasilissa splendida (assembly GCA_031772225.1). Taxonomy (NCBI): domain Eukaryota; kingdom Metazoa; phylum Arthropoda; class Insecta; order Trichoptera; family Phryganeidae; genus Eubasilissa; species Eubasilissa splendida. The sequence continues at coordinate 26,788,308 of CM062859.1, forward strand.
GGAGGTGAAGACGACGCCCAACCCAGGACTTCAAAGCAAAGTAGGCCGGATCCATCTGCCCTTATGTTCCTTCAGACTTCCAATTCGGGTTGCGTCAACAACTTATAATTATTCTAGATACAGTCCACGGGATCTTATCCCACCAGTATTAATTAGAAAGATATATATATATATAAAATCAATTTTATCGAAAAAATTGTTGTTGCCCCACCGGGATTTTATTTGTACGAGTATATCTTTGTAATTAATACATTTAATTAATATTTAAAACATCACTGACCTATATTCTGAATAATTACAACTTCACAATAAAAAATGTGTTCTAATAAATAAGTTGTATCAATGTGTCTAACATTTAATAAAAATGAATTGATAATCCTGGCGTCCGCTATCGAATTGAGATTCCGCAAAAACAAAGTAGATGGTTTTTTCATATAATGGAATGATATTAATTAAAAAAAGGTAACATATATAAAACAAATACAAGATTTAAACAAAAATTTGAACGTTCCGGCAGTGTTGCTGATGTAATAAAATAAAACATTGTTCGTCTTACCAGATCAACTGAAAACATTTCTGCTGTAGCTCTGAAATTGTTGTCGAAAGTCCAAAAGTGCCAATAACAAGACGTGCTCAGCAATTAGGCACTTCGTGTGGAATTTAGTCATGGCTTGTAAGTACATGAATTAAAATCTACATATCTTAGAGAGGGTTGGATCATCCGATATAATTAAAAAATATCTTAATAAAATAAATCTTAAAATAAACGTCTTAGTTGCTTCTTTTTATATTGTTACGTTGGATAATATGCACGGTCCTCGGATCCAGGTTCGAATCCCGGTGGTAACAATAATATTTTTATATAAAATTGATATTATATGTGTATCTTTCTAATTAATACATTTAATTTGTATTTAAAACATCACAGACATATGTTCTGAATAATTACAACTTCACAATAAGAATGTGTTCTTAACCTTTACCATACCGTGATATAAAATATCAGTACGTAGCCATGCTGTCAACTTGTGTTACCGAAAGATATGTAGAGTTGTTTTAGCCTCTAAAATGTGAAAAAATGCTTTTATTACTATTTATTAAATTGACTCTAAATATTGAGCATTAAATGTGATATAAGGATTAATATGGTGTACTATTCACTTTGTCAGTCTTATCAGTTACGCAATATGTGCATGGGGTGGTGCAGCTCTTACTTCAATGGATCCTCTAATTAAGGCTCAGAAATGGATCATTAGGAGACCATTTACACATAACTCTAGAGAACTCATTAAATCCTTTCAAGTTATGAATATAAGACAACTGTTTACCAGAGCAATCTTAAAACTATATTTTTTTTAAATTAAATTTATTTAGATGATCCGATCCAAAGAAATCCAGGAGCAAAGACTATTCAGTACCAAAATTTAATACCAAATTCGCTCAACGAACGTTTTTATTTTGTGCTTGATCTTAAAGTGTCTAAAGTGATTAACAACTTCAAACCAAAAATGACAAAGTGGTTGCTTGATGTGGGTAGAAAGCAAATTTAAACTAATTTGCCATCTGTGCTAACCTAACTACCCACACATTTTTGTCTCTCACTATTGTATATTACTGACAATAATATTTTTTTTTTCATAACTTCTGATTATACTTTTTTCACAGAACTTTTCAAAACGCACTTAACATTATAATTACTTACCTCTTAACATTTACAACTTTTAAAAACTGTACAGATAATTGCTTTAAAACAGACTACTACTACTAAATTTAAAAAAATATATATTATATAATAATTCGGAGCATTCATCAAATCCTATACAACCTTCCTTCTTATATATCTTCATTTAATTAGTGAAAATGTACACAATTAAATTTGCATACTTCTTATTCACTATGAAATTAATGTGTAATATCATTCTGTATTACCACAAGTGATATTTTTGCCAACGTATTAATTTTACAATAGATAAAATAATTATTTTTGTTAGATTCGCTTTACATAATTGGTTTTTCACTATTCATTTCTAAGCGTATGGATTAACTAAAATATGAATATTATGCTGTGTGTATTTATCGATGTATTAGGGTGGTAAACCTGTATTACTACATGGTTTGAGAAGGGTTAATAATCACATTTATGTGTTAAAGTCGCAGAACTCGGTCACAGTCAGGCAGAAATTCACCTTGTCTAGGTCGCAAGAGGATGCGAGAGAGATCCAGTAGAATGCTCCGTTAGGTCTGCCTAGCCACCGCTCTTCCCGACATCATTCATCCCAGCAACCCCCAACGAGAGACCCGCACCCTAATAAATTCCGGAAAAGTCTGAGGTTCCTTCTATTTTTTAATAGGTATAATAAATCATCCTGTCTCATTTCAGGTATTACTTCCATTACGACCCTCACGGTGCTGTCCTTCGAGCGGTACATGATGGTGTCCCGGCCGCTGGTGTCCCGCCACCTGAGCATGAGGGGGGCTTCAGTGTCAGTATTCTTAATATGGTCCTACTCGTTTCTGGTGACCACGCCGCCGCTCTTCGGTTGGGGAAACTATGTGAACGAAGCAGCAAATATCAGGTGTGTACAGATAACGCCAATAATTTTTTTCTTCTTCATGTCTGAGCGTCGCGGTGCCCTGAAGCATCTGGCACAAGACACATCTCGTATTACATGTGTGTCTTCAGACAGAGACCGCATAGTGGATCAAATGAGATACGATATGTCTCGTTGTAAATAATGACGCCAACGAATTATTAAGCAAAACTGTGTCACTATCTCTTTCTCATGCACACAGAGACCATATAAAAACGAGATAATAAATTACATTACAAGGCATACATACGGTTTATACTCACCTAAGCGGGAAAAAGACGAAACACATTTTAGTTTTATTTTATTTAGAATACAAAACAGTCGATCCATATAACAAAAATTTACCCAATTACATGTTTTCTCTGAAATAACAATATATTTGATACAGTAAAGACAATTATTTGTATAGGACTTATTAACCCTCAGCATACCGTGATAAAAAATACCCGTACGAAGCCATAATGTCAACTTGTGTTAACTTGACTTGAAGAACGTGTAATTTTGGGAAAAAATGCCTTTACTAGTTTTAGTGACTGTAAAATAGTTGCCACCATGTGAAATATTAATAATTAAATATTAATGACGTGGGTGTCAACACCGGAAGCAAGTACCAATCTGTACCCAGCGGTAGACCTGTGTTACTGCATGGCTATGGAAAGGTTAAATAGATAAATAGCTTATTTAGGATGCCACTGTTCTTCAATTCCGAGCTGATACATGGTCAGCAGTATTTAAAAAAGTCAAGAAAGGTATAAGTATTGTTAAAAATGACTCGACCTGAACACCTTAACACTGAATACCAATAAAACTAAATACCTAACATCGAGCATAAAATAAAATGGGCAATCATTATATGTTTACAAATTAAAAGTTCACAATTGCTCCAACTCATATAACGATACGTGTCAATGCTATTTGTAATTGTAATGTAATGTATATAAAACGATGACAAACAATAAATCATCGTCCACCACGAAATGAGACTTACTAATACAAACAAAATGTAATGTATATAAAATTTTAATGTATATAAAACGTACTGAACAAATAAAATACTTAGGAATTATATTTGATCCTTACCTCAAATGGAGTCATCATATACAACTCATTACAAATAGAATTTAAAAAAAACATGTACTATTTTAGAAATATTAAGAATTTCCTTAGTATAAAACTTCTCAAAATGGCGTATTATGCAATCTGTCAATCGATCATAGAACATGGTATAATTGTTTGGGGTGGAGCGACTATGTCTGCAATTAATCCAATAATAGCAGCTCAGAAAGTTATTTTAAAAATTATACCTTAAAACGTATATAATTATTCAATGAACTGAATGGATATTCTCCACAACAGGATAATAAAATACCCTAATAATTCTGCCACAATAATCCCTCGCGCGATCGAGATTACCCGATTGACAAACAATAAATAAGGGATGAAGGCAATTTTTAGATGACGCCTCATTCATGTAGCGTATCCTTATTGAACAAAGGCTATAAATAAATACGTCAGACCTTCCCTTAATCTTCCCCGCGACTTTGGGGGGAGGGTCGCGTGCCAAAACTGTATCGCTTGCGGGGGAAAAAAGTTGATTGATTTATTGCGTGAAACTTTTTCCGCGAAGCTCTGATCGCGCTGTCAATAAAAGTCTAATAAAGACAGGTGGGGCTGGTGAGGCTACTATTTTTTTCTCCTTTTTCATCCCTTACTCATTTTACAGATAAGTCTTTTAAAGAGACTTTGACGATTATGAATGATGAATTTCTCCTGTATTGCAGAAATACAAAAAAAAACAGTAAAACTAAGAGAAGTGAGAGAAAAAGTAGAAAATAAAAATATAAACAGAGGAGAGATAAAAGATATAAATAAGAAAATTTACCAGGGGAACGGGATGGTGAAAAGAAAGGTAAAGGAAAGTGAGATAGGGAATAAAATCTGTGTGATAAAAATAAAATGAAGGCTATTAAGGTTTATGTGTTATGGTTTATGTAAACTTTGAGTCATGCTGAGGCAAGCGATATTTTCTCCCATAAAAAACATACAAGCATCGAGCGGAATGAGCAGTGAGTATCACACTCATCTGCCCAGCATCTCCATCTGAGAGAACCACACATTGATACAATCCCGTGAAAGCTCGAGGTTCAATTTAATTTATTAGTAAGTCTCATTTCGTGGTCCCTATTTATCTACTGATTATAGTTACACTCGCGTCCCTTAGTAATATGAACCCCCAAATAATATACTTTACAAAGTATATACAGAGCATTAACAGTTTAATGACATAACACATAAAAAATATGAATGAAATTTTATATCAAAATACTACCGTGGCCTGTCGATACTACAGGGCATATGAACCCTGTATTGACAATGATTTACAATGTTCACAAAAATGATATGTAACAGCATATATCTACCGTAATATACTTAATGCAAAATATATAAAAAAAAATAATAATATATAAGAATATTATTACATACAGGAACTAAACTATAAATCTTTAGCACAAACATGATTTCAAGAAAAAGGACCATGTTAAAAAGTTTTGTAGTAATAATAATAAAAAAGCGATTTTTCCAGCCTGATCGAGTTTTTTTTTTCTGATCTGATTCGCCATAAAGATAATGCATATAATAAAACACCTACCCGCCGATATTGTCCTCTATGCTTAACATGTCACAGCAATGGCAACACTGCCGGGCGATAGAATCTTTCTCTAAGCGTTTCCGTTGACAAATTGGAGAAGCGCTGTCTGTAACGTATTCATTACAAATATGTGATTTCATATTTAAAAGGAAGGGTGAAGATAATTATATCTAATGTTAGGCATCTGCGTTATGTAAGTGTGTTTGTTTCTTACAGCATGTACATCCCTTTCTTACGATGGACCTCCATATTAGGAAGACACCGTTTTCGTAGAAATGAAAACTATGATTGTATATGCGAATTAATTTTTTTTTTTTTTTTCTGTCAAATGATGGAACGATTAAATGTATTGATTTCAAAAAGGTAACATATAGGGTCGAAAAATTGTCGCTAAAAATAATGCCGCTGTAGCTTAGTTGGATAAAGCACCTCCCCCGGTTAGGAAAGAGATCCAGGTTCGAATCCCGGTAGCGCAACAACAATATTTTTCGATAAAATTTATTTTATATGTATATCTTTATAATTAATATATTTAATTCATATTTAAATTTAAATTATTCAAATAAAAAATATGCCTCCTCCCCCCTTAAACCCGCGTAATTACGCCACTGCTGAATGGTGATTCAATATGTTTCGTTACTGACCATGATACGTACACGTGTCTGGTCACTGGTATGCCACAATGCCAACACCACGTGAAGTCATGAGGTCATCGTTACGTCACCTGCTATTTTGACCTTATTCGCCACGTTAGCCACATCTACTGTCAAAAAAGATTAGGCCCTAACCCTTATAAAGCATTCATAGGACCTATCTCCATGTACGTGACGTGAAGCTTGAACACTGACAAAAACACAACGAAAGGAAGCAAATCAAAATTAAATATTCATTTGATAAAAATGTTCTTAGATTTTCATGGCCGTTCAGAATATTTTGTGTACAGTTTTCTGGGCTAATTACATGATGGATCCTGCAATGCGATCCGAAACGTCGGTATTAGCCCAGAAATCTGAACACAGAAGATTGATTAGACACATTGCGTATGCACGTCCACGCGTAAATAATTCAAAGTTATCGTGTTATACTTTGAACTGGAACCTCTAGCGGAAGAATGTAAAAATATCAAATTAAGTTGTACTGTCAAAATGATGACCAGATAATTAAACACACAACAGCTGCACACAAAACAGGTGATACACAGACAACTCCACACATATACAACTTCACACAGAATAATGGAGTATTAGGTAGATTGGAGAGAATCATCAAATATGTACCGTGATTCTAACCACGATTGTGACCGTGACCTCAATTTCCAATCGTTAAATCACACAATCATTGTTACTGATAGGATAGGATCCCGTGGACTGTATCGATTTAAATTATGGTCTAGATAACGCAACCCGAATTGGATTCAGAAAGGAAATAATAACAGATGAATCTGGCCTACTTTGATTTCAGTCCTGGGTTGGACGACAATTTTCACCTCTAGTTAACTCGCACTTTTGTAGTGAAGAATGGAGATATCATTGCACTTTCGGATGATGTAGAACACCGCTTCTTCGTGGTCCAGATTTTTACACACGGCGACAATTTCGGTCCACAAAAAAGCCTCTTGACAGTTCCGCGTCGAAATGCAATTTGTTCACACGTCGGTGAAACCGCTAAGTGATGGGCCAGAAATGGTCAGGTTTATTAGATAGACGGAATGCATTGAACGCCAATCACGATTCATTTCATCACAACTACAGGGCGATGTTCCCTCTAATTTGTGCAAATTTTAAAGACTGATAAATTAAAATAAATTATTTGGAAGACAGGTGCAAGATGACATAAGAAGATCCACGTGAACTTTCCAAGCGAACCACAATGTGACAACTGATTCAAGTAGTCGTGCGCTGTGGGAGAAAATAAAAAAAACATTACCATACCTGTATAAGGCTACTAGTAGGGTCAGGTTGACCACATTGCTAATTAAGATGTTGTGACGTGCGAGACTTAAGTCCCGACCACACTCACCGGCCTGTCAATGGAGATGCATAAGTATATAAGTACATGACTTAGAAACTTACCTAAGATCATGCTTACCTACAAGTTATCAATATGAAAGCAAAAAAAAGTTTGTTTTTTACAAGTAGTATATTAAACAAAAACGACTATATAAATGTGGCTTAAACTTAAACAATTCAGTTTCATGTGATGTGATATCTCTACACACAGATTGCATAAGCTAAAATTCAATTATTATAATAATACGAATTCCCAATGCGAAGTAAATACATAATCAAATAACAATGTCGCAATAACCAATAAATTATGGGATAAGATCCCATGGACTGTATCGATTAAATTAATGGTTAGGTGACGATTGCGTCGGATTGCCGAATTGGAACAAGAAAGGAATATTGGCAGATGGTTGGACGTTAATTTTTACCTCCAGTTGACTCGCACTTTTGTAGTGAAGAACGGAGATGTACGAATGCTGCAGAACACCGTTTATTTTTCGTGATTCTGGCGTTACGCACGGCGTTACTCTCGAACGTTAAAATAAACACAGATGTTGACCGTTTCGTGTCGAAATGCATGCAATAAAAAAACTTTATTTAGGTTTTCTGTTACAATTTTTTTTTACAATTTACTTTCCTATGTTTGCGATAGCCCACGGACACGATAGACTAGTACGTTTCGTGCTTCAATGCGAGCCAGAATCTCAAATTTACCTGGCGCGGACGATTCCGGGGACATTCTAATCCGCCACTTGATCTACTCCCATCGTGATGGAATGCTGTGTGTACGGAGGTTCTCTCATTATTACAAGACAGCAAATAAGAATGCTCCTGTCAATCCGGGAAACTGCCTTGCGGGTATATGAAGAGAGAAAGAACATGATTCCAACTCTACAACAGAAAGACAATATTGCAATGTAAATCAGGATAAGCATGACTTCCAAATGATTGTATAAATTACACAAATATATGAAAGCTTCCATATATGGCCCATCGTCTGCTTGCTATAGCTTCGGACCTTTTATTATCTATAATCCTTTATTCTTGGTTAATATAAACATTTTTTTGTTTTAAGGGAAGATTTTAGTCCCAACAGTTTTGATGGGTTCATCGAAGCCCACTTAGTATCTCAAGTGGGCTTTCAAGTAACCGGGTTCGTTGGCCTGACAAAGTCAAAATAGTAACGAATGCAATGATATTTAAGTAGATATGAATTTAACTATTATAAAATGCATCTACTTTGATAAGCCGTAAAGTAAGCAGGTAGTGATGGTAATGTAAGTAAGGAGTATAAGAAGGTAGGTAGCCGGAATATAACACGTGTTCCCGATTAGAATCTGCAAACCATAGAGAGCGCTAAACGATTTTTGCAACCCGCGGTTCGTACGAGCGCGACATTTACGGACAATGGTGTGGCAAGAGCAGAAAAATAATTATAAAACAAATTGAATTTTCATTTTATCAACCTTCACGTTGCATGCCTTATTTTTAGATGACTTGAATTATTAACGTCACAATGTATAAAAAAGACACGGGAAGTAGTAAGCTACATACTTCTAACACATTCTTCGCGATGAAAAATATAATCTTATACAAATAAAAAAACTTGGAATTCGAAATTCCGTCGAATAATTTTTTAGTGAACAGCTTATTTAAGATAATAAATTCATTATAATTTATTCTATTAAAAAAAATTTTTTTTTTCATCTAAAAACTAAAAATAAACTAAACACTAATTAAATGTATAAATTAGAAAGATATACATATAAAATCAATTTTATCGAAAATATTGTTGTTGCTACCGGGACTCGAACCTGGATCTCTTTCCAATCCGGGGAAAGTGCATTTACCAACTATGCTACATCAGACAATATTTTTAAGACCCGTTTAAATTAATTAAATTATATTAAGTATTTTGGCGTTTGACTTGTTGCCTCACTCATGCACATAACTACATAACACTCTCTCTAACTGCAGCAAGTTCCTGTGTGCGTTTGTAACTTTATACGGACTAACTACCCTCGCTTATTAATTAACCATTAACGCTTATAATTAATATTTACTTTAATACCGAATATATAAAAACAATCCTTATTACGCGAGTGTTAACAGTGTTAGTTTACACATCCCGCTTAAACGCTTGTTCTTGTGGTGAAGAGGAAGTCAACAATTGAACCAGTATCAGACAGACGAAAAAGTAAGTGCCTTCCTTTTATTCCTCATATTTCTACCATAAGTTCTGAATTAACGGTGCTAACACAATACATCTATCTTTATATATACGTAATACGGAATACGTATTTAATATATTATTTATTTGATTACCTCAACTCGTGTTAATTTGTACCGCTTGACTTGGTCTGTCACGGTAAAATGAATTAATTTATATTTTCGATCCAACGATTCGCGCGGAGACGAGATTCATTTAATCCGCCGGTAGCTCGCACCACCCACGGTATCATCTTACCTTTAGCACGATTGTCCGAACCGAACAGCATCCGAGTGATGATCATTCGAATTATAACAGCGCAAAATATTATTATCTCTTAGTAATTGAAATATGATATTTTCACCTAGGTAACTGTGGAAATTGCTGTAATCTATATTTTACTGGAGAGCGGGCAGCATCACGTTATACACATCCTCCGTCTGTTCTGCGAGATGCGCGAGGGTTAATCACATGTGTTATTTAATATTTATGAAACGTGTTCAGTGACGTGTTCAACAATCAAATCAAAAGATTAGACAAAATACAATCACTTTGTATGAAACCACGAATTTTATTACACGCCAAACGGTTTCGCTTAGCTCAAACTTCATCAAAAAGTATTTAAAACGATCAATAAATACAAAACTAATGCATTTACATATACATAAAGAGCAGAGGCGTGCACTATATAAAAAGATAACATAAAAATGTATAACTTTGGTGGGGTTTATTTTTAATTATATATTTTTTGCGGATAATAAAAATTTATTAATGTTTATAATGGCCACATACCCAGTGCGAGAGCGCGTTAAAATTATTGAATTTTATTATGTTTCGCGACGATCTATTTTCGGTGACCGCCTAATTTCAGTTTGCTTGGCATACCCGTTCCCCAGATTTGACGGCGCCTGATTTATATTTGTGAGGCTACTTAAAAGACAGAGTTTACATGAACAAACCAGCGACAATTCAAGAGCTTAAACAAAATATTCGTGCAGAAATAACAAATTTGGAGACAGAAACGTTGCGTAATGTAATGCAAATTACTTTAGAAAGAGCAATTATTTGTCAACAAGAAAATAGAGGGCATTTAAATAGTGTTAATTTCCACACATAGATTAAAAAAAATTTAACAAAGTACACTTTCATGTAATAATTTTTTTTTTAACCAATATTAAAATTATTAAAGTTATATGTCTTTTACATCAGTCAGTCCAAGTTGGGCCACTCTGTACAATCAAAAAAGCTATGCATAACTATAATTTTTGCAAAATAAATATTTATTTGATAACTACTAAGTCATCAATCATTTTCAAAGCTCCATCACTACAAACTCGAAGAGACATGGCCGATATCCTACTCTAAAGTAGACTGTCCTGATTTACTTTAATTCGAGTGCCAGCCAGGTCGACTAGAACTAATCTTACATTTAATCTTCCACACTGCGATATCAATGCCAAACAAAACTTATTTTTCTACCAAGCACCCCTTTATTTCAATTCACACATAAACGAACCAGACATTTTGAATACTTCAGTTGCCTCAATTAAATCTAAATTCAATTCATAAACTTAAATGGCCATTATTTTTTTATTTTTTTATCACACAGATTTTTAGTCCCTATCCCATTTTCCTTTTCCTTTTTCCTAACACTCCCTCACCATACCTCGAATATCTACTTATTTTCTGTTTTTAACTTTTTTCTCTCGGTTTATATTTTTATTCTCAACTTTTTCTCGTCTTCCTTTGTCCTTGTCCCAAAATTTTCATTTTGGTGGCATACGCATGATTACTTTGGTGCCACTCACGCAATCAATGAGCTTCGCGACCTTTTTTAAAAATATGACTCGATTGGTACGAAAATTTAAACGCTGATAATATATATATACATATTTTTTATATTCATTAATCTGTTATAATTACAATACAATAATAAGTTGTTTTTTTTTTAGTTCTACTACTTCTCTAAAAATCATGTGCTTGTGCAGAAAAGAGGATTACATATTAATAATTATTGTTTACAATAACTAGATTATAATAAAATAGAATACAATAAATTAATAGCAACGTTATAAATTTCGAGGTACATGTTTATCTATAAAATATTTTTTGATAGCATTTATTATTTATTTGATATCATTAATCTTCCTGGTGTTTTCAGGTAAGCTGTTAAAATTATTTTTTCCTATGTGGTGAATGGCAAATGATGTGTTAATTTTTGAGCATGAAAATACAAATTTAAACCGTTGTATTTTCAATATGCATTATAATGTAAAAAATTCGTCTTGTTTAGATATAATTTTCAAAGATTGAATACTTTTACTGTTGTTTTTATTGTATCATAATCTATCGGATTTGTTTCGTTGGATATGTGTGTGGGATGCCCCTCGCCCCGAAAATAATGTTTAAAACCTCTCTTTTATATTATGACATTACAAAGTAACGTCATGTATTTGATAATAGAAATTAATCTAGTAAGGCCATGGTATCAATAAATTTAATTATTTAGAAAGGCATTATTTTTACAAAATTTAAATCTATGGCCGCTGGGAGAGGTTCGCTCCGATCGGCAGACGTCAACTGGCGGCCCTGCGGCGAGGGTGGCATTTATCCTCCCGCTCAGCTGTGGGGTGGGAAGTGATTAGAATTCACAAGTGTTCAACACTCGGGCGAGAAATTGTTGTAACGAGTTTTTTATATTATAAATTGAGAATTTAGAAATTTCTTGCACTCGCAAGCTTCCCGTGAGGATACTAGATTAGTACACTGCGAATAAGGTTTTTTTTTCTTTCCGCGTACTGACAGATAATTTTTAGAGGTACAGAAAATTTGAAGAAGATGGTTTTAAATTGTATATGAGTTCCGTAAATCTTGTGGAGATTTAAGTTTTTGTAATATCATTAGATAGAATAAATAAATTGTAAATTTGAATTTAAAGTCCGCTTTAATTCTGGAATAACCTTTCTTCTCACAAACACATCCACACCTTCATAAATAAGATAACATAAATACACATTCCTCCGATGATGACAAGCAAATGAAGTGAGAAGTGAGTGGGTGATCTAAAATGTGATGTGATCTTGTCTCAAGTTGGATGCGCTTACATGTGACGTCTTCGTCCTTCTGTCTATGGTAAGAAAGAATCTGACCATAGACAAAACAAAAAATAACAAATTATGTCAATATACGATTTCGCTAAAATATGAACATAGAGATATTACAAACCTGGCCGTTTAATCAAGCACTATATGGCCAAATCCGGCATCCAGAAAGTCGCAAATTTAGACGGGGAAACGTAATATTGTTATTGTTGCACAGGTTTAAAGTAGATATGTTAAGTGATTTTTTAATTATTGATAATGTTTTTACTTTTAAAATTAGCAATATTATCTTTGTGGTTAAAATTTATATTTTTATTTATTAACCAATAAATTGAGTTATGACATCCTGAAGAAGAAAATGGTATATTTCGAAACCGGTAGACGTATTTAAACTCAATTTAGTGGTTAATAAAACAAAGATAATAAATAAAAATATAGATAATGTTTTTATTTGAGCTTATTTATATAATATATACTTTTGCATATACTATGTTTTGAACAAATATATTAATAATTGATTTTTCACTAGTCATTTCTAGCGAAATATGCGGTTTTCGGGACAAACGCCAAAGTGAAAGACCTGCTAACATCAACTAAGGATCGAGATCCCTTGGAAATGGACGGTGTTTATAGACTCCGCTGTGTAAACTGCCAAAAGTATACGTGGGGCAAACAGGGTGCATAATTTCCAAAAGGGTTGACGAGCATAAGCGGGCATGCAAACTCGGCCATTCAGGAAAATTGGCATTGAGCCGAAAATCTTAGGAAAACCCAAGAGTCATCACGCGCGTCTGGTAAAAAAGGCAATTGAAATATACAAACACCCAGTGAATAATAACGGTCTAAAATTAAAAACCTCGTGATATCCAGGTTTTCTAAACCATAGGAGTCAAAAAGCCCTCACATATAGTGATCCGACAGTAGATGGAACTTAACATTTCACACAACACCTGTTTTCGACACGGTACTGCAAAGCAGTACCTAATAAACGACACACTCTGCTTACGACACGGTACTGCAAGCCAGTATTTAGCATACATCACATCAGCCCTAATGATGGGCGCAATGTATTCACTTTTAGGCAGGAATAGCAAACTTGCCACAGACAACAAGCTTCTCTTGTACAAAGCCTATACTCCTATACGCAGCCCCCCTCTGTGGTCACGCGGCTCAATTACACATGAATAAATTACAGACCTTCCAGAATAAATTCATCCGATCAGCGCTGAATGCATTACGAGTTTTGCATTCTCGACGTAAAAGAGTTCATATCACAGATCTCCAAACGTTTTTACGATGGACTCCATAAACACCTAAACCCCACGATAGCTAATTAAGATCCAACCGTACCGTCGCGCTTTAAACGTCCCAAATCCATCCTATAACTCACTGCGCCAACTAGCAGTTCCCTACCTCATTAATTGCAGATTGTTGTTTTAATAATAATAAAATTTATCTGGCCACTAAGGCATACTCCAGATGAAGGAGCAAAGGGTCCTACGGGTCCGGTACTCTAAAATCTATGAAATCAAAGTAAAAAAAAGCCCTAATGATGGACCCTTCAATGTAATCCGAAACATCGGCCAGAAAGGTCAGATATATACTCCATATTAGCCCAGAAAACTATACATGGAAGATGTGAAATTTCATTGAGTTAATTTGGAAGTTATAGAGGTGCTACAAAAATTATGAAATTTAAATACTCGACTCCTCTGCCATGTATAAAAATCGCTAAACAGTGTTATTGCAAGAGGATCTCAAATGCATACAAACGTTGTATTTTATATAAAATAATGCAGATAATATATTTTTTGTTTTTAAAAATGTTTTTTGAAATTTGTTTCAAGAAAAACATTCTTGCAAACTGAATATGGGTTTCCACCCCACCCCACCGTATATAAGCAGCAGTAGCTTTGAATTTACACAACAAGTTTATCAGTGGGGTGGGATCACCCCCCATCCGTCTACTTCCTAGGGAATTTTACTTGTTATATTATAAAAATAGAATTCTTCATTTCATTTCCTAGCTGTTCCGTGAACTGGGAAGAGCAGACATTCAACACGCTGACGTACATTCTCTTCCTATTCGGGTTTGGTTTGGTGATTCCAGTTATCATCATCACTTTCAGCTACATGAACATCATCAGGACCATGAAGGAGGTATTTTAATTCAAATTCATTTTTGGTTTGAGATTATATAAGGTGGTTCAAACTCAACTGTTGTTTTAAATATTATTCTATTTTTTTAACTTTCTGAGTTAGAAACGTCACTTGTGACATCTATCAAATAGAAAATATATTAATAATTACACAAAATACTTTATTTAAACCATTTTTGATATTAGAATTAAGGAGCATTTGAGATGCCTAAATAACAAAAACTATTCAGAATTTTTTCCAATTTTGCTTATAAACGGTGTTGGTCACAAATGAAAAAATTTTGAATCGTTGGAGATAAATAAAGCGTGTAAAACTTATCAAAAAATTATAAACAACCAACTAAATTTAACTCCCATTCTAAAAAATTTTTCCTAAAAATTATTCGAGTAAATTTGTATTAAGTAACAATTTGAGTTAGGTACAAAATTTATTTTTTAATTATTTGTTTTTTTAAAATAGATTCTGTTAAAGAAACAATAATATATGTTTTTAGTTAGTTGTGACATCCTGAAGAAGAAAATTGTATTTTTCTAAACCGGTAGATGTATTTAAACTCAATTAAGTGGTTAATAAAACAAAGATTCGAAACCCAAACCGGGGAAAGTGCATTATACAACTATGCTACAGCGACATTATTTTTGAGTAAGCCCTGTGATTACACCATACTTCCATGTATTTTCAGTAAAATATAATAAAAAATAGTTTTGTCTCTGTGAGATATCTGATATTTGTTTAATAACAGTGCCTTTGTAGGTAAAAACACAATATTGGACATATTGAAATATTGCACATCTTTTTTTCTCCTCACAAAATGCATTTAAACTTATGATTCTGCCTTCCAAAAAAAAATCACGTTTTTGTATGGCTAGACCTCGGACATGGAAGCTAGGGTACACTGAATCTGTGACATTCTCGCATAGCAAAATCTACAGTTACTTGAAAAAATAATGTATAATTTCAGAATTCTTTCCGGATGGGCAGAGTCACTAAGGCCGAGTCCAGGGTGACAACAATGGTGTTCATAATGATAGTGACGTTTATGATTGCATGGACACCCTATTCTATTCTTGCTCTCATGGAACAATTTGCACCCCATGACATGGTAATACATTTTTCATCAGTTCTAATATTTTACGTATACTGTACGAGTATTTATATCTGCACCTTAGGGCAGGTTATGTGATCAGTGATAACTTCTTACTATGGTAAAAAAGATACTTAAGTAAAAAAAAATGCAATGGTTAACTAATTTTATTCTCAAATATCGGATGGTAAAATCCTAAAATCGATGGTTAAATTTAGCGAACTCTTTACAGCTATTTCAAAAATCATATATCACATTGATACTTTGAAATTTGCAGTTTACGACAATTAATCATTGCATTACAGGGCTTACGACCTGTCACAGCCTGGCTTAAGTGATCACTTTACACAATGTAACGTTCACCTATTTACCCATGCTACCACATATATCATTTTTTGGAAGTTGTATATATGTTATCATGTTGGCTATGCTACTATGTTGTTTTTTTCACTATCTATGAGTCGCTGAAGCTGAGACTTTTATATATACACATACAGGATATAGCCCCATGCTTCAGACAAAAAAGTCTCATCCTCAGCCGACATGAGAATGAATATCAAATTTTCAAAAAAATCCATTGATGCCGACAGCATAGTTGGTAATAAATAATTGAAATATTCCAACATGATAACATATATACAACTTCCAAAAATTTGATAAATGCGATAGCATGGGTAAATTGATGAACGTTACATTGTGTAAAGTGTTCACTTAAGCTAGCTGATGACAGGTCGTAAACCCTTTAATGCCCAGGACTTTCCATACTTCCATGTAAAAATAATAGCTTCGTCTCTGTGAGACATCTATATTAACCAAACAAAAAGTGGTCGCCTCAAGTCAGTTCGCTAGGGCACGAGCGGATTTGCCCGACCGAAGTCGAGATCCTCACACTCGCTCCAAACCGTCGGTGGACACGGATACGAAAGCCGGTACCGGACCGAGGGGTCGGGGCAGAAGACTGCTGGACGGCGAGGTTCCAAGGGATGAGGCGGGATGCAAAATGAAACACTTGCTTAAGGTGTATTCAGTGCACCGCAGTATGTAGTTTGTTGTGTAGAGACGAGACGTTTGACGAGAAGTGACCTCCATACTGCGGTGCGCTTCTATTTATTCAAGATGAGTGGACGTGCGCCGTTACCAGCGCACGCCACCCCAAAACCACCCACCGTGCCAATCAGGGCGCGTTTACAGGCCTAACCGCGCCCCAAGCGACACGGCGTTCGGCGCCGCCTGTCGGCCGGATAGCGCAACATCGCGCCATTTTTCGGTCGCGAGCTGACAGGCGGCAGAAGCCGTTTTCCGGAGACAAACAATTTAAAATTTATTTTCTTCACCTACTAGTTTCAGCTGATGAAAGGTATTACGACAGAGTCAATATTGTTATTAAGACGACAACTTTCACTCGAAACCCCCTGTAGATCGATTTTTTACTCGTGGCACTATACAGTCGGCCACTAACGAATATATTATATAATAGTGAATGAAATAATTATAAACACATAATAATAATAATAAATACACAACGCATTCTTATAGTGCCATAACCAAAAAATCGACCTATACTTCATTCTTGATTTATATTCGCGTAATATTGCTATATATGCTAACGTGATTGCTCAAACACGCTACTTATATCTCACTGTAAGCCAAGTTGAATACTGAAATGTCTAAACACGAATGATTGTCCGAATTGCGGAGGCGGATCTTTCATCGCGCATCCTTCTAATATATTCATTTTCATCTATCTACATAAGTCGAGATTAATTTTTCAGATGCAAAAGAAGAATAATAAATGTCTGTCCTCAAAGGATGAATTTATAAGTTGCTGAGTTAAATAAAATCCAGTACAGTGCAGAAATATTTACTTTATGTATTTATTTATTTAGTGAATGAAACATCAAAGTTTATACATAATAAAATGACCCTTTTAACTTGTAAATAAATTACTAAAGCCCAATTCACTTTAATGCATAATATATAAACAAACGGATATTCCTTTTACAATGTTTATGCTCTAAGATAAAATATTTACTGTATTTTATTAAATTTGTGGATGATGCACTAAGGTTCGTAAATAACAAAGTAATCCTAGTAAAGAGATCGCTGAAGTCTAATTCACTTTAATTTAAAAATAACGGATATATGTAAATCCAACTTTAAACAAACAATTTCATGGTTCACAGACGACGCAAAGGAAACATCGTTTGACAACTTAATTGCAATTAATTATAGAAAGCGAGGAATTGGCTGAATCATAAATCTCGACTGTGAAATATCTCGTCATTTAAAAGAATTTGGAATAATAATAATTCTGAAATTATTGTAAAGATTCTAGTTTACCGTTTAGTTTTATATACAGTTATATATATATTTTCCATTTTACTCAATTCAGGAAGAAAACTAACATAAAACCTATCCCGATTCGTAGTACCTCGATGCAGAGACATGATTGTATCTAAACAAATAATAGATGAGTTTGTGTATTCGGGAAGTATGTTAGGTAGAAACGGAAAAGCTGAGAATGATATCGAAAGTAGGGTGACTGCAGGAAATAAAGTGAACGGCGCTTTGAATGGAATTATATCTAATGTGAATTTGTCAACCGAGGCAGACTAGCCGTGCACAGTGGAGTCCTGGTACCGACACTGATGTATGGAAGTGAGGCCTGGGGCTGGTAGAAGAGAAACGAAAGTAGACTGAATGCAGTGGAAATGAGATCACTTGGGCATATTATGTGACAAATCTATTTATGACAGAGTAAAGAATGAAGAAATAAGGAAAGAATGTAAAGCTGATGTTAGTATAGTGAGTAAGATTAAGAAAAAATCACTTAAGTGGTTTGGTCATATGGAGAAGATGAATGAGGAGAGAATGGTAAGAAAGATATATGACGCAAGTGTTGATGGAATCAGAAATAGAGGACGTCCGCGGAAGACTTGGCACGACCAGGTAAAATGGAGGATGGTTCTGTTAGAAGCCTCAACAATCGGCGAGCTTGTATGAGAAGATGTATGAATGTGGATGAGGCGAGAATCGTGTATCAGGGCAGAGGAGTGTGGCGCTCTATCTTCTCTGCCACCCCCGCGGGGAAACAGCGTGATGGTAAATAAATAATAAATAAATAAATAAGTAGAGACGAAGTATTTTTATTATATTTAATGGAAGAATGCGTAATGACTTACGACCTGTCTTCGGCTGGCTTAAGTGATCACTTTACACAAATATAACGTTCACCATTCTCACCCATCAATCAATATTCATATCTATTCTAAACATTAAAGGATATAGCGAGAGCTGAAAGTTCCAACTGCCTCAGTCATTTATTTCAATTTACAGATCATTATTGTTAATTTAGAATGTTTTTATTTATTTTTATTTCCCTCATCTCACAGTGGTCATTGATAATATTTGAAATAGTCACTCAAAGATATCAGTGATTGACTAACGGTTCGTGATTTTGAGCTCATCATTAGTTGATATGTGAAAAATAAAACACTTGATTTTTTATTGTTACTTGAGGCGCGTTTCTCCTTGCAAGGGCAAATTAGTACTTTGAAAAGTAACTTTAGTAATATAGATTAAATTTTAATAATTTAACATTTATCTTCTATTGAAATAGTAGAACTAATCAATAAAATTAAGATGAGTAAAAGGAGAAATAAAAGAAAATAAATACAGTTTAAAAATTTTCCCGAGAGAACGGAAGGGAGAAGAAAAAGGAAGATGAGATAGTAATTAAAATAAATCGTAAGGCTTATTGTATTTAGATTAAATTGAAGTAACTGATATATCGAAAAAATCTAATTCATTGAAGTGTAAGTTGAAATACGAAGAGCCTCGGTAGAAAAATGAGTTCTGTTTGGCATTGGTGTTACAGTATGGAGACTGAACGTGAGATAGATACTAGTCGACCTAGATGAGTCTCAAATGGATATGTGTCTGAGCAAATCAGGGCAGTCTAAATGACAGTGATAAATGAATGCTGGTTGGTAATATCTTCTATAAATTTAAGGATCTAAGATTTTTAGAGTTATGTATTGAAAGAGCAAAAAATGTAATCAAATTAAAAATACGCTACACATCTTTTCATTTCATTTCTATTTCAAAATTTGTCCATAGGTGTCACCGGGATTAGGAGTGGTGCCCGCCCTGGTCGCTAAAAGTTCCATCTGCTATGATCCAATCATCTACGTTGGAATGAACACACAGGTTTGATTAATTGCATTGACAATAATGATACAAGTTGGCATTGCGTAACTGGTTAACGTACATTACCAGCACATAAAGTTCTGGGTTCGAGCCTCGGTGACAATTATATATCAAAAGATACGAGGGCTTTTTTTAAAGCTTAAAAATTTGTCATTTCTATTTTTTTTCAATACAGTCCACGTTTACATCAAAGCATTTTTGAAAATGGAAGACGAGTTTACAATCCCGTCTATAAAGAATCTGCCGCATGTTCCTTTCTATTGAACAATTTGTAACAACTTCATCCGCGATTTGCTAGCACTTAGGTCTTGAATGAACCCAACTTGTTTTTTCAATGTTTATAATAATTGTACTGAACTAAATATTTTTTTACACAATCTATGTGTTTTAATGCTGCAGTTTTCGAAAGGAATTAATCCTTACTGAAAACTGCGTAGAATAACATTTCTACGTATTTATTTTACTTGATAGACTAAATATTTTATGTTGTTAGTGTATTCCAACATATAATTCCATATTTCGGAGTTTGTGTAGATACAATTTATGGGTTATTTATCAACCTGTAAAACTTCTGTAGCTCTTCTGTAATCGGTGGGTTTAATGAAAGACATGGTTAATAAAATACCACTGAGAAATTACAGAACGCTGAGAGTATTCAAATTAACACCCTTCGATACCTAATTCGTTGGTATTGGGTTTTTTATTGATAATATTATATATGTAATTCCAATAATTATGCAAGTAAAACCACTAATATGTTTTGCGATCTCATGCGCCCGTCGTTAATATCCAGTCCCGAGAGCGTTTATTAGGTTATTTCTGGCATCTCAAGTTTTGTGTAATACCTACATAAAACAGAGAGGTACATACTTTTCATTTAAAAAAAACACACAAACAGAAGGTTACAGAAGTCACGACATGTTCCAGACAACGTCCATTTACGTAGTTTATGTATATGCATTTAATATGAATTAATTATTTTCAGTTCCGGATGTCTGTGAAGCGAATATTTGGATTCGGAGGAAAGGATGATTCGATGCTGGAACGCGGGGTCGAGAACACCTTGATGTCTCCCACTAGAGCTGTCTCGCACGCCAAAGACACCAATATAAATCTGCAATACATAAACCCCGCCAACAACACTGTGGTCGCGGTGAGAATCTACGAAGACGAGTATTACGATCCGAACAACGACATAGACAGCAACAAAGATCACAAAAAGAAAATAAAAGCGGATAAGATGAAAAAAAAGGTAACGCTCTCTGAAAGATGTATTCAGGAGAATTTAACAGAAATATCTGCAGAATCATACGTAGAACGCGACAGTAACGAACAAAACGTTAGTTTAGTCAACACTTTGACCAATATGAACACAAATCAAGTAAATAAAGACATCAACATCATAGCAAACAAATGTGTCGCGTATCCTACGAGTGATGATGATATTAGTTTTTCCCCATCAGCGTCAAACACTCACGTAAGCGACGCAACAAAACACATCAAAAAACTCACCAGAAATGGAAAAGGCTCCAAAAATTTCGCAGACAACGTGTCGGAAAACAGTTCGTCGGGAAATTTAAACGACAATTTTAACAGCGATGATATGCTATTGACATCTGAATACGAGAGGACACAAAAAAAATCTGGTGCTATCAATAAGGCGATGAATTTTTGGGACGAGACTCAATTAAAATCGGGTACTTCTGACGAGAGCCCTGTTGCGGCTAGAAGAAAATCTTTGGCCGGCAGTCATCGCAGGTGCAAGAATGACGCTGACATCTGGCGGACAAAATGCGCCTCTCGAAGACGACAGTCTTCTTCCAATGGCATCCTGTCGGGACATACGAGGAAACTTTCTGCCGCACTGAATGACACCAATGGTGATGTCGTTTCAAGGTTGATGGTAGATGAGAGAGAAATGTCTAAATTAGTGTGTTTTAAATAGAGTAGGAGGGCATTGTTATAAATAAATGTCACTATCGGTGTGGACATTCCAAAACATCAACTACATTATGTCAATTAACTTAACACGGTAGTTTTGTTCAGTAAATGGGATGTAGGAAAGGCGGAAGGAATTTAGGAGAGGGAGGCTGAATGACCAACCAGAACCAGGAAGAAACACGACCCACCTGACAGTTGCTCCTTTAAGTATCTGAATTTTCTTCTTCCACTGCAACACATTTTATTTTTATGGAATAGTTCAGTTGTATGCCAGTAAAACGTAAATATAACTCAAATTTAAATATAGATACAATGTTTAATTATGTCTAACCACAAAGTTAACGCTACAGACATCAACAATATTATTATTATTTTGATTAATTTCTTTAAAGAACTTAATGGTCATCTTATTTCTTCCTTCGTTTCATTATTGACATACTGTAACCTCAATTAGATGAGATACGGCTCGTAATTTGCCTCCACAATATCCGGTCCTGGGTCGCTTTCGTAGCTGACTACAGGGTGTCTCCAGTCAGATGCAATGTTGCGTCACTCTGGCAAAGTCTTCTTCGGTCCAAGGTTGTGGATTATCTCATTTTTTAAGCTGTCATCTTGACACATAGTTGATGCCAATGAATCGGAAAAACCTTTTGTTCACGGCTGTAGATGGAGCTTGCTGGTGTTGGCATTCGTGCGTCGTGCTGTCCACATGATGCATAACACCTTCCTCCAGCAATAAATTTCGAAGGCATATAATATTTTACGCTCGTTGCTATTACAGACTATCAAAGTCTCCGCTGCAAAGGTGAAGTTTGAAAGATAAGATTGTGAATTGACATAATTTTAGACTGTCTTTTCATATTAGTTTAGTAACTTTAACTAGTTGTATGGGTGTTCGAAGTTCTCATCCTCTGTCACTAATGTTAATAATCGTACCAATGAGCAAATATACGAGGATAGACAATTAAGTTTAGCAAGAATGTGTTATTCATTTTTTTCGATAGAATTAGAATTGTTTCCGAAGGATAAACCAATTAATGCAGCATTTTATCTGAAAGTATTCAATGGTTACGAGGTGTGTCCGATCTGAACGAACAAAAGCTGGGTGCTCTATGATTCAGCCATTGTTATAAAAACTTTTTCGCCCGATCTTGTCCCTTCCGACTTTTTTTTATTCCCCAAAATTAAGAAAGTTATCATTATTGGGGGTCACGAGCGGAGAAGGAACGGATTACGACGCGTGCTTTAATAGCATCAGAAGAATGTATATTGCTTTAGGGGAGGACTATTCAGAAGGGGACCGTGTACCAGTTCTTGTATATTTCCTAGAAGCTGAGTATCAGTACGCCTATTTTATAATATTAATTAGAAAGATATACATATAAAATTAATTTCATCGAAAAATATTGTTGTTGCGCCATTAGTATTCAAACCTGGATCTCTATCCAAACCGGGAAAGGTGCATTATCCAACTATGCTACAGCGACGATATTTTTAGTGACAAATTTTAGAACCTATATGTTACCTTTTTTGATATTAATACATTTAATCGTTCATTATTTAAAAGATTATTTATTATTTAAAAGAGTCACCTACCTTATTTTTACGGAATCTCAAATACCTTTGAGTAATCTGATAGCAGACGCCAGAATTATCAATTCATTTTTATTAAATTTTGGAAATATTTAAAGCGCAACAACAATATTTTTCGATAAAATTGATTTTATATGTATATCTTTCTAATTAATATATTTAATTCATATTTAAAATATTGTAATTATTCAGTTGTAATTACAACTTCACAATAAGAATGTGTTCTCCTAATAATATTACGTTTATTACAACACGTATAAATTATACACATCAGAGATAGTCTTGTTATTGATAAGAAGCCGTGATGGAAGCGAGCTGTTCCCACTAAGGCGGTCCCTTATAAGGCTCGTCTCCCTCCACTCATTCTCACACTTCCACAAATACACACATACACATATACATACACACAGTGACAGTAAGTAAGCATGTATTTATACTGAATTATTTAAAAATATTAAAGGGAGGTGGAATCAAAGGTGCCAAAGGGGAAAATATTGTGTGATAAACAAAAATAAGAGGAACAACATAGACTTGAATAAAATGAGATTTTGTTTTTATCAGACGCAGAAAAGTTAATTCTATTTTCTGTCAAAAGCAGTCATGCCGCTCTCTTACAAAAATTGGTACATTATCGTTTATTTTTTAATTTTATAGATCGCTAAAATCTCAATATAATATCTTTAAAAAACTTTACCTTACGCCAAAGTTAATCTCTAAACTATTTTTCTAAATGTCATACGTTAAAGAATATTAAAATTATTAGTAGCTTTCAATCTGTACTGGGTTTAGGTAACCAGGGTTGCACACAATAATTAGCCCCCTGATTAGATTTGATTGTTTTTAACACAATAACGTAGAAAAAATCTTCGTACTAATATAAAACTAATAAACTGTATTCACTAAACAATATTTTATTTATAATAGTTAAGACAATATATTAGATATGTATTAATTGAAGGTCCACGAGCATTAATTTCATTGTGTCAGAAAAAAACCTAGTTGCTGAAAATTCAAATAAATAAATAAATTGTTTTCTTATTTATGATATTAACATAATGTTAAAATGAAAATAGTTATTAATCGTTAAATTTGCATGATGTTATTTCATTTTTTAATGTTTTTAAAATGCTTCGCATTCATGTAAAAAAGCGATTTTAATAAATATATTGTATTAATTCACACGCTTAGCGCAATAATTTCTTAATAAATAATATTACTACAATGTTTATTTTTAAATCCCTCATTTTTACAAAAAATACTTTAATATATTTATTAATATTTTTATAGTATTTACATAGCTAAAAGTACTATTTTTGAACTCGATATGAAGAAAATGAAATATATGAATCAGGAAAAAATGATTATTTTTGTCGAAAGGATATTAAAAAAATGTGGTTCAAAATACCTTGTGCACTGTACATAATACATTATTTATATTCATCTAGGTTTATGATAAGATTGTCAATAAATCTGTGTATATTTTTAAATTATGTTGCTACATTTTAGTTTTACATCTTACAATGAACGTCGTAAAGATTGATAAAAATACTATGTAAAATAAATTAGTAAATTAGGTGAACTTTTTGATTCCATATATTCATGCATGTATATTATAAATGTATGTAAATGTTTAGAGCTTGCATAATATACAATACTCTTAAAAAATTACGAATTATATAATGGTATTAAAATTTATTTTTTATAATAATACAAGTGAGAGCTAGAGTTTAAAAACATGAAGGAGTATTGATTGGCGATTATATTCGTCTCTTTTCAGTAATTTTCAATTACAAATACAATTAAAATAATTAATTCACATAATTATAAAAATTCGTAGAAAATAGACGTTCGTTTAATTATTTATTTATGATGTTTACTTAATAATCGAGACTCTACCTGTTAGGAGTTGTAAATATTATTATTAAAAAGCGTATTTTGCTCTACGAATTGTGTGTATTTAATTAAAATATTTACTTAAATAATGAAACTGACTCAAGCCCTGGCTGAAGGGTTTTAATTAAACATTAATTATGACATTTGGATTTCATCCAGTTTTATTTGAAAGTCTGAATTTGTCATTGTTCTAGTTTTAATCATTTAATGTAATATCTTATTCAAAAAATTGTCCAAACCAAAACATTATTTAGAAAAAAATTATCTGTTTTTCAACTGTAATGTTTTATGGCGTCATTTTTGGAAAATAACATATTTTTAGCAATATTTGAATGTACCCAAAAACACACAATTACTTGATTTTCACCTACAATGGCACTGTTATTTAACAAATAATTGATATCTCGTAGAGATGAAGCTATATTATATTTAATGAAGAGATATAGATTACGGCCTGTCTTCGGCTGGCTTAAGTGATCACTTTAAACAAATATAACGTTCACCATTCTCACTCCATTAATCAATCTCCATATTTATCCAATTTATGGATGTTCTATATATGTTACTATGTGGAAACACTTCGAGTACAATTACATTACATCATATTAAATATAATAAAAAAAGCATCGTCTCTATGAGATATCTATTATTTGTTTAATAAAATATATTTTGGTTATAATATATCAGAGTAGTATCAATTCAATCCATATATACTATAGTCTCACTTGTTAAGGATTAATAGTACATGACGTGATAATTATACGAAATGGACCAAAAGTTTTTTTAGAATTTAATATGTATTTGTATACATTTATTATTTTCATAATTTATCTTTTTACGTAGTACGGATTTTTTTCTTATATATCGACCTCTTAGAAAAACAAGGTTCAATTAACATTTCGGGCTAATTTGAGTTATTGCATGGAATAGGTTCTAAATGTATTATTCTTTATTTCTTATATACATACCAACTCTATTTAATGGATATCAAAGGAAATAGCAAAAGCTGAAAGTTCCAACTGCACCAGTTATTCATTTCAATTTATGGATTATTATTATTAATTTTCAGTAGTAGTCATTGATAACACTGAAAATAAGTCAAGACATTAAAACTTATAATATTTGCATACTCAAAAAATAATATACATGAGTATATGTTGAAATTCAATCAACACTTTTGAGCCCATTATCTCAAAACAGTGTCAGTGTCAGATGGAACCTTGTTATTCTGAGGGGTCGATTTGATAAACAATATGGCGAAAATAATTCCCATTTTCACCGTCACAAGTGCGAGCTTTATGTATAGACAAAAAACAATCTCCATGCTATGAAGAATCTTAAAAGATTATTTATAAAATAATGAAAATACAAATACAAAAGATATTAATTTTTTAAAGTGGCTTTTGGTCCACGTACATAATAGAATTAAAAGTTCCGTACAATATTATTAATTTTATTATGTGCTTTATACATTAAACAAATAATGTATATATTCTCTGTCAGTGGGTGTATTTTTGTAATAAAGATAATTAAATATTATTTGAGAGATTTAATTACTAGATATTTAAGATACACTTGTTATTTTTAAATGTGAAGTATAAATAAAGATGTTAAAAATTAATGTTGTTTTTTTTTTGCTCTTCCTGGGTAATCTAAAATTAACCTTAATTAAATTAATTAAATTAAATATTTTTAAAGTTGACTAAATTAAAAATTACTACAGTACATTTGAGATGTTTGAGTAATAGTGGCTTTTCAGAATTTTCTAATCATTTGATAGAAAATGGTCACGGTTTTGATAAAAACTTGGTATTGTATATTTTGCGTATAAACGATGTTAATAAAATCAAAAAATTATAAACAACCAACTAAATTTAAAAGTCTAAATTCTAAAACTTTTTCCTAAAAATTATTATACTAATTTTGTATCATCAAGTGACAATTTATGTTAAGTGTAAAATTTATTTTTTAAATAATTATTGTTTTTTAAAAATAGATTCTGTTAAAGAAACAATAACATGTGTTTTTGACTAGTTAATGACATCCTGAAGAAGAAAATAATATTTTTCGAAAGCGGTAGATGTATTTTAATTCATTAAGTGATTAATAAAACAAAGTTAACAATTTAAAATAACATATCAGTATAAATTTTTATCTGGAGATCACTTTGAGATTGAAAGAGATTAAAACTGGGTTTGTCAACTAAAACTACAAATGTATCCTAAAATTTTTGATTAAATATTAACAATAATTTTAAATACTAATTTAATGTATTAATTATAAATATATACATATAAAATCAATTTTGTTGAAAAATATTGTTTTTGCGCTACCGGGATAATAATACGTAAAAATAATGTAGATGGCTTCCAAAAATAATGGAACGACAAATGTATTAATTTGAAAAAGTGTGAATGTTAAAGGTTCGAAAATTTGTCATGAAAAGTACTGGCGTTATAACACAATTGGTAGTGTACTTCCCCGGATTGGAAATAGAGATCCAGGTTCGTATCCCGGTAGCGCAAAAACAATATTTTTCGATAAAATTGATTTTATATGTATATCTTTATAATTAATATATTTAATTCATATTTAAAATATCACAGACCTATGTTCTGAATAATTACAACTTCACAATAATAATGTGTTCTCCTTAATAATTAACAATAATATAAGTCCTTAACATTTATTCCATTTTAATTGCTACTGGGGAAATTCAAAATCACCCAACTGATAGACTATCACATGTGACCTTTGATGGACGACGAGCGTGTTAGACCCGACACGGCGAATCTCTGAGACATAGTGTATACACGGGGACTAAAAAGCTGAGAGATTTCTCTAATATTGGCGGTATAACGTAATAAGAGTTGCTCAGTGCACTACGTTAATAATAATATATTACCATTTTTTTGGATAATTTGAATATATCGATTTTTTGTTATATTCGTTTTCGTTTCATCCATCAGAAACCCCTTAGCTGTTTATAATTAGAGTAAATTCAGAATATATTTCTATACTTAGAGGTAAATTCAAAGCGAACATTCTAATGATAATTTAATAGTATTCATTTTTTTAAATATTATTGAGGGATTTTGACAGTGTAAACTTAATAACTAACATAATAAATATTTAACATGTGATACTATATACTCGTATGATAATCCAAAGAAATGTTTAGGTGCACAAGATAAATAAAAATAAAATTTGGAAAGAAAGGGTGGGGAGGTTGCAACAAAGTTGCGGTAAAGGAAGAGCAAAATGTGTTTATATGTAGAATAATTGGCCAAAATTGAGATTGTAGTGGTTCATAAAAATAACCCTTTGAGCGTAGTGGGGCTGCTGTTGAAAAAGTCAACTTCTCATTATGGTATTTGGATGACCGGTGAATGAATTAATTTTGTATGGAAGATGTTCTACTTCTAGGAATGTGGAAGAGTGCGGATTGCCGGCTCGATCTAAATGGTACGGGGAGAGATATTAATTCTAATTGGCTGGGGACAGTCAATATGGCCTTGCAGTAGTTTGAAGAGAAGTATTTGGTCAGCACGTGTTCTTCGATGTTCTACGATTTTGAATGATAGATTAGATCTAACATTAAGATGTCGAATAGAACTATTTCGTATTCAATTGAGAACCATTTTTTCGATTAATTGGTGATCTTAAATTATTTTAAAAATTTATTATTAATAATAATATTCATATATTTGTCAGTGTAAAGTATACAAATATGTTAGATTAATTTTACAAATTTTACAGGGATTTACGTATACACTCGGTGACGAAGCTTCCGCCGAGTCAAGACTCCGCTATTTTCTCTTACTTTTGCTTAATATTACAACTCTTCTTTTTAATACGATAACGCAAAAACCTGTGTTTTATTCCACCACCGCCCTCTACTTAAATATGAATAAAATGAAGAACGAAGAGAAATGTAAAATTCAATAATAATTAAATCAATGTAAACATAATGTCCAAGTTGATCTCTCAATGAGACTTTGATATAATTTCTTAGTGTTTTTGTTTCCCGAGACAAAATTAGGAAGAGTTTTTTTTTATCAATGTCATTTAAATGTAATCGTGTTGTTTTATTTAAATGCGTCTTGAAATTTTATGTGCAGAAAGTTTAAAGAAAATTGACTATCAAAGAAACGAGGCAAAGCAGAGCAAATCTAGTCGGACCATGAAGACGGATCTCTTGCGAAGAATCTAACCACGTCGTCTGTGGTTTATTGCGAACGAAAACCAAGAAGAGGGCATCAAGTAATTTTTCAGCATGACACGAGGATTTTAAAACAAAAAATGAAACATTTTCAGTCGTAGAAAGTGTTCTTATAAACGTCCGTACATTTTTTATATGGATAAGAAAGTATTATTTCACGAGAAAACTTAAACTTTAAAAACACTATTAACAGTACTCTAAAATTATAAATAAATACATGGTAGGATCATATAAACAACGGATTTATTTTGTCTAAAGACGTTGGTTAAACGAAAGTACATATATTGTATTACACATATTATATATCATTGTATAATATCATTGATAACAGCATAACCTAAATCTATACCTACTGCACGCCACAGATTTACAGGTAGAATGATTGTCCAAAATTGATATTATGGTGGTTCATAAAAATAACCCTTTAAGTGTAATAAGGCTAATGTTGAAAAAGACAATTTCTGGTCAATTTAAAGGTACATGTTTACTAGATGCGTCATTCTAATCCATTCATAGATCGCTTAGAGGTGAGTTTTGTACAATTTTTTAGATGCACTTGAGTTAAATCTCCGAGAGAAATCTCATAGATCCATAATAGTTATAAGAATATATTATTTGATAAAAAGTATAATAAGTTACAGACAAAACTTTAGATTTCCAATTAAAAGCTATGTGTTGAATAAATATTCATATTCAATGGAGCTTTTTTTTATTAAAAAGGACTTTGTAGTAAAAGCCTCTTTTAATCTAATGCCTTATTTCGATATTAGAGGGCTTACGGACCTAACAAAATAACCTTTTTAAATGTATTTGACGTCGGTATGCCTTAGGGATTGATTTTACATGAATTTTCTCGATATTGTTTGGCGAATAGGCAATATTACACAAAAGGACCAAAAGTTTTCGTCCTGAGTTCTGAGAATGTTAGTCGTACACATTTACCTATGTTATGTATCGTATGTGAATTGGGATGAGTTCGGGGGTGTATTATTTAAAAATTAGCTATCCGAGGTAAGGCGAGTGTTCTGGAAGAGGTGGGTTACGGAGGTTGGAAACCTTGGAGGTTGTAGAAAGTGGCAGAACTAATAAAGCGTGCGGGGAACGGACCTGACTTCGAATCACCTAGACCAGAGGTTCCCAAACTTTTTTGTGTCGTAGACCCCTTGCCATGTTTTTCGCTTTTTTGTAGACCCACTACTTACCTGATATTGATTTTTTGTAAATTTATAATTGTAGTGAAGTTTAGTGTTAAAAACTTAAACCACAAAGCGAATGCCTACATTCTACAACTTACACAATTTTATAAACATATATAATAAATTTTTTACTTCATAGGTACTTTTATAAATAATGTATATGTCTTTATATTATAAGATTATAATGTAAGTAAATAGGCACTATCAGTGTATGTTGAGATCCACTATCGTGGACCCCCATTTTCATTTCATGGACCCCCAAATTTTTTCGCTGACGTAGACCCCTTGCAGGTTATCATAGACCCCTGGGGGTCGATATAGACCACTTTGGGAATCACTGACCTAGACAAACTAATGATTATCGTTCCCACTAGTCCCAACTACTGCTGATGCCGGTGGCAGAACTGGATAAAATAATTATTAATCTTAGCCTAATAAAGGCCCCAGGAATAAGTAAAATAACTGGTTTGGTGGGATAAGATCCCGAATTAGATTCAAGAGAGGAATAAAGGGATGAAGTCCTGGGTTGGACGTTAAGGTTCCACTTCCAGTTGACTAGCTCGTTTTTTGTGAAGAATCGAGATATCACTGCACTTCCGGAGCTGTTGAGAACACCGCTTCTTCGTGGTCCTAGCTTTACGCACGGCGCTACTTTCGAGCGGTAAAAAAAGAACACAGATCCTAACAGTTCGGAAGGCAATCTGTCCCCCGTCGGCAAAATCCCTTAGTCATTGGTAGGCCAGAGCGGAACAGGTATATATTATGGTTTATATTGGAAGGACATGGAGACCGAATGGAGAATGGCCTTCTTACTATCATATCTAAAGGCAACACCCTCTCTATTCCTCTCTCCTACTTGTAATTGACTGTTTTGAAAGAATGTAACGAAAAGTATACGCTAGAGGTTTTCCTTGACATATCTGGGGCATTTGATATCGCCTGGTAGATGATGTTGACCTAGCAGAAGGGCAGGGAGTGCCCGGGCTATTTCTTTGTGATAATCAAAAGCTACCTCAGTGGCTGTAACATAACCATCAGCTATGTTGGATTGTCTGCCATCAGAGCGACTAGTGTGAGATATCCACGGGTTCGGTTAGTGGGCCAACCCTGAGGGTCGTTCTGCTTGACGATATCTTTTTGTTACCATTACCGGCGGATTGTAAATGCACAATCCATCCAATCATCTAATCCACATCATTCACATACTTACCACCGGCAACATTATACGCAGTGGCGTGCAGTTGGTATAGATTTAGGTTATGCTGTTACCAATGATATTATACAATCATATATAATGTATGTTGTACATAGGATTGTCTTTAGGCAAAATAAATCCGTCGTCCCTACCGTATATTTATTTGTAATTTTAGAGTACTATTAATAGTGTTTTTGAATTTAATTTTTAATAGAAAATAATACCTTACCAATATAAAAAACGTGTGAACATTTTGAAGAACAATTTCTATGACTGAACATGATTATTTTATTGTTTGAAAATCCTTCACGTAATAACGTTAAGGTTAACGTAGGAAATAATTCTGCCAATTGTTTTTTGTTTTTCCAAAATGTACCAAATACAAAGAACAATCATGGAATCAACATGTTAAAAATAGTAAGATAGTAAAATTCGCGTATATGTAAAAGAGGAAGTAGACACTTCAATGATTTACACGCAGTTGTAAGCCTTTCAAATGTAATTCTGTTAAAAAACAGCATAAGTAACGACTCCATACAAAACGGATCAACCGAAAGGAATTTTCAATTCAGTAAATAGACAATTGTACGACTTGAGTAATACACTAGCTTAAAAATATAATGTAGGTACAATCGACGCATTGTGGCTACTAGCACCACGGCTAAAGCGTTGGGTTATCGTGATAATTTTTAGAACTAAGCCATTAAAGTTTCTACTAGTGCACAGATGGCACTAACTGTAATAAATCCGTTAATATACGTTCACGATCCGTATTATAGATTACTTAATTTATATTTGTTTTTCAGAATTTTTAGTAATGCACTGCATTTTGCCGTACATTAAATTATGTGGTGGGGGTAATATCGATCAAGGCTTTCCTTTTATAAACACCCGATGTGTTGGTATTCCTTCAACCACCTTATGAAAACTAGTTTTCTTTCAATAAAATTTTAATGGAATAACTTCCCGAGCCAGAGCCGATTGCCGACCAGACGTCCACTTGTATTACAATAACTGACTTCACATCCATACATTATTTCTGAATTCTGTATTGGACCAATTGACATTATTTATTATGAAAACATACAGTTAATTAATTAACAATGGTTAAGGTAGTAAAACAATATAATAGTAAATTCAACCAATGACGTGTTTTCTCGGAATTATTAAATACAATAACAAGATACAGGGTGGCTTTGGTAACAAATTTTAATGTTAATCGGTGCAGAAGATATTGAAAAAAGTGACAGCTATCTTATCTATCGAAGGAGTAAAAAAAAAGTAAATTTATAAATTTCTAGAGGAAGCTGTAAGAAGAAAAGAAATGAAGATGGGATGGAAATTAAATTCTGTTAAATAATAATAAAATATAATGGCTTTATAATGTTTCTGATAATAAATTGGATTTAATATGTTTCATCTGAGAGCAAGATATGTTTGTAGGTAGAATTTACGCAGTAGTCACGTAGCCTGTGGCATCATTTTTATTTTAATGTACCTTGTAGGCCCCATTTAATAAGTGGGACCACATTACACAATACATTTAATATAAAATAAAAATGTTATATAGAATTACAAAGTCATGTACAAGTATATTATTAGAAATAATCTATCAGTGATGATCAAAAGTTAATTGTTTTAACATATTATATTTATTATAAACAATTTCTCAATAAAATATAAAGTTAATTTTCCATTTAATGCAAAACCAGTAGCGTGCAGTAGGTTTAAACTTAGGTTATGCTGTTACCAATGATATTATACAATCATATATAATATATGTACTTTCGTTTAACCAACGTCTTTGGACAAATTAAATCCGTCGTTTATACGAAAAATTCGTCGTTTACACGTTTAAATGTATAGACGTTTTTAAGAATACTTTATATGATTGATTGAAAATACTTCACATAATAACTAAAGAAAATAGTTATTTTTATTAAAGGTTAACGTAGGAAATAGTTCTCCCAATTGCTTTTCGTTTTTCTTAAATCAAAAACCAATTCATGCACCGAATTTAAAGAACAATCATGAAATCAACAGGTTAGAAACAGTAAGATAATAAAACTCGCGAATTATTAAAAGAGGATGTAGACACTTCAATGATTTGCACGCAGTGGTAAGCCTTTCTAATTTTCTATTAATAAATAGCATACTCAGCGGCTCTATACAAAACGGATCAACCGAAAGGAATTTTCAATTCAGTAAATAGGCATTTATATGACTTGAGTAGTTCACTAGCTTAAAGATAGAACTGAGTAATATAAATAGCACGATGCGGCGAATAAAAAAATGAGTACAGCAGTGAGTTTTTATAAATAAGCAATTAAAGTCTCTACTGGCACACAGATGGCACTAATAGCAAAATAATGTTTTCGTTAATGTTAATCCAATTTTTTAATCTATATTTGTTTCCCAGAATTTTTAGTTATGCACAGATTTTTGCTTGTATGCACTGCATGCACTGTATGCACTGATAATAATTCTCAATAAATACTTTCAGCATGAATCAGAGCCGCTATTCCAAAAACTTAAGGTGCAAAATATCAGGCATTTATTTATAAGGACTGCTTAAAGACATACATGAGAACAGAACCCTGCGCCTTATCACACATTCTAAGTATACTCGGGCAAAAACACAAAGAAAACTAGCTATCCCGTTAATGAAATACATGTTTTATAGGACCGCTGATATACCATAGGTATCGAAACATGTAGAATAATTAATAAATAGAGGTTTAAAAAAAGTATTTTGTATAATTATTAATAAGTAATATTGCCCCGATAGCTCAATGGTTAAAAATGTGACATAACCATGTAATTAATTAATAAATCATTAATATATTTATTTTTTTATAAGGATATAATATTTTAATTATATACGTAACATCGTGAAACTCATTTACCTACCGATGTACGAAATGAAAAGTGATTCAAAGAACTCCTATATACATTTGTCTTCTTCTTGTGTACACATCGTTACATATCTTGGTAAACTAATCTTTATCAATAGATAATGATTAGTTTAGATAAATATTATTAAAAAAATAACTGCACAGTTGGTACAAATATCATAGTTATATGATGTGAAATTCTGAAATGATTTCTGATTTTGATAATCCTGACTAGGCATTCCTGACTAGGTATCCTGACTAATCCTGACTAGGTTTGTTTTTTTTAAATAGGTCACATGTTCTAGTTTGTATTTCAATGAAATTCTCGACAATCAATTTTCTTTCAAATTTACGTACAAATAAAGTTTTAGTTAACTATGATGGTAGCTCGTTATATTCCCATCACGAGTAGTCTAGACCTCTTTGCACAATATCAAATTATTTCACAATTTCTGAGATATTCGATCCACCTCTTTTCGTCTCAACTAGGTAGTGACTAGGGCTGCAATCTACCGTCAAATTGCAATCACCGGTAAACGGTAAATAATTTTTCCCATTACCGGTTATCTACCGGTAAATTATGATTAAAATAAAACTGTATGTGGTTACCTTTACTAAAAACGGTATCCTAGATTAAAACCTAAATAATTTCAAATCGTTTCAGGTGAAAAATGCCATATAAATACATACATATGTATATGACGTCCTTTGTGTTTTTACTGAGATATGGTAATGGGAGATCAGATGATCACTTATGTATATGTCACATCGAGCTTAGTTAATTAGAATTACGACTGTATAATATTTGGTTTACCTGTCTGTGAGGAGTTAAAATTATTAACTTATTAGTTTATCTATTAACTTATTGATGTATGTAGAACATACATAAGGTGTATGAATACATATTTTATATACACCTAATATAAATTCGTAATGAAAATAATATTACTTTCGCATGGATATCAATATATTTTATTGTACAATGTATATTTATTTTATTTTTATATGGTATATATGTACAGAATGGTTCAAAAAAAGTGAAAACATATCGTAGAATGTGATATAATTACATCAAAATTAGTTTAACTATATCAACAATAGCTTAAATAGTTAACTAATTTACTTACTAACCTATTTATCTATATTACGTTTAATTTCGACAACTTCCGGTCGCCATCTATGATTATTAATTTTCCCATTATTTACATTTGGTTTTTTCAAATTGTTGCCTAGAATGACAAAAATCACTGCAGAAGACCGTATTCTGATCAAAAATTTGTGAATAGAAAAACGTTGGGGTGCTAGGAAAATGATCAAAGAGTTTCAAAACAAATCCTGGAGTATAGCTAAACATTACAGCAGAACGGAGCTCCATCACACACAGCCAGAAATACAATCAACTTTTAAATGTTAATTTCATCGAGCCAGGCATGTGGCCACCGAACAGCCTAGATTTAAACCCCGTAGATTATACAATATGGGGTGTTTTGATGATTTCTGTTACATTAAGAATTATAATTAATTATATTATGTTATGAAATATCTCATGTGTTACGAGATGTTCTCACTTTTTTTGGGCCACACTGTATATATAATGGAATAAAAATTAAAAAAATATATTTACAATAAAGATATCTGTATCTATTTTTGATTCGCGGTAAAATAATTTCCGGTAATTAACGGTAAATTTTCTAATTCATTTTTGTTTTCGTTTTGGTTGATGCAAGCCCTAGTACTGACTGTATTCCCGGAGGACGATTAAACAAGAATTGTTTATGACAAAAAAAACGTTTTAAAAATACGTTATTTTGCATATCCCTGCCATAACTGTATTTATTAAATTTAACAAAACATCACCAGCCATTTTGTAACTACTGCTGACCTCATGTGTCTGCCACTTCACTCCCTCTGCCCATTGTTATTCGCTCCCACGTAGAGTTTGAAGATGTAATAACTCCAGTAGTTTTAGTGAGGATTTTTTATTACCCTACCTGGTACCCGTATAAATGTTTTTGTCCTACGATTGTCTATCGTCCGAGCAAATTACCTCTTCTATTGTTATTATTTTTGAGTGATGTGTTTCGAGTTGACCTCTTTGTTTTTTGTGTTGTGTTTTGTCTCCCCCGTAAGGGAGTATTTTGTATTTCTCACATGTACGTGTTGTAATAATGTATTGTATATGAATAATTAAAAAGTTTCTCGCCGAGGGACAGAGAAGGGTGTATTTTTTCTGGTGGCCGTGAATCACGTCCTATTACCTATATAGCATGGTGACAGGGCACGGTTAAAAAATTAGAAGGACCGATATAGGAGCATTCACTCATAGAACGGTCCTGGGTGTACTGGCTGAAGAACGGGGAGGAAGAAGACCCCTCGCACGTTGGACATGTCAGTTAGTTTTCTGATTTGTGTGTTACAAGAAAATATATACTAGGCCTATGATTCAATATTGTTTTTTAAATTTAAAGGCTTGATTTTTTATAAAATTTTTGATATGAGGATTATTATAAGCCTCTGGTTTTAATTATTCTGTGCTCAATTCAGGACATTTTTTGAACATGTACTCGTGAACGTGAAGTTACAAAGTCTTTGTTTACAAAATGTATCAATGCTCCATCTAAGGTGTGCACCCGACTTGACATCATAGCGCACAATGAGTTTGAGCCGCTTTCTATTGAAGGTAGGCGACCATGTCACATTATATATAAGATTTCAGAGATTGTATAGCCAAGATAATCTATTTCTACCCACGATGGCGAATCGACTCATTCCAGTACTCAATGGTGTGCTCCGCTGCAGCAACAGTTTCTTCGGTGCGTACTGTACGACGTCTCTGCGGATGCGTGTTATCAATTAGAGCATGCGTGGAGCGAAAACGATCCACGGTTATTCCAATTACTTGCTCAGATGGACGATTATGTCGAGCGTAAAATTGACGTAGCGCACTGGCGTAAGTCTATTCATGGTGAAATAGCAAACTAAACTGAGCACAAATCAGCTGTCAAATTGGTTTTCGCTGGAAAAAGTGTTGCCAATTCGAAAAACAAACATCTAAAAAAACATCATTTATCTTTCCCTGCTTGATGAGCTGTAAAAGATTATATTTTTCACATTTGTATGTAGCTTTCCTTCATAGTTATAATTCTCTTAAATTATTTATATGTACTTCTTCATGAGTAATCTGATTAACCCAGCCCTTCGCCCACATCATTATTATTTGAGGGTGCATAACTCTATTGATGTATTATGTTGTTGAATGTACAGTGTGTCCCAAAACTCTTTTTCATTTTGGTTCATTCGCTGCACCAATACATTGAACATGAGAGGGGCGAGAAGTACGCCGATCTCTAGCCGCGTCCTTGGGAATTCAGTCACTATGCAGTGCATCCTTACTAGGTGTTCGTGTAATTTTTCCTGAAAAATTAACAGGTCATAAACTGGTCTCCGCGTAGTCCCGACTCGACATTAATGGACTTTTTCCTATGGGGCTACCTTAAATCAAGCCTATACGTTAACAATCCTCCCTCTCTGGACCAATTAAAAGAAAATATTCCAGAAGAATACGAGCCGAGCAGCTCTCAGAAAATTTGTCTCCCGTTTAGAAAAGCGTCAGAATTGAATTCCTCAAATTGTAATTTTTACAACTCGCCACGTTTATCTGAGGTAAGTGGTTCGATCGGAACCACTAAGCACCCGACAACGCTTGAGACTGTTTCAGCTCTGTGTTGTTTGTGATCGTGTAATTTGTGTGCGCGGTGATATTGTTTGTTTGTGCCGTGGGTGAACTTGTGACATCACCGTATTCAATTTGGATTGGAGATCGGGTCATTCACTTAGGCCAGCCAAATATAGATTGAAAGCCTAGTAATTACACCATATTTATGTATATCTTCCATTAAATATAATAAAAATACCTTCGTCTCTATGAGATATCTGATATTTGTTTAATAATAGTGCCTTTGTAGGTAAAAATCTAGTGTAAGAGAACACATTCTTATTGTGAAGTTGTAATTATTCAGAACATAAGTCTGTGATGTTTAAATATATTAATTAGAAAGATATACATATAAAATCAATTTTATCGATAAATATTGTTGTTGCGCCACCGGGATTCGAACCTGGATCTCTTTTCTAACCGGGGAAGGTGCATTATCCAACTATGCTACAGCGACTATGAACTATGAACTATGAATTGAAGGTATTTGAGATTCTGTAAAAATAAGGTAGATGGCTCTTTCAAATAATGGAACGATTAAATGTATTAATATCAAAAAGGTAATTGTCGCTGTAGCATAGTTGGATAATGCACCTTCCCCGGTTAGGAAAGAGATTGATTTTATTTGTATATCTTTCTAATTAATATATTTAATTCATATTTTAAAAAATCTAGTGATTGTGTATTCTTGAATATATTCAAATATTGCTAAAACATCATTTCTTTATATTCATTTTCTGTTTTGCATAGTGTTTCAATAATGGCGGGAATATTTTACTTATTTATTATGTTATTAGAATTGTTTTACAACCCTGTTTACTTCATTCATAATATTTTTGGATTAGATTAAAAAAAAATAAAAAATAATAATGGTTTCATATTTGTATGATAGACAACGGATGAACCTGTCTCCTTTAGTACAGACTTCGGTCTAGTTGAGGAGACAGATTAGAATATTTATAATGTATAATGGGTACGTATATTAAGAACATGAACAGAATAAATAAATAAACTTTCTGTCTCCGAGAGAAATCTCATCTCGACCCTTATTTTTCCATTGAATAAAATATCATCCGTGACGCAACACACCCAGTCCACTAATGACCCTCTTTTTCGTCACTCTTGTATTTCCCGACTGGTAGTAATAGCTGGGATTAACTTTGACCATGAATAGAAAAATCCTGTAATCCAATTTAAATGAGATGACTCATTACGCCGGCATTTTACCTTGAAAATCTTTGTCCGTAATGAAGCTATGAGCGTGACGCCACTGGATTACAACTCTGCGTCAACCCCCCGATTGCTAAATTTTTCTGGATGTCTACTTTGACTTTCCAAAGTTTTATTACATTTTATAATCAATAAAAAAACATGTGATTTCATCATCATTATCATTTTATACAACAAGACTCTTCCATCGTCCTCTGCAATGCTGGAGATCAGATCCTGAGTTCTCAGAGACAGTAATACATGACGCGTTTTTTAAGTAAGTTCGTTGCCCGATATACCCGGTGTGGTTTCCTTCATCTGTTGACTCATCACATGCAATGTTAGAGACATTCACATTGTGTGGCCATCTTGCAGTGAGTGGTTGAAATGTTCAAGAGAATAGATCAACCCGCCGACTGTGAGATATGGCCCGTGATTAGTGTTCTTGAATGCACGAAGTATGAAACCAGCTGGCATTCATCGCCAAGTCAGCTCAGGAGGTTATTGTACCGGCGGCGTTGTTCTATGGTGAAGGTATACAAAAATTGGTGCTTCGTTATGACAAGTGTCTTAATAATTTTGGCAACTATGTTGAGAAGTAGTTTAAGGTGTGTAGCGTCCGAATAAAGTAAAGTGTTGTAAAAATGATACGTTTCTTTAAAAAAAGATTCGGGTACTTACTTAAAAAAACGCGTCTACATTATACACTACACCATTTCAATATGATTTATTAAAAATTAAATAATTTAAAAGTGAGAAAATTTCGTAAAATGTGGTATAATTACATCAAAATTAGTTTAACTATATCAACAATAACTTCAATAGTTTACTAATTTATTTACTTAACTATTTACCTATATAACGTTTTATTTCGACAATTTTCAGTCGCCATCTTTGATTGTTAATTATCCCATTGTTTATATTTAGTTTTATCAAATTGTTACCCAGAATGACAAAAATCACTGCAGAAGACCGTATTCTGATCAAAAATTTGAGAATTGAAAAACGACGGGGTGCTAGGAAAACGATCAAAGAGTTTCAAAACAAATCCATTACAGCATAACTGGACATAACAGAAGGACGGAGCTCCATCTCACACAGCCAGATATACAATCAACTTTCTTCGTCGTGAGAATGTTAATTTCATCGAGCCAGGCGTGTGGCCACCGAACACCACAGATTTAAACCCAGTAGCTGATGCAATATGGAGTGTTTTGATGATTTTTGATTAGCTAAATAAAAAAATTTTTTTGGGCCACTCTGTGTATATTTTCACCCCCAAAAAAGCATCTCATGGGAGTAAAATCTCAGAGATCGAAAATCTCCTAAATTTGGTGACTACAAACTACACACCTTTTCTAAGTTGTCAGCATCGCCCTGACAACAAACTCGGTTCTGTCACCGCACTATGAAGACAGTCTCTGAGATACGAATTTGACTCCCATGAGATTCTTCGCGCCTGGCGTCACGCTCGTCACGCTTGTCAAACGTCAAATGTTATTGTTGATTAGTTTTGACAAGCAAATACAGCATACGAATGGAAAAAAAAATCGAACGTCGCGTACACCGGTCCAAGTTATTTGTCTCTTTCTACAACAGACCACCAAATATATAGACATGAACGGAAATTTTTAGCCTCAATATTTTCACTTTGGTACCACTTACGCAATCAAATAGCTCAGCGACTTTTTTTAAAAATATGACTCGATTGGAACGAAAATTTAAACACTGTATATAATATGCATTAATATAAAAAATTACTCTTACTGTTGCATGAATGTGTTATAAACGATCGGATTTATGTTTCCACCAAGAATGTGTGTAGAATGCCACTAATTCCGCAACTAATTTTCCAAACCCCTCTCCTATATTTACACTTTTATTTATTGTCTATTCATTTACTGGTCAGTGCACGATAAACGCAGTCATCCTATAATGTCCAAAAGGCCGCTCTAAAATCTGCTTGAACGATGAAATTATCAAACTTTGTACATATTTGTAATGAAAATATTTTAGTTTTAGACATTTGGGGAGGCCTTCATCCATTAGTGGATATAAAACTGATAATGATGATATAAAGTAAAATATTTTGAAGCAACATTAGTGCAATGCACCCATACATAAATAAGGATGGTCTTGGATTATAGGAGTGGTCCCACACATTTATATAAAACAGTAATAAAAAATCTATATAAATGCAATATGACATAAAATAATATTTTGTTAAATCTCGATTGATCGTTTTCCCACATGTATCGTTTATTTCTTCCAGTCCCGAATTGATTTCATACAAAACATTCAAAAATAGATCGCATGGATCGTTCCTCGTGCATCATGTTACCGCATTGATCGTTTAAATTACGCAACACACATAACGGCACTCGTAAACAATGAGCGGATCATTCGAGAGAGAAAGAGAATGCTGCTGTAGGGGACTGTAGCGACATCTGCATTCAATACCTAGCCGGCGGCAAAGTGCTGCCGCCACAGTCTGGCCCGATCGCTCACTGACGACACATATTCCGTTCCGCTGCCACGTCACGCCCGACTTGCTCATCTACACTTCGCATTTTTCGCTTCTTTATATTTCATTTTTACACGCATACCTTCTATACTCTCTGTTCTCTCCTCTGTCACAATAAACGCTCGTTTCTATTTTATTCACGCCATCTAAGTCTAGACTGCTACTAACTGCCAAAGTATAGTTTATTTATTTTTGTTTCTGTGCAGCTTTTTAATTTTATTTCTATTTAAACACATTCAGTTACATGTGAAATATGTATATTTTTTAGAATTTTTTTGTTTTCTCGCATTCGTAGCTTATTTCAAAAGGTCTATTCAATAACGATAGATAGAGGTTTCGCTGTATTTAATATTTAGATGATTATAATGATGACTTAGTAGCGTACTCTCCATTTATATTATGAGAATATATTCCCCGTATACTTGATATTAAGTATACACGTTTAAGTCAAAGAAGACCCATCTAGCGGAAAAATGTAACAAATATAGTTGTGCATTTTTTGCTAAATCCCACATGCATACAAACTAAGTGCAGTATCTACTTATCTCGCTCTTCTACTTAATACACGTATTCTGTACTTGAATATAAAATGCCTTCCATCACATGGTAAATTGGTATTATCTTACTTTATAATATTTTAACCCTTTACATGAAGAATTTTCCTAGAGTAACGCAGATCTACGATGAAAATTTTCTCTATTCAATTTTAATTGGACTTTTCTTTAACCTTTATTGAATATTATTTATTATTTTGTCCTTTA
The DNA here is from genome assembly GCA_031772225.1 of Eubasilissa splendida. Taxonomy (NCBI): domain Eukaryota; kingdom Metazoa; phylum Arthropoda; class Insecta; order Trichoptera; family Phryganeidae; genus Eubasilissa; species Eubasilissa splendida. The sequence goes on from CM062859.1 coordinate 26,831,461, forward strand.
TTATTCACTGTAGCCAGAGTGTATATTTAAATATCCTATCACTAATGGTGGTCCGAAGTATAATATGTAGACGGATCATCAATTGCAAATACGTGATAAAATACATTTGAATAACGTACAAGGACAAATCAAAATTTATCTACATTTTTCGTTCTACAATTGACTTTACGGAAGCTAAGCTCGTCGTGAATGATTTGATGGGCAGAACCATGACTGATTTTCAAAGAAATAATAATAGTTAATAATATTATTATTTATTTATTATTATAGTATAAAACATTGCAGTAAAGTAAAACATATTGTTCGGTGCCCTGCCTGCTACACTAGTATTTTACTGTATTATAGTGACAGTTGTGACATTTCAAAAAATGCGCGGCGACAGAACGCTACTTACCGATCCGAGTAGATGCGGTTGAGGAGAGAGAAGGCTTGAGGGGAAGGAGGACTTCCGCATGAGTTGGCGAAGCGCGTGGAGGGCGGGCGGACGACGCTCGGCCGTAAAAAAGCGAGAAGGAATTCTTGGATTGTGGTGGATACGGGAGATTTGTAGCCCCAATCCATCCGCATATGTCATATAAATGCAATGTTCAATTTATAAAAAAAAGATAATGTTAAGTAAAAGTAAATAATATATGAATATGAAAACGCACCTCACCGATGGTAACTCGTCCATTTGCTAGAACCATCTATCGAATCGTCGAGGTCGACGGGCGTCCGACCACTTTTTAACATGAACCATAAAAAAAAACACTTTTACGTGACAAAGCACTGTCCCCGTATTGTGATCAACGATGGATTTCAGCCACATTTACACCCTCCAACCAGAGAAATCGGATCACTGCTCGTTGTTCCTCCTCAGTGCAAACTGCTAGCGGAGCGGACATGTTTACACTGTAATAGTCGTAAGGCTCTTACTGTAATTCGTACCTGACTACTGTGATATTTGTTGTTTTATAGTAAATGAATACACTCTATTTTTAACATGCTACTTTTTTTTTCTTTAAAGGATTACTTCTCATAGGCTAGAGTTTTTTTTTAACAAATGCATATTTTAATCCAAAACTAAACTGTATTTTATAGTACAACCTGGTTATTGGCCATAATATATACATTATTTTATTTTAAAGCAAATCTCCGAAAACTTTTTATTTACGGGATACATGATAACATGAGAAAGCATTGTGAGACATACAAAAAAAAATTCTTTGAGATGTCAACTGAACGATCGGAGGATTTTTCGAAATTTTGATTTACCATTACCATTACCATTGAAAAAAAAAATCTGTAGATTATTCAGCAGTTCTTCATATATATAATAAGCTCTCAAAATTTGATACCGATCGGTGGAATGGTTTTTGAGATATCGTATACACCGTATATCATTCAGAAATTTTACTGTAAGCTGACGTCATATTTGAATTATTTTTTAGGAGAACACATTCTTATTGTGAAGTTGTAATTATTCAGAACATAGGTCTGTGATATTTTAGATATGAATTAAATATATTAATTATAAAGATATACATATAAAATTATTTATTTAATTCATCTACTTACATTATTACTTACTTTTAAATATGAATTAAATATATTAATTATAAAGATATACATATAAAATTATTTATTTAATTCATATCTACTTACATCAGAAACAATTAATGTCATGTTTACATAAAATGTAATTTTTTTTTAATGTAAATAAAATAGTATTTGGATGTAATAGAAATCTTGCTCTTTAATAAATACACAATTTGCTTGTTATATTTATTATAAATTGTGTTTTGAAATTTACAAAAACATCGTAAGCTCCAAAATACAACATCTGCGGTCTAATAAATTCTGAGAATATTACACCTTGGCGTTTTATCGTTTTGCAATATCATGTTCAAAATAAATTGGATGATTGGGACCCCAGGCAAGATCTTGCATCCGTTTCCTTAAAAATAATATACCAAAAACACTGCTTGGAAACACCATTTGATTAAAAGAGTGAATTCCTTCGATAACTGGTTTCCTATTGACAATAAGCAAACATATGATTTTTTAATCTTGCTGTCTTTTTGGTCCGATGTTGTTGTTCTTTTAGTTGGGTTGTCTTCTTTAGATTTCGACTAACCGAAGCGCGCACTGGTGGTTTATTTGAACCTCTGGACTGGTCGAAGCACAGAATGATGTTAATGTCTTCTTAGCTTTCCGAAAAAAGGGCGGCAATACTCATACACACACGTGTACATTTTTATAAACCAGGAAACCCAGTGGTGACAATCGAAGTAACAAGACGCGTAAACACTCTCTATAAACCACATGGGCTCTTGTGTTCAATTCCATCTGACAAATGTACAGGTATGGACGAGTATGAGACACAAAACAACTCCATGATTGGTAGTAAACTGCGTGTGTACCGGACAGAGCACTGGGAGACAATGCTTGACTACTTCGCTGCGCGGGAGAGAGATAGGAATGGGAACAGGCGGGCTGAAGAACCAACCATAACCAGGAAGAAACACGACACACCTGAGAAAAGCTCCTTTAGGAATCTGGATTTTCTTCTTCCACTGGATCTACAAGTCTTTTGGCTCCAGGAAACCATACCTTAGTGATAGTGTGAAGTAGGATGACACACATTATGCACAATAGCAGAATAAAACACTAATCGGTACGCACTGTAGCAAAAAACCGATTACACAATAGTCAAGTTTTACAGGTTTCGGCACACACAGCGAGAAACCGAACACACAAACTGTACTTATTTATTAGACTTTATTGACATACATGTTTTTGTTGTAACAGAGGTAAAAATATTATAATATAACATGATAAACGTAAGATACAATTATATTACTATTAAATACTCGTAGTTTATTATGTGGGATGGAATAGACTCCACCCCTGATATATACAGTATTGTCCTGGCCACTTTGCTAAACAGTAGTCTGTGTTAAAGTAGCCAGTTTTTTTCGTGTTATTTAATTCAAAAAAGATTCAGATTAATTCAATACGAATAAAAATAAAAATAGAGATAATAAAAATAGTGAGTGTTGTAGAACTAGTGAATTATTAATGTAGGCACTGTATAATGATTATGTTAGAATGTTGGATAGCCATGCTTCTGATTGCTCTCTACCTCATTGGATCATATATTTGATCCATATTTGTATAATCTTATTGGAAGTTGAACGATTTCCAGTTGGTGCCGAGTGTGTTGTATATTTTTGGAGCTTAGAACATGTAGAATCTTTGATTAAATGTCGTTGTTGCTCTCGGAACTGGCGTGTAGATGTTCGTTGTTTGTCTTGTGTTGTGTCCATAATTTATTGCTTGGGGTGAGTTGTTGTTAGCGTGAAAATACTGGAAGAGACTCAACATATATGTTCCGAATTCGTAAAACACACGTCAGCAGACGTCAACGTGACCGATATTTGTTCGATCGCGACATCGCGATACCATTCGCGGTGTGTATTTGTCAGCTCCAGTGCACCAGAAATGTATTTTGTGATCTTGTGTTTGGTGATCTCGTAGTGTTTGTTGTTTGTGTGCCGCGGGTGAAGTCATGATATCGCCGTCTTCAATTGGAAGCGGAGATTTGCCCATTTATCTAAATCAATGTGTCCATGTCACCTCAGGTCATGAATTTAGATTTCTATATGTCGGCATTTTTTCACTGTTTTCATTAAGATTCTTTTTACGTAACCAACACACGGCTTTAAAAATAGTCAGCGTGATATCGAATTTATGGAACGCAGTACTCTCGTAATCTTCTATATGACTTGATGGGCAACGCTTCGCGTCATATTCTGCGCAGTGAGACTTGTCTTTTTGAATATTGTCGTGGGTCTATTTTAATATTCGAGTACCTGCCGATATAAATAATTAAACAACGCTTTCTTGCACATTTTTGAATATCCGCTTCCGGCGGACCAACACATCCCAACGGTCACATTCTCTCCCCAGCGAGCTTAGAGTATTAACATCGTCCCGCGTGGATTTCGGTTTTCATTCATATAACTCAGCTCGATTTCAAAGAGCTGTAGTTCGAAGCCGATCCATCCTGTTCCATCATCTAATTTACCCATTTGTTGTGTAATCAGTTATCATCACGCCCGCGAGTGTTCCAACATATTTATACGTATCATATGTGTTATTGCGTAGTGCAGTGATCACCTTTTCGTGTTCCACACGGTCTCGCATACGTCATCGTGTTGGACCTATTACAATATAGATTCCGACCTCGCCGAGGAACACCTGGAGCTCGCCTTATCCAATCAACTCGCGCCAAACAGATTGCGAACTTCGTGAGCACACCCGACCACCATCACAGAAATCCTCGTGATCTCTTTTCCAATCCGCGGAAGTCGCATCACCAACTATGCTACAGCGACAGAATACTGTCGAACCTATATGTTACACTTTTCCAAACGAATACATCTCTATCGTTCCATTATTTGAAAGCCATCTGCATTGTTTTCAATTCGCAAATTTTTATACAGAATACGGTGTTCTGCGGTGATTTTTGTCATTCTGGGTAACAATTTGAAAAAAACAAATATAAACAATGGAAAAATTAATAATCAAATATTGCGACCGGAAATTGTCGAAATAAATCGTAATATAGGTAAGTGAGTAAATAGGACATTTTACGAAATGTTCTCACTTTTTTGGGACACCCTGTATATATTTTAGATTGTTAACTTTGTTTTATTAACCAATTAATGATTAAGTGGTTAATAAAACAAAGTTAAACCCTACCCAAACATTGTAAACAAATTCGTGAAATCGATACTGTGGTGATTATATAAATTTTTTAGTACCCATAAATCGTAGGTTTTGTTACATTTTAGAAATTTACGTGTTAGTAAAGGCACATTACACACATATATATATATATATATATATAGAATATTAAGATATACTTTTATCAATGTTAAATTTAATTTTAAAAAATACCTTCGTTTTTATGAGATATATATTATTCCTTTAATAACAGTGCCTGTGTAGGTAAAAATACAATAATTGTGTGTTCTTGAACATATTCAAATATTGCTAATAATAATATACTGGTAAAAATAAGAAAATATACAAATTTTAAAATATTTATTTTTCATGCGTATTCTAGTATAATTTTTAGATAAAGAATATTACTTTAATAATTTCAAAAAAATAATTAGATTCTCACTGTGACATATAATGCTGTTTCAGGGAAATAAATTATCAAATTTAGTCCATAGATGGCGATAGTGTGGTGGTACTAGAAGCGACTCGATATTAACATGTATACAACTTTAAAAAAAATTGATATGGAGATTGATTGATGGGTGAAAATGGTGAACGTTATATTTGTATAAAGTGATTACTTAAGCCAGCCGATGACAGGTCGTAAGCCCTGTAATTACCCATACTTTCATATATTTTCCATTAAATATAATGAAAAATAGCTTCGTCTCTATGGGACATATATATATATATTTTTTTTGGTTAATAACAGTGGTTAGGTGAAAAACCAGTAATTGTGTGTTCTTGGACATATTCGAATATTGCTGATGTATTTTATCACCTACACTATCAATTAGAAAGATATACCATATAAAATTATTTTTATCGAAAAATATTGTTGTTGCGCCACCGGGATTCTAGCCTGAAGCTCTTTTCTAACCGGGGAAGGTGCATTATCCAACAATGCTACAGCGACAAATTTGATATTAATACATTTAATCGTTCCATTATTTGAGAGAGCCATCTACCTTATTTTTACAGAATCTCAAATACCTTTGAGTAATCTGATAGCAGACGCCAGAATTATCAATTCGTTTTTATATGTATATCTTTCTAATTGATATTCTTAATTCATATTTAAAGGCCTTTTATTAAATTTTCTGACAAGAAGGTGCTCTGATTTTACTGAAAATGAATGAAATTTCATAATGCCAGTATGTAACTATTTGCCTCGTTAACACTGACCTTTAAAAACCTCACAGGGATTTGAAATAACGTTAACGATTTCGTTAGTCGTCGCGATTTTTCCTAATGACGTTGGACAAGGTTGTACGATTCCACGTCACGTGGGATGGTATGCTTTTCAGGTTAATTGTTTGTTATTACAAAACAAATATCATTTCAACGGATTTTAAAAAAATGCTCCTTCTGCCGCATAATACCATCGACCCATCACTTATAACAGACCATTGATGGCTTCAAATGTAACGTGTGTAACATTTTGATCTACAGCTTAAGGATTTTCACAATTAAAAAAAAGTAGCTGCCTGCTCGGTTATGTAACTGATCTCTTAAAAAAACCTATTACCTTAGGAATTTTTTAAATTCTATTTCAATGACATCGTTAAAATGAGCTTATCTTACAGCACTCTTCAGCCCTGTCATGACATTTAGTTCTAACAAGGCCGATTCTAACAGTCTTGTGGTGACCCTGCACGCGCCCCACAGACATGGCCGTGCGGGGACTAACTTACAACCATAATCCGGGATTAAATCTGTCAAGCATCATCTAGTGAGAGTAGTCGGTGATACTTGCCTCACCTTTTAGGAGTTTGCTACCCTTCTCACCGGCATCGAAGCGATCTTGAACTCCCGACCTCTTTGTCCGTTGTCAGCGGATCCTGATAGCGTTGATGCCCTCACACCTGGACATTTTTTGATTATATTTTATATGTCGAGTATTATCATACTTTAGAACAGCGCGAGAAATGGTTGAAGGGTTGTCCAAATTTAGAAAGACTAACGTCTTCCTCCCTTGAGATGGACGTTAGGGTGAATCACCGGTGTCCATTCTGGGAAGGAGAATGGTGTACGTGTCATTACAATTAAGACAAATTAAGACAAAAAAAGCACCTTTGTTCACCCTACGGTCAAATTGTGTCCTTTGCCAATTGAGTAATCGGTGTATTCTTCACACAGTACCACTCTCATAATACCATCGGTACCATAATTTCCGTTCTGTTTTGTCATTTAGGTTACATATTTAATTTTAATCATGTACACACAGAAAACAACCAGTGCTTATCGCTTTTAATTTTTACCTGTTACATGGCGGAATGTTGACGTAATTCGAGTGCTCCCTGCGCACTCCTATTTTCCAATACTCCTTTGTTATACCTGTCCCTTTCTACCGATGTACGCCGATGTGTCAACATGTTTTTTATCCGCCGAGAGTGTCGCCGTGCATTAAACCCAAACCAAGAAAAAACAGCTTTCGACAGCATCCCGAAGTACAATAATATCTTCTTTCTTCACCAAAATAGTGTGAGTGAACAGGAGGTGTAATTTGCTGTCTAATCCAAGACTGAGATTAAGGTAGGCCAGATCCTCTCTGAAATTATTATTTTCTTAGTCTAATTCGGGTTTTGTCAACTAAACAATAGTTTAAATCGATACGGTCCACGGGAACTATTTCCACCAACCATATAGTGCCGAAACTCAACCAACCAATCAGCAGACACCATGCAGCGTGACGGACATTGCACTAGGTTCTATCGACCACTTCTCCGCAGGCCTTCATTTAGTCTACACTATCGAGTAAGCCACTCCAGCATTCAACAACACGCGTGTATTTAACTGTTTACCGCCTTTGCATAATTCATCCATCAGTAAACGTCACCCTTTGTAAGGGCCTTTATAATATGATCAGCTGTTGCCAATTGCTTGTTACCAATCCCTGCATACCGCTATTTACAATAAATGTTGAATAAAAAAATATATTAAATATATTAATTAGAAAGATATACATATAAAATCAATTTTATCGAAAAATATTGTTGTTGCGCCACCGGGATTCGAACCTGGATCTCTTTCCTAACCGGGGAAGGTGCATTATCCAACTATGCTATAGCGACAATATTTTTAGTGACAATTTTCGAACCTATATGTTACCTTTTTGATATTAATACATTTAATCGTTCCACTATTTGACAGAGCCATCTACCTTATTTTATATGTATATCTTTCTAATTAATATATTTAAAATATCACAGACCTATGTTCTGAATAATTACAACTTCACAATAAGAATGTGTTCTTCTAAATAATCAAGTTTTATCAATGTGTTCAAAATTTAATAAAAATGAATTGATAATTCTGGCGTCTGCTATTAGTTTACTCAAAGGTATTCGAGATTCTGTAAAAATAAGGTAGATGGCTCTGTCAAATAATGGAACGATTAAATGTATTAATATCAAAAAGGTAACATATAGGTTCGAAAATTGCCACTAAAAATATTGTCGCTATAGCATAGTTGGATAATGCACCTTCCCCGGTTAGGAAAGAGATCCAGGTTCGAATCCCGGTGGCGCAACATCAATATTTTTCGATAAAATTGATTTTATATGTATATCTTTCTAATTAATATATTCAATTCATATTTAAAATATCACAGACCTATGTTCTGAACCATTACAACTTCACAATAAGAATGTGTTCTCCTAAAAAAAAATATATATATATATCAGATTGATGTTTGGAATAGCGAAAATAATGATTTAAATTAATGAAAGTGAGAAAATTGAATGATGACTCAAATTCCCTGATCAAGCTTAGTGCCCTTCCCGTTGTGTGATTCAACATTGTGATTCGTTGTACGTCACACACAGCTCGACAAATTTAATCTTTTCTGCCTGTTGATATTTCTTGTTTGCCTTTTCGCGGCTTCTTGTACTGGATACACAACATTCAAAGCATAAATTACCTGAACTGTTTTAACAATTCTAAACACACTAACGTGGCCACTATATGTCCTAGCTTAGCTATATGATAGCCACGAATAAGAGTAATCAAACATTAGTATAACAGAAAAGGTTCTGTGTTCAAATCACGTCGGGGTCACCATTTTATGAGGATATTTGGTGATACTGAAAATTTTCGGTTTGTATAGATGTTTATTGGTAGAGGATAGAACAGAGTACATACAGGGTGCCCCAAAAAAAGAAAGAAAATTTCGTAAAATGTGATATAATTACATCAACAATAGTTTAAAGAGTTTACTAATTTACTTTCTTACCTAATTTACCTATATTACGTTTTATTTCGACAATTTCCGATCGCCATCTTTGATTATTAATTTACCCATTGTTTATATTTGTTTTTTTTAAATTGTTACCCAGAATGTTAAAAATTACCGCAGTAGACCGTATTCTGAATAAAAATTTGCGAATTGAAAAACGTTGAGATGCTAGGAAAATGATCAAAGAGTTTCAAAATAAAGCCTGGAGTATAGCTAGACATTACAGCAGGACGGAGCTCCATCTCATACAGCCAGAAATGCAATCAACTTTCTTCGTCGTGAAAATGTTAATTTCATCGAACCAGGCATGTGGCTACCGAACAGCCCAGATTTAAACCCAGTAGATTATACAATTTGGGGTGTTTTAATGATTTCTGATTACCTAAATATTGTGCAAAAAAAATTACATTAAGAATTATAATTAATTATATTATGTTTTGAAATAGCTCATGTCACGAGATGTTCTCAGTTTTTTTGGGCCACCCTGTATGGTATGCGTGTAAAAATTAAATATGGAGAAGTGAGAGCAGCGGAACGGAAGACTATGGTGTCAGGCTGTGGAGGCAGCACTGTGCTACCAGCTAGGTTGATGCAGATGTCGCTGGTATAGATATCGACTGGGAACAGCGGTAAATTACATAGAAAAAACGACATACATACAAAAACATGCACTGAAAGACCCCAAGGTCACCTTACCATTTAAATATTACAATTTTTTTTTCTTTTCTTTTAAATGATATTTTAAACATAATTCTTTTTTTTTAAATTTATATATAAGTAATACTATTTTGTAAATGACACTTATTTTAATCTTCACAAATGCGAGTTTCATATATAGATAAAACTTATCTCACCAACGTGTATAAATAACAATAGTTATTAAAAGGAACCGCACCTCTCGAAGCTATAGTCATTATAAAAATACAACTCACTGGTAAATAAATAAAGTTTAGTACATTTAAAAAAAAAAAACTTTTTTTAATTTGGATCATTAATTTTTTTATTGCATCTTTGATATTGTCTTGAGCGACATTTTTCAAACATTTACAACTGCAAAACATCGTCCAAAACTTTTATTCCTGTTTGACAACTTCTAAGATTTCTTTGTTAAAACTGTAGACGACCACCAGGGCATACGAGTACATGGCTGAAAATAAAATGCATTTGTATATTCTAGAATATTCTGAAGGAGTTGTCGATGAAAACATAAAATTAATATAATGATTAGAGATGAACCGAGTTATTACTACTAGCAACATTTGGTGATCAGATAAGACTACTGCACACAGTGACAAGTTCACACAAAGTGATATATTTTATAGCGAAGATATTATAAATTAAAATATGAATTAAATATATTAATTATAAAGATATACATATAAAATCAATTTCATCGAAAAATATTGTTGTTGCGCCACCGGGATTCGAACCTGGATCTCTTCCCTAACCGGGGGAGGTGCTTTATCCAACTAAGCTACAGCGGCATTATTTTTAGCGACAATTTTTCGACCCTATATGTTACCTTTTTGATATTAATACATTTAATCGTTCCATTATTTGAAAGAGCCATCTACCTTATTTTTATAAAATCTCAAATACCTTTGAGTAATCTGATAGCAGACGCCAGAATTATTAATTCAATTTAATTAAATTATTGGACACATTGATACAACTTTATTATATGAATATCGATTAACAAAACGAGCAACTGAAAAATATTAACGAAAAACGGATATACAGTATTTGTTCCATATGTAACAGGTAATGTTGTAAACTAATGGATGATTTGTTCTGAAACTTGTTTCAGATTTGTGCAATTGGAAATCTAATCTTAAGGCTGTTGGAATCTATTGAATACTCAGATATTGTTAATATTATTATAAAAAAAAAAAAAGGAAGATATTATGTATATTTCTACTAGAGAACATATAATTTAACTGATGGGCGCTAGTAAAATTATACGCTGCTTTGAACTGTCAAGTGGACACTTATAAAACGTCCATTTGGATGTTTTGGTTTACTCTTAAAATACGTTAAATTGTTATTTTGTCGTCTGGTTATCAAAATAGTGTTTAATTTTGATAAAGATTGTATTTTTATCTTTCGTATAAAATAATACAATTTTACCGATATGCTTTAATATGAAAGTTCTACAACTAACGTCATCAACTAAAGCCAAAATGATCCGACGTCAGGTGGCAGCGATATTACCTTTAATAGTAACGCAACTAATTTTCAAAACAGATTTGTAGGACGATACATCACCACCAACTAGTCCTACAACACTCCCACTACATATTTTTTTTATTCCTGTCGATGATTTAAATAACTTGCTACTTTAACACAGACTTCAGTCTAGCAAAGTTGCCAGGACAACGCTGTATATATCAGAGGTGAAGTCTACTCCATCCCACATAATAAACTACGAATGTTAATTGTGTCTTATGTTTACTATGTTATAATATATTCACAGAGGTTAGAACAAAAATATGTATGTCATCTGATAAATAAATAAATAAATAAAGGTTAAAATATTCCGACGACAAATGACATCAATTGAATAAACACATAACGCATGATCGGCGTATGCCGGATCGTTCGTTTGTAAACAAATACAGTTTCACTGATATTGATCAGTGAAATTATAAATCAATTGCTTGAAACATTTTAACTGACTGAGTTAGTGAAATTATATTTATACTAGTGAAAATATAACATCACTGGTAATGCACATTCATTGTAATATAAAAGTTTTTTTTTTTAAATGTATAGAACTTTAAAATGAAATAAAACACATAAAAATGGTGGTAATGAAAAGATAATTTTATGCCATTAGTGTTTAAATATAATTTCGTGCAAAAGTACTGTCGCTGTAGCATAGTTGGATATGCACCTTCCCCAGATTAGAAAGAGATGCAGGCTCGAATCCCGATAGTGCAACAACAATATTTTTTTCTATACTTCTAATTAAAACTTTAATTAGTATTAATTTAATCATTGAGACGTTTATCTTCCTGCCTTCTTGACTTCTAATAGTTTCTGCATTCTGTTCTGAAGGTCACCTGGATTGAATAATGACTTCTTCTTCTTCTTTCAAACAGGCAATCCACCCTTCAAGAGTGATTTGTGCCATTAAACAAGTTTAAACATTATTTCATAGAAAGCAGTACAACAATATTATAGAATAGGAAATATTGCGTTACAAGTTAATACCATTGACGTTCAAGAAATTTGCTATTATATAGATTAAATGTGGCGAGTTGAGGGAAAGAAGATGACACAAGTTAACCGGGAGTTGTAAATTACAATTGACAAGATTATTGTAAAAAAAACCTGTGATCCGCAATGGACAGGCGAAAAAGATATGCTCAAGGGTTTCCTCCTCGGCACCACATTCACACATTGGGGAGTTTATTATGTTCATTCTGAACAAATGTGAGGCCACCTGGCAATGCCCAATTCTCATTCTAGAGATATTTTCTACTGTTCTTTTAGAGACTTTCCTGTTGGAGAACCAAGGCGTGCGGGGAATATATCTTTGGATTATTTTAACCCGATTACCCTTGTGATTGTTTGGATCCATCCATTGTGCAGACCATATAATGACTTAAATATTCAAATATATACTGATACTTTTCTTCTCCCGCTCCAGACGCCTGAATAGATTTTCGTGAGCGGTCGTAAATATCTTACATGAGATTTGTATCTCATTGGATACCTTTTTTGATACTACAAGTTGACTTGTGAAGAATAGCGGACGCTGTATGTGCATATATATATATATATAGTGAAGATATTAAATAATTTAGTTTATGTTGTACTCACTAAATAAATGTAATATAATTGCTAAAACGATTCCACCAATCATCATATTTTCCAGTATTAAGTAAAAAATGGAAGGTGCAATAACAGCAACAGCAATGCATTCTGCTGCAACTCCGAAAATCACATACGCTTTAACGTAAGCAGGTAGCCTCTGGAAAAAATAATGAATTATGACATAACCTGTATTCGGGAAATTGTGAAAATCTAAGAAATACGACATTTAAACGACGACTTAACAATCATGTTATCTAATAATTATAAATTACGAGGCGCGTTTTTTAAGTTAGTACCGTTCCCGGGTATTGCCGGTGTAGCGCTGGAGATATTCACACAGTGCGGCCATCGTGTGGTGAGTGGTTGAAATGTTCAAGACAATAGATCAGCCCGCCGCCGACTGTGAGATTTCGATGCGCGGGAACATGAAACCAGCTAACATTCGTCGCCAAGTGATTTCCATATTTTCCTTCATCTGGAGCGGTTCCTTAGTAGTGAACATTTTGATGATGACGATGAACTCAAAGACGGAATGAGACATGGTTTTCATCCCAGGCGGCGTCGTTCTATGACGAAAGTGTGCAAAAATTGGTGCCCCGTTGTGACAAGTGTCTTAATAATGATGGCGAAGTAGTTTATGGTGTGTAGCTTCCGAAGAAAGAAAGATTCCGGTACTTACTTAAAAAATGCGCCTCGTTAGTACGAGTAAAATAATTTCTTTCATTTACATTACTACACATTAAACACTATATATATACCCCCAAAAAGCATCTCATGGGAGCAAAATCTCAGAAATCGTCTCGAGTCGAAAATCTGCTAAAAATCTATTTCGTGAATACGGACCGTAAGGTTCCGTATTTGGTGACACAGCTTTATAAATTGTAAAAAACACGCCTCGTATATAATAGCTTGTAAAAAAACGTGATCTATTGGCTCCAAAACCCTGCAAAAATACCTAGTTGCAAAACTGGGCTATCATCAATCTTAAAATCACGCCTATACCAACCAAAGCGCGTCACTTCTCTCGCTCGTTCTTTAGTCTTTTTTTGTTCCACCAGTTTTTGCCACACATACTCCGCGATATTAGTCAAAAGAATTGCGAGCTTTGAATTGATTATTTGGGGACACTTGGTGCTAGCACATTTAACCTTTTAAATAAAATAATAGCGTGTTACTCAGTGATTATGGTATTATTGTCAAGCTCGACACAGTAGACCCAAATAGAAAAATCTAGCGATGGAAATTTCTCCATATGGACCAACTCATTAGTCGATAGATTCACTGCCAATTAAATGCACATTTACAGCTGGATAAAATTATTTTTAATGCATTAATTGTTAATTGAGGGAGAGAGCATAAATTGGTGAACGTTACATTGTGTAAAGTGATCACTTAAGCCACCCGATGACAGGTCGTAAACCCTGTAATGCTCAAGACTTGTATATTCACTTTTCAATATAAATTAATAATAGTTTCGTATCTATGAGAGGTCTGTAATAAATATGAAAAATAGATGGTTCATAGCCTCCTCCTGAAAAATCATTGACGTCTCTCTCTTGTTCAGTTTAATCCTGTGGAACCGGGGACGAGTTGGGATAGTTGACTGAATAGAGGCACAGTGTCGACCTTTTGAAACTTTGCTTTCATCCTTTTTTGAGTTCAATGCCATTTTTGGTAATTCTGAGAAGTTCACTAACTAGTATGGAGGAAAATGTGTCATCTTCTTGTGTGATTGCCTCTTTAGCCAGAGACACTTCGCCTTCTTATATCTCATCATCACACCTCGTATATCAAACACCCGTATCATATTATCATTGCATCAGTGGCATGCAATCAGTACTTTTAAATTTACATATATATTACGCGTATAAATAAATGTATAAATATATACACTGTGCCTTCCCGCCCCCCTTCCCTTCCATCGCCACCGACACCACCGACCCAATGTCGGAACCTTGACAAAATAGTGAGTTAAAATATGCAGTCCACATCTTTGGAGATATCAGTAGAATCGGGATTGTGGTGAGTGCCTTCCTGTCCTGAAATTCCTCCGGCATCTATGCTTAAACGCAACGTATATAAATCTAAATAAAATATGTATCTCGTAATATTCACATATCATAATAAGTATTCATAAATTCGATTAAACAAGTAAAATAAATATTTGAATTTCCCCGAAACATTACATCATTTGATAATCAAGAAATGCGTGAACATAGCAATATGAAAATATTTTAAGCTCATTTTTAATACGGCCTTGTTACAAAATTCAAAAAGGTAAAAAAAATTTAACCTTTACCATACCATGACATAAAATACCCGAATGCAACAGTTAGAAAAAATGTTTTTATTAGCTTAAATGGCTTTAATGACACGAATTTACTTTAAATATTGAGCATTCAATTTTGAAAAAATGATTAATAGCATAATTTGGAGCATTCATTAAGTCGTATACAATGTGTCCTTCTTTTTTATCTCTCTTCATTTAATTAGTGAAAAATATATATTTATATTTGTATGTTTGTTGTTCTTTTCACTGTGAAAATAGTGTGTGATCTCTGTCTTTCATATTACAAATTGTATTTTTACTAACGTATTAATTTTACAACGGATTGAATGGAAAAAATAATTGTTTTTGTACGATTCCCTTTTCGTAATTGGTTTTTCACTAGTCATTCCTAAGCGCTAATATTTTCTTTAGAATTATCTAAAATTTGAATTTTATGTCGTATGTATTTACCGAAATATCACAGATTTAATTATGATGGTAGGGAAGGGTTAATATAGTATTAAATATTAATATTAAAATTTGACGTTAAAGGTATATAACCCTATCGGCTGAGCTAATTTGTAATGTACTTCGAGCGGCGGTTGTAAGTATCGTTATGAATGTGCTTCCGGACAAATTCTCTTGTCTTCTGTGTGTGGGTGATAATTAAACATGTATCAGGTAACAATATACAGCAGAGTATTATTCCACGAATTCCACGCTATTTACAACAAAATAATATAATATGAACTATCTGAATCGCATCAGAGAAGAAAAAGAAGAGAGCTCACTCAAACACGCACATTCCGCCTACTTCGCCCGCGCTCCGCGGACCGACACACACACACAACAGTTTAAACATCACAATAAATAATAAAGTACATATATCAAAAAAGTTTATCAATGTATTAAACTCTAAAACAGTATTATATATGTATATGAACATTTCAAACCACAGTCTATTAGGAGATTTACTAAGATGGCAGTCTCATAGATTTAGTTGAGATAAATCTCAGTATAAAAAAAAAAATTGAAAAACATTTTACCGATAAAGAATATTGTTTTAAATAATTTTAAAAAAATTTGGATTTTCATTGTGACATATATATATATAGAGAAATTAATGATCAAATTTAGTCCATATATGGCGATAGTGTAGTGATAATCGAGTCCACATATTAACATATATACAACTTTCAACAATTAGATAGATATGGAGATTGATGGGTGAGAATGGTGAACGTTATATTTAGCCAGCCGTTATATCTATTATTTGTTTAATATATATAGACTGACATTTTGAAGTTTAACATACAAGATGATTGATGTGGTGTACTACAAAAGCCGAAAATTGTGGTCAAAAAATCTCACGTTACAATAATTCTTATCCGTTCGTTGATTCAAATGATTGTCAGGGGCGGTTCATGCATTGAAATAATAAATACATTTTTTTTATTTACCCATTTAGTGCCGTACAGAAGCACAATACCAAATGTCAGTTGGAAGAGGTATATAATAATATTAACAATATCTGAGTATTCAATAGATTCCGACAGCCTTAAGGTTAGATTTCCAATTGCACAAATCTGAAACAAAATCATCCATTAGTTTACAACATTACCTGTTACATATAGAACACATACTGTATATCCGTTTTTCGTTAATATTTTTCAGTTTCTCGTTTTGTCAATCTATATTCATATAATAAAGTTGTATCAATGTGTCCAAAATTTAATAAAAATGAATTGATAATTCTGGCGTCTGCTATCAGATTACTCGAAGGTATTTGAGATTCCGTAAAAATAAGATAGATGGCTCTTTCAAACAATGGAACGATTGAATGTATTAATATTAAAAAAGTAACATACAGGTTCGAAAATTTGTCGCTAAAAATATAGTCGCTGTAGCATAGTTAGATAATGCACCTTCCCCGGTTAGGAAAGAGATCCAGGTTCAAATCCCGGTGGCGCAACAACAATATTTTTCGATAAAATTGATTTCTAATATATTAAATTCATATTTAAAATCTTCATACGATTTTGTAGAATTTAATGATATTAAACGCAGTAGCAAGATGCATGTAGGTATAATGGGTAGACACGAGTATCAAAGGAGACACGCCACAGCGTTTTTGGCGACACGCCAGTGTTCACTGATATCAGAGTTCCGCCACCAGACGTCTACCCGACAACAACGTTCGAATTTATCACTAAGTACATATTATATATTAATTGACATCAAATCAAATACTATGGATTACATTTATTTTTCCAGTTAATTTTTTTTTTTAATTTTGACACGCCGAGCCTAAAAGGTTCCCGATCACTGGTATAGTGTGAATATTATGTTAAATGGCAATTTTGTTTGGTCGCCATTTTGGTTTGGCTGACATTTGTCAGTTTGCATTTGGAAGTCATAGAGAGTAGTTGATTACAGTTTATTATGGAGCATCTAACGCCTCAATAACGTCATTAAAACATTTTATCTAAACAGTAATGGAAATTCTGTAACCATTAATGGTGATTTCTATCGTCAAATATGGGAAAACTTACTGGTCCCTGAATTAAGACGATTGGACCTAAAACACATGTGGTTTCAACAGGACAATGCCAACTCAGGCACTTGAACTACGCTTGAAATTTTGCGAGAAAAATGGTCTCCTCGATCATCTTATATACCGGCTCCCAACTATTTTATGTGGGGATACCTGATAATAAATAATAAAAAGAATGTCAAAAAATATGGTTAAAAGAACACACATTTTTGCCGCTGCCAGAGGCAGCCATTTGGCCAATGTCATATTTTATGCATAATTGTAATAAACTAAGTAATCGATAAATAAAAGAAAAATTTTAAAAATGTGATTCATTTTTAGTTATTCAAAAACAACATAGGCCTGGAATATAATGTTCATTCTGTATTAGGTACATTCGTTCAATGATTAAAAACTCATATTTTTGTTATACGGAACTGAAGTTAACCCTTCCCAAACAATGCGTAACACAGGTCTACCTCTCTAATTAAATCTGCAATATTTCGGTAAATACACGCAACATACACTTCATATTTTAGTTAATTTAAAGGAAAATATTTAAAGGAAAAAATTGAAAAATCAATAAATTCTACAAAAATAATTATTTTTATTTCATTCCGTTGTAAAATTAATACGTCCACAAAAATACCATTTGCGGCAAGGCAGAAAAAAATCACACATTAATTTCACAGTGAAAACAATAACAAAAATCATACTGTCCCTTTCTCACTAATTAACTGAAGATAGATAAAAGGGAAGGTTGTATTATACAATGCAACCTCCTACACAAAACTTGATGAATGCTCCGAATTATAATATTACTTATTTTTTATATATTTAATGCTCGATACTTAAAGTAAATTTACGGCTTTAACCATTTTTACAAATTTTAAATGCTAATAGAACTCTAATTTCATACGGTAACACGAGTTGACTGCATGGTTGCGTACGAGTATTTTATATCACGGTATGGTAAAAGTTAAAAATGTACAGTGTGCCTTTTTATATGCAGATTTACAATATACTCGAATATGTTATCCACGTGTTATTTACTCTGCCCGTGTAGTACCGAACAGAAATACAAGGTCATATATATATATATATATATTATAACATTACGTCGTAGTACCTACCCGCCGATAGGGCTGCCTTGCCCAGCGTTGTAGCGATGGCAATACTGCACCGCTGAATAATTTTTTTCTATGCATTTCCGGTGACGTACTAGAGCGCTATATGCGTCTCGTTTAACAAACTCACAAACGTGTGAGTTCAGAATAAAAAAGGAAGGGTGAGAATATTTGTACAATATTAGGTATCTGTGTCATGTTATGTGTCTCTGTTACTATATTTGTTTTTACAGGATGTAAGATCCCTCCTTCACGATGGACCTCGATGGCGTTATTTTTGGTACAGTGTCATCAAATAATCTAGACGTGTGATGACAAATAATAACATCATTGAGGATTGCTCATGAATCAGAGAAGGGTGAAAGAATACGATTTGGTTCCATCCGCTCAATATTATTTTCACAGTAAAGAAAAACAGAACTTTTATATCTCACCATAGACAAAGTCAATTAACACTAGTAACGGAAATGTTATAATTCTCCATGGAGCAAAGTATTCAAGTGGGATTGGACCTGGTGACTCATTAAAATATGAACTTTATTTATTTTTTTACGTCACAATATATATATAAAATAAATGTATTTAACTGTTTACGCGACTGCGTATGAACCTGTAGTTGATTGCCTTAGTATATAATACAGGTGTTTTTTTTTACGATGGCGTGAACTCGAACGCACTTGCGTTACGTAGCAATATATTATTTACTTCGTCCACATAACATTTGTATACAGTACATCTGTTTTAGGTGTATTATACATATTTAATCGTATTTAAACACGTTCGTAGTTGTCAAGACAGAAAAAACAAATATTTTTTACAAAAAAAAAAATGTTTAACCGAGCACCCCTTTAGCGTAATAGAGTAGCTTTTTGATCTAGTAGTTAACCTTTACCATACCATGATATAAAATACCCGAACGAAGCCATGCTGTCAAGTTGTGATACCGTAAATAACTATTAGAAAAAATGTTTTTATTAGCTTAAATGGCTTTAAGGCACAAATTTACTATAAATATTGAGCATACAATTTTGAAAAAATGATTAATAACATCATTTAGAGCATTCATTAAGTCGTATACAATGTGTCCTTCCTTCTTATCTATCTTCATTTAATTAGTGAGAAAGAGACAATTATATTTGTATGTTTGTTATTCTTTTCACTGTGAAAATAGTGTGTGATCTCTGTCTTTTATACCACAAATTGTATTTTACAATTGATTGAATGGAAAAAATAATTGTTTTTGTACGATTCCCTTTTAATAATTGGTTTTTCGCTAGTCATTTCTAAGCGCTAATATTTTCTTTAGGATTATCTAAAATATGAATTTTACGTTGGATGTATTTACAGAAATATTACAGGTTTAATTATCATGGCAGACCTGTGTTACTGCATGGTTTGGGAAGGGTTAAAACGCTGGCCTAATTATCTGTGGTCAGAATATTGATGTGACATGTATTCCGTGTACGCATCTCTATTTAAAAAAATAAAAAAGGAATATATATTATTACTGTCTGCACCCAGGCGATGACTAGAGATCCGGTCCTCAGGCTGCAGCCGCAACATGTTTTCACTCGGGGAAACGCCATCTTTCACAAAAATTCTGAAATAAAAAGAAAATTTCACTACATTTTTTAAAAATCTGCAATCTATTATATACGAATATAATATTAAATATATACTTATTCTATATACCCTTTGACCTTATACCAAAGTTTGAATGATTATTAGAAAGTTATTGTGAATAACGTGTATTTTAAGTATGTGTATAATAATCTGCCTCCAAGTCAGCTTATCATTCGTGTTCGTTTATTTGGGTATTCACCATGGTTTACTTGTATGGAAAAGGAAGATGTTCAGATAGTAGCTGAGCAGATTGATCTAAATAGAACGCACACGAGAAATCACTGAATTTATTGTATTCCATTAAAATTATTAGTTACCTTACGCGGGTAATATTGATTATCTTAGTAGCGAAAAGAGATTAATCGGTGGTGGCGCCAGCTGCGTTCAGTACTGTGCACTGTTATGTGTGACTGACGTCACATGACGGGGGTTTTTATACTGCTCCGCTAGGTGCGTTCAAAACCGTGTCCAGCTCACCATAGTTACATTTAAGAATCCTGCGCATAACAGGTAGGTACCCCGCAATATAATTGTGCGCTATCAGTTGTACTCTAGTAATCTGAGGAAAATATAATTTCCCATCCCACGCCCACAGACATCTCGACCTTCCCCTGACTACCAAATTCTGCCAACATGCCTTCTAATTGTTTCAATTTTTCAGGTGGAATAAATTATGTTAATAAATTAATGAATTATTGGTCAAAAATATTCAAGGAGCTTGTACAAATTCTGTAGGGGATTTATTAGAATGGGTCGATAGAAAGCAATTTATGAAGCCAAATCGCATCCTGGGATGTAATGCCGTGGAAGAAGAATATAATATATAAATTATGTACCGTAAATTAAATGTAAATTACTGTTATAAGTATGTTGAGGGAGTAAAGACCGTCGCCGTATCCTCTCACTGGCTAGTCAGTGGTGAACACAAGATCCGCGGGTTCTTCACTTCAGAAACATATACCCACCTTGCTTGGTCATATTTTGCCTTCACCCTAAACTGAGAAATATTTATAAATAGGTAATACCTGGAGGTGATGAACAAAAATGTGTTTTTCGTTATAAAAATACCATCTAATCATAAAAGAAATATAAACAAAGGAAATAAAATAAAGATACAATCCACATTAATACTAATTTCGTCGAGTTTGACGTTCTGCGATGCATGCAGGTGACAAGAAATTGGTCCACTAGATGGAATTACTTCGGTCCATACCCATCCGAGCAACCAGATGATAGATAGATAGATGATTCTCAGCATCCAGGCTGACGCAATTGGATTCGTATGCGGAATTATAGAAAATCACATAGCCCGAGGTTGTAATATGAACCGAAGGAGTGAAAAATGTAGCCTACGGTGAGAATAACCGCAGGCAAAAAAAACAAATGGAAACGTCTCATTTCCTGTAAAAATTATTCACCATGCGATTAGATTAACAAATTATAGTAAGAACCATAGACGGTGACCATTTTTATAACCTTGAAAACGGATTGCGATACCAACGTAAGGGCAATTATTTGTGATTTCGAGGTGATTGATAATAAAACAAGTGACCGGGCAATTTCGAACGTGACCCTAATTTGTTATGTCACAATGTATGTAACGTCATGTACTCACTGTTTTATTTTTAATATTTCAGTAAATTAAAAAATTTGGGTCAGGCATAATGTTTCATTGATCTTACTATTATTATATATATTAGCAGTTTGCTTCGTTGAGTTTATATTTTCGACTCCAGCAGTTTTTTAGTCATAAAAGCTTCTTAATATTTAAAATCGTGTCTGTTAATTCTATTATATGTTTATCGAAGATTAATAATTGATCATTTTTCATGTGTTATTTTTCTTGTATTTATAATCTCTTTACTTAATGCTATATATACAACATACAATATAATTAAATAATTTGTTTACGTTAGTGTTATACTAAATAGATGTAAAAATATTATAATTTTTACAAATAAATTAAAAATATATTGTAACACATACCATTCTGTATTGTACACGTAATAAAGTACTATTTGTCAATTTTCACATCGTTCATTATCAATTTAAGCTACGTATTAGATTTATTTTTTTGTAAACATTAGAATAACTTGATATACCTATATGATTTTGGTTAATTAATTTGACCTCCAGACGAAGAAGACGGTATTTTCTAAGACCGGTTAGTGTAATAATTAATTAAGTGGTTAAAAAAAAACAATGTTAAATAATCTAATAATAAACTTTTACCACAAAGTTGATTTTGCTAATATTAAAAATATAAAAGTTTATATCTCCAGCTAGAGAGGTAATTTTTATCCATAATTATATCTACCCCCCTTTCCATCCCTCTTCTATATTTAAACAAACAAAAAATAAAATCAAACAAATAATCATATTAACATGTATTAGGAGAACTCATTCTCATTGTGAAATTGTGTTCTCCTAATAATAAAGTTGTATCAATGTGTCCAAAATTTAATAAAAATGAATTGATAATTCTGGCGTCTGCTGTCAGATTACTCAAAGGTATTTGAGATTTCGTAAAAATAAGGTAGATGGCTCTTTCAAACAATGGAACGATTGAATGTATTCATATTAAAAAAGTAACATACAGGTTCGAAAATTGTCGCTGTAGCATAGTTGGATAATGCACCTTCCCCGGTTTGAAAAGAGATCCAGGTTCGAATCCCGGTGGCGCAACAACAATATGTTTCGATAAAATTGATTTTATATGTATATCTTTTTAATTAATATATTTAATTCATATTTAAAATATCACAGAACTATGTTCTGAATAATTACAACTTCATAAAAATAATGTGTTCTCTTAATAATAAAAATGTATCAATGTGTCCAAAATGTAATAAAAATGAATTGATAATTCTGGCGTCTGCTGTCAGATTACTCAAAGCTGTACGAGATTCCGTAAAAATAAGGTAGATGGCTCTATCAAACAATGGAACGATTAAATGTATTAATATCAAAAAAGTAACATATAGGTTCGAAAATATCGTCAATGTAGCATAGTTGTATAATACATCTTCCCCGGTTTGGAAAGAGATCCAGATTCGAATCCCAGTGGCGTAACAACAATATTTTTCGATAGAATTGATTTTACATGTACATCTTTCTAATTAATTTATTCGCCGCTTTTCAATTAACCGCCAGTCTAATTGTTAATTTAAATTAAAAGGCTACCGCTCATCTAAACTTTAATTATCTTCCATTCGTTGTACATTTTAAAGTTAATTGATTACATTTTATTCTTATTTTAATTTAACCTGTCTTCCCGGACCGTTCATTCTAATTGTTAATTATCTCTAATTTTAAATATACCATTAAATGATATTAAAAATAATTTTTCTTACCAAAAATATGGACGGCCTTCTCTCACCACTATTTATAACACACAAATAATACAAATGTCAACTAGGACTCTGCGTATATAAAGAAGAATCTATTACAGCATTACAAATGTACACTTATCGGTGAGTTCCATATCAATAATTTTATATTTTCCTTATCACAGATAAATAAATGATAAAGAAATAAGTTATCATTTTTTTCCGAAATTATTGAATGAGTGGCATTGTACACAGACACATTGGATTTTTTTTTTTTTATATATATAGAACATGTTTATTTTGTGGGTACAATTTGTCACGAAAACCGTATTAGGAAAATTCACCGCAATTTCAATTCAGAATCAGATTTGCTCTTTTGCTGAGTACATCACCGTACCAGAAACAATGATCTTAAATTAAAGTTTGATATGAAAATAGAACTAGCTTGATGGTCTCTTGGAACGAGACTCGAACCCCCGGCCACTAAATCACTATAGAAGCGTCTTAATCACTAAGCTACAAGTACTTGACGTCGATCTTACTGTGGTTTGCCTTCGATGAGTTTTGGTTTTATAAAATATATTAGTTTATCAATTTGCCCTAAAACAGGCTTGCCTAGTTGGGCAATGCTATCCCGAAATTCATCATATTTTATATTGTTGTCATAAATATATTGCATTTTATTTTATTATAAACTAGTTATTGTAAACAATAATTATTAATATGTAATCCTCTTCTCTGCATTGTATTGTATCATTGTAATTATAACAGATTAATAAATAAATAAATAAAATACAAGTATATAGCGGCCCACTGTGGAATTCCGAAAGAGATATTTATTTTGATTTGTTTTTTATTCATTTTCATTTTTGATATACTATAAAATTTGTGAGGTACAGAACCAAAATCAGACATGTCCAGTTAAGTATGTACAAATATATAACAAAAACGCATTTAAAATTTGATCGTTACTTCAATCGCAGATATGTTGTCCAATAGATAATAAATTCAAACCCAAACAAATATGTTTTCGACCAATAAGGCGACAGTATTTGATCATGTGGTTGGTTACAGGTAATGTGACAGTTGTGGTACAATGGCTTTTTGCATTTTACTCAAAACAGGTAAAGAAGTGTGTCCGCTTTTGATTTTGGACCTCACATTTATACATTCTTAACATCAAATTTTAATATTAATATATTCTTGTGATCTTTGTAACGAGCCAGTATTAATAAATAGTTAATTATCGTACTGTATCTCTCAGTCAAGCACATCAGAGCGGGTTCAGAAAGAATAGTGCAGCAATAATACTATCATTTACTTTTTAAGAAATGTACACGGACGTTTCAAGCTGTCAAATTGACAGTTTAGAGCAGCGCATAATTTTTTCTAGTGGCTAACGCCTACCGGTTATTTTTTTTTTTTGACTTTAATTACGTGTTTATGTCGAAAAAAATAATTATTTTGTAGTCTAATTATCAAAATAATAATATAACTAATTTTCAAAACACAGTTGCAAGACGACACATTACCAGCTGAGGTTAAAATGTTCCGACGTCAAATGACATCAATGACATAACGCACGAGCGGTATATACCAAATCGTCAATTTGTGAACAAATACAGTTTCACTGATATTGAACAGTCAAATTGTAAATCAATCTTTTGATACATTTTAACTGACTGAGTTAGTGAAATTATATTTATACCAGTGAAAATATAACTTCACTGGTAAGTGTATATTTTAGATACTACAATGAAACCTCTGTATTCGTCAGCCCCTATTTTAGTCACATTTTGATAACAAACAAATGTTTCCATATTCGTTAATATTTTATATATTTGTCACTTCCACCTCCCGGCAATGCCGTAAAACTGGGCAAAAATACAAAAGATGGACGAAAAATGACACACAAATGTTGCTAAAGTCAACCAAAGCATAAATGAATTCAATAGTGACGTGATCGACTACTTCAGGAAGGTTTTAAAAAACAGACAGAGACAGGCAACATTGGGCAAGTTCTTTGTTAAATCATCAGCAAACGAAAAGCATCACCAGAATTAGAGTTACCTATTAGTAACTTTCCTCCTCTTCCGCTTCTGCCATCATGTCTCCTCAGTACAATAAAGGTAAAGTTTTGTCATCAAATTTACTCATTTGTGTATTATTGTTGGGGGCTGAGAATTAATTAATTGTTTTTCAGTTATTTGTTATGGGAAAAACTTTTTCTATATTCGTCAGGCCCTGAGAAACGGACTAATTACGAATATAAGGTTCCACTGTCTTATAAGACTAAAAAAAAACATTAACAGTAGGATAAAAATAGAAAGTAGACAATTCTGATTATTATCATTTTTATTTAGGCACATACAATAAATAATATACTAATTTATTTATTTTATTGTATCTACATAGCGGACGACATTTGGTGAAAAACGTTAAAAATAAATACATTTATAAAAGAATTCATAAAAATTATTCATCTTTTTCTTTTAATTTGATCTCGTCCAAGATCTCTTTCCTAAAGCTGGAGATTGCCATCAAGACATACCAGTAGGTGACTGAAACAAAAGAATGTGGTATATTATTTATTTTAACACGTCCTCTGCGGCGGTGGGTCAGATCTGATCCGGGTGTTTGTAAAAATTTGAATTACGCTACAAAAATTCGTTTAATGCTGTTTATATTCTAGCTAACGTTTTATTAAATATCTACAAATAATTTGAGATACAAATAAACATTATCGGACGAGATTCAAATGAGTTATTGATAAAAATGTGAAAAATCGCTCAAAAACTGACCTGAGACAGTCGCTTTTACGGGATTGAATCTCAGCGCTTACACCGAATCATATATTGTCAACATTTTTAGAATATCTTTTATGGCGAGTAAACAAAGGATACTAGGTATGCATCCATATATTGAGAGCCAGTCCAATTATTGTACAGATTTAAATTGTTATTTGTTTTGACTTATTTTCGTCTGGCGGCCCCTAAACAATGCCACCAATATAACTATTTTATGACCTAGGCGGTTCCGATACAGTTAGCAGCGGGTCAGCCATGGGGCAATTGTTATTTATATTTTTGACAATGATATTCTGACAATAACAAACAATTTACTGACCAGAATTTACAGAATACAATCAATATTATATCTATTTTGAGTATAATTTGTCTATTATTACACTTATATTTTTAAATTATTTCAATTACATTTGCTTCTGCTTATAATATTGTTGATTGCGTTCCGTATAAAAATGATGTCATTTTTAAAATATTTTATTTATGATATATTTATTTCACTTCTATAAATATTTTGTTTTAATTATTTTCATCCGGTTTGCGTGTAAAAAATACTAATATATAAAAATAAAATAATAAATTTTAATTATTAATAACCACTGTTACACACGAACAGGTAGAAACAATCCCCAACCGCTCAGTGGATGTTTGTATTTTGGCTGTGTAGGGCGTCTGTTGATGCGCGCGAATACGTACATTATTCGTAATATTTTTTAATTTTTAACTTTAATTTTTTAGAAGAAACATTACGGCATATCATGCCATTTCATTAAATCATACTAAAAATGAAATATCTATAAAAAATTGACCACCACCGTTGGACGTCTTTTTGACACACCGGGCAGTAAGTGTTAAAGTATCTAAATATGTACAACATTTAATGTGTATATATTTGAATTATCTTTAAATATATGATATTGGAAAAATTGAATTGGCTCTCAAATAACTGAAAAACAAAGAAGCACAGGATAGGGCGGAATTACAATACAGCTTTTGAAAGCTAGAAGAAAATCTACTCTGATGAAACTTTCTGGGATATTGTAATTATTGCAAGCACTCGTGAAGTTTTATAAATAATGCTGAAAATAATGTATCTAAATATATAGACAAAAATTATTTTTTTTAAAGCCTAAATTATGACAAATGAACAAAACATGATGAGGTGGATTCTAAAATTCAGAACGGCTAGCGAAGAAAACGTTTGAAACAATAGCCATTTACTGAAGTAGTACTGGAAGACTTAGGTTGTGGGGGTTGGATGGCATTACCCAGGATACGCATGCAGGCGGCATCACAAACTGGAAGAGGATAGGACAGCAGAGGACAGATTGGAGTGGCGCAATGCTCACACCAGGCAGTTGTGTCATTGATAACAAACAGCTGTGAATATATCAGTAAGGATATCACGCATTGAATTTATACAGAATTACATGGAATTGAACTAGGGAGATCTACCTGCCTGGACATAGCGAAGACGAAATATGAACCCACACAACAAATTGAAAGTTACCCAAAGAGCAATGGGAAGGGTCATCTGAAAAATTGAGTACTAACTTTCAAATTTGCCACAGAACAAAGGTTTGAGTGACAGATGAGGACAAAAAACCCGCATTCTCAATTGGCGATTCGAAGGGGCGATTGACGGAAAGGAAAGAAAAATTCTAGAAGTGTTGGAATTGGCCCAATAGACTGATGAAATCAGAAGAGTGGCGAGTGAGAGCTCCCAGCAGTGAAGAGCCACGGGGTGGTGATAATGATGATGATGATGATACATAAATATTACAAGTTATACTTACTAAATATGACTGATAGCATTATTGACACAATACCCCCGATGGTCAAGTCTTCCATCAGCAAGAAAAAAACAGAAGGCACCACAAGTATCATAGCAACGGAATTTGCTATCACTCCAGAGATCACATACGCATAAATGTAGGCAGAGAGCCTCTAAAAATTAAAAATAAAATTATTGCTTGAGCCCAGAGACCCGGGCGGTGCCGCAGCGGGGACCGGAGTCACTGAACATGTTTAACAATCGCAACAATTACACTCGTTTTAGAAAAGTAATAATATAAACTATTAACAGTTTTATAGGTATGAAAATAATAAATTCGGTGGATGTATAGCAAAGTGATCTATCCAAATAATCGTATTTTTTGACAAAATAATATGCCGCTATTGCAACAAAAACGGCAATCCTAATGCATATTAAATGAAGTTTTTTTTTTAAATAATAAAGTAAGTAATAAAGCAATATGATCAATAGAAAAAAAAAATAGATTCCTTTTCCATACAACGATACAGTATAAATAAATGTTCTAATTAGGAGAACACATTCTTATTGTGAAGTTGTAATTATTTAAAACAGACGGTCTGTGATATTTTAAATATGAATTAAATATATTAATTAGAAAGATATACATATAAAATCAATTTTATCGAAAAATATTGTTGTTGCGAACCTGGATCTCTTTCCTAACCGGGGAAGGTGCATTATCCAACTATGCTATAGATAGCATAGTTGGATAATGATCTGTAGCATATAACTATAGCAATAATTTAATAATATTGAATTAATAATTCTAGCGTCTGCCATCAGATTACTCAAAGGTATTTGAGATTCTGTAAAAATAAGGTAGATGGCTCTTTCAAATAATGGAACGATTAAATGTATTAATATCAAAAAGGTAACATATAGGTTTGAAAATTTGTCGCTAAAAATATAGTCGATGTAGCATAGTTGTATAATGCACCTTCCTCGGTTAGGAAAGAGATCCAGGTTCAAATCCCGGAGGCGCAACAACAATATTTTTCGATAAAATTGATTTTATATGTATATCTTTCTAATTAATATATTTAATTCATATTTAAAATGTTCTATTAATTATTTTCAATTTAAAATACTTAAACGGGGTGGGTTGTGTGGTTCTTGGTGGTAGGGGGCCAGTTTTAAGTGGTACGCTACTGCTTGGAACCTGATACCGTTCTGAATTATTTATCGCACTTCAGATAACCCGAGTTATTATATTTAAAAACAGCGCTTAATAAATAAAATAACTTTCTAAATACGGTTATATTTAAAATCAAATAATTCAAAATCACAAATATATTGTTGTCATTTTGTCGAAATCGAGAGATTTATTTATTATAGCAATGAATAATCAAATCACATATTTTTAAAAAGTTCTCAGATTTTCATCACCATTCCGTGCAGAGTTTGTCCTTCAAAATATAGACTAAACATCCAGGTAAGAATATATTTAAATATTTTACCTTTTTAGTACCATAGATTAGCACTACACCCAACGCCAATTGTAATATATTTAAAATAATATCAAATCCTTTCGAGTATTCGATAGTTTCCATTAGTGCTGTATTCACAATTGCGCAAACCTGAAACAGAATCATTTGCTAATGTAAAACGGCATTAATAAGCCGAGTGTTATTGAGCAGGTTACACCAGCTATAGACCAATATAAAATAACATAAAGAGTAACCAATACTGTTCTAAGACATATACCCCTTAGACCTCTACCAAAACCCCCCCCGGACATTAACCCCAGTGCAAAAACCCCCTTGACAATTAACCCCGCATGTAAAAATAATGAGTCTGATTTGTGTCCTGATACCGACCAACACATAAACAGTAAAAAAAAATGGTTGTGCAGCCTTTCATGCTTTAAAAGCTTGTTTGGATACATGTAACTAAATTCTGCATTTATATTGTGATAGTTAAGCCAATGGTTGTGAAACCTGGAGCCTCAGGGAGAAGCAAAATAAAGGCTTCAAAAACAATATTCTGTCAATCGCCAATGGTACAATCGCACAAACTCTGTGCTTCTTGAGACATCGACCCCTCAGAATAACAAGGTTCTATCTGGCACTGACACTGTTTTGAGATAATGAGCTCAAAAGTGTTGATTGAATTTTAACATATATTCGTGTATATTTTGTTTTGAGTATGCAAATATGATCAGTTTTAAGGTCTTATTTTCAGTATTATCAGTGACTACTGTGAGATGAGGGAAATTAAAAATAAATAAAAACATTGTAAATTAACAATAATGATCCATAAATTGAAATAAATAACTGATACAATTGAATCTTTTAGCTCTCGTTATTTCATTTAATATCCTTTAAATAGAATTGATGTGTATGGAAGAAATAAATAATAATGCATTTGGAACCCATTTCACGCATTACAGCAATCAAATATCCGCATTTATATTATAATAAAACTTACCTAATCCTGAATATTAGAATTATCAATACAAAAATAATAGTAAAATATATCAAAAACAAAATTAAAGACACAAGTGCACAGAAGCCGGGATCGGAAGGGCGACCAGGGAATAATACAAATTCTCCCACCTTTCAGTAAGATTAAAGTCGAGAAAACTAAGATGTGCTACACAGACAACAAATGTGACGTCTCCAGTGCACAAACTCGGTCCTTGGGACGCCCAAAAATAAAATGGACGGACTAGCATGCAGCAAGACCACAGCTCACAATAATTATTACAATTATATGATTTAACTTTGTCGTGGTCGCACTTCAGTTTCGTGCAATCCGGTACTAAAATTACCCGCAATATACGACACATGAAAAATATTTCCCGCATATTACGCACTTTCTTTGAGTGAAATGTAAAACTTTTAAACTTCATTTCTATTATGTTGTATTGACAATACTGGAATCCGATAGATATTTTACGGCTACATACACCGTTATTACAATAAATTAACAAACTATTAATATTGAGGATGCATAAAAAATTGTAAACAATTATTTAAAAGAGTGAATAAATAATGGTCTGGGGTTGAGCTGAAAATTAATTACGAACCATTTCATTTTCGACCACATAATGACCTAACAGATGATAAACTTTAACCGATATAGTTATTTTAATGGGTATGTATTTAGATATGTGTTTTGGTTAAAAATAAAAGGTATATATTACTATTTGTAACCAGCCTGTGATTAATGTTCCAGACTTTAAACTGCAAACGCAACAAAATGTCTTCACTCGGGGAAAAGCCATCTCTTATAAAAGATCCTGGAAAAACAGAACACTGCCAAAAACCTAAAATATAAGTAAACATTATTTTTACCAAAAATATTATTAAACTTCTTTATATACTTAATTATTTATTTATTTATATATACAGGGTGGCCCAAAAAAAGTGAGAACATCTCCGTAACACATGAGTTATTTCAAAACATAATATTATTAATTATTATTCTTAACATCCCACCCCATATTACATAATCTACAGGGTTTAAATGTGGGCTGTTCAGTGGGTTCACATGCCTGGCTCGAAGAAATTAAAATTATCACGACGAAGAAAGTTGATTGTATTTCTGATTGTGTGAGATGGAGCCCCGTTCTGCTGTAATGTCTAGCAATACTCCAGGCATTGTTTTGAAACTTTTTGATCATTTTTCTAGCACCCCAACGTTTTAAAATTCGAAAATTTATCATCAGAATACGGACTTCTGCAGTGATTTTTATCATTCTGGGAAAAATTTTGAAAAATCCAAATATAAACAATGGGAAAATTAATTAATCAGATATGGCGACCGGAAATTGTCAAAATAAAATGTGATATAGATAAATAGGTAAGTAAGTAAATTAGTAAACTATTTAAATTTTTGTTAATATAGTTAAACTAATTTTGATGTAATTATATCACATTTTACGAAATGTTCTCACTTTTTTTGGGCCACCCTGTATATCTCGTGGTATAATCTCCCAAAGTCAAGAGATTTATATCTCACACCTTGACAATGGCACGCGTTACCGAGCTGAGACGTCGGCCTAGGTTTTCCCAAAAAAATGCGATCTAACCTAGAAGTGATGCCAGTTCGACGACATCTGCATACCAGTTACCCATGTCTTGTGAACAGAAGTGTGATGAAGAATCAATTAATGAGCGATCGTTTCAGCATTGTTACAATAGTATGGTAATCTAATTCTAGTATTTATGGCAGGTACATAAAAGTTGATTAGTCGCAATAAAACAGGTCTATCAATTTTATTACGCGAAATTTTAAATATACGTACTATATCAAAAATAATTTTTCGTTCACTCATCTTTGATAAATTCATTTAACATAAGAGAAAATCGTGATTTAACTAGCAGATAAGCAATTGGCTGTCCCCGATAGCTTGCTGCCAGTAGTTGCTTGAATGTCGATGTAATTAAAATTATTCCATCTTTGTAAGTTAGCTATCAAAACGAACAAAAATGACGTATGAGAATCGTGGATAGAATTTTTTTATGGTAAGATTTCTCCCTTACCATAGACAGAAAAACATTTGACAGATGTCAATATACGATTTCTCTAAAATGGTTTTTTTTTTCCTATTCGAAATAAGCAATAGTACAATGTACACTTCATTTCAAATTGAATATACATACCTATATTATCGTACTGTTATTGAATATATAAAAGAGAAAACATTTAAAGCTATAGATATTAAAACACGTTCGTTTTTACAGACCTGGTCATACATATACTAATTTAATAATATTCCCATAATTATTTTATGTATGTTAATTGTTTATATATTTAAGATATTATATTATTTCATTTATATGTACTTGTAATGGTTAAATACGCTCAATTGCCGAAGGCCACAATGAAGATAAAATGAAAAGAACGGCTTAGTAATAATAATTTTCTTACCAGATGGCTATCTCATGTAAGCGGGTCTTCTTAATTATTATTATTCTGGTTCTTGGGCAGTTAGATTTATAAGTAGATAATAGAAAATAAAAACCTTTTATATAGGTTTAACTAATATAAATTATAACATCACTCTGCCTAGGTGCAGAAACAAGTATATACTAATAGCTTAAATTAAAATCATATCTGTGCATTGTTTATGGCAATAATGGATCAACCGGTAATCAGATAAAAAAAAATTTAATATCATATTGAATATTATTTGAAAAATAATGTATCACAGGTGATAGTTATCACGTGTGCAAATCCGGATCGATAATTTCTTATATCATGTGATACCAACAGTGTTTTGAGATAATGAGCTCAAAAGTGTTGATTGAATTCAATATATTATATATTCATATATATTTTGTTTTGAGTATGCAAATATGATCAGTTTCAAGATCTTAACATATTTACAGTATTATCAATGACCACTGTGAGATGAGGGGAATTAAAAACATTATTAATTAACAATAATGATTCATACATTGAAATAAATAACTAATGCAGTTGGAACTGCGGCTTTTGCTATATTCTTTAATATCTGTAGCGATCGTAATTCGAATCTACTGCCATCTCAGTCGGCATCGACGCTAGCGACAGCGCTGCCGGCTGCTGCCACAAGTCTGGCTCAATTCACCGCCAAGCGGTCTCTCGAGTTTCAGCGTTTCACAATGGCGGTCTTGCCGGCTCGCCTTTGCGCAGCAAGACCGCCAATTCATTTCATTTCATAATTTCCTACACCTTCATTCATGGTATTCATTTCTATCGGTCTTCATTACTTTTACCATACCGACAATAAACACCTCAACACACACAGCGATGACATATATTTCATTTAACCACCGTCCTAACTCCCAAATATCCATTAAATAGAGTTAGTGTATATGAAAGAAATAAATAATAATGCATCTGGAACACATTTCATGCAATAATTAGCTCAAAATGTTAGTTGGAACCATGTTATTCAAATGTGTCGGTATGACACGTAAATTAAAAACTTTTTTTTATTCCACCCTACTCACCATTGCGTCATAGATCAGATAAAATGGCTGGTACCCGCGTATCTGTATTGATTTACCATTTGATAATTCGCAGCATGGCGTAGACTAAGGATAATTATGAGCTTTTATATAGGCGTTTTTCAGCTTTTCGTGGCCAACTATCGTAGCTTTGGCAACATCCAAAGATAGGCCACCCTCTTATAGGATTGGTGCAAGAAGTGGCGAGTCGAAATAAATCCCTTCAAAAGTGCCGCCATTTTGCATTTTACGCAATGTATCCACTATTAGGCAGGAATAGCAAACTTGCCATCGATAACGAGCTTCTCTAGTACAAGGCCGTACTAAGACCTATTCTGTATAGGGTTACGCGGCTCAAACACACGTGAAGAAATTACAGATCTTCCAAAATAAGTTCATCCGGTCAGCGCTGGATGCACCCAAATGGGCAAGGCTCACACAACTTCATCACGAGTCGGGCATTCTCCCCGTAAAAGAATTCATAACACAGATTTCCAAACGTTTTTACGATGGACTCCCAAAGCACCAAAATCCGATATTTAATACGTTATCTAAACACGACATAACCGTACCGTCACGCTTCTAGCGCCCCAAATCCGTTCTCCTATAGAGGCTTAATTCGCTGCGCCAGCTAGCAGTTCCCTCCTGCCACATGCATTGCAGATTGTTTTGTATGTTGATTCTAAAAATAATTAATAATTAAATTTTAGCAGGCCATTAAGGCATACTCCCGATGAAGGAGCAAGGGATCATTCTGACCCGGTACTCCGTAGTGCCATGATATCAAAGTTCAAAAGTAGCTTTGGCAACAATTCTCAATGTTAAAAATTCTCATAAACATATTTGGGATCATATCTCATAGATAATTTGGGATTTACGACAAGATCAAGCTAGCAATATCCTTATATATGCTAGCAACACTTATGTGTCAAGTCTTATCTATGGTCAAGTCAAATCTGTTAACGAGAACGGGGTGTGTTCGTTTACTTTATAATCCAGATTTTAGATTTATAGCTTAAAATGTAAGTTTTGTCACTGTCAAACCTTACACGAATAATTTACATGTAAAATGTTGTCAGCCTGCAGCATGAAAGCTCTCTGTATGCTTCAATTGTTATTTTATAATAGTTGTGACTTCAAATTTGCAAAGAATGTAATCTGGCAGTGTTTTTTATAAATTTCACTCTTTTTATAGTGCTGGTAAAGTAAATTGGGCCGTAACTCACATAAAGGACTATACATAGTTGAGCGCGGAGCAAGCTGTCATTCTTTACCTTGATTAATTCCGACTTTTATCGCCAAATCTCCGAGTCAAAATATCGTCTATGAAAGTTTAAACATTAAAATGCTTTTTTTTTGCTTTCTGTTACGCGTACTTCGACGCGTCGATTGGTGTAGTCAAATTTTATAATAAATCAATAGATTTCGAGTGTTTCCCTAGCAGTTCTAAGCAGTTTTTTTTTTTTTACAAATGGTTGACATGCGCTGTTGCACTTAAACAGGCGATATGTAAGATTCATCTGTACACAAAGAGAAATAATGTCTTGTAGACTTGCAGGATGTTATGGCAAATATAATTATAGCCTGTCGATTGACTCCAGAAAGGCAGAAGGTTTCAAAGTCAAAGATTTTAGTTGTTGAAGAAGCAATAGTTCTGACGAGCTTGATATGAACGTCACAACCAAATTCTGTAGTCATTATTGTTGAAGAAAGTTGCAACGTCATTATTATCATTTTGGTTTAAATATAACCGCAGTAAAAAATGTTAGATTACCAATTTGCAACTGTTAAACTGGTGATGAGAAAAAATGCTACTCTTGACTCACTGGTGTGATTGTGATTGGTATTCGATAATATCAGTGATTGAAAACGGTGACTGTGATGACAGTTTCTGATATTACAATACACGCAATAATTAAAAAAAACTTAATTTCTAGCGTACTTTTTATATTATTAAAACTTTCTCTGCGTAAAAAACATATTCTAGCATAAATAATTAGAATAATTAGTAGAAATTTATTTCACATACATACGCACACCTACAAAATAAGCAACAAACAAAATAGCATAAACATTACCAATAAAAGCAGATGGCGCTGATTCAAGTGTTAATCGATTTAAACAGCGGGGTCAGAAAATCAATAGAATTTTTAACAAAAAAATATTTGAATCACGAATTACGATATTCTCAGATATTGAATCACTAATAGTGAGTGTGACTCAAAGATATCAGTAATTGAATCACAGTTCGTGATTTTGAGTTCATTACTACTTGTGGATGGCGGCCGTGTGGCTTCGGGTAATGAATGTAATGAAAAGCAAAACTAATGAATTTAGTCATGGCGTTGAGTGTCAACAAGTCAATTGTAATCTCTGCTGATAAATTGTAAAGCACAGTGTCACAACATTAATAAAAATATATCACTGAAATATTTCTCTCTATTTTGAAAAGGTAGACCAAACCCATAATATTGTAGACTAAGTTTGTTACACCTAGTGCACAATATTTTAGGGTTAAATATGTTCATACATACATTCATGTCAGATATATGAGCATATTAAAAAAGTCATAGTTATGCAATTATTTTGTTTAATTGAAATATTTTACTGATTCCAAATTACATAATACAAAATGATACAAGCAAAATCAGTCATGAAGATATACAATTTCCTTCTGGAACAGATATGGCAAATATTGCTGATACATTTAATACACATTTTAGAGATTATTAGATATATAATATTCAAACATGTTACACAAAATTAATTGAAAGCAATATTAAATAAAATTAAATCTCGATGGAACTACATTGAAGTTAATCAAATAATCTTTACCGGTCATTGGAGAATACTTCTCAAATATGGTATATTAATCAATTACTAGGAGAGTTTCCTCAATGGTGGAAGATATCCAGGGTAATTCCAATACCAAATATTAAAAATATAAATGTGAAGAATTTAAGCCCGTGAATACACTACCTAAATATGAATAAATTCTTTTTGTGATGATTTGTGGCTTGAAGCAATAATAATAGACTCAAAGTTTAACATGACATTGCAAAAATTTCACGCAATAATGTTTTCTGTAACGGTAGAAAATTTGTACATACACCTGATTATTTTCCAGAGACTTCCGTGTAAAATTGGAGATAGATTCCACCATATAAATCACCTGTAAATCTTATATTTGAAAGGTTATATTTTAATTTAATTGAATACATTGAATTTATTTTTTATTATTTACTTATACATACATATAACATAATTGGTCATTCAGTGTCACTACTAGTCAATCACAAAATCACTCGCCACTGGAAATATTTTATGGCGATATATTTACTAGTGTATCTTAAATGATATTAATATCTTGCGTTTGTTTTGTTTCACTGATTTTGAATGTGAATTCTGTTATCAGACATAAAAAAATCATTATCTTTTGACACTTACGGTAAACTTGTATCTATGTTTATTTTTTATTAGTTATGGTTTAAAATCTCAAAATTTGCGGCTTTCAAAGGGATGCTGCAGCACAATGCAGTATTTTTAAATGCTGTTCCATATGTCCCTCTGTCGGGATCAAATATTGCGATTGTAATTTTGCCCACTTCCTGACTAGCTATCGCTCTGAAACTTCAGGATATGTTTTTCTCGATGAATAAGAATTATCAATCATTTCCGATATGATTAAAGCAGTTAATCTTTGAAAATAATCAAATTTAAAATTTATATGGAGAAAACAAACGGCGATTTCTAATTCAATTTTTTTAAATAAGTTTTACATTTTGCTCAGTAGGTATGTCGATCAAGAGACTTTGGAGCAATGCGAAGTTCAACATATATTTTTTATAGATACTTGTTATATACCTACTTTTTAGATTTTTTAAATATTCAATGTTTGTTTTTCAATCGCGTTATTTCAAAACTATGTAAAAAGAGAATCAAATTTACTCCTTACTCATTTTTGAATTATAATTCAATTTAGTTAGGTTAGGTATTACATAACCCATCTATCTTCTTATGGGTTAGATACCCATAAGATATTACAACCTATATACTTACAGAACAAAAGATTAGATGCACCTATGGAAAAATGGATAATTCCATTATTCATGTATTTAAAATAAAAAAATACAAAATTTACATCTGGAGCGATTTTCTCTAAAACTAACGCTAAAATAAATAGTTATAGTACATTAGTCTGTATTCTACTAATTTCACGACACTACATGCATAACAGATCCAGTTAATAATATTTTTTTAGGTGAGAATACCTACTTATCTAAATTTTGAATCAAAAATATTCAAGCGGCGTGTGATAGTTTTACTCTACCCTATTTTAATCTAATCATGGCTGATAGATTTGCTTTAAGAGCACGTGACATTTACAATAATAGATTATTTCAAAAATCTTGAATGAAACTATGTATGTATTTAGTATTTCTTTCTGCCAGTAGGGGAAAAGAAATGATGCAAAGTATTTATATATTCATACACATCGTAATCAAATATAAGGCGATCAAGTATAAATCGAAATTAAGTTTTTTATGGTTTCAAAGTATCAGAAATCAACGATGTGAGTATAAAACTATAAAAATAGGCTCATGACAGGTAAAAAATTTTAAAACAAAGTTTTTATTGTTTATTGTTGTGATTAATATTGTATATTTAAAATATTAATTTCTATTGCATTTCAGATAATGATAGATTAATCTTTTGTCAGTTACAGGCAAGTTTTTTATCGACATTGAACTCATATGTTTGAATTTCCATGTAGCTGCATGTTTTACTACCAAAACTGGCTTTATATATTGGTTAAATTTTTAGTTCACTCATTGTTGTATTAAATATTGTTTTAAATTACTGTAAAACACGACACACATAGTGACTCGACTAGTCAAAGTTAATGTTCATTGTTTTAAAATGGCAACAAATTTCTCAACTTATATTTACAATTCATGTTAAAGAAAAATATTTTGTCCAATGTGGATTTTTCATTTTTTGTTTTACCCAACATAATTGTCTGGGAGCTGAGGTATGTGTTTAGAACATTTGAATACCATAAATTATATTTTTTCTCTGAAGTATTACTTGTTGAACTAGGTGTCTAGTCTCTTTAAATAAATGGTTCAATTTCCTGTTTGTTGTTGTTTGATAAGAACTTCTGTTCAAAATTCATACATTTATTCACAATCAACACGTAGTTTGTGTAGCACCTTATTTGATTGTATATTTATTAAGTAAGCACAATATTTTCTGTAAATATTCCTCGTTTATGTATGTCCATGACCGCGGTCATCATAGAGTTGCAGTCCAGTCGGCTGAATATTTTCCTACAGAAGGTCCATTTTGATTACTCTTGTGTCTTCACCTCGGTCTTGATCATGTAAGAGGGCTTTGTGCATATTGCAAAACTCATCTACTAATGCTATGTCCCGCCCATTGTAGCCCCCTTGATTTCATCTGCAGGATATATATGGCTTTATACTGTTTCCGAATATCTAAATTTTTTAACTCCCCCCCTTTCTCCAATTATGTTATCATTTATTGAGCTGTAAATTTTGCGCAAGACTTAGTTTTGAAGATCTTTAACGTGGTTTCCTGCATATTTTAAATTATAGGGCAGGAAGAAATAAATATCCACCATGTCCATCGTATACCTAATCCAATTTCTTAATAATAAATAAAATTGACGTTAACTTTGTGTTTAACCACTTTGAGTTTAATATATACACCAACCGGTTTCAAAAAAGTTATTCTTCTTGGGATATCTTAGTTTTAGTTTATTATTACACATTTGATTTAGATTTGGCCAATAAATTTTCAAACATTTTGTTGATTACTTTATCTGAAGGATAATCTAATTCATGGGATGGCATTAAATATTGCTTATGAATTCATAGCTAGTGAATCCTAGTTCCGTTTACAGTATTAATGAATATGTACCAAGTTTACTATAATTATTATCAAAAACTTGTATTATTTGTGTTTCTGTGTGTAGTTAATGCAAAATACCTAGGCGAACTTTGAAATGTCCGGTGTTTGCCACGTACGTGCAGCTTCCCCTCCATCTCGACTGCTCCGAAAATATCGAGACAGCTTCATGTGAATAGTATCTGCTCATCAAATCTCATGTCTGTAGTAAAAAAAGAAATGCAATTATTTGATACTTTTTTGGTCACCGCGACGAAATGATAAACAATAATTTTTTGATAATAGTGGAGGCTAAGCATGCTTTTTCAGCAGTAGATTGCTTAAGCATCAAAATTATATCAAGACTAAATGAAACCCCCTTGCAACAACATTGCAGTGCTTTTTTTTCTGGCATAATGCACCCAAACGGCGTTTCGGAAACTATTTTGGATGGTTTTTTTAAATGTTTCAAAAGTAATATTAAAAAAATATTCAAGATAAATTATATTTGATCTATTTATGCTCTAATGATACGATATGACTTCGTGAAAGCAATATTTACTTTAAATTAGGATTTAAATATCATTTTCTTTAATAAAAGCTTAACAAGATGAGAGTTTTTACAAATGTTGATACATATAGCGTCGGCCATCTTGGATGATATACAGTGTTGTTACAAGTAAGATCACTGTATGTAATACACAAATTGTATGTAATAGTATTATTGTTTGACATAACATGTGGCATTCATAACTCAGATCTTTCCAAAGCCGATATACAGTGTTGTTGCAGGGGTGATTTCACATTACTGCTTTGCTATTGCTTTATATTATTTATAACAATTATTTCACATTCAAATTGTTATTTGTCAAATTTGAATTTTTTGTTCAAAGATTTCTTATTTATTTATTTAAATATAAATATCTTACATAATTTATATGTATTTTTTCTTTTTGGGATTTTCTAATCCAGGGATGGTCTATTAATTATTTAATAATTTACTAGTGATGATTGATTAACGTAATTCTTCAAGCAATGACTGGTACACTAGAAAGTAAGCCTCCGACAGTTAAATCTCAGTTACCCATCATCGACACAGTCACGTAACAGTTTACCATATCACTATTCGTTACTTAATCACGCCTTGCGAAAGGATAGGCAGAGAGGATACAGTGCCACACTCTTCTGCCCTTACACATCACTCATGCTTTGTTCAATTTCATACATCTTCGCGTGCATGCTCATTAATTTGCTTATATTTCCAACTAACAAGAGTTTTCGAGTGTCTGGTATATCTGATTGTGCTAGATCTTTTGCTGACATCTTCTGTCCCCGTTGTTTTCAATATTGTCTCAAATATATTTTCTTTTTTTACACTCATCTTTCACAAACTCAAACCACCTCAGTGACCTTTTCTTATGAATTCTTTATTAATTTTATCTGTAAAGTAAAACCTTAACCAAATAAAGTCCCATATCTTAGTGTACATGAATAAATTCTTATTCTTTCAAACGGTTTTTTAACAAAATTTAAATAACCCGTTTACATATTGCATCTTGTACGAATATGAGGTTGTTTTCTTTCAGAGTCTTCTGCAGCACTTCTAAATGATGGAATTAATTCAAGTGAAGCAGTTCTGTTTTGTCCCTTTGGAATTTGGACTAATTTTCATCTATCGGCTGGAAATAGTAATATTGATTCCTCAAATGTTTTGAAATTTATGTTTCTCTTGGTTATTTTGATTGACAGAAAAAAACCCTATAACCCCCATAACTCAGAAAATATTAAATTATATTTATTACATTACCATTGGACTGAATGAAA
This sequence comes from Eubasilissa splendida, assembly GCA_031772225.1. Taxonomy (NCBI): domain Eukaryota; kingdom Metazoa; phylum Arthropoda; class Insecta; order Trichoptera; family Phryganeidae; genus Eubasilissa; species Eubasilissa splendida. Next base: position 26,873,461 of record CM062859.1, read on the forward strand.
GTTGAAAGTGAAAAATGAATGGAATGATAAAGGAATAATTTTTTGTATTTTTGGAGTAAAATGAATGGATTATTTTGTAAATTGAGTCAAAACTCTGTTTTATTCACTACACTTTTCATTGTAATAAATGATATAACGTTTTCGGGACCATGTTCCCATTATCAATATTAACTTCAGTCTAAATTCATTTGATAATAGTAAATTACAACTTATACATAGTTGCGCCAAAGGACGAAAATTAGACATTCTAGAAAATTTTGAAATATTTAATAATAAAAATAACAATAAAAACAATTAATATTCAAATACCACCCATTACATCCCCTCTCTTATCCATTAACTCCAAACGCACCATATATTACTGTCTGAAAGCATTTTTAATTTTAGTTGAACTATAATTTTGATAATGGGAAGATGTTCCCGAAAACGTTATATATCATTTAACACAATGAAAAGTGTAGTGGAATAAAACAGAGTTTTGACTCAATTTACAAAATAATCATGGAATTCCACAAAGTTTCACCATAAACCTTTGAATAGTTATTAATGTATTGTTTAAAATTACAACTATAGAATGGGATTTGTGTGCAGCGGCTAAACTAGGATGGGCAATCATTTTTTATATTGAGAACCATATACAATTAAATGGGTTTACGAAATGTTTTTCAGAAGAATAATAGTAACCAATTGAGTGTTTTTGTTTTGTAACTTACAAAATTATCAAAGAAAGGGTGTCATTTATTTACGACTGTAATTGTGTTTGAATGTAACTATGATTGGTAACTGATTATTCATAAATAAATGCATGTACAATAATTTTTTAAAGTGATGTTGATGTCATATTTTTTTATAACTACATATGTATATATATTGTATTATTGGTTTAATTACCGAGTAAGCATTGTAGGTAGTTTTTTTCAGTTTTACTTGGCACTAGTATTTAAACTAATTGTTCTTCTCTGTCGATGTTGATGTCGCTAATCCAGGATGTCAAGTGTTTTACACTGATAACAGATGCAAGTGTTCTTGAATCTAACAAAATTAAAGGTATTATAGTGTACTGTAATTCTGGCATCCATCAGGAGCTTGGGAAGGATGAGCTAAAATGGAGAGACAATGTCCTCAAAGTCATATCTATCTTAGAGGTCCAGGTTAGTAGAAAGAAACGGCACAAAACAAAAATCAACAGAGGAATACTCTTGAGGAAGCCAAAAACCGCCAGGGGTTGTAGAGCCAATAGCGATAATAAATTACCGGCTTCAGCAAAATAAATACTAGTGCATAGGTCATGCAAATTTGACACAAGCATTGACAATTCAGTGAATAGAAGATAATGTTCATGCAATTTTAGTATATGGAACATTAGATTCTAGTTTCTTTTTTATGAGTTTATTTAGTATATAAATTTTAAATAAGGCTTTTTTTTCAATTCCTTAGAGTCTACAACACTCTGAGTACTCTACATGTGGCTAGACCGCCTAATCTATTACTACAAGTGCATCAGCACAATTCACTTTGACACTTTTACTAACTAGTTTATTACAATTAATATCTTAAATGTTTTATAATCATATATGAATTGGAAGGGTAAAAAGTTTAATTAAAAGCCCTGAATGTCCTCAGAGTTAGATTTTCTTAAAGACAAGTGGCTACGATGACTCGGACATGTGGAAAATGGTTGCTATTCAAATCTTTATATCAGCACCCCAGAGGTAAACTGTGTTAAGTCCATTTAAAAAAAAAAGATGTTATCTCCTATTTCTTCTAGAAATTAGTTTGTCTTTCGTATTATGAAATAAAATAAATAACTATCATTCAAGTACAAATGATCCTTGGTTATAATTATTTTATTTGCCTTTAAATGGCTCTATTGTAAAATTTTGTTTTCGTCACACTTTTCCTCTGGGGCGCTGATATATAGTTAACTTTGCGATGCCAAGAGGTTTCACAGAGACACCAGTGAGAGGATTCTACCAGAGACATACCAGTACGAAGGTGGGCAAAGAAACCAACGATAAACATGAAATGACAGCGAGCAAATTAGCAGCCTGCATCATGGTACTGCAGGATATGTGATCGCCTGTGAGTCTTGAATTGGGTTTCAGTTGACTTTATAAACATGGGTGCTGGATCTCCATTATCTCATCTAGACAGGAGACCGCAATCTAGAGATGCGGTAAAGTTCTTAGTGTGCAGGACTAATGGAGTGAAGTGTCATTTACAGTGGTGCAACTATGCCAATGCAATACATTGGGGCTTTTATTAACCTTTTAACTGCCAACTCTATTTGAAATGGAATACACCACATAGGCTTTAAGGGTCTTGGCTTATTTATCAAAAACTGGTACCTGTCGTCCACAGATGGCAAAATGATTAGAAAATATGACTTTAATCCCTACAAGTTTGCAAGGTCCAAAAGCTCATGTTAACATACTTATAGCTTGGCATGACATACAAAATGCGCTCGTGGTATTTAAAAGTTATCCACAGAATTAAATGAAATGATGACATTTAAAAGTTTTTCTTGTGTACTGCAAAAACATGTGCAAACATTATCGATGTATTCAGTAGTACCCCGTTAATACATTTCTGTCGGGTACTTTCCTGCGCAAACATGGTGACGTAATGCGCGTAAATAATCAAGGGTTTTGCAAAAAAATATTCTCTTTTGAGCAAGATTATTATTTAATCTCTTATTTTTACACATGTTGTTTATCAGTCCAAGAAAGATAAAAATATATTTTGATTAAAAATTGTCAAATGGGTGTGAGGCGTACCATGTGCTCTCCAAATTTAACATTATGAAAAGTAATTACATATGTTAATTAAGTAATTACATATAATTACAAAAATGATGGGATAATTTATCATCTATGATTTTTGTTCCTTGTATTATATTTTTCCCTTTTTATTTAAGTGCTAATATTATTTTTTATGGTAAATTTATATAATTTACTGTTGAAATAAAACAGGCTGTTTTGATTTTATTGCTCTAATATATTAATTTGATATCTTATCTACATGATATCCAAAGGAAATGATGGAGTTAATTTTCAATTAAAATATTTTTATTTAAACTGTTTTGTTAGGGATTATTACAGTGGACTGTATGAAAGAAAATATGGAGGGAGAAACAGGATGACACAGTACTTTGAAAACTACCCCTCACCTTTTGTAGTCCTGCTCCTCTCTTCACTCTCAGCAATTGAAGGATCCCTCGACGGACGCTGGCAGTCACTTTTAAGATGCTCAAAGTAGTTGTAGAAGGTACCGTCGGCCACTTTGCAAAGTATCTCGCGATATAGGTAGATGATCGGCGCGTACTCGAAAAAGGTACAGGATGTAATGCTTACAGGACGGCGATCAAATTAACACTGATTCCCGCATTGATGGACAAGTAGGTAGAACCAAATATGTGTCGGAAGGTTGGAAAGGAATCTGTATTAATATCCTTCCCACAGTTAGACGCTAGTCCAGTGAACGGGTATTAATACCCTTCCCACCATAAGTGTGTTAATATGTCATGCTTGGGACCAGACAATTACCGTAAAGTTAAAATCCTATTCGCTTTAAAGCGAAACAAGTGTTTTTTTCAATTGCTTTCGCATGTAAATTATCTCGCGAAGTGTAAATATTGTATGAGAAAAGAGACTAATTTAATTCTTACTTTTTAATGAATAAACCAAGGATTGCTAATATTCATACATATATGTATACAATACTTATTTAGGGGTGGCATTTTTCTCATTCTGCATTGGGGCCCAATTTTTCTGGTTACATCACTAGTCATTTGCGTATGCATGTTACTGTGTGTGTGCTTAGTGATATACTCACCTAGTGTCCAAGTGGGAGATATTAACGTCATTCCATGAGACTAGTTAATCCTATTTTTAAGTTATGTTAATGGAGCACAAACACATAGTTTAACATGAAAATGGTAAGAATACTGATGTAATATGTATGTATACTGTTTCAGGCACTATATAAAGGTGTCCAGTAGAAAAAATTCAAGATTAAATTGTAATTGCTCGTAAACTATCAGGGTGAGGTAAGTGGGAGGAGTATTGTTCGACACGCGTGATTTGCGGATTTTTCAGTCGTAATGAGTCAATGGTCGGGAGCGCACCGCGCATTCGCTGTTGAGCAATATTTAAAGTGCGGTGATTCATTGGTTCATGCGCGTCACGCTTTTTGTACTCACTTTAATATTTGATGGGCCGAGCACGCAACTTATGGGGTGTTGGGTTCAAAAGTTCAGACAGGAAGGGACAATGGTTAACCAAACTTCTCCGGGACCGTCAACATCAGCAGCAACGCCACAACATGTGGTTCAAGTTCGACATGAAATTATGCGCAATCCATATAAATCGATAAGGAAGATTACAGCCTGTACTGAAATAAAAAATCAACAGTGCACGTTATTTTGAAAAATAAACTACAGTTTCACCTATACAAACTGCAAATCGTGCAGTTACTCAACGAAAATGACTATTGTTTACGTGAAACCTTAGCGAGAACAATGCTGGAGCGCTCGGAAATATATTATTTACTAACGAAGTACATATTCATATCGATGGCTATGTTAATAAACAGAACATGAGATACTGGTGTGCCGACAACCCAAGGGAACGCCATCGAAAACGTTTGCATTGTCCAAAAATGACATTGTGGTGTGCAATTTCTGCCCGAGGGATAATTGGCCCTTAATCTCTTGAGAGAAATGGACGGCATTTAGACAATATTGTTTTTTTTTAAATTTAATATTAAACTTGAAAATTTTCCACTGGACACCCTTTATTATACAATATATTGATTAAATAAAAATAATGTTAATATGTATACTGTTTGCACACTTTATTTAAATAACTATGTTCTTACGATTAATTTTATTTTTCAGGTAACTGCGATCTTCTATATAGTTTCCAACTTAGCATTTTTGAAAACTGAAATTGATGATTACATAACCCTTGACTGTTACCACTCCTGGAATGTGATATTACATATTGGTCACATTATATGTGGCGTAATCCAACTATTTCATGGATTATGTCTGTTTATCGCCATGAAGAGTGTAAGTATATTGAAAATTTTAAAAATAAATTCTTTACTTGGATGCTGATCTCAATTCCCAATACATAATATAATTGTTAGTTTGAGAATGATTGACAAATCAGCATCTGTCAAAGTAACATGTACCATAAAATTAGAACTTGCATCTTTGCTGAAAAACAAATGAATGGTTATACGGGTGGCCCAAAAAAGTGAGAACATTTTGTAACACATGAGTTATTTCAAAACATAATATAATTATTTATAATATTTAATGTAATTTTTTTTGCACAATATTTAGCTAATCGGAAATTATCAAAACACCCCACATTGCATAGTTAACTGGATTTAAATCTGGGATGTTCAGTGGCCACATGCCTGGCTTGATGAAATTAACATTCTCGCGTCAAAGAAAGTTGATTGTATTTCTGGTTGTGTGAGATGGAGCTCCATCCTGCTGTAATGTCCTCCAGGAGCAGTGACCAGTCGCAATAAAGGCCCATTTAATATATGGTCACCAAAATGGAGTCTCACAGAGAGAGCAATATCAAAAATCCAGGCTGCTAAATATAATATCTTAAGGAAGTAGCGCGAGTAACATTATTGGACCGAGTGAGGTCCAAGGGAGACCCTCACTTCCAAATATAGGAAAATACATCCTGTGAATGGTAGAAAGAGACAAAACTTAAACCCATATCTCAAAATACAATTTGACAATGAGACTACATATGTGACCAAGCTTCATCTACAGGTGGGCCAAAAAATTCAGAACATTTCGTAAAATGTGATATAATTACATCAAAATTAGTTCAACTATATCAACAATAGCTTAAATAGTTTACTAATTTACTTACTTATCTATATTACGTTTTATTTCGACAATTTCCGGTCGTCATCTTTGATTATTAATTTTCCCATTGTTTATATTTGGTTTTTTCAAATTGTTGCCCAGAATGACAAAAATCACTACAGAAGACCATATTCTGATCATAAATTTACAAATTGAAAATCTTTTGTGCGCTGGAAAATGATCAAAGAGTTTCAAAACAATGCCTGGAGTATAGCTAGATATCACAGTAGGACGGAAGTGGGGTGTTTTGATTAGCTAAATATTGTGCAAAAAAAATTGCATTAAGAATTATAATTAATTATATTATGTTTTGAAATAACTCATGTGTTATGAGATGTTCTCATTTTTTTGGGCCACCTGTATGTATAAGTTGTGAATGTTAGTGCTGCCATATTTGAACATGTTTTTTTTTTCCAATTCTTTAGAGTCTACGATACTCTGAGTACTCTACATGCGGCTAGACCGCCAAATCTACTACTACAAGTGCATTAGCGCTAATCGCTTTGACACATTTACTAACTACCTTATTCTAATAAACTTCATAAGTGTTTTATATTAATACATGAATTGGAAGGGTAAAAAATTTTGATAAAAAACCCTCTAAACAATTTACTGGAAGTTAAATAATTCAAATTAATTATGCGCGACACTTTATGTACAGTGCCGCCTTATTCTAACATAATACTTATAGGTAAACTAAAGTAAATTACTACTAAACTTAAGAATATTGTTTTTATTTTTACAAAGTCATTTATTGGAGTTCAGTCGACGCTGTCCGCTTCTGTGTGCATCTCAGTCCGGAGGATCGAGCGCGTTACTTCGCTTCAGAAAATAGTGCCTGGGCAATTTGTGTTTGTATCTGAAAGGCATGAGACTGATGTGCTCGTACGAGCCGAGAGCTCAGATGAGGGGATTATCTTGAGAAATATGGGAGCAAGATTTGTGGAAGTTTGCCGATAATTTATCATAGCATTGCATTATTGTGTTCACCTTGTGCTGGTGGTATAGTCTAGTTAAATTTGTTTTGGGTGTGGTGTTGTGTATGATTTTAAGTGCTTTATTTTGAATTACTTGGAGCTGCATATACTTTGGTTGAATTCTTGGGTCCATGAAAGATGAGCGCTGGCTTTCGTAGAGCAGTTGCAAGCGCTAGTGGTGCCATCTATGAAGTTAAGTTGATTTTAAGATAAGTTGTATTTGGTGGCACCATCTATGGAATCCAGCTGATATAAAAATTAGTTGACGGTACATATGTTGTTTTTTTGTTTCAGGAAATTTTCGGCTTCTTGACGGCAACTGTGATTATTGGAATTTTAGACATTTGTCTTATCTTTCCGATGATTATAATTCAATCGAATTTTAGTTTGATCGATGGATTTACTATCACTGGAATTGCGCTTTTGATGTTTCTGCCATTTATTATTGGTAAGCTAGAATTACACGCAGATATATATTATCTTCCCAATAGTTATTTAACATCTGGCTCTATCAGCTTTAAACTTATGCATATTGATTTCCCGTCTTAGTAGAAGCTTTGTTAAATCAGTTTAGTCCTTGTGTGCAGTATTAGGAATAAAATTATATTTCAAGTGATTGCCCTAGATGCCTGGAGTTATTATTTGTTTCTTTTCTTTCAGTTATGAAGTTCTACATACTAATTGGCGTCACTAGCCTCCGGAAGAAAATCTTATCTAACTTTGGAAGAGAACCTACAAGTAACGTAATACTTTATCAATAAGAATCATAATACGAAGTATAACTTTGTTATACGCGCTTGTGTGTGAAAATGTATTGACAACTCGTGCAACTCAGTATTACACACACACCAGTGTTCCCTCTACGCTGCACAAAGCTCATAAAATATTGCTGCGCACTACAACTGCAAGTCTCCACCCGTCATTCTGACAAAATAAGTAAACGTTACATTAAGCGTTTCCCCAAATTTCAACAAAATGGCACTTCGAAAAAATAATGAAATTGTTTCAAAGAATTTAAGTACGAGAATCTTTACCGTGGACCATAACATACAAGTTTTGAATATTTCAAAATATTTTATGGTTCGGTGACAAGCTGAAAACCACCCCCCAATATTAGTGCAGATATATTTATATTTTTGCAGCGCATGTAATGAAAATTGTTAAAACATTGTAGTGCAAAAATATTTTACTACGCGCAGCAAGAAAAAAAATTATAGAGAAGATTGTTGCAGGATACTATTCATAAATTATATTATTATTGTTATTATGATTATTTAAAAAACACAAAATTATTTCCAGTATATTAATTAAAAATCCAGAATTAATTTTGTAGCCGTAAATACTTCGATAGCTAGTCCTGTACAGTAATACAATCTATGCAAATCCAAAATATGCTAACCTTTGTGAAACTGGGCTGGTAGACGCCGACGTCGCTCTCCTTGCAGTTTGGTGGTCCTTAACTCTGCTGGCCAGCCTCAGAAAACTTTCTCACAACCGATAATCCGAAAATATATAATACAAAATGTTTTTATATCACCACATAAGTCTGTCCGAACCGAAAAACTGTTTCTTTCCAGTAACAGCTTTGCTTTTGTTTTCTGTTTTTAAATCCACACAAAAATAATACACATATTCAAAATTTTTTACCAGGCCTATCTATCGAAGTATAAAAGCACGTAAACAAATTTCATTATGTTATTACGGAATCTTTTTCATTTTGTTTATGTCGTGTTTCATACAGAACAAATACTATATCTCCCTTTTTGTATTTTCAGGTATTGTCAATCTTCATATAATTTATCAGGTGTAATAATTGTGCAGAATTAAAGCTGATAAGTGTAGTGTATACCGAGAAGATTCCGGATGTACGCAGTCAATGAATTAATAAAAACCAGGTAAAAATGGTTGGAACTAACGGGAGTTGGACAGAACTAACTAGGCAAATTACAGTCCGTGTGGCATTCACATGTTGTTCATTATTGTCCGTGTGGTAAAAAAAAAGTAATATATATGTAACATGGTAAAAATATAATGTTGTACATATATGTATACTTCGAAAATTTAATTAAGTAGTTCACGTTGTCTGCGCACGAAACCTGCGCAGTAGACCGTTTACATAGCAAATAATCTGAGTTTTATACTTTTAAAATCAGCAATGTTATCTTTGTGGTTAAGATTCATATTTTTATTTTTTATCTTTGTTTAATTAAACAAAGATAAAAAATAAAAATAATAATCTGAGTTTTGTTTCAAAACCAAAACCACTTGAATTCTGCGCACTTTATACCTAGCAATATATTGTTTACTTCATCCACGTGTTTTTTATTTGGCTTTTGGTGCAGTAAACTTATAACTTTTATATAAAGTGCATCTGTATATGTAGATATCAGTCAATGAATTCTTGAAATACTCTATATTATGCATTATTACGTTGCGATCCAGCTCTGGCGGATGACTGGCAGATGTGCATCATCACCAGCCTAGCTTAGTCTGGGTGTGTGTGTGTGTCGGCTGCTACCTCGGGTGGGTGAAAATAGGACTAATTCATGCAAAACACTATATCACATGATAAACAATATAATTTTCATAAACAAGAGTTTGCCTGGCAAAGATGATTGCACGATTAGAGTTCTGATTCCTTTCACCATCCAGTTGTCCAAAGAGTAGAGTTAACTACGAGTTTGGGGAAGTCTGGCTCACACTAGATTACCGGTAGTGGTGTGTGACCGTCGTGGTCCTGGACGTCACGACGACCGTATCAAAATTCCTCTCGACTTCCGAGAAGTTCCAAGTGTGGCCGTCTTGAGCCGCTCTGAGTGGGATGACCTCGACACGCTCTGCCCCCGCTCACTGACAGTCTTCGCACTAGTCCCAGTGAGGAGATTCTTCCCATGCGCGGGTGGACCAAGGCTCAGACTCTCTTGATCCACCGTGCCTAATACAATCCTATGTTTGCGATGTCTTTTTTGCCATTCCAGGCGAAGCACCCTAGCGCACGTTCCTCGCTGCTTGCCTGTCTAACCAGAAGTCCCCTTTTCTGGCCAATCACTGAATCTTTATAACAAGTCACCGTGCAAATTTAAATGTGACAGCATATTGTGTTTAAACACGTTCGTAACGTGTCACATATACTTATCTAGCATGAAATATGCTTATATATTTTTATCTTTGTAATCAGAAATCTAGCAGCATGTATTATTTTTACATCATTTGACTGTCTACTATTCTGAAAAACTTTACATCCTAAAATAAAATCCCAAATATAAACATATGGCACTGAGACAGCAGTGCTGATAACGGGATATGCAGAGGTGAAGAGTATCGCTGCAAGTAATGGAAAGAAGTATTGGGAATTGCTCTTAGGGATCATAAGATAAACAGAGAGAGCTGCTGCAGAAAATATGGATTTAATGTCTTATTTGTGACCGGCGAAACATAAAACTGTTTGTTGTGTATATACCAAATATAATAGAATCATAATAATAAACTATAAAATGTCATTAAAAAAAAATAGAATTTGGCTGTTTTATTTATTTTTAACTTTGACTTATTCTCACCCCGTTGATTTCTGGTGCTTTGAAACATTAAAAAATGTTACTTTTACTTATATTCGGGTAGCTTTATACTCAAGTAGGTATATTCAGTGGCAGAGAGTAGGCACAAACTTAGGTTATGCTGTTACAGACTAATTATTTATTTATTAGACATATGTACATGTAACAGAAGTAAATAGATATGATAAACATAAGATACAATTATATTGCAATTAAATACTCGTAGTTTATTGTGTGGGATGGAGTAGACTCCACCTCTGATATATACAGCATTGTCCTGGTTACTTTGCTAGACTGCAGTCTGTGTTAAAGTAGACAGTTTTTTTCATGCTGAAAGATAAAGATTCAACAGGAATAAAAATAAAAATAGAGAAAAAGAAAATAAAATATGTAGTGAGTGTCGTAGAACTAGTGAATTATTAGTGTAGGCACTGTATAATAAGTATGTTAGAATGTTGAATAGCGAAGCTTCTGATTGATCTCTACCCAATTGGATCATATGTTGGGTCCATATTTGTCTATCTTATTGGAAGTGAATGATATCCAGTTGGTGGTGAGTGTGTTATACAGTTTCAGAATTAAGAATGTGTTTGATAAAATGTCATTGTTGCTCTTGGAACTGGCGTGTAGATGTTCGTCGTTTGTCTTGTGTTGTGTCCATGATTTAATAATAATAATACGATGCTAACTAAGTATACAATAGGTATACTAGTTAGTTACAAAACAATTCTATCAATTTAAATTTAGAATATAGCTCCTCATATTTAGCTAGTAAATTCAGACATTCAATGAAATTACCACGATTCGCAGGTTCAACAGACTGACACCTGAATTGCATGAAAACAAGTCATGTCAATTAAACACTGAATAATATTTTGTTACGGTTTCTGTCTACTTTTTCATTATGACGAATAATTATATTTCTACTTACTGCTCACCGCGTGGCCGGGACAAAATGCCACACCGGCCGGGACACCTGGACCAATGTGTCGAAACCTGGATAATCCTGGTCAATGGTCAAACCGGAACGTATGGTAAGCCTATGTATATTGCTTATCAACAATGCCAATGAATTCATTTGATTTACTAATGTTAGTAAATGATGGAAAGAACATCTTATTTATTATTCTGTATTAAAAATTCACAAATAAACTGAATATGAATGTTAATTAACAGGGATTGGCAATTGAAATAAATTGATTGTAATAAAATTAAATAAATTAGAGAATTAAAATTGTATAAATAAAAAAAATATTTTTAGATACAAGTCACACAAATTAATTTTTCTATTTGTGATTGTTTTGAGGTCACTTATGACGTGCGACCTTTCCTGCTCAGTTTTTAAATACTTTTGTGGAAATTGACAATGTAAAGATTATAATTAAAATTGCAACAATGGTTTGACGTGATTTTGTACGTGTCTTATGCGTACAAAATGTGTTACTTTTATTTTTATAATGATTATCAGAGATATATATGTAAATGTTATCTGTGCCATAATACGTGTCATATAAATGAATTTCATATGTATTTTTATATTCATATTTATATTTCTTTTAATACCTATAAAATAATGTTCTTTATTTGTACTTATTTTATTGCTTAAATATATTCAAAGTTTATATTCATGTGTAGGTTTTATAATTTACAATTAACCCTTCCACTATACCTCTTTCTGCTTCCTCCCAGATATTGGTTCTGAACTCAAATTTTACTGGACTAAATGTGATACTAATTGTTTGAATTGAATTGAAATGAAGTTGATATCTTAAATATTAATTAGAAAGATATACATATAAAATCAATTTATCGAAAAATATTGTAGTTGCGCCATCGGGATTCGAACCTGGATCTCTTTCCTAACCGAGGAAGGTGCATTATCCAACTATGCTACAGCGACAATATTTTTAGCGACAATTTTCGAACCTATATGTTATCTTTTTGATATTAATACATTTAATCGTTCCATTATTTGAAAGAGCTATCGACCTTATTTTTACAGAATCTCAAATACCTTTGAGTAAACTGATAGCAGACGCCAGAATTATCAATTCATTTTTATTAAATTTTGGACACATGCATACAACTTTATTATTAGGAGAATTATTCTCCTAAGAAGTTAATATCATTCCCATGAGCTGTCCATGAAGCCTTATAAGAAGAAGTTATCAATTACATCTGCTTACATGTTTCTAATATAACAAGAAGATATGTCTATGACATAAGGTCTAATAATATAGATGGAGGGATGAGAACGCGTTCTCTTGTCTCCAATATCTCAAGTGCGATAACAGCAATGCTGGACACTTAATTTAGAATTAGATAAACCAACAGGTGAGAAGAAAATCCGAGGTTGCTGATATTGTGCAAACTGTCGCCAAGCTGAAGTGGGATTATGTCGGACACAGCCAGACAGGACCGGGGGTCATGGAAGATACATAGGGAGGTCTATGTTTAGCAAATGGAAATGAGGTATCAGAGGAGAAAATTAACAAATATAATATTTTTACCAGCTGGCCTCATTGGCTACATGAATAATTGTAGATATCAAAACCCTATTGTATTGTTTCCAAAGATGTTCAACTCCTTTCTATTCTCCTAGACAACACCTGTTATGTACTCTTACATGGCATGGATCTCTGCAGTTAAGGTTTATTTAATACTGAATTAGAACAAATTTTCCATAATGTGAACAAATAACTTATTATTAGGAGAACATATTCTTATTGCGAAGTTGAAATTATTCAGAACATAGGTATGTGATATTTTAAATACTAATTAATACATTTAATTAGTATTTAAAATAACTCATTTATAATCGTGGTGTTTCCTTGAGGGTGGACAGATAGTTTTTTAAGGTGGTGTATATTTTATTGTTCTCTATACTGATAGCTGTGACAACTTTGCTTCGTGTTACTTAGGTGTTCTATCCTCTGATTGTATCCTTTGTATTGAAACACCGACTTCCATATGACAATATAATTTATTAATCGAGAGTACAGAATTTAACACGTTATACACTTTAAGATTGAAATGATTATCTGAAGGAGCTGAGAAGAAGATACCGTTCTCTGGCCGTCCGTGCAGCACCTTATCATGCCTTGCATTTCCCCCCGCTCATACTCCCACACACGCATACACATGTATTGCACAAGTGACAGTTCTCACAACAGCGTTGACACAACCTATGATTTCAATTAGTCATGTCTTTTTTGGCCATCCTTAGCTTAATTGAAAATATTTACCATCATTCATCTTAATGATATAATTATAAAATTTCATGTAATTTATTTAAAATTTCAACTAAGGATGCTTTACACATTCGTGGCGGCTCGTGCGCATCGTCCAGATGTTCCTCGTTCTGTCATTTCTCAGTATTGTGCCATCCTACTCGAACAAAGCGGAAGTGTTCAAGGAAGGCCAGACTGCGCCGTCCGGCGGGCATGACACATACGCACCACAGATGTGCACCAACACATGCAGGATAGGAGGCGGTCTGCGGAACAATCTGCGACCAGTAACCGTACAGATGCACATCCCGACTCTAACCTTCCACTAACCGTGCATCGTTTTTCCATTGTCTTTATATATTCTGTGTTATTTCTTGCTCTCGGTGGCTTCTCTCCGTAAACAAGCTTGGATAAGAATGCTTTTCACTTGAACACAATCAACCTTTCTACAAATTTAATTGTTATTATACAAAACACCATTAAAGAGCATGAGAGAGAGAAAGAGAAAAAAATTACAATATTTTTTGATTTAATAACAGTTTGCATGTTTTGAAAATTTATCAACAGAAACAAAATACAAAAATATCCATGAAAATAAAACTTTTTTTTCCTTTTTAGACACTTACTTTAAAATGGCATAAGAGATACCTACCATCCAAACACTTTGCCATGCTATAAGAATTTTGTAAAAAAATTCTGCTATCGTTGCCACAAAGCATATTTGCAGTGTTTATGGTAATAAGTTGAGTGTATGTACGTGTTGACAATGGTTTAAAGGAAATTTGTCTTAATGATGAGCCCCTGGAAGTATTGACAGCATCATAGACCTGGGGCCCTTACGGTCCTGCCCACTCATCGAAATAAAAATGATGAGGCCCTAGAATCGTTGTACCTTATATGTATAGGGTGAATATTATGTTTCAGGCCAATTTTGTTTGACCTCCAATTTGGTTTGGCAACTATTTATCAGTTCAAATTTGGTAGTCGTAGGAAGTAATTACAATTTATTATGGAGCATCTAATGCGGCTCAATATTGATGACCCTGACTTTTGGAAAGACATCATCATGAGCAATGAAGCTCATTTTAACTTGGCGGGTTTTGTTATTTAACAAAACAACCATTATTGGGGCACTGAAAATCCTCAAATGATATACCAACGATCTCTACACCCAAGCAGAGTTACAGTATGGGCCGGCGGAATCATTGGGCCCCATTTCTTTCAAGGTGCAAGAGCCAAAGTTGTAACCATTAATGGTGATCGCTATTGTCACTTGGGTCGATTGTGGTTTCAACAGGACAATTTTGCGAGAAATCGAGACATCGGTCTGGAACATAATATGTACCTATAATACGGGACTGATAATGCATGTAAAATTAAACAATGCAATGTTATTAGCAGAAATCAAATATAATCCAACATAAACAATTCAAAAGTTCACTCGAAAAATTATTCTAAAATAAAAAAGACTAAGTATACTACTTTTCACAGATTTCAAAGTACCAAAAATAATAAACGTATACAAAAAAAATTTAATAATCCAAATTTTCAAAATTAAAAATCATTTAAACTTTAGAAGCGAATTTCGATCTACGAGATTTAGAGACCAAATTGATATTCCAAAACTAAAAATATCACTATACTTATCAAGCCATCAAATTTTTTAACAATCTTCCCATCACAATTAGAACAATTACAGACTACTATCAATTTGTATCTGAAGTAAATAAATATATACACAGACTAACTGAAACATAAATTATCTCGTATATACTCCTTCTCTATGCACGAGTCCTACTCTCATAGAGAAGAAATAAATGAAATGAAATATATATATATCCTACCGATAATTCTAAATTCTAAAATTCAAGAGTTGTCTAATAAACTACCTTGTCCCTGGTCAACTAAATGAAAAATAAATTTGTAATGTATATACACAGACTAACTGAAACATAAATTATCTCATATATACTCCTTCTCTATACACGAGTCCTACTCTCATAGAGAAGAAATAAATGTTAAATGAAATATATATATATCCTACTAATGATTCTAAATTCTAAAATTCAAGAGTTGTCTAATAAACTACCTTGTCTCTGATCAACTAAATGAAAAATAAATTTGTAATGTCTAGATAGAGGGTATTTGGGTACTGCACAATTTGAAGGGACTTGTAAATATTCCACAGAAGAAAATCAAACTTTCTATTTATATGCAACTATCAGTGAAATGATGATAGCAATGAACTGACAGTTGATGTATTGCAATAATAGCAATAACTCAAATCATGATCTGCATTATCAGTTTTGGGTATTAAGGTACGCACTCATCTGCGGAGTGCGGTCAGTACTTTGAAATACGTGTACTTGACTAGAATTTCTGCGAAATAAATCAAAATATGTAACTCATAATATTCTTATCATTATCATCAGAATTTAATTCATATTCCGTCAGTTAAATACTGAATCTAGTTTATTTCATTATATGTACTGACTGCATGCGCTTGGTAATCTTTAACATCATCAGCAGCGCTGTAATCCAGGGTGAGTCTTGGCTGCCTGCAGGATTTGTCATTGTTTCCTTCAATCTTTATACAAACTTAAACTATAATCAAGAAATGTTGCATAAGAAATATACATTTATATAATGTATTTTTTATAATAAAACTAATAATTTTTAACCACGCATTTATTTAAATGATCAAACATTAAATCGTTTTTAGTACAAAAAATATATAAAAAGTCACATTTTCCTTAACTACTTCTTAAAAATATATATACTATAAAAACATTACTTTCCTCTAGATTTAATGACAATCATTTCATCGATAACATACAATTTAATTATTGAGATATTTGTATCAGATTAACTAAACTTATCTTAACATAATCAGCACGATTTAAAATAAGAAATGTAAGTAATTAGAATTATTTATTTTTTGTTGGGTTTGGGTCAACTTCCTGACAACCAACTGAATGCCAACTCCCCGATAGCCCAAAATAATTTAATATATGTAGATAATTTTTTATAAAAATGGGTTACCTATACCTAATTCATTACATTTAAATTGTTTTGGATATTGGTGTTGGAACTACTGTTTACAAAAGAATAGTTCAAAATTTAAATTTAAAGCGCATTTTAAATTTAAAACTCATTCAAAAATCAAGCAGTCTATGTAAAGGTGTTTTCTTAGAGGATTGTTTTACGAATTGGCAACGCTTTTTCCAGCAACAGCCAATTTGACAGCTGACGGCTGATTTGTGCTCAGTTTGGTTTGCCACATTTTATAGTCGACATAATCGTCCATCTGAGCAAGTAATTTGAATAACTATGGATCGTTTTTACACCACGTTTACTCTAAATGATAATACGCATTCGCAGAAACGTTGTACAGTGTGCACCAAAGAAGTTGCTGCTGCAATGAAGCGTAGTATTGAGGAGGACCCGAATGAGTCGATTCGCCATTATCCAACTATGTATTAATTTGAAAAAGTATAACACATAGGTTCGAAAATTTGTCATCAAAAGTACTGTCGCTGTATCATAGTTGGATAATGCACCTTCCACAGTTTGGAAATAGATCCAGGTTTGAATCCCGGTAGCGCAACAATAATATTTTTCGATGAAATTGATTTTATATGTATATCTTTCTAATTAATACATTTAACAAATAATCATTTTTAACTTATCTACCATAATGAATGCCTTTTGCCTACTTACAGACGATATATAAAATTATATTTTTTCTGGAAGTCAAGCTGAAGAGAACTTGAATTTCAGGAAGTTGGCTTGTCGGGAAGCTGGCTGTCAGCAAGTTGAGTAATTATTATAAGTGGTTCACTGTACTAGTGAATATTTACACTACCCCTTTGATTTCAGATAGGATTTCCTTCCTGAAGCTGGAGATGACTATCAATAAATACAGCTTCAGAACTGAAAAAAAAAAAGAATTAAATGCATTATATTAGTTAAACAGGGGACCAATTTGACAGGAATTTATTTATTTGATATATGTTTTGAGATTTAGAGTCATTCAAAAATTTCTCTGATGGGTTTACTGAAATATCAAATTTATATGTTGGTTGACATTTCAGGACTAGGAATGGTATCCTATAGCTAATGTAAGAAAGACCATAACTGAATGAACAGTTCAGTTCAGTTACCAATCAGGGGCATGACTAAACATGTTGGGCCACAATGCAAAATGGCCGCCTGCAAATATGAACCCAATATATGATCCAATCAGGTAGAGATGAATCAGAATCATGGCTATCCAACATTCTAACATAATTTATACGATACCTACACTAATACTTCACTAGTCCTACAACACTCCCACTACATATTTTTAATTTTTTTATACATATATTTTTTATTTCTCTTTTTATTCCTGTCGATGATTTAAATAACACCACAACAGCACGAAAAAAACAACTGGCTACTCTAACACAGACTTCAGTGTAGCAAAGTAGCCAGGACAACGCTGTATATATCAGAGGTGAAGTCTACTCCATCCCACACAATAAACTACGCGTATTAATTGTGTCTTATGTTTATTATGTTAGAACAAAAATATTTATGTCATGTAATAAATAAATAAATACACATATATACTTATATACGACATACAAATTTTGAGTTGGTAGTAAGAACAAAACTGTTCCATATATCTTCTATAATATTCACACTTTCTTGAAATAAAAAAAATACACACACAGGGTGGTCCAAAAAAAGTGAGAACATTTCGTAAAAACGACAGTTTACTAATTCACCTATTTACCTATATTACGTTTTATTTCGACAATTTCGGTCGCCATCTTATTGATTATTCATTTTTCCATTGTTTATATTTGGTTTTTAAAACTGTTGCCCAGAATGAAAAAAAACACTACAGAAGACCGTATTCTGATCAAAAATTTGCAAATTGAAAGAGGCGTAGCAAACTTGCCACAGACAACAAGCTTCTCCTATACAAGGCCGTAATAAGGCCTATACTCCTTTACGCAGCCCTCGTCTGGGGCCACGCGGCAAAGACACACATCAACAGACTACAATCCTTCCAGAATAAGGTCATCAGACTCGCTCTGAAGGACCCAAGATGGATCAGGATCACCCAACTCCACCACGACTCGGGCATTCCCACCATACGGGAATTCATCAAACATCTCTCCAAGCGTTTCTATGCTGAACTCCCCAAGCACCGAAACCCTACAATAAATTCTTTATCAACATACGATATAAGCCTACCATCGCGGATAAAACGTCCGAAATCAATACTTTTATCTCCTGCCCCAAGTTAGCAGCTAAATCCACGATAACTATGAACATTAAACTTTTCTCAGCTCACCATTTTTAAATCAAGCAAGGGGCTCATAGAGCCCGGTACTCCGATAAGACATTAGAACAAAGTCAAGCAAATTGAAAAATGTCGGGGCGCTAAGGAAATGATCAAAAAGTTTCAAAACAAAGCCTGGAGTATAGGGAGTGTCAGTCGGATTATCAAACAAATTGACAATGATGGTACAACGGAACGTAGGCCCGGAAGCGGTCAACCAAGGTCTGTTAGAACTCGACAGAATATCAAGCGGGCAAGTGAGCTAATTCGCAGTCAAGATGTATATTGAACATGATTTCTGATTAGCTAAATATTGTGCAAAAAAAATGAGAATTATAATTAATTATATTATGTTTTGAAATAACTCATGTGTTACGAGATCTTCTCACTATTTTTGGGCCACCCTGTATACGTTTTTAATAATTTATATTGCTTTACGGTGATAGTGTAGTTATTTACCGGCGGCTTAGGGTGACAAGCGCGAGACTACAAATTATGAAAAAAATGCAAAAAGAGTTTTTATATTAAATTACTAATCTATTACAGACAATAGTTTTAGAGGCACAAAGACAAAACTACCCTGTCGACAGTGTTACCTTTACATCATTTTGCACTGAAGAAAATTTAATTTAACATTTACTGTCCGGTGGGTCAAAACAAAACACGTCCGGCGGTGGTGGGTCATTTTAGACCCACCTCAAGTTTTCGGTTTTTAAACCGTTTTGTGGGAGATTTTTTAAAGATATTTCATTTTAAATATAATTTAATGGAATGGCATGATGTGCCGTAATGTTTCTACTAAAAAAATAAAGTTAAAAATTAAAAAATATTACGAATAATGTACATATTATCACGCATCAACAGACGCTCTACACAGCCAAAATACAAACATCCACCGAGCATGTGATCTTCTCGTCGGAACCCGAGCAGGTAGTGTCATAAAACTTACAGGTAGGCGCAACGCCCCTCACATAATTATATTACTGGCATTGTCTAGGGGCCGCCAGACGAAAATAAGTCAAAACAAATACATGGACGTATACCTGGTATCCTTTGTCTACCCGCTCAAAATATTGACAATATATGTTTCAGGTCAGTTTTTGAGCGTTTTTTCACGATTTTATCAATAACTCATTTAAATCTTGTCCGATAACGTTTATTTGTGTCTCAAATTATTTGAAAATATTTAATAAAAGATTATCTAGAAGGAAAACAGCATTAAACGAATATTTGTAGCATAATTCATATTTTTACAAACATCCAGGTCAAATCTGACTCACCACCACAGAGTATGTGTTAAACATTTTATTTCACTTTAGTTACTCTCGAGTTAATCTTAAAAACCAATCATTGTAAGAGTTTCATATTTGTATCATTAATAGAATTGATTTTTACTTATTAATACTTATTTCAATTTATTATTATTATTTCAAAACCACGATGTTCGTAGTTTCGCCCTTATTATTTATTTATTTATTGACTTACATATTTTTGTTATAACAGAGGTGAATATATTATAATATAACATGGTAATATGTTTATTGTGTGGGGTGGAGTAGTCTCCACCTCTGATATATACAGCGTTGTCCTGGCTACTTTGCTAGACTGAAGTCTGTGTTAAAGGAGCCAGTTTTTTTTGTGCCGTTGTGGTGTTATTTAATAAAGATTCGACAGAAATAAAAATAGAGATAAAAAATAAATAAAATGTAATGGGAGTGTTGTAGAACTAGTGAATTATTAGTGTAGACACTGTATAATGATTATGTTAGAATGTTGGATAGTAATGCTTCTGATTGTTCTCTACCCGATTGGATCATACATTGGGTCCATATTTGTGTAATCTTATTGGAGTTGAAGGATTTCCAGTTGGTACTGATTTGGAGCTAAGAACATGTAGAATCTTTGATAAAATGTCGTTGTTGCTATCGGAACTGGCGCGTAGATGTTTGTTGCTTGTCTTGTGTTGTGTCCATGATTTATTTCTTGGGGTGAGTTGTTGTTGGCATTGAAAAATTGGACGACTCTCAACATAAAGATTTGTTTAATGTCTAGTACATTATACTCTTTAAATATAAGATATTATACATGTGAGAAATTGTTTTTAAATTATATAATTCAATTTCTTGCAGATTTTAAAATGTATTACTCCGTATTAGCCGTAATGAACAGGATTTAAGTTGAATTCCCGAATGTTCGGTAACAACAGAACGGCAGTTTTGAAGCAAAAAAGGCGCCAAAATGCAAGTTATTGCATGAATTGTGATGAGGTGATTTGGTAGACACATGGCCAAATTATTATAACAGTCAAAAATTATTGGATGATATATTTTCTGGGAACACGATAGCAACATTAGCAAATAGTAGAGCAAATTAATTGAACAATGGGACAGGCGCCCGAATATGAGATAATGAATATCCGGTGACTTCTCAGGCAAGAGTGACACTGTCCACAATGGACGCCGTTCTGACGTCTGTTTAAATATCTTCTGAGAACGTTGGGAAAATAACATATATCTGTGTTAAATTTCTTCTGACTTCATCATCATCATCATCGCCAGTTGAGAGAAGCGTAGATCGGCGAACCACACATGTCTACATATTTCTTGTATCCGGTACGGAACATTAGTACTGTAGGGCGTGGACCTTTTTGATCGATACGCCACTGGCATTAATATCTCGACATCTCAAAGTGGTGGTAAGTTAGTTAGTCTCTTATACATGAATATTTCAAATCCAGCTTACCCAACAGAGATACCTGAAGCAGGAAAAGTGAAGTTGCAGCCATAATATGAGCTGCGATTAACGACAATGTCAATTGTACTATAATCACTGGAAGGCAAATACAAAGTTCTACGAATCCAACAATCACAACTATGTTCAAGTATTTTGGAAGTCTCTGAAACAAAAAAAAAAATCAATATACAGGGTGGCCTAAAAACAGTGACAACATTTCGTAAAATGTGATATAATTACATCCAAATTAGATTAACGGTATCAACAATAGCTTAAATAGTTTACTAATTTACCTATATTACGTTTAATTTCGACAATTTTCGGTCGCCATCATTGATTATTCATTTTTCCGTTGTTTATATTTGGTTTTTAAAACTGTTTCCCAGAATGAAAAAAACACTACAGAAGACCGTACACTGATCAAAAATTTGCGAATTGAAAAACGTTGCTGTGCTAGGAAAATGATCAAAGAGTTTCAAGACAATGCCTGGAGTATAGCTAGACAT
This sequence comes from Eubasilissa splendida, assembly GCA_031772225.1. NCBI lineage: Eukaryota > Metazoa > Arthropoda > Insecta > Trichoptera > Phryganeidae > Eubasilissa > Eubasilissa splendida. The sequence goes on from CM062859.1 coordinate 26,895,695, forward strand.
TACAGCAGGACGGAGCTCCATCTCATCTTTCTTCGTCGTGAGAATGTTAATTTCATCGAGCCAGGCATTTGGCCACTGAACAGCCCAGATTTAAATCCAGTAGATTATGCAATATGGGGTGTTTTACAAGAAAAAGTCTACCATCGGCGAAAATTGACCACAATTGATCAGCTCAAGTTGGCAATAATTGAGGAATGGAGAAATCTGTGGTAGCGCTTTATTGACAGAAGCATAAACGAGTGGCGTAGGTGCTTACAAAAAGTCGCCGAGAAACAAGGGGGGTACGACTACAGATACATAATAGTCATGACTGAAATGTGGTCATTATATTTTGTACATATATTAGTGCTGAGCTCAAAATCACAAACCGTGAGTCAATCACTAATATTTTGAGTCGCACTCATCATCAGTGATTGAATATCTGGGTATATCGTGATTCGTGATTCATTTTTTATTTTATTTATATTTCGTTTTGAACCGTGATTCGCCGCATGTGCATATGAAATGAAAACATTCATGAAGGAATGACGTTATAATACGTGATAAGCGCCATCTAGTAAATAGTGTTAAAAAATTTTACGCATTTGATCGGAAATGCTGAGAATTTGACTCGTAAAATACACTCACATTTTTCAAAGGGTTTCTCATTCTCTTTGTGATGATATTAAATTAGATTCATATGTACATGTGGCGGATCGCGCGCATCGTCCATATGTTCCTTGTTATGTCATTTGTCGGTATTACGCCATCCCGCGCGAACAAAGCGAGAACGTTCGAGGAAGGCCGAGCTACGCCGCCCAGCGGGCATGACACACATGCACCACAGATGTGCACCAACACGTGCACCAGAGGAGGCGGTCTGCGATACAATCTGCGCCCAGAACCCGAACAGCGGATGTACATCCCGACTCTCACCTTCCACTAACCGTGCATCATTTTTCCATTCTATCTTTCATGTATTCTGTGCCGTTTCTCGCTCTCGGTGGCTTCTCTCCGATGAGAATAAACAAGTCCGGATAACAATGGTTTTTAACCTTCAACCTTCTCACACAACGCACGTTTTTTACGCAAATGAAGTTTGAATAATTCAATAGAGCGTTTTTAATAATAAATTATCGCGTATTAGTAATGAAACTGTGATCACAGTCACAGTTTTCAATCACTGGTATTATCGAATACCGATCACAATCACACCAGTGAGTCAATAGTATCATTATTTCTCATCACTAACGTATTATATATATACGTATGTGTGAACTGTTATTTAAATGTAATATATTATATGTATTATCTTTATGGTGAAGAAAAATCAAGCTGTAATAAACATATGATTATTATTATAATGGTGTACTATCGCTACCCTACACCATAATCAATTGATAAATTAAAATAACATTATTAGTCTCAATACACAGAAAAATCTACTGATATATTTCGTTTTCGTCACTGGGCAAAAATGCGAGGACTTGTGGGATAATCTAATATTAAAATATACTCGGTTCACACTCACCTTCTTAGTTCCGATAAGCAGTACAACTCCGAGAGCTAGTTGGAGGAGTCCAATTATAATGTGAGAAACGAGGAAGCCCACAGACCTGGAATGGTCAGGAGAAGTTTCACCCAAAGTTACATCACTCCCGAACATCAAGGATGCGACGTTGGAAAGTATGTATAATATTGAACATGCCTAAAAAGTACAAATTAATGTAGTAAAATATTTGGAACATTACCATTAATGGTGTAACATTTCGGTGTGGTGCCTGCCCTCCTCAAGTTAGATACCGACCGCAGGTCTTATATCTTAGATAGATAGATAAGATTTATATCTTTGGGGGTTAGGACGGTGGTTAAATGAAATAAATGTGATTGGCGTTAGTTGAGGTTTATTATTACGGTATGATATGACAAGAACAATGAAGACAGATATGATGAATAAATGAATGAATGAAGATGTAGAAGGTGCACGTGTCTTATGAAATGAAATGAATTGGCGGTCTTGCTCGGCGAGCGCGAGCCGTCAAGACCGCCGTTGTGAAACGATGAAACTGGAGAGACTGCCTGGCGGTGAATGCTTGAGCCCGACTTGTAGCAGCAGCCGGCAGCGCTGTCGCTAGCGCCGATGCCGACTGAGATGGCGGTAGATTTGAATTCCGATCGCTACATATCTTGAAAACTTGGACAATGTTATTGTAATATATTATTGAACTCTAAACTATAAATAGCAATTACCGCAGATGCACTGAATAAATTTAACAATTTATATAAGTTTTATAACAGACGTTAGGTGCGAAATGGTGAATCTCCAAAACATGGACTGCAAAATGTGAGTTTAGTGATGAACTAAACGTTATTGTGACTGATTGTGCGTTTGGTATTTCTATTATAACGATGATTGGTATCTGGACTTTGGTCTAGTGTCTACAGAATACCGGGTCCGTAAGGACCCATTGCTCTCTCATCTCACGTGTGCCTTATGGGCTGTTTAAGAATAGGGGTGTTTAATTTTTATTTGCTGCGATAAATGGTGCAGGTGCTACCGCTTATGGCAGTATTAAATTTCCAAGGATATCTTTTGGTCACACGAAACGTGCGGGGATTTTACAGAATCCCAGCATAAAAATGTTTGGCAACTGATATTTTACAGTTAGAGGTTTAATTTCCAGTCCATCGGTGATTGCTAGCCAAATTACAAATAGTCAGTTACTAATCATCATTGATCACAGTCACAATACCGGTTTAGCTCATCACCGGCTGAGTTGTCTCCAAAGAATCTCAAGGGACCGAAATCAGAGATTTTCTAGAGTCGAAAATCTCTTAAAAATCTTATTCGTGAACAGGGGTCATTATGTTAAAATTCATAAATTAAAGCCTATCATATACAACCAAAAGTATTTTGATGAGTATCCAAGATTTTAAAGTACCAAAAATAGTAGACTATAAAAAAAACATTTAATAATTCAAATTTTCAAAATTAAAAATCAATTAAATTTTAGAAGCGAATTCCGATCTACAAGATATAGAGATCAAATTGATATCCCAAAACTAAAATATACCGCAACTCAAAATCAATATATTTATCAAGGTATCAAATTTTTTAACAATCTTCCCATCACAATTAGAAAAATTACGGACTATCATAAATTTGTAACTGAAGTAAAAAAAAATATGTACACAGACTAACTGAAACATTAATTAACTCGAATATACTCCTTCTCTATACACGAGTCTTACTCTCATAGAGAAGAAACAAATGTTAAAATATATATATATATATCCACTGATTATTGAAATTGTATTATATTTTTAATATTAATAAAAAAATATATATATATTTATTTGCTGGCCATCTTCTTTAATAATTGATTCGAAACAACTCAATTGCCTTGTTTTAGAAATTCTGTTTATTATTTACTAGCAGTTGTATTATACATGCTGTAAAGAGTAATGATCAGTGGCGTGCAGTGGGTATAGATTTAGGTTATGCTGTTACAAATGATATTACACACTCATATATAATACACATACCTATTACCTACTAAATGCTATACATAGGAATATGAACTTTCACGTAACCAACATCTTTAGGCAAAATGAATCCGCGTTTGTGCTACCCTACCATTTATTTATTTTTAACTTTTAAGTATAATTGATTACTAAGTTTTATCGTAAAAATTATACCTTCTTAGCTATATAAAATTTAATATGTTTAATGGTTTTTATGACATTTTTCATGATTGAACATGATTATTTTACTGTTTGAAAATTCATCAAGTAGTAAATAAAACTAATTATTATTTTTATCAAATGTTAACGAAGGAAATAAATAGTTCTGACGGTTTGCTTTTGTTTTTCCCAAATCAAAAACAAATCCATCATGCAACTCGAATGTAGTAACAGTAAGATAGTAAAATTCGCCAATTAGTAAAAGAGGAAGTAGACACTTCAATAAATATTATTCTGTTAAGAAACAGCATAAGAAAGGACTTCGTACAAAACGGATCAGGTGAATGAAGTTTTCAATTCAGTAGATGGCCTATTGTATGGCTTGAGTAGAACGACAGTTTAAAAACAGAGGATAGCAATTTTAAGAACTAAGCAAATAAATATTCTACTGGTACACAGATGACGTTAGCGTAATTTTAATAAATTGTCCATGTAGGGGTCAGAATTCAAATCCGCCGCCATCTCGGCCGGCATCGACGCTAGCGACAGCGCGGCCGGCCGCTGCTACAAGTCTGGCTCATTCATTCACCGCCATGCAGTCTCTCCTAGCCATGGGCGATATGGCTCAGATAACTGAGCCGGTTCACACGCTCAATCGGTTCATTTACATTTTACATTGATATTTAAAAAAACAAAAACAACAACGAAAATCTGTATTAATCAAAAATAAAAATGGTTTGGAAGATTATACTAAATAGGTGGAACAATTTTTTTTTTTTGTAAACGTTTCAATCGTTTAGTGACCTCGTTATTTGGGCTTTGAGAACGTAAGTAGTCAGTAATCAAAACAAATTTTTGATAATAATTCACTTTTAAAAATGGTTTGTTTTATAACCGAACACCCTCATAACAATAAGGTATCTCTGCGATGCGTTGTCCTAACAATTTTATCTAAGATCGTTTTCATTAATCATAGAGCGATCCGTGCCCCGGCTGTCGGTCCACAGGTTGACTTTCGACTGATCCGCCGGTGAACCGGTGAGCCGGTGATCCGTTGAACCGTTGAACCGGCTCAACGAAAAAATCCGGCTCGTTGAGCCGGTTCGTTCTCGAACGACGCACCGCTACCGGTCTTGCCGGACCACCGACTCGCCTCACTTCGGAATTCACGCACTCCTTCTACATCTCTGCATCTTCACTCATTCATTGTATTCATTCTATCTGTCTTCCTTGTTCGATCTATCCATCTCGATAAACATCAACACACAAATCTACACCTAACCTAACCCCCAAATCCATTAATAACATAACATGGATTATTTCATTTAAAAAATTCTAATAGCTAAGATATACATATAAAATCAATTTTATCGAAAAATATTGTTGTTGCGCCACCGGGATTCGAACCTGGATCTCTTTCCTAACCGGGGAAGGTGCATTATCCAACTATGCTACAGCGACAATATTTTAGCGACAATTTTCGAACCTATATGTTACCTTTTTGATATTAATACATTTAATCGTTCCATTATTTGAAAGAGCCATCTACCTTATTTTTACAGAATATCAAATACCTTTGAGTAAACTGATAGCAGACGTTAGAATTATCCCGGTGGCGCAACAACAATATTTTTCGATGAAATTGATTTTATATGTATATCTTTATAATTAATATATTTAATTCATATTTAAAATATCACAGACCGTCTGTTCTGAATAATTACAACTTCACAATAAGAATGTGTTCTCCTAATAAAAAAATTCAGTAATGCACAGATTTTTTGCTTAAAATTGTATGCAAAATTGGTCCAGGCAGGCGGTGATATATTTATTTCAAGAGCCATCACGACAAATTACAAATCGCCCCCTCCTACGTGTAAGAGTAATTTGATACAAAATGTAAAAGAAACTGAAATTGAGTAGCTACAGGTGGTTGGTGATATTTATATCTAATTAACCTTTCCATAGCCATATAGTAACACAGGTCTATCGCTGGTTACAGATTGGTACTTGCTTCCGGAGCTGACACCCACGTCATTAATATTTCACATTAAATACTCAAGTATGGCAACGATTTTACAACTATTAAAACTAGTGAAGGCATTTTTTTCTCAATTAAAATGCTTAAGAATGACATATTCTTCAAGGTAACACGAGTTAACATTATGGCTGCGTACGGGTATTTTTTATCACGGTATACTGAGGGTTAATAACAGTGATGTAATATGTATTACTATTTCTGTCAGGGCGATGGCTTGGGATCCAGTCTCCAGAGTGCACCAACAACAGCATTGCTTCACTTGAGGAAGTTTCATCCTTCAGCTCTGAAAAAACAATATATTTAAATATCTTTTTATACAAGTGAGATGCTCAACAAATGTATATTAATATTTTTCAATTTTTTTATATTTTGAGCAGTATGTTATTTTATATATGATCAAATTAAACCAGCCGAAGACAGATTGTAAGCCCTGTAATTACCTCATACTTCTATATATATTTCATTAAATATAATAAAAATAGCTTTGTCTCTATGAGATATCTAATGTTTGTAGGTAAAAATCCAGTAATTGTGTTTTTGGACATATTCAAATATTGCTAAAAAATATTTTGATTATTTTATTGTGAGTTAAGGGTTAATTTCAAGTTCTGATTTGCACTACTCGACAGATTCAATTATTATATTTCACGACCGATGGCTAACACTATTCTGTATAAGATGATCAACAGCACATATGACAGGTTAATGGTTTAACCAGAGGTATCTGTTTAATATATGTATGTAAGATTGGTATTGAAGATATGGAATGGATACAATGGAACCTCCATATTAGTAATATGTAATAATAAATAAATTTAAGTGAAAAAAGCATAAATAGCCAAAAATGTGAGAAATATATTAAAGATAAATATTATAAATTATAAAAACAAGTTAATTAATAAAATTGAAAGTAGAGAAAGTTTAAAAATGTTATTTTATATATGATACTTATTTAGTCAACATTGTTTGATATTTTATCAAATTGATCATATTTGCCATTATTAAAATGCTTCTTTATTTCTTTGTTTGTTTTGTTTGTCATTGTTCTAAATAGTTGGGCACAAAAGTAATATACAAAATACGTCAGTTGATTGAGTTAATGAGGTTGTTTAGAACTAAAACACATTTTTAGATTTTTTCCAGTTGTGTATTCAATTTTGGATGTTTGGTGACAATATATTTTGTGAATGCATATCTATTAAAAATAATATATATATATGTCTTAAAATTGAACTGACAGAGAAATTAATAGACTAACAAAGAGATTAATAGACGTCACAAAAACACAAATAAAAAGAAAAATTATGAAATATTTAGAGAAAATTTAAAATACGATACTTACAAAAATATGATCAGATAAGGTGCTGCACTGACAGTGTATTGATTGTGACTACCTAGGAATACACATTTTGTGTAAACTTTCTTATCAATGGTCTGATATTTGCAAACACACCTATATCTGATAGCATTAGGGGGATTGAATCATTCGTTTGATAAGGGCACTGTTCAATATTAAAAAAAAAATTAAATCAGAAACTGTTATATTAAAATATAGTGGAAAATCTATATATTTATTAGCCCCTATATTCATTTGATTCGACATTTGTCACATTTTGATAACAAACAAATGTTTTAATAAGGAAAACACATGGCTCTTTCAAATAATGGAACGATTAAATGTATTAATATCAAAAAGGTTACATATAGGTTCGAAAATTATCACTAAAAATATTGTCGCTATAGCATAGTTGGATAATGCACCTTCCCCGGTTAGGAAAGAGATCCAGGTTCGAATCCCGATGGCGCAACAACAATATTTTTCGATAAAATTACTTTTATATGTATATCTTTCTAATTAATATATTTAATTCATATTTAAAATGTTTTAATATTCGTCACTTCCACCGCCGGTTGGAGGTTGATAGTGATGATGTAGAGGAATCGGTGGAGGAGTATGGAGGAGAACTCACTACAGAAAAACTGTTGGAGCTTCATAAAAACAAGTAGCTGAAACAATTTGGTACAGTGAAAGAACGTCAAATAAAGCTACTACTGCCGACATACTTTCCATGCAGGCCAAAACGCAGAATATGGTTTAAAAATCAGACAGAAACAGGCAACATTGGACAAGTTCTGTGTTAAATCGAGTCACCAAGACCGCCACCAGAATTAGAGTTATCTGATGTTTTAATTAATGATGATCCTCCTCTAAACATAGTAACATTCCTCCCCTTCTGTGTCTAGCATCATGTCTCCTCAGTGCAATATAGGTAAAGTTTTTATTAATTTATGTACCATTTTTGGGGGCTGGGAACCGATTAATTGAATTTCTATTATTTCTCATGTCAAGCCTTCAGGAATGGATTAATGACAAATATAGAGGTTTTAATGAATATTTTCTAATTATTTATATAATCATATAAGTTATTAGGAGATTAGAAGTAGTAATTATTCAAAACAGACGGTCTGTGATGTTTTATAAAAATGTAATAAAAATGAATTGATAATTCTGGCGTCTGCTATCAGATTACTCAAAGGTATTTGAGATTGCGTAACAATAAGGTAGATGGTTCTTTCAAATAATGGAACGATTAAATGTATTAATATCAAAAAGGTAACATATAGGTTCGAAAATTTGTCGCTAAAAATATCGTCGCTTTAGCATAGTTCCCCGGTTTAAAAAGAGATCCAGGTTCGAATACTGGTGGCGCAATAACAATATTTTTCGATAAAATTAATTTTATATGTATATCTTTCTAATTAATATATTTAATCATGTAAGTATTTTAAAAATAGAAGTATTATCGCATAACTACATACTACAGGGACCTCACATACTGTTTATCTATTATTTTTAAAATCTAGCCAAGAAGTGAACAAAACTTGGCTGAGCAAGCTTTAGAAACCTCAAGGTGGTCTTCAAATCAAATATGCCGGTGTTAAGAGACTTTCAGCAATGCTCCCCTGATGCACGGGTGTGAAACATGGCCACTTATGAATGCCATTATGGCAATGCTCAACATAACCCAATGACCCATGACAGGAACGAAAGATAAATGAGTAAACAAAGATGTGCTCATGACTGAGTATGGTGGTCTTTTATTTTGGTTCCACGTCACAAACTGCTTGGCTTCACTTTTCGTGATCTTGGGCCTTGTTTAGTACAACATGTAGCAAGGCTTTGCTCAATTTTCGGGCTTATCCAAACTTGTTTATTCTCACCAGGGAAAAGCCATCGAGAAACAACACAGAATATATAAAGACAATGGAAAAACGATGCACGGTTAGTGGAAGATGAGAGTCGGGATGTGCATCTGCGGTCCGATCGGTTCGGGTACTGGTCGCAGATTGTTTTGCAGACTGCCTCCTCTGGTGTATGTGTTCAGTCCGGCCTTCCTCGAACGCTCCCGCTTTGTTCGCGCGGTATGGTGCAATACCGAGAAATGACAGAACGAGGAACATCTGGACGATGCGCGCGAGCTGCCACATGCTCATGACTGAGTACGGTGGTTTTTTCGTGTTCTTGGGCCTTGTTTAGTGCAACATGTAGCGAGGCTTTGCTCAATTATCGGGCTTGATCTGTCCATTATTTACATATATGTATTCAAATTTAGTCTTTTTTAAGCGCCATGATATGCCATTTAGTATTTAAGAATAAGAATAAAAATTTGTATGGCTGCTTTGCGATGAACAGAATCGGGCACAGAGTATCAAAGGTAAGCATTCTAACTACCCGCATGCTCTGGGAACAGACGTAGGTTCCTGTATTCAACTATGAAGAAAGATGGGCGACATGTTTGAAAATGATTATTTAGCAATATTAACAGTTTTATGATTGATAATTGATCTTGAAAACATATGTGTATGTTTTAAATTAAAAATATAATCAATTTTAAAACCGGCTACAAGTGTGTTTATATTAATTCCATCAAATGGATTGATGGCAGTTTTTTTTTCTGAACGTTTCATGTGTAGTTTTATTAAACTTCTTAACAAGCAGTATCGTTTTTTCAGTTAATCTAAATGTGGGAAGGTTGATTGTGTTCAAGTGAAAACCATTCTAATCCAAACTAATTTATTCTCATCGGGGAGAAGCTACCAAGAGCAAGAAACAACACAGAATACATAAAGACAATGGAAAAACGATGCACGGTTAGTGGAAGATGAGAGTCGGGATATGCATCTGTACTGGTCGCAGATTGTTTCGCAGGCCGCCTCCTCTGGTGCATGTGTTGGTGCACATCTGTGGTGCATGTGTGTCATGCCCGCCGGGCGGCGCAGTCCGGCCTTCCTCGAACGCTCCCGCTTTATTCGCGCGGGATGGCGCAATACCGAGAAAAGACAGAACGAGGAATGGACGATGCGCGCGAGCCGCCACACAGATATTAAATGAAAATGCCCATTACATTAAAGCATGACTCCATCCACGGTCTAAGTGACACATTGAATTAATATACCAATTGTTATTGTATTGATAACGTCATATCAAAATATTTGATCGGGTAAATATTTAATCCTTTAAATTGATTTCTCAGAAATACGAATTATTTACTGTTTTTTTTTTATGCCAGACAAAGAATATTGCGTTTAATTTCATTGATTGCAGGCAACACGAATCCAGACAATGGTGACCAGATAAAGTATAAAACATGACAAACAACACAATTATAACTCAAATCTCATTTTTTTGTTAAAATCAATCACGGTAGGTTTTGCAAGTGGCTGATTCAATTGCTTCACTTCAAAAATAGTACATGAGCTTGGATTAAAGTCAAATTTAATACTAACATTTTATTTTATTTAAATATAATTGTATATACATCGATATATGTACTCAATTTTTTTAAACTAAACTAAGATTGTGCTATGAAAATTGTACTAAATTGGTGGTCTTCTGAGACGAGGCTCAAATCAACGACAACTAAATTACAGTGTGACTATAACTTACATGATACGAATACAATAATGATTTTTAAATCCGTAAGGATACAGTTGCTAATTATGTGTTTATAATCCAGTAATACAATAAAGTGTAAGTACGTTTATAATACCAATATCGCCCTAGTTGTTTTGATATACAGGGTGGCCCAAAAAAATGAGAACATTTCGCAACACATGAGTTATTTCAAAACATAATATAATAACAGTAGAACCCCGCTATACCGAAAAATGACGTTTTCGAAATTTTTTCCAATATTAATTCCTTACTATAATTTTTTTATACAAAAATTAATTATTATACCGATGGATAACATTAAATTAGAAAAAAAATTTAGACAGTAAACGGCCGAAATATAATTCGAAATTTTCCATTGTAAAAAAATTTTTTTTCGTTATATATCTATCGGTATATTAATTAATTTTTGTATGAAAAAATTATAGCAGGGTTCGTTTTAATGGGGTTCTACTGTAATTATATTATGTTTTGAAATAATTCATGTGTTGCGAGATGTTCTCACTTTTTTTGGGCCACCCTGTATATCGAAACAACTATGGAGATATTGGTATTACGCCGTGCTGTAATGTCCAGTTATGGCGACCACGTGTCGCTTGAATGACAGGCATCAAACCTCGTCTGAGAACAGGTTCACTGTTTTATTGGGTGCCTGGTGCAACGAACACAACACTAGGCTTCCCCATTCGAGACACACCAACTGATGTAATTATATCACATTTTACAAAATGTTTCCACTTATTTTGGACCACCCTGTATGTATATACTCATATATATCTCATAAGCAATGTTCTCTCTAAGGTGTGCGGGTAGGCGTGCGCGCATCCAGTTTGGCATCATAGCGCATACAAAAAAATATAGCACGCATACAATTTTTATTGTGACTTCATCTTCATGTGCTGCTTTATATGGAAGGTTGGCGACACGGCGTATGTTGATTTATCCTGCATAAGATCACCAACATTTTGGACATTGAACCACTTTCTGACAGTCAAGAAAATCTCATTTTTCCGCTGTGTAATGAGTTATTTTTATATTTATATTTTTCATTGCAAATATTGTGAACGGAGTATGCAACTTTCCTTGATTGTTATTACTAGTTCTGTTGACTTATTTATGCGCCTTAATACATCCTCATTAGTAATGTGGTCAACCCAGGCCTTACCAGTAACCTTATACTGGTTCGGTAATGTTTTTATTATGTTCTCCCCCAATGCACAAATAAATAATAGGCCTTTAAAATTGCACATATTATTTCTATTATAAAAAACATGACTTTAATTTTCCCACATTTTCCTAAAATTATCCTATTTTTTCAAATCCGATTGGACGAGGCCTATGCCAATCATGGACTTATACGAAGACGTTGTATTATTTAATAACACGAATGAGCTTTGTGCTCATGCCGGGATCTATGCCGCGAAGTGGCCCTGAAAAGAGCCTTTTTGGGCCCAGTTTAAAATCGTGAATCATTTTTAAAGAACAAGTGTTAAATGTAAGGAACAATATAGAGCAGTCGCCCGTGAATAGAGTTGATAGCATACTATCACTATTTTTTGATTTTCGATTATAAATAAATAATTTCCGGACAATCGCCCAAAACTGAAATACGTGAGGCATTGCAGGTAAACATGGTAATAACGTAATAAAATACTTGCGATGCCTCTAGCTGTAAGACTTTTTATGAAATTAAGTAAAAATGTAGCGCAAAATGGAATCTGCCGGCTCAGATGCTGCGCCGCCCGAATGGTCAGTAAATTCCTCCTTTCACCGTCAGGCGGCGGAGGTGCTGGGTCGAATGGGGACGGGGCTAGGGCTGTAAGTCCGCTCCCATTGGTCCGGCGTGGGACGGGGGATCTAGCGCGGGCAGCCCCGTCCCGTGAGCCGGCGACCGAGGGAAGTCACTCCGCACTCCTCATCTGAGTTTTATTTTTCTGTGCATCGCCTTAAGTCTGCTTCTACCCCGGATTGGACCAGGAATTCTCTCGACTACTAGCTGTTACTCTGGATGACAATTTGGACACTGGATTGGACCCTGTGCAACCTGTACGGAACAAGCTTATTGCAAAGTTCATCAGGGATAACCATTTTTCAAATAAAATAAAATTTTAACATTAATCTCTGTTTTTAAGAATGTGTAAATAATAAAAAAGCCTGATTTTAAAATATCCAATCCAATTGTTTAATACATGTTATAAAAAAGCGATGATGTAATGCCTACCACATTCAATGCATGCTGTTTTAGAAGTAGATAATTTTTATCTCTTATTAATTACATTCCTAAAAAAAAATTATTTTAAAAATTGACAGATACCGATTATAGGTACACAGTGATAAAATGGATTTATTTTATCTAATATACATTACTCATAACCCAGTAAGTAATATTAAATTTAAAAGACGTTTGTCGCAGAACATAGAACTAATATTGCATTACTTCCGATAATGAAATCATGGAATGTCGATGCTATATAAAATTATCATCCATACTGTATTGACTTATGAATGTAAAGCGTGGACAGTCCCCATGTTTTGAGACAAAAGTGGAAAGCGAATTTATGAACCAGTGTATGATGGAAAAGTTTGGAGAATGAGATCCAATAATGAGTAATTTAACATTTATCAGATATATAATGACTCAGATGGGTAAGTCACGTCAAGTTGGAGGAAATTAAAAGTGTGTGTGGATACCAAAATGAATCTTTAATGGAACATCTTTAGGGTAGAAGAATAGTGGGTAGACCCTGACTCTTCAGCCGAATGGTGCTGACTAAAATTCATGCTCCTTAGGACCTTGTATCACTGTGTCAGTAGCGTTTTCATATCCACGACCATATGCTGCAGTGAAATCGATGTAGCACGCACCTTAGCGATATTATTCTGACCGATTGTGATCTTGTGATCACTATACATAATTCGCAGCTAGCGAGGCTTAAAATATCCGAATAGATGGCATTTAAAATATGTAACGGAGCCTACATAGTCTCTAATGCCAAAAGGCTTTCAGTAATGCGTACTACCTGTCCTGATTAACAGATGTGAACAATTAACACTCATGTATATTTGTGGGTTAGGACGGTGGTTAAATGAAATAAATGTTGTTTGGCGTGTTGAAGTTTATTATGACAATATGATAAAAACAACGAAGATAGATCGAATGCGAGGAATGAATGAAGATGTAGAAGAAATGAAGCGAGTTGGCGGTCTCGCTCGGCGCGCGCGGGCCGGCAAGACCGCCGTTGTGAGAGACTGCTTAGCGGTGAATCTTAGCAGCGCTGTCGCTAGCGTTGATGCCGACTGAAATGACGGTGGATATGAATTCCGATCGCTACATATATTAAATGTAGCCCGAAGTGCTAATGAAAGACATATGAGTAGAGATGTTACTTGAAAATACAAAACACCAGGCGGCAAAGCTGAAATAGCATTGAGCGGGGTATCTGATGAGAAAAGGAGACAGCAGATGTGCTAAAAAGCTGACTGGGTAGACACCTCAGGCTTGAAGGCGAAATTTGTGATAGTGCCTGGACATTAAATGGTAATTAAGGTGAAATACTCAAAAATATATCATGGTTTGTCTGAATGCTGCCCAGACAAATTTTCTTCATCGCTTTAAAAGGCATTTGACACAAAATTTCATGGAATTCTTTCTGAAATTAATATTAGTATTTAAAGAAAACTAAAATGTGATATTTTTGTTAGTTTTTCTGGCTGTCATATTGACGCATAATGTGGTTGAAAAATTGGAAGAATCTTTTGTTTGCTACTCTGGATAGAGCTTGCTATGCTGTCTACAGTATATGCAATAGCCAGCAGCACATTTACAGTACACTTGGAGGACGTCTTTTTTTCATTTGTCACTATTGCGAACTGTCCGAATCTCTGCTGTGCACATGAAGATTGGAATGATTTGATAATTTTGATTTCTTATTTGATATCTCTGTCAAGAGTACGTATTTATAATCAGTCCACCCGGATAAATTACCTTTTGAGCTACTTCACATTCTGGATGTTTTTGATTAATTAACATATACACACACAACCGATTTTTGTTTTAGACCAATTTATTTCTAAGCTAACTGCTCATCACGAATTGTTTTTTTTTTGAGTTATGGTTGTATGTAATAGTTAATATATAAAGCGTGCACAAAATAAATTAATATTGTTAATTAAAACATAAAATATAAATAAGTAAATGTGGGTGGCCAAAGATAATAGACCCGCAATATCAGCAACAAAGAAACTTGGAAGTAGTTGGGGTGGGAATATGTCCCGGGTGGAAAGATTCAGTGTGATAATGGAGAATGGAACGTCATTTCAATTAAACTATTCAACATTTTAAATAGATGTCATTCAATGTACTACTATACATATTTATATCGGTGGAATGGTTTTGCGCAATTTTAACAGTAATTTTTCTGAATTACTACAACTTCACAATAATAATGTGTTCTCCTTAATAAAAATTATATATATAGATTATATATAAACAGACAGACAATCAGTTTACAAATGAAATAAGTAAATGCATGTAGGATATGTGTGTATTTTTGACTAAAAATAACACAGTATTTTAAATTTATTCATACAAAAACACTGAATATTAATAAAATAATAAAAAATTTAAAACGTATTATCATATCTCATTTAATTAACATACACATAATGAATTTGGTAACTTGTTGAACAATGGTGCAAACTATAATAAAAAAACAGTATCAAATACTGTTAAACATTACAATTACCATGTTTTCAGGAGTTTTCAGGAGTTCATTTTGAGAAACATTTTTGTAAAAAGTATCAAAAACAGAGTATGTCAGAGTCTTCCGTCGGCAGCTTTCACTTCTTTACGGAAACTGGATACCACGATGATGCAATAAAAACTGAGACCTGCAAAATGAATGTGTATTTATAAACATTGTTCTAATATATTTTATTTCAGGTGTATAAGGTGTGTTAATTTTAATTAGTGAATATTCGGCATTGTCTTTTTTTTTAACTTCAGTTCTTTCAGATAATTTGAAAAAAAAAAAAAAAATCCAAAATACATGCATGCAATGCAGAAACATTAAATATTTTTAATATAAAGATGTACTTTGAAAAATACTGCCTTAATATATATATATATGTATTATAAAAAGTATAATCGCATATTGTATTGTATTATTATAGTTACATGTATATTTTTTATATCTTTTTTCATTTGTCGTAAACAAATTCTTACATCTAGTTTATATTAAAATTGTATTATATAAATGTTGAAAGTCACCCCCATAATACAAGAGTTTCCTTATTTAGGGGTGCATAACTCTACTATTGTTTTTTTTATTGTCGAATATATAAATAAACTTAACTTTAATATATATAAATAAAAGGTTTTGTGTCCAAAGCTTCATTTTTGAAGACAATTTTTTAAAGGAAACTCACATCAGAGTAAAGTGTCAATTTCCTTTGAAATAGAAATTAAATTTATATGTTTCGTTTTGGTTCTGAACTTACAATATGAGTATTTGATAGCTAGGTATTTTAAATATTACAATTATATTTTTTTCACGTTACAATGTACATTCTATGAACTGAAAAATCAATTATGTTCAATTTTGACATTTTAATAATGTCACTCCAGTCAGTCGCGGAGTCCACACTGTACGAAGTACTTTGTTATACTCGCACTTCACAGTTTGCGTGTTTTTAATTGTGTTATCACTTCGATAGTTCAATACTTGACACAGGTAGCGCCGTGAGTGCAGCTCTCGGTGAAGTGTAGACATTGAAGAGATTCACACACACAAGCAATCAACTTAGTTGCCTACAGTAAAACTATCACTTGCTCAGCAACGCACACAATCAATGCAAACTGTGTAGATATACAAAATGAAACTTCACAAAGTACTACACGAGCTTACTTTTCACTTCATGGAGTATGTACTTCGCGAATAAATTTCACACTTCGCATCACCACTTTGCACTTCAGACACTTCATTGAAGTATAGCACGATTGCGATTTAACCACACTTCATTGAACTGTATGAAGTGCGTAGCGATTTTGACCTGCTTCAGGAGCGGGCCAACCAAGTGGTGCCAATATACTTCGAATGATGCGTTCATTTTGAACGCTTTAAGTTGGTGAAGCATTAATTTTGAAAGGAAATTTTGCACTTTGCTAGTCTTAATATTTGATCTGAAGGACGATGTTTGATGCCTTCATACTGGCTTGAGTCACTTTATTGCTTCTGGCTACAGTTATTGGCTACAGTAAAACGTTGATACGAGACAATGGCGACACTGAAGCATGCAATTTGACTTTGTGGTGCATGTTCCGTGTTTAACGCTTTGATGTTTGATGTGGTCACAGTAATCTCAAGCAGTTGATTGGTACCGCATTCATTAGCACATTAAAAATGATGCAGTCAATCAAAATAGCAGTAAAATATGAAACACCAAAGATTACCTATTGCCAGGGTTCCAAAAATTAAAATTGTTGCTCCGACGTCAAACAATCCATCTGCCAGCAAGAGAACTGTTTGACCCACTAAGACTCCAACGTAAATACCAGTTATTACTATGGAAATGACCACCCAAACATTTACATAGTCGAGGAGTTTCTATAAAAAAATAATGTATATATATTAAACATTATATTAATGTACATAGGTACTACCTGTTATGTATTTAAGCATTGCAATAATTTGATACAATTATTACTATTCGATGGCTTAACCCTTCCCAAACCATGCTGTAACGTAGGTCTACCACTACCCTAATTAAACCTGTAATATTTTGGTAAATATACGCAACATAACATTTATATTTTAGTTAGGTCGGGTTGCGTCATCCTCGGTAACCATAAACTTTACTTTTAAACTTAGTTTATCCGAAAACGCGTTGCGTCATCTCATTTTTGTCGCTTACTTTTAACTTTAACTATAAACCGCCGAAAATCTCCGCTTAAATGTAAACTTTACTAATGCACATGCGCACTGCGCGCGAGCCACTGACAGATGTCACCGAAATCGAGTATTTTTCAATTTTTGACACTGTAGTGTCGAAATGTACAATATTATGTCGGATAGCAGTGATATCACAGACTTTTTTGATGACAAACTAATTAAACAGTATATTTTTAACAGGAAAAGTAAAACTTGGACCTCGGCACATAATTTTTTGCGGGAAGAAATGGGTTTTAAAAAATCTTTTTCCGATAACGGATTGCATCCACTGGATTTGTCATCTAGGGCACATTTGCATTATGCGCATCCACTTGACATCCGTCATTAAAAGCATTCTTTTAAATTTTTCGACGTCGTATTATTGAAATGAACATTATTATGTCAGATAGCACTAATACCGATTCTTCTGACGATCAAATAATTGTTCAATACATCCTTAACAAGAAGAGCAAAATCTTTTAGGCTACAAAGTGATCATTTTATATGGGAAGATATAGATTTTATTGTAAGATTCCGCCTGTCCAAAATTATGGTTAGGTAACTGGTCTTGCTTATTTCAGACAATATAATGTCATCTAAAGTTATCTACTTCATAGGTATATAATAATATTTTTGATAAAGATCAGAAATCATGCAGTTCGTCCTGTAAACCAGGTCTCGATAACTTTGCATTTCTATGCCACAGGATCAATGCAAAGATGCACGGGTGATATATCTGGTGTACACAAGAGCACTATTTCACGGATTGCGAATAAAGTGAGCAGAGTAATAGCCGCTCTCAGATCACAATTTATGTATACCTGTATCTACCAAAGAAATTCAGCAATATCTGAATCAATTCTTCAACATTATAAAATTTCCAAACACGATCGGTGCAATAGATTGCACTCATGTGGAAATCCTATTTCCAGGAGGAAATAATGCGAAATACTATCAAAATATAAAGGATTACTTCTCCATTAATGTGCAGGCAGTAATAGATGCCACAATGAAATACACAAATGTTGTTGCAAGGTAGCCAGGCTCAACACACGATAGTATTCTAGTCATTCTAGATTAAAAGGGCAACTAGATGATGGTATTTTTAATGAGAAACATCTCATTGGTGACCGTGGTTATCTACTCAAACCATACTTACTTACTCCATTTACAAATCCAATATCTGTGGCAGAAAAACTATATAACGAGAGCCAAATCAGGACTGGGAATGTTGTAGAAAGAACATTTGGGGTGTGGAAAAGGCGTTTCCCCGCAATAGGTATGAAACTCAGGCGGAGTATTGAAAGAGTGGAAGCAGTCATTATAGCCACAGCAGTGCTGCATAATGTTACCGAGTCACCAGACTTTGTGACAATATTATATGAAATTGACTCTGAACCTGCACAGGATGGAAATAATGTAAGACGAGATCTAATAAATGGCTATTTTTCCCAATTATTAAACCAGCCATAGCATTTCATTTATTTATTCTTAATATTGTGCGTACAAATGTAAATATATATGTTATAATATAAATAAGATCAAACTTATCTTACACATATTGGCTTAGTTTCATTTTGAATCTATGAAGTATCTTCATCTGGCATTTCATTAAAGATCTTCATCGCTCTGTACATCATTCATTTCTGAGATTTAGCCTAAATTGTTGTCACATTTATTTTACAATAATATTGGATCTATAATAAAACAATTCTTCCTCTGTAAAAACTCTTTTATTATATTTATATATATATACCTTTTAACATAAATCACATACAGAAATTACCATCATAAATTGAGTAAAGTCAAGTAAGTAAAATTAAAGTCAATAATTAGAAACTGTAAAGCCATACGACATAACTACACATTATTATTTTAGTAAATAGAAAAACGGTTTATGTTAATACCTTAAAATGAAAGGGGGTGAAACCACATTAGCTAAACACAGCGCGAGGCAGTAAACATTTAAAAATAGAGAAATTGTTAATGTTTATAAAATTAAAGAAGTAAATTATTTAATTAATTACATATTATTTTTTTCTTTGACTAATTTAAAATTTAGTTGGGCCAAATATCTCTCAGCTTGACTACATGCAGTTCTTGTGTATTGTCTATTTGTTCATTTGGGGTGATTGAATTCATTTTGCGTTTTGATTTATCTGCGAACAAAGAAAGGGTATATATTATAAATGAAATAATTAAACTAAATAAAAGCATTATCGATATCTAATATTTATATTTTATTACATTATGTAAGTGTGCATACACCAGAAAATTAATTAATTATATTGTGAATTATCATTCTGTGCATTTTTTTGAGGTGATGCCATGAGTTGGTATTTGAATGCAATGCCAAGATATTTAGACTTGAGGCCTGTGCTCAACATCTTCCACCTATGAACATACAAACATATTACATTTGTATAATTGATCTGCTTACAATTGGGGTGTGCATTATTTATTTGTTTTTAAAAGGTAGCATATTAAATGCAAAATGAGTGATAAGATTTGCATTGCAAGGCCTTGCAGAGTACTTACAGTTAGAATCTGTATCATCATCAAATACCGAAACCCGCTATCCATTCACATCTGCATCATACCTCGTATCCATTCTGCTGTTTCTTGCTTCGTCTTGGATTCTCTGAATAAATATTAAAAATAATGTTTACTAATACGTAATTTACAACATAAACTTTTAAATATAGTTAAAATACAAGAATACTTACTTTATATTGACATTCATCGTTCAAAAACGGTCAATTGCTCATTTCGGGAAAGCAAACACACCAATTTAACGTAAACGTCAAATGTCAAATGAAGCGTTCTACACGTGTTGCCATAAGCAAAATTACTCGCGCGGCATTTGTTTTTGAAAATGAGATTTTAAGAGGCCTATGTAATTGCTACACTGGATAACTATAAACTTTGTTGACGCAACTCGATTTCTGTCAAATTATTTGAATCTCGTTTAAAAGTAAACGAGTTTGAATGTAACCGAGTTTGAATCTCAGTTATAGTTACCGAGGATGACGCAACCGGCCTAATCCTAAAGAAATTTTACGCTTAGGAATGACTAGTGAAATATCGATTATGTAAAGAGAATTCTACAAAAATTGTTATTTTTCTATTCAACTCGTTGTCGAAAATACCATTGGTGTTAAGACTAAAAGAGGTGAAAAGAATAACAAACATACGAATATAAGAGTCTAATTCTCACTAATTAAATGAAGAGAGATAAGAAGGAATGTTGTATTGTACAGGACTTGATAAATACTTCGAATTATATTATTGTATTAATCTTTTTTACACATTTAATGATCAATATTTAGAGAGAATTTACAGCATTAATCATTTTGAAACCATATAAGCGTTTAATCTCATTAAAAATGCTCATTTCTCATGGTAACATGAGTTGGCAGCATGGTTGCGTGCGGATATTTTACATCACGGTGTGGTAAAGGTTAATAACACAAAAACCTCTCTACACATTGTCAAGTTTTTTTCTTTTCAGACACAACAACATATTAGATGGTGTGTCTGTTAGGTAAAGTTTATAATCCGTATATCGATTCTTTTCAACCTTTCTAGACACATACTTAGTACATTCTTACATCAGTGTTGATTTGATTGCCGTACTGCAAACAACAAAAACGGTGTAGTTTTCGAATACGCATCGGTCACCTACCCACCCCGAGAAATACCTACAAAGTGGCCGACGGGACGTTGGGAATTACGCAGTGGAATCCTGATTTTACTTTGAAATGTGCATAAAAAATGTCATTTTTGTCAATAAAATATTTCAAGATCGTCTAGAAGACTTATTGTTTTTGTTAATGCCTGAAATTTCATTTCTTTTACAAGAACGTGTGCATCGCAGATGGACAACTTATTCACACTGTGCAAAGTGAAACTGTTTTATTTTGTGATATATTAGTTACCAAAGAAAAACCAAAATTAATGTATAAATAATTTTGAGGTAATTGTTTCCAGCATTGAAATATTTTTTTATTATGTTTATTATAGACCGATAGTTACTGTATGAAATCGGAAACAAATAACTTTAAAATCATTACAAATTTCTAGTTTTTTTTGTCCTAATTTTTCTCATTAGTAATGAGAAATGGTGATAATTTTGGAATCCTTAGTTTAATAGATAGAGATTTATTACTTATTAAGACACATTCTTACTGGAAATTGCATATTAACTTCCAGCATCCGTTGAGAGATTTACATTACTGATTATGATGAAAGAGGCGGGACTTCAAAAGGTGAGTGGTTCTGAGCACTGTCTCATTCTGTCTCTTCCTCCAGCATTCCATCACTGTGGCTATCCATAAGAGTGTCGTTAAATTTTTAACTTCAAAGTTATGTTATATGTTTTAGGTTATTTTACTTACTGCAGTAGTTCTTGGGAAAATAGCGATGGGAAAATATTGTCTACACTGGTGTTAATATTTATAAAAATCAATTATTTTAAATTTTGACACTGTTGCATAATGGCATAGATGCCGGAAGAAACAGGATTCGAAAGGAAGTTCCACTCACCACAATCCGTTCTCCTGGCACCTCCAATGTGGACTGTAACTTAGGTTTTGACACTATCTCCGTTCAGGATCTTGAATGATTGACACACTGCGAAATCTTTTTTGTAACCGTACCGGTTCAGGGTCGCCGATCGTCTGGCCCGGTGGCTGATGAGGAAGGGGGGGGGGGGGTAGGTGGATGGCACAGCTCTCACTCCGGTCAGTCGTCAATTAGTGAAGGGTCAACCATCACTAATGGACATGTACGATTAGATAATTTTGTAATAAAATTGTAATCCTTCGAATGTCTGATGTAATGCTTTTGTGCTTACCCACTTTGCGCTAAGTATTAACACCAATCCGAGAACTAACTGACAAAGCCCAAACACAATGTATGTAGCAATGATTCCAGTTTCAGGCTGATTCTCTTGACTTGCATCCGCGTTTTCCATAATCAAAGATGTCGTTGAACCAAATACGATAATAATCCCACCAATCTGAAAATTATCTTGCATTTATGAAAATGTTCTCAAGATATAATATAACAATTCTTGAATATTTTCGCGTTTCTGTTTTTCTCTCACCACTCCCTTCTTTGACTTGACACTGCATTTAAGGGTAACTAGCAGAATAGCAACCGGCTGCTACTATATTGCTTTAACAATGCACCATGCAGTGTACTTTGTTTTTTTTTCCAAAATGACACATGCTATATACATATGAACATCTATAACTGTCTTAAATTTA
Organism: Eubasilissa splendida; assembly: GCA_031772225.1. Lineage (NCBI taxonomy): Eukaryota > Metazoa > Arthropoda > Insecta > Trichoptera > Phryganeidae > Eubasilissa > Eubasilissa splendida. The sequence goes on from CM062859.1 coordinate 26,918,552, forward strand.
TATGATTATTGTCAGAATTTTATTAAAAGCATAAATATGAAGGATGTTTATGCTTTTAATAAGTTTTGAACTGCAATTCTAAAATGATTGAGTAATCATATCCAAGAATCAATTAAATTTGTTTATGTTAGACTGCGGACAGATATGTTAGACTGCGGACAGATATGTTAGACTGCGGACAGATAATATTAGACTGTGGACAGATATTTTCGTACTGTAATGTAAATCCATTGAATATATAAAAAGTAATACAACCCCTCTACGGCCCAGCGCCAAATATATCATTCACAAAAGCTTCCCACCACGGCCAGCGATGAATTAATTCATCGCGACGTAATTTATTTAACTGACATGTCTTGCATTTAATCTTTGCAGTCGGAAAAATGTATAGGATTTCGCTACTTTGTGTGTTTTCATACTCATAATAAAGACAATGTACACTTCATTTCAAATTAAATAAATGTTTATGTACTATAATATAAATGTTAATGAATATATATTATAAAAGAGAAAACTTTTTAGTAATCCTAACCTAGAGATATTAAAAACATGTTGGACATACTCGCCAATTAGATATATTTTTTTACTGGCAATGAAACTAACACAGGATGCAATGGATCCAATGTATGCATATGTTAGTGTAATTATAATATAGATATTTACACTCTCTTCCATTCTCGTTCTTGACATATTGTATTCGAGGGGTTTACATATTTACACTTTATCCCACTCTCTTCTTTGACTTGACACTTTGTATTTAAGAGGAAAACTTATACTCTCTGCTTTGACTTGACACTTTGCATTTAAGAGAAAAATTTACACTCTCTCCCACTCTTTTCTTTGACTTGACACTTTGCATTTAAGATGAAAATTTACACTCTCTCCTACTCCTTCAAGTTTGACACCTTGAATATGAGTCTGACATCTCAATGATACCTTGCTGTTCCAAATAGTTGTGTAAAGTGTGACATTCATTGAACAACTCTGTGTAAGAAAAATATAAGTTAGATATTTTTAATATTACTATTTGAAACCAGGCAATGGTGACGGCCCCCGTGTCCAAGGAGCATCCGCAAGCACTCTGTTTTACTCGAGGGAGACTTAATTGCACAAAGCAATCCATTTTAAGCTTCTGTAAACAAATTAAAATAGTTATGTTACTATACAAAAAAAGATAAAATTGAAATCCAATTGATATAAAAATAAAATATTAAACCTATTTTGAATGTAAAATCTTATTGATTGGAATACAGCTAATAGTTAAAAAAAAAATGGACTAACCCCTTTTCAAATAAAACTATAATTGAGCCCCCTGCAACAACACTGTATATCGTGTTTTACAAATTTTAATAGACAGATTGAACGACGGCCATCTTGGATACAGTATTGTTGCAAGGATCACTCACAGAAATTGTGTGAAATAGTATTTTTATTTATTTTATATGGTTGTTTAATATATCATTCAATGCCCAAAACTGATGTACAGTGTTGTTACATGTGTGGTCTCAATTAAATTAGGTATAAATTAGTCAGCTTGCTTATCAATATACATTACTATGTTATCTCTGATAGTCTGAATCGTAGCCTAGGTTATTGTTTAAACAATATCATGTGAGTGGTAATCACGGTTATGGCTACACACTCGTCTGTGTGTGTGTCCATCGGGAAGGAAGGAAGGAATGAAATTTAATTACTTTTATTTTCGACATTTTAAAAATGATTTTTTTTTTAATTAAATTTTTTAGGTAGTTACAGTGCTGGTGCAAAAAATATAAATAAATTTTGCACCTACCTACCGGAACATGAAAGAACATATTTTTATTTTTAAAAACATGAGCATTGCGACTGTTTGAATATGTGAACTTTTTAAAACATTACATAATGTTAGACTAACGCTTGCAGGCGCTGAATTATGTACATATTATATGATCACACATCAAAAATAAAACATTCTAAGTTCCTAAACACATAATTACCTATTAATTATATTAAAATGTTAAAATACACTGTCACATTTCATCACACGAGATACACGTTTCATCAATAATTACAAATAGTCCACCCGCGTCGTGCATCAGTACTACATCAGCACAAACTAGAGATTATATATAACCTCTTTAAAACATTAAATTTCTCGATGCACTCCAGTGTAATGGTTCAATAATGAAAACTGTTTTATTAATACTCTAATTCGAATTGGCTTACAGGTGACATGTGATTACATGCTGTACTAACAATATTCTGATAACAACTAGATTAAATATATATATCGGCATTATTTAACAGATGTTTAACGTTATCAAGTAGAGATAATATTTAATAGCACAACTGTCCTAATGTATTTTTGTTTAAATGATTTTTTGCCACAGAAATATACATTTGGCACAGAATAGACTTATATTGAATCCATCCAAAACTGAGCTACTATGGACAGCAACACTTAATACATGAATCAATGTCTGCGAATGCTAAATCTGCAGTTAAGTTGTCGGGCGTGCACATTCATTCAGATCTGTCAATGAATGCACAAATTACATCAACTGAGACGTCTTCCTCTTGAGGCAGCCTGTCTACTTATAAATGCATTTGTGGTTTCCAATATTTCAGCTGGATAGATTACAATCCAGTCTAAATGCGGGAGTACGGATAATCAGGCCTATTCTCAAAATTGCAATATTGAAATGAAGGTGATTGTTAAACCAACCCGCAAAAATAGTGTTATATTTGAGTGAGAGAGAGTGAGGGAGTGAGGGAGATAAACGTACCATAATCTGTCAAAACTATCTGTCTATTTTTGAGGGTTGGTGTAACAATCACCTTCATTTCAATATTGCAATTTTGAGAATAGGCCTGAATATACGGAGTTTTGAAATTCTCTCATATAACATACCTTTTACATGAGCTACATTGGCTCCGATTCCTTGAAAGAGTTGAATTTAAATTGTGCTGGTTGATGTATGAGGCGACGCGTAACATGGCGCTTCTGTATCTTCAAGAGCTTTCTATCGCGCATAATTTGAATGGTAGACGTCAATTTCTCAGGTCAGCCTCTACTTCAGCCGCAGGAAGGGTTGTAAAACTGACCAACCATTGCCAGAAGTCTACATTAAGTGAACGGACATTTGCAGTGGCAGGCCCAAAAGTGTGGAACTCTTTGCTCTTCATTAGAAACAGTGCATCTGACACTTTATTTAAGAATTGAATAAAAATGCACCTTTTTAAAAAGTTATTACCATAAATTAAAATAACATTTTTTAATTTTAAAAACAAAGATAATGTAAGACTATAAACATGTTTTTTACGAAAATAGCGCTATACAAATTATCCAATATTATTATTTTTTTTTATCTACATATATATGTGATAGCTTCTTAAAATAATATTGAAAACACGTTGCATCTGACCATTCGAAATCTAAGGTTGAGATCATCTTTTTCATAAAAATTGCTCAATGCGGCATGTTCCATACAAGAAACAAGAATGTAGACAAGGGTGGTTCGCCGATCTCAGCTTCTCTCAACCGGCGATGATGATGATGATTATTAGGTCGAAAGAAATGAAACACAAAAGATGTTCAATATAGGGACACCACCCTTCAGCATCCCTTAAGTGCTGTTTTTATTCATTAAAATCATAGAACATAGTTTTATATACAGATGGAAAATTAAGGTGCAGTAGTTCAAGGGTCCATTCATCAAAAAACACCCCCAAAAGTGAGGCAGTGGACGAGACACAAAATGGATTGAGTCACACTTACAAGAACAGACTAAAGGAGTTGCAAAACACGAGGTATGGAGAATATATGCAGAGACTGTATGATATATGTGACTGAGACATGTAGCACTTTTTTTTTTAAATTTTCATAATAAAAGTGAAATTTTTAAGTTTTTAATTGAATTTCTTCGCGAATTGTTTTTTAGTACTTTTGGGCACTTATTTTACGTAGACCGCAATGATTGATTGCAAAGACGTATTGTAGAAACCTCGGTGGCACATAATGATGCCTGCAGACTGCTAATCACATGGAAATCAATTCACGTGAACAGGGACGAATAGGCTTGGTATAACAATGGTTTTGATTTTTGTTTTAATTTTACTAGAATTCATATTAATTTAGTCAACAAATAAAAGAGGATTCCGAATGAGCAAGCATCCTGCACACTATTACGATCACTAATGGCTACACACTGAGTAATTGCAGAAAAATAGGGGTGTTCCGAAAGATTGTTCTTAGAAAGCGATGTAGAGAGAAAACGCTTTCATGAAAGGAACCGATGCAATCGGCCGGCACTAAAACAGACAAAAGACGCCAACCCGACAGACAAAAGACAAAAGATAGCGGCTGCATTAAAGAGATATCTGAAAACTGGCGGATCAGTATTGAGTTTTGTTCTGTCAAGTGCGGTAATGCGGTGTGTAGTGTGTATTTAGTTATTTTTTAACAAGGATAAATCGTTTATTACCGTTATTTGATATATACAGTAAAACTTCGATTATCCGGTCTAATTGGGACCATGGCTAGTACGGATAATATATTGTATAAACACGGAACTTCTTAAATTCATATCATTAGAAAATGACCACAATGTATACCCATCCACAGAAATTACACTTTTTAATATTAATTTATATATATATAGTATTATATTACACATAATTATTAGTTTTCAATCATGTCACAAAAAATATTATTTGAAAACGATTTTAAAGATTGTTACCAAGCACAATTTTTAAAATCGTGAATATTTTCCGAGTCTGTCTTGGGTTACCAATCCGCCCCCGAAGATCAAGATGTTTAAATAATTTCATATAAAGAAGCAAGTCAAGTGTAATAATAAGGAAAAACTCGCGAATATATTATAGCATAGTAATGAATGTTATAATTACATATCGGTAAACAAGTTTTAAAACTGGAAAATATACTTTTCCTGCTAACTCAACATGTTCGTCATTATATGACGTGTTACATTATCTTTCAAGGGCTTTTGGAGATGTAAATACATGAGGATATACAGAGATCAGAAGGTTTGAAGGTTTATGTGAGGGTACGAATGCACCAATGTTCATTGAAATATATATGTGCATACATGCTTTGGATGCTTGTGTTCTAGAGTCAAAAAGATTTGCACTTTTTGTGTCTACCGAAACAGCACTACTGCAAATAAATTCGTCCTGTCCTTTAGAGACCAGTCATAACACACACTACGACACGGAGCGAGTCGAAATATATAAACATTCTCAACAGCATACCAACCGCAGTGGATTCTAACATTCGTTCCGTATCCACAAAGTTTGAAAGTGTTCGTTTTTTTTTCAAAAACGACTTTAATGCTTATAGGTAGAGTGAACAAAATAGCATACAGATAGCGAATTTTTTTGAGTAATTTGTTTGTGTGACGCATTTTTCGAATATCCTTCGATTATATGTTATATTTGTACATTTGATAGTAGGTATAAACTTGTTTTCCTTCTACAAAAAATCATCGACCACCACTGATATGTGGCAGCTGGCATGATATGTGGTAGATGGCAGCTTATAAGAAGATAAACTATTTACAAATGTACAAAATATATTGATGTTAAATTGTACAAAGTTTATGGTTAACACTAAGTGCGCGAACTAAAACCGGAGGCCGCTTCTGAAGTTGCCGTTTAGGAGACGTTGATAGATAGCACGAGCCTGCACTGCAATACAAGCAAAAAAGGTGTGCATTACTAAAAACTCAGAGAAATTAAAATAATCTTTATTTTATGAAGAGACCCTGTAAAATTTTAGCCGTTATTACTCGGATTAGCTTAACCTTGTCGATGACGTATCTCACGACTTTTGTCTGGCCGTAGGTTATTTAGAAAAATTGCGAATCATTTGTAAAAAACTTACGTACATGATCCTCGGGAATTTGCTAGCACTAAGGTATTATATGAACCTAGCTGACGACTACCCTCCCCTTTTAGGGGTGCACGATTTATAAAGCTTCTATCTGAATTTAATGTGATAACGAGTCTCACGTCAAATTGTACAGGTATGGCTCTAGTACGATGATACCGGAGCCAACCTATGATGGTATTAAGATGTTAATAACTGAATGTAATAAAAAAAAGTAATATTGACCAATTGTAATAATAAAGAAAAGGAAAAAAAAAATAATATGAAGGAAAGCGTTGCTTTGTTGAGTGGAATCGAAATTAGAGTATACAACTCTCATAACGATTCCGGGATAGGGTGGGATTCTTTGGGGTTTCCTTCGTTCATTTATGAACCTAACTTGTTTTTTCAATCCTCATGATAATTGTACTGAACTAAATATTTTCTTACTGAATCTATGTTGACATCTTTACGTACACGAATCCTCCGCACTTTTCAAATAATGTATGCTTAATTCTATTATCTTCGAAAGGGTAAAACTATCCTCATTGAAAACTGCATGCAATAACACTTCCACACAATTTGTTTTGCTTGACAGACAGTCGTTTTGTTTTCATAGTGTATTCCAACCTATGATTCTAACGTCATTCGCAGTAAAATTGATATGTTATAAATTAATAATATCGATTATTATCAATATTAAAATGAAATTATTTCTGTCATGAGTTATTTGTAAAGCTAGTTATTTAAATAAATATTTTTTAACTGTTAATGACAAATTTAAAATCCGTTGCCCGAAGGGAAAATCGTATAAAATATTTTAAGTGATATCGAAAGCAGAGTACGGTACTGAGCAATAAAACAACTTGCCTTTTTTATTTTAAATACTTAGTTAACATCGTCGGTAACAGCATAATTTATCTTATTTAATTACCTTGTTGTTTCGCTCTGCGGTCTCTGGATGACGAAAACGGAAGCGATAGCCCTGCACAGACTTATGTGTGAAGCTATTGAACTTACTTGCCATCGTGCCATTTTCCCGCAGTGTTAGGCAGAGTACAGGGTGCAGGTCGTAGCAATCGGTGTTAGCCAGTTACTTTCTGCTATTATTATTCAATCATAAGCAGCATCCAGTGGAGGGGGAAGTCGGGAAGTGATCATAGCGGCGCTAGTTATTGAATTAGTGAATTATTCGATTGCTCACCCCGCGACACTGCACACGTGCGCGCGCACAGTGATTAGAACAGAAAATCTAAGGTAAGAAAATTATCGTGTACTATTTGTATATGCAATTTATATTTCAAATGAAATTGACCTTTTACTTCATTGTAATGTATCAATATTTCCTCTTAATATCGCGCAATTTGGTTTCAAATCGGAATAGTTTCTACGAGTGAATTTTTCGTTTTAACTTTGTTATTATTATTTTGTTTTATTTGTATCTCATCTATTATTGAAGCTGGTTTAATTGATAGGGCCTCTGTTTTTTTTTGACTTCAACAATCGCTTCGTAGATTTCTCGGCCGAATCTCAAAAATCGATGTTGTACAGTGCGATGAAGATTTTAAATGAAATGTCAGATGGCATAAGATATGAGAAGACATTATATAAATTAAATTGGTACATATGTGCAAGATACGTTATAGTTAGATTTGAAAAAGGAAAATATTAATATTTAAATGTATAATTATTAAGAATAACACATAATTATTGCGAAGTTGTAATTATTCAGAACATAGCTCTGTGATATTTTAAATACTAATGTATTAATTAGAAAGATATACATATAAAATCAATTTTATCGAAAAAATATTGTTGTTGCGCTACCGGGATTCGAACCTGGATCTCTTTTATAATCCGGGAAAGGTGTATTACCAACTATGTTACAGCGACAGTACTTTTGACGACATATTGTCAATTCTGGCGTCTGCTATCGGTTCACTGAAAGGTATTTGAGATTCCGTATAAGCGTTGTAGATGGCTTTCAAATAATGGAATGATGGATGTATTAATTTGAAAAGTGTAACATGTGTAACATATAGGAATCGAAAATATTTTACGATAAAATTGATTTTATATGTGTATATTTCTAATTAATTAGTATTTGAAATGCATAATTAATTAGTATATTATATATGTGCATATGAAATGAAAATATTTATGAAGGAATAACGTTTAATTCCTGATTAGCGTTATCTAGTAGATTCTGCAAAAACATTTGACCCGAAAAAAAACTCACATTTTTTAAGGGTTTTCATTCTTTTTGTAATGATATTAAATTATATATGCTAGAATATGTTTTTTACGTAAATTATGTTTGAATAATATAAATTAATACGATCTAAATTATGTTTTTAAAATTTATTTCGTGTATTGTGATATCGTGCAGCGCATGCCTATTAGTAATGTAACTGTGATCAGTCACAGTTTTCAATCACTGATATTGTTGAATATCAATCACAATCACACCAGTGAGTCGAGAGTAGATTTTTTTTCTCATCACTATTTAAAATGATACGTATTTTAAAAAAAAATTAATTAATTTACGATTCATTTAAACATAATCTATCTATCCTGTTAGCCCGAAATATACAGTAAAAATAGATAAATCTCATTGGCCATCACGTTCTGTGTAAATTGACGTAAGTTTTTAAGATGTTCTTTTTGTATGTTATACATATTTTTAGATATTGATGGAAATATTAGGAAGAAATAGATGGCACTTACTTTTTTGACATGTCAGATGCTGACATCATTTGTTTATCCCTTCTTCACCACAAGAACAAGCGTGTGAACTGGGCATATACTAATGGTCGCGTAAATAATTATTTGTATGTATTAGCGGGTTTATTAAAGTAGATATTGATTAAATATGAATTAAATTAGAAAGATATACATATAAAATCAATTTTATCGAATAATATTGTTGTTGCGCCACCGGGATTCAAACCTGGATCTCTTTCCTAACCAGGGAAGGTGCATTATCCAACTGTGCTACAGCGACATTATTTTTAGCGACAAATTTTCGAACCTATATGTTACCTTTTTGATATTAATACATTTAATCGTTCCGTTATTTGAAAGAGCCATCTACTTTATTTTTACAGAATCTCAAATACCTTTGAGTAATCTGATAGCAGACGCCAGAATTATCAATTCATTTTTATTAAATTTTGGACACATTGATTTCATATTTTTTATACTTGCGAGCTCCTCAATTTGATTTCATTTATTTAATCAGGGCACTTAACTATGCCGGGAAAAAAAATGAACCAAACCTGAGCAATTTGTCATATTGTAAAGTTATTCCCACATAAATGCATATAAAAATGCCTAAAACACACATATGTTATTTTTTCATTAAAGTTTGAATATTATAATGAGAAAGAGACCAAATTTATTTAACTATAATTATGCAAATCTTATATAGCTTTAGAGTGTAACGTACCTAGTTCACAATATTTTATGGGTGGATAAATTAAACTAAATTACGAATCGAAAATGCTCAATGAATATGTGCAGAATCTCAACCATGTCAGAGATATAAGTATTTTCAAAACATAGTAATTATATGACTATTTTAATATTTTATTGATTCCAAATTACATGTTAAATACAATAAATTATATAGATTAGTAATGGATAAACTTCGCTTATATTTACTTCCAAGTATATAATCTTAAAATTTAACATGATTTTGTAAAAATTTCAAACAATAATATTTTCCGTACCTATGCAGAATTTGCAAATGTCCCTTGAACATTTTCGACTCGTAACATAGCCAAGTATCCACTTATAAAATATTGTGGACTAGGGCTCTTTTTTCAATTTCGCATTGGGGACCAATTTTTATAGTTACACCACTGGTCAGACGAAGGTGACACGTGCTAGCTGGGAGTTGAAAATTAGCTCACTGTAAAGAAGATTGCAGCGAGAGCGATGAATATTAATTTTAATAATTTTATATCGTTTTTCCTTATGACTACTTGGATTATTCAACAGGGAAATCTAGTTAGAATCTATATTCAGTATCACGGAATACTTCGGAAATGTGGCATCTTTATAAACATATTTCTTACGTCATATTAATTTCTAGAAAAAAAAAAAAAAATATTTAGTAACCTAACATACTTATTTATATTGATTAAATTATTCTTGACAATTATATTTGTCTTTATTCATACTTATTTTTGTAATTGATTTGGAAAGTTACCTATACACTGTGAATATGCCTGTCTCATTACAAATTTTTACTTAACATATATACAACTTTCAAAAATGTTATAGATATTAAGATTGATTAATGTATGAGAATGGTGAACGTTATATTTTTATAAAGTAATCACTTAAGCCAGCCGAAGACAGGTCGTATGCCCTGAAATTATCCATACTTTCATATATTTCCATTGAAATATAATAAAAAATAGCTTCGTCTCTATGAGATATCTATTATTTTTTTTAATATATATTCATTCAGAGGAAATCGCATCAGTTTTCTTTGAACATTTCCAACAAAGTTATGTTTTCGTTAATTGATCAATTTTTATTTTATTGACTGCATTAATTAATTAATTAATTAATTACAACAGAGAATTTTTGCTTTTGAAGCACTGTGTTGAGATATATTAATTTAATAATGTTTATTAATAATATTATAGCATTATGGATCGTACCCATAATGACCTTGAACTCACGTTTAGTGTAGGAATGATTAAAAAAAAATGGTGAATTAATTATTTCTTCAATATTACCAAAATTACTTTGTGGTCTCATTTTATATAAATAATTAGACAAAATACATTTCACATTTTTAATTTGTTTTCATATTAGTTCTTACTTATTTCACCACTTTATAGTTTTGTTTTTATCTACGCTTGTATTTTTTCCTGAATATTGTCTCCTGAAGAAGATACCATAAATATCAAAACATGTTGAATAATAAATAATTAGTGGCTTAAACAAAGTATTATGTCTAATTATTTATTACCTAATTGTATTAATTGTCGAATTTTCAGATCCACTACAATGAGGGTGAGCCAGTTTGGATGTGGATTCAGTTTAAGGGTCGGGACGCTATTCATCGCCTGGTTGCAAATAGTAATATAACTTTTTTGACTTCAGAAATTTATCGCATTTTGCTGTATCTGTACGAAGCTATTATTAACCTTTTATCTGCCAACCGTATTTGAAATTTAAAACAGCACATTAAAAGTGTCTATCAAAAGCTGCAAACTGTTGTCCATATATGGTAAAATGATTATAAAAATAAGACTTTAATCGCTGCTAGTGACGATATGATTATCACGGTAATGGTTTGGCGTAAAATGCAAAGTTTGGCGTGTTAACGCGCTCGTGGCATTTAAAAGGTTAATAACATTTTTAGAGACATTGTATTGCATACACATGTGGTATTTTATAAGTACAGTCCCTCTCATTGACAGGTGTAAATAACAAATAAATTAAATGCTGTCTAAATACTTTCTAAAGGACCCTGATAGTAAAAGTAATATTAATGTATAAAATAAATAATATTTTGAACTAAAATCCTAGGTATATAAAAATTCTACGTGACTGAAACCCGCATGACGACATGTTTCGTAAAAGTTATGACGTCATCCGCATCAGTCTCTGGATACATTCCCACCAGTCGTGTGCAGTTCTTCTTCTTCTTCTTTTAAACAGGCAATCCACCCTTCAGTCGTATGCAGTTCATACATTCAAATAAGCAGTACACAGCTCTTGATTATCTGGGATCATAAAAATAAACATTTTATTCATTTATTTATCTTTGAATTATCACTTATAATTAGATTCAGTTTTTACTTTTGATGCAAGCGGGCGGGTGCACCATTTCATCTTGTAAATTTAAATGGCACATACATAAAACGGTTGATTTATCATTGACTGTTTTAATAGTTTATACACGCTTTTAATAACATCAATTTTGTATTTTCGTGTCACGTATCGTGTGTGTAGGATATTTTTTAATTATATTAATTTATTATTTTAATATATTACTAATTTTTTTTATTTTTATCCGAGTCTTTTTTCCCTACCTCTCTGTATAATTGAGAATGTACTTCTAGAATTTATGGAAAAAACGTTCATCTCATATTTTTTATTTTCTCAATTAAATTATCGTATTATTCATATATTAATCTGTCATATCGGAGATACATATTATTTCGTCTCATTTCTAGAAAATTATAGTGTTGTATTAAAGATTTTGAATTGAATATATTGAAGATTTTGAAACATTGAAAGATCTGATGAAATCAAACTTAAGGCAATCATTTCTTAGCACGAGATAACGCTAGTTTGAAAATAGTAAGAATGTTGATGTGACACGTTAAAAAATAGTATATAATCAAAATCAAATAAATTGAGATGTAAATCAACATACAAAATAAGAAAATGCTAGGAAATTAGGCATAGTAGATCAAGTACAGTGTCGTAATGCAAAAATAGTGTAACTTACACTATTTGTTTCTATTCATCCCATAACATGTCTCTACTAACCCCACGACTTGTCCCTATTCACCCCACGACTTGTCCCTATTCACCCCACAACTTATCCCTATTCACCCCACGACTTGTCCCTATTCACCCCACAACTTATCCCTATTCACCCCACGACTTGTCCCTATTCGCCCCACGACTTGTCCCTATTCACCCCATGACTTGTCTTTATTCACTCCGAAACTAGGTTATAAGCGACACTTGACAGTAAAACCAGTGTAAAATATTTATAATAAAATTTTGTCCGTTAACCTATAAAATTTGGAAAATTAATTATTCAAAATGTTAATAATAGTATAATCAATAAGTAAAAAATAATAAATAATCGAACAGTAGTATCACTACATAATATGTATTGATCAGGGGAGTGCACTGTATACAAACAAAAAAAACTGTGCATTACAAAAGATACTGGAAAAAAAAATTTAAATAATCATTATCTTATGAAAAAGCCCTATAAAATTCTAGCCGTTATTACGTTATTTGATTTATCTCTAGCCGTCAACAGTATGAAAAATTGCAAATTAATTATGTACAACTTCATGGCCATTATGGTGCGCAATTTGTCAGGACGTACGCGTCGGTGCGCGGATAACTTGTTTGTTCAATCCGTATGAGAAACATACTAAACCAAATTTTTTCTTACTAAATCTATGTTGGCATATTTACGTCTGCGAATGTTCTCCTTCACCTTCACACCTTCTACATATTTGTTTTATTTGACAGACTAAACGTTTTGTTTTCATGGTGTATTCCAACCTGTTATTCCCGGTCGTTCGGTATTTCGGTATATCTGCATTTCGGGATATTATTATGTTAGATTATTACCAACATTAAATTAAATGTTAAAATATAATTATTTTTGTGTTAATTTTTAAAGCTAGCTATTTAAATAAATGTTTTTGAACGGTGTTAATGAAACATTTAAAATCCGTTGTCCGAATGAAAAATCGTAGAAAATATTTTAAGCGAAATCGAAAACAGAGTACGGTACCGATACAACGGTAAATATTGCATACTTACTTTGTTACCATTGTCGATAACAGCATAACCTAAGTTTGTGCCTACTGCACGCCACTGGTATAGATATATTATGTTGTCACCGTCAGCAGCAACACCAAATATCTAACAATTGTGTACTTTACAGGAGAGAGGCTAAATTGAAACTGAACTATACTTAGGTTCGATTCCCTTGACTTGTGCGCAGTTGACAGGGAGGTTACAAATATGTGATGATTACATTTATTTGATTTGCACGCCCCTAGCGGATGCTCTCGTGAAACTAGTGATATAGAACGATTCCCAGCAAAAATTCAAATCCAATGATATAAATATCTTAATTTGACAAAAAATTGAGATATGTGGTGTTGCTGTTTAGATGAAGATATAGTATTCTTAATCCCAAATTTTTCATGCTATAGTACCAATATGAAATAACATAATAAACTATCTGTTTCAGGTCTCTGGGGTCTTGAAGGTATACTTTTGTAGTACGTCATTGGCAGAACTCGTCGCTCTGAGGGATCTCGGTATAGGCCGAAGTATGTGTGTCAGCTGATTTATTTACTTATTATTTACATGCTCCTATTTCATTGCAGGTGTTTTCAATGAATTGAAATGTCCTTATGGCCTGGATGTCCTTATGTCATCAAGTTGATACCTCTAAATAATATTTAAGAAACACCGCTATTTATATAAATTTAACAGGATAATTAAATACACTGATCAAATTTGATTCCAATGATATAGATTGGCATAACGAAATCGGTTAAGTAGTGAAGTCATTTTATTTAAAATAAAATTAAATTATCGAAAAATTTTTTTTTCGATATATCTCGAAATACGGCAGAGTTGCAAATGTTCAAAGTTGCATGTTTTAAAAACGATCGATTTATACCGTTTTATCGTGTGACGTCACATCTTCCGAGTGGACAAGTCGGTAATCGACACTCTAGCGGGCGAGTATTGACGTTGTGACGACACATCTTTCAATATAAATAAATATATACAGAAAAATCTATTTATCGAAAAAATATTTTAGTTGCTAGTTTAGTTTTACTATTTTCGACATGACACCTAAAATTTTACCTCAAAACGTGAGCAGTACATTTCTAATTACGAATGGTAATCCCTATAATTTGGTTTAAATTACAACACCTTCTTCCAAAAAGCAAATCAGTTTCCATACCAGCCACCATTTAAATTTCTGAGTAGCAAAGACTTCATGGGGGGAAATAAATCCCACGGTGGACTGTATCTCTGCTAGTTATTGTTTGTTGACGCAACCCAATTTGGATGAGAAAAGGTATAAAGACCGAAGGAATCTGGTCTTACCCTGATCTCAATCTCATGAGCTGGACGCCAATTTGCACTTTCCTCGACTCGCACTAAAGAAGGAAGGTTTTGCTGCACTTCAGATAGGTTTATAATCTATCTCGGCGGAACCAAGCGCGTGTTGACCTTTGCCACTCGAATTTGCACTCTCCGCCATCCGTCGAATGCGCCCAGAGGAAAAGTCAGCCAGACAGAGACCGGTATACATCGGGACGGCATTATTGGAAGGAATGATATCACGGGGTAATATTAGACTTGCACTGCTATTGGTTGAATTCTGATAAAATGGCTGCGGGAAAAAGCGACTAACGCCGATTTTGAATGACCAATTTACATCAAAAAGAGCTAAATTTGACTGTTTATAAATTATTACAATCCGTAAAAATTATTTGATTGCAACAACAACTGCATTAAAAGTAAAAAAATAAATAATAAAGATTGTCTTTGCTTTTACTACTCCGTATATCATTGTACCGATTACACGGCGATGTTGTAATTTATCTCTGTTTATAGGTATGGTTGGTGCACTACTGGATCTAGAGTCTTCCAACATCATTGTTTATTACTATTTATTATCTGGAGTTTTCTCACTGTTTTTCGGGATTATACTTCTAATCAGTGTCGAAATGGTATGTATGCATAGTCTTATTATTTTCTCTTAATCTTTTAAATGCCATGAGCGCGTTAACACGCCTAAATTTGTATGTCACTCCAAGCTATAAGCTTGTCAACACGTACTTTTGGACAGTGCAAAATTTCAGCAATTTGAGTCATGTGTTATGAACGACAGGTCACAGCTTTTGATAGATAAGTCAAGACCCTTAAAGCCTAATCTTACATTTCAAATAGAGTTGGCGGTTTAAAGGTTAAACCGCGATTTGATAGAGATTACTAAAGTTGTACTAATCGCAGTTTCACGGTTTCTGTGGGAGAATCTATCTATATTGCATCTCATGTTGCATCTCATGTTAGTGTAATATATTTAATTTAGATATCCGCTAGACGGAAGTACAGACTAGCAAAAATGATAATGAATATTAATATTAATTTATAATCCTTTCGCATTGTGCAATAGATGACACTGATGTCTAATATTTCTTAATTCTTGTATATGTTTATTCGATAATTTCGTCATAACATTTCAAAACGGTTTTACACAAAATATCATAATCACTTGAGATTTTAAGTAAATTTTTATACCTGTCTGTATAATTTCATATCCTTTATGTTAATGCTTTTAAAATATTCTGATCATATCAATTTAAGATAGCTCTAGGTGTACTTATGTATATAGCATGTATAATTTTACTATTATTTTGTTTTTCCTTACTAGAAATAAATATTAAGTACCGGTACACTGTTAACACTTCCCAAACCATGCAGTAACACAGGTCTACCATTATATTAAACAGCTAATATTTCGGTAAATACATGCAACATAAAATTCATATTTTAGATAATCCTAAAGAAAACATTAGCGCTTAGGAATGAATAGTGAAAAATCAATTATGAAAAGGGAATCGTACAAAACAATTATTTTTTCCATTCAATCCGTTGTAAAATTATTTCGTTGGTAAAAATATCATTTGTGATATGAAAGACAGAGATCACACACTATTTTCACAGTGAAAAGAACAAACATACAAATATAATTATCTCTTTCTTACAAATTAAATGAAGAGAGATAAGAAGGAAGGATATATTGTATAGAACTTAATGTATGCTCTAAATTATGTTATTAATCATTTTTTCAAAATTAAATGCTCAATATTTAAAGTAAATTCGTGCCATTTAAGCTAATAGTTACATTTTTTCTAACTGTTATTTACGGAACACGAGTTGGGTGAGTTCCGGTATTTTATATCATGGTATGGTAAAGGTTAAAGTAATATAATATATATGGATTGAAATACAGATTCTACGTAAACGCTGGCCGGAAACCCGATTGCATTTTTGCTTGTGTTCGTATCGCTTATCAAGGCGCAATATTCGTATCGCTTGTGCGTAAATTAATATATATTCAAATTAATAATATAAATAAATAAATCAAATTACATATTATCATCTACATGCAATCTGTATTTCCATTTTCAATTTTGTATATATATTGCTTTATACGTTTAATTTTTCACTAAATTAAACTTTGTATTACATACACGTTAGTTTCGATAGGTGCAGCCCCTATCATCATATAATATAATTTATAATTAAAAAAAGAAAAAAAATAAGAACAAAATAGCAAAAATAGCTTGGTGCTGACCTATTCGAGTAGAAAGGGGAGGCTTGGAAGAGGGTGGGATTTTTTAGACGTTCTTTAAATGGTGTTTGGGACATACATTTATTTTTATTAAGAAGAACGCATTCTTATTTAGTTGTAATTATTCAGAACACAGGTCTGTGATGTTTTAAATACTAATTTAATGTATTAATTATAAATATATACATATAAAATCAACTTTGTCGAAAAATATTGTTTTTGCGCTACCGAGATTCGAACCTGGATCACTATTTCCAATCCGGGGAAGTACACTACCAATTGTGTTATAGCGCCAGTATTTTTCATGACAAATTTTTGAATCTATATGTTACACGTTTTCAAATTAATACATCTCGGATTGGAAATAGCGATCCAGGTTCGAATCCCGGTAGCGCATTAACAATATTTTTCGACAAAGTTGATTTTATATATATATATTTATAATTAATACGTTAAACTAGTATTTATATATTTATTTGTATAGATATTTATTTTGAACGAAAATAATGCACTGTACTTTCCCCTCCCGGCATTCCGCCGATCGGTCGATTGGCGACCTTG
This sequence comes from Eubasilissa splendida, assembly GCA_031772225.1. NCBI lineage: Eukaryota > Metazoa > Arthropoda > Insecta > Trichoptera > Phryganeidae > Eubasilissa > Eubasilissa splendida. The sequence goes on from CM062859.1 coordinate 26,936,089, forward strand.
AACCGGAGCGGTTATACGTGAATCAAAAGAATTAGTGTCGGAAATCGTCCTCGTCTAAAGGAACCTAAAACAATATTAGTAAAAAAAAATACAGTCCACATTTGGTGCCAATGCCAAACTCATTCCGTATACCCTGAAATCTTCCAGCATCTATACTTATACGCAACAAATAGGAATAAATTAAAACTTCTAAATTCAGAATCTAACAAAGGATTAATAATGAACAAACTGTCGAAATACTACCCATATTCCCATTAACGACCAAAACATCCCTTCTAATCCACCCAGTTGGCACCAAGGTGTATTTAGATTAGTCATTAATCACGTCTGGTGATCAGAGGGGCTGTACCTCTCAAAACTATAGTAGAGACAAAATAACTCAACATGTGTTTAGCACAAAGTTTAGTTTAGTGAAAAATTAAAAGAATCAAATTGCATTATAATGTAAATGCCATGTCAATTTTTAAGTAATGTACCATTCGGGCGGTGTCAAATGTCTGTAATGTTTCACGAGTGACTACCGTGCTACCGTTAACATTAACCGATTAACACCTTTTCTAGTGACAGCTAGTTTGTTAGCTGATAGCTGATTTGTGCTCAGTTTGGTTTACCATCTCACCATGAATAGACTTACGTCATAACAACATTTGCAAATTGTGCAAATTTATTTTAGAAAATCGTAGTTCAGTTCGCGAAACTTTCATCCATTTTCCGGTCGACATAATCGTCCATCCGAGCAAGTGATTCGAATAACCATGGATTGTCTTCGCACCACGCATACTCTAATTGATAATACGCATCCGCAGATACGTCGTACAGTACCCACCGAAGAAGCTGTTGTTTCTTCAAAAATGATGCCAGCCAGAACGTTACAGTCAATGGAGAGCGCTGGAGATCCATTATTACTGAATTTTTTGTTCTCCAATTGAATGGCATTATTGTGTAAGAGCTCTGGTTTCAACCAGACGGCGCAACACGCCACACAGCGCGCGCCACAATTTATTGAAGGAAACATTTGATGAGCGCATAATTTCGCGTAATGGACCTGTGAATTGGCCTCCAAGATAAACCTCTAGATCTACGCCGATAAACCAGAGACGACAGCCGACTTGGAAGCCAACATTCGTCGCGTTATTGCCGATATACGGCCCCCAGCTGCTCCAAGCAATGGGTCCAAGCCGTGGTGGCCATACGCATGAAATCATATTTTTTAATACTAATGGCTTAAAATTATCTTTCCAATAAAGCCAATACCATAGCCATTACCACGATTAGTGTGTGATTTATTTTATTTTAAAGTTCTATGCCCCTAAAAAAAACATCCCTTTATAATACAAGATGAAATACAAATAGGGGAGAAGTTGTATTAGTTATAAATAATGAGACGTATAATTATTTGTTTTAGAAACATGTCTTGGCTATAAAAGGATGGATTGCAGGTACGATAATACACATGCTGTGCGCTATATTGTTCGCGATGTTTTATACCTTCTGCATACTGGACGGATCGACTTCTCGAGTCTCATTTTTAGAGTCGGAGGTTATTGGACAAGGTAAGCATGATATGATTTTATTTTATTTTATTTATTTTATTTTATTTTATTTTATTTTATTTTATTTTATTTTATTTTATTTTATTTTATTTTATTTTATTTTATTTTATTTTATTTTATTTTATTTATTTTATTTTATTTTATTTTATTTTATTTTATTTATTTTATTTTATTTTATTTTATTTTATTTTATTTTATTTTATTTTATTTTATTTTATTTTATTTTATTTTATTTTATTTTATTTTATTTTATTTTATTTTATTTTGCATAAAAACTATAATATAGCACACAATTTATCGGTATACTACTGGACTGTATCGATTAAGTTTATGGTCAGTTGACACAATCCGAATTGGATTCAAGAGAGGAATATTGGCTAATGGATCTGGCCTACCTTGATCTCCATCCTGAATTTTCCGATTAAGTTTTCACCTCCAGTTAGCTCGCACCTTTTTAGTAAAGAACCTAGATATCACTGCACTTTCGGAACTGTTTAGAACACCGCCTCTTCGTGGTTCTACCGTTACGCACGGCGCTACTTTCAGACGTTAAAAAAAGGCAATGTGGTCTCACGTCAGCGAAATCCCTAAGTCATCGGTAGACCAGAGTAGGACAGGTATATTTATTGGACGGACAAAATGCCAAAGGGAGTTAGTTAGGGAAGACCAGCAAGTTAGTCCTATTTTCATCCGCCCAAGGCCTTGTTATTAAATAAATTATATATGTCTCATGGGGAGGATATATTAAATTAAATGAGAAAATATGGAAGTATGGGAAATTACAGGGCTTACGATCTGTCTTCGGTTGGCTTAAGTAATCACTTTACACAATGTAACATTCACCATTTCACACATTTATCAACCTCCTTATCTATCTACTTTTTTGAAGTTGTACATATGTTACCATGTAGAAACACTTCGAGTATTGCCTACAACTTCACTGTCGCCATCTATGGTCTGAAATATCATATTTATTTCCTTAAACAGCATAGATGTCACTAATGAGAGTCTAATTTGTATTAGAAAATATGAAAGCAATATTGTTTACCTGTATATATGATAAATGATTAACAAATTATACTAGGATATGCCTGAAAAGTCAATTTTTAATTTTATATATTTATTATTTAGACCAGTATATTATTAACATTATTTGAGTTTGACGTTGCAGCTAATACTTTTGACTTTAATAAAGACTCAATTCAACGCAATCCGCGTTTCATTTCACCACTATTTCTATAGTCGTATAAATATTTTATTGTAAAATGAATCTAACACCAGAAAGAACAACATATTATCTATAAAAATTATCTATTATATATATATTTTTTTTTTTCCAGCATTTTCTGGATACTTCATGATCGTTGTCTACAGTTATAGGAAAGCTATACGCGAAGGCGTGTACGATTCCGAGACTAATTGTCACAAATGTATACCAATCCATAACTCAAATTTGAACCAGACTCATCTCATCAACCGAGGAAATTTTTATGTATAATTGATGACTTGAGAATTTATCAAGATCACCATCACCGAGCCATAAATAAATACAACACTGCTCACTTGTATGCCTGCGTGAGGTGGTGTATTTATAAATTGTCTTTTGATAAATGTTTTTTTCCCTAATATTTGTCAACAAATATTTTTAATGCAATTTAATAATAAAATCTTAAAACAAAATAATGTACCGGTCGTCCGTACAATACAATACAAGAATTAATATTTTAAACATTATCGTTAATGACTTTATGACTTAATTTTTTATTAACTAGGCCGACATCTGTCATATTTATGATTACATGTTAACCTGTCCCTTACAACGCTAAAATAAAACATGCGTTCTGGTGCTGTGAACTTTTGCGATTTTTAAGTCGGATAACTATTAATATTTTACATTTATTACTTATATTAATCTTTCATATGATAAATATATCAATTATTGTGTAAAAATGCTAAAAATGAGAAAAAACATTGATCATACGAATGACAGCATAAAGACGCATAAGACACGTCTAACTCGGCCAGCGCACTGAAATGACGATCGGCACCCAGCGCCATGCGCACTGCGCCGTCCGCACTTCTCTACACGTACACATAACGTATTGACAAATTCACGTCAGGTTATTAAAGAGCACCTAAAATATGAACTCTGTATTAAGTATATTTACAGAGATATTCATATAATTAGAGGCAATGTCAACTCAGATTACATCATCGGTGAGGAAAGGTTAAATGAATTCCACTGTACTTATAAAACACTAATCACAGTCGCAGTTTTCAGTCACTGACATAATCACAGTCACACTAGTACATCAATATTAGCAATTTATTTATTGCAAAGGTTAACATACATTTAATATTATCTAATGTCAAACTATGTAAAAAAAATCTAAAGAAATAAACTCATTGTTTTTGTTTTAATACAATGTTTTTTATTAAATATTCCGAGCTTACCTTGCTAGGGATCATTCAGGAAATTAATGGAATTATAATGTTTTGTGCTAATTTTATAAAGGTTCTGTGAGTGCAGTCGTAGACTGCGATGTTTTCTAATAGTGATGTCAGCTGTCATTATATAATTCATATATAGTATTATTATATAACACGTAGTATCGTTATCTTAATCGTTGTATTTTTCCCTTCTTCAATATTAGCAAAATAAAATTGCATTTCAATAGTTGAAATATCTTTAAGTAAATAAATAACTCAAACATATAACTTAAGTTCACGTTCACCGCGTTCTTTCAAGTTATCTCACAATACCATTTTTCGTCGTTCTCTTCCGTAGTATTGTTATCTCACAATATCATTTTCTCGCACGTAGTATCTTTCTCTCACGCAGTATAGTTATCTCACAATATTATTCTCTCACATGTAGTATTGTTATCTCACAATATCATTCTCTCACGCGTAGTGTCGTTTTCTTACGTAGTATAGTTATCTCACAATATCATACTCTCACACGTAGTATAGTTATCTCACAATATCATACTCTCACACGTAGTATCGTTCTTTCACGTAGTATAGTTATCTCACAATATCATACTCTCACACGTAGTATTGTTATCTCACAATATCATTCTCTCACGCGTAGTATCGTTTTCTTACGTAGTATAGTTATCTCACAATATCATACTCTCACACGTAGTATCGTTCTTTCACGTAGTATAGTTATCTCACAATATCATACTCTCACACGTAGTATCGTTCTTTCACGTAGTATAGTTATCTCACAATATCATACTCTCACACGTAGTATCGTTCTTTCACGTAGTATAGTTATCTCACAATATCATACTCTCACACGTAGTATCGTTTTCTCACATGAATTATCGTTCTCTCACATAGAATAGTTATCTCACAATATAGTATTATCCTTGTTTCCTTGGAAATCTATTTTGTGTGTAAACACTTTAGTTCTAATTTTTCGTCGAAAAACTCAGTTTTAATACAGGTCTTGCTGTATTGCTATTAATAGTGGCGAAGCAACAAATTACGTGGCCTCCAAACAAACTAGTAACCCTAACCCTTAACGACCTTCCGACAATACACCTCGTTCTATTTATATGTTACTAAAATTAATTAAAAGATTTTTTTCATATTTTTATTTATTTTTAGTATTAAATTATTTTACTAGTATGTACATACCTTTGTACTTTGTAAGTGGAACTTATTAATTTTTCGGCTCTCCTGAAAAGTATACTTTTTTGTACATTAGTCCCACATTGATGCCATGGCTGACTAAGGAAATGTCAAACGAATCAGCTGTTCAGTTACCCTCTTTTTTCAAACAGAGGAAAAAAAATATCATAATTTGAATGCTGCTACAGCTTTTATTTTAATTTATTTTTTTAACCCTTAGTTTCATTAACTTATTTAATACTAAATCAAAAGTGTGCAAAATTTAATTTGGTCCTTGGTAGTGACCCCCTTAAAGGACTCCACGAGTGGCTGTCCTCGATATGATATTGCGACTGATTCCCTTCATATGCGAATAAATAGATTTATTTTAATAACACTTCTGTTTGTAATTTATAATTTTTTAATGAAACACAACAATAGTGTTTAAATAATGTATTCAGTATACAGATAATTTTATACCTACAGCAATATAAATGACAAACTCACTCAAATGTTAAGATTCGCTTTAAGTTGTAAAATTAAAATATCACAACTGAACTAAATCCTTTTTCCAATTCAATTGAATGGTTTAACAAATCACTGGTCATCATTATGGTCTAGTTCATTGTGGGGGGTTGTTTCTGACACTTGGCAAGATCAGACTTCTTGTAACAGCACCGGATCATTGGCTGCCAGCATTTCTTTGCGTAAGCTGTACACGACGATGAGGCAGTAGTATTCAAAAACTGAAACAGAAAAAAGTCCTTATATACTAGCTGTTCCTATCGGTTAAAATAACGGTTTATTGAGAGGGAAGAGCGGGTGTTTTTTTTTGCACAGATACCGAAGAGTATGCAATACAGTGAAACCTCTATATTCGCTATCGGGCCAATGTTGTAACCATTAATGGTGATCCATTACACTATAAACATTAATAAAAAACTTCATGGTGGCCAAATTACAGCCCGAGCTACGCTTGAAATTTTGCGGGGCCCTAGAATCGTCACAGATATATATATACAGGGTGAATATTATGTTCCAGACCGATTTTATTTGACTGCCATTTTGGTTTGGCAGATATTTGTCGATTCGCATTTAGTTGTATTAAACAATAGTTGATTACAATTTATTATACAGTATCTAACGTAGACTAAATTTGAGCGCACATGTTTTGCAGCTCAATTTTGATGACCTTGATTTTTGGAAAAATCGTCATGAGCAACGAAACTCATTTTCACTTAGCAGGTTTGTTAATAAACAAAATAGCCATTATTGGGGCACGGAAAATCCTCATTTAATACACCAACTATCTCTACACCCACGTAGAGTTACTGTATGGGCCGGCGGAATCATTGGGCACTATTTCTTTTAAGGTGCAAGAGGTAATGCTGTAACCATTAATGGTGATCGCTATCGTCACGCGCTTTCAACAGGATGGTGCCACCTCATATACAGCCCGAGCTACGCTTGAAGTTTTGCGAGAAATCGAGACATCGGTCTGGAACATAATATTTACTCTGTACATTATTACACGTAAAATTAAACAATGCAATGTTATTAGCAGAAATCAAATCTAATCCTAAATAAACAATTCAAAAGTTGTCTAATAATCTACCTTGTCCCTGGTCAACTAAATAAAAAATAAATTTGTAATGTCTAGACATCTAGATAGAAGGTATTTGGGTACGCATAATTTGAAGGGACTTGTAAATATTCCACAGAAGAAAATCAAACTTTCTATTTCTTTGCAACTATCAGTGAAATAATGATAGCAGTGAATTGACAGTTGATGTATTGCAATAATAGCAATAACTCAAATCATGATATGCATTATCACTTTTGGGTATTAAGGTACGCACTCATCTGCAGAGTGCGGTCAGTACTTTGAAATACCTGTACTTGACTAGAATTTCAGCGAAATAAATCAAAATATAAAATGTAACTCGTAATATTCTTATCATTTTCCTCAGAATTGAATACATAACTAAACATTCCGTCAGATAAATATTTAATCTAGTTTATTTCACTATTTGTACTGACTGCATGCGCTCGGTAATCTTTAACATCATTAGTAGCACTATAATACAGGGTGATTCTTGGCTGTCGGCAGGATTTGTCATCATTTCCTTCAACCTCTATGTTCGTCATTAATCCGTTCCTAATCGCCTGGCAAATATGAAACCTGACGAATAGAGAAACAGTTTTTTCCGTAACAAATAACTGAAATTCAATAAATTCGTTTCTAGCATCCAAAACTATCACACGAATGAATAAATTTGATGTCAAAACTTTACCTTTATTGTACTGAGGAGACATGATGGTAATAACAGAAGAGGAGGAAAGTAACTAACATTTAGATGGAGACAATTTAAATATCAGATAACTCTAATTCTGGTGGTGGTTTTCGTTTGCCGATGATTCATTAGCACTCCATTTAACAAAGAACTTGCCCAATGTTGCCAGTATCTGTCTGTCTCTTCAAGTAGTCAATCACATTACCGTCGAATATATTTATATTTTGGATGACATTTGGGTGGCACTTTTCCACCATATTCTTCGTTTTGGCCCATTGCCGGGCGTGTGGAAGTGACAAATATAGAAAATGTTAACAAATGTTTCCATTTGTTTGTTATCAAAATGTGACGAATATCGAACCGGACGAATATAGGGTCTGACGAATATAGGGTCTGACGAATATAGGGGTGACTGTATTCTCTTCAGGGTCCTAGAGTGCAACTGAACAAAATTTGGCTTTCAATTGGGAGAAGGGGCTGGGATAGCTGGGAAATGAGAGAGGGGTGACGTTATATTGCGTAGGCCCTGAAAGGGATGATAAGATTTCCGGAGGAATGGAGTGGATTGTCTATATTTTCTTCAACTGAACAAAATTTGAAAAATATAGGTATTAATTTAATATACATTAACATCAGTGGCGTGCAGTAGGTATGGATTTATAATATATGTACTTTCGTTTAACGTCTTTAAACAAAATAAATCCGTCATCCCCTACCATGTATTTATTTATAATTTTAGAGTACTATTAATAGTCTTTTTAAGGTTTTAATTTTAACGTACCTTCTTACCCATATAAAAAATGTATGCTTTTAAGAACACTTTCTATGACTGAACATGATTAATTTATTGTTTGAAAATACTTCACGTAATAACTAAAGAAAATAATTTTTATTAAAGGTTAACGTAGGAAATAATTCTGCCAATTGCTTTTTTTTCCCTAAATCAAAAACCAATCTATGCACACAATTTAAAGAACAATCATGAAATCAATAGTAAGATAGTAAAATTCACGAATTAGTAAAAGAGGAAGTAGACACTTCAGTGATTTGTACGCAGTTGTAAGCCTTTCTAATGTTATTCTGTTAAAAAACACCATTGGTAACGACTCCATATAAAACGGATCAACCAAAAGAAATTTTCAATTCAGTAAATAACCAATTATATGACTCGAATAATTCACTAGCTTAAAGACAGAAGAGAATGATGTGAATAGCTCGATGCGGAAAATTCAAAAGAGCTCCATGGGTACAGCGGTGAGTTGTAGTGGTAGTTTTTAGAACTAAGCAATTAAAATCTCTACTGGTACACAGATAGCGCTAATTGTAGAATAATGTTTTCGTTTATGTTAATCCAATTATTTAATTTATATTTTTTTCCCAGACTTTTAGTAATGCACAGCTTGTTATGTCCCGGTAAGAAGAAGTTAACGCCCCTGATAAGGAGAGAGATTTCCTAGTCTCGGATTTTGGGCAGGGTCCTAAAGAGTTACCATGCAAAATTTAGTTTGGATCGGTCAAAGGGTATAGGAATGTATAGAGAATAGATGACAAACCGTTTTATACAATATAGATAGCTTGAATTCGTATGTACTAAAATAACTCGTACGCCAAAAATTGAGTTTGTTAAAATATTATTATTTTTATTGTTCTTGGGAGGGGGGGGGGGATATATACCGGGAAACATTATTTACTATAAATCGCACTCCAAAGATCAAGATTCAACAAACAACAAAGATCCAGGTTCAAATCCCGGTATACATACATAATACATTTAATTTGAATTTAAAATATCGCGGACCTATGTTTTGAATAATTACAACTTCACAATAAGAATGTGTTCTCTTTAATAATAATATAATATATATATATATATTTTTTAAACTCCAATCGATTGTATTTGAATCTGTGCCTGCAATATTATTTCAAGAAATTTGATGACTCGCAATTTTTCAAAGAAAACAATAATTGGTATTACTCGTTGATTTCTTTGGATATTCTTTTATTCCTTAATAATCAGTCAATGTTTCGGAAAGACTAGACGCAGCTTAGATGGAATATTGGAAATAGTTACCTGTGATGAAGATCGTGGATACCACCAGTATAATAATAGTCGTCGTGGATTCGGGGCGCCCGGCACTCAAGGTTACAACAAATTCAAAAATAACGTTAAGTATATAAATGAATATCCCAAATACAAAAGCACAAATCCAAATGTTTACATAGTCAGGGCGTTTCTGAAAAATAAATAATCACATAGCATTAGGTGTCAATTAGCACAATTTTTTGGCGTTTGACTTGTTGCCTCATGCATACATTCATGTAATTTTAACCTGCGTGTATCCATTCTTTTATTTTCTAACCTATCCTTTAGCACTAGGAAGAACGAAGATGTCGCGGTGATTAAAAAGTCTTCCAACTGCAGCGAGTGCAGTGCGCTCCGCTTTACTCCGCTAACGCTTATTAATTAATCTTACTTTAATCACCCCGCTCAAACGCTTGTATTTGTGGTGGAGAGGAATCAACAAATGAACCAACATCCGGCAGACAAAAAGTAAGTGCCCTCCTCTCTTCCACATATTTCCACCGCTGTTATAAGATCAAAGGCAATGGTTTGACAAGTCTACTGTAGAGCTTTTCCGGGCCGCAGTGAACAATGTGATTATTTACAAGAAGAAGATTGGCATTGATATGTTCCCCGAATAGGGTCCCTCAAAAATCTTACGCCATTGTTGTTACCTCACATGTCGGAGACAAGGGGGCTCAGCCCTTAACCCTCCCCTCTTTAACAATCGAATCAGGAGACTCGTAAATTAAAAATAAAACTTAAAATCTACACAAACACCGTATTATAGAGAAAACAGGGTTTCTTCATAGTTGTGGGGTTATTTGACAATGATATGTTTCTGGTATCTCCGAGTGTACTCTTTTTACGCTATAAATTGGTATAGCGGGAAAAACTGCAGTACCTCCGACCCAAACCAAAAGTAATGTTTACTCTGAAACAGTCTTAATGATTGTAGTAAGACCATTACGACAACATTGTGGGCTTGGGGGAGTGATATGTTAAGAAAGAAGATGGGCAAACAAAAGATAAAAGGAATATTCTCATTGTGGATCGATTTTAAACCCTCACAAGAAACAATTCCTTATGAAACAGAGACACTGTTATTAAACAAATAACAGATATCTTGTAGAGATGAAGCTATTTTTTTATTATATTTAATCGAAAATATATGAAAGTATGGGTAATTGCGGGACTTACGATTCGTCTTCGGCTGGCTTAAGAGATCTTTTTACACAATGTAATGTTCACCATTCCATCCATTAATATATCAATCTAATTTTTGTAAGTTGTATGTATGTTACTATGTAGAAACACTCAACAACATTAGCTATTACTTTAAACTCAAATATTGTTAATAATATACTGGTATAAATAAGAAATATATACAATTGAAAATTGACTTTTCAGGCGTATTCTAGTATAATGTGTTAATCATTTGTCATATATACAGATACAGAATATTGCTTTCATATTTTTTAATATAAAATAGATTCTCACTAATGACATGTATGATGTTAAGTGAAATCAATAGATGATGCCAGTTATCCAATCAACCTCCATCATCGATTCTATCACATTTTTGAAAGTTGTATATATGTTAATATGTGGAAACACTTCGAATACCACTACACTATCACCATGTATAAATCTTGAGAAATCACTTAAGCCAGCCGGAGACAGGTAGTAAACCCTGTAATTACTCATACTTCCATATTTTTTCCATTAATAAAAAATAGCTTCGTCTCTATGAGATATCTATTATTTGTTTAATAACAGTGCCTTTGTAGGTGAAAATCCAGCAATTGTGTGTTCTTGAACATATTCAAATATTGCTAATAATAATATACTGGTAAAAATAAGAAAATATACAAATTTGAAAAATATTTATTTTTCATGCGTATTCTAGTATAATTTTACGGATAAAGAATATAACTTTAATATTTTCAAAAAAATAATTAGATTCTCACTGTGACATATATGCTGTTTCAGGGAAATTATTGGTGGATAATAGATGAACATTTCTTATGGTACTATGAAGAGGTCGACGAAATATAGAGAATGAAAAACGTAAGGTCGGAAGAAGGTTGGTTCAATCTAAAAAGAACCAAAACTCATCTGATGAAACTGCGTAGCTCACTAGTGTCTATCTTTCAGGATTACTGAAAGACTTTCGATAGTATGCAGGAGATTCTTGCACACATGAGAAGCTCATGTCTGCAGGAAGAGTCGAAGGAAAGCATACAAGGAGACGGTCTACCGCAAGATTGATACACCAAATATTGGAGGGTCACAGGGTCCTCTAAATGCTGCGATCAACACGGCTCAAGACTAGAAAAAATGGAGACGTATTGTGTATCAAGTTCCAGATATATCAGAGGAATGCATTCTTTTTTCTTACCTTCTTAATTCCGATGAGAAGCACAGATCCAAAACCAATTTGAAATAAACCATTTGACAAATAACCTAAAAATATTTCTCCTATTAAAATTTCCCAGTTTTGCGAAGGAAAACTGATAAACATCCCAGCGACGGATAGGATTGCAAAGATGCTCGCAGCAAACTGAAAAAAAGTGTAAAAAATGTCAATTGTATAATGGAATATATACATACAATTGTCAGATTACGTTAGGTTAGATTAGGTTAGGTTAAATTGCACGGTGGAGCGGACATGGTGAAGTGGGCATGGGGGTAAGTTTGTTTAAATAGTATTCGTAATGAAATAGTAAAAATTATGACTTTTTAACTACAATCTTTACAGGAAAATGGTTTGTCTCCAATCACACTAGTTATTTAAACTTTTTTCATTGAATTATCAATTTGTGATATTTAAAAAAATATTATATTTCCAACCATTCCGCTACAAAAAACTTTCTCTTTCCAACGGTTCAAATATATTTATTACTTTTTAATCACGAAAAAAATCAATGAATAAATTGCAGTATTAGAATATTTATTTTTTCATATGTAAGTTTAATTAATCTTTGTATAACCTTGCATGATATTAATGTCTGTTGATAATCTATCTCGTTAATATAAAATAAACTTCTAGGTACATTAAATCAAGACTGTGCTTAACTATATATAACTTTAAAGAAAAAAAATAAAAATTCAAATTACTATTTGTAGCCAAGCGATGATCTTGCTTCCTGTCTCTAAAGAACACCAGCAACAACAATTATTCACCTGCTGCAACTTCATTTTGACTGGAGTGACGTATGTCGCTTAATTCTGAAAATAATAACATAACAACATTTTGGTATTACACACGTGTTGGGATATTTTCACTACTCGTTTCGGGAGATGCAGTCCCTCTCATCATCAGGCGATAGCAAAACTAAATACAGTGTTGTGTCTATTTAGGCAGTGAGGTGAGGCTTAAGAAGAGGGGGAGGTTATGGATGTGACGTCACATCTCTCGTGTGGTGTAAACCGACCGTTTTTAAAACATGCATCTTTGAACATCTGTAGCTCTGTTATATTTCAAGATATCGAAAAAATTCTTTCTGCTTTGTAAAGGAGATTTTTTATAATTATTTAATAAATTAACATTATTTCTCCTTAGTTCTGCAGTCATCCTCCATTGAATATCTTTCTTAATTTTACCTAGTGAACCTTCTTCCACATAAAACTCATTAATTTGTTCTAAAAATTTATCATTTATGATTATATCACATCTAGTCACAATTTCACCGCCTTCCTACCCCATCAGTTTCCATTTACTATTATTAATCCGAAGATCGCTCTCCGTACATCAAGTTTTCTACTGTGATACGTAAGGGTACGGGATAGTATAGAGTATCGCACACTAGGGATGATACAAATATAAGGAAACAGCGCCGGTACTAGACTTTTTGCCGCCACACGCAAGATTGTTTTTTTCCGCTGTAGTAACATAAAAGAAGATGATGGTCGAGTCTCATCTACGTAGGCCGGCCTAACTACCCACCTAATAATCTCCAACGAGTCACTCATACCCGAATAAATTCCTTATATAAAACAAAATTCGTCCCATTATAATTAGGTCTGCATTCCTGGGCGGGCGGTGTCTAAGTCCATTCAAAAACACCAAATCTACTTCACGTGCATCCTAAGTATTCACAAGTCCCACAGAATAATGGTCAGGCGTCTTTTCCACTCTCCCACATGTACGCCGAGGGCAAACCACAAGTCTAAACGTCGTCACTACCGCAGAGTCCGACGCAGAGAAGTGACGCAATAAGTCGAAAAGTATCTGGAACGTTCCAATTTGAGTAAATTGTCAGCTAGATTTTGACGTACGTTCACGATATTTTTTTCGTATTTGTTTGCCGAGTAATTCAAGTTAATAAGATATTATTTTTTTTAGTTATTAATTAAAATTAATATGCGCGAGTTTTACTACGCATACAGTGAGTACGCCGTTAGGCAGCATTGGTCATTGCCGCGGTCGGCGGCTAACACTTTTTCCAGCGACAGCCAATTTAATAGATGATAGCTGATTTGTGCTCAGTTTGGTTTGCCATTTCAATAATTTTATACGTGTCGTTAGTGCTATATAAGTGCGACATGTAACGTGTACGTAGTTGTAAAGTGCTAATATATTTTTGTTTTAAGCATCACATTAAACACAATTATATTAATAAAATCTGATGTTGTCCTCCCAAAAAACAAATATAAAATAAATAATAACGTTCAAAGTGTTATGGCATGTCAACTTTTTTCCTTTTTTTCATCTCAAATCCATACGAAATCATGGTCGATGGACGCTAATGGTGAAATAGTACTCACTTATTCGTTTTATTTTAGTTATACCAATGTTTTCATGGTTTTTTCATAAAAATAAAAGTCGAAAAAGCTAGCCTGTGAATTTTGAATTTTAAGAATTTTGGCGCCAATATAGTGGCATGATGTGCTGTTTCACCTACGATTTTTCTGGGCAGCTAACGGATTAATGCATAGGAAGAGATCCGGGTTCGAATCCCGGTAGCAATAATATTTTTTTCGATAAAATTGATCTTATATACTAAAATATGAATTAAATATATATTATTAAGAAAGATATACATATAAAATCAATTTTATCGAAAAATATTATTGCTACCGGGATTCGAACCCGAAACTCTCTCTATACTATGCTGCAGCGACAATATTTTTAGCGACAATTTTTCGAACCTATGTGTTACCTTTTTGATATTCATATTTAAAATATCGCAGACCTATGTTCTGAATAATTACAACTTCACAATAAGAATGTGTTCTAATGATTTTATATATACCTATATCTATCTAATTAATGCATTTAACTTGTATTTGACCCTAAAAGAAGTGCTGAAAGTACAGACCTTTAAACAGATAAGGTACGAGAATAATAAATGTCTCACCCTGGGTTGAAATACTGCTGATAAATCTTTATACACTTCTATGTCAGCCGATAACATTAAAACGGTACGTATAATACTTGAACAAAATATTTTTTAAATTATCATATTTCCGGTACATTACGTGTAAATTTCGCATCCAATTAAATTGATCCAATAGCGAACTGCGATCGCACTCGGCTATTGTGATTAGCAATGTTCATTTAATTAGATTCGCAATAATTTATCAAAATAATTTAACAAAATAAAATTATTTACATCCGATTGAGTAATCTGGCGACCTGCGACATACGGCTTTATTATCGCGCTGGTATACAAAAAACAATTCTACAAATAGCTTCGTACAGACTTGGTGCACTTCCACGACAGATTACACAATGACATCATTTAACATACCACAAATAATATAAATCAAATCAGACAGCCATTGTAAAATAAATGTAATAGTCCAAGTCTACGATTGAGATTTTTTCTGTTCCTACTGATATAAAGTTGATCTCAGAGTATATCAACATATGAACGCGTATACACGATATTGAGGTATATCTCAGAGATTTTCTTAGTGTGTCTCTTACTTTCTTTCATTTTAATGGTTGTAAATCATTATTTTAATATACGAGGGCCAAGTAAAAAATAAGGTTCCTTACGCTGTACCTTCCTTATGCTTACGCATGTCTCTCGACAGACCACCGCCCTACTGGACAAATTCGGCTGGAAATTGCTTGACCATGCCCCCTACAGCCCTGATCTTGCTCCCAGCGACTTCCACTTGTTTCCGAAATTGAAACAACACTTGGGTGGACAACGCTTCAATACAGATGAAGAGGTGAAAGAAGCGGTCACCAAGTTCATCGGCGGCCTAGCGGCGGAATTCTTCGAAGCGGGTTTTCAGAAGTGGATAACTCGTCAGGAAAAATGCATAGAAAAATCAGGAGACTATGTAGAAAAATAGAATAAAGTACAAGCTTTCAGATGGTTTACTTATTTATTGCAATAAAAAATACCTTATACCTGAAAAAAATGTAGGAACCTTATTTTTTACTTGCCCCACGTATATGGGTGGCCCAAAATAAGTGAGATATAATTACATCAAAATTAGTTTAACTATATCAACAACAGCTTAAATAGTTTACTAATTTACTTGCTTACCTATATTACGTTTTATTTCGACAATTTTCGGTCGTCATCTTTGATTATCAATTTTCCCCTTGTATATATTTGTTTTTATCAAATTGTTGCCCAGAATAATAAAAACCACTGCAGAAGACCATAAACTGATCAAAAATTTGCGAAATGAAAAACGTTGGGGTGCTAGGAAAATGATCAAAGAGTTTCAAAACAATTCCTGGAGTATAGTTAGATATTACAGCAGGATGGAGCTCCATCTCACACGGCCAGAAATACAATCAACTTTCTTCGTCGTGAGATACAGAATTACTAGAATAATTTTTATTTTTGTTTTTTAAAAATAGATTCTATTAAAGAAACAATAACATGTGTTTTTTTTAGTAATTATTATCATCCTGAAGAAAAAAAAAGATATTTTTCGAAACCGGTTGATGTATTTTTACTCAAATTAATTAATATTAATAAAACAATGTTAAAAATAAAAATAATCAATTTAAACCATAAAGTTAATTTTGCCAATTTTTAAAATATTTATTTCTTTTCTTTTCATGGTCCATGTTTCGACTCCATACAGAGCTACTTAGAACACTAATCGTACTTGAGAACCACATTGAACAAATTAGTCGAAACGAAATTATAAATCACTAACTGAACCAGAAGATTGTTGAACTGCGAGGAACACCAGAAAGGAAGAACGACAATTAACTAAGCGTAGTCAAAAGGATATTCGATGCATCAGATTTAAAATGGCATGTACGAAATCGAAACAAAAACAGAACACCGTCGGAAGAGTCCACCAGCTCCATCTCCACAACTAATTCGATCCACCAACTTCCTCGCGGCTGTCAAAATATTTATCCTCATACACAACAGTCATCATCACATCTGAATTACGAATACATCACACATCTGCAGAACCGCGGACACTACACTAATTTTTGTGGGCGACCACTTGACGTAGAGCCGACGTAAATCATGCCGTACGCGCGAATTCACAAGACAACCTCAATTCAAACTTGTATGGGCTCGAGGCTGTCGCATATGCGCATGCAGAGGAAAGTGGGAGAATTGTGCACACCTAAGCAAAATTCACTAAACGCTGCGAATTTTATAGTTAAACTGAAAATGGACACTTAGAAATCTACCCTGTGTTCCCGTGAATGCCTTCGACAGCTGTTGTTCCTGGGTTTCCTATTGCTAACACTGGTTCTCTGGCGTCGTGGTTGGTCCGATTCTTCTTCTCTCTGAGTAGATTTCTGACTGATCGAAATGCGCGATCCCGACGCTCAGATTATTGACAGCTCCTTACTGGATGATGTAATGATGTATCGCTGGTCGTTTTACAGCGATCCTTCAATATTCACACACATATAAATGACCAATATCAACAAATAAGAAATTCTAGGGGTAACTGTGTGTTAGTGCGCAATTTTCGCAAAGTAGATTCAGTGATCCTAAATTTTCTCACTACTTCTTTTATTTTTCTGTGGTCAAGTCGAATCTCATGAAGAGCTTTATTCAATGTCTCAACGTAGTAAGAGTTTAGGGACCTTGTCCCTTTCTTGATAAATTGAAATTACATTTTGACAAATTTTACGGAATCTTTCAATTCGTATGTGTCGCTAGTTTACCACATAAAAAATGAGTCCGTCAACTGTCCGCTAGTGTTGTAGTTCGCGCGAATTACGAACAAATTCCTAGACCCCCATGGTTGGGATTATATTATATAATGTAGTATTTAACTTAATCTTGGAAACCTATTTTATTCCTTTCTAGCTGCTTCAGCCATTCTTGAATGCAGATCTCTTCTGATCTCAAGATTTTTTAGGCCACTATTTCTCATTGCTGAAATAACAGTGGTAGTCTAGTGTGAGTACGAAGATGCCTCAGCAATAGAGTGTGAGTTCGGTGGATGAAGATCGTGATGGCGATGTCTACAGTAATACCAGGATACTTTTATAATGTCATTTGATTCTTGAAAAGATTCTGATCAGGATTTTTGTTTTTTTAGACACATTTTTGATCACAATTTCATCACAGTTTATTGAACGATATCAAAAAAATCAAAAACAAATTTCTCTACAAAATAAACATTAAACAGTTTGAAAGTCTATAAATACAAGTATATATATATATATATACTGTGTGTTAGTTTTTGTCATGGTCCACTGACCGTTAAACAATTTGCCCGTACATCGGCTGCGACTAAAATTCGAATGCTATAAAACGGACGTGAAAAGCTATAATAAATTAATGTTTTGTACCGGAGCGATGCTGCACTGTTCTTAATGATAACAAACGAGTGTAACAAGTACCCACGCTATTTCACCTAGAAATCCACACTGGCTGATGTCACACATGATCACTGAACCATACAAATATACTACGTGTGAACTAAAACAAAATAATTTGTCGATTTATTTTGTTCACTTAAATAATGCATGTCAGACGACAGCTGAGATAAATACAAACACAGAGATGTTGACACGTGTAAATATATTTTTAGCACTTCTAAAGATTAAAATTTATACAACACCGACACTACCGTCACAAGGTGTGAAGTTTGATGTATCACTTCGAAGCAAAAAACCAGATTGCAAATCTTCGAAATTACCTTCCTACACCCTTTTAAGTGCTATCTTTATTTATATTTAAATATACGGGTATATAACAACATTACAAACAAACAGATAATCAAGTGTTATGTACGGAAGTAAAGTAATCAAAACAGCTATTAAAGGGCTAACTATCAAGTACACTCTCCCGTGAAGGGACTTGGACGAAACACAATGATGTGTGAGTCACGCCATACACGGTACAGGCCAACGGAGTTACGCGCGATCTTGTTTGCTTTAAGAATTTGACTTATGAAAAGTGAAGTGTCCGCGCTCTCACTGACACGATCTTGTCATCATCTGCCTAGTATTCCCCATCTCGTAGTCCACGTCTTGATGAAATCCCTATACAGCTTGAGATTCCATGCATTACTGATCAGGTTCCGTTGAACCCGGTTAATTTAAAGTCTTGTTGACAGCCTAATACGTAATATAATCTAATCGGAAAATAAATAAGGATAAAGAATTTGAACTTTTGAGAGTAAAAGACTCCTTAAATGTCCTTGAAAATGTATAAACAAGGAATACATTGATGAGATCACACACAAGGTACAAGGTACATCACACACTCACAAAATCAAGACCGAGACGTACATAGATTAGCAGATCACGATGGACCAACAAAAGGCAGACAAATGACACACTGTAGTGACTATGGGCATGGACATTCGAATCCTATGAGGCTGCTAAAGAAAGAAAAAGTAGAAAATTGAATAATTCAGCGCTTACTTTATGAGACTGTATTGTAGATAAGATCTTCCAAACGAAACGTTATGTACGAGCACTAGACAGCTAATTACATAACTAAATAATATTTACGAACACAATGATTAGAACTCAATCTGAACTACCAAACCGGCAACGGATTTCTGGTGAACTGGTACAGCTACGATGGTAGATAACATTCATGTTGATATGCACAGAGGCATTGATATTGTATACAGGACTGTATTTGGAGTCCAATAACACAGATGCATTAATAAGAGATGAAATAAATATGTTATATATATTTTGCAAAATTCCCAGTTCCCAAAATAGAAAAAATTTACAAAAAAACCTCAATTAATCAATTAATTAAAGAAAATAACACTAGACAATTTGAAACAAGCATATCATTAGGGTTTAAAAATAACTTTAAAATCCCTAAATGTAACACCAAACACTATCAGCAAAATTCTATATATTTAGGGATAAAAAATTTCAATAGCCTCCCTACACAAATTAAAGAAATAAAGGATATAAAAGAGTTAAAAAGAAACAGAATGAACACTTCAAAAACACATAATTGGACAATAAACAATATTACAGAATACTTCAGAAGTACACAAATGGACAATGAATAGAATATGTAAGGTATTATATAAAATTATTGTAGTGTAACTCCCTCTCCAAGCACAAGAGCTGGTCTCTTTTTTGGAGAGGTAAGCGAAAGAAAAACTATGTATGTATGTAATGATTTTCGCTAAATTAAATAAATAAAATAAAATAAATAAATGTATACGTGATGATCTTTATTTTACTGTATGAGTCAAAAATAGATGAGACACGGTGAACAGTAAAAAATATTAGAACACATTCTTATTGTGAAGTTGTAATTATTCAGAACAGACGGTTTGTGTTATTTTAAATATGAATTAAATATATTAATTAGAAAGATACACATATAAAATCAATTTTATCGAAAAATATTGTTGTTGCGCCACCGGGATTCGAGCCTGGATCTCTTTCCTAACCGGAGAAGGTGCATTATCCAACGAACCTATATGTTACCTTTTTGATATTAACATCTACCTTATTTTTACAGAATCTCAAATACCTTTGAGTAATCTGATAGCAGACGCCAGAATTATCAATTAATTTTAAATTAAATACTCACCCCGACGAGTCGTGTCCGGTGCTTTATACTTCACTGCCTTTATTATTATTCTTTCTATTATAATACACTACTTAATACATACACAAATACTAATTACACAAAAAAATCCGTACTAAATATTTTAATTTTTTATTGTTGTTGTGCCTCCGGGATTCGAACCTGAATCTCTTTCCAAATCAGGGAATGTACACTATCAAACTATAAGTATATTAAGAAACATGGACATAAATTTTTTACATATTATACATTATAAACATTCTTATACAGATATACATTTATACTTATTAATATACAAAAAAGGCGAACGAGCTTCATAATGTAAGAAATGTTCACTGTCTCCTTAACTAGACCGAAGTCTGTACTAAAAGAGACAGGTTCATCCGTTGTCTGTCGTACAATAATGAAAACCATTATTATTATTAATATATATATATATATATATTTTATCTAAACCAAAAATATTAGGAATACGGTAAACAGGGTTTTAAAAGAATTCTAATAACATAATAAATAAGTAAAATACTCTCGTTATCCCATGATTGAAACACTATAGAAAACAGAAAAATTAATATAAAGAAATAATGTTCTGTTCATGTGATCATTTCCATGAATCTTTGCTCAGCTTCCTTTCTGCCAACACCCAATAACCAGCTCCTGGGATGGTGTTTGAGATTGTCCATCGAGAATTGTTTCATACTGCTCGGCAAAATTTTATAGGCTTTGGGGGCCAGAAACATATGGAAGGATTGACCAAAGCTTGTTTTCATTTTAGGCTTCACGGTGATCCTATTCTTTGCTACAGCGACAGTACTATGCTACAGCGACATTACTTTTGACGACAAATTTTCGAACCCACGTGTTACACTTTCTCAAATTAACACGTCTATCGTTCCATTATTTGAAAGCCATCTACTTTATTTTACAGACCTATGTTTTGAATAATTACATCTTCACAATAAGATTGTGTTCTCCTCAATTACAAAAATATATTGTCAAAATTTGTCATTATGTCTGACTATTGAGTATTTGTTTGTTATAATGTATTTGTTGATAAATTTCAATGCTTTTATATCAAACCATTGCATAGTAAGGGTGAAAAAAACTGGCTGAAATTTGGTCAAATATACCAAATTTGTTTTTCATTTAAAGATTAATAAATGTACTATTCATATTGTTTCTGGTACCATAACAATGAATTGTCTGTAATATTAGTGGCGTCACTGGAATATAAAAGGTGTTTTTGTAGAGGCTTGTTTTTTTCGAATTGTCATAACTTTTTCCAGCGACAGCCAATATGACAGCTGATAGCTGATTTGTGCTCAGTTTGGTGTGCCATTTCACCATGAATAGACTCAAGCCAGAACAACGCTTGCAAATTGTGCTAATTTGTGTTCACGAAACTTACCGTGCGCTACGTCCATTTTACGGTCGACATAATCGTCTATCCGAGTAAGTAATACGAATAACTTTGGATTGTTTTCACACCACGCATACTCTAATTAATAAAACGCATCCACAGAGACGTCGTTCAGTGCGCACCGACGAAGCTGTTGCTGCAGTGGAGCGAAGTATTAGGAGGACCCGAATTAGTCGACTCGCCATCGTGCACGCCGATAGATCTACGATTACTAACTTTTTCTTTCCCTAATTGAATAGTATTAATGTGGAAGAGCTGCAGTTTCAAAAATACGGCGCAACATGCCACACGGCGCGTGTCACAATCAATTTATTGAAGGAAATATTTCGCGTAATGGACCTGTGAATTGGTCTCATCGTGTGACCTTTGGATTATTTTCTGTAAGGATATGTGAAGTGGCTAGTACTACGCCGATTTACCAGAGACGATAGACGACTTGAAAGTCAAAATTCGTCGCGTTATTGCCGATATACGTCAGCAGCTGTACCAAAAAGTGGTCGAAAATTGGACTTCAAGATTACATAAATTGCGCCCATATGCGCGAAATCATTTTTAAATACTAATGGCATACCGTGGTCCAATAAGTAAACTACTAATTTTTATGTATTTTATTTCATTTTAAAGTTCTATACCTGTAAAAAAATACAATATATTATGGGCTAATATATAATATATCATTGTTAGACATATTGTTGGAGTTCGGTGCATTTTTATTGTCAACATCTGTGTCTCTAATACTTATGTTACAAATAGCTGAATCATTAACCCATTGATCGCGTTCATAAATACGCATGACGTCTCTCATACGCGGCACTCTTTGGTGGCATTATAATTTATGACTTCAATAGCAAAGGTTCTAAAATATCTTCACGAACATAAACAAATACAGAAATCAGAACTATAATTACAAAATAACGTAAACAAAATTATCTATGAGAAAACACAACAGTGCCCAACACGATCGCTATACTGGCGCCATTTGTGGTCATACGTACTAGAGTGAAGTAGTGATTTGCGCATTTACATATATTTTCAATTTTTTTAATATTGACATTAATTTTAACTATATAGTTTAAAACGCATTATATTCTACATGCATAAGCTGAATTTGATAATTTGAGTAACTTAGCGATAGTG
Organism: Eubasilissa splendida; assembly: GCA_031772225.1. Taxonomy (NCBI): domain Eukaryota; kingdom Metazoa; phylum Arthropoda; class Insecta; order Trichoptera; family Phryganeidae; genus Eubasilissa; species Eubasilissa splendida. Next base: position 26,959,152 of record CM062859.1, read on the forward strand.
GATGTTACGAGGACTTTTATTATTTCGTATATAAAGATTTATAAATAATTATTGTACGATTTTCACCGCTCCTCAGTTCGTATGTACGCACTAGCGGCGGACAAAACACGGCGACTTATATTCGAGTCACCCGCGGGGAATGGGTTATTAATTTACTATCAAAATTGTGGGGGACTTGCACAAAAACCAACCAGCTATACTTAAATATATTGTCTCATAATTACTGTGTTATTATTTTTCTAGAGATCTGGCCATGCAATCATATTTTGAACATTGAACTTTTTGATGCTAGATAAGTGTTCCGTCGAGACATCAATTCACTTGTCATAAAAATAGTGTAAAATAATAATAGCAATATTAAATTTACTTTTAACAGCTAGGTAACAAGTCTGGGAATCTAGATCAATCGAAGAACTTGCGGAGGTTTATCGCTTCCACAGCCATCATTACCGCCGACGATCTCATATTTACCAGAGCGTAGATCCAGAGCTCCTAACACGCCCAGTACCGACATTATCCTGTTCGTGAATGCTTAATAAATACTGCAGCATCGGAATATTCCAAAGTTGAATGAATTGGTCTCATTTTATTTGAAATGCTTAATGAATTTATACCCATTATGTGCACAGATAAATTTAATACTTGTTTTTCAAAGATCTCATTAAATAATGTAAAAGCAATGATTAATCATAATCAAAATTGAAAAATTATGTATGCTTTTCCGATTACAGAACATTAAGTACGTTTCGCACAAGATTTAAAAATCAATAATTTTTGGTCCTATGTGTCTAATCAAAGAAAATATCCAGAGTACCTCTCAACCTCTTGAAGCACGTCACACTGATTGTACTTGGAGAATTTTTGAAATGTTTTTGTCGTATTTTCGAGCAGACTGTTTCAGACGTGAAACTGAAACAACTCACAACTCAGAAACAAGTAGTTAAAGGATTGAAGCCAAAAAGAGGCCCAGGTCCGTAGGTTAACCGTAGATTTTATTTCATTTCTGCTAACAATATTAATTAATATGTGTATAATTATGGAAGCAAGCATACATCACTACAATTCACAAGAACGTCTCTAAACATGAAATCAAATCTGCAGATGGATATCGATCTTATCCGTAATTACTAAGGTTTTTGAAAATTGATACATTATGTCACATTCTCTATCTTACAACATACCATAATTAAGTAACAACACGGATTTGTCTGAAATAAATGTCTACATGGTATTTGTCTAACAAGATTGCCTTAAATGGTAATCTCTATAGCTAATTCATCTCTGACAAAACCAATACGTTATCATCAATGTCCATCGTTCAGAGTGGATTAACGTTACTTCTGGTATTCCTCAAGGATTCATTCTAAGATCCATTCTCTTCAATTCATCAATGACATTTCAATTTGCCGCATTCTCACTCTTTGCTGAACAATAGCAGTCTATTCATCTAACAATACCAATCATTTTCAAACTATGCTAAATGGTTAGTTTAAAAATGCTATAAACGTAGGACTAACTTGCTGGTCTCCTGGAACGAGGCTTGAACCCTTGACTACTGGACCACTAGGAGAGTATCTAATATTATGTATTTTATAATAAATGTATACCATAACAACAATTATCTTAAAAAATGAAACCGCTATAGAAAGTTTTTTTAAATAACATTTTCTTGCGGTTCATTCATTACCGCAGAGCGTGCAAGGAAAAAGTTGGTATAACGACTTGTTTTTTTTTGGCAATGTTTTAGATAAAGAACTTATCGGTTTTTGACGCCCCTTGGCATGGCCACAATATAACACCAACATATTACATACTCTACTTTCTTTCAATGTATAAACACATTATATCGCGTTACTAACGTAATGATTTTAAAATTCCATTTTTTTTTTTAATATTACCCGGATTACCCGGAATCACATTTACATGGTTGCATTGACTATGGCAGTAAGAAATTCAAAAATTAATTTATAAATTTTTTAAACATTATTTAAAATGTAAACACGATCTTTCATCCAATTGCAGCTGAAGAAATTGCTCGAAAGTGAGTATATATAATAAAATCAAGCATTGATAATGCCAAAAATATTTCATAGTTTCATCAGATCATCTCATTAATTTTCATCGAAATCATTTGAAAAAATGGCTGTTTCAAATAATGAAACGATAAATGTATTAATTTGAAAAAGGTAACATATAGGTTCGAAAATTTGTCGTCAAAAATAATGTCGCTGTTTGGAAAGAGATCCGGGTTCTTTTTGATAAAATTGATTTTATATGTATATCTTTCTAATTAATACATTTAATTAATATTTTAAGTATCGATCGATTTAAGTATAAATCGGTATAAAATAGTACATTAATAAAATAAAAAAATTGATGAAAACCGAAACAGCAAATGGAAAATGTATCGGTAATGGCGCCTTTAAATAAGATTTTTATTCAGAATTTTGTTTTATAACTATGTTAAAATATATGAACGTTCTGTTTAGAATATCCCGTATTAAAAATAAACAATCATCTTAACACACACTATCCAAAGAAATAAAAACTCTCATAGAGACGAAACCATTTGTTATTACATTTAATGGAAACATATGGAAGTATGGGTAATTACAGGTCTTACGACCAGTCGTCGCCTGGCTTAAGCGATCACTTTATATAAATATAACGTTCAACATTCTCACCCATTAATCAATCTCCGTATCTGTTACATTTTTTGCATGTTGTATATATGTTAATATGTGGACTCACTTCGAGTACCACTACACTATCACAATCTATGGACTAAATTTGATAATAATTTGATTTGATAATAACAGCATATATGTCAAAATGAGCAATATTGTTTATTTGTTAAATGTTTTTAACACATTATAGTAGAATACGTCTGAAAAATCAATATTTTTCAATTTTATATACGTGTGTTCTTGGACATATTCAAATATTGCTAATAAACACTCGTTTACAAGTTTATGAAGTTTTGCCAGCTTCCTAGCATTTTAACTCTTTACTCTGTTTCTTGTTTATTTATTTATTTGTAATCTTTTAATATGGTACAATAAAATTGACTAAAAAATACATCCATTACACAAATAATAATAGCAATACAAATTGACAAACTCATTCGAATGTTGATATTTGATATTTTAAACTTGCTTGTTTTCAAACATCACATGTGTGCTAACGTAAATCATTTTCCAGTTCAAATCACAGGTCATCACGTCTACGAGGGGGTTTAGTTCGGTCATTTAGGAAGATTAGACTTCTTGTAACAACTCCGGATGGTTTGGTGCCATCATTTCTTTGCGCAGGCTGTACACGACCACGAGGCAATAGTAGTCTAAAGCTGAAACAAAAATAAAGTCAAATTTTTATTTATTATCTTTGTTTTATTAAGCACTAAATTGAGTTTAAATACATCTACCGATTTCGAAAAATACCATTTTCTTCTTCAGGATGTCATAACTAACTAAAACATATATTATTGTTTCTTTGCCAGATTCTATTTTTAAAAAATCGATGTTTAAAATAACGGTTGAATTTTGATCACTTTTTATTATATTATAATAAACGTCACGAATTCGTCCCGAACCCAAGTTGCCAAATTAAATTACCATATCTGTAATTGTCCATACTTATCGCCAGTACTCTAGTTAGCATATCGGAGAGAATACATTACTTTCGTATTTTCTACTGGACTTCTTGGGGATATGTAGATAATTACCTAACTTATTTTTTTATTTGAGACATAGTTACCTAAAATTAACATTGTAGACACCCCCAGTATGGCGATAGCGCTGAGGTTCCCGTAACAAATGGCTACAAATAGTTCCAAAAGTAAGTTCAAAATATAAACGAATATGCAAAAAACAAAAAAAAAAATCCAAATGTTTATGTAGTCCGGGCGTTTCTGTAAAAAAAAAAATATATATATTAGTACCCGAATGCCGAGAGGGTCACTTATCCCGCGTCAGGAACTACTGTGAAAACATATTTAAAGGGTGGTCAATTTATAATATTTAATTTACTATTAACACTTTTTCTTATTTCTAATTTATCTAACTGTAACCCCCTAATATTTGTTTGTAAAATTTCCAAAAGATGATTGGAGGATTCAGAATAGTTGTTGGTAGTAGTTGTTTAATTCTAATATCGAAATTTCAAGTTTTATCTATATAAAAATGATTGCAATCATTGCAAATTAATTCGTAGACCCACGATTTTGAGTTATTACTAAACAAACATGTCGATTTATCTGATGATAGTTATTTGATGATTTTGATGTTTGGTGTTCACTGTCTTCTTTCCTCATGTAAGTAGGCATGCGCTCTTTTTTTTTATTGTACATTGGAACCCTAATTTTACACTTTCCTGGGAACTGAGCTAAAATGTTGTAAAATAAGAAAAAAAATGTAAACTCAAGGTTGTAAAATAGAGGAAAGCGTAAACACAGGATTGTCGTACATTGGTATAATATTGAAAGTAGATTTGTGATTTGAATAAATATAATTATCTAAAAAATGCATTCTAAGTTTAAAACTTTATTAATTTGGTGTATTTCGAAATTATTGTAATATTTCAGGAATCAAGTAATCATTTTCAAAGATACTTGTTAATTGGAAAACTTCAGTAAAAAATCATAATTGGAAATAATTTTGAACCCCTTCATAAATCGGTACATTTTTACAAAACATTATTCTGAAATTCCAAAAAGCGATTCAAAATGGAAATATCAAAATTTACCGCGTATGGCGGCATTATATATTGATAAAAAATTAATTATACACTTTTCAAACAAGGGTGCACAACCGTGAATGGAGAATATTGCGCTTCAACCTCATGTGAATCTAGTCAATCTGTTTTCTATTAATATTCTTTTATCTATTTTTTGACATCTCGACATATAAAGATTTGAAAACCTTGCAATACTACACTTTTACAACAGGTAAAATGATTCTATACCAAAAATATATTATAATTAAAATTTACCACTGATGAATCAACGGGGGGTTAGGTTAGGTTAGGTTAGGTTGTGTGATAGGTTATGAAAGGAAGAGTATAGAAAGGGCACCCTGTATGACAGAGCGGTAAAAGTTTTCAGTAGGTATGTATTATAAAAAGAGTGAAGGAATCATTTGAAATATATATATATATTTTTTACCTTTTTAATCCCAGTGAGCAGTACCACTCCAAATCCCAGAATATATAAACCAGTTGACAGATAATATAGAAATACCTCTCCTATCATAAAATCCCAATTTTCCGAAGGGAAGCTGTAAAACATTTGAACGATGCACAGAATGGTTACCATGGCTGATATAATCTGAAATTAAAAAAAAAAAATATATATATATATATATATAATATGCACATGACCAATTTCAATCAATTTGAATTTATTTTCTTGGACATCCAATGATATATTAAACAACCATATAAAATAAATAAAAACACAATTTACAAGACTATACAGGGTGTGACAGACCTAGTCCACAATACTGTATGGGTGGATACCTGACTAAATTCAAGGAATGCTCTTTAATTCAAATGTCTTTGAATCCTGCTTCTTGCATGAATAAAAGTTGGACTAAGTGCATTTCTTTAGGAAGAGACAATTTTGAATGGAACCGTGCACCGGATAACCAATAAGTATGTTCTTTACCTAATTTAATTATAACTATTTTATTCGAACATAATTGTCAGTTTTCGTATAGTGAGCAGAGACAAATTGTACGTCTACATATATGGTGATTTCTCAGCTCAATACTATAATGGAAAATCACCCAATTGTTGTGCACGATACGTATGTACATAAAATAATGTAATTGTTTAAATAATTTAAATATAACAAATAAAATTGAAACTACTATTTGCAGCCATGCGATGATTTTACTTCCAGTCTCCAAAGAGCAGCCGCAACAAAACTGCTTCACTTGATGTAACCTCATTTTTACGTGGATCTGAAAAAACAAAGTAAAAAAAATAATTTTTCATTGTTACTCTTTAGGACCCTGCGTAAAACATGGACACCCGTCCCCCGACAAATGATTATGATAATATATCGAATGCCATCCCTTGTAACAGTGATATCTCGATCGATCGTTCCTCGAATGATCGTTTTCTCGCATGTGTCGTTTATTTCATTCAGTCCCGAATTAATTTCATACAAAACACGCGAAAATAGATCGCATCGATCGTTCCTTTGCGCATTATTTAAATTACGCAGTGTATTTCGTTTCACTGTCTTGTTACTCTTGTCTTTTATTGTCTGCCTAACGGCACATTGATGTACGTCGGACGTCATTGAGTCCTGTCACGGTGGTAAATGGTCGGTAGAGAAGATCTCTGTTTTGCGCCAGCAGTGGTGAAACTGACATATGCGAGACAATTGTCATTGGCAAATCGCTAAAGCCTAGGTGTTTTAAGAGTACGAAAACATTATCCGTTAAATATTACGTAAACAAAAAGGCATGGATGACCACAAATATTTTAAATTTGTTTTTAACATTCAATAACTGACGTCGAAAAAAATGTCATTTGGAACACCGAAAAAATAGCCCAAATATACGACGAAATGTACGATATATGTAGTTTATTAAAGAGAACACATTCTAATTGTGAAGTTGTAATTATTCAGAACAGATGGTCTGTGAAATAATGTAGATGGCTTTCAAATAACGGAACGATAGATGTATTCATTTTAAAAGTGTAACATATGGTTTCTAAAATTTTTCGTCAAAATTACTATCTGCTGTAGCATAGTTGGTTAATGTAAAGGGATACAGGCTTGAATCCCGGTAGCAACACTGTATATGTATATCTTTCAAATTAGTACATTTATTTAGTATTTAAAGGTGTAATTTAATTATTATTTGTTCCTTTTATTTGTATTTAAACGCATACATCTACGTGTGAAATATGTATATTTTTTATAATATAATGTATGAATGTAACTTTTGTCTGTATTTTCGCATTCATTGTTTATTTAAGACGATAAATAGAGGTTCCACTGTAGTTACTCTTAAGAGTCTTGCAAAAATTTCAGGCACCATCTACCCCTTCTGGCCACTCCACTTTTTCCGAAATTAATGTGTTATGGAACATTAATTAAATATAGTTCAATTGTACCCTATGATCCAAGATCCAATACAAACATACTAGATCTGATTGAGTAATCTAGTGACCTAGTGACCTAGTGACATGGAGCTTCATTATCGCACACGCACACAAAACAGGTCGGCCGACAGCTTCGTATCGCCTTGGTGCATTTCCATGCCATGTTTTTTATTAATTTGTACAGTATTATTTATGTTTAATACCCAATTATATAACTTAACATTACCACAAATACAAAACACATTCAAAATTTTAGTCAGTTATTGTAAAAAATATGTTGTGTTCGTCTATTAACGTTATTAACACTAACTGCTCGGTGGGTCAAAACAAAACACGTACGGCGGTGGTGGGTCATTTTAGACCCACCTCAAGTTTTCGGTTAATCGGGAGATTTTTTTTATAGATATTTAATTTTAAATATTATTTAATGAAATAGCATGATGTGCAGTAATGTTTCTGCTAAAAAGTTAGAGTTAAAAATTAAAAAATATTACGAATAATGTACGTATTTGCACGCATCAACAGACCTACTCAGCTAAAATACAAACATTCACTGAGCATGAGGATTGTTTCTACCTACTTGAGTGTAATAATGATTATAAACAATTAAAATGTTTTATTTATTTTTTATATATTAGTATTTTTACACATAAACCGGATACAAATAATTTAAACAAAATATTTATAGAAGTGAAATAAATATATTATAAATAAAATATTTTAAAAAACTACACCCTTTTTATACGAAACGCAATCAACTCAAGCAAATGTAATTAACAACTTATACTCAAAATAGATATGATATTGATTGTGTTCTGTGAATTCCGGTCAGTTAATTGTTTGTTATTGTCCCCCCATGTCTCTAACTATATCGGAACCGCTTGGGTCATAAAACTTACAGGTAGACACAACGCCCCTCAAATAGTTATATTGCTGGCATTGTTTAGGGGCCGCCAGACGAAAATAAGTCAAAACAAATAACAATATAAATCTCTACAATAGTTGGACTGGCTCTAAATATATGATATGGTAAAAGATATTCTCAAAATGTTGACAATATATGTTTCAGTGTAAGCGCTGAGATTCAATCTCGTAAAAGTACCTGTCTTAGGTCAGTTTTTTCACTATTTTATCAATAACTCATTTGAATCTCGTCGGATAACATTTATTTGTATCTCAAATCATTTGAAAATATTTAATAAATGATTAGCTTGAAGTAAAACAGCATTAAACGAATATTTGTAGCGTAATTCATATTTTTACAAACATCCGGGTCAGATCTGACCCATAACCGCAGAGAATGTGTTAATTGCTTCAACAATGGAATCTCTATATTCGTCAACCCATATATTCTCTATGATCTCTATATTTGTCACATTTTGATAACAAACAAATTTTTCCAGAAGGTTTTAAAATCATATCGGAACGGGCAATACTAGGCAAGTTCTTTGCTAAGTCGAGTGCTACTGAATCATCGGTAAATGAAAACCCTTAGCAGAATAAGACTGATCCCCTTATAAATATTAATATCTTTATTTCTCTTCCGCTTCTACCATCATGTCTTCGCAGTACAACAAAAGTAAAGTTTTTACATAAAATTTATTTATTTGTGTACTATTTTTGGGGGCTGGAAATTACTTGAATTACGAATTAATTGAATTACAGTTATTTGTTATGGGAAAAACTGTGTCTACATTCGTCAGGCCATTATATATTGAATATGTTAGTTTCACAATAATATGTATGCTGTAAGTAATATAATGTTCATAATTTAAAATAGTATAATTAGCAAACAAATATATTTTTTTTTTTTTTTAGGAGAACACATTCTTATTGTGAAGTTGTAATTATTCAGAACATAGGTCTGTGATATTTTAAAAATGAATTAAATATATTAATTATAAAGATACACATATAAAATCAATTTTATCGAAAAATATTGTTGTTGCGCTACCGGGATTCGAACCTGGATCTCTTCCCTAACCGGGGGAGGTGCTTTATCCAACTAAGCTACAGCGGCACTATTTTTAGCGACAATTTTTCGACCTTATATGTTACCTTTTTTGAAATCAATACATTTAATAATTTAAAAAATAAGGTAGATGGCTCTATCAAATGATGGAACGATTAAATGTATTGATTTCAAAAAAGGTAACATATAAGGTCGAAAAATTGTCGCTAAAAATAATGCCGCTGTAGCTTAGTTGGATAAAGCACCTCCCCCGGTTAGGGAAGAGATCCAAGTTCGAATCCCGGTAGCGCAACAACAATATTTTTCGATAAAATTGATTTTATATGTGTATCTTTATAATTAATATATTTAATTCATATTTAACAAATAAATTGATTTATAACATTTCTTAATAGATTGCGGCACTGAAATCAAATATTGAACAAGTCTACGAAATAAACATCATAAAAAAAATTTTATATATTTTAGGTTGCTCTACCGTAGGGCGGTTTTTGTCATAAACCACTGACCACTTAAATAACAACCCTGATTGTGACCACTGAAATAAACCACGAACGTCGGCTTTGACTAAAATGCAAAGCGGAATATTCCAGAAAATGGGCGTGAAAAGAAGTCCAATGCTAACCTTATTTCACCCAGAACTAGGATAACTCTCTCACAAGTTGACACCAACTGTAGTCTCGAGTGATTACCGAACCATAGAAACAGATTTATTGTTTGTACATAGATAAATACAACCATAGAAACGTTGAAATATGTCAGAATATATTCTAGTTTACATTGAACTATTTGAAAGATTACATTGTGTACAACACTGACACATCCGACTGTTGTATGCTAGTGAGAAGAATAATCTATCACCTTGACCCAGAAAAACTGGGTAGTTCAAAATAAAAACTTTCCACGATATTTACGGCGCATGACATGACAACCTAATTGAAGAATGGAGGAGGTTAAAGAATTAATGTGCCGTCCCTGATATCCTGAAGAAGGTGAACTTTAGGATGCTGCAGAGGACTTCTTACACAAGTTGAGAGGATGAAGACCGAGAGAGACATCACGAGATAGATGGTGCTCCAAGATTTCTAACAGTTCGGATATCTATTAACTTCGTAGGATGATTAATATTATAACTTCTATAAATAAATCTGTTTAAAACATAGCATTTAAATAATTTAAAATATAATAATATTTACGCACACAATATATTTAAACGACAGTAAACAGTAATTGGTATGGATTAAGAATATTGTTACTTAACCACCGAATCTGCGACTGGTCTCCGATAAACTGGCACAACAGCAACATAGATAACAACTAGGTATGTACAAACTGCATACAATGACGTTGTGTACAGGATTGTACTTGGTGTTGAAGATAATGCAGCGGGATTTAGTGATGAGCTCAAAATCACGGACCGTGAGTCAATCACTGATATCTTTGAGTCACACTCACTATCAGCGATTGAATATTTGGGAATACCATGATTCATGATTCATTTTTTAATTTTATTTATTGATTTATGATTCGGCGCATGTACAAATGAAATTATAATATTCATGATGGAATGACGTTATAATTCGTGATAAGCGCCATCTAATAGATTCTGCCAAAACTTTTTACGCATTTGACTCGAAATGCTGAAAATTTGATCAGAAAAATAAACTCACATTTTTAAGGGTTTTCATTCTCTTTGTGACGATATTAAATTAAATACATATTAATTATATGTACTAGAATATTTTTTTTTACGTAAATGATGTTTGAATAATATAAGTAAATACGCTCAAAATTATGTTTTTTTAAAAATTTATTTCATGTGTTGTGATATCGTGCCGCGCACGTGTATTAGTAATGAAACTGTGATCACAGTCACAGTTTCCAATCACCGATATTATCGAATATCAATCACAATCACACCAGTAAATCAAGAGTAGCGTTTTTTCTCATCACTAAACTGGATTACAAAATGTGTCACCGTAATTACCGTCGATAGCTAGTCCTGGGTATTCTAATTGGTTAATACACTCGGGTCTCTTTTTATGCGGTTTATATTTCAAGAAGCTTTTTTTTTGATTTTTGGTTTCTTTTTTTGGGCTTAAGTTTGTACACGAGTCGTTACAGGTAATTTTGTTACAGTTGTCGTTATGGATAGTAATTTTTATATGGGGCGGTGTTTTAAGACTTTTTATTGAAAAGGGAATATAATAGGTTTTTTCAGAGTTTAAAGAAAGTAAATTACTATCGAACCAGGAGTTGAGTGTGTTCATAGCGTTATTTGCATGTTCGTTTGTAATGTTCCAGTCTTGTCCGTCAACAGTGTCGTCGGCGTATGATATAATTTTTCCGGTTAATTTTAGTTTGAAAATGTCATTGACATAAATTATAAAAAGTAGTGGGCCCAAAACTGTCCCTTGTGGTATACCAAATTCACTGATTAGGGGTTGGCTTAGAGTTTCGTTAATTTTTACGTTTTGTGGTCTTTCGTGAAGATAGCTTTGAATCCAGCTTAGTGTTTTGTCATCTATACCGACGGATTTTAATTTTAATATTAGTTTGTTGTGGGAGATACTGTCGAAGGCTTTTCTCAAATCCACGAAAATTCCAATACATTAAAGAGATTTGTCTAGAGATTCCTGGATGATATTAGATAGTTTACCTATTGCGTCTTGTGTACTTTTGTTTTCCATGAACCCAAACTGGTTTTCATCAATTACTTTGTTTATTTTGATAAATTGAGACAATCTTTTTTTAACAATTTTTTCTAGGATTTTTCCAAAGTTTGACAAAAGAGATATTGGTCTGTAATTGGTTATTTCCTCGGGGTTATTTGATTTATATATGGGGGGAAATGATGGCTTGTTTGTAGCATGTTGGGAATACCCCTGTTTGTAAACTTAGGTTTATTACATGCATTAGGGGTTTGGATATTTGTTTTTTTATAAATTTTAATGTATTAACAGTATATCCATCATAACCTGGCGCTGTTCCTCCCTTCATACATGTTATTATATGTTCAATTTCGTTAACTGTTGTGGGTTGAAAAATTTCTATTTTATTTACTGTATATACTGCATTAGAAGTAGCAACGTCAGTATTCCATTTCTTTGTGATTTTACTAGCCAAGTTTTTACCGACGTTGGCAAAGAAATTGTTAAAAATGTTTGCTGTTTCCTGGGGCTTTTCTGAGCAATTTATTTTTGACTCATGAATAATAAAACTTATTTTTCCTTTTTTGTCTTGTTTATTTTCTATGATTTCATTAATGATATTCCAAACTCTCTTACTATCATTTTCTGCGGATTCTAGAATTTTTCTTTAGTATTTTTTATTAAAAAAGAAAGTTTCTTCTTGTATACTTTTAAATATCTATTTAGTTGCTCGTTATTTGGTAGTTTTTTATTTTTTTTTATTAAGAATTCTTTATGTCTAATTGATACGATTTGACCATGAGTAATCCAGGGTTTTATCGGTTTGTATTTAGAAGATTTGCATTTAGGTGAGGTATATTTAGCGGCATTTATATGTTTAGATAGTGTGTCTTCAAATATGTTGCAACATTCGTTGACGTTATTGCATTGGTATAATTTAGTCCATTTTTCAGAATTTAATTTGTTTATGAGTGTGTCATTTAATTTTATCGCATGTATATTTTTGGTTTGCAAATGTTTTCCCGTCACATGAGGATTAATATATTTGTTGTGTTTGTAAGTAAATATAGTCGCGTAGTGGTCAGTGACTTCTGTATGAACGATACCAGAAATAACATTATTTATGTCTGAAATGTTACAATGCATGTGGTCAATGCAAGAAGGTAGTTGATTTTTTACGTTTCTAGTGTAGCCATTTACACATGACATAAAGTTAAATTCAGCTAGCATATTTAAGTAATTATCTTTATTATTACATGAGTAGTCGTTAGCTATATTTAAATTTGTGTCTCCTAAAATAATAGTTTTCTCGTTTTTTAGTTTTAATATTACATTCTTTAACTCTTCTATAAATGTTATTATCGATGATAAGTGAGTTCTGTATATGGCTAATATGTTAAATGAATTACTATTGTATTTGATTTTTAATTTTAAAATGTTAACATTTTTTATATTTATTTCTTCGAAATTTTGTACCGTATACGTATTTGAAACGAATATCCCTATTCCATTATTTTTGTTTATGATATTATTAGTTGCAAAGTATGTGTAGTTTGGTATGTGGAAGTTAACGTCGCGCGACGAGTGTGTTTCTGTTAGCACTATCACGTCCAGTCTATTTAATGAATTTGCAACTACAAGGAATTCGTCAAAATTTTTTTGCAGACTCCTAATATTCATATGGATAATAACTAGATTACTATCGGGATTTGGTTCTATTATGAAATTTGTGTCGTTTATTGAATGAAAAATTCGTTCATCTATTTTGATTTTTTTGTCTATAGAGTTAATTATATAATCTTTTTTTTTTTTTTAGGAGAACACATTCTTATTGTGAAGTTGTAATTATTCAGAACATAGGTCTGTGATATTTTAAATATGAATTAAATATATTAATTATAAAGATATACATATAAAATCAATTTTATCGAAAAATATTGTTGTTGCGCTACCGGGATTAAATGTATTGATTTCAAAAAGGTAACATATAGGGTCGAAAAATTGTCGCTAAAAATAATGCCGCTGTAGCTTAGTTGGATAAAGCACCTCCCCCGGTTAGGGAAGAGATCCAGGTTCGAATCCCGGTAGCGCAACAACAATATTTTTCGATAAAATTGATTTTATATGTATATCTTTATAATTAATATATTTAATTCATATTTAAAATTATATAATCGTTCATATTTGATTTTATGAGAATAGATAATTAAATTTGAAATGTAATATGTTTTCCGTATTCTAATAACATTGATAATTAGTACAGATTGTTGAAGAAAGTCAATAAGTTTGGTTATGAAGCAAGTCTGATTTATGTCATTATGTGGCAACCTTTCTTTTAGTATACATCTATGGTTTATGATTTCGAAACGCATTGTTGATTTATGGTTACCTGAAGAGAACGCTGCGGGTAGGTTTATGTAAACATCACAATTTTGACAGGTCCAATTCAGATTTAATGCAAAAGAATTGTTCACCGTCATTTTTGCGTGTGTAGATATGTCCATTTTTAATCCATACATACTTAATATTCTTTTCGACAGCTATCCTTTTTGTTTCCGCTAGTAGAGATTTGGTTTTTTTAGTAATGTGTTCGGAGATGTAAAGTGGTTTAGTTTCTATGCTGTTCTTAAAAATGGAGGTGTTGAGCGTACGCTCGTTACCTTTATACAGTTTATTGTGAACTTTGACACTATTGAGGAACGAGTCACGACTAGACCGGTTAGCAAACTTCACGCAGATCGGCCGCGGAGTCTTCTTGGAGTGGTGCTGCCACGCCCTTTGCATGCAGAGGATCTCACTCAGTGGTCCTTTCCAGTTGACGGTTGAGATGATAGTTTCCACACGATTTGTGAGTTCAGCGGTCGATTCTGATGAAGTTTCGTCGCAGCCTCGAATTTCTATGTTGGAGGCTATTTGTTGGTACACCTGCTCGTCAATTTTTCTTTCTAGTGCTTCTATTCTTCTCACTAATTCAGATTGCTTCTCATTCACTTTTTCAATTTGTATACACCTAGATTCGATGAGTGCAATTTTTGCCCTAAGATCTTCATACTGGCTACTTACAAATTGAATTGCCTGAAGAATACTCGTGTTTTGAGCTGTAATATCTTTCCAATGTTGAAGGTTTTCTTCTAGTTTAGCATCAAAGTAGTTCATCAAAGAAGATCGCAGGTCCTCTAGGTGATGAGTGTATTGCGCCGCCGCTTGTGCATCGATAGTAATGAGGGAAGACGAAGACTCTTTTGCATTTGGGGTGAGATGAGTGATTGGGGGCTCACTCGAATTCTTTCTTCTCTTTTATCTTTTTTGCATGTCGGGCAGTTCCATGAATCAATGTATTTAGTAGACATCTTTTTTAAATTGTCTTTGGATATGTTTATACATTCTATATGGTAAGAATATGAGCATTTTTTGCAGCATAGGTTCTGCTTGTTATTTGTTATAGTGCACATACACGTATTACAGATCGCCATCTCTTTGTTTATTAGTGGGTAATAGCAGCTCAATGTAATTAACTGGATTTTTACCTTTAGATGGTAGGTATTTGCCAAAATGCCAAACGTCAGCTGTTTTTGATCACAAACAACAGATAAAACAGTTGATTTGATTTAGCACTGCACTGGCGTATCCTTTAGAACTTATATTATTGTATCACAATTATTCACAAGTGTTTATTAAGTTAAATTATTATTTTTCCAAATTTTATGAAGAGAATAAAATTTTTGTCGTTGTAGGTAGTAGTGTTGTAGTAATTAAATTATATTTGTATTGAAATCAACAGTTGTTTTAAAAATAAATAAATAAAAATATAATATTACATAAAACCAAAGAGGTGTATTCGAGTCATCAAATAAACACGTAGATGAAAATTTTATGATTAATGAAGGTACAATAGCTCAAGACAGACACAGAAGAGGGACAGTGGACAAGACACAAACTGCTTTGAGTCACACCTACATGGATAGACTAACGGAGTTGCAAAAACACGAGGTATAGAGTATGAAGAGAGAGAGAGATGTGGGTAGAGAGACTTTTACCATCCACGCAGTCCAGACTAACTACCTACCTAATGAGCTCCATCGTGTCACCAATACCCGAATAAATTCTTTACATAATGTAAGATTCCTCCCATACTAATTGGTGATGTTGACATTGTACGAGTACACCAGTACCCTCTGATTAGGTCGGTCTCTTTTTTAAGCTAGTGCTATAAGATGAGTCTCGGTACCAACATTGATGTATGGAAATGATTCCTGGAGCTGGCAGGAAAATAAAGAAAGTAGACTAAATGCGGTTCAAATGAGAAAGAAGGAAAAAATATAAAGCTATTTTAAAGCGCATTGAACTGGATACAAATTTGAATTTGTTTAGTCATGTAGAAATAAATAAAGAAGAGAGAATGGGAAGAAATATGTTAGACGCGAGTGCTGATGGTACCAAAAATATAGAACATCTACGGAAGACCAGGTAAACTAGATGCTGTAAGGTGATCCTGTTAAGAGCCTAAACAACGATGGGCTTGCAACGAGGCGTGAGTTGTGTGTTCAGACAGAATAGTATGGAAATAAGAAACGGCGCGATGGTAAGTTAGTCAGTTAGTCAATCAACGTTTAGTGTTGTTAAATGAGGATGAAATAATTTGCAACGGGATGTTTAATAGTTATTTATTATAAAATAACTCATTTATTTTATATACATTTGTTTAAATCACAATTAAATTATTTAATTGTTCACCACCCACAGAACGTATTGTAAACACCGAACATGATTTTTGTGTCGTTCACAACTGGTTCAAATTGCTGGCGAAAATTGTGTAAGTGTTATCCCTTCAGGCGACACTAGCAGTTTGTACAAACACTTACACAAAATTAACATAGTTGATTTACAATTTCATTGAAAAGCATAAAAAACACTGGCTTGAGGGTTGACTTTTCCTGCGAAGTTCACACCTCTTGTAACCGCACCGGAATGGTCCCGGATTGGATTTGTTTTCGGAAGCTGTATACGATAACGAGGCAGTAGTACTCGATAACTGAAAAAGAAAAAATAATACTATTTCAATATTATATTTCACTATTTTGTTATATAAGTCGATGATCTGTTATTTACCCTTTAATACATTCCTACAAAGATATATTTAAGATTTGAAAAATATACATTAAACTGTTTTTAATAAAAATTGAGAATAAACAACATTTTTTAAAATATAATGTAATTCGTGCAATGCAAAGCACATGGCTTTCAAGGTCAACAGCATTGAAACACGTGCTGCTCGATAGTGTTCGACGTTCGTAACAGGATTTGTGTTGTGTAAGGTATGGCATGAAAATGGCTGTACGGAACAGCTCGAATAATATAAATTAAGAATACTAATTAAATGTATTAATTAAAAAGATATACATATAAAATCAATTTTATCTAAAAAATATTGCTTTCAAATATTTATTATTTTTATATTAATATAAGAAAATATAATACATTTTAAAATTGTCAGTAGGATATATATATGTTTCATTTAACATTTATTTCTTCTCTATGAGAGTAGGACTCGTATATATAGAAGGAGTATATACGAGATAATTTATGTTTCAGTTAGTCTATATTTTTTACTTCAGATACAAATTGATATCAGTCTATAATTGTTGTAATGAAACGATAGATGTATTAATTTGAAATGTGTAACATATAGGTTCAAAAATTTGTCGTCAAAATTACTGTCGCTGTAGCGTAGTTGGATAATGCACCTTCTCCGGTTTAGAAAGAGATCCAGGTTCGAATCCCAGTAGCGCAACTACAATATTTTTCGATTAAATTAATTTTATATGTATATCTTTCTAATTAATACATTTAATTAGTTTTTATAACTACACTTAAAAAAAAAAAAGATTTTCATTAGTGACATCTATGCTGTTTCAGGGGAATGAATATCAAATTACAAACCATAAATGGCGACAGCGAAGTTGTAGTTAATACCTGAAAGATGACATGGTGACACATATATAACTTCCAAAAATTTGACAGTTGTGAAGGTTGATTGTTGGTAGAATGGTGAACGTTATATTGTGTAAAGTGATCACTTAAGACAGTCGAAGACAAGTCATGAGCCCTGTAATACCCATACTTTCCATAAAATATAAATACATGGGAAGCATAGAAGTATATCTATAAAATAGTGGAGGTTGATTGTGGGTAGAATGGTTAACGTTACATTGTGTAAAGTGATCACTTAAGATAGCCGAAGACAAGCCCTGTAATACCCATACTTTCCATAAAATATAAATATATGGGAAGCATGGAAGTATATCTATAAAATAGTGGAGGTTGATTGTGGGTAGAATGGTGAACGTTACATTGTGTAAAGTGATCACTTAAGACAGCCGAAGGCAAGCCGTGTAATACCCATACTTTCCATAAAATATAAATATATGGGAAGCATGGAAGTATATCTATAAAATAGTGGAGGTTGATTGTGGGTAGAATGGTGAACGTTACATTGTGTAAAGTGATCACTTAAGACAGCCGAAGACAAGCCGTGTAATACCCATACTTTCCATAAAATATAAATATATGGGAAGCATATCTATAAAATAGTACATATATTATCTGTATATTAAATAAAATGATTTACCTAAAACGATTGTCGAGGTAATTACAAGTATTATAATGTACCACACTGCGATACCTTGCGCGCCGACGGTAAATACTATTGCAACAATATTTATGATACCGTTGGTAATATAAACGATTATTCCAAATAGAGAAGCAAACAGCCATGTATTGATGTAGTCAGTGCGTGTCTGAAAAATAATTAATTAAATTTATTTTATATTATTCATATAATATAATATTTAATACTTGAATACTATATATATATTATCCTATTGTTTCAAATTCGTAAAACACACTTTTGGCCCATGTTATTGACACATTTCCGCATCCAAATTCCCATCCATACCTTGACGTCAACATGACCGATATTTGTTCGATCCCGACATCGCGATAGCATTTGCGGTGTGGACATTTCAGCTCCAGTGCACCAGCACTGTATTTGGGGATATTGTGTTTGATCACGTATTGTTTGTTTCTAGTGCCGTGAGTGAAATTATGATATCGCCGTCTTCAATTGGAAGCGGAGATCTGCTCATCCGCGTGCCATTTGTGTGATCTCGGCGGAGACTGTGGGGGTGACGGAGCCATCATATATAAAGTGAGGCGAGCAGTCCTTCCGAATCAATGTTTCCGAGATCACTGGTCATTTGACTGGAACTAAGCCTGTACAGAGCTTTTCCTATTTTCCCTTACCTACCTTGCGGTGATTCCGATTTACGACCGGAATTGTCGTACTGGATTCCACGGAAGAGATCCTGAGATTTGCGCAATTCGTTCATTTAGATCCTATCGATCCGGGTTAACGTTTCGAATTCACCAATCATTATAACAAATCGCTGTATTAATAAATCGCGAAATGTATAAGTATGTATGTAAATAATGCCCTTTTCAAGGTACTCTTATTTGGCACTGCATCAGTAAACCAAAAGGACATGATCACAGAGAAAGCCACAAAGAAGATGGGGGCAAAATATGCAAAAAAACTTGACATTCACGACTGGAGGACTTGTCTTGCTTCCTTGATACCTCAATGGATCGTAGCCACGTGATAGTGAAAACCTTGAAACGGCCAACTTGCAAACGTTGAAAATTATAATATAATATATGAGGAGAGATGGAGCACAATGATATACTGGTGCTATGGTCCAGGGCCCCAGAGGCGTGTCAGGGTATAACAGCGGTTATGCCTGGTTTAAGATTGGAATTACAGGAGTATATTTAGTCGTAAATTCACAAAATGATGAAGTAAAAGATGAATTTTGGACAAATATAAGGGATGTAATGAATGTTAAAATAATAATTTCTGCAGGCGATTTGAATAGACAGGTTGGAACTTGGAGGGATGATTTCGAGACATCCATTAGTGTGTACGGTGACAAAAAAATGAATGGGAATGGAAATAATACTTGGGGTATACCTAGAATGGAACCTTTTTATATCAAAGTACACATGGGAGAGAGGGAATGAAAGAGCAATGATTGATTTTGTAATGGTTGACTCTAGACTGGTATCCGTTACTCTCGATACTCGCGTGTTCCGAGTAGCCGGGATGGAAACTGACTAATTTATTTGTCATCTCGGATGGCGATCCATGAAAAAAATAGTATCGGCGCCATCTAGAATCAAAATTGAGAATCTACAAAAGGACGAAAAATTAAATAAAAGAAGTGTGAAAATAACGATTGATCTGTGTATATAGACGATGCAAGGTTACTCTATGCGATTCAGCGAAGAAAATCAGTGGCAGAACTACCCATGGAAGAATGAAAAGCGATTCATGGTTGGGACTATGGCATAACGAAACTTGTAAAAGAAAAGAAGAGCGTGGCGGTATCTTTTGCCAGTAAATGGGGACTCGAGAGCAAAAGATCTGAACAGTGCTTGTAAGAAAAAAGTCAAATCTGGCGTAAAAGGAACGGAAAAGCGGCTGACAAGAATAAAAGGGGCAACAATGACTGACAATTTTCAGGATAATATAAAATCCTTCTAGAAGGCAGTCAAAAAATTCAGATATGGTGCTGAAAACAGTAGTATGAAATATATTAAGTCAGCAAATGAAGAAATGTTAAATGAATTAGAACGAAATAAAAGATAGATGGATGAAATATTTCCAGAAAACGTATGAGAGTGAAAATAAAGCAAAAGAGGAATTCCTCGAGAGGCTATGAATATGAATATGATGTATGAATAACGAAAGCGATGTGAATGCAATAAGTGGGGAAGAAATAAAATGTACAATAAAGCATATGAAGAATGGTTAGGCTGTGGGGTATCATAGGGTTGCCTCGGAGCATATCAAGGCTGGCGGCCCATTAGTGGTCTCGTGGCCTTATACGCTCTTCCACACCCATATCCTGTTAGATTGAAAGAGGGCTATTATTATGCTTTCTACAAAGGCAACGGGTCGCGAATGGAATACGGTAACTATATGGCAATTAGTCTACTAAGCTCGGTTAGCAAACTGGAAGGACTTTAATAGTAAGAGCGAGAACGGTGACGATAGAAAAAGTATGGGATGTGCAAGGAGCTTTTGTGGGTGAAAGAGGATGCATTGGTCAAATCTTTTCTCTACATCAAAATTTTTTTTTGCCTTATAGATCTGCGAAAGACGTATGATAGAGTTATAAGAGAAAGGTTATGGAAGGTAGTCTCGTATCAGTACAGGGTGATAGTAAACGTATACACGCAATCACATCCCTATTTGAAGGAAGTTTTGTGTGTGTATGGGTCAATGGATCATTCATATCACGGTTTGACAAGAAGGGTTGTGTAATGCCTCCATGGCTGTTCAACTTGTGTGAGAGAACTGGAATATATTAATGTAGGAGCGAAAATGGGCGAATTGATTGTATGCTGTTTATTGTACGCCGACGATGCAGTATTAATGGCGAATAATGAACAAGAATTACAGAGTCTAGTGAGTAGAATATACGATGTATGCAAGTAATTTCAACAAGTCGAAAGTGATGGTATTCGAGAAGGAAGAAAGCAAGACAACATGCAAAATACTTGAAGGTAATTAATGTTTGGAACAAGTAGATGAGTTTGTGCATTTGCGAAGTATGTTTGATAGAAACGGAAAGACTGAGAAAGATATCGAAAGGAGGATAACTGCAGCAAACAAGGTGAACGGTGCTTTGAATGGAATTATAGCTAATGGAAACTTGTCAGCCGAGGCCAATTTATAGGTACATAATAGTCCTGGTACCGACACTGATGTATGGAAGTGAGACCTGGAGCTAGCAGACGAGAAACAAAAGTAGGCTGAATGCAATGGAAATGAGATCACTTAAGCGTATGTGTGGCAGATCCAGTTTTAAATGAAGAAATAAGGAAAGAATATAAAGCTGATCTTAGTATAGTGAGTAAGGTACAGGAAGGATCACTAAAGCGGTTTGCTCATATGGAACGGATGAATAAGAAGAGAATGGTAAGTTGTTGCAAGTGTTGATGGCACCAGAAATAGAGGACATTCTCGGAAAATTTGGCACGACTGGGTAAACCAGATACCAAAGGATGGTCTTGTTAGTAGCCTCAATAATCGGCGAGTTTGTATGAATGTGAATGTGTGTCAGAATAGAAAAATGTGGCGCTCTATCCTCTCTGCATACCCCCACGGTTAACGATTTTAAATTTAGATAGTAGTAATAAAAAAGGAAAAAAATATTTTTTTTTTTTCAATGTTATACATATTTTACATTAAATTAGGTTTTAGTTTTACTTTACCTGTCACACTATAAAACTGATAAAAACGTAGATGCTTAACGCTAATTAAAAAATAAAATAATCATGTCACACACATTAAATGTGTAAACCTCCATGTCAATTAATGATATTATGGTCCACATAATTAATATTTTAATACGTTTTAATATATTCAGGGAATCGAAATTGTCTCCCAGATGGCTTCTTTTAAAAAGTATAAATATTGATTTTAGTTTAATCTTACCTTCTCAACACCGACCAAAAGCACGATTCCAAAACCCACCAAGTAAAGTCCGTTGGATACATAACCTAATATTATCTCAAGGAATAATATTCTCCAGCTTATTAAATTAGTGCTTGAAATCATTCCTAGTACTGCGAGTGTTGTGAAAATGCAAGCGCCGATCTAAAAAAAAGTATAAATTTAATAATAATATGTTGTCAGCGATACTATTTCAAAAGAGTAGTGTCGAGGCCCGTATCCATGATGATCTCTCAATGAGACTTTGATCTCTGAGATATAGTAGAGGTACGTACGTGCTAGATGTGTCACTCAACATATGGGATACTGAACTGTCCCTTAAACTGATCCGTGAACACGGGCCATAAAGTTATTCCATCCTTTGTATGTCTGTCTTTCTATACCCCTTATCCTGAGTTATATTAAAATGATTTTTTCATAGAAAAATTTATATGTATATTCTGCTACTTCTTTAGAATAAATTAATAGTAGTTTTTCAGCTTAGGTTCAGATAATATATTGATTTTTTTCAGGTATATATTTCAGTGTACGAAGACAATTAAGTTCGTAGAATACTTTTCGTACGAATTACATAGCAATACTGTAACGTCAGCTAGTGACAAAATAATACCGTAATTCGTTCTCGAAGAATAAAACGTTAATGAAACGATCTCGTTTAAGGCATGTTCGGTAGGGGTCACAATACAAAAAACCGGTATTTTCGATATTGAAGTTTTACCAATACCGGAATCTTGATATTTTCGATATTTAGCTTCTGTCTAGATTAAAGGTGAAGATTTATCAATGAAATAAAAACATTCAGAAAAAATCACATTTCAATTTTTAATAGTCTTTTAACAATAAGACAAATATCTAACTTCAGACTTCTGAATAACACAATGTATTCCTGAATAATTCCTCGTAAACTTTATTCTTATTACTTTCACAGATCTAGTCCGGCGGTCCATCGCATCGACAGCTAGCGCAATTGAGACACGTGGTGTGAGAAGTTCGCACATCACATAAATTATTGATATGTTTTGCTTTTAATACGACATGGAAACTAAGAAAAGCGATTTATATTTATTGAAAATGAAATACTGAAAATTTCGAACATTAGTCGTATTTTCGAGAGTCGGGATCCCGGTTTGCGACACCTAGCGTTCGGCCTGAATTATTTTTAATAAAAACTGGATGTTGTATCTGAACAACTCTTCAGCACAGAGCCTTTTTTGCAAATACTAATTAAATCACTGTCCATCTTATTCTATTCATCCTATCTGATCTCTATGACATTTTATATTTCCCAAAATCAAGAAAAACACGAACAATCATCGATGGAAGTCACGAGCGGAGGTGGGGTGGATTATGACGCATGCTCCAAACAGCGTTACGGTGAACAACTTTGAATACTATTTTCTGTAATAGAAAAAAAAGCATTGCTTCTGACGTGGACTGTTTTAAAGAGGATCGTGTACCATGAAAGGAATAGGTGTATTTTGTAATTGTTTTAAAAAAATTCTACGAATTTAATTGTCAGTCTTCATATATAATAAATCGGTGAGAATATTATCTCACCTCTATATGTAATAGATTGAGCTTCCATGTACATATTCAGATTTCTATGTTCATTATTACCGATGATGCTAATAGAATTGAGGGATAAGTAATTTAATAAATCTCATCCTAAGCGCAATATTTTGTGTTTCTTCTTTTTTGTTTTATCATACATCATTTCCCAAGTTAATAGTCTTAGTTCCGAAACAACTACTAAATAGCTAGCAATAGAAAGAATCCACTCTTTTCCGAAACTGTTACTATCGCTACTTAAATAACTTAAAATTACTGTAACTAAAACTAATAACAGGCACTAATATCATAAGTTTAATTTGATAACAAAGAGGAAATAAAATAATTGAACACGAAACATCTGACGTTACAATTTACAACCTTTCTATACGTTAGAGTTTTGATTGTTATTATATTCATCAAGTTTTATACACGATGTCACAACTAAAAATATTAAATTAAAGTATTAATAATAATAAATGAATTAGCATAAATAACAGCATATAAATTTGTAAAGTGGCAACCCTAACGTGATCTAATCAAACACTAATATATAAGACGCTTAGAGGGTCTATGTTTATGTGATAATCTACTTGTGGAGGCTTTTGGTGATGATGGAAATGAAACACACGATTTGAGTCGAGTCGAGTTGAAAAATTAATATTTAGAAAAGCGAGCCGGTAGTATTCGGTTTCGGTCAGCTAGGGACAGCAACGATGGCCGTAAATTTGAATCTCCATCCCCGCGCACTTTTATTTGTTGTTTTAAATATATTTTAAAAATTACTATTTGTAGCCAGCCGATGATTTTACTTCCAGTCTTCAGAGAACAGCCGCAGCAGCACCATCTCAACTGCAGCAATTTCATTTTTACCTTCAATTATTAGTGGTGTTCTGGAAGCAATAAACACATTACAAATAATTATATAATATTATACAGAGTGTAACAGATCAAGTCAAAATGTTTCAGATATGTAAAAATCGTCTAATAAATAAAGCGAGAATTACTAAAAAAACCCCAATTGAATATATATATGTCATTTATATTTTTTAAGGAAAATTATGACAGCACAGATTCGACGACCTTCACGGCCGGATCGAACGGCGTATTGAAATTCATTGGACAATTAAAACTATCGTCTTTTATAAGACTGAAAATATATTATTTAAAAACTGATTATTGTGTTTTTGATATAAAACTTAGTTTTAAATAGTAGCTGAAACCGCAAAGCATTTGAGTAAATATAATATATTATTTAAAAACGTTTGTTTTCACTAAAACAAAGTAATTTAAAAACGTCGAAAATTGATAATACGTCCTGCAAATTGAATGGTTATAACAATATTAATTTATAACATTTTGTTAATTTGTCTCAATTAAGATTTGTCTCCGTAATCTTGGCTTCAATATTATAAGAAAATATTTTTCGTTTATGCAATAATTTAGCATATTAATACAATTTCGTAGCACGCGGATAATGCATCTAATGGTCGCGGTCTTTCTTATAATATTTGTATCGTCTTAATTATGGCAAATAATATGCAGTTTATTAGTTTTATATTAGTGCATAGGTCCAATCTAAGTAATACTTTTAAAACAGTAAAATCTAGTGAATAACTTCTGATATAAACGAATAATGAAAACCCACATTTTCGTAAAATACGCGAAAATTCTAATTATTATTGAAAGTAGCCCCTCAAGAAAACCCTAAATGGCCTATATTGTTTGCGCTATAACGATAAGAAAAAACATTGTTTGCAGGCTTAAATGTATAAAATAATTCAATTGCAATATACGTTCTAATATTTTATTTTAGATATTTATGTTTAGTCAATATATAGCGGCGTATTTATGAGATCATTTTAAATATTTTTTACTTGATATGAAAATCAAATATTAGTATATATTTAAAATTAAAAATTATTATTGCTTATATTATATATTATATTAACTGCGTCAATCATTGTACCTATGGGTTGAAATAATCATTTTATGATGCTCCTTGTAAAGGTTTTATGATCCTTAACTATGGATATACAGATGCAAGTCTAAATATTAAGTATTTTTATTTGACGAAATTTATCACTTTTTTTATTAATATTAAAAATATAATACATATATATATTTTAACATTTGTTTCTTCTCTATGAGAGTAAGACTCGTGTATAGAGGAGTATATACGAGTTAATTTATGTTTTATTTAGTCTGTGTACATACTTTTTTTAATTCAGTTACAAATTTATGATAGTCTGTAATTTTTCTAATTGTGATGGGGAGATTGTTAAAAAATTTGATGCCTTGATAAATATATTTTAGTTTTGGGATATCAATTTGATCTCTATATCTTATTTTAGATCCATATTTTGTTTAGTATACTTATTATATTATTATGGTAAAAGTCATGGATGAAATTTTCCTCGATACATGAAACGGTAAAGATTGATTTAAAACATTCAATCATGTTTAGATCAATCATTTCGTTTACTGTCTATATCATCTCCAGAAAAAAATTATAGGCCATTGTTTACCCATTATCATCCTGTACTTGTCTTTGCTTCGGAGTCATACAACACTTTGAGACCATAACTTATTTGAGAAACAATAGTCTGACCGTTGGAAGTTCGAAGAAATTTTATTTTTGGTACTCAATATATCGTTTGAATTCAATAAAATATTTACGTTCAATGAATCAAAATGCTTATATCTCTGAAATGGTTGACAATAGGTACATGCAGCTTTAACATTTTCGACTCGTAATTTTATAAAGCATAACCCTCTCAAGTATTGTAGATCAGCTGTCAAAACGTTCCATACATAGTCAAATGCCCTCAAATTAACCCCACCCTCCCCCTCTCCAAAATCGTACAGAAGAAAAGTGACCAAACAAATACGCATAATACAGAAAACACCGTTTTTTGTTATATTAGGTATGTTACAAAAATTAAAATACATTTCCCATCCCAGTAGGCGGGTAAAAAAATGTATTTATAAACTTTATCCATCTGAAAACTTGAATTAAAAAAAAATAATACATACCTAGTACCTGTCCACACAAAGTATAATAGCTAAACAAACACGTTTTCTGACAAAAGAAATTTTTTAATGTCAAAAATAAGTTTCACACAACTATACACACAACATACACACGCACGTCTTTCAT
This sequence comes from Eubasilissa splendida, assembly GCA_031772225.1. Classification (NCBI taxonomy): domain Eukaryota; kingdom Metazoa; phylum Arthropoda; class Insecta; order Trichoptera; family Phryganeidae; genus Eubasilissa; species Eubasilissa splendida. The sequence continues at coordinate 26,986,175 of CM062859.1, forward strand.
ATATAACCAATTGATTTTTTTTTAAAACTCAAAATCTTCAAAACTTCAACATGTGTAATGATTTCCTCGTACAATGTCGTGGTCTGCGACGTAATCTGCCGGCTGTATCGATACTCGTAAATATATAATATAAAATTATATATTATATATTTATTAAAAACGACATTTCTTCAATTAATCGCGTGACCTACGACCTACGACACAGTGCTTAGTTATCGCGCGCAAACACTCGAATAATAAAATACAGTATTGATACAAGGGAACTCTGCTGATGCAGGTCGTGACTCATCCAAATCAATTATATTTTGACAAAAGAGAAAAACTATCTCAGCTGTCAGACTCGGAGCAAAACTAATGAACATGTTATTTTTGAAATGTCCAAATTGTGAACACGACAGAGACATGCATCATACATTACTCCTAGACTACACAACCAACTAAATTAGCAACAAATATAAATGTGTACAAAAAAGAGGTTCTAAAATGTCTTAAAAGTCTCGTAAAATAAATAAATAATTACGTATTAGACATCTTTATGATTCCAAAACTCTAATCTGATCAATTTCTCAACATTTTTTAATATTTTGTTATTATCACATTGAATTATTATAGATTTTGATCTTGTTTTATATTAATGTCGATAACCACCCCCATAATTCTATTGTTATATTATGTTGATGAATGTATATATATATATATATATTGTTCCCTTGGACAAAAAAAAAACAAAAAGCAAAATTAATTTCATCTTACGTCAGCGCGGACACGGTCACACGGGCGACGGTCATTTGGACAACGGACAATTGGGCGACGGCCAATTGAGCGATGGATAATTGGGCGGCGGTCATTTGGACGACGGTTTTTTGGGTGACGGACAATTTGGGCAACACGATAACTAATACATATGAATAATAATTTGAGATGGGTACAAATTTTTTGAGATATGTTTTATAATGCAATGGATGACAAAAACATAGGAAAATCGGATTCAATAAGAAAATATCATTAATTAGTGTTTCACATTTAATATAAGTACTTATTTGTTTTAATAAAATATCGATATATAATCTATATTTTATCAATATTTACAAAAAAAATCCGTCATATTGTAAAAATTTGTAAAGTTACTGTATGGATGTATTCAAAATCACGAACTGTGAATAATCAATTAAAATAAAATATATATTTAATAGGTACATTGAAAAATTTGATTTGTATGGTTTGCTTCGTATTTGTATGGTTGATTCGATTACAACATTTTATATTATATTTTATCGTAGGCTCTCCCAGAACACAAAACAACATAACGATAGAAACAGTTTGAGAACATTTCAAAACATGTAATGTATAATAATAATATCTTTGTTTATAATAATTGTAGGAAAAATATTTTTTGCAGAGATGGTATGACACGTGTGTGTTAGACATATAAGGCGTAACATTATTTCATTGTTATGCTATTTAGTTGTGTATTAAACACGCTTTTTAATGTTGATCGCCGTCGCAGTTATCAATCACCGATATCATCGAATAGCAATCACAATTGCACCGGTGAGTTACGATTAGAAATTAATCTCTTCACTAGCTAAAATACCGTGTAACAGATGAGTAGTCTAAAAAAACTGTTTTTAATTAAATATGAGAAGCATGTATTCGATTAAATAAACGTCTAACAGATGAAACTTCACTACTTCATCCAGTAGTTAGACATCTCCAATTCTCTCTTGAAAACTGAAGAAAATTATTCAACGTGTGATTTAATTTTAGACTAAACATTATAATTATGATTAAATTTAATACAAAATAAAATAATAAACATTAATACAGTTCTCGTACTCACATAAAATGATAATATTACATTATTAAGCAAAGATGTTGACGTCGTACCATAAAACATGTAACTGATTTGCGATACGTTGCTAAAGGAATGCCAATAGTTCAAAATAATTAAATAATGTGAATAGATAGCAGTGGCGTAGCATGAAAATGATTGGCTCCGTGCAATCACATATATTCCTCAAGAATACAGTGTTAAAAATGTTTCCGTATTAATCAATACTAGCAGAAGAGCAATCGGCTAGCTCTGTGCTATTGCGTGTTAGTAAAATCTATATTTCAATGTGGGAATCCCTTATGATATTAATGCATTAAGTTGTGTACTTTGTATTTTTATTTATTATCTTTGTTTTATTAACCACTAAAATGAGTTTAAAGACATCTACCGGTTTCGAAAAATACCATTTTCTTCTTCAGGATGATAGAAAATGGTCATGATTTTGATAAAAAATTGGGATTGTCAATTTTGCATATAAACGGTGTTGGTCACAAATTAAATAATTTGGAATCATTGGAGATAAATAAAGCGTGTAAAACTAATCAAAAAATTATAAACAACCAACTAAATTTAACTACGAGTCCCATTCTAAAATTTTTTCGTAAAAATTATTCGAGTAAATTTGTATTAAGTAATGATTTGAGTTAGGTACTAAAAAAAAAATATATATATATATATTTATTTTTAAAAATAGATTCTGTCAAAGAAACAATATATGTTTTAGTTAATTATGACATCCTGAAGAAGAAAATGGTATTTTTCGAAACCGGTAGATGTATTTAAACTCATTTTAGTGGTTAATAAAACAAAGATAATAAATAAAAATATGAATCTTAACCACAAAGATAATATTGCTGATTTTAAAAGTATATATATACTTTGTATTTATTTCCAATAATAAAAAAAATATCATGTTACAAAATCAAATTAAATAGTTTCTACGAAAACTTTCATCTGTAACCGATTGATTTTCTTAACATGCATCGTGTATATTGCCAGTAAGAAAATACACCATACGTATCGCATAGAATTACTCACCGAAGCGGCGCCAATTAATTGATATGATAAGACAAGAGTCAGTAACTTAAAGGTATAATCATTGGAGTGGCGCCAGAGAGACGTGGGATAGATTTTGATAAACAAAGATTATTATTTTTGATAAAATACGCCAGGGCGGCACCCGTTGGTGCGAAAATATTAATGAATAGATTTACATTCTTTTGTGTTTCATTTCTTTCCACCTCATAATCATCATCATCATCGCCGGTTAAGAGAAGCTGAGATTGACGAACCACCCTTGTCTACATTTCTTGATCCTTGCGAAATTGCGCGTCTGATATATGTATGTGGAACGTGTTACAAATATATCTAGTTTGAAATAATTTATTTTTTACGCAAATAAACCAAATTTTTTAAAGTAAAATGATAGAATAGTATTGATGAAATAGTACAAAATTGACAGTGAGATAGACAAGGTGTAACAAGACCGGTGGAAAGAGGGGAAGTGAAGAGGGACTCTCTTCTGGGAAATGAGACGGCACAAAATAAAAATATACGATATTTTTTATTTTATATATATATATTTGATTAATTATGTAATGTATTGTATATTATAGATACTCCCGCATCGTCGCGCTTCCCATTTCTAAAGATAAGTAGATGGGCAACTCACTGATCTATCTCACTTCTGACATCATGTTAATTGTTTTTTAGTTTGTTTCTTAATAAAACTCTTAAAAAGATAAATAGATGGGTAACTCACAGGGATAATGAGGGCAAAAATTTCTCAATGACAATGTCAGTTTAACCTTTACCATACCATGATATAAAATACCCTTATGCAGCCATGCAGTCAACTCGTGTTACCGTCGTTAGAAAATTGAGTATTTTATCATTCTATATGAAAAAAATGTTTTTTTTTTAGCTTTAATGATTAGTCTAAATATTAACCATTAAATGTGAAAAAAAGATTATGTTTAATAATATATATTATATAATTTAAAGCATTCATCAAGTTCTACACAATGCGACTTTTTTCTCTTTCATATTCATTTAATTAGTGAGAAAGAGACATTTACATTCGTATGCTTGTTATTCTTTTCACTGTGAAATTAATATGTGATCTCTTTCTAACATACCACAAATCGTATTTTTGTCGGTGTGTTAATTTTACAACGAATTGAATTTATTGACTCATTTTTGTGGGATTCTTTTTTCATAATTGGTTTTTCACTAGTCATTTCTATGCGCAAATGATTTCCTTAGGGTTAACTAAAATATGAATTTTATGTAGCGTGTAATTACCGAAATATTATAGGTTTAATTGGCATGGTGGACCTGTATTACTGCATGGTTTGGGAAGGGTTAAAAATGCTAAGAATATTAATGTGACATGTATTCCCTGTATGCATCACTATTTAAAAATAAATAAAAACAATATTAAAAATAAATAAAAACTATATTAATCGTGAGAAGACTCAAAAACGTTAGTTAGTTATGACAACCTGAAGAAGAAAATGGTATTTTTCGAAACCGGTAGATGTATTTAAACTCAATTAAGTGGTTAATAAAACAAATATAATAAATAAAAATATAAATTTTAACCACAAAATTAATATTGCTAATTTTAAAAGAATGAATAATTTACAATTTAGCAATATTTGAATATATCCAAGAACACACAATTAAGGAAAAATCAAATTTGGTCCATAGACGGCGATGGTGTAGTGGTACTTGAAGCGAGTCCACATACTACCATATTATAAATACAACTTTCAAAAATTTGATAAATGTGGAGATTGAGGGAAGAGAATTGGTGAATTGGTATATATATAAGCCAGCCGAAGACAGGTCGTAAGCCCTGCAATCACCCCATACTTTCATATATATTTTCCATTAAATATAATAATTTTGTCATTTAACTTCATTAACAAGCATCAAAAATCACTGGATCATTTTGAGGGTTGACTTTTCCTGCGGAGTTCACACCTCTTGTAACCGCACCGGAATGGTCCCGGATAGGATTTGTTTTCGGAAGCTGTACACGATAACGAGGCAGTAATACTCGATAACTGAAAATGGAAAAAAAAGGCTATTTTAATATACATATTTCACTATTTTGTTATACAAGTTTATGATCTTTTATTTATTTAAATTAAATAGAATATTTAAAGGACATTTAATGATCCTTAAATACATACAGCATTTTTCGTATTTCGCATGTACTTAATATGTATAATCTTAAAAAATTTAATAGACAAATATTAGGAGAACACATTCTTATTGTGAAGTTGTAATTATTCAAAACGTAGGTCTGTGATATTTTAAATACGAATGAAATATAATAATTAGAAAGATAAATACACATAAAGTCAATTTTATTGAAAAATATTGTTATTGCGCCACCGGGATTCGAACCTGGATCTCTTTCCAAACCGGAGAAAGTGCATTATTCAACTATACTACAGCAACACATTTTCGAACCTATATGTTACCTTTTTGATATTAATACATTTAATCGTTCCATTATTTGATAGAGCCATCTACCTTATTTTTACGAAATCTCAAAGACGCCAGAATTATGAATTCATTTTTATTAAGCATTAATACAACTTTGTTATTGGAAGAACACGTTCTTATTGTGAAGTTGTAATTATTCAGAACAGACGGTCTGTGATATCTTGAATACAAATTAAATGTATTAATTAGAAAAATAGACGTATGAAATTATATTTACCTAAAAATATTGTTGTTGCTACCACCGATTAAAATTTCGATCTCTTCCAATCCGGGGAACGTGCATTATCCAACTATGCTACAGCGACAATATTTTAGCGACAAATTTTCGAACCTATATGTTACCTTTTTGATAGTAATACATTTAATCGTTCCATTATTTGATAGAGCCATCTATCTTATTTTTACGGAATCTCAAATACGTTTAAGTATTATCAATTCATTTTTATTAAATTTTGGACGCATTGATACAACTTTATTATTGGGAGAACACATTCTTATTGTGAAGTTGTAATTATTCAGAACCTCAATTCAGAATGGATAGGAATTTGGATGCGGAAATGTGTTAATAACATGGGTCGCGACCGATTCGAAAAGACGCGCCAAAAGTGTGTTTACGAATTCGGAACACAATATTTAACGTCAATTTTTTCCTATAGTATAATGTCGTATGTTGGCGTTTCTGCAATTTTGCAAGAACCTTAAATAAATGTTAATTTTTGTAATCTTACATAAAATAATATAATATATATTCAGACTAATTTCGGATGATATCGAAATGCATCTGGATTTACAGTGAACGGTACAGAACGGTGCAGTGGATTTACATTGTTACAGTTTATTTAAATTGGTACCCTCCATAATTGAGGTTTTCTAGTGTTTTACGTATCGATATGCCAGATAGTATCCAAACACCGGACAGTTGTAATATTATAGGATATTGATTATATTATATGTAATGTATCTATGGGTCGAATGCGTGAGCGCGTGAAGGTTGGTACGATTATGAGTACGTGAAAGAGTTAAAGATATAACATTATATACCAAAGTGTATTGAATAAAATGATTTACCTAAAACGATTGCCGAAGTTATTGCTATTATAATAATATACCATGCTGCAAGACCTTCCATGCCGACAGTAAATAATACTGCAGCAATGTTCATAACGATATTGGTGATAGAGATGATGAATCCAAACATTGAAGCAAATATCCAAGTGTTGATGTAGTCAGCGCGTGTCTGAAAAAGAATTATACATATATTATTCACATTTATAATGTATGTACGTTGATTATGCATTTTCCAAGATGCTCGCGTATGGCACTGTATCAGCAAACTCAAGAGACATGACCACAGGGAAAGCCACAAAGAAGATTGGGGATCAATATTGAGAAAAATGCAAGAAAATTTGGTATTCACTACTGGAGGACCACCTGTTTTTTGATTCTATTCTTTTAATTTATTTTTTGCGTTTTGTCTTATAAGTGTGTTATCAATCTAACAATATAACACAACAACTCATATTTATAACTATAATGTGGGACAGCTATAGAATTTTATTTGCATTAGATGAAAAGGGACAACATTAATCATTGTAATTCGGAGGATTTCCATACATTTTGAATGCTTCTAATTATTTTAAGTAACCACTCAGTTTCAACACTAATGATATTTTAATTTCACGGATAATTTGTAGAAAAAGACAAGCTATATAATTATACAATCTAAGAAGATAATACAATGAAGAAACAAGTGATTTATTTTCACATATGTGATTATGGAGTTCTTCAAACTTACATATTCATACTTGTCTAAAGCTATAAGCTATAAATTTTCATAAACTTTGATACAGCTTGATATGAAATTGTACTTTGTCTTTGAGCTAAATCGATTATTAATTTACATCCCCGCCACCATCTCAGTGACCAACGCTGCAATAATATGATGATTGCGCAAATACAAAGAGTAATTTTATATCAAGTGGCGCCCAACGTGGGGCCACTTGATATGAAAGAACCCAACGCCCCTTCAAGTTCCAAATACCTACAGGGTAGAAATGTGGTTGACATAAATCATATTTTATGACGTAATTGATTTATATATTCTGAGTATCAAAATTGTATCACAGATGGTAACTTCGGTTATTTAAAACAAAATGTTATTTTAAAAAGTATGAGTTTTAATTTTAGTTTAATTTTACCTTCTCAACACCAATCAAAAGCACGATTCCAAAACCCGCCGAGTAAAGTCCGTTGGTTACATAACCTAACATTATATTGAGAAATAATGTTACCCAGCTTTCAGTTGCAGTGCTTGAAAGCATTCCTAGTTCAGCGAACATTGTAAAAATGCAAGCGCCAACCTAAAAAAAATTACAAACGTAATGATCACATGTCAGAGATATAGTCTAACACAAGAAAAAATTAATGTAATAAGTAAAAGCCCTTGTCCACGATGATCTCGCAATGAGACTTTTATATTTGAGAGTCAGTAAAGGTACATGCGTATTGAAAATAGGATATGTCGCACAGGATTGAAAGGTCGCCGAAATTACGAAAATAAAATGATATGATAAAAAGCCGGAACGCATTCTTGATTCTGTCACCGCAGTGTCCCTGAAATAAGATATTTCTGTTTCATTTCTTCTGACCTCATCATCATCATCATCGCCAGTTGAGAAAAGCGGTGATCGGCGAACCAGCCTTGTTTTCTTGTGGTTATTCGCAACATGGGATGATCGGCTAAACTATCCTTTATGTGAACTCAAATCGGATCTACGAGAGAAATCTCATTTACTTTTCGTGCCTATTATGTGGCAACACTGTGACGTCGGCAACGAGCTTGTCGCAAAATAGCACGATAAGTCTAGTCAGGCATGTTCGGTCTAAATTGTTTTTAACAAAAACTGCATAAGGACAATGCTCCAGCACAGAATTATTTTCGTGAAAGGCTTTTTTGCCAATAATAAAATCACTGTGTTGAAACTTATTCATCCTATCTGATCTCTCTGACCTTTTTCTATTTCTCAAAATCAATAAAAACATGAACAATAACCATTGAGGGTCACGAGCGGAGATTGAACGGATTACGACGCCTGCACCTAAATAGTGTTATGGAGAAAAACTTTGAATAATACTTTCTGCAATGGAAAAAAACTTTGGACAAGAACAAGTTAAACAAGTATGTTTGTGTGTCATCAATTTCCAAGTCTCAGTTTTATATATCATTCAAAGATTGTGCAACCAGATATATGATATAATGAATTAATAAGTATATCTCATCTTTGAATGTCAGATAACAACGGGTAAAATTATATAAGTAAATTCATAAATCGGTAACCCTAACCAAACCTCGCCAAACACTAAATATAAATCTGCAGAAAAGCGTAGGCACATATGGTATTTTGGGGTTTAAGGTTTATGTGATCATAATCTATTTGTGGAGGCTTTGGTGATAGTGGAAAAGGAACGCGCGGCTTGTGTCGAGTCATTTATTATAGTCAGGAATAGTAATCGAAAAGTATAGAAGATAGCGGAGCGTAAAATATGGAGAGTTAGAGGAATGAGTCGTCGGCGTTTGTTTTCGGTTTCACTGACAGCAGACTGGCACCGTTTCTCTCCGCTGAATCCTGGAGCTTGGACATAGATCGAGAATCGCTCGCGTTATTGGTCAGCCGGCGATAATACATAAAACACATAAATAAATACATGAAATAAACAAAAGACAAAAGAAAATCCCAACTACAAACCCAAATGCGCGCAAAGGATTTAAACAATTCCAGATTCCTTCCATTACTGAGTAGGTCTGAATTCCAAATTGAATCCCTGTTCCCGTAATTTCCTTCGACAGCTGGTACCCAGGTTTCCGATTGACAATAAGGGCACATATGATACATGAACACTACATAAACCTTACATGTACATGTACGTGATGATTTGCTGGTCCGATGTTGTTGTTATTTTCGCTGGGTAGATTTCTACCGACCGAAGTGCGCGCTGTTGACAATCGATTTATTTGTATCTCTGAACTGGACAAAGCACCGAATATAATTGATCCGTCTGTCGTTTACCATTTTTTACATTCTCCAAAAAAGGTGGCAATACTCATATACACCCATGCACAATATTATCAACCAGAAAACCCAGTGGTGCCAATCGGAGTAACGAGGCTCGTAAACACTCCCGATCTACTCTCTCAATACCACCTAACATATCTTCTTTCGCATCCCTTAACAGTTCACATCGTCAGAGGATATGTTTCGGTGGTGAATTTGAATAACCGTCCCCACAAAATATCATTATATATATTTTTTTATTTTATTTTAATATTAGAAAAAATAATACATTTTAGAATTATCAGTTAGATACGCACAGACGTCCACGACGAGCAAAGGAGTGGGAGGCCATCGGTGTCGGACGAAGTCGTGGCGAAGATTGAGCGCATTCTCCTCGAAGATCGGAGAGTAACGCTTCGGGAGCTTGCTGTCCAGGTTCCTGAGGTTTGTGAAAAAACCATCGACAACATTTTGACCGATAAACTTGGTTATCGCAAGGTGTGCGCGCGGTGGGTCCCACACATGCTTTCAGAAACCCACAAAGACAATCGTGTCAAGTGTGCCGAGGGGTTTCTTCGAGAATGCGCCGAGAATACCGAAGAATTCTTGGACTCCATTATTACGGGAGATGAAACGTGGTGTCACTACGTCACTCCAGAAACAAAAGAACAGTCCAAACAATGGCGCCATCCTGAATCGCCTAGGCCGAAAAAGTTTAAGCAGACGCTTTCCGCAGGGAAAGTGATGGCTACGGTGTTTTGGGACCGAAAAGGCGTCTTGCTGACCGAGTTTATGCCTAAAGGGACCACCATCAATTTATGTATATATTTCATTTAATATTTATTTCTTCTCTATGAGAGTAGGACTCGTGAATATGTACAAGATAATTAATGTTTCAATTAGTTAGTCTGTGTATATACATTTTTTGCTTCAGATTGATAGAAGTCTGTAATTGTTTTAATTGTGATGGGAAGGTTGTTGAAAAATTTGATGCCTTGATAAATATAGTGATTTTGGGTCCCGGGTATATTTTATTTTTAGAATATCAATTTGGTCTCTAAATCTTGTAGACCGGAATTCACCTCCAAAGTTTAATTTTGAAAATTTGGTTTATTTTTTTATTTTTTTGTATATGTCTATTATTTTTGATACTTTGAAATCTGTGAAATGTTGTATACTTGGATAGTTTTAATTTTGTTTTAGAATAATTTTAATGATCATTTTTTGAGTGATTTCTAATTGTGATATAGAAGTTTTATATGCTCTTCCCCATCCAATAATACCGTATTGCAAATGTGACTACAAACGCGTAATATATTATTTTCAGATTTGTTAGTGATGAGAGGTTTCCGAGTCTTAAAAATATGTAGGCAGTTTTCTTTATTTTGTTTGTAAGATTAAGATAATATGTTCTTTGCATTTTAGATTATTATCTATTATTATTATTCAATAAAAAAAATTACTATTTGTAGCCAGCCGATGATTTTACTTCCAGTCTTCAGAGAACAGCCGCAGCAGCACCATCTCAACTGCGGCAACTTCATTTTTTACCTTCAATTATTCGTGGTGAAATCTGGAAACAAAAAACACATTACTAAATTATTAAAGATATACATATAAAATCAAGTTTATCGAAAAATATTGTTATTGCGCTGCAGAAATTCGAACCTGGATCTTTTTTTGCAATCCGGGGAAGGTGAATATTTTTGACGACAAATTTTCGAACTTATATGTTACACTTTTTCAAATTAATACATCTGTCGATCAATTATTTGAAAGCCATCTGCATTGTTTTTACGAAATCTCAAATACCTTTGAGACGCCAGAATTAACATCCTTAACCTATTAACCAGTGTTTTTAATAATTACAACATCACAATAAGAATGTGTTCTCTTTAATAATATGTAAGTTGTATCAATGTGTCCAAAATTTAATAAAAATGATCTGTTAATTTTGGCGTCTGCCAAGTCTGTAAGTATTAAAAAATAATACTTACCTAGTACCTCTACACATTCCACAAAATTTAGATATGATTATTTGCTCAGACAATGTCGTAGTCTGTGACTTAATCATATAATCGTATCGATACTTGGAAATATGTAACATAAACGGCTATTTAGTTAAAGCGATATTTCTTCAAATAATCGCGTGACCTATGACATTGTGCTTCCGTATCGCTCACGAATACTCGGATAATGAAAACAGTACTGACACAACTCCGTCGATATAATAGTTTATATTTAATATCTTTGTTTTAATAATCACTTATTGAGTTTAAATACATCTACCGGTTTCGAAAAATACAATTTTCTTCTTCAGGATGTCATAACTAACTAAAACATATATCATTGTTTTTTTTACCAGAATCTATTTTTAAAAAATCTATTTTATAAAAAAAAATTTTTTTTAGTACCCTAACTCAAATCATTACTTAATATAAATTTACTAGAATAATTTTTAGGAAAAAAATTTAGAATGGGACTCGTAGTTAAATTTGGTTGGTTGTTTATAATTTTTTGATTAGTTTTACGCGCTTTATTTATCTCAAACGATTCCAAATTATTTAATTTGTGACCAACACCGTTTATATGCAAAATTGACTATCACAATTTTTTATCAAAACCATGACCATTTTCCATCAAATGATTTTTCTTTTTAAAATAGATTTTTTAAAAATAGATTCTGGTAAAAAACAATAATATATGTTTTAGTTAGTTATGACATCATGAAGAAGAAAATGGTATTTTTCGAAACCGGTAGATGTATTTAAACTCAATAAGTGGTTAATAAAACAAAGTTAACAAATAAAAATACAAAAATTTAAGTTTATTATAAGATTTATTGGTTACAAGTAAAGTCCTTTAACCATAAGTTCCATTCGGACTACTATCTCTGAGACACCATTTATATATTACCAAATAAAAATATGAATTTGAACCACAAAGTTAATTTTGCTAATTTCAAAAGTATGATATATGTATTAATTTAAAAAAGTGTACGTAACACGTAGGTTCGAAAATTTGTCGCCATAAATAATGTCGCTGTAACATAGTTGGATAATGCACCTTGACCGGCTTAGAAAAAGATCCAGGATCAAATCCCGGTGGTGCAACAACAATATTTTTCGATAAAATTGATTTTTTATGTAGGTCTTTTTAATTAATACATTTAATTAATATTTAAAATATCATTAATTGTTCATTATTACTATGTATCGGAGTGAATAAATAAGGTTTTACTGAGTGAAGAGATTTTAAAATTTTAAGAAGTTTAAATAATTGAAAAATACTCACTTTTCAGACGTATTCTAGTATATATACTAATAAATCGGATGAATTTCATATACACACATAAAGGATATAGCCCCATACTTCGGTAAAAAAAAGAGTCTCAGCTTCAGCGACATCTATACTGTTACACGAATGTTGCGTATAAGCATAGATGCCGGAAGAATATCAGGACAGTAAGGAATTTGGCACTCACCACAATCCGGATTCTGCTGGTATCTCCAAAGAAGTGGAATGTATAGTTTACTCACCATTTCGTCAAGGTTTCGACACAATGTATAGACGTGAAGTCTCGAGATTAGTATAATATTGTAAACTGTTTCTTATACGTATAACCGTACTGGTTCAAGGTCGGTGGCGTGGCCATGAGGGGAGGGAAGTGGGGGAAGGCACAGTGCATCATTTTCATTCAATAATAAATATGTATTTACACAAATAAATAATGACCCAAACAATGAGAATGAATAACAAATTTTTAAACCATAGATGGCGACAGCATAGTTGGTAATAAATAAATTAAAAGTTTCTACATGATAACATATATATACGACTTTCAAAATTTTAATATGTGTGGTAGTCGGGTAAAATTGGTGAACGTTACAATAAGTAAAGTGATCATTAAAGCCAGCCAATGACAGGTCGTAAGCTCTCTAATGCCCAAGACTTCCATATTTACCTTTTCATGTATTATAAATAATAGCTTCGACACTATAAAAAATTTATATCTTGATAACAATCTCTCAGGGGATAAATCTCAGTATTTAGTTCCTAAAAAGATTTGGACATACTCAAAATAAGAGATTTCATTGTAATAAGTGGGTACCAAAAACTTATTTAATAATGATTTTACATTGGTTCAAATAAAATGGATCGCCTTTATGAAGCTGCACGCCGTTAGAAACAGTCTGACAAATCTGAACACTGCACGTATATTTTTGGCTTGATTGAAATAATTGAGTTTAAGATTGTGGATGTCTATCGCTTCCAGTTTCATCATAACCGTCCAGCAAAGCTGAACATACTTAGCAAGTATCGGTGCACAAAACAAAACTATTAAAATACATTCGATAGAAATATTATTAGAATGTTGTTTTATTATCAAACTAAATTTATAGAATATTATACACATAATGATATATGAATTAATCAAATTGCATTTATTCCTCGCAAATAATGAAAAAGGTAGATTTGGATTATTTTCGTCATTGAAATAATATAACAAAGGATCTTTAAATGCACGTTAAATAAGAGGCTTTTGATTGCTTTGTGTTTTATTTATGTTGATTTAACAATGAATAATATTGTTCAAAAATTGTAGCGGAGCACAAAATAAGAAAGTTTGTTGAGCGAATTTGGTATTAAATTTTGGCACTGAAAATTATCCTAAGGCGTTAATTTGAATAAAAAATAGTTTTAAGTATTTAATTTAAGTTCAATGTGTAACATATGAACAACATTAATTTAATATCGTCAGCCCATGGCAGACATACATTTTTCACATATATTTAAAATCTTAAATTTTATAATTATGGATATCAAGAATTAAAAATGGTTATTGATAAATTCTGCTACGTTAGTGGTTCACACTTCTTGTAATCTCACTTGGATGTTCCCTGATAGGATTTCCTTGCGGAAGCTGTACACGACGATCAGGCAGTAGTATTCAAGAGCTGAAAAAAAGAATATTTCGGTTATTATTTGCATTTTTCTCTGTCACGTATATTAGCATTAATAAATTATGCATGAAACAATGTATTGGGTGATATTATAAGTTAATACAAATTAAATGTATTAATTGGAAAAATATACATTCAAAATCAATTAATCGAAAAAATATTGTTGTCACTAGCGGAATTCGAACCTGGATCTATTCCTATTCGAGGAAATGTATTAACCGATAATGCTACACCAACACATTAAGTTGACGACAAATTTTATAACTTACAAGTATATTGTTGCACTTTGAAATTGATACATCTATCGTTTCATTATTTGAAAGCCATATTTTTTTATATTTTGAGTATGTCCAAATCTTTGCAGAACCAATTACTGGGATTTATCCCCTGAGGGATTGTCATCAAGATATAGATGTCTCACAGAGGCGAAGCTATTATTTTTACATGGAAAGTATAGCATGGGTAAATAGGTGAACGTTACATTGTGTAAAGTGATCACTTAAGCCAGCCGATGACAGTTAGTAAGCCCTGTAATGCCCAAGACTTCCATACTTCCGATGTAAAAATAATAGCTTCGTCTCTGTGAGACATCTATATATTTTTTTATATTGTAACTCTACAGTCCCGACTTCGTTCCGTGAGATTATCACCTTTTTTGATGACCTCAGAAATTGGCTCGATAACTATTTCGATACCAGACCAGCCAATTTAGCCATTGACAAATTGATTGAAAGATGAGATGAAGTCTTGGACAATAATGGAAAATATATTATTGCATGAAATATCGTTATTTTACAAGTAATTGAACGAAACAACCTACTTATTAGCTACGTACCTCAGAATAGGTATTTTATATGTACTTAGCGAAGTAGGTAGCGGCCAACAGGCTTGCGTGTAAATGGAATGTAGTATTAATACTTGTACTTTCTGGTGTATTGGTTACTTTTAGGATTTTTAATTTAAAAAATTTACGCCGATTTATCAGCACTGAAATGAAATCACACATAAATTATATCTATTATTTAATGAAAATTTGACACCACAGTCAAAGGGAGGAATAGCAAGATGGTAAAATAATTGAAGGTGGAGTGTTCGTTTAGCATGTTAGAGCGAGATTCGGTGCTTCCAAATTCTTGTTGATTTCAAAATTGAATTGGAGACGTATCGATTTCAGTACCGGCAATAGTGAAAATAAAATACAACGTAAATGTGATCGATTATGGAAATGTCACGATACTTTCTAACAGTGATGAGCTAAACCGTTATTGTGACTGTGATTGTGAAATTTGTGTTCTATTGTAACAATGATTAGAAACTGATTATTTGTAATTCGGCGAGCCATCACTGTGATATACTGGAAACTGAACCTCTAACAGTGAAATATCAGTTACCAATCATGGGGTTATAAAATAAATATCAAACACACAATCAGTCACAATAACGTTTAGCTCATCACTAATTTCTAATGCGCTATGTGTAAAGTAATGTAATTTTTATATAAAGTATAATTAATAATAGTAAGAAAAATTAATTACCAATAACAATTGATGATATTACTACAAGTGCAACAATAATTTCTGCTCTTTCCTCCCGCGTTGCGAACATCGTTACAACTAATTCAACGAATAAGTTGAGAATATAAATGACAATTCCAAACAAGGAAGCAATAACCCAAGTGTTGATGTAGTCAGCACGCCTCTGAAAAATAATTAAAATTTCCTAAAGTATTATTAAAATAGCACAACGCACGTTTTAAATTTAGAATATCGTATAACCTCTGTAATTCGATCCCCAATAAATCAAAAATTTGATTACTGAGAACGTTATGTCGATTTTTATATAGACTATTAACAGATCATTGATGATTCTGATTTGTGCACTCTCGCTTCGATTCCTTTCAGCAAAGAAACGCATGCATTAATAATAACAAGAGTCTTCAAAACGTTTGAAAATATGTTATAAAATTAAATTCAATCGAAATATCTGATGCTACATCTTATCAATCAAAGAAAAATTTTAAATATGAATTAAATATATTAATTATAAAGATATACATATAAAATCAATTTTATCGAAAAATAAAAACATTGTTGTTGCGCTACCGGGATTCGAACCTGGATCTCTTCCCTAACCGGGGGAGGTGCTTTATCCAACTAAGCTACAGCGGCACTATTCTTATCGATAATTTTTCGACCTTATGTTACCTTTTTGATATCAATACATTTAATCGTTCCATCATTTGACAGAGCCATCTACCTTATTTTTACAGAATCTCAAATACCTTTGAGTGAATCTGATAGTAGACGCTAGAATTATTAATTCACAATAAGAATGTGTTCTAAAAAAAAAAAAAAAATTGTTAGCAGAAGAGTTTCTGGAAGATGGATTTATCCTAATCGCTAACGTTCGTTGACACTAGGAGAAGTACCGATTGAATACAATATTATAGCTATTTAAATTTCTAAGTTAGCATAACCACTCTTTATATTGACAAAACCGATCAGATCAAAGAGTATCAAGATAACCTCTTTAGATTCTACACAATAAGGTTTATTGGAGAATACTCCCTGTGTATACTATCCAATAAACCTTTATATACCTGTTCTTTTCTAGCCCACTTCTAACTAAGGATTTCGCCGACGTACCAGAGTGCATTACGACACGGAACGGTTAACACTTGCGTTTCTTTTAACATTAGAGAGTAGCGCCGTGCGTAAAATCCGGACCACGAAAAAGGAGCGGTGTTATATCCGTTCTTCACTACAAAAGTGCGTGTCAACTCTAGGTGAAACCTGACATCCAATGTAGGCCAGATCCATCTGCCAATATACCTTTCTTGTTCCAATTCGGATTGCGTCAACTAACCATTCATTTTACATCGATACAGTCCACGGGATCTTATCCCACCATGTCTGATTGGGTATTAATTGGTTAAATTAAGTTGTACTGTGGTAAATAATAATAGATAATAATTTATTATCACTATTATGAATATTTAATTCCGGCATCTCAAGTACTGAATTAGGTGTTTTTCTTTGTCTTACCCTCTTCACACCCAACAGGAGTACGATTCCGAAACCTATTTGGTAGAGTCCATTCGATAAGTAACCTAAAAAGGTCTCAGCGAAGAATAGTTCCCAGTTTGCTGTAGAATAACTCACAACCACCCCTGCAATTGCGAAAATAGTAAAAAGGCCGGAACCAACCTGTAATTGTTAAAGTATACATATTATGTTCAATTCTACATTAATTACGATGATTTTAAAATGATTTGGTTAAAAACAAGGAAAATTCTGTGTTCTGATATTAGACGATGTACGATAATCAATCATAACATTGCTCCTAGAATGCATCAAGTAGAGTACATTGCGTTAATAGCCAGTAAGAATAAACAAAAAAATATATAATTTCTTTCTATCATTGTAGATTATTTTATTTTATTAAAAATATACCAAAAATATTTTTTTTATTATCCTTCTATTGCCGTTTATCCTACCACTAATTTAGTTTAAAATGTAAATAATAATTTTATTAAATAAGTAGTGCGTGTGTAAGAATCATAAAGTTATTCACACATTGATTCAACGTCAAATAAGTATAGTGTAGTATCAAAAAATCTGTGTATATGTGAGAAGCTTAGGAGCAAAATGCTACTAATCAACCGTATAAATTAGGAAAAACTTATTAAATAGTTATTAGTTAATTAAACTTATTAAACAGTATAAATAATTAGTTTCTACAAAGATTTGGACATACTCCAAATATTGTAAAAAATATACTAGTCTAAAATATGAAGTTAAAAATTGAAAAATACTGCATTTTCAGACGTATTCTAGTATAGGTTAATAATTCGACTGAGTTTCCTATACACATCAAGTACATTGCCTCCACTTCAAATTAAGTCTCAGCTTCAGCGACATCAACACTATTACAGGAAAAAGAATATCAAATTTTAAAAAAATGTCAATAGATAGCGACAGCATAATTAGTAGTAAATAAGTGAAATGTTCCATCTTGATTTAATATATACAACTTCCAAAAAGTAACGCAACATTCCTTATTCTATAATATTGTTGTACTGCTTTCTATGAAATAATGTTTTAACAAATAACTCTTGAATGGTGGATCGCCTGTTTAAATGAAGAAGAATAAGAACTTCCAAAAATTAAATAGATGTGGTAGCATGGGTAAATAGGTGAACGTTACATTGTATAAAGTGATTACTTAAGTCAGCCGATGACAGGTCGTAAGCCCTGTAATGCCCAAAACTCCCATACTTTCTCATATAAAAATAACAGCTTCGTCTCTGTGAGACATCTTAATCTTATTAAATAGTCATATTTTGATACGATTTTCATGCTTCTAAGCATATTTTCAAAAGCAGTTATTAATTTTAAAACACCACTATTGGCAGACCATTTTAAGTCACGCAAGTCTTTATTTTCATCAGTTTGATAGGGGATGTTTTGATACCAAACCCCTCGTATGCTGTCTGTTGCATGCACATGATGCAGATGTAGAAATGTGAACGTGATGTGGCATATCAATGATCCAGCGATCAATGTTGGCAAGCCAAAAAAGGTAATATCAATTTTCCAGGGAAAATTTCACGAACAATTGGTAAGGACACGCTCCATAGCGACTGAATCCCCAACTCTCCCGCTCGTTGCGTTGATACAGCGAATGAACCAAAATTAAAAATACTTTTGGGACACACTGTATTACACAGTAATAAGTTCACCTTGGAAAAAACATGTTTATAATATTATTTAATAAAATATCGGGATGGTATACATTTTATAAATTTCTCGTGCCTCGCATAACAGTCCAACATACATTTTAGATAATTAATATAAATAATATTTAGATAGTCATGTAATTATACAAAATTAAAAATATTATATATACGCGTATTTATAAATAAGCATATTGGGTTAAATCAATACTGGACTCAATGCTGTTTTCAAAAATATACATGCATTTAAACATTTTTTTGATTACAATCTAAATTAGTAAATCAAAGTAAATGTAAAGGATTAATTATTTTCCCGAAAAAACTGCTAATCCGTAAAACACTTGAAAAGTATATAATAGCTTGAAAGTATTTAGAAAAACTTTAAAAAATATATCAGTAGAGTAAAGAGGAAATATGGATCTAAAATGTAAATAAAAATATCAGTAAAAAAGAACAAATGTGGATCTAAAAGGGAACTTTGATATTCTTAATTATCTTATCATCGAAATAAAATTCCTTGAATTGTTTTAAATTGATAACTTTTTTAATTACTATTTGCATCCAGCCGATGACTTTAGTCCCCAACTCCAAAGAACCTCCGCAGCAGCACTGGTTCACTTGCTGCAACTTCATTTTGACCAGACTACTGTTTTAGATTCTGGAAACAAAGTTAAATGCATTTACATTATCTGTATAGTTCAAAATAATTTTAGCTATATTTGAATATGTCCAAGAACACTCAATTACTGATTTTTCACCTACAAAAGCAATGCTATTAAACGAATAATAGATATCTCATGGAGACGAAGCTTATTTTTTATTAAATTTAATGTAAATATATGGAAGTATGGGTAATAACAGGGCTTACGACCTGTCTTCGACTGGATTAAGTGATCACATTTATTTATTTATTTTATTTATTTACATAAAGAGATAAATATATTTTAATATAACATGATAATATGTTTATTGTGTGGGATGAAGTAGACTCCACCTCTGATATATACAGTGTTGTCCTGGCTACTTTGCTAGACTGAAGTTTATGTTAAAGTAGCCAGTTTTTTTCGTGCAGTTACTTAAGATTCGACAGGAATAAAAATAGTGATAGAAAAATAAATAAATATATATAGAATAAAATAAAATGAAGTGGGAGTGTTGTAGAATTAGTGAATTATTAGTGTGGGCACTGTATAATGACTATTTTAGAATGTTGGACAGCCATGCTTCTGATTGATCTCTACCCGATTGGATCATATGTTGGGTCCATATTTGTGTAATCTTATTGGAGTTGAACGATTTCCAGTTGGTACTGAGTGTGTTGTACAGTTTCGGAGCTAAGAACATGTAGAATCTTTGATAAAATGTCGTTGTTGCTCTCGGAACTGGTGTGTAGATGTTCGTTGTTTGTCTTGCGTTCTGTCCATGATTTATTGCTTGTTAGCTTGGAAAAATTGGAAGAGTCTCAACATAAAGATTTGTCTAATGTCTAGGGCATTGTACTCTTTAAATTTAAGATTTGATGGATATCATTGTATAAATATAACGTTCACCATTCTAACCCATTAATCAATCTCCATACCTATCAAATTAATCAGGTTGTAAGCCCTGTAATTACCCATACTTCCATATATTTCCATTAAGTATAATAAAAAAATAGCTTAGATTCTATGGGATATCTATTATTTGTTTAAAATTTATTTTATTTGTAGATTTATGACCCATTATAATGTCAGGTAACTAATATAAATTAGATGAATATTATAGAAAAATTTACAGAAAAATCAAAACATCTATCAAACGGAAGAAAATAGATTAAATTTATTTGTTCACATATAAGTTATACTTGTGAGAATGTTGAAAATATTATGAAATATAATACTTATGGATAGAAATACGTATGTGGACTCTCTATATCCATAATATTATTATTATTTTTGAAGATCTTTATGTACAGAATATTATTAAGTATATAATAAAATACAATTTAAAAGAAACAACATACATCTAATATGTACCATAAAAAATATTAGAAAAACATGACTTCAATGACTAAATGACAATCGTAACTACATGCGAGTATGAACCTAACCTAACCTAACCTAACCTAACATAACTATAGTCATATGAAACACAAATCTAACTTAACCTAACTATTTGCAACTGTGAATGTAGACAAATTAAATTCAATAGTGAAAGTCGTTCAGAGCCATTAATCTTTTATTTATTTATTTATTGACATACAGATACAGATGTGAATATGTTATAATATAACATTGTAATATGTTTATTGTGTGCGTGTGGTGCCAATTCTGGCGTCTGCTATCATATAACTCAAAGGTATTTGATATTCCGTAAAAATAAGGTAGATGTCTCTTTCAAATAATGGAATGATAAAATGTATTAATATCAAAAAGGTAACATATAGGTTCAAAAATTTGTCGCTAAAAAAATCGTCGCTGTAGCATAGTTGGATAATGCACCTTCCCCGGTTTGGAAAGAGTTCCAGGTTTGAATCCTGGTGGCGCAACAACAACATTTTTCGATAAAATTGATTTTATATGTATATCTTTCTAATTAATATATTTAATTCATTACTATTTATCAGGAGTCTTAAATACATATTTTCAAATAAACTGTTGATAACAATAATTTCTAGGAATTAAATCAAAATGAAATATTTACGTATTAGATATTATTTTATTTTGTATTAGTTAAAATCTGAGCAATTCTATGATCAATTCATTATAAATGTTATTCGACAATTTTAATATATTTCTGAGAGACTAATTTCGCGGAAACTTAAATGTTTATTTATATATAATTTACAATATAAGTTATAATATAAGCTACAATAATTTATTTGAATGTTGTATGCAATGTCGGCGCCTGATATTTTATCATTATTGTTCAAACATCTCAAATGCTCCATTAATCTTATATTAAAATTGTTGAGGTTATATCCTCTGATACGACAAATTCGTAAATAGTGATAGAAGAAAATATATCATGAACTAGATGCTGAAATAGAGCAAATGTGGAAGCTTCCGAAAAACAAAAGACCTGGCACAGAATATGGTGAGATTAGCAAGTCTCTTAATAAGCAGATACATGTTAGATTATAATTAATATTTGGTGAAAATATTAGTAACATTAGCATATCAATAATAAGATATTGAATTTATACAGGGTGTCCACGAAATAATAGTCCAAATGGAGTCTACGGTTGGCAACCATTTGAAATTCAAATAGGGTTATCCGAATTCAACGGTTCAAAAATCATACGAATTTTGTGATTCTGTGATGTGATTTTCGAGAATTTTGGGTTTTTACAAAAATGAGCGCTATGCCATAAATACTCCAACCTATTGTGATAAAATTTGGCACACGTATGCTATGATATTATAACTAACTTATAAGATAACAGATTTTTGTTTACGGTTAATTAAAAAAAGTTATTTTATCTTTTTTGTTGAAAATCACAAAATACTTTTGAAATTAGCAAAATTAACTTTGTGGTTAAAATTCATATTTTTATTTGTTAACTTTGGTTTATTAACCACTTATTAAGTTTAAATACATCTAGTAATTTCGAAAAATACAATTTTCTTATTCAGGATGTCAATACTAACTAAAAAAATATATTATTGTTTCTTACTAGAATCAATTTTATATATGATAAATTGAATTTTCTAATCATTTCACAGAAAATGGTCATGGTTTTGATAAAAAATTGGGATTGTCAATTTTGCAGGTAAATGGTTGTAAAACTAATCAAAAAATTATAAACAACCAACTAAATTTAACTACGAGTTCAATTCTAACGTTTTTTCCTAAAAATTATTCGAGTAAATTTGTATTAAGTAACAATTTGAGTTTATTATTAAATTTATTTTTTAAATAATTGTTGTTTTTTTTTTTAAATAGATTCTGGTAATGAAACAATAATATATGTTTTTAGCTAGTATTGACATCCTGAAGAAGAAAATTGTATTTTTCGAAACCGGTTGATGTATTTAAACTCAATAAGTGGTTAATAAAACAATGTTAACAAGTAAAAATGTAAAAGTTTAAGTTTATTATAAGGTTTATTGGTTACAAGTGAAGTGCTTTAACCATAAGTTCCATTTGGACTACTATCTCTGAGACACCATATATGGGGTGAGTCTACCTTCTGCGGATCTACAAGGAGTAGACGAGCGCCCAGCACGGAGTACTTCAAGGGTGAGATTAAGGGAAGGATGGCGCTCTGAAATATCTGAAATCATGAACAAGAAATTAAAAGGATGACGTATATAAATGTACTCCAAGAACAAAATTGAAATACACATTTAAGTACGAACAGTTGTTTCCTTATCTGGCTTTAGTAATCACGTGACCTACGGCACAAAAGTTCATATCGCGGGTGGTAAAAATCCATAGTACAATTTCCGCCGTTTATTGTGTTCAGTGATTATTAGACTCAGCCGTTTATTATAATCAATAGCGAAATCGAACATCAATTAACACATATTATTTTCACTTCTTCAATAATTGCAAAGTTACTTTGTGGCAATATATTATATTAACAATAAGAAAACACTTTATACTACTGTTTAATAAAATTCAATTTACCATAGAAATTGGAAAAAAAATCAGCTTAAATTTGAACATTTTCATAATTAACTAGGATGCTATAAACTAGAATATATAAGATATATTAATACATAATACTTATAATCAACCGATTTCTCAAAAATGATCAATCCATGCTTTAAATAATTAAATATTACTAAACAAATTCCAATTAATAATGGTTATAATATTAAATTAATAGATAATTTGTCAAACAAAAAGTAAAAGAAAAAGTTTATCAGATCATGTTTACCCACCAGCAATTGATAATGGGAAAATCGTGTTTTTAAATAAATATCCCAAATTCTATACAACAATCTTTCTACACCAATAACAAATTAAATAATTATATATTGAATAAAAAAAATAAGCATGATATTTAAAAAAAAATAAGGGGATCTAAAAATTAATTTGCAACGATAACAATTATAATATTTTTATACAGGTAAAATTTGAATATTAGAGCACTTAAGATGTCTAAATAGCAACAACTATTCTGAATACGCCAATCACCTTTTGGAAACAAACCATTCTTTTGACATTAATAAGAGTTTAGAAAATTTACATAAAAATACCAGGGGCGTACAGTTAGATAAATCAGAAATAATAAAAAGTCTTAATAGTATATTAAACATTATAAATAACCTTTTTTTTTCTTTGCTAATAGTCACCTTTTAAATTTGTTTTCAAAGTAGTTTCTAATTAGTTAATTACTACTTATATTTATAGTTTTGTTTTTGTCTACGCTTGCTTTTTTAATTTTAGTATGCATTGTATCCTGAAGAAGGGACCATTGGTCTTGAAACATGTTGATTTATCAATAAACAGGGGTATAAACAAAGTGTTTTCCTATTATTAACATATTATATTTGTCTTCGCACTTTATTATTATTATAATTAGGATATTAATAAATTATTAGTACATTTTAGAATGAAATATCAACCAATTACCACACTGTTTTAGGTACCTACCTAATTCCTTGTATAATTCCTTGCCAGTAATATATTTCTCGGATTACAGACCACTTTATTTTTTAAAATATTAAACATTATCCTGACTTTTGTTAAAGATATCGTATTGTTTAGTTCGAATTCTTCAGTTGGGCAAGCCGTTAATAGATGTATTTAGTTGTTTTTTTTTTTTAACAATTTGGCACATTTTTCTTAATGATATGTCTGTTTTAATCTGTATTTAAATATACATGAGAACTCAAAATATAGTTCTGTTTGCATACTTATTTAATCGCAAACTAAAATTAGTGATTATTTAAAATGAAACAATTTTTACTTTATTTAAAATACTCTAACATATTGATTTATGTAAATGAAAGATTTTACATATATTAGAATCAAATGTGATCCCAATAACTGGCTTCATTGTATCGTATATTAGAAACGCATTATTCGGGTACATTTCGATATATTTATGTAGGTGTATATTTATATATAATATATTTGTATGAAAGTATGTGAATATGCAGTGCTTATACAACAGACTGATTTGAAAAGGAAGGACATTTTAGCTTCCGTTATTATTATATTTGCTGTCAATAATTTCATTGAAATATATATGTTTCTATATTTCATACGTTTTCTTGACTAGTCAAATTGTAAGTAGGAAATTGGCGTAATATTATTGTAAATATTTATATGATCAAAGAATAAATAAATAAATAAACATCAGTATGCAATATAAAAAATTAAATTATTACATATAGATAAAAACTTAATGAATTTGAGTACGTTGTCAAAATATTATAATTAACGCGTGTATTTCTTTTGACACATTTTATATATTTTGAGTTTTATGACGTATAAATGTTAACGATATTATATAAATAAATAGATAAAAATGCAAGCAAACCAGGTTATACGTTTATTACCATTCTCAACGATTTGGTATTTTGTAATGGAACAATATCTAACAGCAACTCTAGGAAGTAACCCCTAACATTATAGCGTAATTTAATAGTAATAAAATATTTACTCACTTTTAAATTGTTATAATGTATTTTATTTAAATTAAGATGTCATTGCTTAGCCACAAACTTCCAACTGATTCTGTCGCCACAGAAATGTTTACAATGTAAAACTTAAAATAATTCTAGATTATCAAGTACGTACTCCAACCATAGATATTTTACTTGCACGAAGAAAAATAACAGGATAGTATTTAGACAATTGGATGAATAATGTCAATTAATTTTTGGATATATTGCACGAATTTGTATATTTCCCATATTATTTAATAATATAAAGAGTATTTATATAACTCATAAAAAATATGGTTCATAATGTAAATAAAAGATAGAGTTAGTTTATAGGTAAAAATCCAGTAAGTGTGTGTTATAACATACTGGTCAAGATAAGAAAAATACATAAAAATTGAAAAATATTGATTTTTCAAACGTATTCTAGTATAATGTGTTAAAAAAAACATGTTACAGATAAAGAATATTGCTTTTAAAAATTTTCAACAAAAATCAGATTCTCATTAAGTTAACATATAATATTTGTTATTTTCAAGAAAAAATGAATTATTAAATTTGGTCCATAGATGGTGTACTGGAAGCGAGGCAATGTAATAGGAAATTTGTTAGATTATAGCAGCCATGTTGTTAAAGTGACATCTGTCAAATTTGTTGTCAATTATTTAGTAGTGCACGTCAAATCACCGTGTGCAAATCATTACATTTTATTATCAGTCACTGCTCCGTTCGAGAAACGTTCCGCGCAATACGTGATTTTTATCCTCGCCACAACCGTCCTGCCGAGTCGACTATTCGACGTTTGGTGGCCACATTCGAGTCAACCGATTCGGTAAATAATCGGCCAATCCAGTACGTCACCAAAACGCAAGATCTGCTGAAAACATCGCAACTGTGCGTGAAAAAGTACGGGAAAACACAAGGCAGTCAATTTTTTGTCATTTACAAGAACTTGGGCTTTCTGTGACTTCAACTTGGCAAATTTTGCGTCGGGACTTGGGTCTGCACCTGTATCAAATCCAACTAACACAGGATATACCATACCATGATATAAAATACCCGAACGCAGCCATGTTGTCAACTCGTGTTACCGTAAATAACAGTTAGAAAAAATGTTTTTATTAATGGCTTTAATGGCATCTAAATATTGAGCATTCAATTTTTAAAAAATTATTAATAACATTATTTAAAGCATTCATTTAGTCCTATACAATGTGTCCTTCTTTATTATCTCTCTTCATTTAATTAGTGAGAAAGAGACAATTATATTTGTATGTTTATTCTTCTTTTCATTGTGAAAATATATGTGATCTCTGTCGTTCATATCAAAAATGGTATTTTTACCAGCATAATAATTATTTTTGTACGATTCCTTTTTCATAATCGGTTTTTCGCAAATGCCCGTTCACTAAATTTAGACTTCTGGCAACGGTTGGTCGGTTCTATAACCCTTCCTGCAGCTGAAGTAGAGGTCGACTTGAGAGTTTGACGTCTACCATTCAAATTGTCTGGGATACAAAGTTCTTGAAGATACAGAGGCACCATAAAGAGAAAATATTTTTTACTAAAAAACAGTAAAACATAAAGGGTGATATTTCAGAATAAAACTGTCAACAAATTTTACGTTACCATTTTATTGTAAGATAAAAAACAGAAAATTACCAGAATTTGACTTGCAATTTTGCAAAATTGTCGGCAACAACAATTATAATGTTACATGAAAATGCGTTGACTTTGGATGAATCCTCTTGCGTCTGCCGTAAAAAGATCCATTATCGTCTTCTTGCATCATTCCATTTTGATGTGCTGGGAGCAGCATCCACCGACGTTTCCGAGTGCCTGGCAATTGGTCAAAACACTCCTTCAACCGGCGGCCGTGCACAATTCCTCACCTCCCAGGTAGACCATGATGAGTAATCTCCCAGGTAGATCAAGAGATAATGGAAAGAAGAAGTAATGTGAAGATAGAAGAGTGATTAAAATAAGAGAAATTCAATCATTTCCCGCAACAATATAAATTTTTACGATACAATTAGGATTCGAAGTACTAGAAAATGAGTGCTTGTAAAATTGATGAATTATGTGGATTTTTACCCTTCAATTATCTCCATCGCCTGATGTCTAAACGCTACTCCCTGGTGTTGGCTCTTCGTATAGATTTTGTAGAGGGCTCCATCCTCACCGTATTTTCGAATAGGCGAATTCAACGGATATAGCGGCAGCCGCACGGCTGTCCGCGGGCAAATCTACTCAGCTCTTAGCCGCGAATGAACGTACCTGGTCCGTGACCCGAAACGGCGGTCGCGAACCTCACGGCCAACATCGAAACTAGTACTCGGCGATACTAACCGAGCGTAAAAATATGGGTATTTATTTTAATAAATTAGGTACTCATGTCTCCTTATCATTCCATCCAAAATTCAAAACGTGACAATATATTTAACACCAATAATTCAATAAAAGTTTAGTTTTTTGTTTAGTAATAAATTAGAGAAAATGTCTTAACTCATTTACTGTGTTTGTTATTATACAACCTACACATTCGTGAAATCACATTAAAGAACGCAGTATTGCTTTGGTATGTATCTAGTCTGATTGTTTCATGCTTCCTTATTTAGCTGCTGTCGTTCAGATTATTAACAATCTTGTACGGAAATAATAGATCAGCAATATTACACCTCATGTTGAGACATTATTGAGAAATATATTGTTTATCAACGATTCACAATATGTTTCAATATTTCTGCTTATACACCTACTCTGAATGATAATACCATGAAATTTATTATACTTCAACCGCTTTCGCTTATGTCAAGCTTCATCAGGACGTATTTGAAACTAATCATAAATATAAAAACGGTATACTTATATATATTATAAATAAAGGGGGTGATATAATATAAAATTACATGTGAAAGAGAGAGACAGAATACAGATATAGTTAAATAGAACATCAAGGGAGACAGAATATAAAATGCTATAGAGAGAGACAAAAAAATAAAAAGATAATATTATTATTAAAAGTTTTTTGTACAGATTTTATTATGTCCAGTGAAATATAGAATTCACTAGCAGAAAAGTAATCAGCTATATACCCGCGGGCGGCGATTGTGGTAACGGTGACCGCTGCACGGCTAGGGTCTCTGTAGAATCTATATTTCAATGCGGAATTTGCTTTAACTAAATAACAATATGGCAGCGCAGCGGTCACTTTACTTTACTTTACTACTAGTTTTAGTACTACTTTCTTCTTGATTAAAATTACTTAAATATATATATATATATATTTCAAGGCTAAGATTTTCATTCTATATACCTATTATATTTATGCATTTACATTAAAGTACGAAAATATATACTCAAATATTAGAAAAGCGATCGAATGTCGCCAATTATTTTTCTTTTGAGGCCCTGTTGACAATAAAGTGGCCACTTCGCAACCAGTATTTCTATTGGATCAATTTTTCAATGCGAAAAACATAATTTTATCATATTTTGTTTTTTCTTACTGGTAATAAAGTCAAAGATCACTACTTGATACTTTTAAAGCATTGTTGACCTCAGATATATCTTAGGTTAAATTTAATCAGTAAAAAATGACGTTTAGTAGTTTTTTAGAACACTATCATATAGAAGACGGGACTTCATTCTTTAACCAAACCTTAATCTTAAAACTGAAACAAATTATTATTTTTATTTTTATTTATTATCTTTGTTTTATTAACAACTGCATTGAGTTTAAATACATATATTATTGTTTCTTTACCAGATTTAAAAAAAATCTATTTAAAAAAAAAAGCAATTATTTAAAAAAAATAATTTAGTACCTAACTCAAATTGTTACTTAAATACAAATTTACTCGAATAATTTTTAGGAAAAAATTTTAGAATTGGACTTGTAGTAATAATTGTAATATTTTGATGAGTTTTACAGGCTTTATTTATCTCTAACGATTCCAAATTATTTATTTTGTGACCAATACCGTCTATATGCAAAATTGACAATCTCAATTTTTTAAAGCAGAAAATGATATTTTTCGAAACCGGTAGATGTATTTAAACTCAATTAAGTGGTTAATAAAACAAAGATAATAAATAAAAATATGAATTTTAACCACAAAGTTAATATTGCTAATTTTAAAAGTAAAATTAGCAATATTAACTTTGTGGTTAAAATCCATATTTTTATTTATTATTTTTGTTTTATTTGAGGAAATAGTCTTGCAAATTTGGTTTTTTCTTTTAAGCAAACTATTTGGTTAAATGGTTAACATGGTTTAGAGAACACATTCTTATTATTCACAACATAGGTCTGTGATATTTTAAATAAATTATTTTTATTTTAGTATCAGAAAATATAATACATTTTTAGAATAATAAGTAGGATATAGAATCTTCTCGTGTATAGAGAAGAAGTATATACATGAATTTATGTTTCAGTTAGTCTGTGTTCATATTTTATTACTTCAGATACAAATTTATAGTAGCCTGTAATTTTTCTAATTGTGATGGGCAGATTGTTAAAAAATTTGATGTCTTAATAAATATTGTGATGTTTGGTTGCGGTATATTTTAGTTTTGGAATATCAATTTGTTCTCTAAATATTGTAGATCGGAATTAGCTTTTAAAATTTAATTGATCCTTAATGTTGAAAATTTGAATAATTGTTTTTTTTTGTATATATATTTATTATTTTTGGTACTTTGAAATCTGTGAAGATTTGTAAACATAGATAGCCTTTTTTTTAGAATAATTTTTATTATCATTTTTTGAGTGATTTCTAAATGTGATATTGAAGTTTTATATGCACCTCCCCATCCAATAATACCGTATTGTAAATGAGACTGTACAAACGTGTAATATATTATTTTCAGATTTGTTAGTGATAATGTTAGTGATAATGATATGTAGGCAGTTTTCATTATTTTGTTTGTAAAGTTACTAATATGTTTTTTCCATTTTACCTAGGTACAAATTTCAGTGTTAACGTGTATCGAAAAATATTGTTTTTGCTACCGGTAACGTGTTTCAACTCGGATTGTGAGAGATCCAGGTTCGAATCCCGGTAGCGACAACAACATTTCTCGATAAAATTGATTTTATATGTATATCTTTCTAATTAATACATTTAATTTGTATTTGAAATATTATTTTACCCAATTTTTATATATTATTGTCATTATTTTTTTTATATCTATCGAATCTTACTCTTCATTTTTAATTTCAATTAAATAACACCACAACAGCATGAAAAAAACTGGCTAATTTAACACAGATGGTAGTCTAGCAATGTAGCCAGGCCAATGCTTTATATATCAGAGGTTCTGACTTCTTCTGACAGGCTTCTGACTCCCACACTGTAAAGTAGTGAGTGTATTATATATATATATATTTAAATAGAGATGCGTACACGGAATACATGTCATATCAATATTCTTACTATTTTCAAACTAAGCTAAACGCTTGTCCTATAAAAATAGGATTAACTTGCTGGCTTTCCGGAACGAGGCGCGAACCTCCGACTACAAGATCACTAAGCCAGAGTCTTAACCATTGAACCAACAAGCTACTCACTATTGTATCTTCACTTCCGATATACAAAAAAAAATTATGTCAATAAAGGTTCATCTTATCTTAATCCCACTAGGAAATGCATAAATAACAGGTATGATGGAAAAATGTTGCAGATATTATATCATTTCATATTATACCCAGATACGGTGTCACAGGACAGACACACATTTCTGGACTTTAATAGAATAAATTTCAATTTGTGTTACACGTTAATTGACATAATATTTTTTATTAGCCACCCATGTCCGCGTTGTCCGGGATTCACAGAAGGGGTTTGGGGTGATGGGTGTCCTTATTTTGGGTAAATCCTGGTGAGGGTAGAGAACGGCGTTCTATCCGGCTAGTCAGTGGAGAACATAAGAACCTCAGAAAAAAATACCAATCTTCACTTATTACATTCTACCTTCGTCCTAAACTGGGTAAATGAATTATTAATATTTATTGGGAGAGATAAATGAAAAGATGTTTCTCGTTATAAAATGGAATCTAACCAAATCAAATAATCTAAATTTCGTCGGGTTGAGCTTGAATTCGATTAGTTTCCGGGCAGGCTGGTGACAACAAGAATCCAAATTCGACAAAAGATGGCGTAACCTCAAGATCCATCCTCGTCCGTGCGCATTCCATCGAATCCACGGATTTCTTACGGGCCAGGGACGATGATAATCGTCACCCAAATAATGTTTTTCTAGTCATTCATCCAAAGTAGAGCATCCTAGTGACCTTTCATCATGTAATTACCTTTGTCGGCTTGGACGAAATAATATGGGTAGAAAAAATTGTAGAAAAAAAGGATGTAGTGAGAAGAAATGTAGACAGAAGGGAAACATCTTGTTTTCTGAAAAGATTGTTCGTCATGAAATTAGATTAAAACAAATTACAGTAAATTGTGCACTAGTGATTAAATTATAGTTAAAGAATTTACCCTTCAGTAACACCTTGGATTCTTAATAAATGGCTTCGCTGGCCACAGCCAAGCCGCGTCTTTTGACAGCTCCGAGTGAAAATTAACCTTAACCATAGACTACGACCGATTTTATAATCTTTAAAATCGCTCGCATTGTCAACATGAGGGTGTTGTTTGTAATTACTAAGGTAGTTATTATTAAAAATAATAACGGGGCGATTTAGAACGTGATATTAGTTTTGTATTGTCACACCTTATAGCAGTGATGGCGAACCTATGACACGCGACCCAGAAGTCTACTAGACAACAACGTTCTAATGTAATATATGCATCAATCTTTTGTGGATCTCTATTTATGATAAAAGCAATTAATTAATTGAAATCAAATCAAATGGAGGGGTGACAACGGTTTGCTACCGCTGCCCTACGGTGTATGCAACATTCAGTCATAAAAGGAGATTCCTTTACCTCGGCATTCTTCGAACTTTGGACTTTACATCTACTTGAAATGATTATTTATTTATTTTACATTTTCAGTCATTTATTTTATAATTAATTATACTTAAATATGTTTTTAATATTTTTTTTAATAAAACTTTTGTAAAGTAATTTGCGTGTAATGTATTGTAGCCGTTTGATGACACTCAATATTGTTGCTGACTGAAAGAATAACAAATTTAAAAATTTGATAATATTTATATTTGTAATCATATTTTTAAATATTCGTTTCTTTGTTAACATACATCAAACGCATTGTATAATAGATTTTTCATTTAATTTCTATTTTAAATATCCTTTATCGATATTAAGGGTTGAAGATCACACTTGCTGCAGTTGAACAGGGTTGCGTAATGCGAGAATCTCCTTACTGTAGCTGTACACAACAATTACGCAATAGTACTCTAGAACTGAAACAAATAAATAAATTAGGAGATCCTAATAATAAAGTTGTATCAATGTGTCCAAAATTTAATAAAAATGAATTGATAATTCTGGCGTCTGCTATCAGTTTACTCAAAGGTATTTGAGATTCTGTAAAAATAAGGTAGATGGCTCTTTCAAATAATGGAACGATTAAATGTATTAATATCAAAAAGGTAACATATAGGTTCGAAAATTGTCGCTAAAAATATTGTCGCTGTAGCATAGTTGAATAATGCACCTTCCCCGGTTAGGAAAGAGATGCAGGTTCAAATCCCGGTGGCGCAACAACAATATTTTTCGATAGAATTGATTTTATATGTATATCTTTCTAAATAATATATTTAATTCATGTTTAAAATAAATAAATAATTATAAAATGTATGTATCGGTTACTGATTTTCGTATGTTGTTCCTACCTGCCTACTTTTATTTTTCTCTAAATACATATTTTATCTATGACTTACTGGACTGTAGTATCATTGCCATTAGCGTGTTTTTAATATCTCTAAATTAAGATTACCTAAATATTTTCTTTTTTATATATTCAATATTAGTTACTTAAGTAAATATTCAATATGAAATAAATTGTACGCTGTCTTTACGACTTGTAAACATATTTCTTACAAAAATGCAAAGAACATTGCTACGCGTCAGCGTATTATTTATTTATAAATCAACAAGTTTCGATACCTATAGTATATTCTGCAAGAAACAATTTAAACTAAAATTAAAAGTACAAGTATAGATAAAAAAAAAAAAACTATATAAGTTATAAGTGGTGGGTAACTAAGTAGGAACTACAATGTAAACAAATTCAAAAGGGGCTATATGCAAAAAGGATTTGTTTTTTTAATATTTAGCTTTCTATTAACACTTTGTCTTATTTCGAAAATTCCATATGTATCTAACTGTAAACCCCTAGTATTTGTATGAATAATATATAAACCCTTGTTAATGTCAAAATAATGGTTCGTTTCCAAAATGTAATTTAGTGATATTGAAAATGTATGTAAACACAGTTTTTTCAAGAATGTCTTTAAGTGGAATAAGTTGATATGTAAGAATTACCAGAAAAGCAATATAATAAGGTTATTAAGGAGAACACATTTTTATTGTGAAGTTGTAATTATTCAGAACAGACGGTCTGTAATGTTTTAAATACTAATTTAATGTATTAATTAGTTGCGCTACCGGGATAAAAAAATTTGCGGGGAAAAAAGAATAATATTTTTCGACAAAATTGATTTTATATGTATATATTTATAATTAATACATCAAATTAGTATTTAATATAATACGGGATTTCCGCATTGAAATATAGATTTCATGGAAGTCCTGGCCGCGCAGCGGCCATAATAGCTGCCTACAGGGCCTAGCAGCAAGCATTCGGCGAAAGCCAATTGCTTTCATAATATTCACTGCTAATATAAGATATTATTTTATATTAAACTGGATATCACACTCCTAATGCACAATATTTTAGGGCTAAGATACTTAAAAATATGAGTTGAAAAAATTCAAACTGCATGTGCCTAATCTCAATCATGTCAGAAATAAAATTATTTAAAAAAAAATGTATTGCGATTAATTCAAATTTGTCATTAGTTCCAATATAAAAATTAAAGTATTTTGTTGTAAATTCATACATAAGTAGCAATCTTGAAGACTGTTAGTTTATTTTCTACATCATATCGAGCTGCACATATAATTGTTTTTCTTTCCTTAGGTGGTCCATTTACACGCTTTCTTTCGCAGTGTGTCTTTGATCTCTCTGATTGTTTAAGAGTTGGAAGAAACTTGGTATAGGGACAGAATAGTAAGATAACAGGGGGACTGATGGACCAACCAGAACAAGGAAGAAACACGATCCACCTGAGAGTTGCTACGTTAGGTAGATCCACAGGTCTTCTGGCTCTAGGAAACTACACTTTGGTGAGAGCGCACAGTGGGATGACACGCACTATGTGTGGTGTGTATGTATAGTGAAGGGGGTAATAGATAAGTAACGGAAAAGAACCCTTCTATATGTCGCATTCACGAGCACGCGATACGATGATCGGCGATCCATACATCATAATCGAACACTCTTTGTATTTAATTTTTAAAAAAATATAGTGAATTGCGCGATGTTACAAACTCACCCACGGCACACAAACAACAAACAATACGTGATCAAAACACAATATCACAAATTACAGTGCTGGTGCACTGGAGCTGAAAGTCCACACCGCGAATGCTATCGCGATGTCGAGATCGAAAAAATATCGATCAAGTTGACGTCTGCTGACGTCAAGGTCACAATTCACACCGACAAGACCAGCATGAG
This sequence comes from Eubasilissa splendida, assembly GCA_031772225.1. Lineage (NCBI taxonomy): Eukaryota > Metazoa > Arthropoda > Insecta > Trichoptera > Phryganeidae > Eubasilissa > Eubasilissa splendida. The sequence goes on from CM062859.1 coordinate 27,021,610, forward strand.
TAAATGTATGGATGGGAATTTGGATGCGGAATTGTGTCAATAACAACGGTTGCGGCTGATTCGAAAAGACGCGCCAAAAGTGTGTTTACGAATTCGGAACAAAGCAGGAAAATGTTAATAGTAATATAAATAAAGCACTAGAAAACAGTAGCAAGTTCTTGATGTGTTTTTTGTTATTAAATGTTGCAAATCCACGATAATTTATTTTTAATGCTTTCAAGTACGAATGGTCTACTTGATATTTAAACTCGGATCGCTCTTGGGATCGGAATTGGTACATTAGAATTCAGTAGAAATAAATTCAATGATGACAGATGAATTACCTACAACGGCTGCTGACACAATCGCGAGTGCGACAATGATCTCTGCCAATCTCTCCCGATCGGAGACCATCCCCATAACCAGTTCAATACATAGTTCCACAACGTAAATGGTAATTCCGAACAAGGACCCAATCACCCAAGTGTTGATGTAGTCTGGACGTTTCTGAAAAATTAAAAAATTGTATGTTCAATGCAATAACTAAGAATTTTTATTATACCTTACTAATTATAATTATCTCGTCGATTGTTGGGACTTTTAATAGGATTACTTTTTCTTATCACCTTAGTCACCTTTTAAATTTGTTTCTATCTGTTCTTACTTATTCACCACTTTATACTCGTAGTTTTGTTTATATCTACGCTTGTATTTTTAATTTCAGTATACATCGTTTCCTGAAGAAGATACCATAGGTAACGATACATGTTGATTAATCAATAAATAGTATACTTTTATTTATTATCTTTATTTTATTAACCACTAAATTGAGTTTAAATACATCTACCGGTTTCGAAAAATATTATTTTCTTCTTTAGGATGTCATAAATAACTAAAACATATATTATTGTTTCTTTACCAGAATCTTTTTTTTTTAAAATACAATTATTTAAAAAAAAAAATTTAGTACCTAACTCAAATTGTTACTTAATACAAATTTACTTGAATAATTTTTAGGAGATAAATAAAGCGTGTAAAACTAATCAAAATATTATAAACAACCAACTAAATTTAACTACGAGTCTCATTCTAAAAAATTTTCCTAAAAATTATTCAAGTAAATTTGTATTAAGTAACAATTTGACTTAGGTACTAAATTTTTTTTTTTAATTAATTGTTTTTTTTTCTGGTAAAGAAACAATAATATATGTTTTAGTTAGTTATGACGTCCTGAAGAAGAAAATGGTATTATTAGAAACCGGTAGATGTATTTAAACTCAATTAAGTGGTTAATAAAACAAAGATAATAATTAAAAATATGAATTTTAACCACAAAGTTAATATTGCTAATTTTAAAAGTACAATAAATAGTGGTTTAAACTAAGTGTATACTGTTGTTCTTCTTCTGCCAGTTCAAATCTCACTTCCACGCATCATTGTTGATATCCCCTGTATTCCGCTTGTCTCGTCTCTGTTGACAGGCTCCCAAGAAAATTACTACATTCTATGCACCGTTCACTTGATTATCTGTAGTTACTCTTCGCGCGATATCTTTCTTAGTCCATTCGTTTCTATCAAACAGTTTTCCCAAAGTACCAGTATTTTGCAGCTTGTTTTACTCTCTTCATTCTCGAAGAATGATCTTCCTCTCTTCCTTGACTTCCACCATTAGGTCATTTTCCTTGAATACATAATTTATTTTAATTATACTCTGATAGCCAAGAGATGCAAATCCAAGGTTTGACTTTGACACATATTTTGTTTCACCCAACACGACTATTAAGAGTCTTTGACCTTGGATTCTGGATACTATATGGATAGCTCTTGGAAATCAATATATTAGAATTTGGACCTGCATTAATTTATTTTGAAGTAGAGATCGATAAGCCACCCCTGCACTCTAGCACGTGTTGCGTCAGTAACAACGACGATGAGGGTGTGACATCAAATAATAACATTACACCTAGATCCTAGGATAATATTATGTGTATCGAGTAATATGATGATCATACCATCTTCACCCCCACCAGGAGCACGGTTCCAAAACCTATTTGGTAGAGTCCATTCGATAAATAGCCTAAAAAGGTCTCGGCTATTAGAATATTCCAGATCGATGAAGAATAGCAGTCGATCACCCCAGCGATTGCGAGGATAGTAAAAATGGTGGAGCCAACCTGAAACAATTATATTCAATTCACTATTAATATATCGTTAAATTATTTAAAAAGTGGCTATCCAGCCTCTCCATCCCAGTGCAAAGAAAACAGTGACAGTAAGGAAGTACTACACGCGTAAGAACCAAATAACTATTCAAACAATGATTCAACATTACAAAATGTGATGTTTATGTAATGAGGCACAGGTGCAGTTAGTCCAAACGTGTGTGTGTGTAGCGCTAGTGCCATGCCTGTCTACGAAAGAATATGTAATAAGGAGCAGGAAGAGCGCCCGGTCGCTCATTGTTCCGAGTCTAGTGTATAGTACTAGAATAACTTATTATATTATCTGACGAAAAAAAAATAATTGTCACAATGTTCATTCTCTCGTTATTCTCGTCACGAATCAAACTCCAAACTGAGGATATCACAATTGGCGCAGCCGGATCACAATCGTCGAAGAAGGTTATAACACAAAATGTATTATTACACAGACAGGCTTTCATATTGTCACCATGGTTACGTATCGCATACATAGATAATTGTGTGTAGGATGATGCATATAATATAGATATGATATGATGCCAATGAATGTTATCTACAGAATATAATACACGATGTATCTAAATGGGTAATCTTACGATGAATTTTACCGAGATGAAATAAGGGGTGCTGTTCGAAAAATAAGACTACAGATAAAAATGCGTAATAAATGTTTGGTATATCATCAGCATCATTATGAACTACCCGGAGTGAACCTCAGTCATCTGAAGAAAATCTTTCCATTCCTCTCTGGCGCCTCGGTTCGCCAGTAGTCAAGAGACCATGGAGGTCTCTCTAGATATCATCTAGCCAACGGAGTTCTGGCTACTGATACTCCACATACCCTCTGATTGTGAATGGCACATGTTCATGGGCCATAACATTTTAATATTCAACTAACGTACAACTAACGTATACCTAACGTACATCTAACGTACAAATTTGTCACTCACGTGGTAACGGGTTGGGCATATTTGTAGAAGAGTTAATGAACGGTGAGGAAGGAAGATCCTGAAGTGGATTCCTCCCACTAGTGGAACAGTTGGCAGTTCTCAAGATCTACGTTATGCGATGGACAACAGATGTATGAGATGTGCTGAAGAGAGAGAATTTGCTGTTCTTGGGTGATGCCTGTATCTAGTAATATAAATATTATACATAGACTGAGAATGATCATCTAAAATATTAAATTAATTAATTATTTTTACTTTAATTTTACTCAACGGATTATTTATTTAAAATAACCATAAAAAAAAGGAAAAATGATTACTATTTGGAACCAGGCGATGATTTTAGTCCCCAACTCCAACGAGACCCCGCAGCAGCACAGTCTCACTTGTTGCAGCTTCATTTTTACCAGATCCTTGTTTTAGATTCTAGAAACAAAATTTACCTTATTTATACAAACTATAATTATTAATTTTAATAAAAAGTTAGATATACTGTTCAATCAGTTAGAAAGACATACTGATAAAATTAATTTACAATTCATATAAATAATTATTGTACACAGATGTATGTATGTATGCCGCTCGTAGGGAAATTGACATTGGAGTGAAATCAATTTCCTTTGAAATGTTAAAAGGTGACTTTTTTCCTGAATTGTAAACAAAAAAGTTAATTATTTTAATTTTCACAACAAAACGTTGAGTTATTTTCACAACCAGTTTCGAGAGATGCAGTCCCTCTCATCATCAGGCGATAGATAAACTAAATACAGTATTGTAGTCTATTCGGGCGATAAAGCGATGCTTGAGAAGAGGGCGGAGGTTTCAGTCGTTAACGAGAATATGGACAGTAAAGGCGAAGTGTCAGGAAATGTTATGTTGTTAATTAGTGTTAACCCCTAATTTAAATTCTTTTGTATTTCACAGGTTTCCAAATTGTTAATTATTAATCCTTTATAAGGTACCAAGTGGAGAAGTTTTAGACTTTGAAAGAGTGATTTGTTTCAATTGTGTGGTTAGAAAATACCGAAAATTTGTTATTTTTAGGCAGCGGCGATGTTCCTTTATTCTTATATTTAGATTCCTCGCGGTTTAACTTATATATTTTTAATCGCTATCTCTACAGATTATTTCATATATTACGCTTTTTTCTGACATGTTAATATTTATTAATGAATTGAGTAGAATTTTGCTGATGTTTTTTTGGAAATAAAAATAACCCAACGTGTGTGTAATACAAAGTTTTATTATATTACACCCACAAAGAAACCGCCATGTTAATTAATTAATAATAAATAAGTTTATTGTCAGAGATTTGAAAATTGAAACACTATTGCAGCTGTACTGTTGGTATGTAATTATTTAAATTAACAGTAATATTTCTCTAAGTAATAAGAAAATATTATTTCATAACGATCGCTTTTCAAAGTTAAAATCTTAAACTATTTTTCTTAACTACCCAAACCTTAGAATATGAAAATAATATTTTATATGTAACTCAGTAAATCAATAAGAAATGTGCTTGAATGTTAGCATAATTAATAAGTAATATAATATACTCACGAAAGAGGCTTAACCTAAAAAAATATGACTTAAATATATTCGTAGGTGTTGATGATATACCACAAACACGCAAACTGATTTCTGTTGCAGCAGAAGTGCAGTCAGATATAGTTAAGCTATAAATAATTATGATATTCATCTCAATGCACAATAATCCATTTGCACAAATATACATGACAGGAGAGTATTTACTATTAAAAACAACAAATAAATAAATTTTACTTTTAAAATTAGCAATATTAACTTTGTGGTTAAAATTCATATTTTTATTTATTATCTTTGTTTTTTATTAACCACTTAATTGAGTTTAAATACATCTACCGGTTTCGAAAAATACAATTTTCTTCTTCAGGATGTCATAACTAACTAAAATATAAATTATTGTTTTTTACCAGTATCTATTTAAAAAAATAATAATTTAGTACCTAACTCAAATCATTACTTAATACAAATTTACTCGAATAATTTTTAGGAAAAAATTTTAGAATTGGACTCGTAGTTTAATTTAGTTGGTTGTTTATAATTTTTTGATTAGTTTCACACGCTTTATTTATCTCCAACGATTCCAAATTATTTAATTTGTGACCAACACCGTTTATATGCAAAATTGACCTTAAATTTTGTTGAAATCAGATTCTTGAATGAAAAGTCTTTCTTTAAAGGTATATCTTTAACGTCAAATATTTCATAAAATACAAATTATATGTATTAATTAAATTAGATATACATATAAAATCAATTTTATCGAAAAAATATTAATGTTGCTACGTTGTAACACCAATGTAGAAGGTTTAATGTGAGATTAATTCTAGTTGACCTAGATGGCATTCGAATGGATATGATTACATGTAAATCAAGACAGTCTACTTTAGAATTAGCTATAAGATCAATCAATTAATTCCTTTGGATCTCACATTCAATCCGACTTTTACCAGAGCATCGTCGGCGGAGGCTACAAGTTCACTCCCGCGTGGCAACGGTAACAAGCGTAGATCTTTAAAAAAGACATTCCATAGGGTAGTTAATATAACCGAGCCTTGGGAATATCCCAAGTTCTAGAACCATAACTTAGGGTTATCGTTCTATCATGTAAGTAGCTTCATGAGACATTGAATAAATATAGCAGACATTAGCGACAAGACTCCTAGAACACGCTTGAATTCACCAATTCCTATACATATTTAATGTTTTTTTTATTTTATTTAGGTGAACACATTCTTATTGTGAAGTTGTAATTATTTAGAACAGACGGTCTGTGATATTTAATTCATATTTTAAATATCACAGACCTATGTTCTGAATAATTACAACTTCACAATAAGAATGTGTTCTCCTAAAAAATAATAAAGTTGTATCAATGTGTCCAAAATTTAATAAAAATGAATTGATAATTCTGGCGTCTGCTATCAGTTTACTCAAAGGTATTTGAGATTCTGTAAAAATAAGGTAGATGGCTCTGTCAAATAATGGAACGATTAAATGTATTAATATCAAAAAAATAACATATAGGTTCGAAAATTGACGCTAAAAATATTGTCGCTGTAGTATAGTTGTATAATGCACCTTCCCCGGTTAGGATTACTATATTTAATTCTAATTACTTTCTAATTACTATATTTAATTCATATTTAACATATTTAATAGACTGCATAGTTGACATTACACGGACAAATTATATTTCACAACTTGATTTGTATACAAATGAAATGTATAAAGTGCCCGAAGTTAGGAATAAGTTTACTGTTTAAATCTAAATTACAGGGCAAAATTTTTGTAAAAATCCGCCGAAATTTTGAAGCACAAAATCTTATTTTGATATTGTTGTTCCAAGGGCATGACGTGTAAACAAAACTAATAAATACATAACATAAAAATGTTTACATCTATAAATTGCTTGATACGATCCTGGTACAAAATATACTACATTCATAGGTGGCTACCAATTAAAATCATTCAGTCCCTATGTAACTTGATCTATTTTCCCACAGCTCACTCGCTAATAGATTTGCTTCTAGGAACATTTATAAAACATAAAAGTCAAGGTTTACCCTGTTAAATGTTTAATTCGCGGTGGAGCCAAACATGACCTAATACTTAGACTGTTCTCTAAACATTGTATAAAATAAATACTATATCTATATAAAATAAAATGGAATTTAGTTTATTTAATTTTAGCAATATTTGAATACATCCAAGAACACATAATTACAGGATTTTTACCTACAAAGGCACTATTATTAAACAAATAATAGATAGCTCATAAAGACGAAGCTATTTTTTATTACCTAATGGAAAAATATGGAAGTATCGTCGGTCATCGGCTGGCTTAAGTAATCACTTTACACAATGTAACGTTCACAATTCCACCCAATCAACCTCCATATCTTTCAAATTTTTGAAAGTTGTAATCAGTACAATTTATTGTATTATCAATTCATCCACACTCTCTGTTAAGTGTGTCATCAGTTCAACCACACTTTCTGTTCACTATGTCATTAATTCAACCACACTCTCTGCTCACTGTCTCATTAATTCATTCACACTTTCTGTTCACTGTGACATCAATTCAACTACACTTTCTGTTCACTGTATCATATATTCAATCACACTCACTATTCGTTATTTCTTTCCTGAATTATCTATGCATAGATTTTTCAGTTTCAGGAACATTCCTATATATTAAATTACCAAGAAGCATCCATATTATTCATTGTACATCTATTCGTTAGTTTGGGGTCGGAGATCGGGGTTGGTATGTGGTCGCTAACCATCGAATCTTACCCTACATCTGTTCATAATAAAACCTTCGTGCTGAGATGTTCTCCCTGTCAACTCTTACCTTGTATAACATTGAAATTAATGAAAAATATATTAGAAAAGATTAAGTTTATTTGAAAATATAGTACAAATTTATTAAAAATGGGGTATCCTTTTGATAGCTTTTCAGTTATTTGTAAAAAATATACATATGTTGAAAAATGAAACTAAGTAACATACAGACAAAACTTCATTTATTTTTTAGGTATATGGTAAAGGTATAATATGATATTTCTAGGTAATACGAAATAAAGGGTGTTTTTTTAAAGGTGTAGAACTTTAAAATGAAATAAATTATAACCACATATTATAATGGCTATATTGGAAAGATAATTTTATACTATTAGTGTTTAAATATAATTTCACGCATATTGATTTCGCAGCTGGCTTGAATAAAGCGCAATCTTGAAGTTTTTGGGGCAGCTGGGACCGTATATCGGCAATAACGCGACGAATATTGGCTTCCAAGTCATCTATCGTCTCTGATTTATCGGCGTAGACTATTGACATCACATATCCCTACAGAAAATAATCCAACGATAACAATAATAAACGATTTTGGAGACCAATTCACAGATCCGTGATTCAGGTATGTGACTCACCACGGGGACCGCGACATAATGGGATACCTATTGGCATATCTCCATTAACCTAACTTTAATTCATAAATTCTGTCTACGCGCTTTATACCTTCGGTTGGCACCACTGAGTTTTCTGGTTGATAATAATGTGCATGTGCGGGCGTGAGTATTGCCGCCTCTTTTCGGAATCTAAGAAGACGGCAACGAAGGCGTAATTCTCTTTTCATCCGGTGCTTCGACCAGTCCAGCAATCCTTAAACCACCAGTGCGCGCTTCAGCCGGCCGATATCTAAAGACAGCAAGGTTAACAGGTTTAGTGCAGTTCATGTATCATATGTGTACTTATTAGCAAGACATTAGAAAAAACGATGCACGGTTAGTGGAAGGTGAGAGTCGGGATGTGCATCTGCGGTCTGATCGGTTCGTATACTGGTCGCAGATTGTTTCGCAGACCGCCTCCTCTGGTACACGTGTTGGTGCACATCTGTGATGCATGTGTGTCATCCCCGCCGGGCGGTGCAGTCCGGCCTTCCTCGAACGTTCCCGCTTTGTTCGCGCGGGATGGCGCAATACCGAGAAATGACAGAACGAGGAACATCTCGACGATGCGCGCGAGTCGCCATACATATATATATATACAATACTTAGTGGGCCCTTTTCATTCTGCCACTGACTTACACACATTACAATTAAAGAGATTTATTTACATATTCAACTCCAAACTTTGAGGCGACAATAAAGAAGTGGTTAGTATTAGTTGATATGTAATTGTTAAATTTATTTATTAGACTTATTGATATACATGTTTTTGTTGTAACAGAGATGAATATATTATAACATAACATGATAAACATAAGATACAATTATATTGTAATTAAGTATATATATACTCGTAGTTTATTATGTGGGATGGAGTAGACTCCACCTCTGATACGTTTAGTATTGTCCTGGCTACCTTATTAGACTGTCGTCTGTGTTAAAGTAGACAGTTTTTTTCGTGCTTTTGTGATATTATTTAATTCAAGAAAGATAAAGATTCGACAGGAATAAAAAAGCAAATTTATATTTTATTTATTTCAAATATTGTAGGTACTTTTATAATTTTTTCTAAATATATATATATTTTTTTATTAAATTTAGTGCTTGATAATTAAATGCAATGAATGCATCGGTTAGTATGGCGAAATGGTAACGCGTTTAGAAAAAGTTCCGGGTTCGTATCTTGGTAGCAAACTAAATATTGTTTATTTTATTAATAGAATCGGCGTTAATTTTGTAGAGTTTTATCATAATGGATGGATTTAAATGAAACAATGTTATAACTCTACTTGAGATTATTAGCACTGCTCGAGTTTTGAGCGAAACGGTAACTCTCATCGATAGGTAAAGTATTAAACATGTTTAGTATTGTTACTGAGTTGTTAACTGTTGTCGAGTTACTGTTCCTCTCGAAACTCGAGTAGTGCTAATAAACTCAAGTAGAGTAATAACATTGTTTCATTTATATCCATCTGTTCCGTATTCGTAATGAATTAAATTAATTATTATTTTGTAGGTGAACACTTATACATATATTTCCACACTTATTCATTCAGTTATAATATTGTCGCCAGTTTTTAGTTTATTCCTACCCCCACAGGCCTATATTCTCCAGTACGCATTGTTCCTTTGGCTCAACTGGTCGTCCTTCGCACACGAACGTGACACTCATCAGAGTTTTTTGTACTGTGTCATTGAAGTGTAACGTGACTGCGTCACCAACCGAGTGAGTCGAACTGTCTTTTGGTACCGTGGTCCATCCTGGTCCGCTATCGAAGGTACCCATCCTCTCATCGTCCTTTCCCTCATCCGATTTCCTACTTCCTATCTAACCCTTCCCTCCACCACCACCTACCATCTTTTTTTGGTGACCGGAGACTTGCGTCGGTCACACCGTCCATTATAAATATTTGTTCGATCGATGCCTACCTCAATTTTTCTGTATATCTATATAACTGGATAATTAATTTATATTAGAAATAACTAAATTTAGAAAAACTTATTATTTTAGAAGCCCATTCGAATCATCCCATATAATGTTAAATTCACTAGAATTAACATTAGACTGTTGTTTTATTAAAAAATAAGTCATTATATTCTGTAGAAATATAATTATGATGTATTTATTAAGACCTGATGTAGAACAAATTTTAAGAATATTATATACAGGATGATATAAATAGAAATGTATTTATTCCTCGCAATGATGGAAGAAGGTAATATTGGATTGTTTTCCATCTTTAAGAGGACTTTTGATTGACCAATGATATAACGGGAGTTATTCAACGAAAGTTAAATAAAAGGATTCTGATTTTGTTTGTTTTTTGTTTATGTATATGGACTCTGAAAGTAAGAGGGAGAAGATGGATTGATGCCTTCGAGAAGTGTCCGTCAATTTTTTGGGCATCTTGCGAGAAGAGAAGATAGTTTGGAGAAGCTTGTTGTGGTGGGCCACGTCAAAGGACATAGAGGAAGAGGAAGAACCTCCACCCATTGAACCGACCAAGTGAAAAAGGCAACACGCACTTCTCTGGTGATAGCTCTAAAGTCTGAAGGATGCCGATAAAAGTAGAGGAACGTAGTTAACATGTTTTTGCCAGATTCCCTTTCGGAAGCTGTTCACAATGACGATGCAGTAGTATTCAAGGGCTGAAAAATAATATGTACTTAGGTTATTATTAGAATTTTTCTCTGATTAAATATATCTGTTAAAATGAATGAATTATGACATGAACAAAGTAGAAACAATCTTATACGACAATTTGACAACACGGTCTAAGGGAGGAATAGCGAAATGGTAAAGCGATAGAAAGTGGAGTACTATGTGTAATGCAAAATTATTACCACTAATAATTAAATAAATAAGAAAAATAATTTACCCACAAGGATTGTTGATACTACCACAACCTGGATTTGTCTCCTGACCTGTGGCCATCTTTGAAACGAAATCAATGAAAATGTGAACAATATAAATGATAATTCCAAACAATGAAAAAAATCACACAAGTGTCGATGTAGTCCGCACGCCTCTGGAAAATAGTTAAAATTTATTAAAAGTATTATTAAAATGTTTTTAATTCAGAATATAGTATAGCCTCAGTAATATATATGAACCTAAATAAATTAAAAATTAAGTTACTGAGAACATTTTGTAAAAAAAATATATTAGATTTATTTTAAAGTAAATAAATGAGAATGTGGTAAAATGCTCTTCACATCAACTTTTTACCATTGACCGTAGTAAAAAAAATAATTGCGGGTCGTTCGTACATCAAATTTACTACTGATAAAGTTAATCCCGAATAATTATCATCGAATACCTGTGAATTTTACCAAAACGGATATATATTAAATATTAAACAATACAATTTTATGCTTTATTCACTCCTGCGTTCGAAATCTGTCACTTTTCTGGCGAAAAATCTTCGGTAACATAGATTAAACATTGAGATCATCGTAGGATTAAGAGTTCGCTATTATCACTAAAATAGCGGCATATCGATTGATTGGCTGATTTTTTTAGATGTATAAAACTAAAAATGTATTAAACACATAAAAATAGTGGTATTGGGTTTATTAAAAATATAATTTTATGCCATTAGTGTTTAAATATCATTTCGCGCATATGGGCGCCGCGGCTGACTCGAATACAGCGCAATCTGGAAGTTCAATTTTCAACTGGGACTGTATATCGCCAATAACGCGATAAATGTTAGCTTCCAAATTGTCTATTGTCTCTAGTTTATCGGCTTAGACGAGCGACTTCACATATCTCCACAGGAAATAATCCAAAGGTGTTAAATCACATGATCTTGGAGGCCAATTCACAGGTCCATTACGCGAAATTATGCGCTCATCGAATGTTTCCCTAAATAAATAGATTGTGCCGCGCGCTGTGTGGCATGCTACGCCGTCTTGTTGAAACCACAGCTCTTCCACATTAATGCCATTCAATTGGGGAACGAAAAAGTCAGTAATCATGGATCTATAGCGCTCTCATTTTTTATCGTTATTATATGATTTTTGAAGAAACCAAAATAAGGTCATCAGATTAGCTCTGAAGGCCCCAAAGTGGATCAGGGTCACCCAACTACACCACGATGCCGGCATACTCTCCGTCATGGAGCACATCAAACAAATCTCCAAGCGTTTTTATGCGGGACTACCCAAGCACCACAACCCTACGATCAATTCGCTAGCAAATTACGATATAACCATCCCCTCGAAAATTAAACGTCCCAAGACAATCCTCGCATAGAGGCACTAAAATCACTGCGTCACACTGCAGATATTCGTGCGCCCGGTTAGGATAGGCTAAAACCTTCCTAAAGCAAATTTAAAAATTAATAATAATTTCACTAATAAATCCAGGCCATTAAGGCAAACTTCATGATGAAGGGGCAAGGGGTCCAGCGCCGGTACCCTATAGGCCATTAAACCAAAGTCCAAAAAAAACAGTTTCTTCGGTGCGCACTGAACGCCGTCTCTGCGGATGCGATACTTGAGCTCGGATGGACGATTATGTCGACCGTAACATGGACACAGGGCACGGTGAGTTTCGCGAACTGAACCACGATTTTCGAAATAAATTTGCACAACTCGCAAGCGTTATTCTGGCGTAAGTCTGGCAAACCAAACTGAGCACAAATCAGCTGTCAAATTGGGCCCGACCATTAATCTCTATTAAGCCACCAAATCTCGTATCCACGTTGCTGGTGACGAGCCAAAAATTAAACGACGCACAGGTACGGCGAAAAGTTCTGTGTCCAGACTTGATAAAATATGGAAAGACAGCGGTATTTCCAATACAACGAAATTCAGACTTGTACAGTTTCTGGTGCATTCTATATTTTTATGGTGTGGAATCACACAATTTCTAAGTGAGCTTCCCTGCAACAACGCTGTGTATCATCCAAGATGGCCGACGTTCCCTCTATCTATCTACATTTATAAAAGCCGATGTAAAATGTTGTTGTTTTAGGGGTTTCAAATGTTCTTACATAAAAATATTAGAATGAATGTCCTCAATGTCAGAAAACAACTAGGTTAAGTTTATGCAACACGTATCCAAGACGTGAACCGTTCAGCCCTATTCAATTATTTAAAAGCAGACTAAAAAAAATAATAATAATAATCGCCGCTAGGGCGACGAGATCTGAAATTATTATCTGTCGCATGGTCGAATGGTAAATTGCATTATTTTTTAAATCATTTTAAGATTATGGATATGTGTTTGCCTTAATAGGTTTATGTTTTTTTTGATAATTAATTACATAATTAACCAGAGTCAACCATAGTGCAACCATAGTCTTGCATATTTTTCACGAAAAGTGCAGTTCTGGCTCCACGAAATGGGGAGAAATTACGCCCGAGAACTTTTAAAGGCCCAAACCTGAGAATAAAACTGCTACAACAGTATATTGAATTACATAATTGCATCTCTTGATTAACTGCTTATATATATTGTACATTGATCATTGCACTTTGCTTACTGTTATACCGGAGGAACACTGTCAGCTATAATACAGTCAATTACTAGTGTAGCAGGTAAGGTACCCAAATACATGTCTTACTTTCTAACTGATATGTTGTATTTACTTTGCCAAATTTTATATGCATACCTTCGGTACATTTGTCTGATATTTGAAACATTCATAATAATGAACTAGGTGGAAATGTACACTTAATGAATATTAATTTGGAAGAGTAATACGTCAGACCGTTAGACATTATTTATCAATGTAAGTACATAATACAGATAAAAAGTGAACCTAATAAATGTATTATTATTATTAATTGGATTCGCCAAATCAGCTAGCGATATTAAATTCTGGAATTTCAAGTATTAATTTAGTTATTATTAGGAGAACACATTATTATTGTGAAGTTGTAATTATTCAGAACATTGGTCTGTGATATTTTAAATATTAATTAGAAAGATATATATATAAAATCAATTTTATCGAAAAATATTGTTGTTGCGCCACCGGGATTAATAATAAGGTAAATGGCTCTTTCAAATAATGGAACGATTAAATGTATTAATATAAAAAACTTAACATATAGGTTTGAAAATTTGTCGCTAAAAATATTGTCGCTCTAGCACAGTTGGATAATGCACCTTCCCCGGTTAGGAAAGAGATCCAGGTTCGAATCCCGGTGGCGCAACAACAATATTTTTCGATAAAATTGATTTTATATGTATATCTTTCTAATTAATATATTTAATTCATATTTAAAATATCACAGTCCTATGTTCTGAATAATTACAACTTCACAATAAGAATGTGTTCTCCTAATAATAAAGTTGTATCAATGTGTCCAAAATTTAATAAAAATGAATTGATAATTCTGGCGTCTGCTATCAGATTACTCAAAGGTATTTGAAATTCTGTAAAAATAATGGAACGATTAAATGTATTAATATAAAAAACTTAACATATAGGTTTGAAAATTTGTCGCTAAAAATATTGTCGCTCTAGCACAGTTGGATAATGCACCTTCCCCGGTTAGGAAAACATAATATATTTAATTCATATTTAATTTAGTTATTATTTTATTTGTCTTACCCTCTTCACACCGATCAGAAGTATATTTCCAAAACATAGTTGGTAGAGTCCACTCAATAAATAACTTAAAAAGGTATCCGCTTCGAAAAATTTCCAATGCTTTGATATAGCAATCCCTGCCATTGTAAAAATTATTAAACATCCAGCAGTTATCTGAAATAGTTTAACAAATATACATTAATTCAAAAACAAGAGTCAATGCTCCATTAATCCGTTTTGCGTAGTCGCGACTATTATCTATAATAATATTATATTTTCCCTATAGAATGTCTAGTATCTAGTGTAATTATGGCTATATATTGCTTGATCAAACGGCCAGGTCTGTAAGACGCCAGCTGGGCAAAAACGAACGTGGTTTTTAAGTAAGGTTCATATTCAATAACAGTACGTAAATATACATCCGCGAAATCGTATTACGGCTGGCAAATATATTGAGCATCTGTCATCTTGTCATCTCATCTATGTCTCATGGTCATATGAACTAGCTGAGTGTTTTAAAGGGGCACTAGAAGGCGGGGGACCCACCCTTTCCCAGAACCGTTGTAGAAGTTTACAACTTCTTTTATCGGTTCCACACACAATGCTACAGTGGCGCAAAATCTACAATTAATAAACACAAAAGGTTTACAATTTAACGAGTCAAAAAACAAGCGTTTTATTTTCACATATGTTAATACATCTACGGTTTCGAAAAATACATTTTCATCTTCAGGATGTCATAACTAACTAAAACATAATTGTTTCTTTGACAAATCTATTGTTAAAAAATCAAAAATTATTTTTTTAGTACTAACTAAATCATTACTTAATACAAATTATCGAATAATTTTTAGGAAAAAATTTAGAATGGGACTCGTAGTTAAATTAGTGGTTGTTTATAATTTTTGATTAGTTTTACACGCTTTATTATCTCCAACGATTCAAATATTTAATTTGTGACCAACACCGTTTATATGCAAAATTGACAACCAATTTTTTATCAAAATCATGACATTTTCTATCAAATGATTAGAAATTCTGAAAACCACTATTGTTCAAACATCTCAAATGCTCCTTACTCTTATATTAAAATTTCTACCGTTTTACCAATAAAATGCAGCACAATCCTTGCAACTAAGTTTATAGACACCAGAATTGTTAAATTTATCATCTGTGTCCAAAATTTAATAAAAATGAATTGATAATTCTGGCGTCTGCTATCAGTTTACTCAAAAGTATTTGAGATTCTGTAAAAATAAGGCTCTGTCAAATGATGGAACGATTAAATGTATTAATATCAAAAAGGTAACATATAGGGTCGAAAATTGTCGCTAAAAATAATGTCGCTGTAGCTTAGTTGGATAAAGCACCTTCATTTTGAATTAAATATATTAATTATAAAGATATACATATAAAATCAATTCTATCGAAAAATATTGTTCTTGCGCCACCGGGATTCGAACTTGGATCTCTTTCCTAACCGGGGAAGGTACTTTATCCAACTAAGCTACAGCGACAATATTTTTAGCGACAATTTTTGACCCTATGTTACCTTTTTGATATTAATACATTTAATCGTTCCATAATTTGACAAAGCCATCTACCTTATCTTTACAGAATCTCAAATAACTTTGAGTAAACTGATAGCAGACGCCAGAATTATTAATTCATTTTTATTAAATTTTTGGACACATTGATACAACTTTATTATTTAAAAAAAAAAAATAATAATGTTGACAGTCAAAACATAAGATATAACGCATTCTTCATAAATCATCAAAATATTATATTATTGAATCTTTTTAAAAGGGTAAAGTTTTTTATTACTTTTGTCCCCAGCTCCAAAGAGGCTCCACGGCACCACTTCTTCACTTGTTGCAGCTCCATTTTCACCATACTCGTGTTACAGATTCTAAAAAGATAAATAAAAAAGTGTATTTTAAAAATAGTTATCTAAATTTTAATTAATTTGAAAGATGCACACAAAATTTCCGCAAGAAATATAATTTAGTATCTAAAATGTTGTTTAATAGAAATACATATACATGAAAAAAATTTTAGACAAACATGTCTTCCCCTCGAACTAAATGTGTAATATACAACACCAACTAAGGTCACACGAAAAACAAACCTGACCTAACATAATTAGAGTTTTAAATATGAATTAAGCATATTAATTAGAAAGATATACATATAAAATCAATTTTATCGAAAAATATTGTTGTTGAGCCACCGGGATTCGAACCTGGATCTCTTTCCTAACCGGGGAAGGTGCATTATCCAATATTTTTAGCGAATTTAGCGTTGGTGAATATAGTAAACGTACAGTAACTAAAAATAAAGCTAATGAATATTTATAAAAATGTATTTATATAAAAATATTATGCAAAATAATAACATAAACAAAACCGAAAAAATTATACATTCAACTCAATATTGCAATACGAAGATAAGTATTAGTTATTTATAAAGTTATATGTAAAAATAATTTCTAAAACAATAGACAAGGCAGAAGGCAGGCCATCTTTCAAGTTAATCAGTCTAATCAATTATTCTGTAAACCCCTAATATTTGTAAATATAATTTCTAAACCCTTATTAACTAAACACTAATAATAAATTTAAAAATTATATATTTAATAACACGGATAAGGACGATAATTAAAAAAAAAACAGGGGTCTACAAATTAATTTGCAATGATTGTAATTATTTTTATGTAGGTAAAACATACAGAAATTTTGATATTAGAATTAAGAAGCATTTGAGATGCCTAAATAACAATAACTATACAGAATTTTCTAATTACCTTTTGGAAACAAACCATTCCTTTGATATTAATAAGGGTTTAGAAATTATACTTACAAATACTAGAGGTTTACAGTTAGATAAATTTTAAATTTTAGATATAAGAAAAAGTGTTAATAGCAAGCTTAATATTATAAATAACCAAATCCTCTTTGCAAATAGTCACATTTTAAATTTGTTTTCATATTATTTCTTACTTATTCACCATTTTATAATTTTGTTTTTATCTATGCTTGTATTTTTAATTTCAGTATAGATGTCGAAACATGTAGAATAATTAATAAATTGTGGTTTAAACAAAGAATTTTGTATTATTATTAATATAAAATGAGGCCACAAAGTAATTTTGCAAATATTGAAGAAGTTAATCATCAATCCATATTATTTAATAACAAAAAACTAGATAAATATTTATTGTACAATATATTATATATTACCTGTAATGTCTCAGTAAATAACGTGATGGAAGATGTCAACCCAACAAGGCACTGATCACCAGAATGATTGAACGCGGAATGGAACGAAAGAATAGAGTAACAGTCTACACTTTGCACTTCTGCAACCTTGGATGGGAATTCTGGTCCACAAATCTCGGCAACGAATCTGTTAGGAATTGCGGTTATAAAAATCACCGTTAGGCTCGGTACAACTGACGGTTGACAAAAACCCGATAAACAAAAACCCTATTGTTCAAATATACCATTTTAAATTCTCGTACGTGAAATGTCTTAGTAACACTCCCAAAATATAACAAAAACAAATATATTTCAATGCAAATTAAATTAATCAACTAGAAAGATATGCAGAAAATCTATTACTCGAAAAAATATTTAGTTGCTATCAGGATTCGAACCTAGACCTCTTCTTATCCGGGGAAGCGCTCTCTCCAATTTCGCTATAGCACTCGAATACATTTTCAACAAATTTAGATTCTGTAATGTTTCAAATTGATTAGATTTAGATTTTTTCTGTATATATTTCTACGTGATTAATTTAATTTGTATTAAATACCACAGAACTGTGTTCTGAAAATGTAATTTCACAATAAAAATGTATTTTCTCTAATAAGTTATAACTTTAAATATTTTTAATTATCTTATTATTTTCGTGCCTCATTCGTTCAACAGACGTTGTTTGACTATCATCGGTTTGTTTACTGCTGCCAGTACCAATATCCGCGGGTTAGAATATTTAATATTTATTCAGACAGTTTAATAATTTTTAAGATTATTGTGACCATTAATTATGGATCAGTTTATTGTTATCATATTAATTTTCCATACATTAGTGTAACTAAGAATATTTACATTTTACGAATTTATAGTATATAATTTATATATTATTATTAGTATAACTGCGATTGAGGGCACAAATTTTATCAATAATTCTTATATTACTATATCTAAATTCCTTTAATTTTTAATATTAAATATTATAATTTAAAATAATAATTTTTAAAACCAATTAAAATTACACAAAAATTTATATACAATTTAATTAAATAAATAATAAATACCAAAGCTAGAATTAACTTTAAATATTTAAAACATAAATTGCATTTTCAAAGATTTTAATTTGCCTCTCTAAACTTGTGATGTAAAAAAAAATCATTTCTTTTAAATTATGATATTTGTAAAGTAATTGAATATTGCCTATAGAATCCAAAATATTTATTATTACCATGCAACTCTATATATTTACTACTACCGTGTATCAATATTTTTATTCTACTTTCCTTTTTTTTCTTATTTACTGCGTACGATGTATTATATTATTGCCATGTGTACTTACATACTTTACAATAATGTGTATTTTAAATACTAATTTAATGTATTAATTATAAATATATACATATAACATTTACTAATAAATCTGTACATTAACGTTAACACTATTGACTGATATTATTATGTACTATGCTATTTTTTGTGGTAGTGTATTGAAACCGTACTGGAATATTTTTTTTTACTCAATTTAGATTAGTTGTATTTCTTTAGGTCGCCTATATAATCGGTTGCAGGACGCTATAACTTAAAGTCTGCTTGTTTCAATACGTCTACGTGAAACAATACCCAGTACACTTGCTTGTTCTTAACCTTTACCATACAGTGATAGAAAATATCCGTAACGACCATGCTGTCAACTCGTGTTAGCATTTCTAATGAGAAAAATTTGTAGCATTCTATACAATACGTCATTTCTTCTTATAACTATTCATTTAATTAGTAAGAAAGATAAATAATTATACTCGTACGTGTGTTATTATTTTCACTGTGTTTTCAATGTTTGATCTTTTTCTGTTTTACTACAAATACTAATTTTTCCAATGTATCAATTTTCGAACGCATTAAATTGAGAATTTTTTTTTTTAAATAGATTCTGGTAAAGGAACAATAACATATGTTTTTAGTAAAGTATTGACACCCTGCAGAAGAAAATTGTATTTTTTGAAACCGGTAAATGTATTAAACTCAAAAAATGGTTAATAAAATAAAAATAATGAATTTTAACCACAATTAATTTTGCTAATTTCAAAAGTATGAAAAATAATAACTTTTACATTATTGATTGAAAAGTAAATACTACAAATCATTAGTCCCTTTTAAGCGTAAACGTTTTTTTTTAAGGTTAGTTAAAATATTAATTTACCAAAATATATAGGTTTGATTGGGGCGGTAGACTTGTGTTACAGCAAGGCTAGGAGAGGGTTAATAAACATTGTTCTAATCAACTTGCCTTCATTCTCAACATCTCCCTTGCTGGCCAGCTGGCACATAAAAACTGCAATCAAATGTCATAATGACATTACAAGCACGAGTGTGCTGCGATTTGTTTACAGGCTGGAGATTTGCGGCGACATTGGACCACCCAAGCCAGACCCTGAAGCGTCTGTGTTGACGTTCTCGACATTCCAAAGACACAATTATGCGAAATGAATTTGACACCTTTTCTGTTTTATAAACTTTGTAATTTAAACAGCTTCGAACTGGATATTATTATTAACGAGAACACATTCTTATTGAGAAGTTATAATTATTCAGAACAGACGGTCTGTGATATTTATAAATACTAATTAAATGTATTAATCAGAAAGATATACATATAAAATCATTTTTTATTTTTCTACCATTCTATGTCATTCCAAAATATAATAAAAATGAATTATTATATTAATTCTGGCGTCTCCTTTCAGATTACTCATAGGTATTTTGTGATTCCGTAAAAATAAAGATGGCTTTCAAATAATGGAAAGATAGACGTATCAATTTGAAAAGTGTAACATGCAAGTTCGGTAGCTTGTCGTCAATCCACTGTGTTGGTATAGCATACACGGTTAATGCACGTTCCCTGGATTGAATTCCGGTTCGAATACCGGTAGCAACAGCAATATTTTTCGATAAATTGATTTTCTAATGAATACATTTAATTTGTATGAATATTATTACTCTACCATTAAAAAGGTACATAATTTAAATTAGTTATTACAACTTTATTATTTATTAAAGTTATATCAATGTGTCCAAAAATTTTATAATAATGAATTGATAATTCTGGCGTCTGCTAGGTATTTGAGATTCCGTAAAAATAAGATAGATGGCTTTTTCAAATAATGGAACGATTAAATGTATTAATATCAAAAAAGTAACATATAGGTTCGAAAGTTTGTCGCTAAAAATATCGTCGCTGTAGCATAGTTGGATAATGCACCTTCCCCGATTTGGAAAGAGATCCAGGTTCGAATCCCAATTCAGAACATGTATGATTCTTAAAATGATTGCAAATATTGGATTAATGTTGTTGTTCGTGCTATTAATACGCGCCGTTGTTTATTTATTTCATATTTTTTTTACATTCTTACATATACATTATAAACAATTCTTAAAGTATCTAAAAAAAGATGAACAATCTTCATAATGTAGTGATGTTCGCTGTGTCCTTAACTAGACCGAAGTCTGTACTAAAGGAGACAGCTTCATCCGTTGTTAGTCATACAAATATGAAATTATTTTTAATTTTATTTTTATCTAAAACAAAAATTCCAATGATTGAAACACTATGCAAAAGGAAAAATGAATATAAATAAATAACGCTGTGTTCATGTGATCATTTCCATGAATCTTTGCTCAGTTTCCTTTCTGCCAACACCCAATAACCAGCTCCTGAGTTGGTGTTGTTTAAATCAGATGTAGTATAGAAGAGAAATAATCAACTACAGTTTTACATGTTCAATGTAATTGATTAATTATTTTGTAGGATTTAGTTATTTTTCAGTCCAATCGTTGATGTGTGGAGATCTATCGCTTCAACAACCTACAACGTTCCTGAACGTACTCGGCAAATATCTGGGTGCAAACCAGCTGCCCAGCAAGCCGTTTTTTTTTAATTCATTTCTCTCTCAGCTCTCTAGCAGACACTTCACGTTTTCACTGCTTGTATATAATCTATACTTGTGCATGTATCAGCAATAAACGTTTGTCAACTGTAATTATTGTCCAGCCTGCTCTAGGCACATTAGCGCGCACATCTATACACACACCTCGTGATATCATCCCCGAACAAACAGAGAAATGGGGCCCCAGCCTAATGTTTTAATAGCTATTGTTATGAATTTTAATAACAATGGTGTCGAATGGTACGCATATATAACTGACTAATAGTACAATGCGGTCAATATGTGAGGTATATAATCAAAATCAGACATGTCCAATTTTTATGTTTTTCGAGTTAAGTATGTGCAAATATAAAGCAAATTAATGTCTAAAAGACTAGCCTATCAAAATTAAACAAATATCATCGAATTTCATATTAAACGCATTTAAAATTTGCTTGTCAAATAGGTTAACTAATTCAAACCTAGGCAAATATGTTTCCATCGTCATATGACCAAATACCTATATGGTCATATAACTCATAGGTTATTGATCATTTTTAATATGGTTCTAAATGTGACGATGGTTTTCTTCGCATTTTACTCAAAAACAGGTAAAGTGGACATGTCCGCTATTGATTCTGGCCCTCACACATTATAATCGAAGATTCTTCATAGATATTTAGAATTGTTATGAAGATAACACTATACCTAGAGGCAAAACAAAATACTGCCTGCGAGTAAGAAACACTAACAAAAGTGGCGATGGGCTGGTCATATTGAAAGAATGACAGATGACAGGACACCAAAGATTATGACCAAATGGATACCCCAGTGCAAGCAACCTAGAGGCGGACCAACGAAGAGGTGGGCTGACTGCAGTGGTATAGATTTAGGTTATGCTGTTACCAATAATATTACACAATCATATAAAATACATGTTGTACTATTCAAATAATACCTTCTTACCAATATAAAAATAATTGAACATAATTCTTTAATTAAACACTGTTTGATAATCTTTCACGTAGTAACTAAAGCTACGTATTATTTTTTTTAAAGGTTTTAAACCTAGGAAACGGTTTTGGCGATTGCTGTTTTTTTTTCCCAAATCAAAAACGAATCCATCATGCACCTCGAATACAAAAAACGACCATGAAAATAACAGTACGATAGTAAAATTCGCGAATTAGTAAAATAACGCAGCTGTAAGCCAAGCTGAAAACGAAAGAAATTTTAAATTCAGAAGGTGGCCAATTATATAGCTTGAGTAGAACGATAGCTTAAAAACAGAAGATGGCTATTATTATAGCTCAAAATGCTGTATAGGACGACAACAGCGCATACATCTGTAGCGCCGGGTAGTCGTGGTAGTTTTTAGAACTAAGTAATTTCTACTGGTACTCAGATGGCGCAAGCATACTTATGATAAATCATTCGTTTATAATATGAATTATTATATATTTGTTTCCCAGACTTCTCAGTAATGTACAGCATTTTTGCTTATATGTACTGCACGCCCCTGGCTGGCTGTGTGGAAGAGGACTGGAACAGAATGAAAAGGTCCGAGAACTGGAGAAGAATGGCCAGGAATAGAAGTCGATGGAGAGCACTTGTGGATGAGGTAAAATCTACCCTGAGATGGTGTGCCGCCAAACAATAAGTTAAATTTTACGTATATAAAATTTATGTGTAATTTCTCATATTATTATTAAATATTAAGTTATTTTCTGTCAAGGTTTATTTTAAAATACTCCTAAAATGACTGTTTTCTTTGTATACAATTTTATAAGTCACTTGAGTCAATTGAGGTTTGGTCATCTTATATTAAGAAGTTGTTGGTTTGATTTACACTCCGGAGATCCCAGACAATATTTCTTTATGGAAGCTGCCCACCACTACGAGACAATAGTAGTTGAGACCTGCAAATTAAAAAAATTAATAAGTTATTTTATTATAAAGATTTAGACAGATTTCCACAAGTAACAAAGCCTAAACATTAGGGTGGAATGAATTTAAAAAAAAAATTGTTTTATTAATTTATACCTTCGTGTTATATTAAAGCACAGGGTGTCTAAGAGATGGCGGTCTAAACGAAATCTACGGGTTCTACGACTATGGGACATCACCTATGAGCGTCAAATAGTTTAGAAGCTATTCTAGAAATTTGCAACTTGTCTTTACAGAGAATACCATAGACTGAAGAGTAGCTATTGATATAATATTATCCGTAACTGAAATTTATTATTTATATTTTGTTCATATATATATATATATATATATTATATTTATTACGCTGAACTAAATACATTATAAATATGAATAAAATATATTAATATTGTTGTTGCGCCACCGGCATTCGAACCTGGATCTCTTTCCTAACCGGGGAAGGTGCATTATCCAACTATGCTATAGCGACAATATTTTTAGCTACAATTTTCGAACCTATGTGTTACCTTTTTGATATTCATACATTTAATCGTTCCATTATATGAAAGAGCCATCTACCTTATTTTTACAGAATCTCAAAAACCTTTGAGTAAACTGATAGCAGACGCCAGAATTATCAATTCATTTTTATTAAATTTTGGACATATTGATACAACTTTATTATTTAGTTGAACACATTCTTATTGTGAAGTTGTAATTATTCAGAACAGACGGTCTGTGATATTTTAAATTAAAATTGATTTTATAAGTATATCTTTCTAATTAATATATTTAATTAATATTTAAAATATCACAGAGCTATGTTCTGAATAATTACAACTTCACAATAATAATGTGTTCTCCTAAATACATTATTATTATTATTATTTACCAAAATGATCTCTGCTTCATAAATACTCAACCTATAGTGATGAAATTTAACACATGTGTGATGTGGTA
Organism: Eubasilissa splendida; assembly: GCA_031772225.1. NCBI lineage: Eukaryota > Metazoa > Arthropoda > Insecta > Trichoptera > Phryganeidae > Eubasilissa > Eubasilissa splendida. The sequence continues at coordinate 27,046,345 of CM062859.1, forward strand.
ATACAGTTACAAGTTTGTAACTAAAAGTGTTCAACATTGAAAGGAGTGCTGTGAAGAACAAATTATATTAGCAATGTGCACATAATTTTAAGAACTAAATTAGTATATGACTGCATTTGTCATGAAAAATACTGGCGCTCTAACACAATTGGTAGTTTACTTCCCCGGATTGGGAATAGAGATCCAGGTTCGAATCCCGGTAGCGCAAAAACAATATTTTTCGACAAAATTGATTTTATTATCATTAATACATTAAATTAGTATTTAAAACATCACAGACCTATGTTCTGAATAATTACAACTTCACAATGAGAATGTGTTCTCCTTAACAAAGTAAATGTATATGAATTAATTATAAAGATATACAAATTATATATTATATTATATTTCATTTTCTAATTCATCTATCGTTCCATTATTTAAAGCCATCTACATTGTTTTTAAGAAACCTCAAATATCTTTGAGTAATCCGATAGAAGACGCCAGAATTAACAATTCATTTTTATTAAATTTTGGACACATTGATACAACTTAATAATCATATCAGAATATCTTTTTAATTTATTTGTTTTATAATTTTAATTGTACTACTAGCTATATGTAGTGAAATAATTCTACAATATGGATATATCCAATAATTGTATAATGAATTTGAAATAATTGTACCTTGCTTATTTTATTTTAAATTTAAATATGAATTAAATATATTAATTATAAAGATATACATATAAAATCAATTTTATCGAAAAATATTGTTGTTGCGCCACCGGTATTCGAACCTGGATCTCTTTCCTAACCGGGGAAGGTGCTTTATCCAACTAAGCTACAGCGACATTATTTTTAGCGACAATTTTCGAACCTATATGTTACCTTTTTGATATTAATACATTTAATCGTTCCATTATTTTGAAAGAGCCATCTACCTTATTTTTACAGAATTTAAATTAATTTAAAAAATTGTCGCTAAAAATAATGTCGCTGTAGCTTAGTTGGATAAAGCACCTTCCCCAGTTAGGAAAGAGATCCAGGTTCGAATCCCGGTGGCGCAATAACAATATTTTACGATAAAATTGATTTTATATGTATATCTTTATAATTAATATATTTAATTCATATTTAAAAAATATCACAGACCGTCTGTTCTGAATAATTACAACTTCACAATAAGAATGTGTTCTCCTAAATATTTTAAATTTAATTAAAATTTTCAAACGTCTTTCTATGTTGTGATGGCATATCGTTGCCATATACCATGTTTGCCAAATATCTTGAAGAACCTACCCGCTACTACAGGAAGCATGACTGCCGTCACCACCGGCGTGGACACCGACTTGTCTGTTCCTATGACCATCGATCTGCTTGCTTCGGCTAATGAATTGATAGCGAACATTATTATTCCAATAATCGAAGCTATCACCCACGTATTTATGTAGTCGGGACGCCTCTGAAAAATGACGAAAATATTTAAGAAAACCATCCAAATAATAATTAAAACCTCGAGGCACACATATATCTGTGTTCTCCGGGAGTTGACAGATTACAGAAAGTATTTTAATATCTACATCGCTAAGGCAGCAATTCCATCATGTTGCTTCTGACGGCCATCGCAGCCGCTTTCTGCAACCCCCCTGCCTAGCGGATGCGCGTGCACTACTCGTGGAAGTCCGGGAATTTATTACAGTGTGGGTCTTCCGCTGGGGGTTGAAGAGCAGTGGCTAGAGAGACCTAACGGAGCATTCCACTGGATCTCCCTCGCACCTCTTGCGACCTGGACAAGGTGAATTTCTGCTGGACTGTGACCAAGTCTGCGACTGCAATACATAATTGTGACGCCTACCCTCCTCTTTTGGGGGTGCATGATTTCTATAGCTTCTCTTTGACTGCCCCCTGAATTGAATGTGATAACGAGTTTCACGTCAAATTGTTCAGGTATTGCTCTAGTACGATGATACCGGAGCCAACCTATGATGGTATTAAGATGTTAATAACTGAATGTAATAAAAAAATGTAATATTGACCAATTGTAATAATAAAAAAAAGTTTATATGAAGGGGCCCCATAAGGTTTTAGTAACCAACTTCCGGAACTCAACTATCTGCGAAACAAGCTTTTATGATTTTGTAAAATATTGCACGCGTTACTTTCTTGAGTGGAATTGAAACGAGATTAAATAACTCTCAAAACGATTTCGGGATAGGGTTGGACCCCATGAACGTGTCGAAGGGTGTGAGGTTCCTCAGCCACACTTGCACTCACAATTAATAACCGTGATAGACGTCATCCTCGTAAAGAGGAAAGGATTGTAAATTTCCGTACAAAAAGGCATAAAACATTTTTAATATCAGTTACCTTAAATACTCGTAAACCTGCAGTGCAGCTGTTGTTACCCGAGTTTTTTTCATTGGTCGAATACATTCTGAATCTGATATATTTCTACTTACACGCATCTGCAGCTGCGTCTATCATCATTGACTTCTACAAAAAAATTTGAAGATTGAAAAACATTATGTAAAACAGAAATACAGTCATTGTTCTGTGTGTTACAACCTCTAATATGATTGCATTTTTTTTTCATTCTTTACCCTCGTTTTGATTCTTTATAATTACATATATTTTTATTTATTTTATTACATTCAGTCGTATCATCATAACACCATCATAGATTGGCTCCGGTATCGTCGTACCAGAACCACACCTGTACAATATGAAAGACTTGTTGTCACATTAAATTCAAAAGGCAGCCAAAAATAAACTATAGAAATCACACACCCCCAAAAGGGGAGGGTACATTTATGTGTTCCAGTCACAGAACTCGGCCACAGTCCGGCAGAAATTCATCCTGTCCAGGTCGCAAGAGGTGCGAGGGAGAGCCAGTAGAATAGCCACTGGAAGACCAGGCATCGCCCATCCCAGCAACCCCCAGCGGGAGACCCACACCCTAATAAATGATTGAATATTGTTTACCTTAGCAGTACCAATCAGTAGCGCAATTGCAAAGCCCAACATGATGAGCCCATTCGATAAATAGAGTAAAAAAGTGTCGCCATAAGTCCCTTCACAAGGCCCTCCAGATATGTTATAAACCGTGTCCAACACTCCCACACTCAGATACACGAGGGCCCCAATCTGTAATAAAAATATATTCTATTGTTATTACATTACATTAAAGAGGTATCAATTATTGAGTTTAGTGAAAAAAAGGTTCAACATAAATTTTTTAAGTTTATTAACTTCAAACTATTTTTATACGTTGAACAAACAAATTTGCAAAATTACTTTATGACAACATATTAGGTGTATAAAGAATAAGAAAAACACTATTTATTGATAAATCAACATGTTTCGATACCTACGGTATCTTCTTCAGGAATCAAACCAAAAATACAAGCAGATAAAAACTAAACTATAAAAGTACAAGCGGTTGGTAGCTAATTAGAAACTACTATGAAAACAAATTTAAAAGGTGACTATTTGCAAAAAGGATTTGGTTATTTATAATATTTAGCTTTCCATTAACACTTTTTCTTATTTCTATAAAGCCCCAGTATTTTTATATTAAATTTCTAAACTCTTCACTCCTGTAACTCAAATATAAAACAAATACAAAATCTTCTAACAGCCATAAAAAAAATTGTAAGCCTAGAAGCATTTAAATTGAGGCATAATTTAAAATTGTTATATTCTTCTGTGAACGTTCTTCGTGTACACGGGCTGTTACTGTTTCTTTTAATAAAAGAAAACTATAATTACGATGCTCTAAACAGGGTGGCTTCAAACGGAACAAAATACAAGAGGTGTAGCAAATTTAAATCAAAATCACCAACAAGTATGGATTGAGGAAATAGAATTTGTTTTTCCCACGATAAAAAATAAAATTCCTGGAACTTTACAATAGAGCACGCTTTCTCCTAATTTAAAAGAAATTATTAAACAATGGCTTATAGAAAATGATGGAACGATAGATGTATTAATTTGAAAAGTGTAACATATAGGTTCGAAAATTTGTCGTCAAAGTACTGTCTGCTGTAGCATAGTCGGTTAATGCACCTTTCTCGGAATGGAAAGAGATCCAGGTTCGAATTCCGGTAGCAACAACAATACTTTTCGATAAAATTGATTTTATATTTAATTAGTATTTAAAATATCACAGACCTATGTTCTAAATAATTATAACTTCACAATAAGAATGTGTTCTCCTTAATATATTTTTTTTTATTTTACTTTTAATTTTGTATTACTTACAATGTTTAAACTATTTAGCTTGTATCTATATGTATATGCCTGCACAGGTATATTGTTATCCATTTTTGAAGGAATCAAGTTAGTACTTTCTTTGTCCACGCCTCATCACCATATCAATTTCTCTTAAACCAAGTTGAGTATTGTATCATCCTGATCACGAATGATCAACCGAAGTACGTAGGCGGTTTATAATTAACACTAATCCATCTTATTACAACCTATAAAATTAACCTATTGCCAAGTTAAAGTTAATATTGTAGATGCAGGTGTATAAAATAGAAATTACTATTTGTAGCCAGCCAATGATTTTAGTTCCTGTCTCCAGAGAGCATCCACAGCAACACTGATTTACTTCCTGTAACTTCATCTTCACCGGATTTCTGTGAAGGATTCTGAAAATAAACAATATGAAAAAATATTAAAAATTGCACATTCATTTGAAATTTCAGGATCAACCCTTAGCACACTGTGAAATATAATTAAGGAAGTTAATTATGAAAGTTAACGTAAAATAAGTATAAATAAGCATTTTTCTGATTTTTGATTTTTCAGTTGAGGCATTTTAACAGTGTCCAGTTTTATTTCATAATATAACGTCGTGAAAAATATAAATCTTTATAAAATATTTACAAAAATATTTTAATACAAAGGTAGCACGCCATTGTAAAACAAACACTACGGGTAAATAAATCTTTCTCTTTATCGTGTTCTCACTGCCGAGCCTCGTGTTCCACTGATCTATCTAGAACTCTACACGATACGTCTCCGTTCTTCTTGGTTTTGAGCTACGCTAATATTAGTGTTTAGAGGCTCATTTATTTGTGGAAAATCATTATTTTACTTATTTTCCCTCAAATATTCTTGTTATTAGGAATTTATCAAGACTTTGGAAGAAAAGTCTTCTGTCTCTCTTTGTGGCATGTAATTTTATACTATGTCTCACTCTGCACTCTTTTTGTATTTACTGTTAGTTTTAAATACGGCCTGACGAAGCTTCAGCTAAGCGAAACCGGTTGGTGTTTAATAAAATTTGTGGTTTTATTCAAAGTGATTATGTTTTATTTTAGGTTATTATCAGAGGATAAAGACAGTCCACCACCACATCTAGAAGGCAGCCAACTTGTTCTTATCATTCTTTCTCATGTTTCCATTCCATATGAGCATCCCGCTCATTTCCAAAAATACTCCTTGGATACCCTTAGCGTGACGAAATAATAAATGAAAAATTAATGCAACGCACGCTTAAATTAGAATACCACCATTAAAAGGGTTTATAAACTTGCTTATGAATTGAAATTAAATCTAAATATTAATACGAAAGCTAATATATGTAAATATGACCAACTAACCTACATAATGATTATAATATCTGAGTTGAAGCTGTTAACGATACTGCCACTGTTAGGTTGATCCGAAAATAATGTTCGATTTTAATATAATATCATTTTAAACATTCTTTATGTTATAATAAAATATTTGTTCATTTCGTAACGCTTATACTTCAGGGTGTGGTACATGGGAAAAATTTGAAGTTATGGGCTAGTTCAGTTATAGAGAGATATCTTATCAAACTTTTGCTGTAGGTAGATGTCATTTAATCGAGAACATTCTAATAAATGAGATGCTTAGTTTAAACACAATTCGCTCAAACAGGTTATATAAAATACAATAATCAAAATATAGAAGAAATTACATGAAAATAATGCGGGACAACATATATACAGATGAATTATATCACGAACAAGTGTGTGTGCCTTGCACGAGGCTAGCAAGTTTAAATTCTCTAATATAATAGTTGACAGTATCGACTGATCACCGTGCCAGTATGGCGGTGACGCATAGGACGCCTCGTAGGCAATATCTGATTAACTGTTCAATAAATACATTGGATTTATTCAATAAACTTGCTGATATACGGAGAATTCCTGCACAGAGGCTGTAGGGTACAGGTGGTGGTGGAGGGACTCCTAGTCGAACGATGCCAACTGGAGGACAAGAATTATGAGACAGGCGTCAGCAGAAGCGGCTAGCATGGTTCAGAAGTGGATCCCGAAAACTTATGCGGAATGATGAGGCGATGATGTGATTTATTCGGGCTGATGCAATCAGCACAGGATTACGGCGGAGGTTGTCGGGCGTGCTCAAGACTTTGACAGTGTGAAGCACGATGGGATGGCGTGGAATTTCGAGTGAATCTAGTGCGACCGGTGATGATATTGTAATTGGTTCGACACGACGATCTGGTGAGATCACGTGGAACATATAATGGCGGTCGGGTAAAGTACACTAAGAATAAGATCGATGCCGATATCTTTGACCACTCGCGGATTTACAGTGACAATTTACACAAAAATATGGTAAGTCAGATGATGGATAAGCTCGCTGGGGAAAAAATGACCGTTAAGAATTTCACGTTAGTCCGTTTGGACAGTTAAAATGTGCAAGGAAGCGAGGGACTAGACGTATCGTGCGTCGTTTAATTATTTATGAGGGTAGGTACTCGAATATTAAAATAGATTCACGACAATTTGTTGAATATTTAACAAAGTTTTGATAGAAAGGAATCTTTTGTATTTGTTTATTGAGCCAGTTATTTAATTTACATTATTTTAATCCTTCAAAAATGGCATTGAAAAAAACAGAAATACGTGTATTTTTATACATAAATTTTAGCTTGGGCATTGTGATTTTCAAAAGCATACGGTGAAGGAACCACTTAATGAGTTATTTTAATTCTCCAACCGGTTTCGGAAAATACAATTTCCTTCATCAGGGTGTCAAATTAACTTAATTTGGAATAAACATTAAAACTAACGTGTAATTTGTAATCAAATATGTAACTAATTTTGAGTAAGTATTTATAAACGTATATTTAATTGAATGTGAATATAAAAATTAGGCTATTATTTTCGAAACAATCTAATCCAATGAGAGACAAGGTGATAATAATTGCAGTAAAAGACAAAAACGAATGTAAAACTTCCGCTCTGAACTAGAAAAAAACATCTAAATTGCAAAATAATACACAGTCAACTGATAACTATCAATAAGTGTAAACCGATACAACGAACTACCTGAAGATGTAAATAATTCAGAATTTTTTAATCACATTTAAGAAACAGATTAGATTACATGTTGAAGATATAACTCAATAGATTGAACACAGAAAATAAAATAGTGGCACATAATTCACATGAAAACGACACGAAAAAAGTAGTGTATGGTGTAAAATAGTTACGAACACAAAAAACAAAAACGAGGAAAAATCATTTACACATTCATCGAAGAATATTGAGATACTGATGATCCTCGAGATGGGACATGGACATCTATTAATGATAACGGAGATGGACCATTAAACCGGTTTTGACACATTTTGTACATGTTTAAAGAATCAAGTGTTATTCGTATGTTTTAAATCATTTAGTTGGCCATTACCTTTAGTGATGATGGCCAGTAAAGTAGTCTTATAATAAAGCACCAGATAGAAGACGCTCAAGATAACAGCGCGCTGTCGAGACTGATTAAAACATAAAACGGTGGGGACTGTTAAAGCAACGGGGTGGGGAAGGGGTGAGGACTGTTGGGGCGACGGGTGGCGGGAGAGAGAGAGGAGAGCGCTAGCCAAAAATGGGCTAAATTGCGTCAGTGACGAGATTGCTGATGACTCGGAAATAACATATCTGTCTTATAAATACTATTATTATGTTCAAAAGCGTGAAATCCCTTTTAAAGTGCATTTGTTTCAAAAAAATAAACAAATAAATCTACATAATTAGACAAAATACTTTGTTTAAACCACTATTTATTGATTATTCTACATGTTTCGATACCTGTGGTAAAAATCGAAAAAAAATGAGGAGTCTACAAATTAGTTTGCAATGATTGCAATTATTTTCATATAGGTAAAACTTGCAGAAATTTTGATATAAGAATTAAGGAGCACTCGAGATACCTAAATAGCAACAAGTATTCTGAATTTTTCAATCATCTTATGGAAACCAACCATTATTTTGATATTAACAAGGGCTTAGAAATTATACATACAAATACAAATAGAGGTTTACAATTAGATAAATTTGAAATTTTAGAAATAGAACAAGTGTTAATAGCAAGGTATATATTATTAATAGCCAAATCCTCTTTGCAAATAGTCACATTTTAAATTTGTTTTCATATTAGTTCTTACTTATTCACTTTACTATTATAGTTTTGTTTTTATCTATGCTTGTATTTTTGATTTCAGTATACATTGTATAGTGGTTTAAACAAAGTGTTTTGTCAAATTATTTAAACAAATCTACTGTTAGATAATTGAAAAATTGAAATATTACAATGCTGTGCTGTAAGGTGATTTAAATGAATATGGATTTAAAATGACAAGGTGATTTATATTTTATGCAGATACCAAGGTAATTTTTGTTTAACGTTGAATATACGACTTGGGATATTAAAAAGTGTTTATTAGTAATGTTTCATTAAGATGGAAGACGATCCAATTCAGACAGAGGACAGCAAAAATGACCAACTCGTTAAAGTAACGACATTTTTTCAATAGCATTAATATACTCACTATTTTGATTGTGCTATTAAAATAGTGGCCTCCTGGAACGAGGCTTAAATCCCCGACCGCTTAAATAACACAGCTGGAGGTTGGGAGGGGACCCACCCTTTCCCAGGACCGGTTTAGAAGCTAGGGCTTCCTTGTTGGTCCCACTAATCAAAGCTAATAAAAATACGCGACATTAATTCAATGACATATTCAAGTTTATGCAAAACGAAAAAAGATAAGAAATTCAATGTAGTTATTAGCAGTTTTCGCAAAAAAAAAAAAAATTTAGACCCTCCAGCGTCCCCTATATATATAACATGAATCCATAGTTTTACATATATTATTAGATATAGGTGCAGTAGTTAAAGGCAGATACTCAGGCATCCAATCATCAAAAAACACTCCCAAAAGAGGGACAATGGACGAGACACAAAATGGATTGAGTCACACTTACATTTAATTAGTATTAAAAATATAAAATTGATTGCTTTTAAAAATGGAATAAAAGTTGTATCAATTGGAATGATTACATAAATAAATAAATGTATTCGATTGCTATAGCGAAAATAGTAAACGCTCTTCCCCGGCAGTGTTCAGAGTACTCAGATCCTCGAGTGTGTCTCCAGAACGGTTCATTACACATTTATTATAAAAATATATCTATTCGGGCATTTGTTTGTGTTTAAATTAGTTTATACTGCGGTTGACCATTTCCATATTTTCGATAATAAATTTCGTTTTTAATGTTGAAAAATAGGCGAACGGCGATACCTTTATATGAAAAATATGTTAAATTACACAAATAACATATAATACAATCATAATAGTATAATAATGGACACTCAAGAACGTGGCCTAGGACAAAATAAATAAATAATACATATATTTTTCAGACCACTATGCTACAGCTACACTATGCTAAAAAGTATTACATTGTATTAGTAATACTTGAATATACTTCGATAAAAAAATATGTAACACTGAAAGATCGTTATTAGTAATTATTATGTATCTGTATAAAAAATATTTAATCATTTTAAAGTGGATGCTTAAACTGTACTAAGGTTTTGTTATAAAGAAAAATAATAATTTTCGATCTGCATTCAATAGTCAGTGTTGAATAAAAGCCTCCTTTTTATTTAACTATCCACGTCTTCAACTAACGTGATTTTACCTGGCCATCGCGTCTTATAACGGGTAAAAGGGTTGTAAAAAATAATATGGCAAAACTTACCGACACACTTCAAGAGCCTACTGCACTAGTGGAGGCAAGATAATAACTAAAAATTACTCTCAAATGTTAATAATATTGTAAACAAAAATTTTATAAGATTAGAAGGTCATAAGTCAAATACGCATAACAAAAATATTGTATTACTTATTAAAGAAACTAAATACGAAGGGTGTCCGGCGGAAAAAATTCAAGATTAAATTGTATTTGCAATGAGTCACTGGTCGGGAGCGCACCGCGCGTTCGCGGTTGAGAAATATTTAAAGTGCGGTGATTCATTGGTTCGTGCGCGTCGCGCTTTTTATACTCACTTTAATATTCGATGAGTAAGTGATGGGTCGAGGACGCAACTTATCTGGTGTTAGGTTCAAAAGTTCAGACAAGAAGGGACAATGATTAACTAAACTCCTCCGGGACCATCAACGTCAGCAGCGACGCCAGATGTGGCTCAAGTTCGACGTGAAATTGTGCGCAATCCGCGTAAATCGATAAGGAAGATGGCAGCCTGTACTGGAATAAAAAAATCAACAGTGCACGTTATTTTGAAAAAGAAACTCAGGCCCTACAAGAAAATATCCGCCGTGAAAATTACCGTTTTTAATACAAATTAAATATATTAATTAGAAAGATATACATATAAAATCAATTTTATCGAAAAATATTGTAGTTGCTACTGGAATTCGAACCTGGATCTCTTTCCAATCCGGGGAAGGTGCATCCATGCTTTAAATAATTTCAACAAATAATTAAATATTATTAAACAAATTCCAATTAATAATGGTTATAATATTAAATTAATAGATAATTTGTTAAACAAAAAGTAAAAGAAAAAGTTTATCAGATCATATGTTTACCTGCCAGTAATTGATAGTGGGAAGCGGTGGGAAAAAATCGTGTTTTTAAATAAATATCCCAAATTCTATACAACAATCTTTCTACACTAATAAGAAATTAAAGAATTATATATTGAATAACAAAGATAAGCATGACATTTAAAAAAATAATAAGGGGATCTAAAAATTAATTTGCAATGATAACAATTATAATATTCTTATACAGGTAATATTTGAATATTAGAATTAAAGAACACGCAAGATGTCTAAATAGCAACAACTATTCAGAATTTTGCAGTCACCATTTGGAAACAAATGAGTCTTTTGATAATTAACAAGGGTTTAGAAATTATATATACAAATACTAAGGGTTAACAGTAAGATAAATTTTAAATTTTAGAAATAAGAACAAGTGCTAATAGCAAGCTAAGTATTATAAGTATTATAATATTTAGCTTGCTATTATAAGAGTTTAGAAATTTTACATAAAAATACCAGGGGCTTACAGTTAGATAAATCAGAAATAATAAAATGTTTTAATAGTAAATTAAACATTATAAATAACCTTTTTTTTGGCAAGTAGTCACCTTTTAAATTTGATTTCATATTATTTCTTACATATTTACTATTTTATTTTTAATTTCAGTATACACTGTTTCCTGAAGAAGATACCGTGAGTATCGAAACATGTTGAATAATCAATAAATAGCGGTTTAAATAAAGTATTTTGTCTAATTATTTTTACAAATCCTTCATTAAATGTCACAAACCATACCCACGTACATACATGGATTAAACTCTACTGAAATATATTAGGAAAAAGTTAGGAAATGTGATATGGAAAGGACTAGTGGATCGGAATTAGAGGTCAATAGTAATAGAAAAATACAGTTACCAAATCTAGAACATTGAACTACGAATAAAAAATAAACCGAGACACAACTGAATCATATATTTCCGACTTTCGACTTTCCGCTCATATCATTATGACATTTGAAAGGGGTTAAATTATTTGATAAATAAACCACTAAAAATTAATTCGAATGTAGATATATTATTTCAGATATGATTATACTCAACAAAGAATGACGAGTCTTATAGTATTTACTTTGTCAGTATTTTTGTATTTACATACATTGACGGGCGGTATTTTGATCTGTACTTGGTACAGATCAAAATATAAATATATTTACCAAGTACAGATCAAAATATAAATATATTTACCAAGTACAGATCAAAATATAAATATATTTACCAAGTACAGATCAAAATATAAATATATTTACCAAGTACAGATCAAAATATAAATATATTTACCAAGTACAGATCAAAATATAAATATATTTACCAAGTACAGATCAAAATATAAATATATTTAAAAACTCAACCAAAATTATTTACCACTGTAGCGTCAAACGTAAAATTTGACTAAATTATCGGCACGCTATACAATTACTGATTTCTTCTCGATAATGGATAGTTCTAAAATTAAAACAATCTCCTTGAGTTAGTAATAATATTTCTAAAAATAATTAATATAATTGGTAATATTTTAGCAACATTTGAATATGTTGGGTTGACATATACGCTGTTTCAAGGAAAAATGGGTTATCAGATTTGGTCCATAGATGGCGAAGCGAGTCCACATATTAACATATATACAACTTTATAACTTGATAGATGTGTAGATTGACGGGGTGAGAATGGAGAACGTTATATTTATATAAAGTGATCACTCAAGCCAGCCGAAAACAGGTCGTAATCCCTGTAATTACCCCAAATTTCTATATATTTTCCATTAAATGTAATAAAAACAGATTCATCTCTGAGATATCTGATATTTATTTAATTGGTTATAGTTGTAAATTGAGATATAGGATGAATGGAAGGAATTTGGTACAGGAGGCTCAAGGTTCAACCAGGAAAACACGACCTACCTAAGGTGCTCCTTTATCTGGATTTTACTTCACTGTGGCTACAGGTCTTCTAGCTTTAAGAAACCACATTTAATTGAAAAAAAGGAAAATACTAATTTCGGTACTCACGGTAGCGAGAAACTGATCAAACACAATAACGTTAGTAGCATAAAAATGTACATTCACTGACGTCAAAGACAATACACACAGAAAGTTATGCTCTAGGATATAGGGTTGGGGGGTTGATGGACCATGGTGTCTATATAATGATTCATCTATGGACTATTCATATATTATCGTAGAGATAGTACAACAACATTAATTAATTTACTGGTTTTTCTTAAATACACGAATTACCGAACACAATTTTCATTTAAATATTAATTTATTATTTTTTAAATAATATGCAGTGTTCAATTGTAGCGGCTAATCCTAAAACCCCCAAAAACGAATTTCGGATAATTAAAAATGTAGATTAAAACTTAGATTTAAAAAACATTAAAACGCACAAGATTAAAAAAAAAAATATGACAAATCATCTCCCCAAACTCAGTTTTCAATTACAGCTCATTCAGATTCAACACAATAATGTGAAAGTATATTTAAAATGAACAGGGTTTTTTTTATGTTTCTTTTAATACTGAGAAAATATAGATATACTCGGATCAGAGCAATGCTGAAAGACCTGAATATGATGACCTTTAAGCAAAAAATCTATTTCAATCTAATGATATTTATTTATAAAATCCTCACTAAGAAAATATCGGCAGAAATTGTAAGAAATATTGATGCAAATTAACACGATTACGAACATCATACAAGAGGAAAAGATAGACTGAGACTGCCATTCAAGATGAAGGCTAAATCTTAGAAATCGATAATGTACAGCGCGATTAAAATTTTTAATAATAATAATAATAATGCGTTAATTCCAGCGTGATCGGGATTTTTTTTGTATGGAGACACGATTTACCTTAAAGATAATACATTTAAATAACGAAATATTATTTATGTTACAAAAAAAGTTCACATAAATGTAAATATAAACAAAAAATAGATACTACATTTCAAGGCCATTATAATCCATGTGTACATTGTAGATGCGTTGCAATAACGCGCCAATTCGAACAGTATTCTGTATGAGTTGTTGTACTGATTTCGACCAGAGTTTTAAACGATTTAAACAGGGTCCTCTTCACCTCCTTACTGCATCGGTAGAAACGCCGTGACAGCATATTTGCACGAACGCTCAACTGTCTCCTCTGCCGTTCTATGTCATCATCGTCTTGTCCATCTTCATTGAATATATGGCCAAGGTATTTGACCTTATTTTGAATGCTCAATTTCGTCCCGTCCCAATATAATCTGGCCCTTTTCCATATTTGAACGCCATTGAGACCAATTTTCTGGCATTGTATAATGAAATACCAGAAAAGTTGTAAGTTGTCTGGCATTGTACAATGAAATGCCAGAAAAGTTGTAAGTTGTCTGGCATTGTACAATGAAATGCCAGAGAAGTTGTAAGTTGTCTGGCATTGTATAATGAAATGCCATAAAATCTGTAAGTTATCTGGCATTGTATAATGAAATGCCATAAAATCTGTAAGTTATCTGGCATTATATAATGAAATGCCAGAAAAGTTGTAAGTTGTCTGGCTTTGTACAATGAAATGCCAGAAAAGTTGTAAGTTGTCTGGCATTGTATAATGAAATGCCAGACATAAGAATGGAGGAGAAACTGCATATATTCAAAATGAAACTAAGCAAATTTGTATTAAAAAATAACGATCTTGTTTATATTAGAGCATATATAAATATTATTATGTATGCACTATATTAAGAATAAATAAATGTGGGAGTGAGACGCGAGACAGTCTCACCCACCGGTGTTAGGTGCGCCCGGTGTACAGGCGGCGGGACCGAGCATCACAGCGGGCGAGCACTTAACTCTGGAAGTCGGCTTCCCGTAGAGTACCAGTTAGGTGGTCTATCGTGGTGTTTTATAATAAAGCCTTGTCGAACCTGACCCCTTTGTGAAGATCCCCGCTGCACCAAATAACGTATTTAACACATTGCAATTCAAGAAATACTTCCATCGCTTTGAGGTGATGGTCTAGTCCCTAACCCGACATATTAGCAGAGTACCAGTAGCATGAAGTAGGTATAGATTTAGGTTATGCTGTTGCCAATGATATTATACAATCATATATAATCAGGCCTATTCTCAAAATTGCAATATTGAAATGGAGGTGATTGTTACACCAACCCTCAAAAATAGACAGTATGTAAATTAACGTCCGTGTTATATTTGAATGAGAGAGAGGGAGAGAGAGTGAGGGAGTGAGGGAGATAAACGTACCATAATCTGTCAAAACATAAAAATGGCAACAGGATTGGCCGAGATTCTTGATGAGGATGAGGAAATCAATAGGTAATTTATGAACAAACCTTTTTCTGTGAACTTTGAATACTGTATTAGTACTTATTTTAACCAAAAACTTATATTTTTAGTCAAAACTCGAGAATGGAAAGATGTCGTTTGCGTGATTAAGTTTTGACAGATTATGGTACGTTTATCTCCCTCACTCCCTCACTCTCTCCCTCTCTCTCATTCAAATATAACACGGACGTTAATTTACATACTGTCTATTTTTGAGGGTTGGTGTAACAATCACCTCCATTTCAATATTGCAATTTTGAGAATAGGCCTGAATATATGTACTTTCGTTTAACCAACGTTTAGACAAAATAAATCCGTCGTTTATACAACACTACCATGTGTTTATTTATAATTTTAGAGTACTATTAATAGTGTTTTTAAAAAAGTCCACAAAGTCCAGCGTGATTCCAGGTTGGCAACAAAAATATGTTATCGATAAATTGTATATATCTGTATATTTTTATAATTGAAACATTTAATTTGTATTAATATATCACAGAACTATATTCTGAAAACTTTCAGCTTCACAATAATGTGTGCTTAAAAATATATAAGTTGTATTAATGTTATCAGAATTGAATAAATGAATGAATTAATTTAATTCTGGCGTCTTTTATAGGATTTTACTTAAAGGTGTTTGAGATTCTTCGTAAATATAAAGTAGATTGCTTTTAAAAAATGGAACATATAAATTCTAAAAATTGTCGTTAACTTACTATGTTGCATGCACTTCCCCTGATAGGAAGCGTTCCAAGTTCAAATGCCGGCGGCAACAAAAATATTTTTTCGATACATTTATTCTATCTGTAAGTATATCTTTCTGTAGGATACATTTAATTTGTATTTAATAATATATTACGCTAAGCCCCCTGTTAGGTTAGGTTAGGTTAAAACGCAAAAGATGTTCAATATCGGTATACCAGGGCGACACGACATAATCGAGAATGGCTTCCCGCTTGCAGAGTACTCTGTTTTAATTCAGATACATAACAATACATATAATAATATTTGCAAGTACCTACTCAGCGACAGGCCGCCGCTGTGACGTTTTACTAAGACGTCATTATTTTTCTGAAATCTATCGCACGAGTTTTTTGGCGCCACGCCGATGATTACTGACACGTGTCTTATCATATCAATTACATGGCGCCTCTACTGCGACCTCGCATTATATTATATTTATAATAATTTATAAAAACCTGATTAACTTATTTAACAAAATATTTTTAAATGATTTATATGAATATGTTAATAAATTTTAACATATTGCAAGGAAAACTTGTAGCAAAATTATCCCAAAAGAAAGTGCGATGGCCGGGAATCGAACCCGGATCAACTGCTTGGAAGGCAACTATGCTGACCATTACACCACCATCGCTTGCTACAAAAGCGCGTTACATTTCATATATTATCAAGTTAATAAAAGTATCTATAATTGAAGTAAAAAAAAAGTCATACTCTTTAGCAATATTCACATACAAAAGCAAAATAAACATCAGATATCTCAGAGAGACAAAGCTATTTTTTATTATATATAATGGAAAATATTTGGAAGTATGGGATAATTACAGGGTTTACGACCTGTCTCACCCTTTCATCTCCACATTTATAAAATTTTTGAAAATTGGATTTATGTTAATATGTGGACTCACTTCGAGTACTACTGCACCATCGCCATCTACGGACTAGATTTGATAATTCATTTTTCTCTTTTTTTAAACAGCATATATGTCGTCTCTATGAGAAACTGATTTTTTAAAAATTATTTTAATGCAATATTCTTTATCTGTAAAATGTTTTTTAACATATTATACTAGAATACGCCTGATATATTTACCATAATATATAATTTAAAAAATAGCTTTGTCTCTGAGATATGTGATATTACTTATACAAATATACAAAAATTCATTTATACTTATTAACCCTTCCCAAACCATGCAGTAACACGGGTCCACCATTATAATTAAGCCTGTAATATTTCGGTAAATACATGCAACATAATATTTATATTTTTTATAATTGTAAATAAAATATTAGCACTTAGGAATGACTAGCGAAAAATCAATTATGAAATGGGAATCGTACAAAAACATTTTTTTCTTTCATTCAATCCGTTCTAAAATTAATAATTTCATAAAAACTTTCACTTTAAGGGCGCGTTGGTAAAAATACAATTTGTGATATGACAGACAGAGATCACACACTATTTTCACAGTGAAAAGAACAACAAACGTACAAATATAATTGTCTCTAATTAATTAATAATTAAACGAAAATAGATAAGAAGGAAGTTTACATTGTATAGGACTTAATGAACGGTCTAAATTATGTTATTAATCATTTTTTTAAATTGAATGCTCAATATTTAGAGTAAATTTGTGCCATTAAAGCCATGTAAGCCAATAAAAACATTTTTTCTAACTGATATGTTCGGTAACACGAGTGACAGCGTGGTTCGGGTATTTTATATCATGGTATGGTAAAGGTTAATATACAAAAAAGGCGAACAAACTTCATAATATAAGAGATGTTCACTATCTCCTTAAGTAGACAGGTTCATCCGTTGCCTGTCATATAAATATGAAAACCATTATTATTATTTATATCTATATATATTTTTAATCTAAACCAAAAATATTATGAATAAGATAAACAGGGGTTTAAAAAAATTCTAATAACATAATAAATAAGTAAAATACTCTCGCTATCCCATGATTGAAACACTGCAAAATAGAAAAATTCATATAAATTGTTCTTGAACATATTCAATTATTGCTGATAAATATTTATTCAAAAATCACAGTTTTAATTTATTTTACCTTGTTGCGCTTTCTAATAATGAACAAAAATATCAAAAAACACAGTTGCAAAAAAATACTGTAAACGTGTGCCGACGACAACACGGAACACACTGACAAGAGCGGTTATTTGCGGCCCATGTGATAATTCCATAATGAAAGTTCCCACATACAAAAAAATAATAATTATACAGTGTTGGACTATTTCCTTACTGCTGTAGGAATATATTTGATCACAGTAAAATGAATAGTATAATAAAAAGTATTTTTTTTAGAGGTTTGTTTTTCGAATTGACAACACTTTTTCCAGCGACAGCCAATTTGACAGCCGACAGATGATTTATACTCAGTTTGGCTTGCTATTTTTACCATGAATAGACTTACGCCAGAACAATACTTGCAAATTGTGAAAAATTATTTCGTAAATCGTAGTTCAGTTTGCGAAACTTATCGTGCGCTACGTCAATTTTACGGTTGACATAATCGTCCATCCGAGCGAGTAATTCGAATAACAACGGATCGTTTTCGCACCACGCGTACTCTAATTGATAATACGCATCCGCAGAGACGTCGTACAGTGCGCACCGAAGAAGCTGTTGCTGCAGTGGAGCGTAGTATTGAGGAGGACCCGAATGTGTGGATTCGCCATCTAAATACTGACTTTTTCATTCCCCAATTGAATGGCATTAATGTGGAAGAGCTGTGGTTTCAACGAGACGGCGCAACATGCCGCACGGCGTGCGCCACAATCTATTTATTGAAGGAAATATTCGATGAGTCCTGTGAATTGGTCTCCAAGATCGTGTGATTTAAGACTTTTGGATTATTTTCTGTGGGGATATGCAAATTCTCTAGTCTACGCCGATAAACCAATGATGAT
This sequence comes from Eubasilissa splendida, assembly GCA_031772225.1. Lineage (NCBI taxonomy): Eukaryota > Metazoa > Arthropoda > Insecta > Trichoptera > Phryganeidae > Eubasilissa > Eubasilissa splendida. The sequence goes on from CM062859.1 coordinate 27,065,240, forward strand.
GTACGTCTTAAAAAACAACATTCGTCGCGTTATTGACAGTATACGACCCCAGCAGCTCAAAAAAGTGGTCGAAAATTGAACTTCTAGATTGCGCTTTATTTGAGCCAGCCGCGGCGTCCATATGCGAGAAATCATATTTAAACACTAATGGCACAAAATTATCTTTCAAACAATGCCAATACCATGGCCATTACCACAATTTTTATGTATTTTATTTAATTATAAAATTCTATACCTCTAAAAAAACACCTTTATAATTAATACTAATTAAATGTATTCATTAGAAAGATATACATATAAAATAAATTTTATCGAAAAATATTGTTGTTGCTACCGAAATTCGAACCTGGATCTCTTTCCAAACTGGGGGAATTATCCCATTAGGTGCATTATCCAACTATGCTATAGCGACATTATTTTTGACGACATATTTTCGAACCTATATGTTACACTTTTTCAAAGTAATATAAGTTGTATCAATGTGTCCAAAAATTTAATAAAAATGAATTGTTAACGAGTCTGTTATCGGTTTACTCAAAGGTATTTGAGATTTCGTAAAAGCAAAGTAGATGGCTTTCAAATAATGGAACGATAATTGTATTAATTTGAAAAAGTTCGTAAATTTGTCGTCAAAAATAATATCGCTGTAGCATAAATTGGATAATGCACCTTTCCTGGTTTAGAAAGAGATCCAGGTTCGAATCCCGGTAGCGACAACAATATTTTTCGATAAATTTGTTTTTATATGTACATCTTTCTAATTAATACTTTTAATTGGTATTTAAAATATCACACACCTATGTTCTAAATAATTACAACTTTACAATAAGAATGTGTTCTCCAAATAACCTGTATAATATATAGAGGCATTCACTGCACGTGCTGTGCACTACTAGCAATTCTAAGAAACTATTATATAGTAAATATTCTAATGGCTAGGCTGACGCCCACATAAGAAGACTTACTAAGTACATGTATTATTTTAATGTAGAATATACTCAAATAGGGATGAATATTAGCACTTTAAAAATAGATGTAATTATTAGGAGAACACATTCTTATTGTCAAATTGTAATTATTCAGAACATAGCTCAGTGATATTTTAAATATGAATTAAATATATTAATTGTATCAATGTGTCCAAAATTTAATAAAAATGAATTGATAATTCTGGCGTCTGCTATCAGTTTACTCGAAGGTATTTGAGATTCTGTAAAAATAAGGTAGATGGCTTTTTCAAATAATGGAATGATTAAATGTATAAATATCAAAAAGGTAACATATATTGTCGAAAATTGTAGCTAAAAATAATGTCGCTGTAGCATAGTAGCATAATGCACCTTCCCCGGTTAGGAAAGAGATCCAGGTTCGAATCCCGGTGGCGCAACAACAATATTTTTCGATGAAATTGATTTTATATGTATATCTTTCTAATTAATATATTTAATTCATATTTTAATAGATGTAATTGTTGTATCACGCATCAGCATCCGAGGAGCGCAACTAAAGCAATTTGACAGATGATCGAAGATGAAACACTTCAAAGTGGAATTCTCTAGCGACGGCAGATAAGAATGTGAAATAGACAGAAATAATTGAGGCTATTAGTGGCCTTTCACGTTATTTGTGTAGTGTTATGAAAGAGAAATCCGAGTTAACTATCGAGATCAAACTGACTAAAACCAAATATGAACTCTTACCGATATATTGGGATCAAAAATCCAGGTTGCCGCTGTGAGTTATATTACATATACTCGCATACAAGACCATATTATCAATAGGAAATCCGGGAATAACAGCTATCGATGGCGTTCATGGGAACATGCCGTGATGATCCGCCTTCATAATTTGGACCATTATTCGTGTTTAGATATTTCAGTATTCATCTTAGCTTACAGTGAAGAATTTGTATTTTTATTATATAGTTATTATTCTTAAATTTAGTATACAACAATGCTAATCATGTTAGTTTATTACTGTTATTAATTTGAGTTGTTTTAGCATTATTAGATTATTTATTCAGCATCAATTCCCAAAAATATTACTTTTAAATAAATTATAAACTAATTGCTATGTTTTTAGGTAAAATTTATTTCTTATTCTGCTTAACCTTCGGGTACTGGAAGATCTAAAACAGGATCGAGGGCCGGAGCGGGGTACAAAGTGATCCCATTCAAATTTGCGTTATAATGAATTATAATTGTTTGAGCATATTTTATCATATATTTAATTAAATGTTTTATACGATGCGAATAAGATACTATTAAATTTGTCATCATTTTATAAGAAACCGTAGTATTTTGAAGTGTTATCACTCATAAGCGTCCGGTCGTTGGGAATTACGCGAGCAAAAAGCCGGACGTGTCGCGTTTGCGAACATACCGCGCACGTGCATGTCCTAAGTCAGTGAAGAGATCTAAGACGCGACTCATCTAAATAAATACGCCATGTCTGCCTAAATAAATTACCTAATAAGGGGAATTAACTTATAAAATGGTCTCGATTGTCTATGGAAAAACATAATTTTATTTACTTTTTACTGTCTTACTATACATTATTGTTTTATATTTTTGCGCGTTGCATCCTTTAGGATATTTATGAGGATTACAATGAATACCAGTTCAATATCATTAATATTTAATAAATAGTTTTAAATATAATATTTTTGGGGCTATGTTATGCCCCATTCTGAAACGAGAGTGTTAAAAAACCAACATTTTTGGTATTTTATTTTAATCGTTACTTTTTTATAGTTTCATTTATAGTTTATACATATTAAATCAATCAAATAGAAAAAATCTATTAAACAAAATAGTATTTGGTTCCTTCCGAGATTCGAACCCGGACCTTTTCATATCCTGAGAAACGCGTTGTAATATCGCTATATCAACGTTTGGAATATGTAGATTTTTATTTTATTTGTGTTGTATATATTATTTAAACTAATTTGTATTATGAATACTACAGAAAAATGTCCAGAAATTGCAATCTCACAACAATAATATTATTTCATTAAATCCTTTTTAAATTTTTGGCAACCCTACCGAAGCGTTAAAATCATCTTGTTATCAAATCTAGTAACCGGTGATCAACAATGCAGTAGGTGGAATCAGTTTACGTGACTCTTGTACAGCATTTGACCACTTTGTAGAAAATGTGTTACTTGATGTTCTGCGATAATTTTTAACGAATGCGTTCAGACATACTTTCTTATAAAATTAACTAATTTCACTTCTTATCCACTTTTTTTCTGTACACATTGTCTGGTGATGTATTCATTGCAGTAGACTCGAATCTCAACGAGAGATATGAAGAGTCATGATTTAGTGTAGACTTGACAGTGGTGTGGTTTACGTCTCGAAGTTTTAACTTAACAATTTGTCAGTAAGTAATTTAACTTTTTTTATTTTAAAAAATTAACAATTTTTTTTCCTGAAAAATTATACTTATTTATGTATCAATTACAAATACAGAGTGGGCCAACTTGGACTGACTGATGTAAAATGCATATAACTTTTGTAATTTTTATATTTATTAAAAAAATATATTATCACATGAAAGTGTGCTTTGTTAACTAGTAAATAACACAATTTAAATGACTTCCATTTTCTTGTTGACACATAATTTCTCTTTCTGTCTCCAAGTTTGTTATTTCTGCACGAATATTTTGTTTAACCCTTCCCAAACCATGTAGTAACAAAGGGTCTACCATCATAATTAAACCTGTAATATTTCAAATACATTCAAAATAAAATTCATATTTTAGATAATCCTAAAGAAAATATTAGCGCTCAGGAATGACTAGTGAAAAACCAATTATGAAAAGGGAATTGTACAAAAACAATTATTTTTTTCATTTAATCCGTTATAAAATTAATACGTTGGTAAAAATAGAATTTGCGATATAAAAGACAGAGATCACACACTATTTTCACAGTGAAAAGAACAACAAACATACAAATATAATTGCCTCTTTCTCACTAAATAAATGAAGAGAGATAAGAAGAAAGGACACATTGTATACGACTTAATGAATGCTTTAAATTATGTTATTAATCATTTTTTTCAAAATTGAATGCTTAATATTTAGAGTACATTCTTGCCATTACGCCATTTAAGCTAATAAAAACATTTTTTCTAGCTGTTATTTACGGTAACACGAGTTGACAGCATGGCAGCGTTTGGGTATTTTATATCATGGTATGGTAACGGTTTAGCTCTTGAATTGTTGCCGGTTTATTCATGTAAACTCGACCTTTTAAGGGGCCCCACAAAAAAGAAATCAGGCGCCGTCAAATCTGGGGAACAGGGAGGCCAAGCAAACTCTGCATTTTTTGAAATTAGCCAGTCACCGGAAATATAAATAGAAACATGATAAAATTCAATAATTTTAACGTGTCCTTGCACTGGGTATGTAGCCATTTTAAACTTTCATAAATTCTTTATTATCTGCAAACAAATATATAATTAAAAATAAACTCCTCCAAGGTAATAAATTTTTTAAAACAATCAGCCCAAGTCGGCCCACCCTTTATTTATAAAATATTATTAGACTTGATTTTTGAATTGAGAACACAAAACTTTTAAATAATCATTATTTTTAAATATAATAATTGATAAATCATTATTTATGAACAGAATAACATTTCAAAAAACAAGCTTATAATTAATTATCTCTTAATATTCAAATTTATTATAATATAAAAATATTATTTTCTGTTTTTTATGTGATAAGTGTACCTTTAGAACAAAAACCATGTCAAAAGCTTCAACAATGGACGAGCATGCGTGAAAAGATGTATGAAAGCAAACGTATTTCAGGACAGAAGGTGTGTCATTCTATCCTCTATGCTTACCCTGAAGGTAAATAGTGTGATGGTAAGTTAGATAGTTTTATATGTACTTATTATTATAATGGTTTAATTAACGTCGATGATGAACGTCGACGACTGTCACGTGATTACATTTCATTAAATTAATTTAACTGTATATATATTATACAGGATGTAACAGACCTAGTCCACATTATTTTATGGATGGATACCTGACTAAATTATGAGTTAAAAATGTTCAACGAATTTGTGACTAATCTCAACCAAGTCAGAGATTTAATTATTTTGGGTAAAATCGTAATAATGCCAAGAAGAAGAGAAATTAAATATTGAATACAAACAAATAAAGGTCATAGAATTTCGAGCAGTTGGGTTATTTTTTGTTAGATAATTTAGGCCCTGATGCAGTGATGTAGATTAATAATGGATACATTTCGCACACACGATTTTATAAGAAATTCAGGTGAAGGTTTTGCACATAGTCCTTGATAATTTTCGACTTGTAATTTAGTCAGGTATCCACACATAAAATATTGTCTGCAAGATTCTGTATAAATTATTTTAATTTTTAGTTTCTAATTTCTCAACCATAAAAATAATGTATTTTGCAACACTATTATTATTTTTAAATGTTTTCAAGTTGTACCTTATTGTTATACTAGGACTATATCTCTTTCTTCTTCTTTGTCTGCTCTGAGACGTAGCACGATCGCCAATGTAGTATTAAAAAATGCCAACCTGGAGGCGAATGAGAAGATTTGTTTATTCTGCCAACATGTCCAAAGTACGTAAAAAATATTTCCCTGCTTTTTATCTTTCCTATCTTCCTTCTATCCTGGAGGATAGAGACATTTGGATTGTCCGCAGGATAGATACCATCCGCCTCCAGCACCACATTTCGAAAGCATCCAACATTTTATTTTATTTTTGTATCGATGTTTCAATTTTATATAATGCTATAGGACTATATCGAAAAAAGATTTGTTACTACCAGGATTCGAATCTGGACCTTTTCCTATCCGGAGAAACGCGTTATCCAGTTTCGTTATATCAACTAAGTAGTTTTACGATAAATTTTAGAACTTATATTTTATAACTCTTTCAAATAGATACATCTGTTATTCCATTTTTAAAAGCAATTAGACTTTTAAAATCAGCAAAGTTATCTTTGTGGTTAAGATTCATATTTTTATTTATTATCTTTGTTTTATAATTTTTTAGTTTTTCAATTTGATAGAAAATGGTCATGATTTTGATAAAAAATTGGGATTGTCAATTTTGCATATAAACGGTGTTGGTCACAAATTAAATAATTTGGAATCGTTGGAGATAAATAAAGCGTGTAAAACTAATCAAAAAATTATAAACAACCAACTAAATTTAACTACGAGTCCCATTCTAAAATTTTTTCCTAAAAATTATTCGATTAAATTTGTATTAAGTAATGATTTGAGTTAGGTACTAAAGATAAATAGATTTTTTAAAAATAGATTCTGTCAAAGAAACAATATATGTTTTAGTTGTCAAATAAACAATATATGTTTTAGTTAGTTATGACATCCTGAAGAAGAAAATGGTATTTTTCGAAACCGGTAGATGTATTTAAACTCATTTTAGTGGTTAATAAAACAAAGATAATAAATAAAAATATAAAAGCAATTAGCTTTATATTGAATTGAATAAGTTATTTGTGTTTTTTGGTGAAGAATATACGTGATATAATGTAGGTCGCATGTAGGCTGAGAGACATGCATATTAGGTGTTTACCGGCGTTGCTCTCGTATCAAACAGATTATCCAATTTATTCCAGCATCACAAAGAAATTACACAATCAACCGATTTAGTTACTAGATTTATGTTGTATAGATTCTGAGATGAGCGAAGAAGATCCTGTCGTAGAGCTGTTTTCATGTATGGATTCAATTTGCCCAGAGTGAGTAACAGTATGTATATATCCAAAACATGTACATATTATGTATAACTCAAAATTATATGTACCTGTTTGGTGAAATATTTATTTTTTATATCTTCCGACACTGTGTATAGCTGATATGATAGAAGTTCCAATAGTTTATGTGTTAAAGAAAAGAAAAAAAAATTAACTTTTAAAAAACTTTCGGTGCTTATTGCATCATCTTCAGTTATAAACTAAATCTAAAAAACTAGAAAATAGACTATCGATTACATGGTTGTGGAGGGCGGTATGAGAGCGGTGTTGGAGTTTCGGTTAAAAGTGAAAGTGGTTATGGGCGGGGCAAATATGGACTGGAGAGATGTAATAGGGGGTGTTTGTATGTTAAGTACATTTTTATTGTTAATATTAATTTGTACACATTTTAGAATGTAAAATTTTCTCCCCCTTTTGCATATACTTAGTACTTATTTATCATTTTAAAACACATTTAAATTACTTTAGACGCGTTTCGCCTCGTAAGGTCATTATCAATCATTATATTAGCTATATTATTTCTTGATAAAATCATGTGAAAGATTACATTCTGTATTTTTTGAAGAATTGTGCGCTATCGGATATTTTGCGTGATTGGTTGTCGTTGAAGTGATTAGGAAAATTTTATTTTAGAATACTTGACTGGTCTTGTTTCTCCTCTTGTCCCGTTGAAAGACCTTTGAGGTAATTTAAGGTAGGACTCATATTCCATACAGACGCTGAAGAAAGCCATCTCAAACGAGCTCATATAATGCATGAGATACGCCATAACAAACACGCTCACGTATGGGATCCCTAATATATGGGATACGCCATGGCAAAGCCGTTCAGCTGGTAGGCAGGACGTAATAAATGGAAACGTCCTTGATCCATTTAAACTACAACACATTATGAGAGTATTCCCAACTAAAAATAAAAATTAACAAATTTACATAACAGGCACTGTCCGGTAATGGGTGAGCCGCGAGCTGTTCCAGATGTTTAAAGAATGATGTCATTTCCAGAAACATCAACAGGAAGAACCTGGTTCAACAACATGAAGCTCCCTCAAGTGAAGCAGTGCTGCTGCGGGTGCTCCTTGGAAACCGGAACCAAGATCATCGCCTGGCTGGAGACGGTAATAATAATATGCAGGGTCAACAAAATTAACGTTATTTCTTATTACCGGTATTACCGAAAAACATAATAATATATAACGCGTTAGTATAGTCACATTTGCAATACGGTATTATTAGACAGGTAGGAGCACGTAAAACTTTAATATCACATTTAAAAATTACCCAAAAAAAAAGACTATCCAAGTGTCCTACTCTTCACATACTTCAAAGTACTAAAAATAGTACTTATACGATTTTTTTTTTCAACTTTCGATCAACAAGATTTAGTGACCAAATTGATATTCCAAAACTATTAAACGGACTATCATAAATTAGTATCTGAATTCAAAAAATATATTCACAGACTAGCTGACACATAAATTATATACTCTCTTATATACTCCTTCTCTGTACACGAGTCTCGACTCTCATAGAGATGAAAAAAATGTAAAAAGATATATTTATTATATCTTCTAATAAAAAAAGATATATATAAAAATATATATATGGGACGTCATGAACACACTCAAATCCTGGTTCGATAGTAATTTACTTTCTTTAAACTCTGAAAAAACTTATTATATTCCCTTTTCAATAAAAAGGCTTAAAACACCGCCCCATATAAAAATTACTTTTCATAACGACAACTGTAACAATATTACCTGTAACGACTCTTGTACAAATTTAAGCCCCAAAAGAGAAATCAAATATCTTGGTGTAATTATTGATCAAAATTAAAAATGGCACAGTCACATTAACGAATTAGTGAAAAGAATAAGAAAATGGGTGGGGAGGAGCATATAATAATATAATGAACTCAGTAAAAAGAATACAACAATAATAAAACAATTATTAAAAAAAAAGATCACTTTTTCAAACACAAACACTTTTTGCAAAATTCCCAGTTCCCAAATAGAAAATATTTACAAAAAACTTCCAATTTAATCATTAATTAAAGAATAATAACAATAGAAAAATTTGAAACAAGCACATCATTAAGGTTTAAAAATAACTAAAATCCCTAAATGTAACACCAAACACTATCAGCAAAATTCTATATATTTAGGGATAAAAAATTTCAATAGCCTCCCTACACAAATTAAAGAAATAAAGGATATAAAAGAGTTTAAAAATAAACTAAATGAATACTTAAAAAATACATAATTGGACAATAAACAATATTACAGAATACTTCAGAAGCTCACAAATGGACAATGAATAGAATATGTAAGGTATTATATAAAATCATTGTAGTGTAACTCCCTCTCCAAGCACAAGAGCTGGTCTATTTTTTGGAGAGGTAAGCGAAAGAAAAACCATGTATGTATGTAACCATATATTTAAAAATTGAATTTATTTTGCCATTGTATTTTCGCTAAATTAAATAAATAAAAATATATATATATTGTTTTTGGGGGATCTAGGGCATGCTTTGAAACTCTTTAGAACCAGCGCAAAATAATGCTTTATCCCCCACCTCTTAACGAAAGTTTTAAGAGTAACTTATAAATCGATGATAGCATGACAAACGGATCTATAGTTCATACCGTCGTATTTAAGCTTAATAATGAATTAAATATAACAAAAGAGTTTCACGCTACTGTAACGATAAAGCTGATCTTCACGCGTGTCAAATAAATTTAGAAAAAATTATGTAGCAGTATGCAAAATATATTTTTTTGATAGATCTCTGCCATATTACCACTGAAATATTAAAAAAATATTTTTATGATAAATTTATTCATCGCCGATCGGCGTGCGCATGTCTGGGAGCACCACTATATAGTCTATTTGGTACTTGTCTTAATATCTATAAGATTTCTGTGTAGTACAGGGTATTTTTTTTATAGGTATAGTACTTTGAAATGAAATAAAACACATAAAAATCGTGGTAATGGCCATGGTATTGGCTTCATTAGAATAATATTTTGATGCCATTAGTGTTTAAATATGATTTCGCGCATACGGGCGCCACGGCTGGCTCTAATAAAGCGCAATCTGAAAGTCAATTTTTTTTTTTTTTTTACCACTTTTTGGAGCAGCTGGGGACGTATGTCGGCAATAACGCGGCGAATGTTTGCATCTCTGTTTATCGGACTAAACTATCAACTTAACATATCTACACAGAAAATAATCCAAAAATGTTAAATCACACGATCTTGAAGGCCAATTCACAGGTCCATTACGCGAAATTATGCCCTCATCGAATGTTTTACTAAATAAATTGATTGTGACGCGTGCTGTACGGCATGTTGCGCCGTCTTGTTGAAACCACAGCTCTTCCACATTAATGCCATTCAATTGGGGAACGAAAAAGTTAGTAATCATGGATCTATAGCGCTCTCCATTGACTGTAATGTTCTGGCCGGCTTCATTTTTGAAGAAATATGGACCAATTATTCGACCAGGCCATAAAGCACACCTTACATTTACTATTTTAGATATAACAGCGTCTCAAAAATGGTTTGTAGATTTTTTTCACTCTAAATGCGGCAATTTCGCTTGTTGACGTAGCCATTCAACCTGAACAAAATGTTGTGTTGTAAATTCGAATCAAGAGTTATCTCGTTTTCGGTCCATTCACCGAAAATGCGACGCACACGAGGGTCAAGTGGCCTAAATTCTACCTAACCTAAACCAAGACATTTCCACAAAATCTTCCATACAGTGAATGGACACAGTTTCAACTGCGGTACACAACGGAGAATCGACTCATTCGGGTCCTCCTCAATACTACGCTTCACTGCAGCAACAGCTTCTTCGGTGCACACTGTACGACATCTCTGCGGATACGTATTATCAATTAAAGTATGCGTAATTAAAACGATCCATGGTTATTCGAATTACTTGCTCGGATGAAGGATTATATCGACCGTAAAATGGATGTAACGCACGGTAAGTTATGCAAACTGAACCTTCATGGTGAAATGGCAAACCAAACTGAGTACAAATCAGCTGTCGGCTGTCAAATTGGCTGTCGCTGGAAAAAGTGTTGCCAATTCGAAAAACAAACCTCTAAAAAAAACACGTGTGATTTATTTTTCCGATCTAAAAGAGCATATTGTTATTTGTGAGTGGTGGGGGTAAGATTGCCATGCGAAACAGCGAAATCGAAATACTTTCAAATAGGCAATCCACCCTTCAAGAGTGACTTGTGAGATCGAAATACTTATGGTCACAGCGAAAACCTCAGGTAGGTCGTGTTATTCCTGGTATCTGGTTGGTCCTTGAACCCCTCCTGTTTTGTCCTTGTGCCAAATTTCTTTCATCCGGCCTACAATTTTACAAATATTTATAAAATTATGATTTGATTGAATTGTTATATGTATATTTTTACTTCATAATTATAATAAATTTTTAAATAAAACATAATACTATATTTCTAAAGGTAAAACATGTACAACCTTCTGTATATTACATTTAATATGAATCTCGGGTGACACCAGTTATGGACCGCCAGTTATTATATTAAATAACTAACAAAGCCAGCAGTGCACGGTCTCTCAAATTGTTATTTTATGAACGTGACTTTTAACATGTTGCTTATGTTTACAGGTCTGTGCGGTGGGACTGATAATCTTTGCAATAATAGCTCTCACCATCACCGTGGGCCAGAGCACGAACGATGGACGCGAACTAAGGCCGCCGATCAAACCGATCTACTTTATTTTCATCTTGCTGCTTGGGGTTTACGGGATGACTTTAGGAACTTTACTTCTGGTTGGTGCTTATAAAGTAAGCCACGTTTATGTTTGTACTTCTCTATTTCTTCTTCTTTAGCATCCTTGTGGCTGTTCAGGTAGGCTAGTTTGATAGTCAGTTTTGTCCTGGGTATCCTATTGGCAAAGGTACGCAGTTCTAAATCGGAGAAGTAAAGTCACTAACCTGATTTGTCCGGTTTGGGATTCGCTATATGTATTTTGATGATACAATTTAATATATATATATATATATATATGTGAGAACGGCGATTCATCTGCATTCAGGATTCAGGCTGCAGCAGAGAGCAGCCGCTCCAGTCTAGCCCGATGCTTTTTCCGTCCCAACCGAACGCCGCTGGCTCGCTCCTCTACTGTCCACTATCTCTGATCAAATAATCGACTCTATACCAACCAAACACAACATAAAAAAAACTTTTTTGCAAATATTATTTAATATCGTCATTTCTACAAGCCTCAGATTATCTAACAATTTTCACCATACATTGTTTTGTACACATTTTAAGTAGCGTATTTTTTATATTTCAGAGACGTCCTACCTACATCAATGTTTGGGTGGTGGTTACAATGATCGCGATCGCCATGTACACTATCGGTGCAATCACTCAGATCGTCTTCATGGTCTGCGCTGAACTGTTTGCTTTTGGGGGTATCATTTTGGTACTTTCAATACTTGAAATAGGTGAGTACGACGGATATAGTTAGACAATTTAATAATTATGTCCAATATGTGCAAATTCTGCACCATTACGAAACATGTTATTGTATGAGATATTTACAAAACTATGGTAAAAAAATAAATATTTAGTATAAAATATAAACGTATCTTTGCTTCAGGCTCTACATAATCTAATAAAAAATAATCTGTTTTATGACCTTTTATTTTTAGTATTCAATATATAAATTGGAGTTAATAAAATATTTCAAATAATTGAAATAATCGCATTATTACGATTTTTTTTAGTGCTTATATCTCTGCAATGGTTGAGATTAGAGGCGTACACCTTGAACATTTTTGACTCATAATTTAGTCAGGTATCCACCCACAAAATATTGTGGACTAGGTCTGGTACACCCTGTATATGTATACAAGGCGTGTAGCGCTGCGGTTGCAGCGTTGAGCATGCGCAATGGTTACCTTCATCTGTTGACTCACCGCATACAACGTTAGAGTCATTCACATAGTGTGGCCATCTTGTGGTTGAAATGTTCAAGACAATAGATCAGCCCGCCCGCTGAATGCACGAGCATGAAACCCGCCAAATTTGTCCAAGTGATTTCCATATTTTTCTTCATCCGAAACGGTTACTTGGTGACAAGCGTTTTGATGACGATGACGAACTCAAAGACGAAGTACAGACATGGTTTTAATTCCAGGTGACGTCATTCTATGACGAAGGTATACAAAAATTGGTGCCCCGTTATGACAAATGCCTAAATAATGGTGGCGACTATGTTGAGAAGTAGTTTAAGATGTGTAGCGTCCGAAGAAAAGTAAAGTGTTGTAGAAATGATGTTGCGTTTTTAAAAAAAAAATCCGGTACTTACTTAAAAAACGCGACTATTTTTAAAAATAATTAATTTTCTGCCAAAATTCGGATAAATTAAATAGTTTGAACGTGTTGGATATGTGAGACAGTTTAAACCTATTTGATCTAATACATAGGGTGATTATTAAGTAGAACACATTCTTATTGTGAAGTTGTAATTATTCAGAACATAGGTCTGTGATGTTTTAAATACTAATTTAATGTATTAATTATACATATATACATATAAAATCAAATTTGTCGAAAAATATTGTTTTTGCGCTACCGGGATTCGAACCTGGATATCGAATCCCGGTATTGCAAAAATAATATTTTTCGACAAAATTGATTTTATATGTAGATCTTTATATAGGGTGGGTCAACAACTTGTTTAAAATTTTGTAAAGGTAGCATACACCTTGTGCGTTTTTTCAATTCAATAGATGAGGGGTTTTATGGAAACACTCACTTTGAACTCTAAACTGGAACGTGATTTTAATATGTTGAAAATTTTATGTTTGGATATTTTCAACCCATAAAATATTATGAACTTATTATTATTTTTATTTTGCAGGTCTCGGCTTTTATTACATCCTCGTTGTCTCCAGCTATCGGAAAGAAATATTAGCAGGAAAGGGTGGACCGTAATTTTCAGATGAAGATCATGGAAAGTTTGAAGTGCTCATTCAAATAACAATAATTTAACTCTGGAGCATCAGCGTCATTATCAGACAACATCAACCAACATGGCACCGGTGTCAGCCATTTAGTCACGATCTATCGCAAATTTTGTATTAACATTTTTACAATATTTTTGTATCTAAAACTGTATTACAAACATGTCAAATTTTCTAATAGTTTAAGAGAAAACAAAAAAACAAAGTTATAGTTTAGTACACAGCAAGCTAATATATTTTAGAACTATGATTTGAAATAATGTTAGGTCTTCAATATTACCAAATTATTATTAAATAATTAAACAAAATACTTTGTTTAAACCACTGTTTATTAATTATTATGTATTGTAGAAATAATAAAAAGTGTTAATAGCAAGCTAAATATTATAAATAACTAAATCCTCTTTGCAAATAGTCACCTTTTAAATTTGTTTTCACATTAGTTTTTGATTATTCACCACTTTATAATTTTGTTTTGTTTTTATCTATGCTTGTATTTTTAATTTCAGTACACATTTCCTGAAGAAGATACCATAGGTATTGAAACATGTTGAATAATCAATAAATAGTGGTTTAAACAAAGTATTTTGTCTAATTGTTTATATAATATTAAATGCCTGAAATCAGGAATAGATTTATTACTCTAAATTATAAAACAACTTTTTTGTAAAAAATTCACCCCATGATCGATATCAAACTGATGTAAATTACAAATGACTCCTTATTATTCCAAGGTCACGATGTATTGTTATAGATATGGAAATATTACATATTAAAGAGTCCAACGCTTTAGAGAAGCCAGTTTATTTTACGTAAAATATAATTATTAAGGACAACACATTCTTATTGTGAAGTTGTAATTATTCAGAACATAGGTCTGTGATGTTTTAAATACTAATTTAATGTATTAATTATAAATATATACATATAAAATCAATTTTGTAGAAAAATATTTTTTTTGCGCTACCGGGATTCGAACCTGGATCTCTATTTCCAATCCGGGGAAGTACACTACTAATTGTGTTATAGCGCCTGTATTTTTCATGACAAATTTTAGAACCTATATGTTACACGTTTTCAAATTAATACATCTGTCGTTCCATTATTCGAAAGCCATTTATAATTAATATATTAAATTAGTAATTAAAATATAATTATTTTAATTGATAATTTTACTTTTTATTTACTATTTATTAAAACTATATTGTATAAGTGTTTTAGAAACGATTAATTAACTGATGACATCATATTTATTTTAATTACTATAGTCATCCTTTCAGTAGTAGTATCCGAACAATGTAAAGCAACTCAAGCAAAATAGCATTACATACATAAAATCTTATAAGATTTCTTACTGATTTGTTTCCTTTTAACCCTTCCCTAGCCATGCTGTAACACGGGTCTACCGCCCAAATTAAACCTGTATATTTCCGTAAATGCACGCAACACAAAATTAATATTTAAATCTTAAAAAAATCATTTATGCTTAGAAATGACTAATAATTTGTAAGATTAACTAAATAACCAATAATTTTTAGGATTAACTAAATAACCAATAATTTGTAGGATTAACTAAATAACCAATAATTTGTAGGATTAACTAAATAACCAATAATTTGTAGGATTAACTAAATAACCAATAATTTGTAGGATTAACTAAATAACCAATAATTTGTAGGATTAACTAAATAACCAATAATGTTATAGTTATTCTTTTTCAATTCAATGCCATGTAATATTGCTAACATGGAAAAAATAGTATTTGCAGTAAGACAGAAAAAGATCAAACATTAGTTTTACAGTGTAAAGAATAACAAACATTCAAATGTAATTATGTATCTTTCTCACTAATTAAATAAAGAATAATAAGAAGGAATGTCGTATTGTATAGAACTTGTGTGAATAAATGTTACTAAATATATCTACTTTTTCAATTTTATTGCTCGATATTTACATGTAAATGTACGGCATTAACTATTTAAAAGTCATTTAACCTCGTAAAGACATTTTTTGTCATTAAAAATGCTAAAAAAGCTGTAAATACTTAAAGGTAACACGATTTGACAGCATGGTAGCTTACGGATATTTTTATCATGGTATGGTAAAGATTAAACTGTAACATAATCACATTCACTATTAAGCTTACTATTAAGTTGACTGAGAACTCATCAATACGTCCAGAACATTCTCATTTGTAACTCTATCCATCCATTTGAATTTGAGCATTCTCTTATACATCAAAATCTCAAATACTTCAAATCGCCTTATGATTTCTTCGGTAAGTGTTCTTGCTTACATTCCGTATTAATTAATTTATTTATTTATTAGATGACATACATATTTTTGTTCTAACAGAAGTGAATATATTATACATAATAAACATAAGACATAATTAATACTCATAGTTTATTGTGTGGGATGGAGTAGACTTCACCTCTGATATATACAGCGTTGTCCTGGCTACTTTTCTAGACTGAAGTCTGTGTTAAAGTAGGAGTAGTAAAGCAGTAATATCATATCATTACATAGCATCTGACCATTTGCATTCGTATTCTGATGTTAAAATTATGATATCTCACTTAATGTGGTATCTAATTTCCTCAGAAGGATTTTGTCATTCATTTGCATTACAATCCAGGAATAAAATGCTTTGTATTTTTTCCAATTTCGTTACAATACAATTTTTGTTTTATATAACTATTGTATATAAATTAATATTTATAAAAATACTGTATGTAAATGTTAAGTGGTTATTAAGTAAAAAATTTATAAGTTATCAGGAAAACAAATAAAACAATTTTAAACAGACACAATTTTTTTTTTTTTGTAATTAATAATATTCATGAACAACGATAGTACGAACTTATAATCATTAAAATAAAAAAAAATTACGCGATACTAGTAAAAATACCACCCAAAAAAATAAAACTAACATTTTTTTGAAGTGAAATTTTTCCAGTACAAAAAAAGGCTCTTCATAATATTTGATCGTGCACGGAAAATATAGTGTTTTTAATGTCAAAAACCATAAAAATTATACATATAAGATCACACCGTTTCGCCGCAGGAATAGATAGAGGATAGAATGCCTTAATGCGTAACAAAGTTATTTAGTTTACTTGAGATTTGTGAAGAAAGAACACGACACAAACACTTTTCGGATAATGTCATAATAAAACTGCTACGAAATAATACAGGTGTCCCAGAGTTTTTTTCATAATAAAAATTCTATAATAAAAAAATGGATATGTTTAATAAAAACAGGTTTATTTTGTATTTCAGTACAGTCCCAGGGAATTTATTTCTTAGAAAATATGTTTTCTAAATATTATCCATTATTTTCTGGCACTCTTCTAAACGGGAGGAAAAATTTCTGAGAACTGCATGGTACGTATTCTCCGTGATAGCTTTGCCGTTTTTTCTCTGATATACTGTATACCTTTGATTTAAGGTATACATAAGCCCCATAGGAAAAAGTCCATTGGTGTATGTCGGAGCTACGTGGAGGCCAGGTTATGTCAGTTCGTCGGGATATCAATTTTCCAGAGAAAATTTCACAAACAACTGGTAAGGACATGCTCCATAGCGACTGATTTCTCAAGGACGCGGCTAGCGATCGGCATAACCCCCGCCCTTCTGCCGCTCGTTGCGTTGGTGCAGTGAATGAACCAAAATGAAAAAGACTTTTGGAACACACTTTATTTTTAATTTATTTATCTAAACTCAACTGTTATTTGAATTATTTTTTGCATTTGTTCTATTTCACCAATAGTATCGCGAATCAATAGGTAGCATAGACATTATTTGGGACATATATTTACTTGTACAAGTATATATTTATTCTTGAACGAAAATAATATACTGTGCCTGTGTTGTACTTGAAGTGTTTCCACATAGTGACATATATACAACTTCCAAAAATTTGACAGATATGGAGATTGATTAATGGGTGAGAATGGTGAACGTTATATTTGTATAAAGTGATCACTTAAGCCAGCCGAAGACAGATCCTGATTCCTGAATGGCAGTCTCAGTCTATCCCAATGCTCGTGCTCATGTTGATTTGCATCAATTTTTCGCATAAATTTTTTTTTTTATTGAGTATTTTCATTATATCAAAACATATTTTCTGCTTAAAGGTCATCATATTCAGCTCTTTCAGCATTGCACTGATCCGAGTATATCTTTCTGATAATTGTTGCATTTCTTCCTCAATAGCCAAAAACAAAATGCTGCTGCAGTAATTGACGTGAGGAATAATAACAGAGTTGAATACCATTTTACAAGACTCGGTACTAATGATACTTCTAATTTTGGTGGGGATCCTCTCCGTTGATCTTAAGTGGTGAAATTTTGGCCCGCCATTCCTTGAGGAAGCTCGATTATACCCTCAGGCCCTCAAATGATAGATTCCAGGCCAGATATTGAAAAAGTGGCAGAAAAAAAGGTAGGACACTGTCACGTAGATGAGATGGACTTACACCTTTCTTCCCTCGGTGGGGGTGGTCCTCCGGTGATACAGATACAGATCTCGGGATATGGGTATTTCCTGAGCAAGCTCTTCGACTTAAGACTTGTTCGTGAAGCGTTGTATGTCTGCGCTCAGGTGAGGCAGATGCCGGACCACATCCTCTGGGACTGTGGGATTATGAATTATGCACGTGAGATCATGATTACGGAATTAGAAAGAATAGGTCTTCGGACCCCCCGGAACGATGACCTATTAAGAAACTAAGGGTATCTTGGACATCTCCGAGAATTTATTTGTGCGCTGGTCTTCCACTGGGGATTGCAGGGTGAATGATGCCGGGAATAGCGATAGCTAGAGAGATCTAGCGAAGAATTCTACTGGCTCTCTCGTGCATCCTCTTGCGACCTGGACAGGGTGAATTTCTTCTAGACTGGGGTCGAGTTTTACCACACATAAATGTGATGTTTATCCTCCCATTTCGAGGATGCATGACTTCCAATGCTTCTTTCTGGCTACCTTCTGGAATCAATATTGATAACGTACGGATGGATATTGTATAGGTATAGATTTAGTACTATGATAACGGAGCCAACCAATATTGAGATGCGTTAGATAATTGTGCCATACAATAAATAAATAAAAAAGTTAACAGTGAAGCTAACTGCCGGAACATAATAAAACGAACTTAATTAACATTAATTAATTATTGTACGGGTTGATTTTTTTATTGAAATCAAAGGGTGACACTTTGAGGTTTTCTTCGTATTAATGTAAATTACTCGCAGTCTATTGCGTATCTATAAATTCAAACCGTTACGATGCGGAGCAGGCGCCGTGAGCTGCGAGCGCGTACTGTATGTTGTATGTGAAGGCGACCTCTCGCTGAATTTAGAAGTGATAGATAACAGATATAAAGAACGAGAGAATCAGAATTTTTTTTAGTCCCACCACTGTTTTGTTAAGATTTCTTAAGTATGGAATATTAACGACTTCTGCCTGATGATTTTCGAGATTCTCAAATTTGTTTAAGTAAAAAAAAATCAAAATATAGCAATGTTAATCAAAATATTTAATGTCGTGGGATAGTTCACATCTGGTACATTTATCAGCACCTAGTCAGCCATCTGGACTTTTGTATGCGTGGACAGGAATAAACATCTTAAAAATAGCACAATAAATTAATTGAACTGATTATTTCGAAAACACAATTACTATTTTTTTTTTAAATTACTTATGTTTCAAAAATTTTTTTATAGCACTACTGTTCCGTACAGGAAACAAGAATGTAGACAAGGGTGTGGTTCGTCGATCTCAGCTTGATTATGATGATGAAACATAATAGATGTTCAATATCGGTACACTACGGTGACACGACACAATCGAGAATGGCTTCCCGCCTGCAGAATACCCTGTTTTTATTCAGATAATAACAATACGTATAGTCATATTTGCAAGTACCTACTCGCTATGATATTTTACTAAGACGTCTTCGTTTTTGCCGATGATTACACCTTCAAATTATTGACACATGTTTTATCATATCAATTATATGGCGCCTCGGCGAGTTATTATGTGTGATACAACTACGTTTATCATTTCTTCCGAAAAACAATCATTTATGAACATTGCAAATAACTATTTGAAAGCATTTTATTTCGTTCCATTCAAAAACACCATAAATGTAGCATTTGTGGGGTTTTCGAAAATATATAAACGTTTGAAGATCAAAGAGATTGTAGATTTTGAATATTATTTTGTTATAAGTTGCGGAAAATGAGTAAAAAAATGTGTCTACATAAACCAATTATTTTAAACATGCACAGTGTTCCGTACAGGAAACAAGAAAACAAGAGTGGTTTCCCGATCTCCGCTTCTCTTAACTGGTGATGATGATGATGAGGTCAGAAGAAATGAAACACACAAGTATTTTATTTTTAGGGACAATGTGGCGAGATAATGATTTCTCGATAGTAGTGAACCTGCTTTTATATCACTTTGGACAATAACAGTATTATTTAATTCATTAAACAATTAAGCAGTCATAAGTTCATGATCATATTTAAATACGTAATGTGCTGATTAGGCGAGTCTCAATACTTTTTATCATTTCCACGAGGTATTAAAACAGGCGTCAGAAAGACGTTGTTGTAAACAGTGTCGCTTATTGTTTAGAGCGGCCGCCGATTTTTCATACTCACGTATTCTGACGCTTTTCTTATCATTTCTGATTTGATTTTATTACCTTTATGGTTGCTTTCTGGCGCCGCCGGTAACTTATCTCACCATTATTGCGTAATGTAATTTACTCACCTTTGTAGCGCCAACAAGTAGCACCCACAAAAAATACAATATTCGTTTCTGAACTGTCAGGACTATTCCGCTAATCTGAAACATAATAATTAGCAGAATGTTGTGTGTGAGACAAGTGATTTAATGACAAGGCATGGAAATAGAAAGTTTAGACATAAATTATAACAATAGAATTAAGATAAAGAGTGCACGTGAAGAAAATAATATTAAAAGAGGTACTCGAAAGTGGAAACAGGTACCTTGTAAGGCCTATGCCTAATCAATGATACTACTATAGTCTATCTTAATTAAGGGGTATGAATGGTCGATGGCAAGAACGATGAATTCTGCCCGGATCACAGCCCAGAGACTCTGAGATCGGAAGTTCCGGCGACCTACTTGATGGCTCTGCGGGGGCAGGCTATTTGGGACGTATTTGCCTCGTTACACCTTTCTAAGTACTGACCCGGTCCGGTCTGGTCTTCTAGGGAATACTTCTCCGACAGATTAACCTCATAGGAAGGCGAGGAGTGCCAGAAATACTTCAAGGACTAATAAGCCTACTGGAAGGTCTTCGGGTGCGGGTTATATACACTCGTTACTTGTAGAGGAGGAATAGATGTTGCCAGGTATGAAACAATAATAATAACGTTAATAACGTTTATTATGTGTTTTGATATTTGAATTTGCGCGTCGAGGTCTGGGTAGCCAAATTTGCCGACTAATGATGATTGGCTATCTAAATGGACGAATCAGGAACGAAAATCCGACTCTGGCGGCCAGGTGAGCAAAATGTCACAGGCGCGGCAGTGGAGCCGCGTTCCGGAGGAATATGGCGGCGGATGGTGGCGAAGATTAAGAGTAAGATAACTGTGGTGGACCCAGAGATGGGTGGTTCTGGTCCACCCGCAGTTGAGGAGAGACGCCGCTGCAATGAGACGACATGCGAACGACGGCCGATGGATAAGGCTGAGACGAGATGATGTCCGGTCTATCTCCTGGAGCAAGAGATGAATCCTGGCGCGGGCGTGTTGCAGCCCAGGTCTTCAGCTGCATCGACACCCCACGGCTGCGTTAACTGATGTTAACAATAGATAAACTCTGTGAATAAAATATATAAATAAAAGTGACCTCCCTCAGAGGAAATTTGACCTGAAGAAAAAAGATCTAAAAAAAACTTTTCATGCATCCAATGATAGGATTAATTGTGTTTTGTGAATAAATGTGTACAGTGAAAATCAGAATGCTTTTGAATCAATGATCATCCCATCCGAGGTAGCAGGCGACACCAGAGCACACACACACACACACACACACGCACTTGAAGACCCAGACTGAACTAGATTGGTGGTGGCTCCTATGGCTTCCTATCCTCTAGAGCCCAAAGGCACCGTAACAGTGTGCCCGACAATATGATTTCTCAAAAAGGCGCCGAGTTGGACAAATGGTGATGTCCGACGATAGCGAAGTTTGGCGTAACCTGCGCAGAATTTTCATTCATCATCGTATATACGGATAACATATTTAAAAATACATCGTTACTTGGTAATTAAACCAATTGTTAGATTCTCAGAATAAATCTGATGAGATTAGCAAAGCTGAGATAGTTGTGCGGTAGGCTGAGAGAGAAAACTATGTTTAAAAAGTTACTTCATTAAAAAGAATTTATTTATTTATTTGATCAAAGCCTATCCTAACAGAATCCACTATGTACACGAATCAAAGACCATACTAACCATACTCTGAGCCTTTTATCTTGGAATTAATACAAATATTTTTTTTATTCAATCTACTGTTGCATCTCAAACAAAACAATCTCACGGCTTCTTTGTTTATTTTATCTAATTAATCTAAACATTCTAACATTTTTTTGTTTCAATGCACTTCTTTGTTTCAGGAGGGTGAGCATTTGTTAATTCTGTGTTCATGTCCGGGCAGCAGCTTGTTGTTTTAATTATTAATTTTTAAATATTTATTCTTTACATTTTTTCAGTGACTAATTTACTTTAGAATACTAATGATGTTTTTTATTTCAACCTATAAGCTGTCGTAAGAATAAAATATATGATAGCAAAAATAATTAATTATAAAACAGTATTTTTTGTAATATAACAAAAATATGAAGAGATGCAAGAGCGAGAATAAATGAATAGCGAGCATGGTCACAATTAATGTAAATTATTGTTACTACTTCCATCCAAGCTATGATCTTAGTCTCCACTTCCAAGGTGCATCCGCAACAGAACTGCTTCACCTCGTGGACCTTCAACTTGATCAGTAGCTAAAAATAAATAAAACTTCCTAAAAATTTTCAATAGTCGTTAAATAAATAATCTGGTTTAATATAATCACTGCTGCAGTATCGTCAGCGCACCTGCCGCGATCACATAATCACTCTATATTAAACAAACTGAATCGTGACTCGGACCCCTCGGAAACAAAAGTTGAGCATCTTCAACAGTAGAACTTTATTGAAAAAGGAATAAACGTACCGAATTACACAAGAATGTAGTCAGGAATTTTAAATTCATTTTCAATGGCTGATGACTTAGTTTTTTGCAACAAGATGCCACATTTATTAAAAGAACTTGACCAGCCGCACAATTTTCAGCATAGTGGAATTTATTGATTAGTTGAAGTTCAGTTTAGTTTATCGCACGAGCAACACGAACACAGTCCAGACAAAATTTCCCAAGGGAACGAAAAAAAGTAATTTTGCAATTAATTTTGTAGTGAAAATGTGTTAAATTTTAAAATCTTAAATTTTTGTAATAACACATTTTTAATTGTACTTGTATTAATTACATATATTAAATATGCCTATTACTCACAGGAAATAAATATCAACAGATAGTACTCACGTGATAAAAATTCGAAGCATTACAAACCACAATGGAGTTTTTTTCAGACTAATCTAAAATAAATGCTAAAATCACATTTGAGTTAAACAAAATTAAACAATATTGTACAAAGAATCTTACACAGTTTTGAAGAATTCTCGATAACACATATTATAGAATTGCACTTTTTTGTGAAAGGCATTCATTTTATGTACTACATAATTTTCTGGTTAGTACAGATCATTCAAACTATTTCAGCGATTCCTTTCAAATCAACAGGCGATTGTGGACGTTAAAAGGGGTGTGATTGGAAGGTAGGCGTGTTTTATGCACAAACATTTAACACAGACATTTTTATTAAGGGGAACACATCCTTATTGTGAAGTTGTAATTATTCAGAACAGACGGTCTGTGATGTTTTAAATACTAATTTAATGTATTAATTATAAATATATAAACGCAAAATTTTATATGTATATATGTATAAATAATACATTAAATTAGTATTTAAAACAGACATTTTTACTCGTTACCTTTGCTATTTTTTTGCAGTAGTCTTGGTCTTCGTAAACAGTACGCCAACGACTAAAATATCTCAATAGAGTAGCCATTATTTATGTCTGGAATTCGGGTAATCCAGAAATATTTTAACAGCATTAGTAATGGAGCTTCGGTACAAGCACTTATGTATGAAAGTGATGTTTGAATCTTTAAAAGCGAAAATAAGAACACTTAGGCGTATGCGTGTGTGAACCCATTAATAAAATAGTAAGACCAACATGAATAAATTAGTAGAGAATGTAAAATGATTGAAAAAGTGTCGCTTGGATAACGCTAGTAGACAAAAATGTACAAGGCAAAAAGTTACAGGAACAATTCTCGCTGAATCCGAATATGGCGAACATATATAATAATCCGATGAATTGATACGTGTCGAACATCAAGCCAAGAAGATTTAAGATCGTTTTAGGAACGACCGCTGCCCGAATTCCAGAAAATGACCCAGCGATCGGAGTCACCGGAATCATGCACAGGCAACACAATTCTATGAAATTGCCCCGACCCCGCTCTGGTAAATTCTGCCGGCCGTTATTGAGGCGTGCGCGCCTTTCCCCAATACACTGCTGCAAGACGCGCTAATATATAAATAAGATCGCCGGAGCTACACAAGATGCTCCCAGTTCAGCTGGCGACGAGGACGGCACGATTCTGGACAGTCTGGTGACTCTGTGTTTTTAATGTTCTGTTCTGAATCTGATAGTCTACTATCAGATTCACTCAAAGGTATTTGAGATTCTGTAAAAATAAGGTAGATGGCTCTGTCAAATGATGGAACGATTAAATGTATTGATATCAAAAAGGTAACATATAAGGTCGAAAAATTGTCGCTAAAAATAATGTCGCTGTAGCTTAGTTGGATAAAGCACCTCCCCCGGTTAAGGAAGAGATCCAGGTTCGAATCCCGATAGCGCAACAACAATATTTTTCGATAAAATTGATTTTATATGTATATCTTTATAATTAATATATTTAATTCATATTTAAAATATCACAGACCTATGTTCTGAATAATTACAACTTCACAATAAGAATGTGTTCTCCTAAAAAATATTTTTTTCTGTCATTTTCCACTGTCTTTCAATGGTCCCTCTCGCTACCCTCGTATCAGAATCAGTTTATCAGCCACCATTTTTTGTAATTGTATGTTTTCCTGTCAAATTATCATATCTACCTCTTACGTTTAATTCTTATATGTCTAATTTTCGAAGCCGCTTTAAAAGAATGCTCTTTTAACCATGAATTTTTATCGACCCAAAAGCATATTAATCTTGATACATCTGATTTTGGGAAATAACCGGACGACTCGGGGTTTCCCGGCAACGAGTAATTGCGGGGATTTACGCGCGCTTGGGAATGACGCGTCATGTTCTAAATTGTTAATTTCCTTTCTGTCCTTTGTGAAGTGCATATCTATACTCTATTATTATCGGTATCATACTTTGACTAACCGAGTTTATGAACCACTCGTGCTTTGTACAATGTACTATTTAACCTTTACCATACCATGATATAAAATACCCGAACGCGCATGGCTGCGTTTAGTTTAGTTTATTATTTATTTTAGTTTGTTATTTAGTTTATTACTTGTGTGCGTTTTTACCATACCATGATATAAAATATCCGAACGCAGCCATGCTGTCAACTTGTGTTACCGTAAATAACAGTTATAAAAAATGTTTTTATTAGCTTAAATGGCTTTAATGGCACGAATTTACTCTAAATATTGTTGTTTAATAACAAAATTTAGGGCATTAATTAAGTTGTATACAATGTGTCCTTCCTTATTATCTCTCTTCATTTAATTAGTGAGAAATAGATATTTATATTTGAATGTTTGTTGCTCTTTTCACTGTGAAAATAGTGTGTAATCTCAGTCTTTCGTATCACAAATTATATTTTACCAACGGATTGAATGGAAAAAATAATGGTTTTTGTACGATTCCCTTTTCATAATTAGTTTTTCACTAGTCGTTCCTAAGCGCTAATATTTTCTTTAGGATTATCTATAATATGAATTTTATATTGCATGTATTTACCGAAATATTGCAGGTTTAATTATGATTGTAAACATGTGTTACTGCATGGTTTGGGAAGGGTTAAATAATCCTGACAACGTTTTAAATACAAAACCAAAAAAAATATATAGTTTTATTCATCATTTCATTAATGTATGGAACGAATTAAAGGTTTTCACGGAATAGTATGCCAAGATCTTTAATTTGTGATACTTATTTGAGAGTAACGCTGTTTATACTGTAATGAAAAACAATGGAATTTTTGATTCTGCAAAACATCATAGATTGGCATTTATCCATATTTAAAAAAAGTTAGTTGTGTGCACATCATTCATGTGATTTGTTAAGGTTGTTCAATACTGAATGGTATCGATTACTAATTTTAGTCATGTACATTATGAGACCCTGAGGAGCATGTGGTAACCCCACCCCACCTCTTCAGACATCTTAGACTCCCCCCTGTCTGGATCAAATTTTGTTTAACCTTTACTATACCGTGACAGAAAATATTCAACTTGTGTTACCTTTAAGTATTTAGAATTTGTTTAGCATTTTTAATGAGAAAAAATACTTTTTTAAAATAGTTAATGTCATACATTTTCTCTAAATATCAAGCATTAAAAGTGAAAAAAAATTGTAGTATATAAATATTATGTATTCAAGTTCTATACAAAACGATATTCTTTCTTATTATTCTTCATTTGATTAGTGAGAAGGATACATAATTATATTCGTATGTTTGTTATTCATATCACTGTGAAACCAATATTTAATCTTTTTCTGACTTACTGTAAATTCTATTTTTTCCAACGTAGCAATTTTACATGGCATTGAATTGAAAAATAATTACTTTCACGCAATCGGTTATAAAGTGAATTTTACAAATCACTAGTCTATTCTAGTGTAAATGATTTTTTTAAGGCAAGTTAAAATACTAATTTTTAGCGTATTTACGGAAACATACAGGCTTAATTGGGGCGGTAGACCGGTGTTACAGCATGGCTAGGGAAGGGTTAAGTCGTTACGTTTTAAGGTCTGGGAAATACACTACCTGACCCCCTCCATCATCGCTGCGATATGAATCCTGAACGCTGATCGCTAGTCAATAATATTTACATAGTAACATCTGATATTTACCGGGAAATGCCTCTCATACAACACTTCATTATATTTCGCGATGACTCGTCAAATCTAGGAAATCGGACTAAAGGAAAAAATACCTCGATAATTCATGAAACCAAATTTTATATTTTTTATCAATATTTGAACATGTTCAAGAACACACAAGTACGAGATTTTTACATACAAAGGCACTGTTATTAAACAAATAATATATAGCTATTTTTTATTAATGTAAATATGTGTAATTACAGGGCTTACGACCTATCTTCGGCTGGCTTAAGTAGTCACTTTACACAATGTAACGTTCACCATTCCAACCAATCAACCTCAATATCTATAAAAATTTTGAAAGTTGTATACGTGTTAATATGTGGAATACAACTATATTCGACCAATATATTATTAGAAATATTTGAATTGTCTCGTATCAGCTGTGAAGCGTCTATTCGTTTAACAAGTGGGTAAAAATAAAGATTTTTGGTAATCCTGGTCATCTTTTGAGGGTGCTTTCTTTTGATTCATAAAACGTTATTGTGCAATATTGTGTGTTTCTTGATGCAAACAGCATTTGTTCGTGAACAGCAAGTGATTAAAATATCTATAATTTTAATTATTCACAAAATCGTTATTGAAACGTTCATAGGGTTTTTTTTACGTTTAAGAAAAATTCGAATTTTCTTTTAACTCTTTTATGCTATTTTATAATTTTTATTTCACCCCTTCAGAACTGATGCACATTACACTATGTTACGGATGCTAACTCAATATTTTCATATGTTATTTTGATTTTTGCTAACAACTTTAATGGTGGCATAACACCGCCCCCCACCCCAGCCCATTATAGTTATAAATACAAATTGTCGAGTTAAAATTGTTCGATTGATAATGCCCTTGCAAGGCGAAACGCATCTCAAATGAATTAAATGAGTAGAATAAAAAAACAAAAACAGTAAGAAATTGCCACTTTTGTCATCTATGGTATGAAATATTTAGAAAAATGAAATAAAAGTCATATTATCCAAGCGAACGTAGTTCAGCTTTTAATTTTATTTGATTTCTGTATAATATAAGAACATTAATTTTAAAAATCACATAGATTATGCAATATCCATTAAAAATTATGGTTTTTTTCATTGTAAAATATATTTTATAAGAGTAAATTCATTTTCAGACATTTTGTACATGTTAATATTGTAACTAACATGAAAACAAGCAATAAACATATTTCTTACTTTCTAAATGGTACCAGATCAAATAAAAATTATAATTTATGTTAATGTATATATTATTCATAATTAATTAAACAATGAAATAAACAACTTCAGAAAAGATGTCGTGTGTGTATTGTAAATAAATATAAATATGGAAAAGTAATAATATTTTTTTTTGGAATATGTATTAAAATAAAATTTATTGTACTTTAAGAATGTAAATAAAAAAAAATAACGCCAGATATAAATGCGTGGAACGTCTTAGGCGAGACATTGGAAGTTTTTGTACAGAACAAATATTTTGAGTTAATATATATATATATATATATATATATAATGGATAGATTTTAAATTTCATTATATTTATAGATGATCATACAATAAGTTTACATTATTAGATTTATTTTTCTTCAACTGTACACTATTAATTATTACCTAAAAATAATGAAGACATAAGAAAAAATATTTTTGATTAAATATTCCTGACGTGACGTATCTAGAAACTTTTTGTAGTGTTACAATTAAAAATAATCCACTTAATTATGGATGGATACAATATTTAAAAATATATATTATATGTAGATCAAAATACAAAAAATCAATGTCATGTCTGACAGTTAAATCAAATTGAACTTTAATGTTTTGAATATTAATTTGATTTTTTTACAAAAATTTTGCTATAATAATTTAGACTAATATTGATTACTGATTTCGGACACGTTATATAATATAATTCATTAATTTCATTAGTATTCTAATCAACAGTTATATTATAGAAAAATATGTATTTATTTTATGGTTATCTCTTAAACTGCTGGGAAATTTGACATGCTTACAACACAGAAAAAATTATTGATAAAATTTAAATAAAAAATGCCAGTAGTTCTGACCTATGTTTCGAATTTGAGTTACATTTTATTATATCTAAAAAGTGTACATTTCATTTTGAACTAACGCAAAAGAAATTTTCAAGCCTTAAATATGGGTGAAGTTCCATTTTTTTCCGGTGAATATAATATATTAGTATTATACCCCATCATGATTTCATCCCTGAAGCTGGACACGACCACGATGTAATAGTAAGGAAGCACTGGAACAATTAAACACACAATATTTTAACTGACTAAAGTAATAGACCCTAACAGAGGGATGTTATAGTTTTGGGGTAGTTATTTTGGATAAGGAGGATAAATTCTAGCAATTTCGAATGGTTTGAATATTGTTAGACTATTAGGCTGATGCTTAAGTCAATTTTTCATGGCAAGAGTGCTTTGAAAGCATTTTTTTGACCTAAGTACGTCAATGATATTTTAATGAATACCACAGTTTGATTTTTGGCGTGAATTTAATACTGTTACTATGAACTTATATATAGATAATTGTATGAAAGAACTTGATTGTATGAATGTAGGAGCAAAAATTGGCGATTTGATTGTATGCTGTTTATTGTATGCCGATGATGCAATACTGAAGGCGAATAATGAACAAGAACTACAGAGGCCAGTGAGTAAAATGTACGATGTATGAATGTTAACAAGTCGAAAATTATGGTATTCGAGAAGAAGGAAAGCAAGACACCGTGTTAAATACTTGTAAATAATGTATGTTTGGAACAAGTAGATGAGTTTGTGTATTTGGGAAGTATGTTTGATAGAAACGTAAAGGCTGAGAATGATATCGAAAGGAGGGTGACTGCAGGGAATAAAGTGAACTGCACTTTGAATGGAATTATATCTAATGGGAATTTCTCAACAAAGGCAAGACTAGCGGTGCACAATGGAGTCCTGGTACCGACATTGATGTATGGAAATGAGGCCTGGAGCTGGTAGAAGAAGAACGAAAGTAGACTGAATGCAGTGGAAATGAGATCACTTAGGCGTATATGTGGCAAATCTATTTATGACAGAGTAAATAATGAAGATTGAAGAAGAAAAATTAAAGTTTGGTCATATAGAACGGATGAATGAGGAGAGAATGGTAAGAAAGATATATGACGCAAGTATTGATGGTATCAGAAATAGAGGGCATTCGCGGAAGACTTGGCACGACCAGGTAAACCAGATAATGGAGGATGGTTCTATTAGAAGCCTCAATAATCGGCTTGAATGAGAAGATGTATGAATATGGATGAGACGAGAATTGTGTATCAGGATAGGGGAGTATAGTGCTTTATCTTCTGTCTACTCCCGCGGGGAAACAGCGTGATGGTAATTAAGTAAGTAACCTTCTGAGGTTTCATCAACTTCGTCACCTTAGCGAATGTTAAGACTGCCGTTTGCGCCTTTTTACATCCTTCTATTGGTAGCCCTGTTTTTTTTGTTGAAGTGTAAAACTGTGTACTTTTGGTATTAGCGACTACGCCAATTAACTTTGATAGAAATGCTACAGCCGTCATCGGTGTCGGTCCACTACTAGAAACACTTTATAAAAATCGGTGGTGCGAAGACCCAGTTTGTGTATCAACGGTGGCGCGCGAGGAATTTCGGAGACCGGCCAGCGAATATAGATCAGAAGAATTTAGCAATCTATTATATTATCAACAGAAAACCCGGGATCTAGAAAAGGGTGTTTTTATGCACAATGAAATAAAGTCATTTATCAGCCTGATAGTGTCCGTCCCCATTCTGTTAACATTATAAAAACGGAGGTTATTCAACATCCGCCATATTCTCCCGATCTCGTTCAGATTTTGACATTTTCCGTTAAACCGACGAATTTCTTCAGGGGTGGAAAACCAACAACTTCCAGAATGTCGGGAGTCAATCGTAAATGTAATATTATTATCGTCATAGTCATATCACCATCACATCGTGTTGCCATATATTATACCAAAATTATAAAAATAGTAAAATTAATTATTTTTATTTAAATACTTACGTAGTGCGACCAAAGCTACTAAGAGAACAACCAGCCCAATAATAAATTGTCCTTGTGCCATCACTATAATGATCTGGACGATGACGTTAATTAGGGACAATGCGATCTGTACCGCTGTGACTACGATCCATATTTTAATTAAGTAGGGACTTCTCTGAAATCAAAAAACAACAATATAAGTACTGAAAACTTTTCCAAAATAAATTTATTTTGATTTTATTGACATACATATATTTGTTGTGACAGATGTTATAATATTACATGATAAACATAAGATACAATTATATTGCAATTAAATACTCGTAGTTTATTGTGTGGGATGCAGTAGACTCCACCTCTGATATAGCCAGTTTTTTTCGTTCTGTTGTGGTGTTATTTAATTCAAGATACAGATTCGACAGAAATAAAAATAGTGATAAAAAAAATGTAGTGAGTGAATTATTAGTGTAGACACTGTATAATTATTATGTTAGAATTTTGGATAGCCATGCTTCTCTACCCGATTGGATCATATATTGGGTCCATATTTGTGTAATCTTATTAGAGTTGAACGATTCATATTTTCAGTCTTTAGTCACTGAGATGGCACTTATCAGACGCTCATGATTGAACATGTTTAGTTTCACCCCCACCTCTAATCTAACCACAACATGTGAAACCACCCCTGCAGAAACACTGTATAGTATTCAAGATGACTGAAAACGATAAACAGTGTTGTAGCGGTGTAGTTTCTGTTTTCTACGTGTACTTGTACTTTTAACTGTAGTTTGTGATAAACCTTTATCAGAGTAGGATGTTTAAAATAAAATAAAAAGTCATACTTAATAGACCAAAGACTGCATTAAACACTAATTAAATGAGACACTTATATCTCTTGAGAAAGGCCTGATGAAATATTAATCATTTTTGAAAATAAATAATTGTTACTATTGCTACCCCTTACCTTAGCATGGAACACACACTGACCTAGAACTGTTTCGAGCTTGTCTCAAACATTGGACAGATAGCAAATTTTAGTGATGACATAACAAGATTCGTAAATATTTAAAATAAAATAAATATAGTACATTACTGTTGCTGTAAAAATGAACGTTGATTTAAAAATCATTTGTTGTGACTGTCGGCAAGCCGTAATTTCCTACAGAAATATACCATTATAGCTAATGCATACCTGCATAGAATAGTACATTTTTTTTACTTCTTTATTAGCAAGTGGGATAATAGACCAGGGGTGGAGTTACCGTTACGGTACATGAACAAATGGGACTTGTCACGAAACTTACATAAAAAACGGTGCAGTTGAGAGCACGGAGCGAGCTGTCATTCGTTATATGTTTCGTAAAGCAGAATGACCAACTGATACAGATCAAACTTTACCGCAAAATCTAACAGTCGCACTCGTATGAGACTTGTTTAGGGATCTCATACCACTCCCGTTTATTGCCAGGACCGTCCTGGACTTTGCATACTTGTCCGCCTGTCCAGAAATGATGTTTCCAGAAACGGACCGCAAACATTCAAACAGATTTTTAAATAAATACACGTCAGAATCTTATTAGAAAAAAAATGAGATCTCTAGACTCGTCTCAAAACTCGTATTCAAACATCTGTTCATCATCGATTATCATCATGATAAAAAATAAGGTGCGAAACAGCGAATCTCGTAGAAAACCGAGACAGAGTACAGTAAATGGTGACCCTCCTCTTACCTAGGACCGTTCTATGAGCAAAAGCTCACATATCGGTACTACTCATTAAAAAATGTTACATGTTAGCCAAGCATACAATCATGACATTTACAACAATACATTAATACAAAAATAAAAAAGATGTACACAAAACAGTGTCACTAATAAAATAATAAAAAAGATGTACAGATAAAATTGTCACTAATAAAATAATAAAAAAGATGTACAGATAAAATTGTCACTAATAAAATAATAAAAAAGATGTACAGATAACATTGTCACTAATAAAATAATAAAAAAAATTGTACAAAGGGATCGGGGAACAGTGAGGGCCCCCTAAAAGGCGACCCGGGTGGTTGTCTACTCGGCTCTCCCTCGCTGACAAGAATGTAAAAATTTCCCAACGGGACATCCACACCCTAACGAACCAAGTTTTGCTCGCTTTGCTGATGAGCTTACCTTCGTAACACCGACGAGTAGTGTTATTCCGAATGCAATCGACAGTAGCGTTCCCACAAAATAAATAACGATGTTTTCGAGATTAAGTTTCTGTTGTACGTTACTCATGCCATCATTATCATCAGGAAAAGGAGTAGAAGATTGGTAGTTCGTAGACAAACTGTCTTTATCATTTTTATCAATAATTTTATTAATTACAACTATTGACGAAATCATAAGAAGTAAACCAAGGACTCCGCTAATCTGAAACACAATAAAATATATATTTTTTTTTAATAGAGATGCGTACACGGAATACATGTCACATCAATATTCTTACTATTTTCAAACTGAGCTAAACGCTTGTGCTATGAAAATAGGACTAACTTGCTGGTGTCCTGGAACCCCCACTACACCAACAAGCTACTCTGAATATTTTAAAGTAAATATGACAAATTAACTTAAAATATATACAGGGTGTAACAGAACTAGTCCACAATATTTTAAGAATGGATACCTGACTATTTTAAGAGTCGAAAATGTGCAAACTCTACACTGTTACGGAAAATATTATTGATTAATATTTTTACAAAATCGTATTATGTTTGAAGTATTTATATATGTTGAAATATTTGAATTAATTGAAATAATCGCACAATTACGATTTTTTTAAAAAACTTATATCGCTGACACGGTTAAAATTAGGCACATATCCCTTGAACATTTACGGCTCGTAATTTAGTCAGGTATCCGCCCATAAAGTATTATATTTAAAAGGGAACATTTAACACTAATTCATATTTTACGAAAATATGGGTATTTATTATTAATTTCCATTAAACGATATGTATTAGATTAAATAATACATAAATGTTTGTTACAGTATTAGGTTTTACTAGAAAGACCGCGACCATTAAACTCATTTTCACTTTGTCAGAAAAGTGTTTAGTTATGGAAAATTCTTATTTTTACAGAATCTTATGCGAGAAAAGCCAAGATTACGAAGATAAAAATAAATGTTAAATAAAATTAAAAATGTCGAATATTTGCATTACAATATTTCATCTTTTGAAGGTTTTAAAATGCTTTGTACTCATATGAACTAGGGATGTGTGGGAGATATGAGGGATGGGTATGGGGGTTGTGTGGGTGGTGTTTGTATATATGTCCTTTTTTTTAAAATACAACACAGGTATGTATAGATCCTAGAGCGACCGTAGACGAGCAGAGCGCGTGCAAGTCGCCCTCTGATCATCCAGACCACAATATGAGTAAGTAAATTATCGTTACTATTTCCAGCCAAGCTATGATCTTGGTCCCCGTTTCCAAGGTGCATCCGCAGCAGCATTGGTTGACTTTGTGGATCTTCATTTCTTACAGATTCTTGGGAAACTATCTGTAAAATTAAATTAAATCACATATTTGAATTGTTTCTCTGCGTAGTAATTGAGTAATAGACTAATCACAATACATTACAGTATTTTACACTTATTTAAAAAATATATAAATTTCATATTTGCATGGTTTGATTTAATAATATGTTCTGTAATAATATAACAATTATAATATTTTTACATGCATTTCATACATAAGACCAAATTAACAAAAAGTTTTATGTATAACCTAGGTATTTTAGATTTCGTGAAAACAGCCCTCCCAGACAACTTTTTAAACACACTGTACCATTTGAAATTAATATTTACATCTTAACTAACTTACCATCACGACGTCGCTCCGCCGGGGTAGGCAGATAGGATATAGTGCCACACTCTTCTGTCTTGACACAGAATTCTCATCCCATCCACATTCATACATCTTTTTATATACTCGTAAGTTCGCCGATTATTGAAACTTCTGACATCTATCATCTATTTATCATTTGTCTTATATCTTTTTTCCATTCTCTCCTCATTCATCCGTTGTTGATGTTCTGTCTAAATATATATTTGTATTCTGTCACTCTCTTTCGCATGTAATTTTATATTCTGCCTCCCTATTTATGTATGCATTAGTGCACTCATTTTGTATTTATTGTTAGCTTTATAATACGCCCTGACAAAGCATGAGTTGGCGTTTGATAAAATTTGTGGTTTTATACAAAGTGAGTTTTATTTAATCTTATATTAAATGTCAAACCACACAGTGATTACTTTCTACATAAAAAAAAAATGTTTTATTTATATTTAGTTATCTAGAAACTAGAAAAATTCTACATGCAGTATTTTAAAAATCAAGAGCGTACATCAACTTTGCAAATCTTTTACGAAAATTCGCATTCTGTTGTGCCAATACCGTATTTACCGACTTTGTCAGTCATTCGAGCAATCTTGTCTGGTCCTTAATACAAAACCGCAAAATACTAGTGATGGTTAAAGCGTTATTTGAACCGCCATTCACACAGTTATTTAAACCGTTATTTAAACAGTTATTTAAACCGTTATTTAAACAGTTATTTAGACCGTTATTTAAACCGTTATTTAAACCATTATTTAAAACGTGATTTAAACCGTATTTAATCGTTATTTAAAGCGTGATTAAAACCGTTATTTAAATCGTTATTTCAGCCAGTATTTTAATCGTTATTTTAAACCGTTATTTAAACCGTTGTTGTAATCGTTTTTTAACCGTTATTTAAATTGTTATTTAAACCATCATTGTGACTGTGGTTATGTCCGATTGTAACGGCGATTGGTAACTGATTATTCGTAATTCTTCAAGCAATGACTGCTACACTTGTAAGTATACCTCCAACGTTTAAATCTAAGTTACCAATTGACGTTACTAATCATCAGTTAGTGAACCGAAGATACCTCCAATTCTTTGCCCACATTATATCCCACTCTGTACATATTACATATGTATGTATCTCATTTGGGTTTCGCTTTGTGATAAAAAAACAATTTATCGAATTAAGCAATTAATTAATTGACATCAAATCAAACACTGTGGGTTCCATATTTTTTTCCAGTTAAATTTCAATTAAAAATATACAAATGAGTATGTAAATTGTTTTTTTTTTATATAATTAAATATGTAATAAAATGTGGTTTTTTTTTGGGGGGGGGGGGTGACACGCCAGCAAAGTTAAGATAGATTTTCTGAATTTTTGACACGCCGAGCCCAAATGGTTCGCCGTCACTGGTTTACACGCGTACAAAATTCAGTCGCCTGGACTTAAAACTGCAGATCATAGGTCATAGCTGTTTATTTAAAAACCTAAATTTTTTTTTTAAGTAAAGTCTGATTGAATACAAAATATTAAGTTGAGGAAACCAAATGAGAAATAAGCGAATAGTAGGATTTTATTTTTTAAAAACAGCACAGTGAAATCTCGATCGATCGTTCCTCGAATAATCGTTTTCCCGTATGTGTCGTTTATTTCTTCCAGTCTTGAATTAATTTCATACAAAACACGCAAAAATAGATCGTAGAGTACTAGTCTAAGTTTGAGCTTTAACAAATCTGCACAGAAACGCATTTGGGGAAGAGGTGTGGCCTAATCCAGTGTCACCAATCAGCTCTCATTTTAATTAGTCACCCCTTCTCCCTTAAGGAGATTGTATGCTCTGGACGTTTACAATTGCTTTTTAGTGCAGGAACACTCAACCAAATCGAAAGAATCGATCGAAAAAAGTTCAAAGACGAGTAATGTTTTCACAGTTAAATGTAAATGACTATATTTTTTTATTTATTATCTTTGTTTTATTAACCACTAAATTGAGTTTAAATACATCTACCGATTTCGAAAAATACCATTTTCTTCTTCAGGATGTCATAACTAACTAAAACATGTATTATTGTTTCTATACCAGAATCTATTTTAAAAAAAAATAATAAAGAAAATAGTATTTTTCGAAACCGGTAGATGTATTTAAACTCAATTTAGTGGTTAATAAAACAAAGATAATAAATAAAAATATGAATTTTAACTTAAATTTCTTGTTATTTTTATAATATTGTTGGCGGTAATTGTAAATGACTTAATTTTCAAAAATCTTAAACTTCATTATTTATAAATTCTTAACATCAAATTTTTGTATTAATTTTTTTTTTTAAATTGTAACCTCTGTTAAATTTTATATGAAACCAATATTATTAAAGAGTTAAAAATATTTGTGAACTGTTGTATTTTTACAAATGAAACTGACTTTTCATTTTGTGTATCTTTCAATAATGCCCAAATTTCAAAGTCAATTAAATTCAGAAGTTCGCTTTTTCGCCCTTTTTTCGAAGTTTAACGAATGTCTTCGTACAGATGCGCGCGGCTGAAATCTCATGCGCAAACTTACATTGGCCGTACTCTTCGCATTGCTTAAATTACGCAGTATATTTCGATACACCGGCCTGCCTTATGACACATCGACGTTAAAGCGCTAATTTTTTATGCAAATTTAATGACTGATGCCGATAAAATGTAATTTGCAACACATTTACTTACAAAACACGCGGTGAAAGATTATGTAAGTTTAATTTTTTTTTTTAATTCTGTAATTTTAATTTTAATTTTATTTTTATTTAAACAAATTCATTTATTTACAGGTGAAATATATATCTTTTTTAGAATATTATGTACGAATGTAACTTTTTTCTATATTAACGCATTCATTGTTATCCTGAATTCATAGTCTATTTTAGTGGGTTCCTTCAAAAACGATAGATAGACGTTTCACTGTACTTGTAAAACATAATTTATCACTTGATTGTATCTTAAAACATATGTTTCAATTAGTTCTAACGAAATGGTCAACAAGCAACAATACTCTTTTTTATTAAATTTATTATTAATTATTATTCTGGCGTCTGCTATCAGTTTACTCAAAAGTATTTGAGATTCTGTAAAAATAATGTAGATGACTCTTTCAAATAATGGAACGATTAAATGTATTTATATCAAAAAGATAATATAAAGGTTCGAAAATTATCGCTGTAGCATAGTTGGATAATGCACCTTCCCCGGTTAGGAAAGAGATTCAGGTTCGAATCCCGGTGGCGCAACAACAATATTTTTCGATACAATTGATTTTATATGTATATCTTTCTAATTAATATATTTAATACTCTTTTGTAACAATATTATCTTCATTATCGCGTTCAGGACAGTGTAAGAAAAATTAATAATTATTGTCATTGGACCATTATTTTTTAATAACAACGATGGAAAGAGACATAGATATGAAAAGTAAGAAGATCAACAGATCAGTGCATCTGGCTAATTTGATTACACCACGTATGACGTCACGCGGATGAAATAATTACTTATTCAAAGCATTGTATTATACGATTGTACCTGCGTGTCTCGGCAACGTGTAGTCGATACATTGAAATGAGATGTAGATACTTACTTAACTAGAATTTCTGCCAAATAAATCGAAATGAAATACCTGCCGCGTAATATTGCTATCACTATTACCAACATATACTGATTTTAATGTTCTATTAGATACACATACACGCAAAAAACAGTACTCACCTGCTAAATAAACAACAATTGTCACTACGTATTGGCACTCACCGCTCACCACAGAACTGCAGACGTGCGTGCCGCGACGGAATATATCACTAACTAAATCCTTCTAGAAGTCCGTAAGTGCAATATCAAATTCGAAATAAAATAATAATTGACATTTTAGTAAACGAGAACGCGGAATCACTGGAAGCGATGAATCTGATGTATATATTTGAACTGCACCTTTCTGCGACCGTCGCGTTATCACTCCATACTCCGATAAATACGGATCATTCCGCCTATCCATAGTGATACAACAATAGCGGATTTTTATAAAAGGTGCGACGCTAGGCTCGTCACGTTTGGCGGAAAACATTGAACACTTTTACTCACTGCGTTTACTATACGCATCTGAAATATCTCGGGATTTTTGTGAATATTTCCACTCGGCGATTTTGAATATATTCACTTTTGCGTACTTTTAACCTTTACCATACCATGATATAAAATGCCCGAACGCAGGCGTGCTGTCAACACGTGTTACCGTAAATGTTCTTATTAGCTTAAATGGCACGAATTTACTATAAATATTGAGCATTCAATTTTGAAAAAATGATTAATAACATAACTTAGTCCTTCCTTCTTATCTCTCTTCATTTAATTAGTGAGAAAGAGACAATTATATTTGTATGTTTGTTGTTATTTTCACTGTGAAAATAGTGTGTGATCTCTGTCTTTCATGTCACAAATTGTATTTTTACCAACGTATTAATTTTATAATGGATTGAATGGAAAAATAATTCCCTTTTCATAATTAGTTTTTCACTAGTCATTCCTAAGCGCTAATATTTTATTTATGATTATCTAAAATATAAATTTTATGTTGCGTGTATTTACCGAAATATTAGCGGTTTAATATGCTGGTAGACCTGTGTTACTGCATGGTTTGGGAAGGGTTAACTCTTATGATATATCAAGCATCCACATATTTTTAATTAGACATGTTGTCACTCCCGCGAGTCTGACAATGTTATGGCTTTGTTTCGTACGTAGTTTCGGCTAAACACAGTTCGCGATAATGTACGACCTGGACCGGCGTAAAAAATACAAAAAATGTTACATTACGTCGGCCAGTTGGCTGATCGATCATCATACTAAACTAATGTATACATGTAGGTAAGTGATTACTTGTCTCCGCCTAGTTAGTAGCATATCTGCTACGATAATATCACAGCTTCAACTGTGAACAACTACACAGATAGAGACTAATTCCAATACCCCTTAAAACGACATTATGTGTTTTTGAGTTATTGTTAATTTGGAAAAGAAACTTTTACTATGTCTGCTTTGGGGTATTTTGGAACTAACACTGATTTTTAACATGCAATATCAATGGATTTAAGTGGCTTTTGTTTTGTATATAGCTGATAAAAAATCTACAATTTATTCGGTGTACGTTTTAGGGGGTTTTGCAATTAGGCGCTACACGTGTCTGTTAAAATATCAATAACAACAGACTTGGAGCCTAAGACCGAGCGTACACGAAGCTATAGAATACCCGACGGAAGCCGATCAGTAAGCATTATCAGATCTGCCAGTATTTTTGGAGCTCAAACAGTGTTTTATAATGCTTTATTTTATCTTTCTGCTCTCTCTGTTGCTCCCCGGATTGGAAATAGAGATCCAGGTTCGAATCCCGGTAGCGCAAAAACAATATTTTTCGATAAAATTGATTTTATATGTATTTTGTATTTATAATTAATACATTAAATTAGTATTTAAAATAAATTTTTTTGTATCATCGGAAAAATTGTGTACGCATTGAGTGAGTGGCTTGTTGGTCTAGTGTAGGATTCCAAATAGGCGGGGAATTCTAGAGTTTCATTGATTGCATCATATCGAGCTATGATTAGAGTGAGTACGATATATCGCTCCAATGAATATATTGGAGAGGGGGGAATTATATTCCTGACAATTGTGACTGATGGTAATTACACGTTATATACTTTGATGGGTTGGCCTGGTATTATAATTTGAATATGTGCATTCCATTTATGTAAATTTAAAACAGCAAACAATAGCGAAACTGCTTCTGTTCAGAGATGTTTTCAGAGTCGGTATTATACAGAGTGGGCCAACTTGGATAAAATGCATATAACTTTTATAATTTTAATATTTATTAAATAAAAATATTATTACATGAAAGTGTACTTTGTTAACTTTTTTTTAATCTATGTGTGGAAAATAGCACTATTTAAATGATCTCCATTTTCTTGTTGACGAATAATTGCTCTTTCTAAAATATTTTGCATTACATTACGCAACGTTTCTTGTTCCAAATTTGTTATTTCTGCGCGAATATTTTGTTTAACCCTTCCCAAACCATGCAGTAACACAGGTCTACCATTATAATTTAACCTGTAATATTTAGATGAATACATGCAACATAAAATTCATATTTTAGACAATCATAAAGAAAGTATTGGCGCTTAGGAATGACTAGTGAAAAACCATTTATGAAAAGGGAATTGTACAAAAACAATTATTTTTTCCATTCAATCCATTGTAAAATTAATACGTTTGTAAAAATACGATTTGTGATATGAAATACAGAAATCACACACTATTTTCACAGTGAAAAGAACAACAAACATACTAATATAATTGTCTCTTTCTCACTAATTAAATGAAGAGAGATAAGAAGGAAGGATACATTGTATACGACTTAATGAATGCTTTAAATTACGTTCATCAATATTCAATATTTTTTTCAAAATTGTATGCTCAATATTTAGAGTAAATTCGTACCATTAAAGCCATTTAAGCTAATAAAAACATTTTTTCTAACAGTAATTTACGGTAACACGAGCTGACAGCATAGCTGCGTTTGGGTATTTTATATCAAGGTATGTTAAAGGTTAAGCTCCTGAATTGTTGCCAGTTTGTTTATGTATACTCGGCCTTTTAAGTAAAAGCCCCACAAAAAGAAATCAGGCGCCTTCAAATCTGGGGAACGGGGAGGCCAAGCAAACTCTGCATTTTTTTAAATTAGCCGGTCACCGAAAATAGATCGTCGCGAAACATAATAAAATTCAATAATATGTATAATTTCATAAATTCTTTATTATCTGCAAAAAAATATAAAATTAAAAATAAATCCCACCAAAGTTATACATTTTTAAAAACAGTCAGCCCAAGTTGGCCCACCCTTTCTTTTACGGCGGTGATATTAAAACGTTTTGTATTGTATTTTTTCAGATTATTAGTTATACTATGGTTTCGGAGGTTGGCCAGCCGAGTTTTTAGAAGATTCAAAACAGCAGAGCGAGCGACCATCGGTAGAAGAATCGGCGAGTAACAGACCAGTTTCGCAAAGGTTGGTGTATTTTCATTCACATCAGGTTGAATGAATATATTCAGCAAACCAATTAGAAAATCCAGGACTAGCTATCGAAGGTAATAACGGCAACAGAGGAAATGGATCTAAAAAAGTTAGAAACCCCTGGTTTAGTGGTTAAGACGTTGACTTAATGATCTAGTCATCGGGTGTTTGAGTGATGAGTTTTTTTTGGCGTCTGCTTGCCTTTATTGCTCGGCTGGAATAAAATGTAATTTAGTGGTTATGATACTCGCCTAGTACCTTGTTATAGGAGGCCGTCGCGCTTTTTGTACTCACTTTAATATTCGACGAATAAACGATCACGCTACTTATCTGGTGTTGGGTTCAAAAGTTTAGATAAGAAGGGTCAATTGTTAACCAAACTTCTCCGGTCTATCAACGTCAGCAGCGACGCCAAAACATGTGGCTCAAGTTCGACGTGAAATTATGCGCAATCCGCGTAAATCGATAAGAAAGATTGCAGCTTGTACTGGAATAAAAATATCAACAGTGCACGTTATTTTAAAAATAAACTATAGTTTCACTCATACAAACTGCAAATCGTGCAGTTTCTCAACGAAAATGACTATTCTTTACGTGAAACGAGAACGATGCTGGAACGTTTTGGAACAGCACAAACGCTTGGAAACATATTATTTATTGACGAAGCACATTTTCATATCGATGGCTATGTTAATAAGCAGAACATGAGATACTGGTATCCCGACAACCCGAGGGAACGCCATTAAAAACGTTTGCATTGTCCAAAAACGACAGCGGTGCGCAATTTCAGCCCGAGGAATAATCGGTCCTTATTTTTTTAGCCAACAAGAGACACTGCTGACGTGTATTGCCGAATGATCGACGAGTTTTTGCTACCGCAACTGCAGCTGTTTCCCAGGTTCAACAATAGAACATAATTTCAGCAAGACATGGGCCACTCCACGCACAGCTAGAGTTTCAATGGAGAAGCTGTGGGGAATTTTTCCCAATAAATTATTCAACA
This sequence comes from Eubasilissa splendida, assembly GCA_031772225.1. Lineage (NCBI taxonomy): Eukaryota > Metazoa > Arthropoda > Insecta > Trichoptera > Phryganeidae > Eubasilissa > Eubasilissa splendida. The sequence goes on from CM062859.1 coordinate 27,108,385, forward strand.
AGTACGGAGACATATACCGAATCTTAGTTGTTTTTTTTATTTAATATTAAACTGGAAAATTTTCTGATATACACATTTATTTCAAATTTCATTAAATATAATTATAGTATAAATATGCATCATTGGGTTCATGTAACACCAACAATACAGAAAAATATTGAATATATAAAAAAAAAATTTTGACTATATATTACTCGTTTCATTCAACATAAATTCATATAGGATATATAAATTTTTGGTAGTATTACAATTTAAAATAATTCACTTTACTGTGGATAGATTCTACACTTAAAAAATATCAGATATGTAGTTCTAAGTACAAAGATTTTATTTCGCGCCTGTTTACAACGGGAGGTGGGGAAACGGGATGCAGGAAGGGTCGAAGACCAACCAGGAAGAACACGACTTACCTGGATTTTTTCAGCTGTAGTCACAGCTTTCCTAAACATCAGGAACAACTTCGCTGATCCACACGAAGCTCTCTGAACACAATGGTAGTTACAGCACGCGCCACGAGAAAATTGAAACGCACAAATAGCTACAGTAATTGTACCAAACAGACCAGTGGGACGTTCATTTGTTGACAGATCAATGTCATAGATAATACACACAGAAAAGTCGTACTCTGAGGTGTAGGGTTGTAGGGGAGGAGGACAGATAGGTACTGTAAACATAGCGGAGCATCTACACACGCGCACAGCGATCCGTAGATCTGTCATAAATATCGAACAGCGTCCTTGGAACAACGAGGTATCATCTGTGATTTTTTTACAATAATATCGATATATAATTTAGAGTAAGAAATTTGGCATCTCATATGATGTAGGCAACTTATATACATTACAACAGCTGTTCAAAAAAATATTATGCGTTCTACTAAAACATATATTATAATTTTTTTGTATTTAACAACGAAATTTATTAAACGTCAACCGGTTTCGCTTATCTCAAGCTTCGGCGTATTTAAAACTGATGTATTTAAACAGGACGTATTTAAAACGTATTTAGAAATGAATGACAGTTTTAAATACGTCCTGATGATGCTTAAAATAAGCGAAACCGGTTGACGTATAATAAATTTCGCGGTTTCATACAAAGTGATTGTTATTTTATTTAATATAAAATATATATTTGTTTTATAGGCTATCTCCTAAACCAGAGGTGGCGTACCTAGGGCACGCGTGGCAGAGATGGTACATAACTCCAATCGAGTTCGATCTAGAAACAAAAATTTGTCGATTTGATTATCGATTATCGAATATAATTTTTTAAAATGCAGAAGAAGTAATAAAAACTTGGAACACCATTCTAGAAATCTTTAGATGTTTAAAAAAGCTAGCGACGGCAATATTATCAATTTTCTCTTACACGTATGCTTGTTAGTCATTATTTTCCAAAATAAATATTATATTTCTAACATTTTTAAAAAAATTTTGAAAATCTATTTTTTTTCATTTCCCTCTATTGAATATTGCTTTAATTACGCTGTTAAATGATGAAACGGTCTTCGCGTTATGTTTTTAAGTAAAAAAAAACTAATTATACCATAATTGCTAATTGTAGTTATTAAAATATCACAATGAGGGCGGACCAGGACCGATGCAATAAGCTCGGTCCTACTCATTCGCCGCCTGGTTGGCATTTTTTAATGCTACCAGGCAGCTTTTCGATAGCGCCCCGCACATGTGACAGGACGATACCGCACATAACAAAATTTTCCCTCAATTTATTTTAATAAAATGTTATTTGGGGATTGCTGTCCTAATCTAATAATATAAAAAAATCAATTTCAACCAAACCAAGACACCTTGTGCGTTTCAAATTTCTTACATTTTTATCAAATAAGAATACATTTCATTGTGAACCAACGCATCATAAAAATATATTTTAAGCTTCAGGGTTAAATACAGATTGTAGAAGAGCTCCATTTTGTTCCTGAGAATACAACATCTTGGAATTAGGCCCCATTATGATTTCGTCCATGAAGCTACACACGACCACGATGTAATAGTAAGAAAGCACTGGAACAAACAAACACATAATGTTATATATCGTAGATAGCAATCACTTTGTGGTATGACGTATTAGCTCAAGCTTCGTCGGTGCGAATTTAAAACTAACAATAAATACAAAAAGAGCGCACTTATACATACTTAGAGAGAGGAAGAATATAGGTCTGTGATATTTTAAATACTAATTAAATGTATTAATCAGAGAGATATACATATAAAATCAATTTAATCGAAATATACTGTTGTTGCACTACCGAGATTCGAGCCTGGATCTCTTTCCAAACCGGGAAAGGTGCATTATCCAACTATGCTATAGCGACCAGTACTTTTGAAGACACTTACACTTTTTCAAATTAATACATCTATCGCTCCATTAATTGAAAGCCATCTACTTTGTTTTTACGGAATCTCAAATACATTTGAGTAAACCGATAGCAGACACCAGAAATAACCATTCATTTTTATTAAATTTTGGACATTCATATTGTGAAGTTGTAATTATTCATAACATAGGTCTGTGATATTTTAAATATGAATTAAATATATTAATTAGAAAGATATACATATAAAATCAATTTTATCGAAAAATATTGTTGTTGCGTTAGTGGTATTCGAATCTGTAACACTTTCCAAACCGGGGAAGGTGCAACGACAATATTTTTTGACAAAATTGATTTTATGTGTGTATCTTTCTAATTAATACATTTAATTAGTATTTAGAATATAAAATTACGTGCGAAAGGGGGAGACTGAATAGACATTTAGACAGAACATCAAGGGATAGATATTAAATTGTACTTTCATTATGCTTTCGCTTCCCTGTGTCATATGATATGACGAAATGATAAAAATATTAGAATAAGTAATTATACTTTTAAAATCAGCAATATTATCTTTGTGGTTAAGATTCATATTTTTATTTATTATCTTTGTTTTATTAACCATTAAAATGAGTTTAAATACATCTACCGGTTTCGAAAAATACCATTTTCTTCTTCAGAATGTCGTAACTAACTAAATTGTTTCTTTGACAGAATCTATTTTAAAAAAAAAAATTTTTTTTTTTTAGTACCTAACTGTCATGTCACAATTAGAAATCACTCAAAAAATGATAATAAAAATTAGACTATCCAAGTATACAACTGTTCACAGATTTTAAAGTACCAAAAATAGTAGACATGTACAAAAAAAAAATCAATAATTCAAATATTAAAAATTAAATTTTAGAAGCGAATTCCGATCTACAAGATATAGAGATCAAATTGATATCCCAAAACTAAAATATACCGCAACTCAAAATCAATATCAAGGTATCAAATTTTTTAACAATCGCCCCATCACAATTAGAAAAATTACGGACTATCATAAATTTGTAACTGAAGTTAAAAAAATATACTTTTAAAATCAGCAATGTTATCTTTGTGGTTAAGATTCATATTTTTATTTTTTATCTTTGTTTAATTAACCACTAAAATGAGTTTAAATACATCTACCGGTTTCGAAAAATACCATTTTCTTCTTCAGGATGTCATAACTAACTAAAACATATATTGTTTCTTTGACAGAATCTATTTAAAAAAAATCTATTTTAAAAAAAAAAAAAATTTTTTTTAGTACCTAACTCAAATCATTACTTAATACAAATTTACTCGAATAATTTTTAGGAAAAAATTTTAGAATGGGACTCGTAGTTAAATTTAGTTGGTTGTTTATAATTTTTTGATTAGTTTTACACGCTTTATTTATCTCCAACGATTCAAACGATTACAACGATAGATGTATTTAAACTCATTTTAGTGGTTAATAAAGGAAAGATAATAAATAAAAATATGAATAAGTAATTAATTAAAGAACTCACTTAATAAGGCCAGTTCTAGTAAGAGAAAAATCAGCCCAGCAATATACTGTCCTTCGATCATCAGTGTAATGATCTGGATAATGACGTAAACTATAGACAATCCGAACTGTACCAGGGCGAATACAATCCATATATTAATTAAGCGGGGACTTTTCTGAAAGCAATAAACAACGTACAGTTTAAAAATATATATTCATACTTTTAACCTTTCACTGCTGAGGTAGCGTCTGACAGACGTTCACATTGTTTTCTCTCCATCTGTAACTGATACATGTTGCCTCTCGTTGTAGTTTATTTTTAACTTTTAATCTGACAGTACGCGATTGACCCCTATTGAGGCAGAGTGTATTTAAGAATAAAAATTTACTCTTGAGCAACCTAGGATCTACTTAAGTGAGAACATTACATCTCCTGATAAAAATCTATCAACCACTTTAGAAAAAAATATCAATATTATATTACTTGGGGTGGGGGGGTACACACTAAAATGACTTTCTTTTTTTTTTGTTCCCTTATTATCATTCTAGAACCTATTTCAGATTCTGCGTCTCAATTTATCACAAACATTGGACAGATAGCAAATTTTAGAAATAACACAATACTACTGCTGTTTACGCGTCTTGTTTGGGTTTTCTGGTTTATAATAATTGTGTGTAAGTATTGCCGCCCTTTTTTCGGAAAGCTAAGAAGACTATAATCGACAGGTGTCATTCTTATTACATCCCGTACTTCGACCAGTCCAGCGGTCCAAATAAGCCACCAGTGTGCGCTTCGGTCGTTCGAAATCTAAAGAACACAACCCAGCTGAAAGAACAACAACATCGGACCAGAAAGACAGTAAAATTAAAAAGGTTAGTGCAGTTCATATATCATAAGTGTGCTTATTGTTAATCGGAAATCTGGGAACCAGCTATCGAAGGCATTTACATAAACAACTGCCTTTCAAGGGACGGGGAGGGGAGGAACATGGAATGTAATTAAATATAATTTATGTGAATTTATACACACAAATACAGCATATACCAGACCTAGTCCACAATGTTTAATGGATGGATACCTGACTAAATTACTAGTCGAAAATGTTCATGGAATATGTGGAAATTTTATACCGTTGCGGAAAATATTTGTTTACATGCTTATTATTATCTTATTAATATCTCCTAATTTATGAAAACACCGTGATGTGCAAGAAAGTAAAGTTCTTGTTCCGAATTCAATGCTTATTGTTAATCGAAAATGTGGGAACCAGCTATCGAAGGCATTTACATAAACAACTGCCTATCAAGATTCATAAATTGTTAAATTGCTGTAATGTTATAGTTAAATAAAATTAATTGTGTACAGTACTGTTACTGTAAAAATGTACGTCGATTTTTGACGCAAGTCGAATGTAATATCCTTCGTTCCAATACATCCGTCATGATGTATACGGGGTATATACATCATGTATCGGGATGTATCGGCTTTCTGGCTGACCTTTCACCTGGTCGCGTTCGGCGGATGGCGATTTCGAGTCTCAAAGGTCAACACACGCGTGGTTCTGCCAAGATAGATAGCCGTGCTTAACGTTATCCGTCTCGGGAAACCGAATTCGCTAGCATCTGACCACTTGTGAAGAGCAGCGAGACTTTTTTCGTCTAGTGCGAGCCGAGGAAAGTGCAAAGTGGCGTCCAGCTCATGAGATTGAGATCAAGGTAAGACCATATTTCTTCCGGCCTTTTACCTTTCTTAATCCAAATCGGATTGCGTCAAATAAACAAGAACAAGAATTGATACAGTCAATTATACCAATAATATCCAATTATATTACTCGAGTAATTCACTAGCCTAAAGACAGAACAGAGTTATGTGAATAGCTCGATGCGGCGAATACAAAAGAGTGCCATGGGTACAGGGGTGAGTAGTCGTGGTAGTTTTTAAAACTAAGCAATTGAATTTTCTACTGTACTGTAAAGTAATGTTTTCGTTTATGTTAATCCAATTATTTCATTTATATTTGTTTCCCAGAATTTTTAGTAATTCACAGTTTTTTTGCTTGTATACACTGCAAGCCCCTGCTTGTACACGTAGAGCAGTGTGACCAACATTCCAATACAAATCCGAATCGCAAAAGTTGCAATATCGCACTTTTATGATGCGTGCACACGCATGAGATTTGTCTAGAGATGTCAGACCTCTCCTTTCCAGGATTGTCCTAGATTTTACATACTTGTCCCGAAATAATGTTTCGGAAAAATAGTAAGTACTAAAAAAACTGATAAACAAAAAGTGTTTTAACACTGTAAAGTGGAAAGGAGAGGGAGGGGAGAAACATGGAATGTAATTAAATATAATTTATGTGAATACAAGCATATACCAGACCTAGTCCACAATGTTTTATGGGTGGATACCTGACTAAATTACGAGTCGAAAATGCTCAAGGAATATGTGCAAATTTTATACCGATGTGCAAGAATGTGTTATTTATACAAATTCACATTACAAATAGAAACTGTCATGTGTCCGAGTTTAATAAATTATAAATTGCACATACTTTTTACCAAATTCAGGCTGAAAAGCCGTTCACATTCCTCATTCACAGGGTTTGATACCGTTATTTTTGGCGGTTCCTCTGAACGCCAAAATCTCTCAAAATCAGAGACATCCCCGAAAAATGATCAGACTCACAATTTCACACCGAACTGTTTAAAATTGCAGTCTGATCAGGCCCGAAGAGTGAGAAATTAAATATGGTACCCAGCGCACAGGGTCCGCCCATCCCTAAACCATTATTTGTCGCAAAATGTCACAAACAAAGATGACGTCGATCTCCGCCCGCGGAGAGAAACCGCCATCTGAAAGTTTAAACTTGCCGCAAGAAGGTCCCGCTTGACCTGCCAAATATGTGAGTTGGCTTTTTTAATATTACCACCTTAACCGATAATATTGGGTGATGAAATTTTTTTGGTTTAACGTGGATTATAACAATATGACAATTATTGCACGACCATAATCCGTCAACACTCACTAAAGATGTAAAATAATAATCCCGTTTCAGTCGTAAGCTCGCTAACAGGTCTAACGGGGCTCGCACACGTGCAAAGTTATTCTGCGCCGATTTTATTTCAACAATAGCCGTGGGTAAGATTATATTGCCCGATAACTTGGGCAACATCGCGACATTATTCTTTGATCATTGCTATGCAGATGAGATTGCGCTGATGGCGAATCTGAATTATCATACCGTCCGCGATCCGTACGTAAATTTCTGTCGGGTGAAATGGTGCGTCAAGGGGAAGAAGAAACGCGCCTATTTTTGTACGCATATTCGTTTGTGGTGTCTGAAGTACATGGTTTATTACGAGTACAATTAGCAACTCCCCGAAGCATCTAAAGCATATTTTTTTTGTTGTCACCCAATCTTTGCGATTGATATATGCTATCGAATTTTCGGCTCTCGCCGATATCATGCCCCGAATAGCGACAATATAGACACGCTTTACTGGTACCGTTGCGATCTCTTTTCATGACTTGAGCATTTTGAACCGTGTTAACCGCTTTCCGTCTCCGATCTTGTGCATGCGGAACGGAATTTCTTGAAATATGAACGCGTGTCAATTAATCTACATTCATTTTGCAAAAAATACATCAGCTGATTGTATGTATACGTATGTAGACGTACTTCCGCCATACATTTGTTAAAACCTCGTCTTTATATCTAAAGACAGCTTTATATCTAAAGGTAAACCTAGATTGCTTAGGACCGGAGCCAATTCAAGTAGAGCATTTAAAACCTTGATTCGAAGTCCAGAAGTGGTAGTCAAGACCGGCGAAAATGTAAAATTCTACATATATATGAATCCGCCAAAAACTGTTTATTTTCGTGTCTGACTTTCAAATTTTCCAATGCCATGTCCAACGATCCACCAACAGATGGTAGGTGTTGAATTACATTTGTAAATAGATGATGAAACTTTTCCGTTTTTGATATATCTTAATAAACTTGAAAAACTGGTCCAAGAATATATTTCCCCATCAAAAATATTTATAGTTATCGTTGGAAGGCGTGATGTTTGAGAACTCTGTGCACCGTCTGAAGCCGGATATACGGCGGAAATCGCATCTAATTCATTATATATATCTTCCGCTTCTTTAAATAACTCTATCATCAGTAGCATTTAAAATTGCTTCGCATGCGTCACATAATGACGTATATTTCTTTTCCAAAATCCGTAACAGGGTTCCTATTAATTGTAAAATCCGTATTTTTAAACAATTCGTAAGAAATTTTAAATTTATTCCGTAATTCGAATTTTATACGAAATCTATATAAACAAACAATGCGTTGCCACGGAAAACTTTCGCCGAACAAAATTCACATTAATAACGTGTTGCTATGGAAAATTTTTACCGAAAATTAAATTTGCAATTACCAATTTTTTTTATCGAAAACCCAATCCGCCCGACGCACCATTTTATGTAGCCGTAAATACTTCGATAGCTAGTTCTGTGTTTTCTATAGGTAATGTTGGATACAGTAATTCAATATATGCAAATCCAAAATATAGAACCTAGCTATTGAAGTATTTACGGCTGCAATATTATTGTTTGATTTTTTTCACAAAAAGATAGTCCACGTAGTTTGTCATAATTATTAGAGAAATTTATCCATTATGAATAATCTCTTATCTAACAATAAATAGTCTGTCCACTCGGGATTAATTTAAATTAACCTCTCAACTGTCAACTCTATTTGAAATAGAAAACACCACATAGGACCACCAGGCTTTAAGGGTAAGCTGGGACATGTCGTTCACACATGACAAAATGATTTGAAAATACGACTTTTATACCTGCAAGTTTGTAAGAACCAAAATTGCGTGTTAACACGCTTATAGCTTGGCGTGTTAACGCACTCATGGCGTTTAATTACGGACTATCGTAAGTTTGTAACTGAAGTTAAAAAAATATGTACACAGACTAACTGAAACATAAATTAACTCGAATATACTCCTTCTCTATACGCGAGTCTTACTCTCATAGAGAAGAAACAAATGTTAAAATATATATATCCACTGATTATTGAAATTGTATTATATTTTTAATATTAATAAAAAATAAAAATAAAAGAATAATATAAATAATCGCACAATTATGATTATTTGAAATGCTTATATCTCTGGCATGGTTGAAATTAGGCACATATCCTTTGAACATTTTCGACTCGTAATTTAGTCAGGTATCCACGCATAAAATATTGTGGACTGGGTCTGTTACATCCTGTATATCTTTAAGATTAACATATAAATGATAAATTGGTTTAAGGGGCAATTCTAAAATGAACTTACCTTTGCAACACCAACGCATAGTATCACCCCGACTATAATTGACGCTAGTGAACCCATAAAATAAAAAATAGTATTTTCGAAACTAGGCTTCAGTTGTAAGTTACTCGTAAGCAAAATGCCATAATCATAATCGCTATCAATATCAATCAGTGTACATATTGCAAACAGTGATCCCAGGACTCCCAGAATCTGAAATAAAATAATTTTATCAGAATATTTTTAAGTAATCGTGACAAATGGACAAATATGTACTTGGGTGTGTAAATATGAAACCGGAATTTGCCCACAGATGGCCCCCTAGCTGTCAATACGGTTACCGTCAAACCGCGTCATTTTCTTGTTCTGTCATCTGACAAAGATTTTCAACTCATAACAATACAAGTTTACTATTTTAATAGCGTTGAATATGTCGAATTTTGTGCCAGCGTTGACTTTCTGTTACCATTTGAAGAAAACTGCTGCAGAATCGCATCAAATGCTTGTAGAAGCTTACGGTGAGTATGCTCTTGGTAAATTACAGTGCTTTGAGTGGTTAAAAAAATTCAAAAGTGACAATTTTGACGTGAGAAACGAAGAACGTGGGAGGCCACAGAAAATGTTTGAAGACAGCGTATTTCAAGGACTGTTGGATGAGGATGACGCTCAAATGCAACAACAACTAGCGGATTAATTAAATGTGACACGAGAAGCCATCTCCATACATTTCCAGAAGAATTATTGATCCAGAAGATGGGAAAATGGGTTCCACATGAACTGAATGAAAGACAGCAGGAGAACCGAAAACCAACAAACTGGTACAAAAGAAAGTCATTTCACCATCGAATTGTGACTGGCGATGAAAAGTGGATATATTTCGAGAATCCTAAGCGTAAAAGATCATGGGTAACTCCAGGTGAACCGTCAACATCGACTGCAATGCCAAATCGCCAAGGATGGGAGAAAATATTCTGTATTTGATGGGATCAGAAGGGTGTGATCTATTATGAGCTGCTAAAACCTGTCAAAACCGTTAATACTGAACGCCACCGGCAACAAATGATCGATTTAAATCAAACTTTGCGTGAAAAACCACCAGAATATCAAAAAAGGCAACGCAAAGTGATTTTGCTTCATGATGATGCACCATCACACGCAGCAAAACCGGTCAAGGAACGATTGAGGCGTTTAGTTGGGAAATAATTTCGCATGCGGCTTGCTCACCAGACTTGGCTCCGTCCGATTACTACTTATTTGCATCGATGGGACACGCACTCGCTGAGCAGCGCTTCACTTCTTACGAAAATATACTAAAATGGTTCGATGATTGGTTTGCCTCAAAAGAGTAACAGGTTTTTTGGCGTGGCATCCACATATTGTCAGAGAGATGGGAAAAATGTATAGCTAGCGATGGGTTTCGAATAAAATATTTTGTTTCATTTTCACACATTATATTTTCTACACAAAAATTCCGGTTTCTTATTTGTATACCGGTATATATAACATAGATGCTTACAATTAAGAGGGAATATTCAACACCAATTAAAACCCCCCTCTGCAACAACACTGTATATCGTTTTTGGGCAGATCTGAGTTGTGAATCCACACAACGTTGTTTATCTTCTTGGGCATCGGATGGCATATTAAGGCTTACCTTTCAAAAATAATTAATATTCCTGCGTTTTTTTATGAAAATATGGATTTTTATTATTCATTTATATCATAATTTATAGAATAGATTTGATTTTTTTTTAAACCATTACATAGATAAAACCTTTGTACTAATGTAAAACTAATATACTGTATGTTATTTGTCATAATTAAGAAAATACCAGCATTATAAGAAAGATCGCGACATTTATTTTCTGCGTCTCACAAAATTGCCAATACGGGAAATTCTTGCATATACGAAATATATTTTGTTATCATCTTGAAGCTAAGATTACAGAGATAAATCTGCATTGAACCAAATTAAACTATTCAATTTGCAGTACATATGTTTTAAATAATATATTATACTTACTTACATGCTTCGAGGCTTCAGCTACTATTTAAAATCAAGTTTTATATCAACTCTTTTATGAATGGCTGATTTCATTTTAGGGGGAATAGCAACTTATATTCTGTCTGCTTTAAGGTATTTTGGAATTAACCCCGATTTGGAACATGCAATATCAATGGATTTAAGTGGCCTTTAAGAGAAACAATGTGTTTCGCGTGGAGTTATCAAAACAATCTACAAAACTGCGTATTTAAGTCAAATTATGGAATAAAGCTCTACACATATACAGGGTGTAACAGACCTAGTCCACAACATTTATGGGTGGATACCTGACTATATTACTAGCCGAAAACGTTCAAGAAGTATGTGCAAACTCCGCACTGTTACGAAAAATATTATTGTATGATTTTTTTACAAAATCGTGTTAAGCTCGAAGTCTGCGTACTTTGAAATAAATATTTGCGAAATTGTTCCATTATTAATTTACATCTTTGATTCAGATCATCTAACAGAAAATGGTCTGGCTGCTTGAAATTCGATGGCATTTAATTATTTGTATTCAATATATAATTTGGAATCAATAAAATATTTCAATTAATCGAAATAATATATTATATCTCTGACATGGTTGAGATTAGGCACATATCCCTTGAACATTTTCGACTCGTAATTTCCACCCGTACAGTATTGTGGACTAGATCTGGTACACTCTGTATAATGATTAATAATTGTTTTTTAAATACAGCACAGCTGTGTCTGTTCGTAACTACGAAACTACTTTAAAGAACAGACGCTAGAGTGACAACAGGTAGTAAATGGTCATTACTATATCCAGCCACGCTATGATCCTGGTCCCCACTTCCAAGCTGCATCCACAGCAACACTTATTAACCTTTGCGATCTTCATTTTTAACAGATTCTTGGGAAACTTTCTGTAAAAATAAGCGACATCAAATATTTTAATTATTATTATTCACAATATTATAATAATTTAATTACACAAAGAAAACACATTTTTGTTATGAGGTTGCATTTTTCAGAACATGGTTCTGCGCGGTCAGGGTTTCAATATAATCTATATTTCAATGTTAGAGCTTTCCCCAAAACAAACCACACGTAAATAAAATCTCGGTATAATTAAAATTCTTCCACTTTTGTTCGCGGATAGATAATAAATAAACACAACAATTCTCCTCCACTAACACCGACATTACTCCAATGGACTTTTTCCTATGGGGCTACCTTAAAACGAAAACATAAATTAAAAGAAAAAGTTCTCCAAAATTTTGCCTCCCGTTTAGAAGAGTGCCAGCGAAATGACGAATCACATTTAGAAAACATTACTATTAAGAAATAAATTTATAGGGACTGTATTTAAATGTGAAATAAACATTTTTTTATTAAGCCTATCCACATAATTTTTAATATGGAAAAAACTTCTGGGACACTTTTTTTTTTAACGTCGTCTTACTTTCTTATATTTAAAAAAATATTTTTCTGCTTTGCATTAAATCGAATAAATTAAGTTTTCATATTAAAACATTATAACCAAGTTTGTTGTATAAATACAAACAGTGATCACTCACTTCACTGGACCACAGAGCTACGAACGTTCACACCGCAACGGAATATTTTTCTAACTTAATCCGTCTGACGGTCTGCAAGTGTCAAAATCAGTACCGCCTGCAATTCCCATAGAAACATAATCGAGGAAAATAAAATAAAAATAAACATTTTAGTAAAAGGGAACGCAGAATCACTAGAATAATTAATCCCCATGTGTATATTTGAAATGCATCTTTCTGCGACCATCGCGTCACCGCTCTACTCTGGAAAATACGGATCATTCCATCTATTTCAGGTATTCTCGGAAAATGACCCGACGTTCATGAATTTTTATAAAAGGTTACGACACGAATGTTGCCATGTTCAATAGAAAAAACATTGAACACTTACATTTTTACTCGTTGGTAGGTCGTGTAATTGAAATATAGTAGAGGCCGGTTATAACGCGCGTTCGGATATACCGCCGGTAGTTTTTGTGGCATTTTTGTGTTAACCCTTCCCCGTACCATGCAGGGACGCAGGTCTACCATTATAATTATACACGTAATATTTCGGTAAATACGTGCAACATAAAATTCATATTTTAGATAATCCTAAAATGTTCGCGCTTAGGAATGACTAGCGAAAAACCAATCGCACAAAAACAATTATTATTTCATTTGTTACGTTGGTATAAATACCATTTGTGATATGAATGACAGAGATCACAGCGAAAAGAACAACAAATATACAAAAAGAGAGATAAGATTAGATCAAATTTTTCAACACAAACACTTTTTGTTAAATTCCCAGTTTACAAAATAGAAAACATTTACAAAAAAATCTCAATTAATCAATGACTTAAAGAAAACAATACTGTAAAATCAAATTGAAACAAGCACATCGCTAAGATTTAAAAATAATTTAAAAATCCCTAAATGTAACACCAGACACTATCAGCAAAATTTTATATACTTTGGGATAAAAAACTACAATAGTCTCCCTACACAAATTAAAGAGATAAAGGATATAAAAGAACTATAAAATAAATTAAATTAACACTCAGAAGCAAATATTTAAATAATATTATAGATTATAAATGCATATGTAATATTACAGTGTAACTCCCTCTCCAAGCACAAGAGCTAGTCTCTTTTTTGGAGAGGTGAGCGACTAAAAAATATGTAATTTTAATAATGTACAATACTCAAATAATTCGTATTATAAAAATTGTAAAAAATCACAAAATAAAAAATAGAAGGAAGGATACATTGTACAGGACTTAATGAATGCTCTTAATTATGTAATTAATCATTTTTTAAAAATTAAATGTTCAATAAATTCATGCCATTAAAGCTAATAAAAACATTTTTTATAACTGTTATTTACGGTAACACGAGTTGACAGCATGGTTGCGTTCGGATATTTTATATCATGGTATGGTAAAAACTCACACAAGCACGTCAAAGTAAACTAAAATAGATCTAAAAAGAAATAAATAATGTAACCTTTGCTAAATTTATTTATTATCGTGAACGATTGCTCGTAAACAGCAAAAAATTACTGATTTTTTTAAAAAGTGATTGTGTTAAGAATCTAATCTAAGATTATTTCTAATTTAAGTGTTTAATATATTATGTTCATTAAATGTAAATATATTTTTTTATAAGGTGTTGTTTTTCATTGAAAAAATTATAATTTTGGCAATACGGCGGTTATCATAGAACGCGGATCAGATACGCTTCCCGCAAACCCGCGTTATAACCGACTTACACTATAGGTAACTCTATAGGGTAGCCATCCTTCGTTTTTTTGATTTTTGTGAATATTTCCACTGCTATAACAGTGCTTTTGTTCTGAATCTGTTATTATATTATAATTATAATTAGACTTCTATGATAACGGAGAGTAACTGATGTTCATGAAAGAGAGTTGATCAGAAAGTGTATGGAACCTGGAGACCTATTTCTCCCAGCACTCCAATGTCTTCGTTTGAAGACGATATCGCAGAGTATGTGTGTATAGATGTATGCGTAAATGTGGCTAGATCAATATTTTTGAGTATGTTCTAATCTTTGGAGGAACCAATTACTGGGATTGATCCCCTGAGAGATTGTCATCAAGATATAGATGTCACACAGAGACAAATTGACGAATAAATAATTGAAATTTTCCAACATGATAACATATATACAACTACCAAAAATTTGATAGATGTGGTAGCATGGGTAAATAGGTGAACGTTACATTGTGTAAAGCCGATGACAGGTCGTAAGCCCTGATTTCTATACTTCCCATGTAAAAAGCTTCGTCTCTGTGAGACATCTATATCGTGGCTAGGCAGGTTGGACAATAAATACTAGTTACAGTTGATAGCGACAACGTCACAGTTGACACGTCTATTGCCGATTGAAGTGAAACAGGCTTGCTGGTCGGCTTCCCGCGCATATTTTTATTGTCGATATCTGAGCGGTACCGGCAAGATTACGTGGCTGGTGAAAGTTTATGGTTTCCATCCAAGTATTTGCCGGGTGCGTTCAAGAACCGCTAGTGGTTTTGTTGATTGTGAACGTAATAGACTACCGCAGATATCTTGGCTTTCCTTTTTTTTTGGCAACGTTTTCACTTCGTTCAGTATGTATTTGTGTCTTCAGCTAACAACACAGTTTGCAGCAATTAACGTAGAAAATGATTATTTGTGCATTAGATCGGCTTATTAGATCGGATCAATTATCAGGCTTGTAATGAAAAGTTTTTTCAGTTATTTTTTAAATGTTATAATCCGAAACAAAGTTATTTTTTAGACAGACCTTTGATCAGGTTCTCCAGCACCTACCTTTTTTGAAGTCGACCAGCTCAGTTGGATAGAACTTTTTTCTCTTTGGTCCCAAGTTTACTCGTGATTCGACTCAATGTATGCTTTTTAGTAGTCAGGGTATCGAAATAAAAAGATTTATATACAGTTAGTACAGAATGACATATATTCCAAATCAGGTATCACAAACAGAACATGGACAGTATAACATTCAGATATTTATGATATTAGTAAATATTTTCATATAATAACAGAATATACCATTTGACACGGCCAGATCGTGAGCAAATAATTTTTTTCTCTGGCTAGATTATTTCAAATGCATGCATGGAATATTTCTGTGTATGCAAAGATAGCTTATACTTTAATTTGATTCTCCCTATTTAAATAGGGGATAGGTATTTCTGAGTGTGCGGTATTAAGGCCGTCGCACCACATTTTGTTAAAATAATAAATGTATATTATGGATATCTGCGGATTCACTTTTTAATACATTCTCTGCGGTGGAATGCGGATTCACTTTTTAATACATTCTCTGCGGTATATCTGCGGATTTCACTTTTTAATACATTCTCTGCGGTGGTCGGTCAGATCTGACCCGGGTGTTTGTAAAAATATGAATTACGCCACAAATACTCTTTTAATGCTGTTTTCCTTCTACCTAATCTTTTATTAAACATTTACAAATAATTTGAGACACAAATTAATATTATTGGACCAGGTTCAGATGAAAAATTGATCCAAGGCGGTCGCTTTTATGAGATTGCCTCTCATCGCTCACGCTAAATTATATATTGTCAACCTTTAGACCATAGTTTTTAAAGCCTTTATTAATCTCCTTTCTAACGTTCCGTGGAGAGGGTACATAAAAGATTCCTGGAATTTGTCCGTGTATTGACACAGCACAGACAGCATTGAAAATCAGAGCGGTGACCATATTTTTTTAAGATACTTGTTTAATTTTCAAAACTGGGTTTTGAAACACAAATAAACTTTGATTTCATTAATCAATATAATTAGTTATGCACCGTAAATATTTTCTGTTAATTAAATTTAATTAAATGTTTTAAATTATTATGTGGTTACCCTACTCGTTTCTATAGTTACAGCCATGGCGCCGTTGTGCCCTTGTCGCCATGTGACTAGTGGTGCTCAGTAGGTATAGGTTGTGTAGATTAAGTTAACATACGTACTATAGGTATGTTGTACATAGGATTATGCACTTTTGTTTTACCTACATCTTTAGGCGAAATAAACCTGTCGTTTATACGATCCTAGCAATTATTTATTTGTAATTTTTGAGTACCTACTATTATATACCTATATTATTTTCAAAGTTTTACAAATACATTTTTACCCATATAAAAAGCAATATAAAAAATATGTGGACGTTTTTTAGAACACTTTTATGATTGTAAATGATTATTTTACTGTTTGAAAATCCTTCACGTAATCACTAATAATTATTAATTTTATTAACAGTTGACGTAGGTAATGGGTCTGCCAATTGTTTTTTGTTTTTCCCAAATTAAAAACAAATCCATTATCCATCTAGAATGCAAAGAACGATCATGAAAATAACACATAACAGAAAAATGGTAAAATTCGCGAATTAGTAAAAAAGGAAGTAGACATTTCAATGATTTGCACGCAGCTGTAAGCTAAGTTGAGTTAAGTTAACACATCATCTGCGGTGGTGGATAAGATCTGACACGGGTGTTTATAAAAATATGAATTACGCTACAAATAATTTTTTAATGCTGTTTTCCTTCTACCTAATCTTTTATTAAATATTTTCAAATAATTTGAGATACAAATACATGTTATCGGACGAGATTCAAATGAGTTATTGATAAAAATGTGAAAAAACGCTCAAAAACTGACCTAAGACAGTCGCTTTTACGGGATAGAATCTCAGCGCTTACACCGAAATATATATTGTCAACATTTTGAGCATATCTTTTACGGCAGGTAGACAAAAGATTCCAGATATGCGTCGATATATTGAGAGCCTGTTCAATTATTGTACGGATTTATATTGTTATTTGTTTTTACTTATTTTCGTCTGGCGGTCCCTAGACAATGCCAGTAATATAACTATTTGAGGAGCGTTGCGCCTACTTGTAAGTTTTATGACCCAGGCGGTTCCAAAACAGTTAGAAGCGAGTCGGCCATAGGGCAATTGTTATTTATATTTTTGACAATTATATTCTGACAATAACAAACAATTTGAACCACGGACGCGGTAGAAAGTGGCCCGAGAAATGTATGGACAAAAGAGGCCATTTTTTCCGCGTCACAAAACATTCCGCCCGGCACCCCGCGCCGCTGGATTCTCCCCGCCACTGCGCCAACGGACCGCCGAGTGGAGGGGGTAGCGGGCCGCTGCGAGACTCCGCCCCCGCCGGCGCGCAGACTACGCCACACATATTTTCCTGAATAACTAGATTTATAAAATTGTTTTATGTATAATGCATTATTTAATAAAAAGAGAATGGAAGGGGCGATCGCCCGGCGATAATATTATGCACCTCAAAAATCATTTAGGCATTGAAAACGAGTTTTCCAAGTTTGAGGTGCGATAATTAATTCCCCGGGCCATCGCCCCGGATAAGACTTATCAGGCATCGCGAGGAGCAATAAAGACTATAAGATAAAATACTCGCGGTGCCTGAGAAAGTGAAATTGTAAAGAGGAGATAAGAAATGCCGGAGAAATTCAGAGTCTGCCGTCCTCAACTGTGCGGCGAGAAAAATGAACAAAGTTTCGAGATCTCGCCGCCAGGGGGTGGCTGCGCTGGACCGCAGCGGGGCGGCAGGGGGACGGATCCGGCATTTTGATTGGAGGAGATCTCCTGGAGCCTGTAGCGCTCGTGGTATTGTTACATGTTAAATAAATAATGGTCCAGTGGCTGCAAAGAGCACTCTCGTCTCACTCGTCTCTCGCACCACTGGACTTGATAAGCAAATTACGACTTTTATTTCTCTCATCTTTGGACCTCTGCTATCATCACTACCACCGAATCTTCTGGCTTCCTGACTTTGCAACGACTTTGGATCACGGACCTGGAAATTCACACGACTTGGCTGCTACACTGGACGAGATTTTTGGACCCCCCTGGACCGCTGCACCACGCTGCAGACAATCTTCATCCGAGCTACCAGAGCGAACCGGCGAACCACCCTACAAATACAGTTCTTGTTTCCTGTACGAAACAGTACCTTTATAACCACCACATGCACACACGGTTTGCCAATACAGAATACCCGGAAAAATTTAATAGAAAAATTTAAAATTTCTAATAAACTATTAAATTCAAAATAACCATAAATGACCAAATTCGAAAATATTTAAAATTGGTATTTCAAAAATTCTAAACTTTTACATATCTTTGATTTCATTCATTTTTGAAAATATATTTTTTGTATAAATCCGAAAAAGCAGCCATATTCTCGCTATTAGCCAAAAATATTTATATATATATCTTTAGTGGGATCAATATTTTTATATTGTTTTAATGAAATATATACAGATCTGGCAAAAAAAACTCGCCGAAACCACGCCCTGTACTACTAGCGCTCCAACATGGAAATCGGCGAGTTATTTCTGCCGAAACCGGTTCATATTTAAAGAGTAGGTTATATGTTTTGATTATTCCATTCATATGAAATATAAAATGGATAAATTATTATCAGAAAAGAACTTGTGGATCATTTTTATCTTTTTATATTAGTAACAGAGTTTCTAAAGCAAACGGATATGTTTAAATAAATAATTTTATCTTTTTTTTTAGGTTTCGCAATTTAAATTTTCAACTTCCCCGTATTTTGTAAGAATGTTGATAATAGTTCGATTCTCAGAAGCGCTCGAATACTGCGGGTTACTGAAAAGTCAAGTTATCTGATAAACATGCTGCCAAGGCTCAATATTTTTGTTTATTAACCCAACACAAATATGAAAATTATATTTTACGTTTTTTTAAATTGACGCTAGAGACTGAAAATCTTTTTAAAAATTAGCGTTAATGAGGAATGATTTCATGGTCTGATCTGTAATGAAATCATTTTTAGATGGTGACTGTGAGAAGAGATGTTAGCTCCGCTCTCGTCATTCAGAGACAGCAGAACGAAGCTGAATGCGACCAGCAAACCAGGTACCAGCAACCCCCATCAGTCGTCAAAAACAGGCAAAGTACTGACTTTGTGCGAGAATAGATGGTGTATCGCACAGAATTATGAGGTCGCCGCGGTGACGCTAATTAAATGATATAAGTCACGAGTCAGAAATTTAAAGGTATAATCATCGGCGTGGCGTCAGAGAGACGTGGGATAGATTTTGGTAAACAATGAGTCATTTTCTTATAAAATACGCCTTGCTAATACAGTAGGAGAAATATGAACAAATTAATTTATTGTTTGTAACTGAAATAAAACAAGGTATTACGCATTATCGATTCTGTCGCCGTAGTATACTTAGATTAAACATCTTACGTGTTTCAATTTTTTTCTAACTCATTATCATCATCATCATCATACTCATTACTCATTACTTTATCTACCGACGTCTTGTAAGCGGCAGCTCCAGAAGTCGCATCAGATCTTAGTTTGCGCACCTAGTTTTAACCTCAACAATCTTAAAACCTTCCGAGCTAACTGCTTCATGTAACCTTACGAACTTTTATCCAAATTAGTGAACTTAACAATCAATCCTCAATCTGATTTCCTTAAGTACTAAGTTTGGAAATCGATATTTCCTTCATTTGATTTTAATAATTCTTGTTTTTTTTTTCATTGTAAATGTACATCATTACTCTTTAATTTTGATTTATGATCATCTATGAAACTGTTTTTTTTTCATATTAATTTTTGTGAAACCATGAATAAGTCAAAAATGTATATTATTTTCTAATGTGAGTTCGTGTCGCACTGATCACAGATCACCAAATATATAGACATAAACTAACGCAAATTCCTTGTCCTAAAATTTTCTTTTTGATCATTTTGATACCACTTACGCAACTAAATAGCTCAACGATTTTTTTTAAAAATATGATTAGATTGGAACGAAAATTTAAACGCTGTCAATATAATATGCATTGTTCCGTACAGGAAACAAGAAATGTATGCAGGAGTGGTTCGCCGGTTTATTCTTCTGGCGGTGGCACAGGCGATATTTGTGCAGCGGTGAGTAGGGTCAGTCCAATATGTCCAAATCATTGTCCAGTCGTAACAGCCAGTGTTCAAGAGAATGCCAGGTCTAATCCGGGTGGAAGCAAGGTCAAGGCTAGGTAGATAAATAAAACTCAGCATGTTCACTACAACAGCATGGTGGCGAGAATCACGGTTTATTTATATCCTACCACCAGGCTCTCAGCCTTACACAGGACAGATGAGAGCGGGCTTACAGACTAAGCCCCACCTCCATGCAATCCGGCACGTCTATCGTGGCCAGTCGAGCGGCGCAGCGCTCGGGCCGGCAGATTCCACTTTGCGCTTCTATTTTACTATGTAAAAATGCAATATTATAGCTAGAGTCATCGCGAATGTTTTATTATCATATCCGCCCGCAATACCTCACATATTTTAGGTTTGGGCGGTCGCTCGGGAATTTTTTTTTTCATTTTAAAACGAGAAAAATACAGTGAAATACTTCAAAGCAGGTTATATTCAGTTGCGGGCAACAGCCCCACATTGTTTACACTGTTATTGTCGTTATCACTCATTTGGGGAGCTTCGCACCCCTAGAATTAATTTTGCTTCTGGTCTGGCTCCGAAAAATACTATTTTCAGGCTGCATCCCGGCATAGCTCCCGAGAGTGTGATCCTGTGTAATGTAAAAAAATATGTTTTGTTTACACAAAGATTTAGTTTTCGAAAAATAAATACTTTTACTGTTGCATTAATGTGTAATAAACTATCGGATTTATATTTCCATTAAGAATGTGTGTAGAATGCCCCCCGTCCCGCAACTAATGTTCCAAACCCCTCAGGAGAGATGAATGAAACGATAGATGTATTAATTTGAAAAAGTGTAACATAATAGTTTCAAAAATTTGTCGTCAAAAATAATGTCGCTGTGGCATAGTTGAAAGTAAAAAAGATCCAGATTCGAATTCCGGTAGCGCAACAATAATATTTTTTTGATAAAATTGATTTTACATGCATATCTTTATAATATTAATACATTTAATTAATGTTTAATATAATATACCAATTAACAAATAAGTCCAACAAAAGCACACCACCTAACAAATGCAGATCGAACAAATATATCAAATTACAAAACGCTCCACCTCTGGGTACATTGTGTTTGGATAATGAAACGAAAATAGCTCGATCAAACCGAGCAGCAGGCACACGTGCATACATATGTAAGGAAGTAGGAATATTTTTGTGAAGCAAAGTACGCATTCATCGCTTTCAATTTATTTATCGAATTTATCCCATCAAAATTTCACACTAGGGTCACACATTACGTCACCTAAGCGCCAACACATACAACAAGAAAAATACCGTATCAAGTACCTAGGAAACACAATACATAACAATCTCAAATGGAAATAACATATTACTAATCTCACAAAACAAAATAAGGAAAACTTTACAATACATATTTTTAAGACTCGGATACATCTTATCAACTAACAAATCTGAAAAGAATATATTACGCGTTTGTACCGTCACATTTAAAATACGGTATTATTGTATGGGGAGGAACATATAAAACTTCAATGTCACAATTAAAAATCACTCAAAAATGATAATAAATAATAAAAATTATTCTAAAAAAAATAATAAATAAATAATTCAAATTTTATAAACTTAAAAATCAATTACATTTTAGAAGTGAATTCCGATCTACAATATATAGAGATCAAATTGATATCCCAAAACTAAAATATACCGCAACTCAAAATAACTATATTTATTGAGACATCAAATTTTTTAAAAATCTCCCCATCACAATTAGAAAAATTACGGACTATCATAAATTTATATCTGAAGTAAAAAAATATGTACACAACTGAAACATAAATTAACTCGTATATACTCTTTCTCTATACACGAGTCTTACTCTCATAGAGAAGAAACAATTGTTATATATATATATCTACTGATTATTCAAAATTGTATTATATTTTCGAATATTAAAATAAAAAAAATATATATAATTGAATTTGAATGTTCGCGGGGAATCGTTCTATATCACTAGTTTCACGATAGCGTCCAATATGGACGTGAAAATCAAAGAAATTTAATCACCATATATCATTTGTAAGCTCCCTGTCAATTGCGCACAAGTCAAGAGAATCGTACCTAAGTTCAACTCAGTTTCAGTTTAGAGAGAATCAATTGCACTTATTTACAGCACTAGAAATGTAAGTAATACTAATTAATTAATTAATTGTATAAAAATCATTTAAAACTAGTGGCGATTATTTACCACAGTGACTATATCATTTAAGTTATAATCGCTTTTTGTTTATTTTTTAGTACCTATCTAATCCTAATAAACCTTAATATACCTTTTCCGCTCTAACCAACTACTACTTAGAAATTTCGCCGACGTGAGGCCAGATTGCATTTCAACGGGGACCTGTCAACACGCGTTCTGATCGGTCGAGAAACGGACCACGAAAAAGCGGTTTTCTACATGCCTTGAATGTGATATCTCCGTTCTTCACTACAAAAGTGCGAGTCAAGTGGATATGTAAATTGACCTCCAACTCAGAACCGATCTGTCATTATTCCTTTCTGAATCCAATTCAGGTTGCGTCAACTAAACCGGTACTTTAAATCGATCCAGTGCACGAGATCATCAGACATGCACATCATTGTGAAATTGTGTCTTTGGAGATAAGATAAGTGCCCAACATATTTACCCAATATATCTCAATTGTGGATGGTAGAAAATTTGGTCTTAGGAGAACACATTCTTATTGTGAAGTTGTAATTATTCAGAACATAGGTCTGTGATATTTTAAATATGAATTAAATATATCAATTAGAAAAATATACATATAAAATATTGTTGTTGCGCCACCGGTATCTCCCCGGATCTCTTTCCTAACCGGGGAAGGTGCATTATCCAACTATGCTACAGTGACAAAAAGGTAACATATAGGTTCGAGAATTGTCGCTAAAAATATTCAACACAGAAACGGAATATCAATAACAAACAAAGATTAAAACTCGAATACTTGTACACAAGCTTGCTAATGGTGATATAAAATCATCTATGTACAAACAAACAAATATATGATGCCCCATATACAACATTTCCTGTATGCCGCATTTAACAGTTAAAAATAAAACACCCGAAAGCTCTACTTGCAACAATTCCACGTTATTTGTATGTAAGAAACACGTATCCTAGAGTTTATTTTAAGGGTTTATAGCAGGAAGGCGGAAAATCAGCCGGTTAATATTTTGTAACCAGTTCTCTTGAATAAATCCAAGTTGAAACATGTTGAGTTTTTACTGACGGAGTACATCCTGAACTCATTCCCGCATGTCTCTACAAATCATTAGTTATCACTCAGTCGAAATAACATACATACAAACATACTTCAGTACATAATAATTATACAATGAAATCACAAAACACAAGACAATTGAACATTGACGGATATTATAAAATAAGTGACAAACATACTAAGATGTACACAGACGTAACATGCACAAATAAATGTAATTAAAAAAAAGTCTAAATGGTAAAGGTAAAAAATAATTTTTACCATTTTTAAAATTCTCATATTTGTTGTGTAATCATAAGATGTTCCCACACTTCAATTTCTGATGTGTCAAAAGCTTCTTCATTTTCCCTTCAGAAAGAAGATATATGAAGATCAATGGTATCTTGGAGTTATTGAAGAAGTAAACATCGAAAATAATGACTTCAAAGTTCATTTTTATAAGTAAGCTGGACCATAAACATCTTTCAAACTTGCAAGTGATGACAAAACCTGGCTACTTATGAAAAATATTCCAAGGAATGATTCCCTCAATTGTGTAAATAAATCTCTCTGGTCATTGTTCAGTCACTTAGGTAGGGTGGCAAACCTATTCAAAATGTTTTAGATATTTTCCAAGCTTTCGTGTTATCTTTAAATTTCCTTAATCTGTACATACAGATTGTCATATATCTTGTAACAGTTCGTTATAATATGATCCCACCCCTAGAAGTCTAAAGATCTATGGTCATAAATTCTGTGCAAAGTGCCGATCACACACGAAACGGAAGGCTCCAAGATATTTATTAAAATGTAACATGTATTTATCAACAAAGGGTAAATATAATCAATAGTAAAATTTATGTAAATCTGTAGTTTGGTTACTGTAGGTGTGAGTCTTCGTAATCTTTTAAATTACAGGAACTCGTCCCTTTCTTGAATGGCGGTTTCGGCATGATGACGAGGAATGCCCTGCCCTAATGCACCGTTATTCAAGTCTAATAATTTTAAAATACTATAAGATATATAAAATATATAATCGAATAGTATGTTATTTTTCGTCACTGAAAATTAAGGAAATAACACGCACAGCAATGTGACCTGCTAGTTTTCTGCTTTCTTCTTCAATATGACCTGCTAGTTTTCTGCATTCTTCTTCAATATGACCTTCTAGTTTTCTGCTTTCTTCTTCAATATGACCTGCTAGTTTTCTGCATTCTTCTTCAATATGACTTGCTAATACAGTGGTGGGATAACTAAACAGTAATATTAAATTATATTAGTTTATTTTCTATTAATTATTAAACTTTGTATTGTTTTCCTTTTGTTTTAGAATTACGTGAAGCGACACCGTATACCTGTTTTGCACTGTGACAAATGCCTAGTATTAAAATATGAAATAAATAATAAGTTGGTACACATTAATTAGTAATCACAATGCTAGCAAGATAATTTTACTCCAATATTTCATTGTTTATATATAATTTTTGGCTGAAGGACCAGAAATGTACACGCTCTTGCCGAAGGACCAAATATATTAACGAAAGAGACACGAATGAAAGGACGGATGGAAGGAATTAGGGGCCAGAACAGAAAAAAGGAATGGGAGGACTCAAGGAGAAACACGACCACTAAAGGTGATCCCTTTATCTTGGATTTCTTCTTTCACTGACTTACGAAACACGTAACGGGTGTTTCTTTTAGAGGTTTTTTTTTCGAATTGGCAACACTTATTCCAGCGACGGCCAATTTTACAGCTGATTTGTGCTCAGTTTGGTTTGCCATTTCACCACGAATAGACTTACGCCAGAACAACGCTTGAAAATTGCGCTACTTCCATTTTACGGGCGACATTATCGTTCATCCGAACAATTAATTTGAGTAACCGTGGATCGTTTTTGCACAACGCGTATAAAGATACTTAGTTTAATGGTAGGTGATTCCAAGAAGAGGCACATTAGCTCTGTTGTTTCCTTAATGTGCCTCTTATCCCAGCATGGACATCTCCATATTGTCTCTTTTATTACATTATCGAATAGCGGCACGAGCCATGTTCATACAAAGTAAGGCTGGAGTAATTTTGATACAATAAAAACGCAAAGTTTGGTTCCCTCCGATAATTGATCTTTCAGACAGTTGTTCTCTTGGACAGTTGATCCCTCTGCCATTTGTTCCCCCGGACAGTTTATCTCTCTGCCATTTGATCCCCCGGACAGTTTATCTCTCTGCCATTTGATCCCCCAAAGCTACTTCAAGTACCTTTTTATATTAGTAAATACCAGTATCCGTAAATGTTACAAATAGGGTGGGAGCAAATTTTCATAATTATTGCCCTCGTACAAAATTATATATAATTTCATATAATTAAGAATGTTTTCATATTTACGATAAATCTTTTTTCTGTCGCCATTTATGATCTGAAATTTAATATTGATTTCCCTGAAACAGCACAAGTTGTAGTTAAATACTCGAAATGTTTCTACATGGTGACATATATACAACTTACAAAAATTTGATAGATATGGAGGTTGATTTTGGATGGAATGGTGAATGTTACATTGTGTAAAGTGATTATTAAAGCCAGCCAAAGACAGATCGTAAGCCCTGAAATTACCCACACAATACAATATAAATAGATTTGTCTCTGTGAGATATATATAATTTGTTTAATAACAATATTTTGAATCGTTTAATTCAAATAAATTACGATTTTATAATTATTTTAAGTTTTATAATATTTTTTTAAATTTGCTCCCACACTATTTATAACATTCACGGATGCTGGTATTTACTAATATAAATAGATACTTGAAGAAGCTTTGGGGGACTACGATTTGGACCTTGAATTAGACCGAGCTACAAGAGTGAACGGGCGAACCAACCCCTGCAATACAGTTCTTGTTTTTCTGTACAGAACAGTAATCAATTCTCCTGCATTATTTACTATTACATCCCAACGTACTGACAGTTTTTTTTAATTTCATACTTGAAGAAATTCAGTGGTTTAGAGATTAAGTCAAGACAACATTCAAGAGAAGCGTTATTAATGGAGAATGGATGAACAAGATACGGAGAATACGGCGGATGTGGAATAACCTTTCAACTGAGATCTTGAATAGCCGCCATTGTAATCTTTCCAATAAGCGGACGGGCATTATCATGCTGAAAAATTATTAATGCTATCTTCTCTGTTGTATTGAAAATAAATACTACAAACATATGTATAAAGCCATTATATTATTACAATCTTAAATTAGTCTTACATGTATTATACAGGTGTAAGAGATATAGTCCACAATATTTTATGGCTGGATACCTGACTAAATTACGGGTCGAAAATGTCCCACGAATATGTGCAAAATTTGCACTGTTACAGAAAATATTATTATTATAAAATAGTCTGGCTGCTCGAATTACGATAATTTTTTTTTTGTATTCAATTTATGATTTGGAATTAATCAAATATTTCAGTAAAACGAAATAATTGCACAATTAAGATTTTTTTTAAATGCTTATGTCTCCGAGATGATTAAAATTAGGTACATATCACTCCAACATTTTCTACTCGCAATATAGTCAGGTATCCACCCATAAAATATTGTAGAATAAGTATGCTATGTTATATCTAATAATAAATAAACCAAATTTTGAATCTTTTTTTCAGATCGTGTATTCCATTGCACTTTATTAATTATTTGATAATATTTTATTCCGGAAGTTAGAAATGACAATGACGCCATAGTAGGACAGCACTGAAAAAGTAATCACAGATATATTACCGATTTAGTCAGATATTTATTTTAAAAATAACAAATTTGTAAAAAACACTTTGATTAATATATTATAGATACGTTATAATTATTGAATACCCTATTATGACGTTATAAATCAGTGTCACGTACGAAATTGCCCCGTCACGTATTTTATTGTCAAGCACTACGAAATTCACAAATAATTACCCTTACGTTGGTATCACATTCTGTTTCTGAGGTTATAAAAACATGGTTCGTTTTAAAAATCATTGAGAAAGCTGTCATATTTGGGCGGTTGAATAGCCGCGACCAGCGTTACTAAGATGTAGCTGTGTGCGATTCACTATAACCAGAGGGTACATATTTTATGTTATTCAATAACTAGTGCACAATTTACTATTATTTTGTTATTCTATTCGCATGGTAAATAATCTTTACAGGAAACAAGATGTTTCTCTTTGGTTTCGGCTTTTGGATATTACCTTTGATTTGTATCATTGGTTTCGACTTTGATTTAGTCGCCTCACTGTTGGCGACATTTTTCTGACATGATGCGATCTTAACTTTAATTTTTTTAATTTTTCCCAGTTTAGGATGAAGGCAGAATGTGACGAAAATATTGTGGGTATGTGTTGCTGAAATAAAGAACCCGCCAAGCCGGTGAAAGGTAAGATCGCAGGTCTCTACCTCCACATTATACATAACGATCATTTTTTAAAGACAAAACGTCAAACCATTATTCGCAACGTTTCAATGCGTTAGTTATAAAAATAATTGTGGGTTTTCATTTAGATGGAAGAAAATTCATGTCATAAAAAGCGATACTTACTAGACTAGATTACTCATTTAAAACTTACGTGATCCAAATATTTGCAATGTTAAAGTTTTCACCCCGATAGCGTGCTTCCCTTCTGTCATCAATAAGGTAACCCAGACAAGGGTTAGAATTGCATACACAGCGAGTCCAGCAAAAGCGACCACGACCCACTTGTTGCGGAAACAGGAAATTCTCTGAAACCAAATAAAAACAAATTATTTTCAGTCAGTGGCGGCAAAGATTTTTCAGGATAAAGGTTAACACCGTGAACTATCTGACATCGACTGAAATAGTTTACCATATAACCAGTGGCATGCAGTAGGCTTAAACTTAGGTTATGCTGTTACCGATGACGTTTACGCAACTATACGGAAACCGGGTGCGGTTATCTCCGTCGCATATACATATACCATATTCTAGATACATGTCAAAATCCAACCATCAACACTATATATAAAACCACCGAATAAATCCAACTAGAATGCAAAAAGAGCAATGTGATATCCACTAAATAACGCTGCGTACAAGCATTGACGTCGGAAGAATCTCAGGACAGGAAAGAATAGACACACACCACAATCCGGATTCTACTGACACCTCTAACGATGTGAACTGTACTTTTTAATTTACAATTTCGTCAAGGTTCCGACACACGGTATATAGAGGGAAGTATAACCGTACTGGTTCAAGGTCGGCGGCGTGACCGGGCGGGAAAGGCACAGTGAATTATTTTCGTTCAATAATTAATGTATTTATACACCAAATATATATATGTCTCAAACATGTTCTATATTATAAATAAAGTGAAATGGTCACACAAAGCTAAAAGAATTTTATGTCAAAATATTTAGATTTTTCATGGCTTCATGAAGCCGTTCCATGACAATCTTACCTTGTTAGCACCGACAAGTATAATCACTCCATATATCCCAGACAAGATCCCACCCACAATTTGCAAAATAAAATTGACTTCACAGTAAATTAAGTCATCTTCTTCAAAAATACGAGGCGAAGAGATGCACACTATAAGCCATAAAATTAGAATGGCGACTCCGCTAGTCTGTAACATAATAATTATAATGTTTAATTGAGTCGCAGACATTCAATACAATAAATCGTTCTTCACCAGCATGTATACCTGCGAGCTCTGGTCGAAATACAAGTAAGTGACGTATAACCGTCTCCGAATTCAGTATAACAACTCATACACAATACTGTTTGGATTGGCGCGTTATTGCAGCGCTTCTACAATGTTTGCTAAAGGCCGTATACAAGTATTCGTTCCGCTTCTGAGACATCGAGTTGCTGGCGTAAAGCTGCTGCTGGAGCTCAGCACCAACTCTCTGGTGCAAGCGGCGCTCTCATGGAAAGCTGGTTTCCTGACCAGAGAATGGCAGCGCCTACAGAATAGCTACATATACAACAATGGCCGTGACTGAAGTAGTTATATATGTAATATTTATGTTTTGTGTGTATATATGTGTGAACTTTTTACTTTTTATTAATTTTAATTTAATTTATTTTCCTTCGTTTTCTTTTTCATAGCATTAAATTTATTTCATAACCTTAATGTATAACATAATATGTATTATCTCTAAGGCGAATCAGGTTAAAAAAAAACCTGACCACGCTGGAATAAACACATTATTATTATTATTATTAATACCAGCTATAACACTTTTTAATAATATCGAAAATCAAGCAAAACCGCCATACTTTAATTCCAGATATTATTACTCTTTTTAAATAATTTCCTAATTTCTTTCATCTATAATAAAGTTATTATGTGTCTACGTGAATTATTGTAGTAATTTGAATCAAAATATGTATTTCAGTATGATGAAAAGAAACATGACACTTCCTTACTTTAACATTATACCTAATTTTTACTAGCATAATTTAAAAATGATACGTAATGATGGGATAAGATCCCATGGACTGTATCGATTAACAATGACAACTATGAATTCGCCAATCATCTTTTAGAAACAAACAATTCTTTTGACATTATCAAGGGTTTATAAATTATACATACAAATACTAGGGGTCTACAGTTAGATAAAATCGAAATTTTAGAAATTAGGAAAAATGTTAATAGCAAGCGAAATATTATAAATAGCCAAATCTTTTTTGCAAATAGTCACCCTTTTAATTTATTTTCACATTAGTTCTTACTTATTCACCACTTTATAGTTTTGTTTTTATCTGTGTGTGTATTTTTATTTTCATTATACATTGTTTCTTAAAAAAGATACCATTGGTTTCGAAACATGTTGATTTATCAATGAATAATGGTATTTTATATTTTTATTATTTATATTTTTATAAATCATTGTTACTGTATCCAGCCATTCTATGAATTTGGTCCCCATTTCCAAGGAGCATTCGCAACAGCTTTCCTCAACCTTGCAGATCTGCATTTTGTGTTGATTCTTGGCAAATCTTCTGTAAAATAAAATAGAAACACACTTTAATTACGACACCCCTGAAATCGACAACACAATCCAAACCAAAAGTTTCATTTTATTTTTAAAGAGGAATATTAAATATGTACATTTTTTGTATTATAACAATTATAAACAGTACATTATATATGATTCAAATTCATCGTAAAACTTTCAATGTAGCTTAATGGTATGGTCATTTTCTTTTCAAGAAAAAGATCAGGGTGTGTATCCCGGTAATATATATTTTTTTCTGTATTTCTTTCTAATTAACTCATTTAATTCAATTCACAATAATTTCTAAGTAAATATTTTTAACAGATTATTTAATGAAAATTTTTAGTAAGTTTTTATCGACTCAAATCAGCGACATAACGCTGACCATTAAATTGTAGTCATATTCCTCAAACGTGTATATTACATTGTTCTATGTTTGAATAATAGTGGGTTTTCAGAATTTACTAATCATTTGATAGAAAATGGTTATGGTTTTGATAAAAATTTGGGATTGTCTATTTTGCATGTAAACGGTGTTGGTCGTAAATTAAATAATTTAGAATCGTTGGAAATAAACAAAGCGTGTAAAACTAATCAAAAAATTATAAACAACCAACTAAATTTAACCACAAGTCCCATTCTAAAATTTTTTCAAATTATAATTCATTATATAATATTTTGAAATAACTCATGTGTTACGAGATGTTCTCACTTTTTTTGGGCTACCCTGTATATATACATATTTAAATCATGCATTGTATTTGTAATTGTATCAACAGTTGTTCTAACAATATTATTAGAACTTATAAAATACGATGAGACTAGAATCGTTTATGCATTTATAA
This sequence comes from Eubasilissa splendida, assembly GCA_031772225.1. Taxonomy (NCBI): domain Eukaryota; kingdom Metazoa; phylum Arthropoda; class Insecta; order Trichoptera; family Phryganeidae; genus Eubasilissa; species Eubasilissa splendida. The sequence goes on from CM062859.1 coordinate 27,140,227, forward strand.
AACAGCCTTGAAAGAGAAAATTTTGATACAAAAAAGTAAATTTTGATTAAAATGTCAGGTTATTCCAAGGTCACGGTCTGCTGGAGAAACTTATTTTAAAATTTAAAATATTTTTTATAACGTTGTAGCCCTTATAAGCCATGTTCTATGTTAGAATCCCTTTTAAATGTGAAAATATTAATATATTTCAGATTATTAATATCAAACATACTGTTTACATATATAACAAATAATACATAGGTTTAACATATAGTACTTACTAGCTAAAAATCACCAGAAACGTCAATATTAAAGGGTTAATATTACAGAGCTACACACCTCAACGAAGTATTTTTCAAACTAAATTAATGTATAATGTATACAAAAATCGTAAACGTATATTCCCAGAGAAACGGGATCGAGTGAAATAAAAACAAAATTAACAGTATTATAAAAGGGATGGCAGAATCACTCGACCAATTATCAATCTGCATCTTCACGAATTGCACCTTTCTGTGACCGTCGCACTACGACATAATAATCTTGGCACATTCCATCTGTCTATTCTAAAAGATGCCCAACTCAATTGAATGCGTCTATTTATTTCCTATACAAACTTAATGTTGTCTGAATGTCTGATAACCTTATCGGTTCTCTTCTCCTGTTCATTTACTATCATTTTGGCCTTATGGCCAAAGTTTGGAAGAAATCTTGAGATATTTTTTCCAGGTCTAATCTAATCCAAATCTAAGACATGTTTTGAGTATGTCCAAATCTTCGTAGGAATCAATTAATAAAATGTTATCCCCTGAGAGACGAAGCTAATATTTTTAGTATGGAAGTGTTGGGGATTACATGGCTTACGACCTGTCATCGGCTGGCGTGAGTGATCACTTGACACAATGTAACATTCACCAATTCTACCCATGTTCGACTACCACACATGTCAAATTTTTAGAAGTTGTATATACGTTATCATGTTGGAACATTTCAGTTATTTATTATCAACTATGCTGTCACCATATAAGTTTTTTTTTTTAATTTTGATATTCATTCTCATGTAACAGTATAGATGTCGCTGAAGCTGAGACTCTTTTTTTTCGACCGAAGTATTTATGTGTATATATGAAATTTATCCGAATTATTAACATATATACAAGAAATACATCTGAAAAGGCAGTATTTTTCAATTTTTTATCTTCCCATATAAATAAAAATAATAACTTCGTTTCTGTGAGACATTTATATCCTGAGGTGAGTTATTCATTCTCCAATACAGATCACTTCTTCAATATATAATATTTTTAACATAAACTTTTTTTAAAATTAAATTAATCAGCTAGAAATATATATATATATATATATATATATATATATATATAGAAAAATCTATTTATCGAATAAATATTTTGTTTCTTCTATATTTGCAAAATTACTTTGTGGCCTCATTTTATATAAATAATTAGACATTAGACACTATTTATTAATTATTCAACATATTTCGATACCTATGACATTTTCTTCAGGAGACCATGTATACTAAAATTAAAAATACAAGCACGTATAAAAACAAAACTATAAAGTGGTGAATAAGTAAGAACTAATATGAAAACAAATTTAAAAGGTGACTATTGCAAAGGGGAAAATTTCAAATTCAACCAGCTTTTTACACTAATTACAAATGAGATAATTATAAATATATAATAACAAGGATAAGTATGATATTAAAAAAAAAATTTGTAATGATTGCAATTATTTTTATATAGGTAAAACTTACATAAATTTTGATATTAGAATTAAGCAGCACTTAAGACGCCTAAATAGCAACAACTATTCAGAATTTTAAATCACCTTTTGGAAACAAACCATTCTTTTGATATTAACAAAGATTTAGAAATTACACGTACAAATACTAGGAGTTAGATAAATTTGAAATTTTAGAAATAAGAAATGCTTGTATTTTTAATTTCAGTATACATTGTTTCCTAAAGTAGATACCACAGGTATCAAAACATGTAGAATAATCAATAAATAGTGGTTTAAACAAAGTATTTTGGTTTTCAAAGGTTTTCAAATTTTTTCTACATAAATACTGTCTATTGCAGATGTTTTCATGATATTAAGATCAAAATTGTGAATCCTGGTGTGGGCCGAGGAGTCTTCCTTCATTTCTTTCCCATTTTCCTATTTCTCTTTTTTTCGATAATTGCGTTAGCCCTTTTCCGATAGCAAATTTCCCCTGCACAGTGTATTTTTTGGCGCCATTTTCCTTAATCATAGACTACGGTTTCCCAGTGTTCAGGAGTTATATCACATCTGCTCAGATTCGGAAAACTTTGCCTATTCTGTCTTCTTTTTTTGTAAGATAATTGCGCAAATATCACTTATTTTGCAGACTGTGTATCATCCATACCAATAACTTGCCCATAAGTTGGTTCTTCACGATCGTGATTTAGATACTAGTGTAAGGTGTAAGGGTATTGGTTGTAGATTAAGATTATTACAGAGGCGGTATATAGTTAAATGCGCACATGTGGTTGAACGCTGGAGTGGCTCACCCAAGACGCCGATGAAAGGACGGCGTGCGGAGAGGTGATCGACTAGCTTCGTATACTCGACCGTCACGATGTATGGTGTCTGCTGATTGGTCGGTTTGGTTCGGGCCCTATATGGTTGTTAGGTGAGTCCCAACACGGCCATGTCTGTGTTGATCACCACACTGGGAATATTTGCCCCCTCAAGTATGTTATTGTCTTTAAGAGAAATTTAACAAAATTTGATTTTTGATTTAAAAAATATTTGGGATATGAACCTAGACCTCTTTCTATCCATTTCTGTCCATCCCGGTAGCAACTAAATATTTATTCGATAAATAGATTTCGAATTGATTAATTTAATTTGTATTATTAATATATTGTACACTCAATTTTATATAGATATAACCGGTAACAAGTATACTGAGAGTTTGTGTACAATAATAAAGTCAATAATGGTAATAGGAAAATGATCTATTTAGGCTATTTATCGAATGGACTCTACCAAATAGATCTTGAAACTATGCTCCCAATAGCGATGAAGATGGCATGATCAAAATAATACTCAATGTATCAGAATATAATATCATGCCAGGCAGTGGCGTATCTACAAAAAATGGGACTCAATGCAGAATAAAAAAAAAGTATATAAGACATATGAAGTACTGCATGGTTTATCCGATTAATAGTAAGAACAATATTCATTTCTTGTCTCATATAAAATTCACACTTTTATGGAAAAATATACGTGGTCTTTAGACATGCGATTTAAAAAATACTTTTCACTTTACGGCGATGATATAAAGGTTGTTTTTTAGAGGTTTCTTTTTCGTATTGGCAACACTTTTTCCAGCGACAGGCAGTTTGACAGATGAAACCTGATTTGTGATCAGTTTGGTTTGCTATTTCATCGAAAATCGTGGTTCAGTTTGCGAAATTTACCGTGCGCTACGTTCATTTTACGGTTGACATTAATGATGAGCTCAAAATCACGAACTGTGAGTCAATCACTGATATTTTTGAATCACACTCACTATCAGTGATTGACTATCAGGTAATATCGTGATTTGTGATTCTTTTTTTGTTGATGTTAAATATTCAACTGATTTTCTGACGCCGCCGTCCAAATCGATTATCACTTAAATCAGCGCCATCTATTAGAATCTGTTGTTGATAATGTTTTTGCTAACTTAATACTTTTATTGTTTTTAATTTTTTACAAGATGATTATTATAATAATAATAAAGTTAAAAACTTCTTTGTGTTATAATTGGTGTGATTATATTTGAATAAGCTTCAGGATAATTTATATTTTAAATTTTATAAAATTGTTTTAATATAATACTTTCTCTTTTTATATGGGATTATAGAGTTAACATTTTTATGAACCCATAATTTCGTTGTTATCTGAATCATGACGTCATTATTAAACAAGCACAATCTTATAATTTATTTTTATTTAAAAAAAAAAAGATTATTATAAGTTTCTTTAAAGTTTTTTGTTATAAATTATTATTTTATGATTTTTTATTTTATAAGTTTATTATTATAATTTTTTTATTATAAGTTTATTTTTATAAATCATTTATATTTTTGTATAATTTATTAATATATAATCATATTATATATTGTCTTTAATATTTGATATACGAGTATCAGTGATTCTATCCGTGATCGAAATTGGTTTTGTAAATTGTGATCGCGACTCACAACTCACGCTTTGCGGCCGCACTGATATCAGTGATTCTTATCTGTGATTTGGCGCAAGTGCATTTGAGACGTAAATATTTATAAAGGAATGAATCAGCGCCATCTAGTACATTCTGCCAAAACGTTTTACACATATTAGGTGAGAATTTTAACGAAAAATAAATTTACATTTTTTAAAGCGTTTTAATTATCTGTGCAATGATATTAAATTAGATTTATATTAATTATTTATGCTAGAATACGTTTTTTACGCAAATTAAGTTTTAATAATAGAAAAAAATACGTAATTTTTTTTTATTTCGTGTATCGTGATATCGTGCGGCGCATACGCATTAATAATGAAACTGTGATCACAGTCATAGTTTTCAATCACTGATATTATCAAATAACAATCGCAATCACACCAGTGAGTGAAAAGTAGCATTTTTTCTCATCACTAGTTGACATAACATCCATCCGAGCAAATAATTTGAATAACCATGGATCGTTTTCTAACTGGATACGAAGAGAGCTGTTGTTTCTTCAGAAATGATACCGGCCAGAACGTTACAGTCAATGGAGAGCGCTGCAGATCCACGATTATTGACTTTTTCATCCCCCTATTGAATGGCATTAATGTGGAAGAGCTGTGGTTTCAACAAGACGGCGTGACATGCCGCACAGCGCGCGCCACAATCTATTTATTGAATGTAACATTCGATGCGCGCATAATTTTACGTGACGGACCTTTGAATTGGCCTTGAAGATCATGTGATTTAACATCTTTAGATTATTTTCTGTGGGAGTATGTGAAATCACTAGTCTACGTCGATAAACCAGAGACGATAGATGTCTTTGAAGCTAACATTCGTCGCGTTATTGCCGATATACGGCCCCAGTTGTTCCAAAATGTAGCCCAGAATGCATTCTTTGGGGAATGATTATCCGGAGGTAGTCAACATTTTTAATGTTAATTTAATTATTTACAAGACTACACTATTGCAATTTTTTTATCTCACCTCAATGGTGATGGATAAATTGCTACTTCACATTTTATGTAAAATTTAATTTTGATTATGTAAAAACATGGTGACACTATGAAATTTTTTTTCTTTGTGTATTGCACTTCTGTTGCAATTTCACAAATTCTGTTAGTGCCTGAATAGTGCGTGTATTATAATAAATAAATATTTGACTTCCAGATTACGCTTTATTCGAGCCAGTCACGTGTCCACATGCGCGAAATCATATTTAAACACTAATGGCATAAAATTATCTTTCCATTACCATGATTATTTTTATGTTTAATTTAATTTAAAAGTTCTATGCCTCTAAAATAAAAACACCCTTCTTAGCTAATTTTTTCACGTTTTTGTAATTTTTCAATTAATTCAATTCTTACTTTAGATTACCACTAAAGCTTGGAAATGTATCGATACTTGCAGATATATCAATGGATTTAAGGCCACGTACATTTTTGGACCCCTGTCTAACGTGGGCCCCAATGCACTGCATTAACATAGTAATGCAACTGATCGCAGGATCTAGTCGTAATATATTTTTTTCTTACACCCTGCACACTGCTATTAACGAAACAATGACAGAAACGCAGGTATGATGCAATTCGAATTGAATTAAAGAGAGGAATATTATCAAATGGATCTGGCCTATCTTGATTTCGATTCAGGATTGAACGTTGTTTTCACCTCCAGTTAACTCGCATCTTTTTAGTGAAGAACCGAGATATCACTGCACTTCCGGAGCTGTTCAGAAAACCGCCTCTTCGTGGTCCTAGCGTTATGCACGACGCTGCTTTCGGATGATAAAAAAACACAGATCTTGACAATTCGGGGTCGGAAGGCAATCTGTCCCCCCGTCAGCGAAATCCTTAAGTAATCTTTAGAATCTCTTGGCTATCAATCATAATACTATATCAAAGGATCTTCTGCTCTTTTTTAAGAGTGCAGTACGATAGAATGAGTCTAATAAGTAGTGTTTATACGAGGGAGTGAGGAAATATTAGACTTAGGAAGGGTGGAAGAAATACGGTTGAGGGTCAGGAATAGGGACTTGTTCCAGACCAGAAGAACACCGAGAACCAGAAAACGCGACCCACCTGTGAAATGCTCCTTCCGTTATTTGGATCTTCTTCTATTGGTTCTACAACTCTTCTGGCTCACTTCTGGCTGACAGAGCACGACCTTTTTCTGTGTATTGTCTATGGTCTTGGACTAGTTCAGTTAATGTTTGCTGTTGGAGTGCATTAGACTGTTAAGTTGATAAGTTATCTTCCTGCCGTGTGGAAATGATAAGTTGAACTGTGAATTTGACGTCCTGCTATTGAGCTCTTCAGACTTCGTGAATTATCGTCCTGCTATGTGGGTTTGATAGTTGAACTGTTCATCTTGCTATTGTGCTTGTGTCGTAGCCACTTTGCGTTATTAACAAAGTGTGTGTTCGAGAGTGATTTGTGCGGATTTGAAGCTAGTAGACCTGTGGCCGCAGTGAAAGAAATTGGAGAAAAGAACAACAAGGTTGAGCATGTTTATCCTAGTGTCTAGTTGGTCTTTCAGCCCCCCTGTTCCCTTTCCTTAATTCCTTCTATACATTCTTTCACCTAACATCCCTATGATTTGATTAACAAATCTGATACCATACATATGAGTTGCGACAATTTAATTTCAGATCAAAATCACGTGAGCAGTGTTTGAAAATATTTGAACTAATTTTAATCTGATAGAGCCAGCTGTTAGTTAACTATTGGGAATATGTAGAAATTTTTACTTTGCGTAAAAACGGACTATCCCAATTTAAATCGCTCACTGTGAGCATCTCTAGCAAATAGATTCAATTCAATTAAAAGCTTCGCTGAATTGACGAAGATTTTTTAATATAACTGATATTCAACAGTACGTGACATACTACGCCACTGGGAAGTGATGTGAGGTTAATGAAAGTGAAAAAATGCTTTAATAATGATTTATTAATTACTTAATCATCTCAATATAATGTAACCTTATAAAAATATCATTAAATAATTGACAAATTTGCAATATACAATTCAGTCATTGCAATATATACACACGCAGGTACATCAAAAGTATTATATACCGAACTCTCAAGTATAAAAATAAATTTAACTTAAATTAATATATAATATCAGTAATTCACATGGCGGTGTCTTTATGGAGCAACATTATTTATTAAAAAAACTAAACTTGCACACAAATTGAGTTTAATTATTATCACGATTATAGTTTCAAGAAGCGTGTTTTCGTGACAAAAAATAAAACTCAGTCGTGTGTGTGTAGTATAAGGCTAATCTTTTTAAATAAAAATATTTCATATCATATTTATACCCGTAATCATTAAATAAAATCATACTTATAAATTTTACATCATGAAAATCACAACAAGCAATAAAAAAAATTACAATATCAATTTTATAATGTTTTTCCGTTATTTTGGTCGTAATTATTTTGAGTCATATAGATTTTTTTTAAATAATAAATGGTTCTTGAGTTAAGTATGTACAGATATAAAGCAAATTAATACCTACAATACTAGCCTATTGAAATTAGACAAATATTGATGAATTTCGTATAAAAACGCATTTAAAATTTCCTTGTTACTTCAATCGCAGATATGTCCGATAGATAATGAATTCAAACCCAGATATATTTCGTATATGCAAGAACTTTCTATATTAAGGCAATTTTGTGGCACGCTGAAAATAAATTTAATGGTCGCGGTCTTTCTTATAATGTTTGTATTTTCTTAATTACAGCAAATAACATTCAGCATATCAGTCAGTTTTACATTAGTATACATGTCATATCTATGTAATAATTAAAAATAAAGTTAATTCTATTGTATAACTTCTGATATAAATAAATAATAAGAACCCACATATTCGCAAAAAACGCGAAACTATTAATTATTTTTGAAAGCGCGCCCTTAATTCCTAGATATTTTTTGTACTTGACACTATATTTTATTTAGCTAAATCGTAAATTAACTCTCACATTTACGAGTATATCTAATAAGTGTAAATAAGTATTTTATTTTTAATATAATTAACCATATTTTAAATGCGTTCCACTTTGTTCCTGTGAATATTTCATTTTATTAATTATTCGATAATATTTCTTTCCTGAAGCTGGAGACAATCATGACGCAATAATAATTCAACACTGAAAAAAATATCAAATAATTATATTATTGATTTAAGCCATTTTCATTTTAAATAACAAACTTTGATTAATTTGATATCAACCGGTTATAATACCATCAGAACAAACTTACACAAATAATCTGTGCAATCTTTCAAACACGAATTAAATTGATATAATGTAAAAATTGATAAACTATAATACTGGGTGAATATTATGTTCCAGGCCGATTTTGTTTAGTCTCCATTTTGGTTTAAAAAATATTTGTTAGTTCATATTTACTGATCGTAAAGAAAAATTGATTACAATTTATTTTTTTAGCATCTAATGTCTCAATAATGTGTAAAAGTCATTAAAATATTTTGTTTAAATAATAATGGTAATGCTGTAACCATTAATGATGATTGTTATCGTCACGTGTTGGAAAACTTGTTGATGGCTAAGTTGGGTCGGTTAATCGACGGTGTCACCTCACACACAGTCCGAGCTATGCTTAAAATTTTGCGAGAAGTTTTTCCCGGCCGAAAATATTTTGAAAAATATGGTTAAAAGAGCACGCATTTGTGCCGCTGTAAGAGACGGTTACTTGGCCAATGTCATATTCTATAAATAATTGTAATAAATCATATAATTGATAAATAAAAACTAAATTAAAAAGTTGTGTTTTATTTTCTTGTTATCAAAAAACAACATAGGCCTTAGACATAATATTCACCCTGTACATCAACTTTATTATATAAGACAATAGATTGTCTGTTCGTCACAAATGAAAAATTGAATGAGAACAACAGACATTTCATTAAAGAGATGTATCAAATTAGTCAAAAAATCAAAAATTGAAATTAAAACAAGTAATATTTTGTAGGTAAATAATAATTATTATTAGGAGAAAAGTTGTATCAATGTGTCCAAAATTTAATAAAAATGAATTGATAATTCTGGCGTCTGCTATTAGATTGCTCAAAGATATTTGAGATTTTGTAAAAATAAGGTAGATGGCTCTTTCAAATAATGAAACGATTAAATGTATTAATATCAAAAAGGTAACATGTAGGTTCGAATGTTAGTCGCTAAAAATATCGTCGCTGTAGCAAAGTTGGATAATGCACCTTTCCCGGTTTGGAAAGAGATCCAGGTTTGAATCCCGGTCGTGCAATAACAATATTTTTCGATAAAATTGATTTTATATGTATACCTTTCTAATTAATATATTTAATTCATATTTAAAATAAGTATTATTTTACATCTCTTTTTTTAGAAATATCCTGCTTATAGTGATCGTCAAACCATTTTGCTCAACATTTCGATTCATTAATTGAAGACATCACCCGAACAACCTGTGTTGAGTAAATATGCAATATTATTGTACCCCAAATTACGCACATTTTGGTGTAGTCGGTAGTTCGAAATTCTACCACCTGACGGAGTTACGGCGTGTTGAAATATCCCCTATGGTAGAACAACACTGTAAAGCATCCAAGATGGCGGACTTGTCAGATGTGCTTCTCTCACCGAATGATGTTCGGAGATTAAATAAACAAAAAAAATTAAATATTGTTTCGTATTCGAAAGGTCAGTTCTTTACAAAATTGTGCCAATTACAATATGTATTACAATAATACTGTTATGATACAATAATATTCGTCTATTCACGGAGACAAGCGGTAGAGTAAGAGGACGCGCTGTGCGCGCGTTACTTTTTTAAACCCGCTACATACACATACGCATGCATACATCCACAACAGGTGGTGCTCGCGCGATGACATACACACATCGTCACAATCTCAAGGACATCACACCTAATAACTAGTGATGAGAAAAAATGCTACTCTTGACACACTGGTGTAATTGTGATTGATATTCGATAATATCAGTGATTATAAACTGTGACTGTGATCACAATTTCATTACTAACACATTAAAAAATATGAGATTATTTTTCGGGTCAAATTCTCAGCATTGCGGGATTCAGAAGGACTGCTCGCTTTACCTTGAGTATGACGCCTCCGTGGTCGCCGTCGAAAATCGCACAATAATGGTACGTGGATGAGCCGATTTCCACTCCCGACTGAAGACGGCAATGTTAGTGTTCATCGATAATATCACTGTGCACACAAATCACAGGATCACAAACAATATATTGCTGGTGCAGGCTCCACACCGCGAATGTTATCGCTCAAGTTGACGTCTGCTGGCATCAGGGTCACATTTCACACTGGTGGGCATCATATGAAATCAATTATTTTCGCGCCTGATATTAAAAACGCGCTAAAGTGTGTTTTACAAATACGGAACATATTCTGTTTTTATTTTCATCGTATGGAACAACGCTATCAAGTACATGCCGTACAGCATTGTCTCACAAAGATTCGATAGCATCAGTCCTCTTATTTTCATCTTAGATTACAATTTGATAAAAAGTGTTAACCTTTCCTCTCCGATGATGTAAACTGAGTAGACATTGCCTCTGATTATGTGAATTAGTGACGCTAAAAAAAAGCCTCCAACAGTTAAATCTTACTTAAAAATCATCGTTAAATCTCAGTTACCAATCTGTGGTACAATCACAGTCACGTTACGGTTTACCATCACTAATGTGAATATCTCTGTAAATATATTAAATACAGAGTTCATATTTTAGGTATTCCTCCGTAATATATTATTTATGAAATGAAAAAAATAATCACAAAATATAAGTATTCACCATTGGCAAAAATAAAAAATGTTTTCTCGAAGAACCTGACGTGAATTTGTCAATACGTGTATGTGTCGGTACGTGCGGAGAGGTGCGGGGCGCGGGGTGCCGGATGCCGATCGTCACTTTAGTGGCAGAGCGTGCGCTGGCCGAGTTAGACGTGTCTTACGCGTCTTCTATTATGTTAACGATTAATAAATGTAAAATATTAATATTTACACGACTTAATACGTTTTTATTTTAGTACTGTAAGGGAAAGGTAAAAACATACATCGAATTTTATTTTTTCCCAACATTAGATAAAATAAACAGTTTTTCTCGGTTCCTGTAAAATCACCAAAATGTGCCGTACATCGTTGTTCGGGTGACGTCTTCAATGACCAAAAAGTGCTTTTGGTGCATCAATAATATGGAAGAAGATCCATTTCAGAAAAAGTGACACTGGAACGACGTTCCGGTTGTAAAAACCGGTATAACTAATTTAAAAACTTACATACGCCAGCTACTTTCAATGCTAAAGTTTTCTTCCCGGCAATGTACCTTCCTGCAGTTATCGCTAAAATAACCTTGACAATGGTAAGAATTGCATACACAACGGTTCCGGCCAGAGTGACTATGTTCCAAATGTTACACAAACGGGGACTTCTCTGAAAGATAAAAATAACAATTTTTCAGGATACTGGTTTGCAACATGAACTTAAATAGTCTGCTATACAACACATAAACTCAATGTAGATAACATAACATAGATCGAAACTCTAAAATATTTTTGAGTATGTCCAAATCTTTGTAGGAACTAATTACTGGGATTTATCCCCTGAGGGATTGTCATCAATATATAGATGTCTCACAGAGGTGAAGCTATTATTTGTACATGGGATGTATGGAAGTCTCGGGAATTACAGGGCTTACGACCTGTCATCGGCTGGTTTAAGTGATCACTTTGCACAATGTAATGTTCCAACATGATAACATATATACAACTTCAAAAAATTGGATAGATGTGATAGCATGGGTAAATAGGTCTAAAACTCTAAAACTCAACAACAAGCTTTACAAAACACATCTAAACTATACAAGAACATCAAAAACCACTGCGTGAAGATTTAACCCTGACTGCCTTAACCGCTATTATGTGATTAGCTTAGCTTACCTTAGCAACACTAACGAGCAGTAGGACTCCGAGTATTATTGAGGAGATTCCACTCAGGATTTGTAAAATTATATTGACTTCAGAGTAAATAAGGTTGTCTTTATCAACGACATCAGGTGAATAAGTGCTCACTATACTCCATATAATTACAATGGCGATCCCGCAAACCTAAAACATATAATTACATTGTTAATATTTTTATAAGTATGCACATGAAGAGGTTTGCTGGTGTTGGTTTTATTCAATCTTCATATGATTTTAATTGACTGAAAATAATTTTAAAGACATGCTTGAAAGTTAGACAATTTATTCCAGAGAACTGCTGCTAAAATATTCATCGTGTCCTTATAAAGGCACATTCACGGCTCATGTACTATTTACTGTTGTGGCGGACGTGACATAAACATTCCGTTATACCGTACCTAAGAATAAATTATCTTAGGTGCGGTATAACCTGGAAATTCAATCGCGAGTAGGTAGGTCACTGTGTTTTAAAAACAACGACACACGTCACAGGAAAACTTATCAGAAATAATAATCAATAAATAGAAAGTGTTATTTTCTTAAGTTTTGCAAATGACATTAAAAAAAGTAACTAAGGTAATAGTAAATTATTCAAAAATTCATAAATGTTCAAATATTGGGACATATCATGGTATCAGCTATCGATGGTTTTCGTTTAGACCACAATTTACAGGACACACCGTATAGAATAATGGGGTAATTTTGCAAATATTTATTATATTTATTTATTATAACATGATTTTATGAAAATCTCATACAATAATATTTTCCGTAACGGTACAGTACTCGTTGAACAATTTTGACTTATTAATTATTGTGTATAACATCCTTTATATTTCAAAATAAAGAGACTTTAATTAACGCAATCAAAAGTAATGTGAAACATCACACTCTTATGTAACGGGTGGGCCATAAGTCGTGCTTGAGTTGTAGACATGCATAACTCTTTAGTTTGATTTTTTTTTAAATTTATTTAATTTTTTTTTAATTTTATTTCTCTCAAATAATTTAATATACATCTTTGAGTTTTATTATGGAGAATTTAATAACAGAGAAACAAACGAAAATGTTTTTAAACTTTATTTCGCGAATTATTAGTGATCGACGACTACAAGATTAGTTAAACGATTTCAACATACGACTACAAACGGTAAAACCCCAGGAGCGCGAAGCCCCTAGGCCAACGATATATATGTTGTACACCAATATTCCATTGCTTAAATACACATTTTTTTAAACCACATAGTTATGAACATGCAAGGGTGGAATTCGCCCTCTGATCAACTCGACCTCAACCTGTAGTTATAAAGCATTGTTACTATATCCATCCATCCTATGATTTTGGCGCCCACTTCCAAGGAGCATCCGCAACAGCACTCCTTAACCTTGAGGATCTGCATTTTGGTTTGATTCTTGAGAAATTGCCTGTGAAATAAAAAAATGTAATAAGTATTTAAAATGTTAATCTACAGAAGAATGCTCAAATGTTCTGTGAACGGACAGAGTTATAATAATAATAATAATAATAATAATGCGTTTATTTCAGCGTGATCAGTTTTTTTTTATGAAGACTTGAGTCGTCATAAAAATAATACATTTAAGTTAAGATATATTATTAATGTTATGAAAAGAAAAGCAAAAAAAAAAAGTTCACTAATTTATAAACAAAATATTCTGGAGTAGTGAGATATCTAATCAAGGAAAAAATATAAGATTACAAGAAATAAAACAAATCCAGACTACAAATCCTCATCTCGTCGTGTTGGGCGTGAGTTCGACGTCCTTCTTGTATGGGACACCAGACGTCTTGGCATTACATCACTTTTTGGCCCGCAGCATCCTAACATCAGCGACTAACTTCAAGGTAAATCCAAAGTTGTAATTGAAGTAAAAAATAAAGGTATGCACCAGTGGCATAAACCAGAGGCAAAAACCAGAGGTTAAATTCCAGAGACAAAGCTCAGAGGTTAAGCCCAGGGGCAAAGCCCAGAGGAAAACGTATTGTTTCCTGTAAAGATCATTTACCATGCGATTAGATTAACAAGTTATCATTAAATTATGCACTAGTGATTGAACAACAATAAAAATACTTACCCTCTAGGTAGAATGAATCACATTCGGTTACATTTTAGTCTGACAGGTATGGCGACGGTTTGAAAACAAATCATAGATTTCAACCGTTTTTATAAGTTTAGACACCGAATGTGATACCAACCTAAGGGTAACTATTTGTGAAATGTCAAGGTGCTTGACAAAAATATGTGAAGGCGCAATTGTGTACGCGACCCCCATTTATAACGTCACAATATATATACTACATTTTAGACACGGCCATTATTGTATATGTTGCTATTCTATAGTCGTTGCCATTCTTTGGTCAGGGAACAAGCTTCGATGTCTCAGAAGCGGAACGAATCCATGTATACGGCCTTCGGAAAACATTGTAGATGCGCTACAATAACACGCCAATCCAAACAGTATTCGGAATGAGTTGTTGTACTGAATTCGGAGACGGTTGCACATCACTTGCTTGTATTACGACCAGAGCTTGCAGGTATACATGCTGGTGAAGAACGATTTAAACAGGATCCTCTTCACCTCCTCACTGCATCGGTAGAAACGCCGTGACTGAATATATGGCCAAGGTATTTTACCTTATTTTGAACGTTCAATTTCGTTCCGTCCAGCTGTTATGAATGAAGATGTCATAATTAAATAAGCGTTAAAAATAATACAAATCCGAAAACTTCAATATCTCAGAAACGTGATGATGCACCCAGAGAAGGATAAGATCTAGCATCTCGTAATCCACATGATAGGAACACAAATAAATAATAAAGTTATATTATAAATAATAAAGAAATTCAAAGCCAAAATAAAAATAATTAATAATATTGTTGAAATAATTCAATTCAATGTGAAACCTATTTAAATAAGTTGAATAATAATAGTTATCACAAATAAGTTGTTGTGAATAAGTATCGTACAGTTTGAACGATAAGGTATCATCTGACCTTTACAACAAAATGAGATATTGAGCTTTAAAGTTTTAAACATATTTTTTTCTAATTAAGGAGAACACATTCTTAATGTGAAGTTGTATTTATTCAGAACACAGATCTGTGATATTTGAAAGTAGATGCCTTTCAAATATTGGAACGATAGATGTATTGATTTAAAAAGTGTATAACATATGGGTTCGAAAATTTGTTGTCAAAAGTACTGTCTGCTGTAGTATAGTTGGATAATGCACCTTCCCCGGTTTGGAAGGAGATCCAGGTTCGAATCCCAGTAGCGCAACAACAATATTATTCGATGAAATTGATTTAATTTGTATATATTTCTAATTAGTATTATAAATTTGATTAATTTAATTTGTATAGCAATAAAGTAAATTGATTTCTGATTTTGACCATATATTATATATCACAGTCAAAATATTATATAATTCAAACGTTGATTAGATTTAGTTTATGTATTTGGGAATCTGAAAGACTGAGAAAGATATCGAAAGGAAGGCGACTGCAGGTAACAAAGTGAACGGTGCTTTGAATGGAATTATAGCTAATGGGTACTTGTCAAGACTAGCGGTAGATAATGGAGTCATGGTACCTACACTGATGAATGGAAGTGAGGCCTGGAGCTGGCAGAAGAGGATCGAATGTGGACTGACTGCAGTGGAAATGAGATCACTTAGATATTAAGAATGAAGAAATAAGGAGATAATGTTATTTATTACACTTTGGATTAATTTAAATTTAATTAAAATGAATTGATAATTCTGGCGTCTGCAGTCGGTTTACTCAAAGGTTTTTGCGATTCCGTAAAAATAATGTAGATGGCTTTCAAAAACAATGGAACGACAGATGTATTAATTTAAAAAAGTGTAACATATAAGTTCGAAAATATGTCATGAAAAATTCTGGGGTTATAACACAATTGGTAGGATACTTCACCGGATTGAAAATAGAGATCCAGGTTCGAATCCCGGTAGCGCAAAAACAATATTTTTCGACAAGATTGATTTTATATGTATATATATATATATATAATTAATACATTAAATTAGTATTTAGAATGTTATTTAAGTTAGATTTGGTTATTTAATTAAAATTAAAAATATTTTTTTAGGTCATGTTCGTAAGGATCTACGATGATTGTAAAAGAAACTGAATTGTCTATGGTTCACCTATTCATTTATTTCTCTCTTATCTATGGTAAATGTACATTGAAATAACTATTTTCAGTATCGTACATTGTCAAATGTACCGAAACTTTGAAGTGAAATTAGTTTAGCAATATTTGAATATGTCCAAGAACACACACTGGATTTTCACCTACAAAGGCACTGTTATTAAACAAATAGTAGATATCTCATATTTAGCACCTTAATTTGATTTCATTTGCTATGCCGGGGAAAATAAAATGAACCAAATCGGAGCAATCGGTCGTTTTGTAAAGTTATTTCGATATGTTTTTAACACAGTTTTAAAAAGTAAATTATACAAATATTATAATACAACAAAATTTATTTTTACCAAAATATCAGATGATACCATGTTGTCCCATGACCCATTTTAAACTTTAAAATATGATTGGCACATCGGAACCATTTTAAACCGTGTAATATGTTAGAACCCTAATTTAAATGTGAAAATAGTATTCTTAAACATATAACAAATACTATATATATTTAACAGACAGTACTTACTAGCTAAAATCACCAGAAACGTCAATATTAAAAAGCACTACACAGACAAAAGCTACAGACCGCAACGGCGTATTTTTCAAACTAAACTCGTTTACGTATACAACAATCCGGTATCAAATTCCCAGAGAAACATGATCGAGCGAAGTAAAATATACAATGTTGTAAAAAAGACCGCAATATCACGTAAATAATTAACAATCTGTATCTTCACGAATTGCACTGCCGCATCATGTTCTTGGTGAACGCGGACCATTCCGCCTATTTCAGCTGTCCTCTAAAAATAAACCGGCGATAGTGGAATTTTAAAAAAGTGTGTGACGCAAAAAATGCTAATGTTTTGCGGGTTCGTCCGCAAAAAATGCTAATGTTTTGCGGGTTCGTCCGCAAAAAATGCTAATGTTTTGCGGACGAACATTCAGTGCTGCCGTTTTTAGAAATTTGCTAAATTTTGCGACAGACGCGGTTCTCGTATTTGTTTGAAATATTTTTACGAAGTAAAATGGTTATTTTCCAAATATGTCAGAAGACTGGCCATACTAGAATCATTGTGTTCAAATGTTCAGGTATTCAGCTCGAGAAATATAGGGATCAGTGAATGGTGACTAGTGATGAGCTTAAAATCACAAGCTGTGAGTCAATCACTGATATCATTGAGTCATATTCACTGGCAGTGATTTAACATCTGGGAATACCGCGATTTATTTTTTTATATTCGGTTGTGAACGGTGATTCGGCGCATGTGCATATGAAACGAAAATATTCACGAAGAAATGACGTTATAATCCGTAATAAGCGCTGTATAGTAGATTCTGCCAAAGCGTTTTACTCATTTGACCCGAGAACTTGACCTGAAAAATAAATAAAAAAATAAAAATAAATATGTAGCTTGAATATGTTTTTTACGCAAATTAAGTTTGAATGATATGAGTATGCTCAAAATTATGTTGTTTTTTATTTCAGTGTGGTGCACGCGTATTAGTAATGAAACTGTGATCACAGTCACAGTTTTCAATCACAATCACACCAGTGAGTCAAGAGTGGCATTTTTTATCATCACTACTGTAAACTGTAGACTAAAGCCGAGAGTTGTTTCCAATGAATCACATGAGAGCCTAATCTTGTCTCAGATAATCTCAAAAATGTCGGTGAACGCGGACGCTGTATTATCCGATCATACGTGCGCCGCACGATATCACAATACATTAAGTAAATAACTTGCTACAACTTGAATATTTCCAACAGGTAATATATATTGACCATCTGTCATCTCGCGTCACAACAGGCATTTTTTTGTGAATGTAGTTTGTCGATATTTAATCATCTGTCAAATATATGTTCGTAATGTTTACGTTTGTTCAGTCATTATTTATTGTAAACATAAATCGACAATGGCGAAGAATCGGATTGCTTTTCTGCTAGTAGTATTATAATGTACTAGTTTTAGAAATATACAGCGTACCTTTTTATAAGCAAGTTTTTCAAACTATAATTGATCGTGTATCGCAGTGTAAGGTGTCTGCTATAAACTAGATTAGGGTATATAAATGAAAAAGCCCTTCAAGGTTTCATTTATTGAGGTGATTGATTAATACAATTAAATGCTCGATTAAACTTTGGAGATGCTGTTGAATGGTGCTAGGACGGCCTGCGGAGAAGTGAAGTTGTCTCTGGTGTTAATGTTTTATTTGCGTGTGTTTATTGGACGCTCTGATTCGGGTCGTAATGGTTGATAGACGACACCACAAATCCATGTGGGGGTCAACGTGTTGTTTAAAATATTAATTACTCAGCCCATGTGGTACCGATATACATAGCAAATTTTATTAAGTGGTCCACGTTGATGGTACGACATGAACATTGCGTGTAATCTCATCTTTACTAATTCTACAGACAAAATGTTTTTATCAACAATTATTTGTAAATCGAGCGAGTTAGCATTTTTTGGGTCGATGTCGTGTTTTTTATTAGCAATATTAAAACACATATTTCTTACTGTAAAAGAACAGCTAGAGGGGTGGACCCACCCTTTCCCGAGACCGGTTTAGAAGCTAGAGCTTTCTTGTCGGTTCCACTCATCAAAGCCGACATAAACAAAACGAAAAAGGAGATGAAATTTAATGTGGTTATTAGCAATTAAGATTTAAAACATAGATCCTCCAGCGTCCCGTAAGTACTGTCTTTATTCATAAAAAATCATATAACATAAATCCATAGAACATAGTTTTACATACAGATGGAAAATTAAGGTGCAGTAGTTCAAGGCAGACACTCAGGGATGCATTCATCAAAAACACTCCCAAAAGAGCGACAGTGGACGAGGCATGACATGGATTGAGTCACACTTACATATTTCTTACTGTTATATGAGTTTCGATTATGATAATTTGTAATGCTAATTATACAAATCGTCACCATCAGTAGCAACACCACATATCTAAGAATTGTGTACATTACAGGAGAGAGACAAACTAAACTAAACTTAGGTACGATTTCATTGACTTGTGCGCAGTTGACAGGGAGGTTACAGATGATATATGGTGATTACATTTCTTTGATTTTCACGCTCCTAGCGGACGCAATCGTGAAACTAGTGAGATACGACGATTCCCTGCGAAAATTCAAATCTAATTATATAAATATCTTAATTTCGACCCCTCAGAATAACAAGGTTCCATCTGATACCGGCACTGTTTTGAGATAATTAGCTCAAAAGTGTTGATTGAATTTCAACATGTATTCATGTATATTTTGTTTTGCGTATGCAAATATGATCAGTCTTAAGGTGTTAACTTATTTTCAGTATTATCAATGACCACTGTGAGATGAGGGAAATTAAAAATATAAAAAAATCATTGTAAATTGAAATAAGTAACTGATGCAGTTGGAACTTTTAGCTCTTGCTATTTACTTTAATATCCGTTAAATAGAGTTGATGTGTATGGAAGAAATAAAGAATAATGCATTTGGAATCCTTTACATGCAATAACTCAAATTAGTTGTTAGTTGGAACCTTGTTATTCTAAGGGGTCGATTTGACAAAAAATTGAGATTAACGGTTTTGCTGCTCGTATGACGAAATACAAGTTTTTGATCACATTTTGAACGTTTTAAATAACCGTTATCCGAAAGAGAAATCGTAGACATTAATTTTAAGCGAAATACGCTGTAGAGTAATAGAAATAGTTTTTACTTTTTTGATTTAATAAATTCACAATTATTTTATAAATTTAAAATATCATTAATTGACATAGCGGTTACTTTTTAGTGTAACATGTTTATACTTTTAAAATAAGCAATGTTATCTTTGTGGTTAAGATTAGTGGTTAATAAAACAAAGATAATAAATAAAAATATAACATGTTTATTTTAATTTTCACAACTAAACATTATGCTACACACTCCTCTAAAACTAGTTTCAAGAGGTGCAGTCCTTCTCATCATTAGGTGATAACTAAATTAAAAAGGAAAAGGGGAGAGGTTTCTGTCGTTAACGGAAATATGGACAGTAAAAACGAAGTATTAGGGAATGTTATTGTTTATTACTGTTTTTTCCGAATTATAATTATTTTGGATTTCAACGATTTCTAAATTGTTCATTATTAATCTTTTATAATGTACCGAGTGGAGAAGTTTTAGTCTATGACTATCGAAAGAGTGGTTTGTTTCAATTATGTGGTCTGAGGATTCCGAGAAGGTGTTATTATTCTCGTATTTAGATAACTAAATTTACATGACCCAACAAAAAAATTTAGTGGTGAAAATTAAAATGGATAAAATACAATAAATTTTTTTTACATTGTTTTTTTATACATAATATATACACCTAGTTAGTTTAGTTTGTAACAGCATAACCTAAGTTCATGCCTATTGCACGCCACTGATTTTCTCGGAGTTTGTAAGTCATGTTTGGTTTTGCGACGTTTATGATTTGAGTTGCTTTGTTTGTTTGTGTATACGTAATTTAGATAAACATTACCATATACAGGGTGGCCCAAAAAAGTAAGAACATTTCCTTAACACATGAGTAATTTCAAAACATAATATAATTAATTATAATTCTTAATGTAATTTTTTTTGCACAACATTTAGCTAATCAGAAATGATTAAAACACCCTATATTGCATAATCTACTGGGTTTAAATCTGGGCTATTCGGTGGCCACATGCCTGGCTCGTTGAAATTAACATTCTCACGACGAAGACAGTTGATTGTATTTCTGGCTATGTGAGACTGAGCTCCGTCCTGTGGTAATGTCTATCTATACTCCAGGCATTGTTTTGAAACTCTTTGATTATTTTCCTAACACCCCAACGTTTTTCAATTCGCAAATTTTTGATCAGATTTTTGTCATTCTGGGCAACAATTTGAAAAAACCAAATATAAACAATGGGAATATTATTAATAATCAAAGATGGCGACTGGAAATTGTTGAAATAAAACGTAATATAGATAAATAAGTAAATTAGTAAACTATTTAAGCTATTGTTAATACACATAGTTAAACTAATTTTGACGTAATTATATCACAAAATTTACGAAATATTCTCACTTTTTTTGGGCCACCCTGTATTTATCTAATAGAGTTTATTAAATATTTCATCTGTCCTTGTTGTAATTGGAGTGTTCAAAATACATTTTGGAATTATTTTCTGCCGTATTAACAATTAGTCCATTAGGATTAATTGAAGTCGTAGACTCTCCTATCCATGCATTTACACCGCGCTCTATGATTAATGTGACCATACGTCCCGTTTTAGTTAGCCTATTTCGTTGTCATACAGCATTAACAATATTGATCTAAGTAGAGTCATGTGTTCTTCGACCAAAAATTGACATTTATTCAACATTCAACAAGGCGATGAAATCCTTAGGATTGGTGTTAAGGACAGCCAAAAACTCGCTCCGCTCTCTAACTACTTCATATACATCTATTGTAAGATGTCCGCTGAAATCTAACTCCACTCTGTGTGGCTCACATATTATAAAAATCGAAAGAGTGCAGCGTAAATTTCTAAAATTTATCAATTTTAAATTGCATATTCCGATAGAAACTATAAATTATGATCATTTGAAAAAATTAGCCTGGAGAAGAGATGTTGGACTGCCCTGAGTTGATACAAATGGGTTCGTATAAAGTACCAACTCAAAGGAGACAACATGAAGTGTTCTCTGTAGGTACACACAGAAATAATTATGCTGTTAACTCGCCAATATCGCGGATGCATAGGCTTGGTAACATATTGATTTCGTTGACATTTTTCGTTGCAAGAGCATACCTGAATTGAATAAATATTTGTATGTAAATTAAACTTAGTTTTATAATGTTATTTTTAAACTGTTATATTAAAAATGTACTGATATATTTCAATTAAATATTTTTTTATTTTTAAGTGAAAGCTCACAAGGCTGTTGATGAAAATAAATAAATAAACATATGATACCATTAATTAAAATTCACAGAAATGTCTAGGTACATAATATAGCAGAAGATAAAGGAAAAAGTGGGAGAAAGGATGGGGAGGTGTTTGTAGGTAGAATGGTTTATAAAAATAACTCTTTAAGCGTAATAAGAAAATGTCCATTTCTGTTAATTACTCATTATGGTATTTGTATGACCGGTGAAGGAATGAATTTTGTATGTAAGATGTTCTACTTCTAGGAATGTAGAAGAGTGCGGACTGTCGGGTCAATCTAGATGGTGTGTGGAAGGATATTAATTCTAATTGACTAGGACAGTCAATATGGCCTTGCAGTAGTTTAAAGATAAGTATTTGGTCAGCACGTGTTCTTCGATATTCTAGGGTTTTTATATTGTGGAAGCTTGCTGCATCTAAATAGAAGTTGAATGATAGATCAGATCTAACATTAAGATGTCGAAGAAACCTATTTTGCATTCGTTCTAATCTAGCAATATATGCAATCTACCATGGGTTCCAGATTTGAGACTAACTAACCTGAGATTAACTCGCACATTTCACTAGATATAAATAATATGTAAATGCATGACATTATCAATCTCAGTAAGTCACACATAACTAGTTGCATTTTACCGTACCTTATAATATGAACTTTTCTATGGTGTGTGTTGTCTATGACTTTTATCGTTTATATTGTATGTTTGACCCTTTAACTTAATGCGGAACTTGGCTCTTGTCTCGATGTTAAATGCACAGTTAAATAAATACTATGACATGCTGCTAGGCTGACCTGGCCATGAGCGTAGAATGACCCCGTCAGACACCGACCAGCGCGAGCACCTGACTTCACTCCGCGACGTTCCCCTTCCATCGGGTTGATCTGTGTGCGATCTATCTCGACCGCTCGCAGCTAAACCATGTGCGCCATACGGCCCAAAGATGGCATTACCTATCCACCACATATGTATAACTAGAGTTACAGAGTCTGGTGAGTATAATGTACGATGTATGCAAGGAAAGCGATCATATTTTGAAAGTAGAAAGAAATAGTAATCGAGAAGTAGAAAAGCAAGACAAGGTAATGAATGTTTGGAACAAGTAGATGAGTTTATGTATTTGGGAAGTATGTTTAATAGAAACGGAAAGACAGAGAGATATCGAAAGGAGGGTGACTGCAGGGAATAAAATGAATGTCGCATTCAATGGAATTATAGCTAATGGGAACTTGTCGACCGAAGCAAGACTAGCGGTTCAGAATGGAGTCCTGGTACTGACACTGATGTATGGAACTGAAGCCTGGAGCTGGCAAAATAAATAATATAAACTTGATCTTAGTATAGTGAGTAAGATTAAGAAAGGATCATTTAGGCACTTTGATCATATGGAACAAATGAATGAGGCGAGAACAGTAAGAAATATACATGACGCAAGTATTGATGACACCAGAAATACAAGACGTCCGCGGAAGACTTGGCACGACCAGGTAAACCATAGACCATGTTAGAATACACAATAATGAGAAGATGTATGAATGTAGATGATGCGATGATGTAGACGCAGGGAAATGGCGTGATGGTAAGTAAGTATGCATAATTAAAAGAACATAAAATAGCCAAATCGAAGATATATAAACAAATATGTACATAAAAAATAAATAACAGGTGTACCTAAATAAAAAAAATTCAACAATAATTAAGGAGTCAGTCTTTTAAATGATTAGTAATATATGTAAGCCTCCCCAAGTTGCACCTACTGCATAGTGTATATACAGTATAGTTATTAGCATCATAATTTAAATACACGTGTGGCGAATGACGCTGATTCAATGTTATGGTTTCGTCTGCCTGTGTTTATATCCACATCCTGATCTTTGCAAGTATGTATGTCTAAGACGCCACGGCACCATCGCCGTAACCATGGAAACAAGTAGGGTGACCAATGTTGAGCTATTTAGATAAAGTTAATTAAGGTTAGTGAAAAAATTTTGTCAATTTTTTAGATAATTGAAACAAAAAATGCATCTTTATAATTATTCGATGTAAATATGTTTGTTAAAATTTTGAGATTAGAGTTTCATATTTGTGAAAGTGTTATACAGTCAAATCTAACTATTTATTTTGTAAGATAATTAATTAATTATTAAGGAGAATATTGCAAAGTTGTATTTATTCAGAACAAACGGTCTGTGATATATTAAATACGAATTAAATATATTAATTAGAAAGACATACATATATAATCAATTTTATCGAAAAATATTGTTGTGTATTGGATCTCTTTCCTAACCGGGGAAGGTGCATTATCCAACTATGCTACAGCGACAATATTTTTAGCGATAATTTTCGAACCTATATGGTACCTTTTTGATATTAATACATTTAATCGTTCCATTATTTTAAAGAGCCATCTACCTTATTTTAATTAATATATTTAATTCATATTTAAAATATCACAGACCTATGTTCTGAATAATTACAACTTCACAATAAGAATGTGATATCTGTATAAACTGTAGAAATAATTCTGAATTATCCATTTTTCAGACATAAATCATGGCTACTGTATAAGATATTTTAAACGCTAGCGTATTGAATAAATATTATGCTAATGATACAAAAAGGCAATAAGTAAAAACGGCAGGGTTAAATGTTCGTCCACGAAAATTGGCAGGCATTGGATAGGACCCTTTTAAAAAATTCCGCAATTACCTGTTAATTGAGCAGTGTTGAATAGCTGAAATAGAACTGCAGAATTTTGTCTGGTAATGAGTTTTTCGTAAAAAAGTGTGATTCAAAGATACTGGTCGTTAATTCATCAGATTTGCTACTGAGTATCTTTATACAGGTTTGTTAAATTTAAATTTTATTCACTGGATTGATCAATGATTTTCGGACGATTGCATATACAAAACAGGATCAATCTCGATTTAGTCTGAAAAAACATTCTTAAGGTCTGCAGCGTACTAGATATTTTTCAGTTTCAATATTACATTAGTGTATTGGAACAGTAAGTACTATATTTTGATATTAATTATAATTAAAAAGATATTGATATTAGATTTTACATGTCGTGTGCTAAATATGACGCTAATAAATTAATTATGTTATACGTAATATATAGATAGCGTAAAAGCAGCAAATTTTAGTTATGGACTGAAGAATTTCGATAACATGTTATATATATATTTCTTTTAACATTTGTTTCTTCTCTATGGAAGTAGACTAGTGTATAGAGAAGTAGTATATATAAGATAATATATGAAATATGAATTAAATATATTAATTAAAAAGATATACATATAAAATCAATTTTATCGAAAAATATTGTTGTTGCGCCACCGGGATTTGAACCTGGATCTTTTTCCAAACTGGGGAAGGTGCATTATAAAACTATGCTACGGCGACAATATTTTTAGCGACAATTTTCGAACCTATATGTTAACCTTTCTGATATTAATCCATTATTTATTGATTTTATATGTATATCTTTCTAATTAATATATTTAAAATATCACAGAGACCTATGTTCTGAATAATTACAACTTCACAATAAGAATGTGTTCCTAAAGATAATATATATTTCAGTTAGTCTGTGTACATGTTTTTTTTACTTCAAATACAAATTGATAGTAGTCTGTGTAATTGTTCTAATTGTGATGGGGAGATTATTAAAAAAATTGATGCCTTGATAAATATAGTGATTTTGGGTTGCAGTATATTTTAATTTTGTGATTTCAATTTGGTCTCTAAATCTTGTTTTATGTTTCTTCCTCGGGATGTCTTAAAATGACGACTCGGTACATGTAAATAACTAGTTTATTGATATATTATAGGTTCACAAATGTATTAGGTAGCGTGTCTACGGAGATGTATTGAAACGAATAGACTTTCAGTTCTTTCTCGTTTGGATGTTGGATACGATCTGATCTCTGAAGGGCTGTGTTATAGTTTAAAAAGATATTTCTGGAGATATTTCTCCCATTAAATAATATAGAAGATAATTTGAATCCGGGTAAACAAAGTCATAAGTTAGATGATATGCAATAATCGTTTCAACACACATCCACTTACAGAAAGCATAAATAATAAAATTAGACAAAACCATTAAAATCAAGAAGGGTTAAGGTTGATAAACTAAAAGATAGGGATGTAGCTTTGGAGGGTAGCTACATACATAACACTTCTAAAATTTAATTAATTTTTGTTTTGAAAATATGAATTATTGAATTTTTTTGTATATGAATTTAAATCGAATAAATGTGTTATACATAATGGGCCAACTTGGACTGACTGATGTAAAATGCATATAACTTTTTAAATTTAATATTTATTAAAAAATAATATTATTACATGAAAGTGTACTTTGTTAACTTTTTTTAAATCTATGTCTGGAAAATAACACCATTTAAATGACCTCCATTTTCTTGTTGACAAATAATTGCTCTTTCTAAAGTATTTTGCATTACATTACGCAACGTTTCTGTCTAAAAATTTGTTATTTCTGCGCGAATATTTTGTTTAAGCCCCTAAATTGTTGCTGGTTTGTTCATGTGAACTCGGCCTTATAAGTAGCCCCATTAAAAAAATCAGACACCGTCGAATCTGGAGAACGGGGAGGCCAAGCAAACTCTGCATTTTTGCAATTAGCGAAACATAATAAAATTCAATAATTTTGACGCGCTCTTGCATTGAGTATGTAGCCATTATAAACTTTCATAAATTCTTTATTATCTGTAAAAAAAATAATAATTAAAAATAAACCCCACCAAAAGTAAATCCCTTTTTAAAAACAGTAAGCCCAAGTTAGTCCACTCTTTATATATGAGATTATACCCGATACAAGGGTTTATCGCACATAGTTTGTCTTATATATTGCCTCTCTTCTAGCCTATAGCGCGATCTGAGGTAGCTTCATTTTATTTATAATTATTTTATTTTGCCTTATATTTCATTTATTTATTTAAGACAAAATGATATAGCTAACACACATAACCGTATTTTTTCGCAATATACATTGATAACAATTTTATTTGTTTACTTGAATGCAATTGCGAAATAGAGGATCGCCGCCCAGTATTTCCTTAACCTTTACCATACCGTGCTAAAAATACCCCACGCAGCCACGCTGTCAACTCGTGTTACTGCAAGATATTTGAATTTTGTAAGGGCACTGTAAATGAGGAAAACAATTCTTTTACAAGCTTAAATGACTTTAAAATAGTTACTATAAGTAAATATAATAAGAAATTATAAATATAATAATTTAATACGTTCATTTTATTCTCAAACTCTACAAATTATTCTCAAATTGTACAAGACTATATAGAACTTGATGAATGCTCCAAATTATAATATTACATATTTTTTATAAAATAAATTTATGGCATTAACCATTTTTTTTACGAGTTGACATCGTGGCTCCGTACGAGTATTTTATATCACGGTATGGTAAAGGTTAAATTGTAAGGATTAAAAATGTGTCTTTTCAGCTCACTATGATGTAGCGGTTGCCAGTGAAGGGTGCAAAAATCGTATGAAGATGGAAGCCACTGAAGAAGACAAATGCTGTTGCGGATGCTCCGTGGAAGCGGGGACCAAGACAATAGCCTTTCTGCAAACGGTAATTAACAGCGATTAACTTCTGCACGCTTCGCCGATTAATGTTCGCTCTTATACATACATACATGTTAATTATTTTTTTACAATAGTATAGAAGCGCACGCGAAACGAAAATAACGCCTGAAACGAGACTCCGACCACTAGATCCTTAGGCGAGGGTTTTAACCAGTAGACCAACTAAAATTAGGTAGATTTCTATCATGAGGATTCTAAAAACATCATAAAGTAACTTTAAATTTAAAATGTATATATACGGATTACCTTAAACTAATTAATATTAAGAACACATTCTTATTGTGAAGTTGTAATTATTCAAAACAGACGGTCTGTGATGTTTTAAATACTAATTTAATGTATATATTTATAATTAATACATAATAGTATTTAAAAATAATTAATATTTTAGCGTTTTTTACGATAATGTAGGTTTTTATTAATTGTTTATATCAAAAGTTATACACAAAATTAGACTTTTTTTAAACTGATACTTATATAGAACCTTTATACTAATTTAAATCTAATAAACTGAATGTTATTTGCCATAATTTAAAAAATACAAGCATTATAAGAAAGACCTCGACCGTTGAATTCATTTTATGCGTGCCACAAAATCGCCTTAACATGGAAAATTCTTGCATATACGAAATGTATTTTCTTATAATATTGAAGCCAAGATTACGGAGACTAATCTCAGTTAAGAGAAATTTACAAAATATTCAAAATTAATACAGTTATAAACCATTCAATTTGCAAGATATATTATCTGTTTTCGACGTTTTTAAAACACTTTATGTCAGTGAAAACAAATAATTTAAAAATATATATAGTATGTACTACATACTTACAAAGACACAATAATTTTGCGAGTATGTGATTTGTCTAAAAACTTGGTCAGTTTGGCAGGTCATCAGATCTGAGTGGAAGAACAGCGACACAACTTCATTTAAGCAAAGATACTTTCTTCACTCAAAATTCATAACATTTTAGACTCCAATACAAAGCAATATCACTTGTGTTTTTCAAAAGAAAGATTTGCTCCAGTGCTCATATACTAGAGGGATTTATTTGAAATGGAAGGATACTTTGTTTAGTGCTACAAATATCTGTGCGTTATTAGTATTATTATATATCTTTTTGCTATCAATAGTAATATATATTATACTTAAATTAACAATTAAATCATTTATAGGTACTGTGTTTTCTAAACTGCAGAAAATATTTTAAAATATGAGGCGGCTTGCTTAGACCAGACCAAGTACCAAGCACTGGACGAAGTACTGAATGCAATTGCGCTGCGTTACTCCTTTATCTTCGAATTTGGCTGTATATATATAAATAATTGACCAATAACGGTAGCAAGAAATCCCAAGGGTACAGACCCTCAAGCAGCTGATTAAAAACAGTTAAAACTGTTATCGTTTTCTTCTACCTTTAGAAGAACTGAACGAAGAAGAAGGTAAGGAGTGTGAGCAATAAAATAAGAGATTGTTAAGAAGTTAACTGCAAAACATCTCGAACGAGTGTTTTCACGGAGAGCGTAAAATAAATTTTATTTAACGCAGACTCGAATATGGGAATATTTGAAGCTGTGGAAGACTATCGCCTCCATTCTCGTCACCGAGGCCGTCCGGCGATGCCGAATGCACCCAGTAAAGCGGTACTAGCGTGAACTCTCCCACCAACCATATAGACACGGAATATTCACGGCGTGCCACTAAAACAATATAGAAGCGGCCAGCGGAATTTGGATAGGCAGAATCAAAAGCACTCTACGTATTATATTAACAATTTTTTGAGTATGTCTAAATTTTTGTAAACTCAATTGCTAGATATAATGGATGTCTCATAGAGACGAAGCTATTGTTTTTATATGGGAAGTATGGAAGTCCTCGGCTGGCTTGAGTGATCACTTTTACACAATTCTACCCTTGGGCGACTGCCACACCTATCAAATTTTGTTGAATATATGTTTTTACCATGTTTACTCTTCTTATTCTTATTCTTTTGTGACAAATTTTACTGGTGTGCCCACCTGGTGAAGAAACATACATATTTTGTGTTATAAAAATGATATATATTTTTTAAATTTTATTGTTATTCTTTTTAACGATGTCTTTTGTAAAAATAATATTTATATAATAAGTTTTTCAGTTTATCGCAGTTCTCATTACACTTGTTTGCATTACGGGTGCCATCTATGTTAATAATATGGAAACTATACCGAATCCAGATGGCAGTGGGTTTTATGTTGGTATTGTGATTGGAATTTTCTCATCAACATCCGGAGTGATACTGCTGGTTGGTGCCATGGAGGTAAATTTATATCATTGCTTTTCGTGAGTTCACAATAGCAGCGTCAATTTAATAACTCTGAAGGTTTTGGATTATAAATTTGGATAAAGTGTGTACTAGAAGTATCTTATATCCCTTGTTCTTCAGCCTGACTGCGTCCATTGCTGAACCCGATCCTCGGTCTTGTGCAGCTCTCCTCCAACATACGCCACAGGTCCTCACTATAACAGTCTCAGCCCAGCGCCTCTATGGGCGTCCACAGATGCGCACCAGATCAGAAGGATAGTTTCGAGGAATCATAGTTTGCCTCGAAATTTGATTCATGGCTGACGTTCTTTAGCGCACTCTGATTGCCTCCACCCTTCGCAGTCCTGATCCTTGTATACATGTATACAATGTATACATGTATATATATATATATTGTATATACAATAGTGCATCGAAAAACGAGACTCTGTTCATGTTTCGGATTTGGCATGTTCATGTTGTTGAAAATCGACCTCTTGCACATAATCCCAAAATCTGTCATATTGATCTTTTTCATTATTTTATGACCTTTGCCTTTCTAGGGGATGCTTTACCAGGATGACCCACTCCGTAAGTTCTCTTATTGAAAAAGGATTATGAAATAGGTCCATATTTATATCTTCAGATATAATGGACTCGATAAAATCATTTTCCTATCTGTCATACAGCTTCAAAATACATTTACAACACTCAACATGTCGATGCTTTTGTGCCGGAAAAAAGTTTGAAACCCCATCTTGCACTTACTTTATTCATATGAAGATGATCATATAGAACCCTACATGGATTTAGATACATTACAACTTGATGGCTTTGCTTTCAGATTCTTGTCACTTGAAACTTCCTCTTTCGCGATGGTAATGGGCTAATCCCAACAAGACTCAGATTGATTTTCTTTTCATGCGAAACGATTATATCAATTTTTTCACTATATAAAATGAAGAAAACGAATCACCGTACGCACCATCGATTTGATTTCTGACTTACATTCATAGAACCCTACCAAACTGTTGATACGTTGGACTGGATCAACGGAAAAAAATCCTTAAGCAGGCATGTTGTAGAGTCTGTATTGATGGCAACGATGACATTGCGATGATATTTTAAATAATGTTACTATTTTTTTCAGAAACGTCCTCACTTGCTTTATATATGGATTATGATATCATTTGGTCAACTTGCCTTGTACGCAATTGGTGATATTTTCCAAATCTTTATGTTGATGATATCTGGACGGTTTTCTTTTGGGATGGCAGTCTTGATAATTTCACTAGCTGGAATAAGTAAGTTTTGCAAAGATCTTCTACATCTTTGTCTTACTCTTAATGAGAGCAATTATAATCATGCTAATTTCTGATGACGGTATATATATGTACCTAAATTGTCGCCACGTATTTTTATCTGAGTGGGCCCTGCATTGAAGTTCTAACCATCATATTGGTGAACTTCACATGAACTGGTTCCTGCCACCTTCCTTTGGATCACCAGTTAAGACTCCCGAAACAACACTATATACGGTCGATTATACACATTACAAATGTCGATAGATAGACTGAGTGTCGACCATCTTGGATGATATATAATTTTGTTAGTGTGTAGCTCACATATAAATTGTATTTAATAGTATTTTTAATTAAATAAATTAAAAAACACCACTATTTATTTAAAACTTATAAACAGTAAAACTATAAATATAAGTGATGAGTAACTAATTATGAACTACTGTGAAAACAAATTTAAAAGGTAACTATTTGCAAAAAGAATATGGTTAGGAGAACACATTCGTATTGTGAAGTTGTAATTGTGATATTTTAAATATGAATTAAATATATTAATTAGAAAGATATACATATAAAATCAATTCTATCGAAAAATATTGTTGTTGCGTCACCGGGATTCAAACCTGGATCTCTTTTCTAACCCGGAAAAGTGCATTATTGATTAAATGTATTAATATCAAAAAAGTAACATATAGGTTCGAAAATTGTCGCTAAAAATATTGTCGCTGTAGCATAGTTGGATAACCATTCGATGCCCAAGAAGGTATATAACGTTGTAACAATCATAATTAATACCGATATACAGTGTTGTAGCAGGGAACTCAATTATATAATAGAATATCTAGGGTTTGGTGCCATAAGGATAAGGATGCCTTTATAATCAGGAGCATGCAGTGCATACAAGCAAAAAAGCTGTGTATTACTAAAAATTCTGGGAAAAAAATATAAATTAAATAATCTTTAATATGAATCGTGAACGTATATCTATGGATTTATTACAATTAGCGCCATCTGTAAACCAGTAGAAACTTTAATGGCTTAGTTCTAAAAACTAGCACGATAACCCACCGCTGTAGCCGTAGCGCTAGTAGCTACAATGCATCGATTGTAGCTATTCACAATACTCTCTTCTATTTTAAAGCTAGTGTATTACTCAAGTCATACAATTAACTGTTTACTGAATTGAAAATTCCTTTAGGTTAATCCGTTTTGTATGAAGTTGTTGCTTATGCTATTTTTTAATAGAATAACATTTGAAAAACTTACAACTGCGTGCAAATCATTAAAGTGTCTACTTCCTCTTTTACTTATTTGCGAATTTTACTATTTTTAACGTGTTGATTTCATGATCGTTCTTTGTATTTTGGTGCATGGATTTGTTTTCGATTTAGGAAAAAGAAAAAGCAATTGGCAGAACTATTTCCTACGTTAACCTTTATTAATAATTATTATTTCCTTTAGTTATTACGTGAAGGATTTTCAAACAATAAAAGAATCATGCTCAGTCATAGAAAGTGTTCTTAAAAACGTTCATACATTTTTTATATTGACTTTTATTTGATTATGGGTAAGAAGGTATTATTTTACATAAAAACTCTACTAAATTAGTACTCTAAAATTACAAACGAATAAATGGTAGGGTCTTATAAACGGACTCATTTTGTCTAAAGTCGTTGGTTAAACGAAAGTTCATAATCCTATGTATAACATATATATATAATCGTGTAATATCATTGGTAACAGCATAACCTAAATATATATCTACTGCACGCCACTATCTATAATGTAGGCATTTGCTTTGCGAGCCGTCCCCAGTGCACGGATAATACGTCGCCAGTATCACATTTATTCCAAAAAATTTATCTTTTTGCTTTCCCTTTCTAATATAGTCCACATTTCAGCATTATATAGAGCAGTGATGGCGAACCTTTTGGGCTCGGCGTGTCAAAATTTCAGAAAATCTAACATAACTTTGCTAACCCATTTTTGCTCCTACATTAATATATTCTAGGTTTTTTACACAATTATCCAAATACAAGTTGAACAGCCATAGAAACATTACACAACCTTGCTTGACACCCTTTGTAATGCATAGTGTGAATGATCCATTGATCCTTACACATGCAGAACTTCCTTCACGTTGGGATGCGATTGCGTGTATAAGTTTGTTATTCACCCTGTAATCAGAGAGTACTTCCTATAGCGTACCATTTTGCAGATCCACAATCGCACAATTTTTTTTTTTATTTTTCGCTATAAACTTTTCAGAACTCGTAGAGAAAAGATCTGATCCATGCATACTCTTCCACTCACAAAGGCCCCTTGCACGTCCCATACTTTTTCTTTCGTCACCATTCTTGCTTTTTCAATTAAAATTCTTCCATATAGTTTTCCAACCGAGCTTAGTGAACTAATTGCCGTATGGTTACCGCACTCCATATGCGACCCTTGGCCTTTGTGGAGAGACATAGTAGCAGCTCTCCTCCAATCTAACGGAGTGTGGCTATCCTCTAAACACTGATGAAGAGCGCATGAACGCGACGAGACAACTAATTAGCTGCCAGTCTCGATATACTCGGAAGCAACGTTATGATACGCTTTGTTTGTATCTCGTTAGCATACTTATTAATATGCTTAATTGCACACTTTATTTTTTCCATACATAAGTATGAATAATCATACTTACCCCAGAGAGCCTCTTGAAAGATTCCTCATTTGCATTATCTTCACTCTCATTGGTTTCCTGGAAATATTTCATCCATCTATCTTTTATTTCGTCCTCATTCATTAACATTTCTCCATTTACTGACTTGATGGCTTTCGTGCCACATTGGGATTTTTTGACCACCTTCCAGAAGAATTTAATATTATCCTGGAAATTCTCGATCATTTTCATCACATCCTCTCTTTTCATCTTTTCAGCCGCTCTTTTTTTATTTACTGTCAAAGGATAAAGCCATACATTCTACTATTCTTTCACAAGTTTCTTTATGCCATTGTCCCACCATGTATCTCCTTAATTCCTTTCTTGGATAGCTATGCCACATGTTTTCTTTCGCTAATTTGCATATAGTAACTTTAATGTACTCCCATGCATTGTCTAGATTGAAATTATTTGCTCTATTCTCACTCAGCCATTCACACAATATCCTTCAAAAAAAATTTGTGACATTATCCTTTTGCAGATTCTCAATTTTGATTCTAGATGGCGCCAATACTATTTTTTTCATGGACCGCCATCCTTGAAATAAGTGTATTCTTGAGACGATAAGGTATTGATCAGATAAAATTATTACAATACTTAAGTATTTACCATACGCAACATTAAAAAATGTTTTCTCGAAGAACCTGACGTGAATTTGTCAATACGTGTATGTATGAGGAGAGGTGCTAAATTGCTGGATTCCGATTGTCACTTTAGTAGCAGAGTGTGCGCTGATCGAGTTAGACGTGTCATATCCGTCTTTATGCTATCGTTCATGATAATGAATATTTTTAGCGCTTTTACACAATAATTGATATATATGTGTATGTATATGGAGAAATCCCTCAACTAACCTTTCTCTTATTTTGTTAATAATATTAAATTATTAATAATGTTAAATTCTGTTTATTTGTTTCAGTGATCTCTTACTATTACATTTCGGTCGTCACCAGATTCAGGAAAGAAGTAATCGCACTGTCGGCGACTAATGTAGTGTAAATGTTGGCAATAATTAAATTAAATTAAAATTCGGCCAACATGGACTTATGTGTAACCACCCGCAGTGTTCTATTTATGAATTAAAAAATAAATCAAATAATCACTTGCTTTTTCTTTTTCTTATTCTCCTATCAAAATAATGTTGCAAATGTTAGAATATTGTCGGTGTCGATATCAAGTAAACGAAGAAATATATAAAGCCAAAAAAATATACAACGCAAATAAATTCGGCTCCTACGGCGACATCGCAATAATTTGGAAAATAATAAATAAAACATTGGAGAAAGAAAGTAAAAATATAAATGAAATATCATGCTGACAAATTTGTCAATATATCCGATGACTCAATAGAGATTATTAAAATATGATGCAACCGAAAATTATTAAATTCAAATGATTACTCCAGTGATAAACCACCCCAAACAATGTCTATTATGTACTTCAACGATACAAATGTTAGCTGGAATAATTGACTCTTGTGATGTACTATTATATAAGAATTGTTCAAGAAACGTGCCGATGAGCTATAACGGCTTGGCACGATTTACATTATATAGTAAATTTGTAAAAAAAAAAAAATCGAAGATTAACTACCAGATTGTATCATGCGAGATTTATCCTGTGCAGGATAATTATGTACTTTAAGCAATTTATTATTCAATATTGACAAACAACAACGAATTCCTGGGTCCTCGATCCATAATTGTCGGTGCTTTTATTTACATACTTACTGTTGCGTTCAAGCATAGATGCCGGAAGAATGTCAGGACTGAAAGGTGTTTGGCACTCACCGTAATCCGGATTCTGCTGGCATCTCCGATGATGTGGACTGTATATTTTAATCACTATTTCGTCAAAGGTTCCGACACAGTATAGACGCGTAGTCTCGAGATTGTACAATATTGTACTCCTTTCCGTACAACCGTACTGATTCAAGGTCGCCAATTGCCTGTTTGGCGACGTAGCCTGCGGGGGAAGAGAAGGCACAGTGCATTCTTTTACATAATCGAACGAGCTTCTCTCACTCTCCATACCTCGTGTTTTGCAACTCCGTCAGTCTGTCCGTGTAAGTGCGACTCATTCCATTTTGGGAGTGTTTTTGATGACTCAATCCCTCAGTGTCTGCTTTGAACTGCTGCACCTTAATTTTCCATATAGATGGATATATAGACATATAGATGTAAAACTATATATTTTATGAATTTATGTTATATGTTTGAATTGCACCTAAGGAACGCTGGAGGGTGTAAGTTTAAAATTTTTCAAAAATTTCTAATAACTACATTGAATTTATTTTTATTATTTATTTATTAAAGTCGCGTATTTAATAGCTTTGATGAGTGGGACCAACAAGGAAGCCCTTGCTTTAATAACATAACACAAATAAATATATATCCCAAGTAATTACGTTTCCTTAGATTTGGACGCCGATGCCGAAAATTAGTTAATAAATTTGCACAGATAAAGGATCATATAATGAGTGCTAGTCATTGTTACTTAGGCTTGAAAAAACATCAAAAATGGTGAAAATGATGGTAATTCTGATTCAAAATTCTGTTTAACTGAGCATCACAAAACTGGACTCAACGCAAGATGAAGCAACACTAGATGTATTTGTAGCGATCGGAATTCAAATCCACCGTCATCTCAGTCGGCATCGACGCTAGCGACAGCGCTGGCTCGATCATTCACCGCCAAGCAGTCTCTCCAGTTTCATCGTTTCACAACGGCGGTCTTGCCGGCTCGCGATCGCCGAGCAACACCGCCAACTCGCTTCATTTCATCTCATAAGATACGTGCACCTTCTACATCTTCACTCATTCATTCCTATCATTATTATCTGTCATTGTTTTTATCATACTGTCATCATAAACCTTCAACACGCCGAACAACAATATTTCATTTAACCACCGTCCTTACCCTCAAATATTTGAAAAAAATTTCAGAACTATTGAGTATTGAGTATGTATGACCATAGCATAATGACCAGGGACTTTACGACCTGTGAATCATTACATTTTCAATTTAAATCAATCATCCTTGTTGACACAAATCAAGTACCCACTCCCTATCCCTTTTGTCCACCCGATATCTAAACCTTAATCTATACTTGACCCGCTCTGGCCAACTAATTACACAAATAACACAATATTTCATAAAATGTCAACAAATTGGTCATAGTGGCGTTGAAATATGGAAAAGGGCCAGATAATATCCCTCCCGTGTGGCTGAACGGGATGAAATTGAGCGTAAGAAATAGGGTCAAATATCTTGGCCATATATTTAATGAAGATGGACAAGACGATGATGATATAAAACGGCAGAGGATACAGTTGAGCGTTAGTGCAAATATGCTGTCACGGCGTTTCTACCGATGCAGTAAGGAGGTGAAGAGCATCCTGTTTAAATCGTTCTTCACCAGCATGTATACCTGCGAGCTCTGGTCGAAATACAAGCAAGTGATGTATAACCGTCTCTGAATTCAGTACAACAACTCATACAGAATACTGTTCGTATTAGCGCGTTATTGCAGTGCATCTACAATGTTTACCGAAGGCCGTATACATGGATTCGTTCCACTTCTGAGATATCGAGTTGCGAGCGTAAAGCTACGACTGGAGCTCAGCATCAACTCTCTGGTGTAAGCGGTGCTCTCATGGAAAGTTGGTTACCTGACCAGAGAATGGCAACGCCTACAGAATAGCTACATATACAATAATGACCGTGACTGAAGTAGTGATATATGTAATATTTATATTTGTGTGTATATATGTGTGAACTTTTTACTTTTTATTAGCTTTTTTATTTATTTATTAATATTTTCCTTGGTTTTCTTTTTCATAGCATTATACTTATTTCATAACCTTAATGTATAACATAATATGTATTATTTCTATGGCGAATCGGGTTAAAAAAAACCTGAACACGCTGGATTAAACACATTATTATTATTATTATTACTTTCGAGTTCGCCGACGGGGGGACAGATTGCGGTCAGACATTGAACTATCAAGATCTTGTGCCTTTTTTCTGTCGTCCAATAATGCGTAACGTTCGGACCAAGAAGAAGCCGTGTTTTCACAATGCAGGAAGTGCAGTGATCTCTCAGTTCTGCACAACAAACGTGCTAGTCAACCGGAGGTGAAGACCCTAAACTTTAAAGCGCGTTAGGCCAGATCCATCTGCCTTATTTTCCTTCATAATTCCAATTCAGGTTGCGTCCACTCATCAATATTATACTCGATACAGTCCACGGGATCTTATCCCACCAATCCTACTTACATGTATATTTTTCTCTTAGATGGAAAATATATAATATAGTCCCAATTTATTATCAAAAACATTTTATTATTATTACACAGAATTTAATCCCCATCCCATCTTACTTTTTCTTCTACCTTCCTTTAATAGAAAATATATTTTCTACTCTTTTCATTATCTTCTATACTGCTTCACATTAATCTTTGTTACCAAAGCCACCCTGTATCGTGTTATTGTATTTAATAATTCAGAGAAAACATGTAATTGGTATTATTAACTATTATTTTTGTTACTATCTTAACCATTGTTGATTAACTGTCTGTGTTTACGCGCCTTGTTACTCCAATTGGCACTACTGAGTTTTCTGGTTGATAATATTGTCCGTGTGTGTATGTGAGTATTGACGCCTTTTTCGGAGAACGACAGGCAGATCAATTACATCCCGTGCTTCGACCAGTACAGAGGTCCAAATAAACCGATTGTCAGGAGTGTGCACGTCGGTCGATCGAAATCTACCCAGCCAAAAGAACAACAACATCGGACCAGAAAATCAGCACGTCCAATAAAAATGTTAGTGCAGTGTATCATATGTGCCATTATTGTCAATTGGAAACCTCAGAACCAGCTATCGAAGGCATTCACGTAAATAGACTTCCATAACTAGGCCATATACAGGTTATGAATTATCCACAACCCCTGAAATGGCTGCTCAATAATGATGGTAAACCATTACGTGGCTGTGATTGTGTCATTGATTGGTAACTGAAATTTAACGATGATTGGTTACAAATATTTAACTGTTGGAGATTTACTTTTTTACTTACCAGTTCGCTCTTGAAGAACAATGTTAATCAATTATCAATCATCATAATAATCGAACACGATAATGGTCACAATAACGGTAAACCGTTATTTAAAAAATCGTTATTTTATATTGTATTTATATTTATTTATTGTAAATCGTTATTTAAAAATAACCATTTTTCCAACACCACTGTTCAATAATAAACCTGAATGGGTATGGCAGTATAATATAAATGAAGACCATTCATTCTTGACATCAGAATCAGCTTCCAATGTAAACCTTCCACTCTCGTATATTTTACAAACTATCTAGATTACTTTTACATATAATGTAATGAATATTATTAAGATGCTCTAGTAATAACACATGTAGTCGGGGTTTGAGCCTGGTCCGATACACTGAGTCTAAGCATATTCTTCAAATACCACAAATACGTTCCAGGTAGTCGAGGATTTGACGTATTTGGGATTCAATTTGACTAAGGTCAATAAAGAGGTCATATACGATAAGAAGAGGATTATCGCAAGAAGACAGGAAAGTCTACACTTTAATAATACTATCATAGGTGATGTAAGTAAGCATGTGTAGTATAATGTAGTATAATTCCCATTAAATTGGCAGAAATATTGGACAATTTTAAGAGGAAAGGGCTGCAAATTGTATCCCAAACACTTCGACGGGTCCAAATAACGTAGGTAGCATGGATTCCAAAAATAATCTTCTATACACACCCGGGTGATAGCAGAAGAGTAGGAAGACTCCGAAATTATAATGTAAAGATAAAGGCAGTAGAGCTGCTGCAGGTTCCGAATTGGAAGATAGTCGCCGAGGATTAAGGAAGCCACGGCTATATGGGTCCTTCATTGGATTTATATCTAAAAAAACGTGAACACACTGGTAACAAAAGTTTATTAACAAATATCTTGGTATAAACGTAAACACATTACACACTTAGAAAATAAAATGTAGCGATATATATGAACATGTTTGTGTCCG
The DNA here is from genome assembly GCA_031772225.1 of Eubasilissa splendida. Lineage (NCBI taxonomy): Eukaryota > Metazoa > Arthropoda > Insecta > Trichoptera > Phryganeidae > Eubasilissa > Eubasilissa splendida. The sequence continues at coordinate 27,180,583 of CM062859.1, forward strand.
ACAGATATGAAACCCACATCGAATATATGAGAACGTTTCAAAAAGTAACGGCGAATACGCAGGGTGTAAAGTCTCGTGACGTTCATGGAAGAATGCTGTAATAGTACGGAGATGCCTGCACTGGCAAGGAGAGTCGATAGATGAGTTTCAATATGGAATTAAATGAAACGCGCGCACAACTGGCACAAAGAAAATGTAAAGCAAATTTGAAAATTTTAAACAAATAAACATTTAGGAATTTATTACATGTTATTTTTGTTTCCAAGATAGTGTGATTTAACACCTTTCAATTATTTTCTGTAGGAATATGTAAATTCGCTAATCCACGCCGATAAACCAGATACGTTATTGCCGATATACGGCTGCAGCTGCGAATATTATTTCATTTTATAATTCTATACCTTTAAAAAAAAAACACTCTTTATAAGCAGATTTTTTTTTAATATAATACAGAAAATATGTGCATATCTTATATGTAGTATTCAAATAAATAAAATGGCAATTATTTGAGACCTTCATGCGGTGGTTTGAAGCATAAGTGTGATAATTATAGTTCTGGAGTGTTGGGCCAAGTGCATTGTTTGAAAAGATAAATAAAGTTTTAATTAAGTCATAAAATGTCATGTACTGTTGTGACACACGTGTTGGTAGGTAAGTTTCTCTTTAAGTTCTGTGTAAAACAAAGGTACACTTCTTCCCCTCTCTTCCTGACTACCTATTTTAAATTACGACCTAACAAAACAACGTTTTACAAAATCAATCAAAGTAAATTAAAAAATTCGCGTTCTAGCCAGGAAAGTCAGTATCGGATTCTCAGCCTATTGTTTCAAAGGTTCTCAGGAATCACAAGTTATCTATACTGTGGGTATGAAGTGCCTAGAATGCGGTATCAACGACGAAAGAGAAGACTTTTTATTACAAGAACACATTCTTATTGTGAAGTTGTAATTATTCAGAACTCAGAATTCAGTCTGTGATATTTTAAATACTAATTAAATCTATTAATTAGAAAGATATACATATAAAATCAATTTTATCGAAAAATATTGATGTTGCGCTACCGGGATTCGAACCTGAATCTCTTTCCTATTATCCGACTATGCTACAGCGTCATTTTTTTTTTTTTTTGACGACAAATTTTCGAACCAACATGTTACCTTTTTCAAATTAATACATTTATCGTTCCGTTATTTGAAAGAGCCATCTACTTTGAATCCCAGTGGCGCAACTACAATATTTTTCTAAGAAATTGATTTTATATGTATATCTTTCTATTTAATTAATCTTTAGAAGACTTTTTGTTACGTACTGTCAGAAGAGGCAAAATCTGAAAGCATCACTACAATGTCGAAAGTAAGACACTCTTTAGAATGACTGGAATGACGGAATCTCCAGTTAAAATTAGTTTGTCTGAACCCTCCGCTAGAAAAAATCTCGTTCACTCTATTCTGGGATATGAATGGATCAATTTTGAGTATAATCAAGTGTGTGAGAGAGCGTCCTCGTGGAGGAAGAACTGAAATCAGAAATATTCAGTTATCGCAGATATCTAAAGGCGATCTTCTTCTTCTTCACGCTCTCACACGGCTGCTACAACTCTTGACCATTTTCAGATCTCACAGCATCCACTACAGAGCCCTGATTATCATGTGCTTAGACCCCTGAAGGGTGCTCTTATAGGACAAAGATCTGGGAATGATGACGACGTCAAAGAAGCGAAGAATTTCTTACTTTCTAAAATATTTTTTCTGATGGAATAAAGAAGTTGGTGTTAGAGATGTATCGAAAAGGTGGGTAGATAATGTAAAAAAAATGACATATTGAAATACACATCACAAACTATATTGCAGTTACTTTTTGAAATGTTATAATACAAAATATTTAACATCAAAATAAACATTATATTTTGCTTAGAAGTAAATTTATAATTATATAGAAAAATTACATATTATCATTAAATGATATATCACAAACAATTTTGCAGTTACTTTTTGAAAAGCTCCGATACATATTTAACTTACGTAATATATTTTACTTAAAAATAAATTTTAAATAAGTACGATTAATATGATATAATAAATCAGATTTTCGCATGATAACAATATTATATTTTGCGTTGAGTAAATAGCACGTGAGAATGCCGAATAAAATTTGATTATATAACACTTAATAAATTTTTTCAAAAACTTTGCCACAATTACAAGCGATCACATTAAATAATTCTGAAAATAAACTTCAATTTGTGTAACATTTTATAATTTATTTAACGTATATTAATAAATTTTTCAAAAATATTTGCAGTTTTTATTGTTTTATGACAAAAATTGTATGTACATCTTCGAAAAAGAATCGTTAATAATATGATGTGGCCTACCACAATACAACTTGACTCAGATCAATTAACGTAAATGAATTCCCCAATCTAACATATTTAAAAAAATGATTTAAATATTAACGTAACCTACTACAGTTTATCCGTAATGCCAGTTATTAGCCTGCTTTTAAATAATCCAATAAGACCGAACGGTTTGGGTCTTGGACTTGGATGTTTCTATTCATACACTTGCGAGTAAGAAGATTTGAAAGTGTAATTTATGAAACTGTAGATTTTAAGATCTTTTTCATTAAATGACTCTTTTAATAATGATGTATAATTAGTAGAATGTTCTAATATATTCTACTAAGTAATAGTAATAAGATATTCGGTTTTATTAGATTCGATTGAAACACGACTTAAGGAGAGGCGTTTTTCTTTCTTGTTGAACATGATATGGGATACATTCCAAATGATAGTTATTGTAATACAAATATAGCACAATAATTAAAAATACGAAAAGATAATTTTATATAATAATTATATTATAACTTTATTAAAAATATGCACATGGCTTTCGTTAGAAAAGTTTATAAATTATTAAAATGTTGATATTTTTTTCGATTTATAATAATGCAGATTGTAATTAAAAGGTTAGGTGTTTAAGATATTACATTTAAAATGTAACATTTTTTTACAACTGTGTGGTCATTTACAACTGACGCGACTTCTTGTGACATCAGTTTTGTACAATAAAGAAAACATTCGGTGGTCGTATATAGGTTCCTATGAACCTTCATCTTCTGTCTTACATTCTGTTCTCGTGAGTATTCAAACCACGTTGTTCCCCGACATGATCTCTTTCCGGAAGCTGGACACCACCATGATATAATAGTAGGAGATCACTGAAATAAAGTAAAAAAACGATTATAATTAATGACGTACGAGTATTCTTTTTAAAGGTACGTGCGCGGAAGAGACTTTAAACTCGCTTAAAGAACAGTGCACAGATAGCGGAGGAAGCTACCATTCATTGTCATCTAAGACTATAAATTGTGTATGACTCCTTGCCAAATTATAAGACTTGCTGATGCTCAGTTCAAGTCAAATAAAACTACTAGTACTTTATATGTATATACCACCACTATTATCCAAAAGTTTAAGGTAAAACTTATTACCCATCTTCAAGGGTGTCTTATCGATGAAGTGGATTAAGTCGATCGTGAAACACGTATTTTGAGGCCGACAGTTCAGGGCTAAGTGAAATCACTAATCTATACTTTATTTTTAAGATTGGTAAAATTAACTTTGTGGTTAAAATCGATTATTTTAATTTGTTAGCTATCTACCGGTAACGAAAAATATCATTTTATTTTTCAGGATGTCAATAACTAATCAAAAACATATGTTATTGTTTCTTTAACAGAATCTATTTTAAAAAAAACAATAATTATTTAAAAAATAAATTTAATAGGTACCTAACTTAATTTGTTACCTGATGATACAACATTACTAGAATAATTCAGTTGGTTGTTTATAATTTTTTGATTAGTTTTACACGCTTTATTTATCTCCAACGATTCCAAATTATTTAATTTGTGACCAACACCGTTTACATGCAAAATTGACAATCCCAATTTTTTATCAAAACCATGACCATTTTCTATCAAATGATTAGAAAATTCTGAAAACCCACTATTGTTCAAACATATCAAATTCTCCTTTACTCTTATATTAAAATTTCGACCCGTTTTACCAATATAAAATGCAGCACAATCCTTACAACTAAGTTTATGGACACCAGAATTGTTAAATGTATCATATTTATCTTTAGAATTTATGAGTAAATTTCTAAAAATTTGTAAAAATCTCATACAATAAGATTTACCGTAGCGGTACAGAATTTGGACATAATTCTTTTTGGCTTTTAATCTTCGGTACCACTTGGCAATCTAACAGCTCCGCAACTTTTTTTAAAAATATGACTCGACTGAAACGAAAATTTAGACGCTGACAACATAATATGCATTCATGTTAAAAATACGTCTTGTTTACACAATGATTTAATTTTTGAAGAAGTTTCATAAATGTGTCACAAACTATCGGATTTATGTTTCCATCAAGAGTATGCGTAGAATGCCCTTCGTCCCGCAACTAATGTTCCAAACCCTTCTCACGTATGTACACTTTAGTTCATGTCTATTTTGTGTACTGGTCTGTGGTCAGGAACATTATTTATATTATGTATTATATTTTATATTATTTAAAATAAAACTTACGCAATCCAGCTAGGGATGTAAATAGTATGAGAACCACGGCAATGTACATTCCAACCAGTACTACTAAAATGATCTGGATGATGACAGAAATCACGTACAGGACTAGTCCTATCATCGAGATCACGATCCATATGTTCAGCAGGTGAGGACGTCTCTGAAAGGAAAATAAAAAAATAATAATATTTTACAAAATAACTAGAAACAAGAAATAACCCTTACATAATGACTGAAAGTTAATATTTCGTTGACCCAATAACTGCACACTTTCATTTGACATCAGATCTTATTTGTTTTAGAATCTGTTTATTAGTTAGACCCCTTAATTAATAACAAGGTTTCAACTAACATTTTGAGTTATTGCGTGAAAAGGGTTCCAAATGCATTATTCATTATTTTTTCCATACAAAACAAAATATATATGAATATACGAGGGGCAAGTAAAAAATAAGGTTCCTACATTTTTTTCAGGTATAAGGTATTTTTTATTGCAATAAATAAGTAAACCATCTGAAAGCTTGTACTTTATTCTATTTTTCTACATAGTCTCCTGATTTTTCTATGCATTTTTCCTGACGAGTTATCCACTTCTGAAAACCCGCTTCGAAGAATTCCGCCGCTAGGCCGCCGATGAACTTGGTGACCGCTTCTTTCACCTCTTCGTCTGTATTGAAGCGTTGTCCACCCAAGTGTTGCTTCAATTTCGGAAACAAGTGGAAGTCGCTGGGAGCAAGATCAGGGCTGTAGGGGGCATGGTCAAGCAATTTCCAGCCGAATTTGTCCAGTAGGGCGGTGGTCTGTCGAGAGACATGCGGGCGAGCGTTGTCGTGGTGCAGCCTAACGCCCTTGGTCAGTATAATCAGTCAAAATATTGTCGATGGTTTTTTCACAAACCTCAGGAACCTGGACAGCAAGCTCCCGAAGCGTTACTCTCCGATCTTCGAGGAGAATGCGCTCAATCTTCGCCACGACTTTGTCCGACACCGATGGCCTCCCACTCCTTTGCTCGTCGTGGACGTCTGTGCGTCCTTCGGAGAACTCCCTGCACCATTTGCGGACGTGTTGGACGCTGATGCAAGCTGTGCCATAAACTTCTTCCAACTGTCGATGAATTTCAACAGGTTTAAGCTTCTTCGCGTTTAAAAATCGAATCACCGAACGGATTTCACACCTGGCGGTAACGGCGATGGCGGGTTCCATAGCGGATGGCTGTCAGGCCTTTACTGAGCGTCGCAGCGTTTGCTCCCGGTAGTGGGGATGTAGTTAAGGGACCAACAATCAAGGCGGTGTTGCCGGATTTCGCCTAGCATCTCGCGTGGCGAGTGTACAGCGTAAGGAACCTTATTTTTTACTTGGCCCTCGTATGTTGAAATTCAATCAACACTTTTTAGCTAATTATCTCAAAACAGTGTCAGTGTCAGATGGAACCTTGTTATTCTGAGGGGTCGATCTGTCAAAATATATATGATATATGTGTGTGTATGTGTGTATGGCAGATGGGCGAGTATGTGAAAATGCTGACCAGTGCCAAGTGGGCGCGCGGAGTGGAGAGCAGTTGCGCGCTCTTTCAATACTCTTCGGTTCTCACGATAACGTATCTTATTGTGTATATATTGTTTTATTGTTTTACGGTGTACAGTAGTAATCAAATGTTAAATATCTCAACGTTGGACTCTTATTTCTACTACCAACATCTCACCGAGCCTTCAAGGAATCTGTTGCTGTGGCACAGACAGTATAAAGGATAATACGTTACTTTTAATATCAGAGGTGAAGTCTACTCCATCCCACACAATAAGCTATGAGTATTATGTCTTATGTTTATCATGTATAATATATTCACCTCTGTTAGAACAAAAATTTGTATGTGATGACATACAAATTTTTGTATGTCATCATTAGAATTAATTATGTCAATTAGATGTAATAAATAAATAAATAAATAAACCTTCTGACAATGCTGGTATGCTCCATTTTCATTTTGAATACATTTATAATGCAGTGGCGTAACTACGCCAATGCGTTGCAATGGGCCCATGTTATAAATGATCCCAAAAGGTCCACGCCCTGGAATACTTTTTTGATGTTTAAAAATGAATTTTGAAAAATTGTTTCACTTCTGTTTTACGAAAACACAAAATACATGTGTATTTAATATGATCTTCGACCCCCTCACTAGATCAGAGGCCGTGTCGTGGTGGGTAGTATTTCACTATTGCATCATTTACATAATAAAATAACTCAATATTTAAATACTATATATAAGAGGTCAAAGGTTCTACAATTATATTCAGAAATTTGGGCCAAAAGCAACTCCGATCTCTCTCGACACACCTCTATTAGCCATCTGGCTATTACTCTTTTCGAGTATTTGAAGATACCTTCTCCCATTTATTAAAGGTTGGTAAACCGGGTATTATGCTTTCTTGGTATGGATAAATCGTGTATTACGCTACCGGAATGAAAGAAGTTTATGAAGATACAACGCAGTCATAACCAAGGTGTCCGGGTGTGCGCGCGCACACTGTTTGGCATAATAGCGCACACAAAAAAATATAGCGCGCGTACAATTTTTAAAACAACTTCTTCGTGTGACGCCTCCTATCTATAGTTGGCTACCGTGTTGATTTAACCTGTATAAGATGACCAACATTTTGGATAAGCGGCCAAGATAATCTCTTCCTATTTGCGCCCCTTCATATTTTTCATTGTGAAGAATGTCCGAAGCATACAGCTTTCCTTGATAGTTGTTATTGGTACTCTTAACTTATTTATGCGTCTTACGTTATACTTACTTTTTATTAGTAATGTGGTTTAAACAAGACTTTCCCACAGCTCACAATTAATAGTATTGATCCTTAAAATTGTACAATTTTATTTTTTATGTATACACCGAGATACAAAATTAGAGGGGAGCATTGGACATAAGCCTCGATAAATTTCTATTGGCAACAATATACTAAGACTAACCATTCACTTTATTTTCTGCAGTCACCCTCCTTTCTTGCCGTCTCTAGAATACATACTTCCCAAAAAGGTAAACAATATGGTGATACCGTTATGATGGTTGTCGCTGTAAATTCCTTCGATAGCTAGCCCTGTTATTTTTCTTGAATATATCACTGCTGTTGTCTCCTGATTTTACTTCTTTGGTTTCCTTCGACTGTACCGCCGTACCATAAATGTTTAACCGAGACAAGTAATTCTGGCGCTGGTAAAAGTTTTCAGTCTTACCCACATAAAAATAGAGTACACATACTCAAGTTTTTAAAAACCAGGGCTAACAATCAAAGCACGCATAATGCCTAAACAATGGTGATATAAATATTATGGGGATTATAAAAAAACATGACTTACGTTCATGGCACCAAGAAGTAGTATCAGCCCGAGGACGGTCATGAAGATCCCAGTCACAATGTAGCCAATAAAGATGGCAAGGTTTGGCTTCGGAGTATCGACTGCGCCATTATTATTATTACCAAAAGGTGAAGTGAAGTTGGCGTTGCCCATTTGGCCAAAGTTGGCAAAGTTGGGAACGCTGCCAACGTTGCCAGGGTAGCCAGGGTAGGTGATGTTGCCAATGTTGCCAAGGGAGGCAAATAAATCTTTAGTCATGCGTTCATGACTATTATCTACGTGTTCCAAGACGACCACAGACACGATGAAGTTGATTGTCATGATAACTCCGCTAATCTAAAATGCAATGTTCATAATATTATAATATTTCCAAGATGAAATTACCAACATTATTGTAACAATATGACAAAGGAGAAGGAAGAAAATAAATTCATTTGTAATTTTATTTATTATCTTTGTTTTATTAACCACTAAATTGAGTTTAAATACGTCTACCGGTTTCGAAAAATACCATTTTCTTCTTCAGGATGTCATAACTAACTAAAACATTGTGACATTTCAAATAAACGCGCGAAGACCGAGGGCGCCATCTACCGATGCGAGTAGGCGCGGCCGGTGGAGAGAGAGGTCGGGGGAGAGTAGCGGGACTTGGTGCCGAGCGCGCGGTGTGGGTAGAGCGCCGGGGCGGCGTCTCGCCAAGGAGAAATCTTGGATGAGGGTGGTGGATTCAAGGGGTCGAAGCATCGATCTACCCGCGCGTGACTGTTCCTTGCGGGGCCTGGCGTGGAGACTGCTGGTAAGCGATGGCAGCCTGATGGGCTCAACGGACTCCACAGCGACCGGATGGCGTCGGGGTGACCTTCGAGAGGAAGAGTTCACTTCTGGAACGGGGCGTGGCAAACTGGACAGTGATCTTATTGCTAAATCGGTGGCACGGTGTGTCCCCACTAGGAGAAGAGTGTGACGTGAAGAAAGAAGATTTCAAAGACAATAATCGTGCTTACAGTGTCGGGCTTTGTGTATTTAAGTGTAAATAAATGGTTCTGAGTGCATAAAGTGTTTTCCATTGTTCAGACCTCCCCCATACATCTGAGACAGGCATTCCGACAACAATGTTTATTAACTCACAGACTGAATCTGGCTGGTGGCGTGGTGCGCTGGCATTCCATCCACTGGTGACAGCGCACGACGTAACAACATATATTATTGTTTCTTTGTCAGAATCTATTTTTAAAAAATCTAAATGGATTAATGAAATTTGAAAATGTAGTTAGTTGACGTTGTGAACTTGACAAATACATAATATGTCATCCACTACCAAACATTTTTTAACAAAGGAGAATCACAATCAAAAATATACCTCTCCAAATTATTTACAAAAATATCTCCTATTAGTGGACTTGTGGGTGCCCCCATAGGAAGACCCACAATTTGGTTTTGATAAAAAATTGGGATTGTCTATTTTGCATATAAACGGTGTTGGTCACAAATTAAATAATTTTGAATCGTTGGAGATAAATAAAGCGTGTAAAACTAATCAAAAAATTATAAACAAACAACTAAATTTAACTACGAGTCCCATTCTAAATTTTTTTCCTAAAAATTATTCGAGTAAATTTGTATTAAGTTTTTTTTTTTTTTAAATAGATTCTGACAAAGAAACAATGATATTTGTTTTAGTTAGTTATGACATCCTGAAGAAGAAAATGGTATTTTTATGTATGATGTATTTAAACTCAATTTAGTGGTTAATAAAACAAAGATAATAAATAAAAATATAAATTTTAACCACAAAGATAATATTGCTAATTTTAAAAGTAAAATTCATTTGTTATTATTGGATTTAATAATTAGAAGCAGTGAAATAAATGCATTATTATTTGAAAGTAGTCATGATAGTAAAGACATAGATTCTTCGGATATGATTAGGTACAGATTTAAATCATTAAAATTAATACATTTGTCTATACACTTTTAATGACTGATTTAAAGTGTAATTTTGGTATTTTTATACAATGCAACTAGGTTCTGCATATCTGAAACTTCATAACAATAATTTGTTCTTCTTAAAACATATATATTACCAATATATAAAACTGGAAAACAACACTCAATGATTCCCATCTAAAAATACTTAACATGAATTTAAGAAATGTACAAAAAAAAAACACAAATCTAGAAGACTTGCTTCATTTGATTGAACTAGAATTACATATCATAATGTTGTAGTGGCCCTACTCGCGTAAAACTTAAAAAATATTTCTTACCGGTGAAATTCAATATCACTGAATGCTTGTGATAATATATTAGAGTTTAATGAACACAGTTTGACAGCACAAGTCACCATTTTGAACAATTAGACCACTTAAAAAGCGCACATTGTTCTAATAATGACAGATAAACGTCACCAGCGACTGGCGCGAGATGACTAATCGACGTGTCCGTGCGAATTTTGTGAAATCACCGTTGAAGCTTCAAATCACCGCAATTGTTTCGACTCTTGTACTATAACCTCATTGGGATGAAGCATATGAAAAAGCTGAGTATGGACTCAAAGTTACGAACAAATTAGATGATATTAACATGTTGGCAATTAAATTTATTACATTTAATATTACCGAACGTGGTCAATCAGGTTTGGGATAAGATGTTGAAACCGGAATAAGCCCGCTATTAGATATAGTAACTCAAAATCAACTTTGGGTATCGCGGTTGACTACACTTTAAACTGAAAACTCCATGCAGAAACTATTGCAACTGCAAAAAAGTACGTCAACAGATATAATATGTATTTAGTAAACTAAGGAACATTATAAATACTAAAATTCTGATAACCATACGTTATGCTCTATGACAGTCGATACTTATGTAGCATGGTTGGATAATGCACCTTCCCCGGTTAGGAAAGCGATCCAGGTTCGAATTCCGGTGGCGCAACAACAATATTTTTCGATAAAATTGATTTTATATGTATATCTTTCTAATTAATATATTTATTTGGTTTATCATGTTTTTTCTTGGTTTTTATTTTATTTATTTAACTATTAATTTAAGGGCGAGCTTTCATTTTTCCAGTTTGAAATTCGAGAAAGTAAAGTGTTCCATCTTGATTTAATCTATATAACTTCCAAAAATTTGATGGATGTGGTAGCGTGAGTAAATGGGTGAACGTTACATTGTATAAAGTGATCACATAAGCCAGCCGATGACAATAATATAATGTAATGCCCAAAACTTCCATACTTTCTCATACAAAAATAATAACTTCGTCTCTGTGAGACATCTTAATCTTGATGACAATCCCCCAGGGGATAAAACCCAGTAATTAGTTCCTACAATGATTTGGATATACTCAAAATATTGTAAAATATATTTCATTTATGCAATAATTTTCCATATTATGATAATGTTTTGGCACGCGGAAAGCGAGAGTAGCGCCTTAAGTATTCTTCTATTGTTCAGTGTTACACAGATTATGGGTACGTATCCATGTTGTGTGTAAACTATTATACTCTTTAGACATATATTTTTCTTGTAGGAAGATTTATTGCGGAAACTAGACCGTGTTCTAATTAGAGAGATGTATTTTCAGGATATATGATACGAGATACAAAAATATTTTTATAGTTAACATATTAGAGTAGAAGTTTCTTTAAAAAATTCAAGAAATAATTGATTATTATAAAAGTTGAAGGTATATATACTGTCAATTCTATAGTACTATTATTATTATTACTATAGTCTTTAATTACTAAACAGTTTGATTCTCGTTTATCTGGTTCTAAAATTGTCACATTTTATATTTTAATTTTAATATAATATATTTTAAAAATAATCAGTAAGATATATACATCATTTCTTTTAACATTTTTTTCTTCTCTTTGAGAGTAAGACTCGTGTATAGAGAAGGAGTATATTCGAGTTAATTTATGTTTCAGTTAGTCTGTGTACATATTTTTTTACTTCAGATACAAATTTATGGTAGTCTGTAATTTTTTTAATTATAATAGGGAGATTGTTCAAAAATTTGATGCCTTGATAAATATTGTAATTTTGGGTTGCGGTATATTTTAGTTTTGGAATATTAATTTGGTCTCTAAATCTTGTAGATCGGAATATTTGGTTATGTATATCTATTTCTTTCAATGTATATAGCATTAAATAATGTGATGATTGATGGTAATGGTGAAGACTAGAAAATTTGATAATCGCCCATTGAATTACAATATTTGCATTAAGATGTAATTATTTTTATTATATATGAATGCAAAAATTAACAATAAATATATTTGCATTAATATATAATTATTTTTAAATATCACAACAGTCGCAAGAGTGCTCGCGGCCGAGCAGATCATGGACCAGTATATCGTGGATCATCGATCAGCTTGGACACAATAAGAATACGTAATAAATTATTGTTACTATTTGCAGCCAGGCGATGATTTTGGTCCCCGTCTCCAGCGTGCATCCGCAGCAGCAACTCTTCACTTTATGGATCCTCATCTTGATCAGATTCTTGGAAAATCACCTGCAAAAAACACGCGTATTAATTATTTGATCTTTAAAATACAGCTTCAGGGACAGCACCAGGTGAACGTGTTGCCATTTTGTCCACTGTCCATTCAGCACGCATTTAAACAGAATACATATTTTTTTAAATTGAATTTAAATTCTTAAATAAGATATACATATAAAATCAATTTTATCGTCAAATATTGTTGCGCCACTAGGATTCGAACCTGAATCTCTTTCGAACAAATTTTTGTGAAAAAATTATGTGTTACACTTTTTCAAATTAATACATCTATCGTTTCATTATTTGAAAGCCATTTACTTTGTTTTTACGGAATCTCACAGAGCTATGTTCTGAATAATGTGTTCTCCTTAATAATATGTCCAAAATTTAATAAAAATAAATTGTTAATTCTCGCGTCTGCTATCGGTTTACTCAAAGGTATTTGAGATTCTGTAAAAACAAAATAGATGGCTTTCAAATAATGTATCGATAGATGTATTAATTTGAAAAAGTGTAAGTGTCGTCAAAAGTACGGTCGCTGTAGCATAGTTGGATAATGCACCTTCCCCGGTTTGGAAAGAGATCAAGGATCTTTAATTATTTAAATTCAATCATAGATCAAATATTATATGAAAAAATATTTTAAATCTTCAGAAAAAAAATATTTCATGAACTTATATGATATATTGATGTATCTGAGATATAAGGTAACACTTTTATACCGTTATTTTTTGATGATTTTTTTTTTTAAATAATCGTCTTTATATCATTATTATCGTTAGAAAAATATTCTGAATCAATCGTATTAAGATATTAATTGCTCATAGCAATTTCTAATAAGTCTACAAAATCGAGTAAGAAAGAATGAAAAAAACATGGAATTCAATTTAATTACATTTATTTTTAACATTAAAAAAAAATCATATTTCAGATAACGTTTGCGTCATCGTTCATCGTATTTTGTTTATGGTATATTTTTTAATCAATCTTTCTCAGTACGTACCTACCGAATTCACAAAGAAATTATCCCGACCTACACGATGCGAAAGGTCATATTTTAATTATCGAAAATGCTAGTTTTTTTATATTAAATAAAATATCCAGTCACCTTGGTAAAAGCGTAAGATGTTTTTTTAATTTGAAAGTGGCGTGGGTGTGAGATCAAAAAAACAATTTTTGAAAAATATTATGAAAATTGGCAAATAATTTCGATTAGTAGCGCATATAAAACATAATAATTTGTATAATTTGATACTAAACGTATGATATCTAACGTCTACTTCTACAATATTAAATAATTATAAACGTGATTAGAAATGTATTATTAATTCTTTCATTTTTTATTTAATTGTGTTTTACTGAGTTATATTGGTTCATTTGGTTTTATGAAATATGATTTGCTTGCTGAATTGTCCAGTTGGCCAAGTATTTTAAAATCCGTCATTTTTTCAGCTGTACTTATTATTTAAGCCCTTGTCATTTATTAAATAACAGTAAAACAATTCAATATTCATTTATAATAGTAAAAATATTTAATAGGCATGTAAAAAAATGTGATTATTAATTTTGTATAATATCTATAAATATTTAAACTAATCACTTTTGTTAATATAAATATCAATATATGGTACTCACTGATTTAATAAACAATTGAAATGTTTAAATATGTACGAAGCCACTCGTACTAAGGCACCACGAACTGCGTCAGAGTTTTTTTGAACACTGAGGTTGGACTGTCGAGAATACTGGTTCTAAAATTTCACGATTAGAGGTGTCCGAACGCGTCGCAAATAAATTAAACGATTCGTTCATTTTGAACAAAGATCATACTGAATCTAGTCTGTCGTTACGAAAATTACGAATCTTTTGATACTTTAGTTTGTCGAGTTCTTTTAACATAACACATGTGTTCTGAATTCGTAAAGCACACTTTTTGCGCGTCTTTCGAATGGGCTGCGACCCATGTTATTGACACATTTCCGCATCCGTACCTTTCCTCATGCTCATCTTGTCAGTGTGAATTGTGACCTTGACGTCGGCAGACGTCAACTTGTCATTCGATCTCGACATTGCGATAGTATTCGCGGTGTGGACTTGTCAGCTCCAGTGCACCAGCACTGTATTTTGTGATATTGTGTTTTGATCATGTATTGTTTGTGTGCCGTGAGTGAACTTGTGACATCGACATATTTAAGTGGGATCCATCCCTCACCGCTTATACTAGTTCAAAATTTTGTATTGTATTGTACAGCTAAAAAAAGTCAGTTTGTTATATATATTTTACACAGATTTTGATATACAAATGGAAAATATATTACATTTCACAAAACCAAATAACTCATTGAAGGTAACAATCAAATAGAAAACGAAACATACAAACTTGACCTCGTACTTATCATGTTTTATTTGCTCCCAGCTTGTTTATTTTCTTTCAATTCTTACATATCTTTAGTTTGTATCAAAAAATTTACTTTGTTCAATTTAATTATTATCTCTAATGGTCTCACTTTGATTTTTTTGATTTTTCTGTTTTTTACCATTTAATTTTATTTGTTACCTTATTTCCAACTTATATTCTACCTTATGGAACCTTATAGCTACCTACCTCAAAACAGGTACTTTATATGTACCTAGCGAGGTAGGAAGCGGCCAACGGGCTTGCATGTAAATGAAATAAATTATAATATTTGTATTAAGGATTTTTATTAAAAATAATGTTGTTATAAAAATAAACGCTGATTTACGGGCATTGAAATAAAAAAAATAGTAAACGGGAAATATATAAAATGAGAGAGAAAAAAAATAATACCAATGCACAATAAAATATGTAAAAATGTAAGAGAAAATATTTATTGATTTATTTAATTCATAACATAGTGCATACAAAAAATCATTTCCATAAGTGAAAATAACGTTTTTTTTAATTTTAAAAAACATAGATAATTGTAGAACTATAAACAGTTTATGTGTAAAGCGCCTTTGAGGTGAAAGTTTTTACGAAAATGGCGCTATATAAATTATCCATTATTATTTATTTATGAGCATTCCTATATATGTTCTAATATAAACAAGATGAAACTCTTTTCTTTTACATATTTGGTCAGCTTCATTTTAAATTTATTCAATTTCTCCACCTTTCTTATACAAGATCAAAGCTATAATGCAGTCAGTACAACACACAAAATCCAGTTATAAGAATTGTTTCATAACACAAAACAATTTACGGATCCGGATCTTCTGTTCAGCGCACTCGTCCGGCTCACTGAACCGGTTCGTTTTCCTTCAAACGTCCCATCATTAGTTGGTCGCGCTATTTCCTGGGAGATTCATTATCGATAGTGAAAAAAATAATTTAGACCACGTTACAAAAAGGAAACTACACGCGCTTGGAAAACTAACGCTGTGCGTCCTTGAATGAAACATTTTGCTGAACGTTTTATCAGCTCGCCAAAATCTGCTGTGTGGCAGTTCTATTCAATTTTTAATAACAACAGGTATACTTGGAAGAATATTTAAGCTAGCCATTTTAACTCGGTAAGTTTGCTAATTTTTAAATCCAGTCGCAATCGTTGTTTGAAATACGTGTGTCTCAAAATAATCTCCAAAGGGTGACCATCATTTGCTTGATCAAAGAACTAGTACAGAATAGACAGAACATGGAGTGTTCAACTTGAATGTTTATAATAAAAATAAATTATTACGCAAGATTGTCCAATAATTTACGTGTGAATATTTTTTAAAATTATTATTATACACCCGAAGTAATGACAAAATATCGATTACTTCATCAACCAAATAATCTTGATCTAATCTTGATATGTACGTTATCTTGCTTCTCACGATGATGGAAGTCGGGGAACACCACGGATGAAGAAGCTGAGACAGTGGTTGGGCCAGTCTACTGTAGAGCTGCACCGGGCGGCAGTAAACAGAGTGATGACGGCCAACGTCCGTTGAACTCTAGAATAAGAAGAATTTTGGTACCTCGAAAATAATACAAATTATTAATCCTGAATGTTTCAGGATTTTACGTATGAATCCCAGAATTTATAAACACTAGAATCACGGAATATGGTATGCCGAGATTGGATTCCCTACTACTCCACTTTTCTCGGTATCCTGCAGACCTTAAAACTGTCACTAGTCGATGGGGTGGGGAATCTTTCTCTTCCTCTCTGTCCTTTGACATGGTCCCCCGCAACCAACTTTCTGGGTAGGTAGGTATTTTATTTTATCGCAAAATGTAAAAATAATTGTAGGATATTCCTGCGTCAAGGTCCACAGTCAAAATATAATTAATTAACAAAATTTTCTATCACACTATTTCTAACTAGGCAGAGAGTCTCTTATATTAAAATTCGAAATTTGTAAAGGAGCATTTGAGATGTTTGAATAATAGTGGTTTTTCTGAATTTTCTAATCACTTGTTAGAAAATGATAATACAAGTAAACGGTGTAGGTTTTAAATAATATAATTTGGAATCATTGGATATAAATAAGGCGTGCAAAACTAACCAAAATATTATGACCAACCAAGAAATTTAACCACAAGTCTCATCCGAAAATTTTTTCCTAAAAATTATTCTAATAATTAGGTAGTTAGGTACTAAATTTATTTTTTAAAAATAGATTCCGATAAAGAAACAATATAACATATGTTTTTGATTAGTTAATGACATCCCGAAGAAGAAAATGATATTCTTCGAAACCGGCAGATGTATTCGATTCATTAAGTGGTTAATAAAACAAAGTTAACAATCTAAAATGATGGATTTCGCCCACAAAGTTGATTTTGATAATCTTAAGTAAAATACTAATATAAGTAAGTTTTGATATAAATAAAATTTAAATAATTTTAGTTACCTACGAAACTAATTTTGGTCACCCGACTAGTTTCTATGGTAACGAGTTTGATGGCGCCGTTTCAATGACATCATCGACGCCCACTACCACACACACACAAAGCACACCCTACTCCATACACAAATGTATAAACATATACACCGAACATTCCCAATGGTAAAGAATAATATGACCTCGATACTGCTCTACAAAAAACACACAGAGTACTTCAGCATATGTGAGGATTCGGACTATGATTTAAACATACGTTTTTATTAATATACTAATTTACACTTTCGATTATCGGTAAATATTAAATGAAAAAAAAAAAAATGATTTGAAAAAAAATCGCTCTCCAAATTTGAATTCAAACCACGACCTGAGCACTTCATCTAAGAAGCTTTTAAAAGACGATGTTGCCTTATTGACGTGTGCAATATTTTCTCTTCAGTACATTAAAAATTATAATTTCAAAGTGAGATAATACGATTTAAAATGAATAAGTAACATATAAAAATGTTCATGTAAACATTATTTAATTAAGTCAATTAATTATCTGTTTATTAAGAATAA
This sequence comes from Eubasilissa splendida, assembly GCA_031772225.1. NCBI lineage: Eukaryota > Metazoa > Arthropoda > Insecta > Trichoptera > Phryganeidae > Eubasilissa > Eubasilissa splendida. The sequence continues at coordinate 27,198,464 of CM062859.1, forward strand.
ATACATTCTGTAATTATTCAGAACATAGGTCTGTGATATTTTAAATATGATTTAAATATATTAATTAGAAAGATATACATATAAAATCAATTTTATCGAAAAATTTTGTTTTTGCGCTACCGGGATTCGAACGTGGATCTCTTTCCAAACCGGGGAAGGTGCATTATCCAACTACGCTACAGCAACAGTACTTTCTAACAATAATAATAATTCTCCTAACAATAATATTTTTTGATAAAATTGATTTTATATGTATATATTTCTAATTAATACACTTAATTAGTATTTAAAATTATCTTTTTAATAAGTTAACTAATCTTTTTATTTTTAAAGATAACACACTATTATTGTGAAGTGGCAATTTTTCAGAACACAATTCTGTGATATTTTAATACAAATTAAATGTATCAATTACTACAATGCACTTCCCCGGATAGAAAGGGTTCTTGGTTCGAGTCCAGGTGGCAACAAAATTTTTTTTTCGATTAATTGATTTTATCTGTATATCTATCTAACTGATGCATCTAATTTGTACAAAATCTTTTTATTGTATAATACATTTTTCATTTTCTGCGACCCTTTCCAATCGACTTAGTTCACAAACAAACGGCGACTGCGCCTTTTAATGATGAATGATAAATTTTTCATATATATAAATATATATGTAATGTATCACGATATAGCGAATGTATGACGCGCGCAAGTTGGCAAGAATGGCGGCGTAGAAGGGATAAAAGAGCGTCGCTCATGGGCGCGCGCATTCGCTCTCCGGAATCGTAGATCAGAACACATCTAATGTATTGTACTTGTAATTGTCAGATCCGTCATAAAATGTACTGTTGTTACATCGAGGTATCTTGACTACCTGACGAGAAGTACAAGAAGACATCATTCTTTGCTGCCGTAATATATATATATATTTATCTTACCTAGGGTTAATTCAACCCTTATTACAAGAACTGTCCAAACAATACAAGGACACCCAATAAAATGACGCTTGAGGCTAGTTTAGTAGAAATAGCCTTGTTTATTATACGAAAAATCCTTATTTCACTCTTCGACGATCGCAGCGCCCAGCAAGATGGCCCCGAATATTTCCTTTTCCATTCTATTTCGATTTATCATGATACGGGTTACTCGCTTTTTTGAGAGAATCAAACACATATATAGATATATTTATTAAAATGTTAGATAAAATGAAATACAATCACTTTACATGAAACCACTAGTTTTATTAAACGCCAACCGGTTTCGCTTAGCTCAAGCTTCGGCCAAGATGTATTTAAAACTAACTATAAATACAAAAAGAGTGCACTTATATATACATAAAGAGGGAGACAGAATATAAAATTATGTGAAAGAGAGAGACAAAACATTATATGTTCTATCTAACTATGTATATATATGTATGTACATATAAGTGCACTATTTTTGTATTTATTGTTAGTTTTAAATAAATCCTGACGAAGCTTGGCTAAGCGAAACCGGTTGGCGTGTAATAAAATTCGTGGTTTCTACAAGTGATTGTATTTTATTTAATCTAATATATCAAACCACAAAGTGATGGCTGTCTACGAAAATATTATTATAATGTGTTCTTGGCCCATCCATGTAATTTTTTCATTAACAAAATGCCAGGTAACGCTACAAAACTACCTTAGGCTCAACAGTGTACTACGTAGTGAACATGGACGTAGGCCGCTAGCTGGAGTGGCACCGGGCAGATCTCAGGCGGTCTAGCGTGAGGGGTACTCTCTTTCCGCACTTTTTTCAGAACAAGAAGCCGCTGCCTTGATACCATTAGCTTGTTTTTGTTTATTGCCTTCGCGAATATACCGGATCGATACTCACCTCTTGTTATCTATTTATTTGTTGTAACTTCTGCAAATAAACACGAAGTCATTTGTAAGTACTATTTTGATTTGAGCATTGGAGCTCGGCTGTGGGAGTCTGTCTACAAGGCTTGTGGGAGTAACTACAAAAGTGGTTACATAAATATACATAATATGCATTCAAGGACATAAAGTGGTATCGTCAAGGACATCGATAGGTCGCGATCCTTTGTTTGTTCCATGCAGCACAATTTTTACTGACCATCTTATTGTTTATTTGTTTTGTTCGGTGTTTGGTGTTTCGGTAATCGTGGAATACGTGTATCTCATTTAGGAACTTGGAAAAGAAGGATCCACAATCGTCATCACGTCTTCCTCTGGACAGCTGATGATTATAAGATGAACAAGTATGAAATTTAACTTAATTGTTAGATATATATATATATATATAATTAATATCTACGAGACTGGCGTTTAGAAATTAGACAACTATTAACGAATTTCCTTTGTTATTTCAATAACAGACATGTCTACTAAGATGATTAATTCAAAATCAGCCAAATATGTTTTCAGCCAATAAGATATACAAGACGGCAGTATTTCGTCATGTGACATGTGGTTATCGGTCAATTTCAATATGATTTCAAATTTGACAGTTACGGGACTTCACAATTTCAAGTTAGTGTGCTCTTTACTATATTTATTAATATTAATACAATTTTCGTCTGTTTTTTTACCCTGCTATTTAAGAATTAAATTACTTTTTGTATTTTTATTATTCTTTAAAATGATATATAAGATTGTATTTTTTTAATTTTTTGTCTTTACTTAAAGTATAATATATTTTAAATAACCCATATTTAGCTCATAGCTGTTTTGCTGGGCATTTTACTTTTTTTTTTCTTTTTTTATTAATATTAAAAATATAATACAATTTCAATAATCAGTGGATATATATATATATATATATTTTAATATTTGTTTCTTCTCTATGAGAGTAAGACTCGTGTATAGAGAAGTATATACGAGTTAGTTTATGTTTCAGTTAGTCTGTGTACATATTTTTTTAACTTCAGTTACAAATTTATGATAGTCCGTAATTTTTCTAATTGTGATGGGGAGATTGTTAAAAAATTTGATACCTTGATAAATATATTGATTTTGTGTTGCGGTATATTTTAGTTTTGGGGTATCAATTTGATCTCCGTATGTCTTATACTTGTCTCACGAATATACCGGGTAAATATTGTATGGCAGATAATTGTCAGTTCGTATTTGGTAGCAGTAGAGAGTACTTGATTACACTTTATTGTGGAGTATCTAACGCCTCAACGTTTTGAAGTCATTAAAATATTAAAACAAACACAAATTCGATTTTTGGAAAAAAATCAAGCTCATTTCGACTCGGTGGGTTTTGTTAATAAACAAAACAGCTGTTATTGAGGCACTGAAAATCCTCACCGACGAAATTTACAAACACGCAGTGTTATTGTATAATGTACCACGTGGGCCAGCGGAATCATTGGATCCTATTTCTTTCAGGGTGCAAGAGTCAATGCTGTAAAAACTTTTTGGTGTCCGAATTGGATCGATTGGGTCTGTAACATATGTGGACGGTGCCACCTCACACACAGCCCGAGCTACGCTCGAAATTTTGATCAATGATACAACATCGACCTGGAACATAATATTCACCCTGTAGTATTATTGTATAATATATATAAGAATAGTTCTTCAGTATAAATAGAGAATGATAAGAGCTGACTTTAACTGACGGGCACTTACTTTTTTATTTATTTGTCCTTAAAAAAATCTGGAGCTGTCAAATTAGGTTTTTTCAATTATTTATTATTCTTGATTATTTTTATTTCTTAAGTAAAAATGCAATAATGAAAAATTTCACATATATTTCGCAAAAGCGTTCAAATGATAAGAAAATTCTCAGTAACATTGTAACGGAACATGGGATGTCCACCAATGACACACAATAAAATAAAAAACAGTGTAGATTATAGACATAGACATAAATTATAGATTCTAGACAACATTAAATTACAGCATTTTTTTATTACATAACAGAGTGGCCATTTAGAACCGACGCAACATTGTGTGAAATATTTTTTTTTTTTTTTTAACATTATGCAAAATCAACTTTGTGGTTGAAATCCATTATTTTAGATTGTTAACTTTGTTTTATTAACCACTTAATGAATCAGATACATCTACCGGTTTGGAAAAATATCATTTTCTTCATCACGATGTCATTAACCAGTCAAAGTTAACCGGTTGATGTATTTAATAAAACAAAGTTAACAATATAAAATAATTTATGTATAAAAGATAAATCACTTGGGATTAATATTAGGTTCCTGTATCCTGTTCTCGTGAGTATTTAAACCGCATTGTTTCCTGACATTATCTGTTTCCTGTAGCTAGACACCACCATAACATAGTAGTAGGAGAGCACTGAAAAAAAGAAATATGATTATATGTGGCGATAGATTACCCAAATTGGATTCAGAAAGGAAAACAATGGCAGAATTACTCTAAAGTCCTGGGTTGAACGTCAAGTTTTCATCTCCAGTTGGCTCACACGTGTTTTGTGAAGAACCGAGATATCACTGCACTTCCGAAGATGTTTTGAACACCGCCTCTTCGTGGTTCTAGCTTAACGCACGGCGCCACTTTTGGACGTTAAAAAAACAGTTTGGCGTCGGAAGGCAATCTGTTCCCACGTCGATGAAATCTCTAAGTCGTTGGTTGGCCAGAGCGGGACAGGTATATTGAGGTATATATATATTGGAAGAACAAAATGCACTGGGAATAGGTACTCGACTTGCGTCAACATTCCGCCCACCTAATTTTGGTACAATATTAAGATTCTAGGTAATTAAAATTATATTTCTGCAGTGTCATGCTAGAATTGTAACAGGTAAAGTTTAACATAAGTAAGCTGGTTGTTTTCTGTGCAATATGTAACCTAAACGACAAAACAAAATGGAAATTACGGTACCCAGAGAAATGGTAACCCCACGAGAATAGTACCGTATTAAGAACACATCTGGGTAACACGCAGATACATAGTACACAATTGGCAAAGGACACAACTTGACCGCTGTAGACGTAGTAGACGCCAGGTTGTCCTTACTAGGATTGACAGCGGTGATTCGCCCTAACGTCCACCTCAAGGAAGGGAGACGCTCGTCTTTCACGATCACCAACTTGATTTAGGTTGACAGTCGCCAAATCGACGAGACTTGAGGAAATTGTAGCAAAGATTGAGTTGAGGAGACACATATATTGTCAGACGGATTCCTGGACAACAACGTTTTTAGTGGCAGTATAAGTTTCGGTTTAGGTAAATTAAACGTCACCGTTGTAGACCCGAGAATTCTTATTTGATTTTGTAAGAAGTCAAAGAGAATATGTGGCAAACATGATAGTAAAATATTTATATGCTCGCTATGCCTCTAGCTGTAAGACTTTTTATGAAATTATTAAAAATGTAGGGCGAAAAAGCAGAATAGTCGGTAGATTCTTCTCCCTGTTTTACTATTCTGAACTTTTTGAAAACGGATATGATTACTGGCTGCTACACTGGACTACGATTTGGACCCTGTACAATGCTGCACAAATACCGTCAGCCACTTATCATTCCCACACAGTAGAAAGATTACTTGTCAACTCAATAATCTAGACTCTTAACTGCAAGAGCAAACTTTAACTGAATTAGTCCAAAACTATAGACAGCACACAGAAAGCTATGCTCCGAGTATAGGGTAGGGAGAAACAGATGGGACAGGCACTATTTTTTAGATGATTTATTATGTTATTATAATTCTTTATCATCCTGTTTTCTTCATTTCTAACATTTTTGGTTTAGATAAAAAAATATATATTTATATTAATAATGGTTTTCATATTTTTATGATATGTATGTCTCTTTTAGTAAAGATTTCGGTCTAGTTAGGAAGACAGTGAACATCTCTTACATTATGTATATTTATAATAATGTATAATATGTACATATATTAAGAAAATGAATAAAATAAAATAAAAATGTATAAATGTATTAGTTTCAAATTTCCCTGGATGTGTCACACAAAAGGGCAGATATTATACATGAATAAAACTTACGTAATCCAGCAAGTGATGAAAGAAAGCTGACGACACCGGCAACGTACATTCCACCGATCATCACAAAAATGACCTGGATGAAGATAGAAATCCCGTACAAGACTAGTCCTATCAACGAAATCACGATCCATATGTTCAGCAAGTGGGGACGTCTCTGAAAGAAAGAAAAACATTTTACAAAACAATCCGTCAATTAAATAACTATAATTTTAAAATTAATAATTTTTAAAATTAAAAGGGGGCGCCTTTTAACCGACCGGAACTTCCGCACGGGCCGTACGGTGCTCCGCCGAAAAATTGAGAAATAGCGACGGCCAGCGACGGCGAGTGAGAGTTTGGGTTTCTGGATGGGAATTACTTAAGGGTGACTAGTAATATTAACATCAAAACAACAATAAAGCACCTTCCTTTCCCTATAATAGTACAAGGGTACAGACCAAACCATTGCCGCAAAGCAAAAAATGCTATAAAGGGAAGCAAAGAATTTTTTTCTAGTATCGAGAGAATACAAATATTTAAACCGAGCAGTAATAATATTATCTTTTAAAGATAGGTTACAATTTGGTAAAAGAAAACGGCATTGGATTGTTTAGAAAGTCTGTAAATAAAAAAAACACTCAACACTAAGTGTAAAGCAGACGTAGATCCCGCGCCGATAGGATCTACCATAATGAATTGCGCAATCTTCTAGTTGCGCGTCCCGCGGATTGGAATACGATGATTTCGGTTGTAAATCGGAATCGCCGAAGGGGGGGCGGTAAAGGAAGGAAGGGAACCTGAAATAACGGATAAGGGTCGATTATGGGGGGAATCCAGTGGAAATCGGGAATCTGAAGGACTGCTCGCCTCACCTCGTGTATAACTCCTCCGTTACTCCCATAGTCACAACCGAGATCACACAAACAGCACGCGGATGGGCATATCTCCGCTTCCAAATGAAGACGGCGATATCACTCACTTCACCCGCAGCTCACTCAATAATCATTGAGCACAAATCACAGGATCACAATACAGTACTGGTGCACCGGAATTGAACAAATCCACACCACTAATGCAATCGCGGTGTCGTAACCGAACAAGTATCACGTCGCGTTAACGTCTGCTGACGTCAATGTCACTAGTCACACTAAAAACAAGCAGTAGGGAAAAAGGATGGGTGGGAATTTGAATGTCAATAATATAGATCGCGACCGATTCTCAAGAAGCGCCAAAAAATGTGTTCTATGAATACGGAACACTAAGTCTTATAAAATTAATAACCAATTAAACTTTCAAAATAACCCGCTAGTTAATGTATTCCCTATTTCAATGCCCCCCTGTCAATCACTTCCCCACTCTTACCAAGACTCCGCCTACACCCCGTAATGGTTGTCATTTAAATTGTATGGAATAGTTCAGTAGTACGCCAGTCCTGACAAAGATACATTAGTATCCGAAACCGGTTGACGTAAATACAAACAAAGTTAAATATAAATACAATTTTAAATTATGTCTTACCACAAACACCACATCAACAAAATCAATTTCTATAAACTAACTAGATAACTTAGTTTTTTCGCAGGGGTAGGTAAATAAGATAGATCGCCACATTATTACAGAAGATACCACACTCGAGACAGCCTGGAATACTTGCCTCGTGCATTTTAGTGTGTCTTCTGTTATTGAAGCATTTAATACACCACGTGGGCCACATTCAAAATTACAAGTTCAGGTGGACTTAACAATGGGCAGGTCACGATAATAAAAAGGTTCAATCAAGGTATTTACTCTGTGTGTCAACACTTAATTCACGATGTATGCTATATAATTTTACAATCTTAATCAATATTTTAATCAACGATGCATGTAAGTTACTCACGGAAGCTTGCGTAACGTTAAATTCAAATGATTATGATGCGCAGCGACGCTGTACGCTGCTCTCGTTGTCAAGGGGAGCAAGTCACATTGACCCTTTTTGATTGATGTGAGAACTGACTTAGTTTCACTTAAACAAAATTTAAAATACATTTATAACAAAACCAAATTAACAATTACACAGATGTTGATAACATATGTCAATGTATTCGATTATTTATGATTTTTTTTTAAATAGAAGAATATCACTCGCTTGCCGCTAGGCCCTGTGGGCGTCACGACCGATAATGGCCACTGCATGGTCAGGGTTATTGGGTTGACTAATAAGTATTTGCAACATTTCAATCAATGATATATGTATTCTCCGTTGTTGTTCAGGACCTTATCCCACTTTCAATCAATTTCTTTTTCGATTCATTTTCTATGAAAATTGGTCGGTCTGGTATCGAAATAGTCATCGAGCCAATTTCTATGACCATCGTCGTTTCATTGGAGAGCGTTACGCCTCGTTTTGATTGAAGAGCTACCGAAAAATATAATAATTTGACGGAGCTAGGATGAGACAGACCTTCGTTTTTCTCAACTTGACACTTCATTATTTAAGCCCAAAATTTAAAAAAAAAGCTATAAATTTTAACGTTTGACGTCGCTCCCCTCCTCGGTTGGGATTCGATCCTAGTTTTTGAAGATCAACAATACTATTTTCGTAGCACAAGAGCTTGGCTGTGACCGAATATATTTTTTTTAAATCAAGGCACTCAATTCTACAATATATTTTTTTGTAAAAGTCGCATTAATTAACCAACTAGTTCGCAAATAGTATAACGTTACGATTCTTGGTACAAAGAAACATGTAACGTTAGTACTAAATTTAAATAACGAGCACCCTGGTTAGTTAATTTCACGCGCGGTTCGGAACGCCTAGTACTAATTAAGATATTTGCCGCTAGGATCGCGACCATCGTTTCGGGTCGGACCAGCGCCAACAGGTACGTAGCTCATTTCTATTAACGCTTCGAGCTAGGGAGTTTGTCCCGCGGGCGGCCATTTGGCTATTTCCGCCATTGTTGCACTCGTAACAAATACGCTGAAGATGGAGCCCATATAGGATCCAAGTGCAGAGTCAATGAGACGTCGCGCCAGGGAATAATAATGGAAGGGTAAAATCCATATAATTAATCAATCTCACAACGCACTCATTTCTAGCATTATGAATTCTAATTATATCGTAAAAATTTATATTGTTGCAGTAAATCATAAAACTTCCCTTATTTTTTAATTTTCTTCTTTATACAACTTCTTCTTTTACAACTTCAAATTAGGTCTTCTTTCCATCACCGTCGACAATTTCTTATCATGGTCCACCTGGGAGAAGAAGATTCGTGCATGGACCGCCGGTTGAAGGAGTGTTCTGACCAATTTCCAGGCACTCGGAAACGGCGGTGGATGCTGCTCCCGGGACACCGAGAGGGACGGATGCAAGAAGATGTTAATTTTTTAACGCAGAAGCAAGTCGACGTATTATTTGTAAAATTATTATTGTCGTCGTATGTTATGTAGCTCCGAAATTAAATTTTATTTTTATTTATCAAAAAAATAATTATTATAGTAGTTTTCATTGGTTTTTAATTTTTGTAATAACATTTAATGTAAAATATGCAGACTCTCTTTTATTATGAAATATCACCTCTCGTGTTTTACTGTCTATTTTGAATAAAGTTTATTTCCCAGAAGATGGCAAGGCGGATCTCGATATTATGGTAAGTAGGTAGCTTCTGATTCACATACTCGCAAATTCATGCTCTCCCCTGTTACCAGTCGGTGGAGGATAGTCCGCCAGAACACACATGGAGTTAGTGCACACGATACGGTAGTTTAAAAAATATGACTTACGTTCGAGGCACCAAGAAGTAGTATCATCCCGAGGATGATTACAAAGACTCCAACGACAGAATAGCTAACGCACAGGCCGAAGTTCGGTAGCGGTATATCCTCCTCATCATCAAACGTGGGAAAGGTGAAGTTGTCGCCGTCAATGTTGCTCATATTGGCCAACTTGTATAGTTGGTTAATATGATCAATGGTATGAGTCTTGAAGTCCAAGATAACCAACAAGGTGATGAAGATCAGTGCTACAATGACGCCACTAATCTGAAAATAAATATTTATAATTATCTCAAACCGACAACATAATACACGCATGCACCTTGAAAACTGTCAGCGTGGAACTGAACACAAGTGATAACTTGCTGCCCTCAATGTGGTACAAATTTGGAGGTTATGTGATGAGATATCGTTCTCAATCTGGCATGTGGGCAATCAGAGACAAATTCAGGGAGAACACTTCAATGAAAGATATTTTGTATTTTTATTTAGTATCTTTGTTTTATTGACCACTTAATTCAGTTCAAATACCAATACCAGTTTCGAAAAATACCATTTTCTTCTTCAGGATGTCATAACTAACTTTATTATGACAATTAAGTGGTTAATAAAACAAAGATAATAAATACAAATATGAATTTTAACCACAAAGTTAATATTGCTAATTTTAAAAGTATAAAGATATTTTGGTTATATATACTAAGACAGAAGCATTTATTCGATAAAACGGAATTTAAAGTTACAACGGAATTACTAAAATCAATATAAGGATTCACAGAGAATACATTGCGTGGAATACAGCAAAATTACAAGTAATACGAATACTAGAATGTCTAGATCAGTACGAGGATGATTAGATCTCTCGGTCCATATGTCCGATGAGCAGATCTCACTTTAGATCAGCTAAGCTATTACACGAGGCGAGGGCACAAAAGTAAATATGATAAGGACTATTCAGGTGATTTAGAGGTGGAGGCCTGCTCATATGGAGACGGGGTGACGGATGGAGAAATCCTTGCAGCAGAAGTGCAGACGGAGTTTGTGATGAACAAAACGAACGTCGTGAATGAATGAATCGCGCTTGGCCTTCGCTGGGCACGTGGCAGATAGAATATCGTGGTAAAGATGGTAGGATGTAGCAATAGCGGGGTGCACAACCAGATGAAGATCTGCGTGATGAGATCCATCGTGGCCTAATTGCAAATGACCAACACAGTAGTAATAAGGGCTTTACGTCCGAATAATGATGATCACAGAACTCTTGAACTTCGAGTTTGGAAATATTAATTCTTCGAGTTCGTTGCTAGGAGAAGGAAGGTCAATGCAAAAAGAAAGGAAGCAGAAATCTACAAGAGATTCTTTCTGTGAAAAATGCAACAGGCGACAACAACAATGTACTTAGCCTTGTGATTCTTAGTATATACTGAGAATAAAAACTAAGAATATGTGGCCTGGCACTAACCAACACCGCTTTTCTTTTATACTACTTACACGACGTTACCATCTGCCACTCACTTTACTACATACGACAGGGATAAAGTCCGATCGTCCAGAGAAGGACCATTGTTGTCCCAACATTTCGGGTTTCAAATTATGCCACATTGGTGAAGTCTCGCTCTGAAATGATCGTGCAATGCGTCTTTTCAGGCCGGCAGTTCAGCGATAAGTGAAATCACTAATGTATTAACTTGGCGGTTACTTTGTCGTGCAACGTGACTATGTTAATTTTCACAACTAAACATTGTACTACTATAGTTTCGAGAGGTGTAGTCCCTCTCATCATCAGTAACTAAATTAAATACAGTATTGTAGTCTATTTGAGCTTAGGAAGAGGGGACAGGTTTCTGTCGTTAACGTGAATGTATATAGCGCCTACTTCCAAAACCCCCTAAACGATTACGGATAATTTGAGTTCAATATGCAGTTTTATGCAAAAAAAATTATCAGCTACATACAGAATACACTGTTTCTCCCTAACGCTACTTAATTCCATCGATATTGCATGTTCAAAATCAGAGTTAATTCCAAAATACCCCAAAGCAGACAGAGTATAAGTTGCTATTTCCCCTAAAATGAAATCAACCAATCAACCAGAATGGCTGCCAGAACGATATATACAGAAAAAAAAATTGTATTACAGAATTGTCTCCATAAAAAATTCTGACATAAAAATAAACATTTTATATATTTGCTTTCAAAATATACATATAATATACAATAAATATACAACCATAACTCAAAAACACGTAAAGACGTTTTAGGGGATGCTTCATAAACTAAAACTTTTCCTCTTGGTACCTTATAAGGGATTAATAATTAACAATTTAGAAACCGTTGAAATCCAAAATAATTAAAATTCTGAGAAAACCGTAATTAACAATGTAACATACCCTAACACTTCACCGTTACTGTCCATATTCCCGTTAACGACTGAAACCTTTTCCCCTTCTTCCCGAATAGACTACAATACTGTACTTAGTTTAGTTGTCATCTGATAATCAGAAGAACTGCACATCTCATAACTATAGTAGTGACAATAACCCAACGTGTGTGTTGTACAAAGTATAGTTATGAAAACTAGAAATCACTAATATTTTCTTTATTTACGACCTAATATTTGGCTTATAATAATTCTGATAGATAGATAGTGACATGTTTTAAATCTACATACTTGAAAATAAATATTTGTGAACTTAACCCATTATTATTGTGTGTCTTCGCTTCAGACCCTAAATCGTCTAACAAAAAATAGACTAACTGCTCTCAGTTCGCTGACCTTTTTTTTGTATTCAATACAAAATTTTGAATCAATAAAATATTTTAATAATTGAAGTAACCACATAACTATTTTTTTAATACAATAACAATAACTTTGTATGAAACCACGAAATTTATTATACGTCGACCGGTTTCGCTTATCTCAAGCTTCATGAGGACGCATTTAAAACAGTTTTAAATGCGTCCTCATGAAGCTTGAGATAAGCGAATCCGGTCGACGTATAATAAATTTCGTGGTTTCATACAAAGTTATTGTTATTTTATTTAATATAATATGTCAAATCACAAAGTGAACGCTTTCTACGAAAATACAACATTTTTATACTATTATTTACCCCTAAAATATTATGAAACACCCAGTATAAAGTAACAATGATTGATAATAATTTTACACATTAAATGTATCAATTACAAAGATATGCAGATAAAATTAATTAATGAAAAAAAAATTGTTAAATATGAATTAAATATATTAATTATAAATATATACATATAAAATCAATTTTATCGAAAAATATTGTTGTTGCGCCACCGGGATTCGAACCTGGATCTCTTCCCTAACCGGGGGAGGTGCTTTATCCAACTAAGCTACAGCGACACTATTTTTAGCGACAACTTTTCGACCCTATATGTTACCTTTTTGATATTAATACATTTAATCGTTCCATCATTTGACAGAGCCATCTACCTTATTTGTTGTATCAATAAAAAATAAAAATAATTTAAAAATAAAAAATAAAAAAAATTGTTGCTAGATTGATTTTATTAAAACCGAAACAATAATTTAATTACTAATTAAATGTATTAATTAGAAAAGATATACATATAAAATCAATTTAATCGAAAAAATTTGTTGTTGCGCCACCGAAATTCGAACCTGGATCTCTTTTCAAATCGGGGAAGGTGCATTATTCAACTATGCTACAGCGACAAATTACTGTTAATTTATCCAGTATAATTTAATCAGTTATATGTTTTCTTAGAAAATATACTATATTTAAAACAGTGAGGCCAATTTATACTTTCTCCTCTAATGTAGAAAAAATTAAAGAGATAAAGGTTATAAAGAAGAAAAAGAAAATATATATCTTTGTAATTGATACATTTTTTGTATTAAACATCACTAACCTATGTTCTTATAAATTAATTAAAAATTATTACTTCACAATAAGAATGTGTTCTCCTTAAAAATAAAAATATTAAAAATAAAATAATTGTCTTTTCAATTTTCAAATCATTACATAAATAAAATAATTGAAAAACAAAATGTAATGGTAATAGATTATTGTTACCATCTGCAGCCAGGCGATAACCATGGACCCCGTCGCTAGCGAACATCCGCAGCAGCATTCCTTCACTTTATGGATTCTCATCTTGATCAGCTTCTCGAAAATTTACCTGTAAAACACACATGTTAAGTTAAATCTGATAGAAATTATAAATAATGAAATATTTCTTAGCTGAGAACGAGATAGCAAGTTGTCTTAGACAAATCCTCCGCATGGAAAACGAAAGACTGCAGATTTTGACAGATTTGCCTAAAAAAACAGAGTAGAACATGAAAGTGACAGCAGGACAGTGAGCGGTGGAAGAGTGCTGTCCAAGCGTTAGGATAAAGGGGATGAAGAAGGAGAAGAAATATTCTTAAATTGATAAACAACCGGTCTCCCTCGTGCCAGGCGAAAATACGAATTAAATAAATATCAGATATCTCATAGAGACGAAGCTATTTTTATTATATTTATTGGAAGGTGTAGCCACAGTGCCTGTGTAGGTAAAAATCCAGTAATTGTGTGTTCTTGGACATGTTCAAATATTGCGGAAATACATTACGTAAGATGTAAAATAAATTAATAAGCTTTGAATTGATATTGCGGCCACAACAGGCGCCCGCAGGGCCTAGCAGTAAGTACCACTTAAAATTATTTCACCTTTATAAGTTAGACGTGAGTTAAACAAACAAAAATGACATCTATTTTGTGATACTGTGTTTTGATCACGTATTGTTTATTGTTTGTGTGCAGTGGATGAACTTGTGACATCGCCGCATTCAATTGGGATCGGAGATCGGCTCATCCGCGTGCCATTTTGTGTGATCTCCGCAGCGACTGCAGGGATTACTGAGGCGTCATATTCAAGGTAAGGCGAGCAGTCCTTCTAAATCCCGGTTCCCGAGATCACAGGGCCTTTGACTAGAATCCCCTCACCGACCTCATCCTGTACCACGTTTCCCTACTTCCTTCCCCTACCTTGCGGTGATTCCGATTTACGACCGGAATTGTCGTATTCCATTCCGCGGGACGCGCGACCCGGAGTTTACGAAATTCATATAGATTTACAGTTAGAATTCATGTATTTTTTTCTTATTCGTAATAATAACATTTACACTGAATATATATTTACGTACTGTTATTACATATATAAAAGAGAAATCATTTAAGTAATCTTAACCTAGATATATTAAAAACATGTTCGTTTTTACACTGCTCGCATCTCACACACCTGGCTGTTTACATAATGATACTACGTCAAATACATCCATAAAGTCATAGAAATAGATGGAGAAGCGCAATATATAATACAAATTATTATATATTTAAACACAGAAAAACTGCATGTACTTATAAGACAATTTGACACTACTGTCGTCGAGAGCAGTAGCAATATGAATGTGTATAAAAAAATTAAAAAAATTACCGGGAACCCGCCGAATAAACGTATTCTATTTCATAATATTAATACATCAGTCAGAAATTTTTATTTAATTTCCACTAAACATGAATATAGATATACTTGCAATTCTAATCCGGTTATTATTATGTTTTTGGTTACGTAAGAGTATTATAAAATATTCAAGTGTCACTTTGAACCGAGAACTCATTATTTATTTTGTGTAATATCTGCATATTTTTAAACTGAACACATTTGTTAATATAAATGTCAACAGATGACGGTACTCACTGATTGCACTAAACAACTGATATGTTTCAGTATATTTACAAAACTTATGACACTTCAAACAGCGGCGGACTTTATTACACACTGAATTCAAAATTCCACAATTAGAGGAGTCTGAATACCTGATTCCGAACCACACAGCATGAATGATACTAAAGTTGTGAATTATCAAAATGAATTTAGTATGTTGTTTTCGTTCTTTTGAACGAATCTTTTGAACCCGAGTTCGTTCTGAATATGTGACGCTCAGTTCGCACTTTGTACGTCTCTACGGTATTACCCAGTTGATAAACAAAGCTGGGTTGAAGTGGATTCGGACGTTTGAATATGATTATATAATGAGTCCAGAAAGAAAAGTCTTCAATACTTGCAGTGCTCATGTATGACTGCGAAACGTGGACTCTCAACAAAAGAGTACAGATATAAAAGTAGATATCCGTCAGTTGAATCTGTAAATATATGTGTGTGATCGCGAGAGAGCGGCGTGATATCTGACAGATGTGTGTGTGTGCGTGTAGCAGAGCCGTTATAAGCCGCCGCGCCCTTGGAAGAGTTCTCTTATCCACGGATCTTCTACTAGTAAATACAGTGGAACCTCTATACTCGTCAGCCCCTATATCCGTCACATTTTGATAACAAACTAATATTTTCTATATTTGTCACTTCCACCGCCCGGCAATGCTGTCTAACTGGGCCAAAGCGCAGAATATGGTCAAAAAGTAGCACCCAAATTTTGCCATAGTCGACCAAAACATAAATGAATTCAATGGTAATGTGATTGACTACTTCAGGAAGGTTTTAAAAAACAGCCAGAAACAGGAACATTGGGCAAGTGCTTTGTTAAATCGAGTACTACTGAATCATCGGCAAACGAAAGCCTTAACCCGATATTTAAATTGTCTCCTAAATATTAGTAATTTTATTTTTCTTCCGCTTCTACCATCATGTCTTCTCAGTACTGGTTTTGGAGGCTGAGAACGAATTAATTGAATTTCATTTATTTGTTATGTGAAAAACTGCTTCTATATTCGTCAGGCCCGAATTAATGATGAATTTAGAAGTTCTACTGTACTGTACTGACCAGTTACATGAGACACCAAACAAAATCAATCATCGAGATTTATCGCATCATTGTATACGTCAAGAAAATGAAATACCAATGGGCTGGGCATATTACATGAAGGATAAAAAATTGTTGGAAAAATACAATCATCCAGTGGTATACGAGGAGTATCAAGAGGCCGACAGGCTGTCCCAAGACCCGATGGACTGACAGAATCGTCAAATTCTGCGGAAATACGTAACAGTGGACAACAATGTAGAGAATAAATCGAGACTCTTGAGGAGCTCTTCATCTAGTAGTAAATAGAAACGGCTGATGATGACGGCATCCAGCGGTAGCAGAGGTGAATCATGCTGCCGACAAGCTGCACGAAATCATCAAATATTGTGGAAAGATGTTTTAATAACGTCGGTATGAGTGATCCGAATATTCAATTCCAATACGGGTTCAACTAATAAATACTTTTCTGTTGCAAATACATAAATACATACATACAAATATTATAATATATTGGATAAATAATTTTATTTACAATGGATAATATTTGAACATCTGATTTTTTTAATTCTGTTAAAAATCTAGTTTCACATTACCCATCTTCTGCGCCTGGTTCTCTGATTTCTGATACTATATTATGTGTTGTTTGCAATAGTTTTCAGTGGCGTGTTGATGTCTTAATAAAATTTAAATATAATTAAAATTATATCCGTATTCATTTTAACTTTCACATTGTGTAAACGAATAATAATGATAATATTTGAAATATGCACTATTTTATATCAAGTGTACCAAATTATTTTTATTTTTTATTTTTAGATAAACAGTGTAACAATAATAACTGATGATATCATAATATGCAAAAATAACACCAGTGAAGAATAACTAGTACATAATAAACTAAAAAACAAATTGATACACAAAAAGACTACCAAATAAACATAGTAAACTAAAAAAATAGTATAAATTAAAAAAAAAACAAAAGAGTGTTTTAAAACTGAACATACAAAGTGGGGAGGGAAAAGGGATGCAATATATATATAATTTATGTTGATAGTTATTAGAAAGTTGGCGTAGTTTAATTTTAAAGGGAAGCAATTTATCGTTGAAAATGTCCAAGTTATTAGAAGAATTTACGGCATATATGACGTAGAGCGGATCACAAAACATTTTTTGATGTAATTAGTTCTGCCAAAATTTGGGTAAAAAAGATTATTTGATCGTGTTGGGTGTGTAGGGCAGTTTAAAGATATGTGCTCTAATAAATAGGGCGAGTCGACTAAATTATTAAAAAATTTATAGGGGTAGGATAAATCTTGTGTGTTTCTTCTATTTAAGAAGGGAGGGAGGGGGGGGTTGGAAACGCTCATTTTCTGAATGAGAGTATAAGGTATGTCCCATAGAAAATGATTATTAAATACACTTTGAAAAAAATTAAGTTAAAATAACTGATTTCCCTTTATTTTCCACAATGTTCAATCAGTTTTTATTAAGGTTATTACACATTTGTGGCACAACACATTGTCTCGTTCTCTCACCGTACACATTGCTCGAGATTGGTTCTCACTTGAACTACCTCATATCTTGCTGTTTAGAAAGTTTGTTGTGATGCATTAACATTTACTGCCCGGTGGGTCAAAACAAGACACATCCGGCGGTGATGGGTCATTTTAGACGCACCTCAAGTTTTCAGGTTTTCAACCGTTTTGTTCGAGATTTTTTATATATTTATCATTTTAAATATGATTTAATGAAATGTCATGATGTGCCGTAATGTTTCTGCAAAAAAATTACAACATATTACGAATAATGTACATATTCTCACGCATCAACAGACGCCCTACACAGCCAAAATACAAACATCCACTGAGCATGTAATCTTCTCGTCGGAACCCGAACAGGTAGTGTCATAAAACTTACAGGTAGGCGCAACGCCCCTCAAATAGTTATATTACTGGTATTTTATAGGGGCCGCCAAACAAAAATAAGTCAAAACAAATACATTCTTTGTCTACCCGCTCAAAATGTTCATAATATTTGTTACGGCGTAAGCGCTGAGATTCAATCTGACTGTCTTAGGTCAGTTTTTGAGCGTTTTCTTACATCAATAACTCATTAGAATCTCGTCCGATAACATTTATTTGTATCTCAAATTATTTATAAATATTTAATAAATGATTAGTTAGAAGGAAAACAGCATTAAACGAATATTATTAGCGTAATTCATATATTGACAAACACCCGGGTTAAATCTGAATGATGTTAATATTAGTATACATTCATATTTTATTTGTTTAAATATAAAATTAATGGTTAAATTGAATCAAGAACCTAAAGATAGATGAAAATGAGAAATATGAAAAATTGATAAAAAAAATTCTAAACTTGTCATTTTATTTGATTTTTAAGTTATAGTTCAGAATTGTTAGAACCGAAGTTTATTATCCACGTTGTTATGAACTTCTTACGCCGTTAAGGATCTGAATCTTTCGTTCAGCCAACGGATCCGGTTCACTTAGCCGATTCGTTCTCGTTCACAAGCAAAAAATAGCGTCCCACCGCTAGTTGTGTGTTCCTAAGAGATTCACCGTGCGCAGTAAGTAAATTAAATTAAACCACGCTGTAAAAAGGAAACCTCGCACATTATTATGGAAAATCATTTAAATTAGCCGTTTTTACGCTTTGGGTTTGCAATTTTTTTTTACACAGTCGCCATCGCTGTCTGCAATATGTGAGCCTCAAAATAATCTCAATAGAGTGACCATTGTTTGCTTTGTGCAGCATTTTGGTTCATTTCAATTTAATTTAATAAAATATTTTACAAAAATGTCGCTATACTATTTATTATTTAGGAATAAAAATAAGGTAGATGGCTCTGTCAAATGATGGAACGATTAAATGTATTAATATCAAAAAGGTAACATATAGGGTCGAAAATTGTCGCTAAAAATAATGTCGCTGTAGCTTAGTTGGATAAAGCACCTTCCCCGGTTAGGAAAGAGATCCAGGTTCGAATCCCGGTGGCGCAACAACAATATTTTTCGATAAAATTGATTTTATATGTATATCATTATAATTAATATATTTAATTCATATTTTATACTATTTATTGTTATATAATAAACTGATTCCTGATTTCGGGCACGTTATAAAGGATTCTGAAAGGCCGTGAAAACAAGAATACTTCGAAGTGATTTTGGATGGTGTCTATTTTCAGCAGCATAAGACTACGGTATCACACAATCCGGGAAACAATCGTGTTGTATTATAGCAAATACATCGATTGGCCGCCCAGATAGACTGTTTTCATTGAGGTTATGTGAAAAATATGGTCTGCGTTAATGCTCCAGTAAAGTAGATAGTAAGTGCTATTAATGAAATAGACCCTCAATAAATAATTTAAATAATGGTTGAGTTTTAATTAAGCATACATTTTATTTTACAGCCGACAATACCCCCTCCTAAATTCCTACAGTTCATTATTCCTATAAAACAAATTACTCTTGTACAAAACAATCATATGTCCAATACTCACATACGCAAACTCCATCTGGGGTTCAAGTAACACAAACATTTTAGAATACAAACAAAACTACACCCTTAGAAGAATCACAAACTCACCCTGGTTTGTCAGAATCACAATTATTCACAGAGACTCAAACACGATTTATCGTCTAAATTTTATTCTAAATTAATTCCCTTCCATGAACTCCCTCGGCCTGTATGATCCCTCATCCGATCCCGATCACCTTCACTTCTAATATAAAAATTCAACAAAATCAAACTAAAAAAGAAATAACAAAATATTTTTTTAAACATTTTTGCTACTACTTTATACAAAGTTAAAATTACGTGATATTAAAAAAAAAAAACAATTTAAAAAATCTTATGCCATAGCTGTTACCCCATATGTAAGAGATATGAGGGCTCAGTCCTTATCCCTCCCCCTTTTAACAATCGAATCAAAGAAACATTTTATTTATATTCAAATCAACAGTAGCGTGCACTACCAAAATACAACTTTTGTGTTCTTGTGAGGTATCTCACAAACTACTTGAAAATTTGTAGAGAGAAGAATTTGGTTAGAATTCACAATTTTTATAGTAAAATATCAGATGATACCTTAGTGTTGACCTTGGTCAGCCAATTTTGGTCACCCGACTCGTTTCTATGGTTACAGTTTCGGCGGCGCCGTTTCGATGACATCACCGACGCACACCAGCGCACGGTCGATGGTGAAGGCCAAGAGCAGCATGGCAGACAGACTGCACTGCACATGATGAATTGTGAAGGTGAAGAACAGCATGGGTAGACATTCCACACCACACACTATACAGACTATACAGACTATACTCGGTACATATGTATACACCGTGCGTTCTCGATAATAAAAAAATATGGCCTCGATTGTGATCCGCGGCAGACACAAAATATTAAGATTTTATCGTGCTTTTGTATTAACCGGTATATCGATTGTATAACTTAGTAAATATTATTCTCAAGGAGGCATTACTAATGTAAAGTTGCAGCTTATTCAGAATGCACATAGTTCTGCGATATTTTAATTATTCAGAACGTAGGGCTGCGATATCTTGAATACTAATTAAATATAGTATTATATAATATTGTTGTTGCGCTGCCGGGATAAAACGATGTCGAAACGCTTTCAAATAATGGAACGATAGATGTATTAATTTGTAAAAGTGTAGGTTCGAAAATTTGTCGTCAGAAGTACTGTCGCTGTAGCGTGGTTGGATAATGCACTCTCCACGGTTTGGAAATTGATCCAGGTTCGAATCCGAAAATTGATTTTACATCTATATCTTACTAATTAATACATTTAATTAGTATTTAAAATATATATATATAAGAATGTGTTCTCCTTAATAATAATTACTTCAAACCGTCTTCAAAAAGTCTTCTTATTCAAAATATTCCTTGATAGTTCTGTAGCGACCATAATTCAAATCTACCGCCATCTCAGTCGGCATCGACGCTGGCGACAGCGCTGCCGGCTGCTGCCACAAGTCTGGCTGAATTCACCGCCGGACAGTCTCTCCAGTTTCAGCGTTTCACAATGGCGGTCTTGCCGGCTCGCCTTTGCCGAACAAGACCACCAATTCATTGAATTTCATAATTTCCTACATCTTCATTCACTGTATTCATTTCTATCTGTCTTCATTGTTTTTATCATTTGTCACAATAAACCTCAACATGCGCCAATCACGTGTATTTCATTTAACCACCGTCCTAACCCCCAAATTGGTGACCCCGACGTGATCTAAATCGACATGTGGGGATTAACGGTGGTTAAAACACGCGATAGACTATTTAACAATTTGTGAAGTGATTAATTGTGATCGAGATTTAACTTCGAAGAGTGTGTCAACAAACGTTACATGGGCGATAAGACGCGCACACGTGTCCGCAAATTTAACATGGACTAAAAGGACAAACAAGACTGGCTGGGACACCAAGCCATGCATTTCAACATCGACGACTTTCATCCACATCAACGCCGACTCACCGAGCGTTTTTCACGCACACAGCGCCGACACACCGCGCGCTTACACTTCAAGCAACTGAAGCATCCATTGCATCACTTGTTTGGTCCGCACGATGTACGATCTTCAGACACAACGCCGACTCACAGGCATGCAACCGTGGGCAGCTACACGTCATGTGCCCACGACTCATCAGGCAGCGATGTGTCTACGAGCCCAGAAACCGCTCAAGCCGGCATGCCTTGCGCCCACGACGCATCGGGCGGCGACATGTCGGGCGGTCAACAACAACACAAACACCAACCTGCCCTTACGTCCACGACTCACCGGACGGCGACAGGTTGGGCATCCAGGCATCCAGGGTGTTCCAACCATTCCGCTCCGCCTGGCCCTGGTCATCAACTTCAAGCAAAGCCATCATGTCATCAAAACTGGTGAAGTTCCACGCCAGTACAATTGTCCCACCGTCCATTCTGTAGCAGCGAAACCCATCACGACCACACAGACGTATCGCGACCTTCCACCTGCGACTTGGTCACTGGAGGGGGAGTCCTGTAGCGACCATAATTCAAATCTACCGCCATCTCAGTCGGCATCGACGCTGGCGACAGCGCTGCCGGCTGCTGCCACAAGTCTGGCTGAATTCACCGCCGGACAGTCTCTCCAGTTTCAGCGTTTCACAATGGCGGTCTTGCCGGCTCGCCTTTGCCGAACAAGACCACCAATTCATTGAATTTCATAATTTCCTACATCTTCATTCACTGTATTCATTTCTATCTGTCTTCATTGTTTTTATCATTTGTCACAATAAACCTCAACATGCGCCAATCACGTGTATTTCATTTAACCACCGTCCTAACCCCCAAAGTTCTATCTGTCATAAATGACACAACACAAACTATAAAACTCTCTAAGCATCAAAATAATAATATTAAATAAACAATATTTTTTCCCGACACCCTTTACATCCTCTGAAGAGTTTCTCATTGTTGCTATTAATTAATTAATATTATTAATATTGGTAAAATTTAGCACATGAGTGTATTATGTTGAATTGAATAAGTAATTCATAATCGTGAATTTAACTGTCCCGTGCGATTCAGTCTATTTTTGCTTAAAAAGTGTGACGTCCCACAAAAATCAGGACGTCTGGCAACGTTGGTATGTAGACATATATTTACATATTAAAAAAAAATACATCTATGACAAGATTTATAATACTCAGGGAATTTCTAGTATTCGTGCAAAGTGTTTTTGACTAATAAAATATTTAAATATGAAGATAAACCACTATTTATTAACAAATCAACATGTTTCAATACATATGGTAACTTCTTGAAGAAACAATGTATACTAAAATTAAATAATACAAGCATAGGTAAGAGCTTTATTTATTTATGTTTTATTTTAGAATACATTGTTTCCTGAAGAAGATACCATAGGTGTCGATACATGTTGATTTATCAATAAATAGTGTTATTTCATGTCATGGTATGTCGTGGTATGTCATGTCATGGTATGTCATGCCATGGTATGTCATGGTGCGTCATGTCATGGTATATCATGTCATGGTATGTCATGCCATGGTGCGTCATGTCATGTCATGGTATGTCATGTCATGGTATATCATGTCATGGTATGTCATGTCATCGTATGTCATGTCATGGTATGCCATGTCGTTGTATGTCATGTCATGTCTGCCATGTCATGTCGTTGTATGTCATGTCATGGTATGTCATGTCATGGTATGTCATGTCATGGTATGTCATGTCATGGTATGTCATGTCATGGTATGTCATGTCATGGTATGTCATGTCATGGTATGTCATGTCATGTCATGGTATGTCATGTCATGGTATGACATACCATGTCTGTATTTTACTAACTCTACTACGTTATTCGATCTTTACGTATACATTGTTTCCTGAAGAAAATACTATTGGTATCGACGCATGTTGATTTATCAGTAAATAGTGTTTTGTCTTATTATTTATATAATATGTGGAAATAGAAATTCAATTTTAAATTTAATGCTCTTATTAGACGAAGAACTATTGCGTATTTTTGTAAAAATATTCAAATGTATATAATAAGAATATAGATGAAACAATGTTATAACTCTACTTGAGTTTCGAGAGAAACAGTGACTGTCATCGACAGGTGAAGTATTAAACTAACTACACACAAATATAGGAGACAAGGTTTAGGTTAGGTTAGTAATTAGGTACTGGCAGTGATGGAGGGGGAGGGGGCGGAGTTTCTGGTGGAAGGAGAGTTACATTTATATATATATAAATCTTAACATGGATAATAATCATTTCTTTCATTCGTACACCATTAAACTTCTCCCGTCACACGTAAAGGTAATAAAAATCATAATTTTGAAAGTTTAGAAATAAAAAGGAATTTGAACTCGGATATTAATTTGTTAAACAATATTACAATATCTAACTCATCTTATTCCCGTTATAACCACCTCCCACCTTCCACCAGTTACTCCGACCCCTCCCCCTCTATCTGTCAGTACCTAATTAGTTGTATGTCTACCACCTAAGCCTTGTCTCCTATATTTGTGTGTAGTTAGTTTAATACTTCACCTGTCGATGAGAGTTACTGTTTCTCTCGAAACTCGAGTAGTGCTAATATACTCAAGTATAGTAATAACATTGTTTCATTTATATCCATCCATCATGATGAAACTCTACAAATTTAACGCCGATTTTATCAATAATATTCATATCTTCTCTTTAGTACTCTTCTTCCTCCGGCTGCACAACATTATAATGTAATCAGTATTGAATAAATCGGTTGTTCTCTTGCATGTAGTTTTTTGATGATGCACTTCGGTAGTAGTAGTACCACCAATATCAAGTGCATATCCTTCTGATCAAAAACATACCTCCATATATTTTTTAATGATGCAGATATTCAGGGAATTCATTACTCATATATAAAAAAAAAATAAACACAATTGTAACAAAACTTTATTAAAAATATATTCATAAATGCAAACAAATTCGAAAATAATTAATTCATAACTGTATTAAAAATAAACTAAAAAACAATAATTTCTCAAAATTAATCTAGTCGGTATTCGTGTCCAAGAACACATTGAACATACATAATTAACTTATTTAAATATCGTATACTTATTATAAAACTATTTTGTAAAAAAGTAAGACTCATGTATCAGTTACACACATTAAATGTCGCAATGAATAACATTTTTCCAAAAACACACAAAGTTCTGATAACATTAAAAAAAAAATTTTTTTTCAATTAGTATTTTTTTTATTCAAAATTTTTACACTATTTAACTCTCAAGTGCTCGTAACCAGGTTGAATATTTATTATGTAAGAAAAAAATATAGTTAATTAAATTGTTTATAATATTTTGTAATTGATGGCACTTGGACGAATATTTTTTATTATTTATATTTCGATAAATCTAATGGGTTTGGTAATTTTTAAATTAAATAAATTGTGAATTGTGTGACAAGGTACTCGATAGTAAATTGAAGAAGGGTCATGTATACAGGATGTAATATTTCACGGGTGGATACCTCACTAAATTACGAGTTGAAAATGTTCAAGGAATATGCGCAAATTCTGCACCCTTACGTAAAATATTTTCTTATAAAATCATATTAAGCTTTGGGTCTACGTACTTCGAAAAAAATATGTGCGAAATTTATCCATAGATACTAAAATCATCCAATATAAAAAAGTTTGGCTGCTCGAAATTTATTATGTAATTTGGAATAAATAAAATATTTCAATTAATCGAAATAATCGCATAATTTTTTTAATTAATATAAATTCTTATATCTCTGACATGATTGAGATTAGGCAAATATAAATTCTTATATCTCTGACATGATTGAGATTAGGCAAATATAAATTCTTATATCTTTGACATGATTGAGATTAGGCAAATATAAATTCTTATATATCTCTGACATGATTGAGTTTAGGCAAATATAAATTCTTATATATCTCTGACATGATTGAGATTAGGCAAATATAAATTCTTATATATCTCTGACATGATTGAGATTAGGCAAATATAAATTCTTATATCTCTGACATGATTGAGATTAGGAAAATATAAATATTCCTTAAACATGTTTGATTCATAGTTTACCAATATATCTACCCTTACAATATTGTCTGTTACACTCTGTATAGAGCAGATGCGAATTTAAGTGATACAATTTTCTTCTAAAATCAAATCAATCTTGAACCTTAATTTTGTTCTTATGAGTATGTACTTAAACCGTATTGTTTCCTGACATGATCTGTTTCCGGTAGCTGGACACCACCATGATAGTGTAGTAGTAGATAACTGGAACAATGAAACACAATTACAAGTAACGTAAACAAACATTATATTGTGAATCTGTACAGTGCAGGTTTGGCA
This sequence comes from Eubasilissa splendida, assembly GCA_031772225.1. Classification (NCBI taxonomy): domain Eukaryota; kingdom Metazoa; phylum Arthropoda; class Insecta; order Trichoptera; family Phryganeidae; genus Eubasilissa; species Eubasilissa splendida. The sequence goes on from CM062859.1 coordinate 27,224,891, forward strand.
AAGTTAGCTGTCATTCGTTGTCTATTATTTCATCCGTACACAAGCATTGTAAGACTATATGGAATGTTCTAAACGAAACGTACATTGCACTTTTTATTTATTTTAAGATGAATTATTTATAAGTTTGTTTTTAACCACTTTATGAGTTAAATTTAATACACCAACCGGTTTCGGAAAATACCATCAGAATGTGATTAAACTAACTATAACCATATTTCAAATTGTTATAATGTATTTAATTATATTTAAAAAATATATTATTATTTTAAAAAAATAATGTAGTACCTAACTTAAATTATTACGATTTAAGTGTCTGGTCTAACTGGAGCAAAACTAAGAATATGGTCCAAAAGTGGCACTCAAATATAAAAATAAACCAATAAAATAAGTTCAATTTACAAATATTAATTATTTGTTTGTATATTCATCAGGTATTCAGGTAACTGATTAATGACGAATATAGAGGTTCCATTGTATACGTATAATAATTAGTTCCCAAATGCTCCATTGTCGAGATAATGCCCACAGACATGGGTTCATCTGACATTACTTCGCACATATTTTACCTTTAGAGACACCTACATACAACTATAAAAATGTTGTCACTATAAAAGAAGATATAAATAAAATTACTGTGATCAAATAATACCTGATGAAGAAATATTTTCTAGGACACCTGTACATATGTATGTCATGTCATGGTATGTCACGTCACGGTATATGTCGTGGTATGTAATGCTGTGGTATGTTCTGTCATGGTATGCCATGTCACATCATGATATATCATGACATGGCATACTGTCATATCATGTTGTGGTATTTCCGGTCATGGTATGTCATTCAGTTCATGGTATGTCATATCATGTAATGGTATGGTAAATCATGTCATGGTATGGTATATCATGCCTACATTTTAAAAACTCCACTATGTTATTTGATCCTTCCGTTTGTTATAAGATATAGATGTTGGTGCATTGAATCTCTTAATAGAAGATCAAGATACACCAGGTTTTCATTAGTATTGTCATCACACGATACATCGTGTCATGGTACGTTCTGCCATGGTATGTCATGTCATGGTATGTCACGTCATGGTATGTCACGTCATGGTATGTCACGTCATGGTATGTCACGTCATGGTATGTCACGTCATGCTATGTCACGTCATGGTATGTCATGACATTATATCATGTTATGTCATGTCATGGTATGTCATGTAATGTCATGGTATGTCATGTCATGGTATGTCATGGCATGGTATGTCATGTCATGGTATGTCATGGCATGGTATGTCATATCGTGGTATGTCATGTCATGGTATGCCATGTCATGGTATGTCATGGCATGGTATGTCATATCGTGGTATGGCATGTCATGGTATGCCATGTCGTGGTATGTCATGGCATGGTATGTCATGTCGTAGTATTTCATGTCACGGTATGTCATGTCATGGTACGTCATGTCATGGTACGTCATGTCATAGAATATCACGTTATGATATGTCATTACATGGCATACATGACAAGGTATGTCATGGTATGTAGTGGTATGTAATATCATGGTATGTCATGGCTTGGTGTTCCATGTCATGGTATGTCATGGCTTGGTGTTCCATGTCGTGGTATATCATGTCATGGTATGCCATGTCATGTCATGTCATGGTATGCCATGTCATGTCATGGTATGCCATGTCATGTCATGGTATGCCATGTCATGTCATGGTATGCCATATCGATGTCATGGTATGCCATAGTCGTGTCATGGTATGCCATACCGTGTCATGGTATGCCATGTTATGGTATGGCATGTTATGGTATGGCATGGCGTGTCATGGTATGTCATGGTATGGCATGGCGTGTCATGGTGTGTCATGTCATGGTATGCCGTGTCATGGTATGTCATGTCATGGTATGTCATGTCATGGTATGTCATGTCATGGTATGTCATGTCATGGTATGTCATGTCATGGTATGTCATGTCATGGTATGTCATGGTATGTCATATCATGTTACGGTATGGTATATCATGCCTATATTTTAATTACTCCAGTACGTTATTCGACCCTTCCGTTTGTTATAAGATATAGATGTCGGTGCATTGAATCTCCTTAATACAAGATCAAGATAACCAGGTTTTCATTGTTTAATCATGGTCATAAGTTTCCTATCGCTCATATTAGCTCTATATAATACTTCAAAGCTGGTGATCAAATCTGTCCATAGCTAAAACATTCGCTTCATTACTTATATGCCAATATTCTTAAATTATTCTGTCCATGTCCACGGCATGGTTTCAAATTGTGTTCACAATTCACCGAGTTTACCGTGCGAACAATGAGATCTGTCCCCCGGCAGAATCGACTGAGATATATCATAATGAGCTTTGCTGTATCAAGGACACCCGTCAGAATAAACCTGTCAGTTAATCTGTAGCAGTTATCCATTCCGATTGCAAAATACATTACAAAATGAATTTAACGTAATATTGAATCAACATCACTTAATCTGCTTCTTCTCGTGCCTCATCGCCGTTGGCATCATCACTTTATTCACTGCGGCCCGGAAGAGAATTGTTTTGTCGTAAACTCAACAATTTTATACTGTTGCATTCCGCTATAACCTTAATAATCATAATAAATATAATTCAAAACAATTCATAATTCAATAACCATGGCTTCGACAAAAATACACGATGTCAAAATTCTCCACATTGATAATATAGGTAAACGCTTAGATAACTTAGAGGCCCGAGAAATCAAGAAGTCCATGAATAATAATTAAAGTACAATTAACAACTATATCTAACAAAATATATCTATCTTCCCTTTCACCACATCATCTGTCTCTTTTCCTTACCCCACACCCCTAGTCACCCACCACCCCTTTAACACCCGACGCTAATGTATAATAGTACATCCTGAACAAGGAACGGTGGTTTCGTAACCAGTTGGTGTTAGTAAAAATAAATTGGTGTTTAAACAAAGTGAATTATTTTTCCTCTATGACCTAGCATTTGCAGACTGGGGAACGAGTTTAACATAATTCATCAATCTGCAAAATTTAATTCACGACAATTTTTATATTTTCTGGAATTACTGCGTTTGATGGCCTTCCAGTGCGAGAGTCGTCTTTAACATTATGCCGTCCGCATTTAAATTCAACATACCATTTTTTAACCATTAACCACCAATTTTTAAACAAACTCAATAATCGCACGTCGCAATCAGCGGGATTGATGATAGATAGGCTAATCAAATACCGCTGAGAAATTTGATGCAGTGAAAAGCCCAGGACTGATATTAAAAGAGTTACAAAGATGTTCTTGACAACGTTCACGTCCAAAGCGTCTATGTCTAATATACGCAAACAATTCTTACTTCAAAAATGACCTACGCAGCTTAACTGATTGGTCTTTAATTTCTGAAGTATTGCGATAGACGTATTCTTGTATTCCTCAGGTAAGCTCTCTTCGCGCAAACAGGCAATAAAAAACCATAGTACATTAACTTTTTTCAGAATGTCCAACGACAGACGTCCTTCTTATTCTGAGTCTCTTTATGCCTTTTATTGTATGTGTAGGGGTAGCGATTCAAATCCACCCCTAGCATCGCCGCTCCTCTCCGACGAACGACGCGAGCGACACCTGGACTAAAGGACGCAGGCTGCAGAAAAAGGCAGACGGCTCAGCTTGGCCCGACACGTCATCCGCGCGTATCATCCACACCGCCTACACCCACACATGTTTAATCTAGCTGGACAAAATTGAAGTATCCTAGTACATATATCTATCTATATATATAGAGATTTGAATTTCTTTCTATAAATTCTGGGTCTAGACTGATACAAACTGACAAACTCTGTGAATAACAAAGAAAAGTGCAATATAGATGAGAAGATCAGCTGCACATCTAAGACGATTTACTATTCTATCAAAACTTACCCTACACAATCTGTTTAATATCAACTTTTACTGTTTTTCTCTACATAAGCGACGCTTTTTCTGAACTGAATCGAATGAAATATCAAACATAAATATATAATATAAATAATAACAAATATGAAACATCACAAACACTTATTAAGATACGAACGTCAAGAAAAAATATATTTTGTCAACACTTGAGAGGTACCTTAACAATAATAACTTCTCAGAATTTTACAATCACATTTTAGAGACGGTCCACAATTTCGTAAAAGAAAACGTCATTGAAATTTTACACATTGATAATAATGGCCATAGGTTAGATAATTTAGAATGTCTAGAAATTACACAAAATCACTCAACACTAAGTGTATAGTTAAACCAATTAAACCTTACAAACAACCCGATATTACATATATTCCCTATTTCAATGCCCCCTTGTCAACCACCTCCCCACTCTTACCAATACACCGCGCCTATACCCCGTAATGAAAGTCGTTTAAATTTTATGGAATAGTTCAATTGTAGGTACGCCAGTCCTGACGAAGATACGTCAGTATCGATACCAGTTCACATAAAAACAACACAGTGGTTAAAACAAATTTAAATATAAATACAAAATTTGAATGAAACAATTAAATAAAACTTACATGCTGTCAACATTGATGTTACCAAAAGAACCACCCCAGACGCGATGAGTCCATATACCATCGCTACAATGACCTGGATGATGGTACCTAGCACGTACACGACAAGTCCTATCATTGAAATCACAACCCATACATTAAGTAGGTGAGGACGCCTCTGAAAAAATAAAATAGAATATAAATAAAATAGTTAGAATAATATTGTAGGTGATGTTTCGAACGATGAGATGTGCGATGAAATACACTCTTCCATTTTCTCTCATTTTACTCGTAAGCGATAATTAAGGGCACAATTTATTAACACCCAATGAAACAAGAAAAATCAGATGATGATGATGATGAGGTCAAAAGAAATAAAACACACAATTATGTACTTTCTAGGGACACTGCGGCGAGAGAATGATTTCTCGATCGCAGTGAACCTGCTTTTATATCACTTAGGACAAGACAGTATTATTTAATTCATTAAACATCAAGCATTCATGAATACATGATCATATTAAAACACGTGATGTGCTGATTAGGCGAATCTCAATAATTTTTATCAAACCTTTTATTACCATGAAGTACTAAAACATGCGTCAAAAATACGTTATTGTAAACAGTGTCACTTATTGTTTGGAGCGGCGGCCAATCTTTCACTCTCGCGTATTCCGGCGTCTGTCCTATCATTTAAGATTTGATTTGATTACCTTTATGGTTGCTTTCTGGCGCCTCCGGTAATTTGTCTCACCATACCGCATTCCCAGAGATACCATGTTAGAGAATTTTAGATTACTTTAATAGTGTTTATCAAAACACCACATTACCATTATTTATTGATAAATTAATTTGCACTTTAGCGTTTGGATTGCTTCACAACCGCCATTTGGTTGTTATCAAACATTCCAGGCGAGAATGGCGTGTGAATTCAATCACGTTCAATGCACTCAAGATGTTAAGGTAGTGACTACTGTACTGTAACTACCTACTCCGCCGGATCAGCTCACCCCATGCACTAACCGATACTATAACTCCCACGCTCCCGACATTTTTGAGATACCATAGGGCATAGAGCGGGTTGTTTGATCAGTAGTAAAATTAATTAGTAATTTTACCATAGTTTACTAGCTTTTTACCAGCGTCCATAGTAAAAAACGGGCTATTTGAACATCAAGCTTACTATTATTGTCAAACTTAATTCTGCCTAATAGTGTGGCAAGGCGAAAAATCATCAACTTACTGAGGATTTCGTAAAATTAAATTTATTTAAGTATTCACCATTAGAAATGCATACAATTGTATGCTTTATCTAAAGCTTTATTCACCGCTGCGTTCGAAATCTGTCACTTTGATGGCGTAACATCTTCGGCATGTGTGATAATATAAATTCAACAGCAAAATCGTCATCGGATAAACTTTCATCTCTGAAATAGCGGAATATTGAATGATTCATTGTCTTATACTGCAACTTTCAAAGTATCAATGTGACAGATGACTTTTGAAACAGTTGTGAAGAGTCCGCTATTTTTAAAAATGATTTACAGTATTACCATCGAATATCCGAGAGTAATATGAGTTACTACGTTGTTTGTCGATAGCTAATTCGTGCTCAGTTTTGTTTGCCATTTCTCCATGAATAGACTTACGCCAGAATACCGCTTGAAAATTGTGCAAATTTAGTACGAAAATCGTGGTTCAGTTCGCGAAACTTGCCGTGCGCTATGTCCATTTTACGGTCGACATAATCGTCTAGCCTAGCAAATAATAATCGAATAACCATGGATCGTTTTCGCACCACGCATACTCTAATTGATAATACGCATCCGCAGAGACGTCGTACAGTGCGCACCAAAGATGCTGTTGTTTCTTCAAAAACCATGCCGGCCAGAACGTTATAGTCAATGGTGAGCGCTATAGATCCATGATTACTGACTTTTTCGTTCCCCAATTGAATGGCATTAATGTGGAGGAGCTGTGGTTTCAAGAAGACAGCGCAACATGCAACACGAAGGAAACATTCAATGAGCGCAAAATTTTGCGTAACGGACCTGTGAATTGGCCTCCAAGATCGTGTGATTTAACACATTTAGATTATTTTCTGTGGGGATATGTGAAGTGGCTAGTCTACGCCGATAAACCAGAAACAATAGACTACTTGGAAGCCAACATTTGTCGCGTTATTGCCGATATACGGCCCCTGCTGCTCAAAAAAGTGGTCGACTTTCATATTGTAGTTTATTCGAGCCAGCCGCGGCGCCCTTATGCGCGGAATCATATTTAAACACTAATGGCATAAAATTATCTTTCCAATAAAACCAATACCACGGCCATTACTACGATTATGTGTTTTATTTCATTTTAACTATACCTCTAAAAAAACACCCTTTTCTTTCGAGAAGTAAATATTTTTTTACCAATGATCAAACAAGCTGTTTTCGCAAAAAAATATTACTTTAGTTAATGTATCGCACAGAATTACTCGCCAAAGAGGCGCCATATAATTGATATGGTAAGACACGTATTAATAATTTAAAGGTGTAATCAACGGCGCGGCGCCAAAAAACCCACGAAAAACAAAAACATCTTAGTAAAACGTCTCAAGCGGCGGCCTATCGCCGTGTAGATACTTGCAGATATAATTCGTGTATTATTTTGAATTTGAATAAAAACAGAGTATTCTGCTGGCGGAAGACATTCTCGATTTCATTATTTTGTGTTTCATTTCTTTCGACCTTATAATCATCATCATAATCGCCAGTTGAGAGAAACTGAGCTTGTCTACATTATTGTTTCCTGTACAGAACAGTTACTTGTTTTACTAAAGTGAAAAGTTATTAGTTACTTATCACACAACTAGCTATAAGAATTCAGAAACCCCTTATAATCGACGATATACAGTATGATTATTGTAAAAAGCATTAAGGCAGTAGGCTTACCTTCGAGGCACCAATGAGCAGTATCAGCCCGAAAATGATTGTGAAGCCTCCAGTCACAATGTATGTAACAAACACGGAGATGTTTGGTTTCGGTGTGTCGATTGTGTTAGAAGAAGAGTCAGTAGAATAAGGAATGGTGTAGTTGCTGAACGAATTGAATCTATCGGCAGAATCGACATTATTAACGACAGCCACAGTCGCTATGAACGAAATTGTCATAAGGATTCCACAAATCTGAAATGTAATATTTGTAATTGTTACTGGGTGTAACGCATCTAGTGCGCAATATTCTTGGAATGTACCACAGACCAGTAAATGTGTAGACATGAAATAAAGTATGCATATAGGAGATGGGTTTAGAACATTAGTTGCGGGACGAAGGGCATTCTACGAACATTATTTGTGGAAACATAAATGCAGCAAAATAAGACATTACTACATAACTACACTAGCAGCAAATAAACTGTAATGTTAAATTTACATATATATAAAGAGTAATACAAGATGCAAGTATATAACATATAAATACAACGTAAAACTTAAAGTAAATGCAATGTTCAATGTATCAAAAATAAAAAAGAGTAAATAAGTAAATAAATATACAAATACGAAGTAAGAGTGTGGAAAATAAGTAAATAACTTACAAATATGAAGTGAACTTATGTAAAATTGTAATGTTCAATATAAAAAGATTGAAAAAAGTTCAGTTAAATATGCAATGTAAATATATTTAGTTAAATATGTAACAATAAAAGTATTTACTCTTTGAAAATTAAATCTTTGTGTAAACAAGAAGCATTTTTTACATTAATGCATATTATATTCTCAGCGTTTAAATTTTCGTTCCAATTGAGTAATATATTTTAAAAAAGTCTCGGAGCTATTTGATTGCGTGGTACCGAAATTATTGCGTGGGTGACACCAAAATGCAAATTTTGAAACAAGGAAATTGCGTTAGTTCATGTCTATATATTTGGTAGTCTGTGGAGTAGATACATAAGTGTTACAAATCTGAGTCAAAAATATTTGAGCTAATCTCAACCATGTCAAAGATATTTAAATTTAAAAAAAGTCTTAGGTATACGATTATTTCGATTAATTGAAAAAAATTATTGTTGAAATAATAAAGATAATTAAAAAATTTAAGGTCATTGAATTCCGATCAAACTGTTTTTTTGACATGATTTAAGGCTTGAAGCAAATATCAATTTTGCAAATACATATTTGCGTTTATGTAATAATCTCATACAATAATTTGTATGCACTTCTTGAACATTTTCGACTCAAAATTAATCAAGTGTTCACCCATAAAATCCCTGTATTTTCAAGATGATATATAAACCTTCGAATAATTTTTGACATATATATTATATTATATAGAAGGGAAAAATACAAACCAGTTAACCTTTAACTGCTGATTTCGCGTCTGACAGACATTCACTTTTGATAACATCTAGATTTTACTCCTATCTCTGACCATAACATAGTAGCTTCCTTTTTCACATGATTATTTATAAATATATTCACATATATAGAGCTTATGGTGTCTTACAGACGTCACCTCAGCAGTAATGTCATTAATTTTATACGTGAAAGTTAAGTACCTACATTATTTTTTAAGACTTCACAGTCAGAACCTTTAAATTCCTCTAAAACTCTTACCATCAATTCTTCGACCGAAGGTATAATTAGAGATTGGTTAAATGATGAACACCTACAACATAGTAATTAGGGTCACTCAGATATCGATAAGGACTTTATATTATAAAGCAATTACTTCCCGACTCGAGTAATTTCAAAGAGCAGGAACAAAAATATAATGTGCATTGAGCAGAAGAAGATATATTTTTATATGAAAGAGTACCGTGTAGTGTCTGCAGCCGATTTAGCCGTATTTGTATGAAATAATAACTTAAGAATTTAATTTCATATTCTAAGATTTTTGTAAAGATCAGATCTTAACAAAAACTTGAGTTGTCATACTTCAAGAATTGATTTTAGCACCTTGGCTTTTAAGGGCTAAACAATCCCCCATGGAGACGTAATAAATTATTGTTACTATTTGCATCCAGGCGATGATTTTGGTCCCCGTCTCCAGCGTGCATCCGCAGCAACAATCATTTACTTTATGAATCCTCATCTTGATTAGATTATTGGAGAATTATCTGGAAAAAACGTACATATGAATTAATTGGCATTTGGTGTATAGCTGACGGTATGATGTTGGGAAGATGGCCATTTATTAGATAGATAACTTTTATTACATACTTGCATAAATAATACGTCTCCATTACTATTGTCACTCTTATGTGCCAATGGTACAAGGTATATAACTAGTATCGAAGTCAAACAGTAACGCAGAAGAGAAGCCGCGCCTTTTTTATCCCCGCACACACACACACATATACATATCCCGCCCCGACGTTGCGGCGCTCTGACACACACACATATATACGACCTCAAGGACATCACAGTAATTAATGGTCATGATTACGCACGATGATTAGTCACGTGTCACGTAGTCATGCTGCATGGGAGACGAGATGGGTAATCTGGAATAAAACTGTTTACCGGAGTACGAAAATCTAATTGAAGTTGAAGTCTCTCTGTTTGTCAAAAAAACAAAAATGGGTCTCGCCCATTAACCATGTGGTCGACACGCGCGTTAAAAGCGAGACCTATTTTTCTCCATTTTAATGATGACACGAGAGAGCGAGTTGGAAATCGGTGAAAGAATTATTATCAGCAGTCTCCAAATTCGCCTAGCATATCTAGAGGCCCACTGGATTGGCCAAAGTATCGGGGTAAGACATTCCGTTGGCCAGCCGGGACTCCTCCAAAAAAAGGGGCAGCCGGAGGGCTATATATCTGGCAGCAAGCTTGCGCGCGGGAGACTTCTTGTCCAAGGATCAAAACGAAGACAATGTGAAGCTATCTTTATAGACCAGTGATAGCAAACCTATGACCCACGCAGGCTTTTTAAATGACCCACGCGTTGATTTTTATAAACTTATTTCTTATATCATAAAAGAGAGAACAGACAATCAAAAATATTTAAAAAATAAAGTATATATAATGTCGAATTAATAAATAAGTGTACATTGGCTAGCTGATTTTCTATCGTATCAATGCACCTGTGTATGATGTGCATGGTCGTAAATAATTGTGTTTCGTCCTTTTGTCGCGAAGCGTGCATGACTTGTGACAGTTAGACGTCTACCCGACAACAACGTTCGAATTTAATAATACGTATGTGAAAAAAACAAATAATTGAATTGAGCAATTAATTAATTGACATCAGGGGGATGACACGCCAGCAAAGTTAAGTTAAATTTTCTGAAATTTTGACACGCCGAGCCCAAAAGGTTCGCCATCACCGTGATAGACAGAGATAAAACATTTGCAAAAGAAACATCTGGCAGTACATAAGTAGTTATGGTTGACTTGGGGAAATATTTACCAACTCAATTCTTAAAAAACAGTCTAAACAGTAGAGCAATAATAATTTTTCAAATATGAATTAAATATATTAATTAGAAAGATATACATATAAAATCAATTTTATCGAAAAATATTGTTGTTGCGCCACCGGGATTCGAACCTGGATCTCTTTCCTAACCGGGAAAGGTGCATTACTATGCTACAGCGACAATATTTTTAGCGACAATTATCGAACCTATATGTCACCTTTTTGATATTAATACATTTAATCGTTCCATTATTTGAAAGAGCCATCTACCTTATTTTTACAGAATCTCAAATAACTTTGAATAAACTGATAGCAGATGACATATTTATAGAAAATAAAATAATAACAATTGATTAACATAGGTCTGTGATGTGATATAAAATATCACAAACCGTCTGTTCTGAATAATTACAACTTCACAATAAGAATGTGTTCTCCTAATAATAGTTTATCAGGCGCGTGCAGTCGGTAAATTGAAATAAGCTAAATGTTCCGCACACGAAACTAGAAATGTAGCCAAGGGTGATTCGCCGATTTCCGCTTCTCTCAACCGGCGACGATGATGATGATTATGAGATCGAAATAAATGAAACACAAAAGATGTTGAATCGAGATTGGCATTCCCGCCTGCAGAATACAACCTTTTATTTTAGTTATGATAATACATTCATTTATTCATATTTTTCCCACCGCATTAGTAACGGACAGGTGCCTCCGTGACGCGTTTTATAAAAAATGATAATATTTATTTACCGATATCTTTGTTACGTATTCTTGTCGCCTCGCTGATAATTCACCGTTTTGTTTATTTAAATGACTGCCTCGTGTTGAAAACATCAATTAATTGGCGTCACCTCGGCGACTAATTCTGTGAGATACACTACAGGTGACCACAAAGCGAGATTAATTATTTATCTGAGAAAATTTAAGGACTATATGATAATAATTTAATATTACGACATACATGTTTAGATTTATTTTGCAGAAATTCTACTTAAGTGCAGCTCATTTCAAAGTACTGGCTGCACGCACTGTCATTTATAATGCTGAAGTATTGTATAAAAATGAATAAAGGAAAACATTGTAAATGTACTCCATTTTGTATTGTATTCTTACCGATAATTGTATGTTTTGTAGATATAATAATAATATGCCATTTTATGGAAAATGAAGAATTTAAAATATTTGGACTTCTGTGTTTTATTTAATTTTTTCTTTATTATTCACGAAGGGTATTTTTATCTATGAAATTGCAAATAATATATCAAAATATACCGTTTAGACTTGAAGAAAAAAAGTTATAAAATTTTAAACATTCCTAAAAATAACTCTTGATATTGCAAAAGTCCCTACAAATGACAAGTCCCATTGAACAAAAATTCCTACAAATAATACTTTATTTTAAATATATTAATTATAAAGATATACATATAAAATCAATTTTATCGAAAAATATTGATGTTGCGCCACCGGTATTCGAACCTGGATCTCTTTCCAAACCGGGGAAGGTGCATTATCCAACTATGCTACAGCGATGATATTTTTAGCGACAAATTTTCGAACCTATATGTTACCTTTTAGATATTAATACATTTAATCGTTCCATTATTTGAAAGAGCCATCTACTTTATTTTTACGGAATCTCAAATACCTTTGAGTATTATGATAGCAGACGCCATAATTATCAATTCTTTTTTTTTATTAAATTTTATTATTTTATTAATACTGTATTTAACAAAAGTCCCAAATAAAGTTACAAATAACACTTTCTTGAACAAAAGTCCCTTAAAATAACACTTTATGTAACTTTTAAAGTCCCTACAAATAACAATTTATTCAATAAAGTTCATAAAAATAAGAATAAAACTACTAATAACACTTTCTTGAACAAAAGACCCGACAAAAAAAAGTAAAAATGTTACAACCGTTATTGATGCTCTGAGGTACAGATTTATAAGACAATATTAAGGCAATAGCAGGATGGTATAGCGCTCGCTTTGGATGTCAGAGATAGCGTCTCAAAATGTTTTAGATCTAAAATAGGCTTTAGAGGCACCTGATAGCAATCTCAGTAGGAACCGGCAAAGGTGAACAACAGGATTAGAAAGGGCATCGCAGTCTAAACGGAGCCTACGGTTAGGGGATATCACTAGCAATCTATTGAACTCAAATAGGGTTATCCAAAATACTTTAGAAGTTCTTCCAATATTTGTGATTGTTTGCAATTTTTGTTTACATTTTACACAATATAATTTTAAAACTAAGTTGAGCAAGTCGGCAATTAAATAAGCATTTTGAATAATCAGTATTTTTTTATAATTTAATGCGCAATATTTTTTTTTTTTAAATATTGTAGGTTCAGAGAATAATGCTAAAGTAGGGCTGGATAAAAACAGATTGTGAACTACTATTATGTTAACCCTAAATCCATCGTCGGCTTGTATCGAGAATATGGTCTTGTCTCGAATTATTGCGAAAAATATTTTTTCTTGTATAATGGAGTGCCCTGATTTAAAAAACAATTTCCGGTCGCAAGTAAGTACAAAGTTATAATTTTTCAGAAATTCTAAAAGTTAATCATAATGTTAAGTATGTATCTACACACCGAAACCACATTCCTATATTTTAGTTTGTCAACGTTAACCTTTCTTGATTTGAGGAGAATCATGAATGTTTTCTGTAAGCGGATGTGCATTGAAACGATTATTTCATATCATCTAATTTATTACTTTGTTTACTCGGTACAGAACCCGGATTTAAATTGTCTTCTATATTATTTAATGGGAGCAATATCTCCACAATCATATTTATAAACTAAAACACAACACTGGATTTCTTTCCAAACCGGGGAAGGTACATTATCCAACTATGCTACAGCAACGATAATTTTAGAAACAAATTTTCGAACCTATATGTTACCTTTTTGATATTAATACAAATCCCGGTGGCGCAACAACAATATTTTTAGATAAAATTGATTTTATATGTGTATCTTTATAATTAATATATTTGATTCATATTTAAAATATTAACCTACTATGGATGTTCAAATCTATTACCAAATCTGTTATTATTTTATTTTCTATCTTTAAAGAATATGAAGAAAAAATTAAAGAATTATAATAATAACAACAATAGGTTTAATAATTTTCTTTCAGTAAAGTAACAGAATTACACACTTGGCCACATATTTAAGTAGGTATAATTATAATTTAGTGTCGTATCTGATCGTAGAATAGTTGACAATCAGCAGGAAAAAATTTCCTGAATTTCCTGAAAAAAACTCCTGAATTTGTCGATACTTCGTTTCTTTAATTGTCAACAGCCCCCGGACATAAAAGGGAAAAAATGTAGGTTGAATGAGTTTTTTTAGACGATAAGGTAAATCTGTAAACTTGTTTTGAATTTAATGATTTCATTAAGCTGGTGCAATAAGACTAAGATGTTCGTTACATTCAGGCCAACACCACAACTTGGCTTCATGGACTGATAAATCGTGTTGTTTTTGTTTGAAAAGTCTCAAAAATAATCATTTTTTACTATTTTTGATTCGCATGGGAAAGGTTTTTTCGTGCTTCTTGAGTTATAGTACTGTACTGGCTGGGGAGATAAATTTCTCTACCTTTTAATCTGAGTTCTACAACACTGTGAACAGAGTCACACTCCATTTGGGTGTGACCCTTAACCAAGAATTTCTGGGCAATCGAGGCTGTCGTATTTAATTGCGAGATGCAAAAGGGCGTAACTTAACACACACTTTCTATTCTGGTACGTACAGCCATCAGAATAAATGATGATCGGCGGTGGGTTCTTGTCCAGTCGAAGAAGTCGTATCAGCGTCTGTCTCGTTAAACCAGTAGCACCTTACTGCACGGTTTGTGAATGAACAGTGAGCTTAGTTCCACAGTGCATGGCACTCGCCGTTGAATACGGTGCCACTTTCACAACTTGCAAGTCTACAGTAAAAACGTGGTGTACGCCCGCAGCTTCTTCTTTCTTGTCTTTAGTTTTTTCTTCAACGTTTTTTCTTTCTTTTTCAATAATGTATGCAGATTCCAACAAATTTACAACATTGAATTGACTGCACGGTGTCACACAAATATTATTTCGGTTTAAATATATTTATGTTGGTTTTAAAGAAACATCTATTAAAGGTTATCTCGCTTGCTGAATTTTCCGTAGGATTTAGAATTTTTTCTTTTCGCACATTTATTGGTTGACTTTCAATAGTTAGGGGACGGTAGGTTTGGCAACTGATTTAAAAAGTCACTTACTTTTGCAACTATTTTGGTGATCTTAAACTGCCTTTTGATAATTCTTCAACGGTTATTGTCGGATCCACATTTTGGCAACTTCATCGATATTTCTACTATTGTCCAATGTTGGACAGTCCATTCTTTAATGCCTAGTGTATTCAGAAACATTTTCATGCACGCTGGAATTCTCTCATTCCCGAATTTTAAATGGAAAACCTTTGTTTTCCGCTTCGTTGAAACCTTAATATATATTTTTCTTCGTCCCTAATTCATATCCTTCCAAAACTTTTTAAAAGTTGACTTTCTCGAAGTATCATCAAATTGTTGGCAGTGTTTTGTGGAAACTTTTTTGCATGTGGAGAGATTGCAAGTAGGACCCATTTTTATCCCTTCTTTAGGTGAATCTTGCACAATTTTTTTTTTGTCAAATCTCCTAAATCCGACATACAAATTATTTATTGGAGTATGTGTCTGTATCTTGGGTGAACATTCGGATTTTTTGAGGTTATGATTATTAGTGTGCGTCTATCATCTTCATCTGTGTGTAATATTTTCTCGGTATGCTGTGTTGGTATCATCTGTTGATTTGTAACACCGTGTTATTATAGGTGATAGTAATATATCCTCAATATAAATTGTTTAAATTTATCTATTTTTGAATGTTTTCTATCCTTCTTAAATTTTGCTTCTGCAACAATTGACTTCACATTCCAAGAATTGGGCTCCGTCAACAGAATCAGAACTTGTATCGAAATCCACATTAAGTGAGGATAAGATTACTGCGATAATTAAAGCTTAAAAATTAAATACTTAGTCAAAAGGCAACACCGCGCTATCGCTTGTTACATTACACAAGTAATACCGCGAATCTGTACCCGTCGAAATATCAACACAGCTATATCGATTAAGCTTCTTGAATAGCTCATTAAAATGGCGTTAAGTATTGTCCACTTCATTCTAAACACTATTTACTATAAATAATAGTCAAATAAGAGATCTGAACACAATATAAATATAAAAATGCTCACCTTAAGTAGCGTCGCGTCTGATGGGTGTGTTGTCAGAAATACACAATGGCCGCTATGATACATTCGCGACGTTGCATTACGTACAACGTACGCGGTGTTACATTATGCCTTTAACCTTTACCATACCATGATATAAAATACCCGAACGCAGCCATGCTGTCAACTCGTGTTACCGTAAATAACTGTTAGAAAAAAAGTTTTCATTAGCTTAAATGGCTTTAATGGCACGAATTTACTATAAATATTGAGCATTCAATTTTGAAAAAATCATTAAAAACATAATTTAGAGCATTCATTAAATCCTATACAATGTCTTTCCTTCTTATCTCTCTTCATTTAATTAGTAAGAAAGAGATAATTATATTTGTATGTTTGTTGTTCTTTTCACTGTGAAAATAGTGTGTGATCTCTGTCTTTCATATCACAAATTGTATTTTTACCAACGTATTAATTTTACAATGGATTGAATGGAAAAAATAATTGTTTTTGTACTATTCCCTTTTCATAATTGGTTTTTCAAAAGTCATTCCTGAGCGCTAATATTTTTTTTAGGATTATCTAAAATATGAATTTTATGATGCATTTATTTACCGAAATATTACAGGTTTAATTATGATGGTAGAGACCTGTGTTACTGCATGGTTTGGGAAGGGTTAAAACGACGATTCATATAAATATCCCGAATTCTATGTATGCCCATTCACGGAGAAAAAGCTAACGAATCGAATGGTATTAAAAAATTATTTTTGAACAAACTGTCGCATACGCGGTGTTGCATGCCTAAGGACGATATTATTAATATTTTTGAAAGATTTTATTATGGAATAAACCGTTATAATTTAATCAGATATTTTTTAAATAGTCCAGCTGTGAAGAGTCCGCCATATTTAACTATCGATTCTCGTTTTTACTATCGGATATCGGAGAGTAAAATGAGTTTACTACGGAATCTACATTCGAGAAGTAAATGTAACATTTTTTACTAAAGTAAAAATTTACTACTGATCACGCGACCGGCCCTAAGAGCGTCAAACATGGATTGTCATCGAGAGGTTCGAGGTGAGAGTAGCGGGAGTGACTTGTGTCATTATTGGGACGACATGAGAGCACCTGCTTCATTTATAAAGATAACCCCTGTTTTTTTAGAAGGATCCCAGATGAACTCTCGCGGTTACGTTATCAGAATGCCAATGGAAAATTTATCACGACTAATTATAGCTCGATGATTCTAGAAAGAAGTTCACCACAGTCAGAGGTGGGTCAAAAGAACACTTGATCTAGGCTGCAGGTATAGGATGCCTCGTGGAGAAGATGAGTTTTTGAGAGGTCGGGAAAAAATATTGAACAAACATTATTTTAGCAATTTTTGAATATGTCCAAGAACACACAATTACTGGATTTTTTCCTATTTTTAAACATTATTTTGGTACCGTAACATCTGACATTTGATTCGGTCATGATTTTTGTGGACATTAATTATTCCGATCTAAAAATATTTTTAATATTACATTTAAAAATATATATTTCAACGTAAACAAATTGTTAAATTTTCAGTCCGCAAAATCTTTCCGCATAATTCGTGTCCGGAAACATTCTGTCCTGAAAAATCCGAGCACGCTGACATTTACGTCAAACTGAGTTGAAATTTTTACAAAAATTTCGTCCGTCTTTCAAAGAGGCGTATCTCGAATTTGATGATTTCATACTAGACGACACATTTAACAAATTGTGTGGAATTTTTCAAGTTGAAAAATGCCAAAAAAAAATCTTACCGATTTCTACTGATATTTTTTGATTTAAATATCAGTGTGAAGTATATCTATTCCATAAATATTAATTATTACTAAGAGTAATTACGCCAAAATATTTGTATGTAATATTACTTCATTGGAATTGAATTCACGTATGCCAGTCGATTATGGGAATGTGTTTGGGCAACGTAACCCCAGTCGTAACTCAATTGTAATTAAAAACGAGATACGCCCTTTTGAAAGATGGATTCCTGATGTTGGGCACGTTATATAGGGTGGGCCAACAGTCACGACGGGGTTACAAAATTTAATATATATATTTTTTTAAATAACTTGGTGAAATTTTATTATTAAAAAGATTAGGCGTTTTGAGAGCCAGAGTTCAGTTGGCGACGTTCCACGCTCTGTCAAGATCGAAGCTACAGAGGAGTGTGTAAGGGATAGTGTTGAAGAAGACTGGACCACATCAACGTGAAGGTGATCATGACAGATTGTGGTATCCCGGACGTCAATCTTTATTCTTACAAAATTCAAAGGTTGTGCTCAGAGGCTGGAATATGCAGCCATATTTTTTCAATCAAATAATAATTCCAATTTGGCCATCGCTGTCCTCAGTCAATACTTCAGCAGCTGAAGGAAAACATTTGTGCAAAAGTCAGGACACGTTTGTGTGAGGCAGAAAATGGATGCCATTTGCAATACATCATTTTCATACATAGTGAAACCATGTCAAGTATATGCTTTATTTAATACTAAAATATTATAGATTTAAAAAATATTTATATTTTTTTATTAATAATTAGACAAAACACTATGTTTAAACCACTATTTATTTTTATTCTACATGTTTCGATACCTATGGTATCTTCTTCAGGAAACAATGTGTACTGAAATTAAAAAATGCAAGCATACATAAAAACAAAACTATAAAATGGTGAATAAGTAAGAACTAATATGAAAACTAATTTAAAAGGTGACTATTTGCAAAGAGGAATTGATTATTTATAATATTTAGCTTGCTATTAATACTTTTGCTTATTTCTAAAATTTCAAATTTATCAAACTGTAAATCTCTAGTATGTGTATGTATAATTTCTAAACCTTTGTTAATATCAAAAGAATGGTTTGTTTCCAAAAGGTGATTGGAAAATTCTGAATAGTTGTTGTTATTTAGGCATCTCAAGTACTTCTTAATTCTATTAAAAATTCATAAGTATCGACACATATAGAATAATCAATAAATAGTGGTTTAAACAAAGTATTTTGTCTAATTATTAATAATGCAAAGTAATTTTGCAAATATTGAAGAATAAAAGTGATTCACCATTTTAACCCCTTCGTGACTCTTGACCCACTCTGTATAATATATATTACAAACGATATAAATAATAAAAGTCATTTTATGCAATGTCACAATTATAAGACTATCCTAGTATACAACTTTTCACAGATTTTAAAGTACCAAAAATAGTAGAAATAAAAAAAAAAAAAACAAATTTTAGAAGCGAATACCGATCAACAAGATAAAGAGATCAAATTGATATTCCAAAACTAAAATATACCGCAACTCAAAATCAATATATTTATCAAGGCATCAACATTTTTAACAATCTCATCGCAATTAGAAAAATTACGGACTATCATAAATTTGTAACTGAAGTAAAAAAAAATATATACACAGACTAACTGAAACATTATTTAACTCCTTCTTTATTCACGAGTCTTACTCTCATAGAGAAGAAACAAATGTTAATATATATATCCACTGATTATTCAAATTGTATAATATTTTTTATATTAATTTAAAAATATATATATATATATATATATATATTGTTTGTCTTACCGGTAGATAAAATAAAAAATTAAATAATCGTATTGATATCTTGGACATTCATGTTTATTGTTTGACATGTATCTAATATTATTATTCACCTACATAATATTCGTATCAATACAACCGATCCAATTTTATAATTTTCTGACAAATTAATGTATCTTTTTGTTTAACATTTTGAAAAATGACACTTGGTAAAGTAGCATTGAAATTTTACATTTAAACAATGGTAAATATTTAACAATTAAACTTGTAAATTTAATTCTGTTCTATTTGTTAAACAGATGAGACACGTGACGCGATCGTTAACAGCACCAGAAATAGAGGACGTCCGCGAAAGACACGGCACGACCATGTAAACCAGATACTGGAAGATGATCCTGTTGGAGACCACAGTAACCGGTGAGAATTGCGTGTCAGGATAGAAGAGTGCGGCGCTCTAGTCTCTCTGCCTACCCCCACGGAGAAACGGCGTGATGGTATGTAAGTGTAAGTATGTGTTAAAATTAAAATTGTGTCTGTTTAGATTTCACTGTTGTGTATGACGAATGAGTGTCTCCTTTTAGCCACAACAGCAAAAGTGTTCAATACGCCAAAAATTATTTATTTTGTATTATTTGAAATTTTTTAAAGATAATACTAATGATAACAGACGGTAGATACTCACTAAAATAAACAAACGGTATAAATGTGCACTATGTAGTAAAACTACTCAAATGACTGCTTCAAACCACGGCGAAGTATTATTCGTACTGAATGCAATATCCGAAAATCCGGTTTGCGTACTGTGTCTCCGGTGGTTCACTGTCGGCAGAAGAAGATATTAAATTAGGCCGTCGCGTAAAAAGGAAATTAGACCCGCTTGGAGAACAGCTGACGTTATATCCTCGAAATGAACATTTTCGAGAACGATTTATCATTTAGATTCTCCTGTAAAATATCACGTAGGCTTAAAATAGCCGCCTTTTACAACATGTTATTTAAATTTGTTGTGTTTTTTCCAACTACCGACCATATTATTATCTCAATACGGTGGCCATTATTCGCTTTGAATGAACGTCGGTCGGTCCAAGAATGTTGTAACGAATTATTAATTTTAAATATGAATTAAATATATTAATTATAAAGATATACATATAAATCGAAAAATATTGTTGTTACGCCACCGGGATTTGAACCTGGATCTCTTTCCTAACCGGGGAAGGTGCTTTATCCAACTAAGCTACAGCGACATCATTTTTAGCGACAATTTTTCGACCCTATATGTTACCTTTTTGATATTAATACATTTAATCGTTCCATCATTTGACAGAGCCATCTACCTTATTTTTACAGAATCTCAAATACCTTTGAGTAAAAACTGACAGCAGACGCCAGAATTATCAATTCATTTTTATTAAATTTTGGACACATTGATACAACTTTATTATTTTTAGGAGAACACATTCTTATTGTGAAGTTGTAATTATTCAGAACATAGGTCTGTGATATTTTATTTTAAATATGATATATGTATATCTTTCTAATTAATACGTATAATCATATTTAAAATATCACAGACCTATGTTCTGAATAATTACAACTTCACAATAAGAATGCGTTCTCCTAAAAATAATTATTAATTAATAATAATTCATTATTAACAAGACAGATTCTTATTGTGAAGTTGTAATTATTCAGGACAGACGGTCTGTGATATTTTAAACACTAATTATATGTATTAATTAGAAAGATATACATATAACATCAATTTAATCGAAAAATATTGTTGTCGCTGCCGGGATTCGAACCTGGATATCTTCCAATCCGGGAAACGTGCATTATCCGATTATACTATACCAACACAGTGGATTGATGACAAATTTTCGAACCTATATGTTATATTTTTCAAATTAATACATCGTTCCATTATAATACACTACACTAATTCTATAATATTCCCACTACATTTTTTTTTTATCTCTATTTTTATTCCTGTTGAATCTTAAATAACAGCACGATAAAAATTGGCTACTTTAACACAGACTTCAGTCCAGCAAAGTGGCCAGGACAACACTGTATATATCAGAGGTGGAGTCTACTCCATCCCACACAATAAACATATTACAATGTTATAACAAAAATATGTATGTCAATAAATAAATAAATTATTAATTTTAAATATGAATTAAATATATTAATTATAAAGATATACATATAAAATCAATTTTATCGAAAAATATTGTTGTCGCGCCACCGGGATTCGAACCTGGATCTCTTCCCTAACCGGGGGAGGTGCTTTATCCAACTAAGCTACAGCGACATTAATTTTAGCGACAATTTTTCGACCTTATATGTTACCTTTTTGATATCAATACATTTAATCGTTCCATCATTTGACAGAGCCATCTATCATAATTAATATATTTAATTCATATTTAAAATATCACAGACCGTCTGTTCTGAATAATTACAACTTCACAATAGGAATGTGTTCTCCTAATAATAAAAAATGAACTAATTTTGGTCACCCCACTCGTTTCTATGGTTACAGCTTAGATGGCGCTGTTATAACATCGATGCTAGCGATGGGCGATGCGGCTCGCTGTTCACGGCTCGCCAGCCGTTTGATCGGACCGGTTCACCGTGGATCTTTTGGAGCGGTTGAATCGTGGATCTTTTGAGCGGTTGAATCATGGATCTTTTGAGCGGTTGAATCGTGGATGGATTCTTCGAACGTTCGGCTCACGCCAGAGTAGCTTTCATCTATGCACACGGCTCAGTTGATGGGTGAATGTGTTGCTCCCTGGACGCGTGGGGAATATTTAGTTTCATTTTAATTACTCATGCCTATTCTCAAAATTGCAATATTGAAATTAAGGTGATTGTTACACCAACCCTCAAAAATAGTGTTATATTTGAATGAGAGAGGGGGAGAGAGAGTGAGGGAGATAAACGTACCATAATCTGTCAAAAATAGTGTTATATTTGAATGAGAGAGAGGGAGAGAGAGTGAGGGAGTGAGGGAGATAAACGTACCATAATCTGTCAAAACTATCTGTCTATTTTTGAGGGTTGGTGTAACAATCACCTTCATTTCAATATTGCAATTTTGAGAATAGGCCTGACTATCTGTATTTGAATAACAATAATTAATTTATATTTATTAAGGTTTGCTTTACTATAAACAAAGAATTTATGTTACATACAAAAGTTATTTATTTATTTATATACTACATAAACTTGAATGTGTTATTGAATTAAAGTCGCGTATTTTTATTAGCTTTGATAGTGGGACCGATAGGAAAACCCTAGCTTCTAAACTGGTCCTGGGAAAGGGTGCCCCCCCCCCCCCCCCCCTTCCAGCTGTCTTTTATATAATCGTAAGCAATCCGTACGGGCAGCGGTTCGATTTTTGATTGAGCTCACTGCTCTTTTGCTCAAACTAAGCCATTGAGCAGATGAACTATTTGGGTTTCGGCTAAGTAAGCCAGTTCATTAGCGAACGACGCATCGCTAATCGACGCACACTTCCATACACGATAGTTGCTGAAGGTCAAACCACATAAAGGGCAGACAAACCTTATTCCACATCCAGCCATTCCTATCCACACAGACATACTGACCGTTATCAGTAGTAAAAAATGGCCTCGGTTCTGATCCACAGCAGACACAGCACACTCGTCTGCATTCGAGGATGTGGGCCATGATTTAATCATGCTTTTGTAATGTACCTGTTTGGCAATAATATTGTTATTTGTCAGTATGTATTCGTATACTTATGTCTCCTTCTTCATGGCAGTATGGACAATTTTTTTTTTTGTGGAATAAATAGTACATATGAAAGAAAAAAAAGTAATTACTTTACTAGACGTGATCAGTTCCAAAACAATTACCTGTACAGTTTTTAAAAGTTGTAATCGTTTATAGGTAAATAAATTTAATGTTAATTAAGTTATAAAAAGTTGTGTGAAAAATGTACAATCTGAAGTTATAAAATATTATTGAAAAAAAGTTATAAAAATATTATTGTCTGTAATATACAACACCTACATTAAGCAACCACTTTAATATTTTTAGTTTGAAGTCGTTAATTACTTTAGACCCTTTAAGGTCTAGTGGCAATTTGTTAAATATTCGCGGAGCACAAAATAAAATAGTTCGTTGAGCGAATTTAGTATTAAATTTAGGCACTGGAAAGAAAATTTGAAGAGGCTCGGCTTGTAATGCACCTTCACACGTCCCGGCTCTGAGTCGTCCTCACAGCTGACTCCAGCGTCTCTCCAGCTAGATGTAATGCATTTATCCACCGCTGTGGCACTCTTTTAGGTCTTTTTCGATAAAGTTGTGTCCAGGGTAATCTTCTTTGCTGTCACTTTGACGCATAATTTGGCCTAAGAAATGGAATTAACGCTATATATATAAAATTAACGTATACATGTTCCCTTTGTGTATTGAACAGGATTTAATTCTCACGCCATCCTCGCCTGGAATGTTTACTTAACGGCAGTTGTGAAACAATTCAGGCGCCGAAGTGCAAATTAATTTATATATGAACAAATGGCCAAACTATTAAAGTAATCTAAAATTCTCGAACAGTATATTATCTCTGGGAACGCGATAACGGTGAGATAAGTTACTTGGGGTGCCAGAAAGCAACCATAAATGTAATAAAATCAAATCTTAAATGATAAGACAGGCGCCGGAATACTTGAGAGTGAAAAATCGACGGCCGCTTCAAACAATAAGCGACACTGTTTACAACAACGTCTTTCTGACGTATGTTTTAGTACCTTGCGGAAATGAAAGAAACGATAAAAAATATTGAGACTCGATATGATCATGCACTTATGAATGCTTAATTGTTTAATGAATTAAATAATACAGTAATTGTCCAAAGTAATATTAAACCAAGTTCACTGCAATCGGGAAATTATTTTCTCACCGCAGTGTCCCTAGAAAGAACATACTTATGTGTTTAATTTCTTTTAACTTCATCATCATCATCATCATTACCAGTTGAGAGAAGCGGAGATCGGCGAACCATCCTTGTTTTCTTGTTACCTATACGGAACACATTAACCTCTTTACTTGCGTGGGGAGAAGCGACTATGACTGCAATTAACCCTTTAAGTGTTGCCTAGAAAACAATTTAAAAAATAAACTTAAGAATGCTAATAACTACAAGGACATGTATTTAATAAATTCGACGTTTTCGATGTAAGACAAATTTACGTAAAAACCGTTCTAGCTTACCTATAAAAATACAAACTAACACACTTCAAAGAAACTCAAAACACAAGTCCCAAGAGCGCAAACCACGTACGGGCAGAGATATGTTAAACACCTAGGTCCTAAACTGCACAATGAAATATTAGAAAACGTATTAAAATGAAGGTATCCGAAGAATCTAAAAAGTAAGATTTGAGAGATGAGTCGTCCTGTTATTGGGACACTTATCTAAACATTGTGTCAACTCGAATATGGTGCAGTGTAGTCGACGAATCATCAGTTTTTATTTAATATATAGTGTCCCAATTGTCTTTTTCATTTTGGTTCATTCGCTGCATCAACACGACGAGCGGGATAAGGGCGGGGGATATGGGTATCATTGGGAATTCAGTCGCTATGGAGCATGTCCTTACCGTGAAAATAGATATCCCAATGAGGAGACATAAACTGGCCTCTACGTAGCCCCGACTTGACACCAATGGAGTTTTTTCTATGGGGCTACATTAAATCAAAGGTAAAAAGTAATAATCCTCCCTCTCTGGACCAATTAAAAGAAAATATCCGAGAAGAAATTGCCAAGCAATTCTCAGAAATTTAGCCTCCCGTTTAGAAGAGTGCCAAAATGCCCAACAAATTAAAGATATTTGTATCCGTTGTAATCCATCTTCTCTTCCTTGTTTTTAGGGTCCATGATTCAACACCATATAAAAATAAAAAATGCGCCGAAGAGAGTACAAGCCAGAACTTCGTTATCTTCAAAATATCGGTCGGTTTATGCAAGAATAACATAAGATTATTGTGTGGTTTGTGGTTGCTTTTTGTTTTTTCCATCCAAATTATCACGACCAATCACGGATTGCGTTCATGTGTGACGCCCGATGATATATGAGTGAGTGATTATAATATTGCATTCACATACGTTAGATAATACATCGTTTATCAATGACTTGCGTTTTTTATTAAACCTGCCGTTATCAAAAAGTCTCGCGGCTAGTCGCGTATCCAGCATTTTAAGAATTTAATTATTTCAGAACATACGAAAACTTGATAGAAATCAACATGAGCACGAGCATCGTACAAGAGGAAGGGATAGATTGAAACTGCCATACGGAAACAAGGCCAAATATCAGAAATCGATGATGTATAGTGCGATGAAGATTGTTAATGAAATATCAGAAAAGAGTAGAAACTGAATAGATTTAAAGTGAAACTGACCAGATATATTTTAGTAAAAGAAAATACTTTAATCTTGGAGATGCCAGGGATTTTTCAATTTCATTTTATTAAATTTTTAATACAACTGGATATCGCACTTCCGCGGATAGGAAGAGATCCTGGTTCAAATCCCGATGGCAGCTAAAATATTTTTTCGATAAATTAAGTTTATCTGTATGCACATCTTTCTAATTGATGCATTTAATTTGATTATAGAAAATAATTTAATTCAAATTTGCACCTCGACTACGCTTGATACAGTACATTTTTAGGATTCAATTTTCAGTCACGTTTTCACATAAATCACATTTATTATATTACCCTATATATATATATATTATATATTGTAATTATAAAAACAACAAAGATGAATACGTTGAAAACGACTGTCGTATTAGATGGCCAAGTACTTCTAGAAATATCAACAAAAACATGAATTTGGCTTTGCAAAACGATAGATTTGTCAGCAGAGGTCCTAGAAATCTCACATGAGTAAGAGGAATTCATCTACAGTTCGGAATAGCACTTGTAGAAGCTTTCTTTTCGGTGAGTGCGAGACTTTTGATGTTTTATTTTTACTTTTCGTCTTCAAATAACTGATGCATGTTCGCTGACTTCTAAATGACGAACCATCCATCTTCTACAGCTGACATGGCAGTGTCAAATTTCCACATTAAAGGAACAGATCGAAAAATAACCGTTCGTCAATTTACGTTGGTCGGACTATAACCAAAAATGTTTTCAACTCATCCGACGCTGTCCTGCTACTCAACTATTTATGCTAAATTTAACGAATCCTTCTACATGGTGTAACAGACCTAGTGCACAATATTTTATGGTTGGATACCTCACTTAATTAAAAGTCGAAAATGTTCAAGGAATATGT
This sequence comes from Eubasilissa splendida, assembly GCA_031772225.1. NCBI lineage: Eukaryota > Metazoa > Arthropoda > Insecta > Trichoptera > Phryganeidae > Eubasilissa > Eubasilissa splendida. Next base: position 27,252,030 of record CM062859.1, read on the forward strand.
GAAAATATGAAAAGTTTGGGAAAATATTATTGTTTGAATTTTTTAAAAAATCGTTTTAAGCTTGAAGTCTACTTACTGACATTGAAATAGATATTTGCTAAATTGTTCCATAGTTAATCTAAAATATAATAGTTTTAAAAATTCCGCTCGAAATTCGATGACTTTTAATTTTTTATATTCAATACATAATCTGGAACCAATGAAATATTTCAATTAGTTGAAATAATTGCATAATTACGTTTTTTTTTTAAATGACTTTAGAGCAAAGTAGGCCAGATCCATCTGCCATTGTTTTCCATCCTGAATCCACTTCGGGTTGCGCCAACTAATCATTATTCCAATCGATACAGTCCACGGGATCTTATCCCACCGCGAGGTTTAGCTTTGAAGCATATTTTTCCAGGCTACAAATTTTTCAGTCTAAGCACTTAAAAGTTTTAATAATTTTTATTGAAACAGACAGGTAAATAAAAAAAAATGTAAACACTGGTAACAAAACTTTATTGTATACTTATAAATGCAAACATTACACATAGAATATGAGGCAATATTTTTAACACCACTGTTACATACTTTAAATTTTTTTAAATCTTAAAATCAAATCAATTTTGTATCGTGGAGTACATCTCCAGCCATTACAATACATGCAAACATCAAAAATACATCGAAGTGTCAAGCTTTGACAACATTTATCTTATAGATATTTTTAAGTAAGTGCCAACTTACTATTAATACATATCATAAGATCAGGTTCACATTTTAATCTTTCCTGATGAACGTGGATGATGGTAGAAAGCCTGGTCATGGAAAATAGTCACTTTGCATAACAGGGAAACGCGGTGGATGGTATGAACCGGGGGTCCTCCTGATGTCAGACAAGACAAAACTATACTTCCCTTTAACCGATCTAAATCAAATTATTTTTTGGGGCGTGGAAAACATCACCCCTTCTCCTTCCCCTTGTCAACCCATACCTTCTACGCAATACTTTTTAAAATATAAACCCCTTCCCCTGGTCTTTCCGATCCCCTCCCTCTGATATGTGTTTTATATTTAAAGCACGAATTTTTACATAATTACTCCTTAGGACCCAGCTTAAAAAATAGATGTCTTCCTCCCTTCCCATTCTCTTCGATATAAATTAAATTCACATAGGAAATAATCGGAGCAGTGGGAGTGACATGGCAAATATTGGCAGAGAACCAAAGGTAATATTATAATGGTTATGATGAACTGATTCACAATATTATACTTTATTAAAAAAAACTAACATAAAAAAAGCAATCGAAATATATTATTCTGAAAACATAATGTTTCAAAATGATTTGTTTTCTAAATTATCTTAATAACACAATACACTTAAATGCTTGTTTAACCCTCGAGTACCTGCGTTCAGATCGAATATATTATCACGTTCTTCTTAAAAATGTAGTTAACAGGTACTTTATGGTATCAAACTAAATTATTATTGAACACATGTAAAGTGGTTATCAACCAAAGCTGGACACGAAAAGCTCGGTTGATTCATTTCAAAAATTAAACGTCCAAAAATTTATATTTTATCATATCTAATAAAGTGACAAAGTAGCAAAGAATTATATAATTATTTTGACTTTAATTAAATAGAGAGAATTATCTTGTAATTCTTGGTAAAGACAAATTGTTTCGTAACCAAAATAGTAAGTTTTAATAATTAATTAAATAAATGTGATTGCATTCAATATTTTTTATGAATTTTTTTTCAATATCACTCTGTAATAATGTCACTACTCATGTATTGCTTTGGTATTTTAAAAATATTTTTTAACACCTTCAAACACTCGAGGGTTAAATACACGTATCTGAAATTGTGAACCTTGACGTTCTGAGCTCCGTTTAGTTCTTGATTATATCTACACCCCATTGTTGCCCGACATGATCTCCGAGCGGAAGCTGGACACCACCATGATGTAATAGTAGGAGATCACTGAAACAAATAAATTTTAATTACAACGACTTAATGACGCCAAATATGGTAACAAATAGGTAAAATTTAGTAAAATTGAGGTTCTATAACATCTCCTGAACCAAGTAGTGAAGACGTGTGGTCTATCGTTCCTACAATCATAATGACCCCTGAACGCACTTGAGCGTAAAAACACGCTCCATACCGACATCACAATAAGTAAATCACACTTCAATAACATGCGCCCGCAGCCATCCGGGAGGCCGGCTCCCGAGCGCCATTCATCTCGCTGCTACCTTTCACACTTGAGAGATAGCAGGTCATCGTTGCGCCCATGACAACGCATATATGCAAAAAGGGGCGAAAATTTGACATTCTAGAGATTAATAATAACAAAAAAATGTACTTAACATACAAACACTCCCTATTACATCTCTTCTTCTGTCCATATTAGCCCACAACCACTATTTTCATCGAAACCCCCTTTCCCCCAACACCGCTCTCATACCCCCCCCCCCCACTCACCATGTAGTCGATAGTCTATCTTCTAGTTTTAAGATTTAGTTTATTACTGAAGATGACGCATTGAGCGTCGAAAACGGATTTATTTTTAATTAAAGTACAGTGTGTAGTAAACAACGTTGTGTTTTATTTTAATAATAAATAAATGTTGTTAAAAGCTAATTACAATGAACTCGCCACAAAGTTAATTACGAAAATTTTGAAATATTATTGCAACACTCTTCTCCAGCAATATACATAGTTCGTAGGCGTATATTTTACGTTTATCGCTATAGTAGACGATGACATTATTGCTTGTGTTTTAATTGCAATATTACAATAAAATGAGCATTCATAAAAATATTAAAAAATTGGCACCAAAAGCCAGTTGCACCACTGGCCAGAACCAATCAAAGTATGCCCTCATCGCAATGTCTGAAATACATTGGGTGATTTCATAGATAATCTCGTCTGCTTTGTTGAAAATCAAGGACAACCGTCAGAATATACCACTTTTGTTTGATGTTTTATATCTGCTCCAGTCCATTCCGATTGTAAAACATCATTACGAAACCAGCTGGCTAAAGTGATAAAAGACCTGAGAAATTTTTATTCATTTTTGTTGGGGCAGCAGCGATTCAAATCTGGACCCACGGCAAACCATACTTCCCCAAAAATCCGTGAATAAGGACATATGTGTGTATTTTTAAAATCGTTATAGGAACAGAAAATGGTAAATAAAAAATTGTATTTTGAATTTGTTAAAAAAAAAAACTTACATATTGCTATTAGGGACGTCACGAAAACACCAATTCCGGCACCAAAATGTCCAGCAACCATCGTTAAGACGATCTGGATAACGGACCCAATTGCGTACAAGCCGATGAGGACCAGTGCGACCACAACCCATACATTCAGTAAGTGCGCACGTCTCTGAAAGAAAATAAAAACAATTAAAACAATGTGTTTACGCGCTTCGATTGGCACCACTGCATTTCCTGGTTTATAATAATGTACATGTGTGTGTGAGTATTGCCGCCCATTTTTCGAAAGACTAAGAAGACGGTAACTGACAGGCGTCGTTATATCATATGTGTGCTTATTGTTAATCGGAAACATGGAAACCAGCTATCGAAGGAGTTTTCATAAACACAATGTAAAGGAAAAAAAAACAAAAATCACGAGTCTATTGACACTTTATAAAAATACTTAACAGTAAACCGGATACTCAATACTTTAGAGGACTATCGCTCCTACTCTCGTCATCTAGAGATAGCTGAACATAGTTAAACGTGTCCAGCAAGGCGCTACCTCAATCTCCACTATCCATAAAAGCGCAGGGTATCCAGATGGCAACTTTAGAAGCCGTCTCCGATCTTGGTTCGCATATAATATTACTTGATACTTATTTAGCTTACCATATAAGAATAATTTGATACAAAGTGTTTAGGTTAACCTAGATCAGGGGTTGGCAGACCGTGGCTCTTTTCATAAATATTTACTACTCATCAACTCATATTTGACACATGGAATAGTTTTCCTGCAACACATTACACAATAAAAAAACTAGCATTTGGCATTCTCACAATCTTTGGCTCCACTTATTTTTATGCGAACAGACATTGTGTTCCATGAATCAGATAAAAAATAAGTAAGAATCAAATTAACCTACGACAATTTACATTCATGCCTGAAATTTGCGCTCTGGTGAGGCAGACGCCGGAGCACATCCTCTGGGACTGTGTGATTATGAATGATAATCATGGATCAGGATCAGGATCCCCCGAAACAATAACCAATTAAGAAATTAAAAGAATCTCGGACATTTCTGGGAATTCATTAGGGTGTGGGTATTCCGCTGGGGGTTACTGGGATGTACGATGCTGAGAAAGGCAGTGGCTAAAGAAACCTAACGAAGCATTCTACTGGCTCTCCCTCGCAACTCTTGCAACCTGGACATGGTGAATTTCTACCGGACTGTGACCGAGTTCTGCGACTGCAATACATAAATGTGACGTCTGCCCTCCCCTTTTGGGGGTGCATGATTGCTTTAGCTACTCTATGGCTTCCCTCTGAATTTAATGTGATAACTAGTTTCACGTCAAATTGTATAGGAATGGCTCTTAATTAATTTAAAGGGCTCTAGAAGGGAGGGACCTACCCTTTCCCGGAACCATTATAGAAGTTTCAACTTCTTTTATTGGTTCCATATACAGTACTACAGAAACGCGAAATGTAAGAGATTGCAAAAACGAACAGAGATTTAAATTGAAACCTTTCTGCGCCCTTTTAAGTGCTATCTTTATTTATTTTTGAAAATACAGGTATATAACAACATTAAAAACAACCAGATAATCAAGTGTTATGTACGGAAGTAAAGAGACCAGTGGGTACAAGACAGCCATTAAAGGGTTAACTATCAAGTACACTCTCCCATGAAGGGACTCGGACGAAACACAATGATGTATGAGTCACGTCACACACGCAACAGGTCAACGGAGTTACGCACGATTTTGTTTGCTTTAAGAATTTGACTTATGGCTCTAGTACGATGATACCGGAGCCAACCTATGATGGTATTAAGATGTTAACCCTTCCCAAACCATGCAGTAACACAAGTCTACCATCATAATTAAACCTGTAATATTTCGGTAAATATATGCAACATAAAATTCATATTTTAGATAATCCTGAAGAAAATATTAGCGCTTAAGAATGACTAGTGAAAAACCATTTATGAAAAGGGAATCGTACAAAAACAATTATTTTTTCCATTCAATCCGTTATAAAATTAATACGTTGGTAAAAATACAATTTGTTTTATGAAAGACAGAGATTACACACTATTTTCACAGTGAAAAGAACAACAAATATACAAATATAATTTTCTCTTTCTCACTAATTAAATGAAGAAAGATAAGAAGGAAGGACATATTGTATACGACTTAGTGAAAGCTCTAAATTATGATTTTAATCATTTTTTCAAAATTGAATGCTCAATATTTAGAGAAAATTCGTGCCATTAAAACCATTTAACCTAATAAAAATATTTTTTCTAACAGTTATTTACGGTAACACGAGTTGACAGCATGGCTGCGTTCGGGTATTTTATGTGTTGGTATGGAAAAGGTTAATAACTGAATGTAATTAAAAAAAGTAATATTGACGAATTGAAACGAGAGTAAGCAACTCTCAAAACGATTCGGGATAGGGTGTCAATAAATAAAAAAATCAAGACTAAAATTAAAAAACTAGTTACTTGACAGACATAGTATTGCGTTCGAAAGCGATGCAAGGTCGCCGTTCTAACTAGTAAACTTTACAAAGCTAAATAAGTGAAAGTAAAAATTATTAGGGTTTTCTTATTTTATAAGTAGAACACTAAACTACCAAAGTTTATAACTCCCATATATTACATTCTTCTAAATAGACCAAGACTCTATTGTGAATTTAAGTTTTAAATAAAAATCTTGATTCTACCTCAATTTTGAGATTCTGTTTACTTAATATTTGGCTCGTCTCACTAGAAAGATTGCCAACCCCTGACCTAGATAAAGAATTTAGGTTAAGAAAGGTCCGGTAGATGATTACTGTGTTTTAGATATCGGTTATAAGAAGTTCTTAATAAATTAACAAATTAATTATATTATAAATTATACCATTTAAATTCGACACTACGCTGGTGTGAAAAATTTAATGTACGCACCTAACATTAGTCTCAACCTTTATGTAACTTTGCTTCAATAACTGTGTCATGTTGCTTCAATTACTGTGTCATGATACTCCGCGACATAAAAGAACATGATGGCGTTGGTTGAACATCGAGACAAAGATATCTTCACACGCATAATTCCCCATATTAATGTAAAAAATGAATCGCGGATTTTGTTATCGCAAATAAAGATAAACACTTCCGTCCGATAACTGAGATCTCCAACCTTATTTTGCACCAAGATTTACAACACTGTGGATATTTTCTTCGTGACAAGCTCAGTTTAAAATATAATACACGGTCGATATTCGTTCGAGTGAGTAAAACAATGGCAAGGTGTTAAAAGGGACAATAATCATTTTAATTGATGTGCGTGTAATACTATTTGCTTTGTTAATGTCATTGCTGGGCCGATCGATCGGACAAACAAGGTAGTTTAGGGCCTCACGCCGTTGCCTTCTATACATATTATTTTTTAGTTATTAAAATATTAAAAATAGTGTGCCTTTATTAATTGATATCAATAATTAATGTAATATAATTTTGGTCTGTAAAGTAAAATAGTTTTAACAATATTTGAACATGTCCGAGAACATACAATTACTAGATTTTTACCTCCAAAGGGGCATTGTTATTAAGACAAATTATAGATATCTCATAGAGACGAAGTTTACGACCTGTCTTTGGCTAAATAAGAATTATATCAAATTGAAAATTTATTTTTCAAGCGTATTCTAGTATAATATGTTAAACATTCGTCATATATACAGATAAAGAATATAGCTTACATATTTAAAAAATAAGATTCTCAGTAGTGACATCTATTCTGTTTCAAGAAAATGAATATCAAATTTCAAACCATAGATGTATAAAAGGTTTCTACGTGGTAAGATATATACAATTTCTAAAAAAAAAAAATATAGATGTGGATGCTGATTGTGGGTAGAATGGTGAACGTTACATTGTGTAAAGTGATCACTTAAGCTAGCTGAAGACAGGTCATAAGCCATGTAATTACTATTAATAGCTTCGTCTCTATAATCTATAATTTACCTTAAAATAGTTTTAGCTTTACCGTGAGTATTTATAGTTATGTAAAAGCATAGCTAAGCGTTTAGAGATATTTTTTATCATTTAGTAAAAAAATTAAACTGTGGACTGTAGTATGTATTTGTGGAGTACTCGTCAACCATACACGCAAAGCCATAAAGACTCACGGCAGTGACTGCATGCAACAGCGTACACGCATCTGCCAGCGTTCCGGGTGGACCTAGCCACTATTTTCACTTCATGTACTGACGACCGCCGCAACAACAGCTTACAAAATCGCTCCAATCAGTGATTCAAACCTCAACTTTTGTAATATGTTTGCTACATTTTGAGTTTATACTCAGCGTTAACAGTAAAGTGTTTCAAACCATAATACCTGCCATCTAAATATCTATCTACACAATGACCCCTCAGAATAACAAGGTTCCATCTGACACTGATACTGTTTTGAGATAATGAGCTCAAAAGTGTTAATTGAATATATTTTGTTTTGAGTATGCAAATATGATCAGTTTTAAGGTGTTAACTAATCTTCATTATTATCAATGACCAATGTGAGATGAGGGATATTAAATTATATATATTGTAAATTAACAATAATGATCCATAAATTGAACTAAATAACTGATGCAGTTGGAACAGCAGCTCTTAATATCCGATAAATAGAATTGGCGTGTATGGAAGAAATAAAGAATAATCCATTTGGAACCCTTTTCACGCAATGACTATAATTAGCCCAAAATGTTAGTTGGAACCTTGTTATTCTAAGGGGTCGACAGTTCAAATGTTCCATACGCTTTATAATACTAGCTCGAGGGTAGCTATACCCTCACCCGATCTGAGCCTGACACGCAAGACACAACATTCAACATCCTCCATATTATCAAAATTCAATTGAGATTCAAGAACATTCTGAAGACGAATCTGAGGAAATATGGCATAGACTCTTAATATTAGAAATAATCGAGGATAATGGCGTCACAAAGTACATCACGCTAGGATAAGAGAGGTGACTCAATAACTGAGAATAGGAGAAAGATGAAATAAGGACGTTGATCTATCTTTTAAAACCCTCCTTCCCAGCGAATATACGTGCATAATATGTAGAAGGGTGTATGGTTCAAGAGGAGGACTCTTCACCCACACTTGGACAACCATGGCAGACGTCACCCTCGTAACAAGGGACCGCCGAAGAATACGATTATTTAACCCTTCCCTACCCACGCAGTAACATTTCTATAAATATGCAAAATGTAAAACTTACATTGTACGTAGTTCTAAAAAAATCATTTGCACTTAGAAATGACTAGTGGAAAACCAATTATGTAAAGCGAATCATAATAAAAATAATAATTTGTTGATTTCAATGCGTTGTATCCGTGACGTTAACGTTTGAGAATAAAATGAACGCATAAAATTATTATATTTATAGTAACTATTTTAAAGTAATTTAAACTCCCCATTTAAAGTGCTTACAAAACTCAAATTTCTTGCAGTAACACGAGTTGACAGCATGGCTGCGTGGAGTATTTTTACCACGGTATGGTAAAGGTTAAATAGTTGTTTCACATTTCTAATTTATCAACGAATCAGTTTTCTAAACATTGTATTTTAGTACAATTCTACAGGAATGATAAAAGTATTCAAGGATTCAATTAGGGCGTGTTGAAGAATTGATATTATTGAAATAAATATATTTGACTTCACGTCCAAGAAGTCGACGCTACCCTAACATAAGTAAAATGTATTAATTGACCGCTTAGTAAAGCCTGATAGATAGTTTGGAGCTTATAAACCATAGATGTACGATCGAATAAACGGTGACACCTATATTAAAGCTATTTGCGTACGAATCAATACTTAAACGAAGTGACCTCATTTTCTTAATTGTAATCAAACTTTTACATGCCATTTACAAATGTCAGTGATGTCACCAGACTGTTTATTGCGTATCTGTGAAAGCTTCTAATAATGGCCCGTCTTCACGGTTGAGATATTTAAGAGATTTTCATATTTTTTTATTTGTTATCTTTGTTTTATTAACCACTTAATTGAGTTTGAATACATCTACCGGTTTCGAAAAATATCATTTTCTTCTTCAGGATGTCAATACTAACTAAAAACATAAATTATTGTTTCTTTATTAGAATCTATTTTTAAAAAAACAACAATTATTTAAAAAATAAATTTAGTACTTAACTCAAATCGTTACTTAATACAAATTTACTCGAATAATTTTAGAATGGGACTCGTAGTTGAATTTAGTTGGTTGTTTATAATTTTTTGATTAGTTCACACAAACAAAACAATGATATATGTTTTTAATTAATATTGACATCCTGAAGAAGATAAACCGGTAGATGTATTTAAACTCAATTAAGTGGTTAATAAAACAAAGATAATAAATAAAAATATGAATTTTAACCACAAAGTTAATATTGCTAGTTTTAAAAGTATTAAGAGATTTTCAACTCGATATAATTGTTTTGCATTGGTTTAATTTAATATGTAGGAATGACTTTTCAATCGTTTGATCACTTTTCAGATAGGACCCTGCCGCTGTACATCACAATTGTACCCATATTTTTTTTTAATCGAGTCTTGTCTATGGTGGTTACGACAGCAAGCAAAACAAGTTTGTCGGCTTACCTTCGTAGCGCCGACCAGCAGCATGGCTCCCAGTATGGTGTAGAGTATTCCAATCACAATGTAGGCAACGAACATGCCGAAGTTAGGGTTTTGACTATCGATGACGATCAGCCCGATGGACGAGGCTGTGAGGAGGACGCCAGAAATCTGAAATGCAATACATTAAAATACTATACTTTATTTTTGTAATGACACGGAATCCGTGTCACATCAATATTCTGACTGTTTTCAAACTAAGCTCGACGGCCTCTTGGAATAAGGTTAAAACACTAAATCATCGGGCGAGCATCTTAACCACTAGACCAGCAAGCGCGCTGTTAATTAATTCAATTGCACACAAGACTATTACGCTAGGCACCAATCAGTCATAGCGTAAAGAGACATTGGATGGGGATGAACTGCTATTTCAGAAATCTTGGAAACAAGTCAACAATACATTTTTTCAACTTTTATTGCTCAATATCAGTCTGCTATCTATACAATCTTACAATCCTTGACCGATCTAAACCATACCCCCGGCACTCCCCCCCCTCCCCCTCCCCCCACACGACCCAAGATATACATGTTTATTACATTATAGTAACATCTACTTCACATTGTGTACATGTATTCCTTAGAACCCTACTCGCGCATGCGCATGGACCAAATGTTACAAACATCATCTTCTTTACTTTGTAAAACGATATAACTAATTATGAATCTCTAGCAACTCTGGGTATGGACTGCAAGTGCTTCAGAAGTTGAGACAGTTTTGTCTTAGTATCTCTCGCATATCCGGTATCCGTATGTTAGATGGCTTTATAATTGAAGTCAGTTTGAATATTGACGAAATGTATTAACTATCGCTGTAACCGGATTTCAATATTAAACATATTAACCCATTGATAAAAACACAAAAGATCTAGTCAACTGGAGACTATTTAAAAAACTTGATATTACCAAATTATATTAAATACGAATCTGTAGGATTTACGTACTATAAATAAATAACGCAAGTAAATAAATTAAGAACCTATCAAACACAACATGTGGAATACAAGACTATTTTTTTCTAGTTTCCAAGACATATATTTTTAGCTAGTCTTTAAGACATATATTTTTATCTAGTTTCTAAGACAAACATTTTTAACTAGTGAAAAAAAAACAAACATTTGAACTAGTTTCCAAGACGTTATCTAGTTTACAAGACATATTATACTAGTCCACAAGACATATTTAGTCCAAGAAAAATCAAAAAATACTAAAAATAAAAAAAGTGTTTTTGTAAAATATTAAGATGAGAGAACTAAATATGTAATTAATTTTATATGGATACTAAAATAGTTTTTAATTTTGATTAATAACAAGCTATATCTAGTGAGAAAGTAGAAAATATTTACGACGACCACCCATGTTCCCTCTAACTTTTAATACGATATTTAGTGCCGGTTTGCCAATAAAATAAACAATAGACATTAGTAGGTACCGAACCACAAAAATATTTTGAAAATGATTCTTAATCGCGCGCATGCCACATGGTGATGTACACTATGTACCAATTACAGTACGTAAGATGCTCATATGCAAAATTCTTAGTTTCTTTCAATAATTCTTTGCGATTGCGCAATTGATGCGCGTTTATTTATGTATAGTGGGCGAAAACATTTCATGAACATAGAGGGAATATTGGTGAAAACTATTCTACACATTTTAAATAAAATCTATTTCGCTATTAATCTAAGCAATGTTAATGTTACGCTACAATAGTCAAAAATTAAGTGAATATTCTGCAATAATTAAAAACGTGAAGGTGATAATAATTTCAAGGGGTGTATAACAAAATTGGTTTCAGATACAATGGCGTAACTAAAAAAATTGTATACCAATGCAGAATGGAAAAGGGCCCCCCAAAATTAATTTTGTAAATTAGATATATTTACTAATATTAGTACAGCGTGGTTTAATCATTAAATAGTAAGAACAAAATTAGTCTCTCGTCTCATATAATATTCGATAATTGCATAGCATATCTGTTTATGGCAGTAATCTGATTCTTAACCCTACATAATCTGAGTGACATATATAATACAGCTGCCGTATACATAGATAACGTATTTTCGTAATAGATACGTAAAAAATGTTTTTTTTTAATTTTTACAATGTTATATTAACGCTGGGAAAGGCATGGCCCCAATGCATTGGCTGCATTGGCATAATTACGCCACTGGTTGGATTTGAAAACGTATAATTTTTTTAAATCATTTATTTCAAAAATATACTATGCGAATATGAGCTATTAAAACTTTCATTTAACATATTAAATTTTGTATGATTTAAAAAGATTTCAAATGTAAATTCGACAAATATAATATATTTTATTCCAACTATACAATTATCGTGATAAAGAGGTTATCAAGTATTTAAAAAATAGCGGGAGTTACGTAATTTGTATATTTTTAAAAATGGTTCACCCAATAATTAAAAAATGTATATTTGATAAGTTAAAATGAATTTTGGTTAGAATTTAGATTGCAACGACATGATTTAGATTTCATAATATATATGAACAAATACAGCTTTACTGAATTAAAGATAATTTATTTCATTCATAAAGTTCCGAATGAAATCGTGACAAGAGGTAATTATAAATATTATTTTATAGTACAAAGAATCGTAAAAAGTATTGTTTTATAGTACTACAGGTAGCTATAATTGAGGAGCTTAGGGAAATATTTAACTCTAACATGTTAAACCATCTGATTACTCAGACAACTTCAAAAACAGATTATGCCTACTGTTAAATAGTTTATATTTTATCAAAAAAAAAGAACCGTATTTGATTGTATACGGAAAAATGAAAATAAAAACTAAATTATTAGTAATATTCTAAAAAAGATAAATAATAAATAAATCTAAATCCAATATGTAATTAGTTGATACTTTGATTTTAACAAAAGATAAACATTTGAAACGAAAGATATCACATAGGGTAAAGGACAACTTAAAAGTATATATCAAAAGCTGGGTCTTTGTGTCAAAAAAGAAAGATCTAAAAGAGTACGTGTTATCACGCTTGTGGCTTAGCGTAACATGCAAAGTTTAGCGTGTTAACGCGCTCATGATATTTAAAAGGTCAAGTCTAGTCCGGAGGATATATTGCACAGAATAGCTGAACATGATTTTCAAAAGTCATCGTCCACTGTATCTAAAATGGAAATGCATATGAAACGCGAATTCTCAACAAAAGAGGTCCAAAAAGGATAGATAAAAATAGGAGACACGTGGGGGGGCCTTCATCCAGCGGTAGATAGTAAACTGATAATAATAATGATGATATGCTAATATGTTTTTATCTAAAAGCGCAACAGTGCCATGGGACAGCTAAATACGTGGGAATCTCACTATGCTTTCATTAAAAAACTATTTAATATGTATGTATTCTTTATTTTATTACTAATATATTACATATGTTATGGACCAAGTGAATATTTTAGAATTATGCATTATCCACAATGCCCAGAGTCGGGCAAAGTGATAAATGTGTGGTAATTTATCAGTCTGACCGGCTATCATTCACAATGCCCAGAGTCGGGCAAAGTGATAAATGTGTGGTAATTTATCAGTCTGACCGGCTATCATTCACAATGCCCAGAGTCGGGCAAAGTGATAAATGTGTGGTAATTTATCAGTCTGGCCGGCTATCACTTACAATGCCCAGAGTCGGGCAAATGTGTGTTAATTTATCACTATAATCGGTCACTATGCAAAATGCCTCATCTTGATCCACAATATATTCATATGTATTTGTGCCTTCACTACCCCTACATAATTCTACTTTTAACTTCTATATTTATGTATTGATTTACTTGGTGAAGACATTTTCCAATCGTCTTAAGAAGACATCAAGATGCTGCAATCCATCGTCAAGCCAGTGGATGATTAACAAAAATATTATTCCCGAATATATTTTTTTTTTCAATATCAAGACAGTTGTAAGTGCGTTCATTACTAGAATCAGATGAAACGCAACATGAAGATATAATAAATTATTGTTACTATTTGCAGCCAGGCAATGATCTTGGTCCCCGCCTCCAGCGAGCATCCGCAGCAGCATTGCTTCACTTGATGGATTTTCATTTTGATCAGGTTCTTTGACAATAATCTGAAAAAAAACACACGTTTATTAAAATACTAATTAAATGTATTAATTAGAAAGATACCGACACATATAAAATTAATTTATCAAAAAATATTGCTGTCTCGCTACCGGTATTCGAAACCGAATCTCTTTCTAAACCGGGAGAAGGTGCATTATCCAACTATGCTACAGCAGACAGTACTTTTGACGAAAAATTTTCGAACCCATATGTTACACTTTTCAAATGAATACATCTATCGTTCCATTATTTGAAAGCTACCTACTTTGTTTTTGCGGAATTAATATGCAGACGCCAGAATCAACAATTCATTTTTATTAAATTTTGGACACATTGATACAACTTGTATATTATTAAAAATAACACATTCTTATTGTGAAGTCATTATAATTAATAATATATAAGATAAATTAATGATTATTAATTATAACGAGAGGTATTTAATTTATCGTATCAATATTACAAAAAATCGTGTCCACAAAAACAGTAATATCCCGTTAAAAAAAAAAAATTCAAGCGTAGCTCGGGCTGTGTGTGAGGTGGTGCCGTTTTATTGAAACCACATGTGTTGCAGGCCCAATTAATCCAATTCGGTTACCAATAAGTCTTCCAACGTGTGACGATGGTGATCACCATTAATGGTTACAGCATTGAGATTATTATTTATATGACATTATTGAGACATTAAATAAATAAATTTAAATTACTATAAATTGTAATTAACTACTCTATGTAACTATTAAATGCGAACTGATAAATATTTACAAAACCAAAATGACGGCCAAATAAAATCGACCTGGAACATAATATTCACCTCAAACAAAACAATTGTCCACTACTCGATTTGAACAAATTATAACCAACATTTTTATACCATAGAAACGTTGACACATGTCAAATATTTTTTTATATATTATTTTCGTTCGTTGCCATGGTGACTACACATATATTTAGTACCGGTAAACGTCAAACTTGTGTGTTTTGACACTTGTTTGAAAATTAAAATATGTATTTTCACGGCGTAAAAGTGAACAACGTATAGTGAATTCATTGCCTGCGGGTGGAGGGGGGGGAGAGGGTACTTGCCTAAAAAAAATGGACATTCTTACCTAACACTAAACAATCTAGAAGTGTTGCAACTAATGAAATTTTAAAATTTCAATAATAAACTCACTAGCGATCGCAATTAATTTCGCTCTCTTTGCACATCAAGTGTACAGTTTTAAAATAACAAAAAAAAACATTCAATTTATACGAAGTCATTTATATAATTGAAAATATTTCGTCAATAACAGAAAAAACATTCGACAAATTAATGTTTTTTATAGTCTTCATTTTAATTAATACAAAAAAAAAATTCTTTATTTTGCGAGTGACCGCAGATTTTGTTTGTTTTATGTTGCTGTGCGATAATAACGGACGTTTTTAATTAATGCACAAAAATGGGTGTGGCTATTTTGGCACTTTAATAATAGCTTTTCTATATTTAATATATAAAAATATACATCTCTTTATTTTTTAATAAACTCATTCAATATTTAACATTTATTTTATTATTCAGTAACATAAAATGTACCACAGTAATGTGAAGTATTTAAAAATTTGTGTCAATATTCGTTGCGTACATGAATATAATTACATTTTCTAGATCTTTAGCACGATATATATTTTAAACTAAGACAATATTTCAATTTTATAAATGCATTTTTGTATATAAAGATATATTCTAAACAAGTGTGGCATAAATTTAGAAGCCTAATTTGTATTAGTATTGCTACTGTCAACAAAGAAATTTACACCTATATATATATACACTGCACAAAGATACAATATTATAAAATAATTAATTTGCAACACAATTTGTATAAATCAAAATGTATAATAAATATAAATAGGCGGTACTTACCGACTGTATAAGCAACAACCGACTAAAATATTATATGTATACTTGTATAAAATTCCGAGCACTACAAGACCGCAACGGAGATCTTTTCAAACTAAATCCAAAACCGAGGTCCGCGTAACGTCGGCGGTTATTTGTAACCGTTACTCATTCGAATCGTGTGAAACCGCATACTCCTACCACTGAATCCGTATATAAATTGATAAGTCTATATTTGTAAATCAATAAATTGTATTCTTTTTGTCATGTAGAATAGAAACAATATATATATATAGTCTCGCATGTTCGACTAGTGACATGTTTTGAATAAAATAATATAAATATAGGGAGAAATATTTAACTATTTTTTATTTTTTCATAGAAAGCGATCACTCTGTATATATAGGTAAACTGTTCGTAATATCAATATTCGTGTCAAAGAACATCTTAAATGTTTAAACAGTAATGGTTTCTCAGAATTTGCCAACCGTATTATTGAAAACGACCATTCTTTTGATAATACCACAGGGGTACAAAATGGACAATTTAGAAGCCCTTGAAATAAAAAAAGGCAATAAATATTGGTACGCCAATTCTTAATAATTAAATCAATTTATCCATTAGCCTCATATTAGGTATGTATCCTTTAAAATCAATTAATATCCATCAACACTGCATTTCCCCTTCCTTAATGTCCCATTTATCCATATATGTATTCGGTCTCTCTCTTCCACATGTTCAATTTTATATTCTAAATCCCTCTTTATGTATATATAAGTGAACTCTTCTTGTATTTATGATCAGTCCTGATGATATATATATATATATTATATATTTATTTATTTATTTACACCAAACCCGAATCGTTTTGAGAGTTGTTTACCCTCATTACATATATTTTTTTATTTATTTTATTACATTCGGTCATATCATCATAACACCATCATAGGTTGGCTCCGGTATCGTCGTACCAGAACTACACCTGTACAATATGAGAGATTTGTTGTCACATTAATTTCAAAAAGCAGCCAGAAAGAAGCTATAGAAATTACACACCCCCAAAAGGGGAGGGTAGACGTCACATGTATGTGTTTCAGTCGCAGAACTCGGTCACAGTCTGGCAGAAATTCACCCTGTCCAGGTTTATATCTCCTGCCCCAGATAGCAGCTAAATCTACGCTTATGTACAAATAGTTATTAGTTAGTAAAAAAACGCCAGTTAATTAACTCTGCCTATAATGGCTACTTCAGATGAAAGAGCAAAGGACTCTTCGAGTCCGGTACTCTGTTAGACAGCAGATCAAAGTCAAAGACCATGTCCATGTGGCAAGAATGCGAGGGAGAGACAATCGAATGCTCCGTTAGGTCTCTTTAGCCACTGCACTGAAGCTTGAGCTAAGCGAAACCGGTCGACGTACAATAAATTTAGTGGTTTTATACAAAGTCATTGTTATTTTATTTAATAAAATATTTAACATTTAATATTTAAAATATATCGACTCTCGAATATTCAACTGAGCTGATATTTTGGTGTTCCGTAAAATATAATTTTTACCACATTTTGTTTTTAATGTCAATAAAGAACAAACTGATTGGTATTCCAAAGGACGGTGGGGGCCATTTATACGCCTGCTTGCGTGAAGAAAACGTCGGAAGAATGGAAAACTACATATTTTATAATTGTTCATAATAAAGGGCATAGAGAAGACCTGTCAGTCTGTTAGTAACCTTGTAGGTATATAGGAATACGTAGGAAGGGTGAAATAAATTTGATATAGGGGAAGGACCAACCAGGAAGAACACGACTTACTTACTCCTGATCTTCAGGGATAAACTTCGATGATTTGCACGGGGCACTACAGCAGTTGCGGCACACACAGCGAGAAACCGAACACACAATAGTAACCATAATGTACTTCAGACCAGCGTAATTAGCTTGTAACAGGACGTTCACACAGTTTTCACAGCCTAACGTATCCAATGGTAATAAGCTGGTCCACAACCATAGAGAACACCACAGAAT
Source organism: Eubasilissa splendida (assembly GCA_031772225.1). Taxonomy (NCBI): domain Eukaryota; kingdom Metazoa; phylum Arthropoda; class Insecta; order Trichoptera; family Phryganeidae; genus Eubasilissa; species Eubasilissa splendida. Next base: position 27,269,928 of record CM062859.1, read on the forward strand.
AATGTCGTGTTCATAAATGACCATTTACGTTTTGCAGATGATATCGTGATCTTCTTAAACGATTCAAACGACCTTCAAAATATAATGCAGGATCTATCAGAAGTCAGTAGCAGAGTAGGATTGACAATGTGTGGATGAGATAATGTACAAGAGTAGTTGCATAATAATTGCATACTCCAAGAAAATGAAATGGCAATTGGCAGGCCACAAGCCAAGCTAATAACAATGGACAGAGAAGAGTGGGAAATACTTGGGGAGGCTTTTATCCAGAAGAAAATAGAAAGCGACTGATAATGAAATAACATTATTTAAATTAGTTATTTTACATAAAACTGCATTTATTTAATTCATTATTTTTTAACTTGTCAAAATATATATTGTTCAATTGTGTCGCGGTACATTACGTATTCAAATAATTTTCAGTATTAAAAAATAAGTTTCACGGAAATACTGGCAGTGGCCGCGTAGTCGTTTAGTAAAGGCAACCGGAAAGCCGTTGTTATCTACCATAGGGTGAATATTATGTTCCAGACCGATTTGGTTTGGCCACCACTTTATTTGGGCAGACATTTGTCAGTTCGTATTAAATATTCGTATAGAATAGTTGATTACAATTTATTATAGAGCATCTAATACCTCAAAAACGTATTTTTCAGCTCAATATTGATGGTGTAACCATTAATGTTACATGTTTGAAAACTTCTTGGTGGTAGCTTCGGGTCGATTGGGCCTGCAACAGGACTGTACCACCTTACACATAACCCGAGCTACGCTTAAAATTTTGTAAGAATTTTTTTAATATTTAGCCGCATAATGTCAAAAAATGGTGATATCCGTTGGCCTCCGATGATACAGGTTAAAAGGTTAAGAAATAAAATTGTTAAAATAACACGCGAAGTGTGCGAGAATATTATGAAAAATATGGTTAAAAGAGCACGCATTTGTGCCACTTCTAGAGGCGGTGATTTGGTATACATAATTGTAATAAACTAAATAATCTATCAAAATAAATTCAATTAAAAAAATACTTTCTAGTTATTCAAAAACAACATCGACCTGGTACATAATATTCACCCTTTTGTACCACATTTTATTTCTATGTGAATATTTATACAATTAAAATTCTTTCCAATCATTATTAACCTTTACCATACCATGACATAAAAAACACGAACGCAGCCATGCTGTCAACTCGCGTTACCGTAAATAACAGTTATAAAAAATGTTTTTATTAGCTTTAATGGCACGAATTTACTGTAAATATAGTGTTCAATTTTTAAAAAATGATTAATAAAATAGTTTAGAGCATTCATTATGTTCTATACAATGTGTCTTTCCTTCTATCTCTCTTCATTTAATTAATGAGAAAGAGACAATTATATTTGTATATTTATTGTTCGTTTCACTGTGAAAATAGTGTGTGATCTCTGTTATTTATATCACAAATGGTATTTTTACCAACGTATTAATTTTACAACGGATTGAATGGAAAAAATAATTGTTTTTGTACGATACGCTTTTCATAATTGATTTTTTACTAGTCATTCCCAAGCGCTAATATTTTCTTTAGGATTATCTAAGATATGAATTTTATGTTGCGTATATTTACCAAAATATTACAGGTTTAATCATGATTGTAGACCTATGTTACTGCATGGTTCGGGAAAGGTTAATAGTGTACTCGTATCTGATCTTAAATTAAAATCTTTTTAATTATGTACAAATGCTTTTATGAATAAATATATTTTATCAATTATTACGTAAATTGACCTCGCATTACAACTTCGTTCCATGAGTGCATAACTCATACGCTATTTTTCTGTACTATAAGCTGCAAGCCACTAATCAATCGGTCATCGGTTACCACATAACTGCTACGTGTAACCGTCAGTTGTACCCTGAATCGCTGAAACTGTTACTCTAAAACAGCCGATAGGTCCTCCTCTAATCCAATATGTTGTAATCCATTTCCGTATTGAACGTCCTCAGAGATTCACAATCGAGTAAATGAAACAACGTTACAAAAAGTAACTCGGCCACACTGGGAGAATCAATAATATTATATACTTTTGATTTACACTTTTGCACAAATGAGCCTTTCGCCTCACAAAATTTTAAGTACTAAATGTTTGGCCTATTTATGTTTTTCTCTAAAAATCAACAGGTTGATAGTAGACTTTTTAAAAGGGGTATGGTAGAAACTTCGGTCCGTATTGTGGATAAATATTTAATATTCCATTTCTACTCGTAGCGTTTACTGTTTTTCATAATGGAAACGTACATTTTTCGTAACACGTAACCGTTAAAAATATCTTAACAGGGTGTCCATGATTTGAGTCAGAATTTTCGGTTGATTTAGAAATTCAAGATTAGTACATTATTTAGATATTATACTGAACCAATGAGCCATCAGTTGATCGCGAGAAATTCACATAAGGCCGAGTGCGTTCGTGTTTAGTGAATCCAATCCGGATTATATTGTATTTTGTGGTTATATTAAATATTAGGAAACCCGATCTCATCTCCAAGTATTCTGGATTAACATTTTAGATAAAAAAAGGGGTAGGTACTAAAATTAGATCAAGACTAAATTATGAAACACTCCTCGATGCTTTTCTATCGATGATAATGGTTATGACTATGATTACGATGATAACGACAATGATGATGACGATGATGATAATGATGACGACAACGATGATAATGTTAATTACGACGATGATGATGATGACAACGATAATGTTAATGATGATGATGATGACGACGATAGTGATTATGATGACGACAATGATAATGATAATGATGATAATGAAGATGACAATGATGACGATGACGACGATAATCATAATTATGATTATGACGCTGACGATGATGATGATGACGATGACAACGATGATGATGTTGATGATGATGACAACAACTATGATGACGATAATGTTTAGTAATGGTAATAATGATGATGAAGACGACGACAGTGATAATGATGATTGATGGTGATATTGATAATGATGATAATGAAGATGACATTGATGATGATGACGACGATAATCATGATGATGATTCTGCTGATAATGATGATGATGACGAAGAAGATGATGACGATGATGACAATGATGATGGTTATGGTGATGTTGATGATGATGACAATAATTATGATGACGATAATGATAATAATGATGATGATGATGACGACGACGATGATGATCATGATGATGTTTGTTGAGCGTATACCGACATCAGAATACGACATCAGTACGGAAATTTAACACAGTCTTGCAGGTGGCTCTTACCTACACGGTCTGAAAGAATTCCGAGTAAATAAAAATATTGGACACCCGTAATGTTTCCATGGTTACGGTCGCGATGGCGCCATTGTGTCCTCGACGGCTCGACGCATACTTGCACGTGCAATGGTGAAGGCGAAACACGACATGGACAGGCGATTCCACGGGATGTATTCGTACAAAAATACAACCATGCAAGATAGGTTCAACGCTCCCAGCAGCAGCAGCAGCGAAGTATGGCCTCAATGTGTCCAGCACCAGCATAGACCACCATTCATATTCTACTCCCCGGGGACCCGAAGTTTGATTCCATCGCGGGCCAAACCTGTTTGGTGGACCGGACACTTCACGCGTGTTAGTAAATATGACGCTGGGCTTATTATTTTAATCGCTTTGGATGGAAGTTCAGTTAAATTTTTTGATTATGTGTATTTTGATCTAGAGTGATTTGATTTTAACACGCCAAGCTTTGTATGTCGCGCACTTTTGAACCTTGCAAACATGCAGGGATCAAGGCAATTAAAAGCAATTAAAAGCTTTGGCAATTAAAAGGTTAACCTAGTCATATATATTTTAAAATAGAATATGTTTAATAATGAATAACATTGTTATAGATACTTAGTATCTTTGTAGATACCTACTAGAAATAAATGCTTACGAAAAAACACAAAATAATGCTCAGGGTCCTAGAGAGAAACTGCAAAATTGAGTAAAGATTGGACAAAGAGTCTAAAGAACAAACAGGCAAACATTAATTTATTTATTCGTAATATAGTGCACTTTACTTTCTTCGGACGCTACACACCTTAAACTACTTCTCAACATAGTAGCCACCATTATTAAGGCACTTGTCATAACGGGGCACCATTTTTTGTATACCTTCGTCATATAGAACGTCCTCTGTCTTTGAGTTCATCATCGTTATCAAAATACTTGCTACCAAGGAACTGCTTCAGATGAAGGAAAACATGGAAATCACTCGGCGCCAAATCAGGACACACTCGGCGATGAATTTCAGCTGGTTTCGTGTTTCGTGCATTGAAGAAACAAAGCATCTCACAGTCTGATCTACTGCCAAAAATATTTCAACCACTCATTACAAGGTGGCCACACTATGTGAATGTCTCTTACGTTACATGTGGTGAGTCAACAGATGAAGGAAACCACAGCGCTACACCGGGAATATCCGGCAACGGTACTTATTTAAAAAAATAAATAAACAAGATCAAAATGTTCCTTTTTACTACTGAATGGCAGTCTTAGTCTATTTTTTCCTCGATATTTCTTAGTGAGGATTTTAAAAATAAATACCAAAACATTGAAATATATTTAAATAATACATACATACATATTAAGCAACCTTGAGGTGAAAGTTTTTACGAAAATGGCGCTATACAAATTATTATATGATTATTAATTAGTATATGATGCTCTTTTTGTCTCAAAAATTATATACAGTTATATATAAGTATAATAATTGTAAATTAGAAAATTTTCCATCTTTTATTTTTCAGTCTTTCTAATTTTTATAAAAATATTTTTACATTACCTAAATGTCACACTAAGACTATCTATCAGGATCATTAATGACATGTAAATAATTTGTATATCAAAATAAAATAAAATATACATTCATAAATTTTTGATAATAATGACATGTGTCAAAAGTCTCCACGTTTGTAACTGTCCCGGTTGGCATTTAAAATGTGAAATATTTTTTGACGTTAAAATTTCCCTAGGGAGAGATTTCTATAATGTCCGTTAATATCATACATTCCTAGAACACGTGTCGGCAAATCAAAATTGTGTCAAAAATAAAATACAAATTATATGTATTAAGTATAAAGATATACATATTAAATCAATTCTATCGAAAAATATTATTATTGCGCTACCGGGATTCGATTCTGAAACTCTTTTCCAATCCGGGGACGGTGTATTACCAACTATGCTACAGCGACAGTATTTTTGATGACAAATTTTCGAACCTATATGTGTTGTACTTTTTCAAATTAATACATCTATCGTTCCATTATTTGAAAGCCATCTACCTTATTTTTACGGAATCTCAAATACCTTTGAGTAATCTGATAGCAGACTCCACAATTAACAATTTATTTTTATTAAATTTTGAACACATTGATAAAACTTATATATTATTAAGGAGAACACATTATTGTAGTGAAATTGTAATTATGTTGTAAAAGATTCGAAAAGTTGTCGTCAAAAGTACTGTCGCTGTAGTATAGTTGGTAATGCACCTTCCCCGGATTGGAAAAGAGATCCAGGTTCGAATCGCGGTAGCGCAACAACAATATTTTTTGATAAAATTGATTATACATGTATATCTTTCTAATTAATGCATTTAATTAGCATTTAAAACATCACAGACCGTCTGTTCTGAACAATTAAAACACTTCACAATGAGAATGTGTTCTCATTAATAAAAAATACAACATTTGGCGATGACGTAGTAGATCATCCCAGGACGCGTTCATTGAAAACGCCGCGAAACACTAGAGTTACAGCGCGTGGACGTTCGCCAAGAATTGACTTATTTTGTCGGTCATAGATATGAAGACGATTTTGTAAAAATAGTAGATAAGCCTGTGCAGTATCTGGTGTGCTCAATATTTATAGTTTTCAGGAGTGTCGTTACATATTACGTTTTTTTTTTTTGTTTCTATTTCGATATGATTTTTCTTACTACCATATTTTTTATTTTGTTTAATTTTAATGTGTATTATTTATTATCATGTTACGTATACTTGATTTTGTTTAATATTAATGAGAATTATTTGTTACCGTGTTACGTATATTTGATTTTGTTTCATTTTAATAAGTGTTATTTGTTACTTAGATATATATCTTTAATTTTATTAAATGCGTATTATATGGTGTGATAAATAAAGTTTGTTTACCCAGTTAAAAAACATATACTTAAGTGCACTGGATTTTGAACGAAATTATATGCATATTGTTTTTTTTTAGTAAATATTTTAATATCAGCCTCAATGGGCTTCGTTCGTGCTAAGGCAAATATTTAACATTTTTTTATTTATTTGACATTTTTACAATTTTTTATAACATGAATTAAGTATTTTACATTTTTTAAATTACATAGTTTTTTTTTCGCTTACCTCTCCAAAAAAGAGACTAGCTCCTGTGCTTGGGAGAGGGAGTAACACTTTAATAATTTTATATAATATTTTATTTATTGTTTACTTGTGTGCTTCTGAAGTGTTCTGTAATATTGTTTATTTTCTAATTGTATGTTTTTGAAGTGTTCATTTAGTTTCTTTTTAAACTCTTTAATGTATTTTATTTTTTTAATTTATGTAGGAAGGCTATTGAAATATTTTATCCCTAAATATATAAAATTTTGCTGATTGTGTTTGGTGTTACATTTAGGGATTTTAATGTTATTTTTAAACCTTAATGATGTGCTTATTTCAAATTTTCTAGTGTTATTTTCTTTAATTAATTGATTAATTAAGATTTTTTTGTAAATGTTTTCAATTTTGGGAACTGGGAATTTTGCAAAAAGTGTTTGTGTTGAAAAAGTTAATCTTTTTTTTCATATTACTTTGATGATTGTTCTGTGTATTATTTTTACCGAGTTCATTATATTATTGTATGCTCTTCCCCACCCAATTATTCCATACTGGAGTAGTGAGCGAACAATTGCAAAATATACCTTTTTAAAATTATTTATACTTAAAATGTTCCTTAATCTTGTGAATATATAAATACATTTTCTTATTCTTGGCTGTGTTATTTTAAATTTTGATGAATAATTAATATTATTATTATTATAATTTGATTTCTTTTTTTGTGCTTAAATTTGTACATGAAACGTTACAGGTAATTTTGTTACAGTTGTCGTTATGGATGGTAATTTTTATATGGGGCGGTGTTTTAAGACTTTTGATTGAAAATGGAATGTAATAGGTTTTTTCGGAGTTTAAAGTAAGTAAATTACTCTATCCAACCAGTAATCTGATTTTAAATAGTCGGTACAGCAAATCAGTAAATACATATTGAGAATAACATAAATTAAATATTAAAGTCGGAATAATTTTAAAAAACCATCGGCGAAGGGTGGAGCTTTTCGAAACGGAGACGTCTGGCGCCGAGTTGTGCACCAATTTTAAATTATTAATAGTAAATTCAAATTAATACATAATTAATCTGCCCCACACTAAATACGGTGACATTGCATCGTAGTCTGATAACGCGCGTTGTAACTGAACGCACCCGGTTAATGTTCCATGGGACATTTTGTTTTTTATTTTTGACTTGCAGGCCCGAGCAGCTGCATAACAACAAGGCCGCGATGACATAATGACGTAATATTATGTATTCGGTGTTTTGTTTGTCGATGATGTCACGTGGCCGCAGTAGCCTCGGTGCACACTGGCTCAGTCCGCTTATTTAAGCACTCCATCCCGAGTTATTTTTAAGTTATCGGTTATTGTTATCGGTGTAGTTAATTATCTGCAGCGCGTCACATGGAATGGAAACGGATATGTGAAATGAGAAAAGAGGGAAAATAATATACCGGCTGGCTTCGAGATTGGCGCAGGAGGCGAGAATCGAACCCCCGACCGCTAGATCGCTAAGCGAGTTTCGTAACTAGTGATGAGAAAAAATGCTACTCTCGACTCGCTCTGGTGTGATTGTGATCGGTGTTCGATAATATCAGTGATTGGAAACTGTGACTGCGATCACAGTCTCATTACTAATACGGGTGCGCGGCACGATATGACAATACACGAAATAATTTTTTAAAAAACTAATTTTGAGCGTATTTAATTATATTATTCAAACTTCATTTACGTAAAAAACACGCCGTTTCCCCGCGGGAGTAGGAAGAGAGGATAGAGCGCCACACTCTTCTATCTTAACACAGACTTCTCGCCTCATACACATTCATACATCTTCATTATTTATTGAGGCTTCTAACAGGACCATCCTCCAGTATCTGGTTTACGTAGTCGAGCCAAGTCTTCCGCGGACGTCCTCTACTTTTGCTGCCATCAACACTTGCGTCAAATATCTTATCATTCATTCGTTCCATATGACCAAACCACATAAGTGAGCCTTTCTTAATCTTACTCACTATACTAAGATTAGCTTTACATTCTTTCCTTATTTCTTTATGCTTTACTCTGTCATAATTAAATCTGCCACATATAAGCCTAAGTGAGCTTATTTCCACTGAATTTAGTCTGCTATCGTTCCTCTTCAGCCAGCTCCAGGCCTCACTTCCATATATCTGTGTCGGTACCGGGACTCCATTGTGAACCGCTAGTCTTGCCTCAGTTGACAGGTTCTCATTAGCTATAATTCCATTCAATGCCTTTATTCTCTGTAGTCACCCTCATATCTTTACGTTTCTATCAAACATATTTCCCAAATACACAAACTCATCTATTCGTTCCAAACATTCATTACCTACAAGAATTTAGCACGGTGTGAGTTTATTTTTCTGGTCAAATTCTCAGCACTTCGGGTAAAATGCGTAAAACGTTTTGGAAAAATCTACGAGATGGCGCTTATCACGAATTATAACGTTATTCCTTTATTTGTGCATGCGCCGAATCATAAATCAATAAATAAAATAAAACATTAATTACGAATCACGGTATTCCCAGATATTCAATCACTGATAGTGTATGTGACTCAAAAATATCAGTGATTGACTCTCGGTTCGTGATTTTGAGCTCATCACTCACCACTAGACCACAATCACGCCAAGTCCCAAATTACCCAAAAACTTTTCATAACATGCAGGTATAGGATACTGACATATTTTGGGTATGTTATCTGATAGTCTCGATAAACTAGTAATCATAGATACAGTTGAGGAAAAAAAAGCAAACAAGAGGACGAACTTAATTTATGATGTCATCAAAGATTTCAGACTTTAGACTTTATTAGACTTTATTGACATACATGTTTTTGTTGTAACGTAGGTGAATATATTATAATATAACATGATAAACATAAGATACAATTATATTGCAATTAAGTATAATACTCGTAGTTTATTGTGTGGGATGGAGTAGACTCCACCTATGATATATGCAACATTGTCCTGGCTACTTTGCTAGACTGCAGTCTTTGTTAAAATAGCCAGTTGTTTTTGTGCTGTTGTGGTGCGAAAAAGGTAAAGATTCGACAGGAATAAAAATACAAAAAGAGAAAAAAAAATAAAAGAAAATATGTAGTGGGAGTGTTGTAGAAGTAGTGAATTATTAGCGTAGGCACTGTATAATGATTATGTAAGAATGTTGGATAGCGATGCTTCTGATTGATCTCTACCCGATTGGATCATATATTGGGTCCATATTTGTGTAATCTTATTAGAAGTGAAAGATTTCCAGTTGGTGTTGAGTGTGTTGTACAGTTTCTGAGCTAAGAACATGTAGAATCGTAGAATCCTATGTCTAGGGAATTTTATTCTTTAAATATAAGATCTGATGGATATCAAAGCGTTTTTATTCTCTTCAATTATATGCAAATTATTTTTCTCACATCGGCGTAGTGTCAAATTTATAGAAGTACATCCTTTGAACACATTTCAAGAGAAATTTATTTGTTTATTTAAAAAATAACTTCCCATGACCGATACCCAAAATATTGTGATATTTATGTTTGAGGGCCTCTGTTCTTGGTTAATATAAACATTAGATAGATATGGAGATTGATTAATGGGTGGAATGGTGAACGTTACATTGTGTAAAGTGATCACTTAAACCATCCGAAGACAGGTCGTAAACCCTGTAATAACCAATATTTTCCATTTAATATAATATAAATAGCGTTGTCCCTATGAGATATCTATAATATGTTTAAACGTTTAAATATTTTAGTTCCAACAGTTTTTATGGGTTTGTAGGAGTTGGACTATGTGGATGTTGAGGTTATTTTAATACAATTGACTGGTTATTATGCCTGAAGGTTATGTTGCTGTGAGACAGACGCTACTAACATTTCACGCGTGTTGTTTGTATGTCGCAGAATAGCGTGTCAGTTATGTATAATATAACTAGAGCAGGGTGTAGAAATGAAAGAACACTTACAAAATTATGTTTATTGATGTGATAAATTAAACAGTTAAATTCGCGTTGAACTCTGCAGTTGAATGAAGATGTCTATGAGAGGACGGTCTGCGGAAGAGTGATCGTTAGCTGCTTGGGCAGTGTCCGTCTCTGGTGCATAATGTCTTATTGCGTCTAGTTTGGGCCCTATACGGTTGATAGGTGAGGTTACACGGCCATATATACGGGCACGTGCAGGGTCGCGGCAGGTTCATTGAACCCACTGATTAACTTAAACCCCAACCCTTGGTATCTCATGTGGGCCTCCAAGTAAACTCTAAGAACAAAAACGAACACAATAAGAATATGTACTGATAGTTGGACATGGAGTAACATAATCGCTACTCACTGACTCAATCCATTTTTTACGGTACCAAGCCGTCTTCAAGCTATTTTATCGGTGTGCTTAATGATTATTAATATCATTATTGAAATTTTATTGTATTCTTCGTGGGCAGGCGATTAAAATTATGGAGTCACATCATTTATGGAATGTTTAATGATGGTTATATGACCGTGACTGTGCCATGAATTCTGTGCACATGTGGCCAGCGGCGGCAGTGCTTTCAACGATGTTTTGAAGGACGAAAATATGCAGGACAATTACAATTAAGAGAACAGATATGCCCGAAGATGGACGAACATGATTTTTTCAGGATATGAAAGATACTTTTGTTGACAGACTACCCTTAAAAAAGCAGGACTCTTAACTGCTAGGGTTAACGTGAAGCAAATTTTTTTAACAGATAATACATAGACTTTGCACAAACGGGACGTCTTTCCGTATTAACCCTTCCCAAACCATGCGGTGACACAGGTCTACCGCTCTAATTAAACGTAATAATTACGCTTAGACTAGTGCAAAATCAAGTATGTAAATACAAATAATTATCATTCAATTCAACCCGTTGTAAAATTAATACGTAGAAATTAAGACAGAAAAAAATCACATTAATTTCAAAATGAAAAGAATAACAAACATACGAATATAATGGTGTTTCTTTCTCACTAATTAAAGAAAGATAGATAAAAAGGAAGGTTGTACTATATAATGCAACATCCTATAAAAGACTTAATGAATGCTCCGAATTATTTGTTTATATTTATAGTAAATTTATGGCATTAACGAGTTTTTCACATTTTAAAGGCTAATAAAAGTCTAATTTCGTAAGGTAACACGAGTTGACAGCATGGCTGCGTACGAGTATTTAATATCACGGTATGGTAAAGGTTAAGTCCTATACAATGTGTCCTTCCTTCGTATCTCTGTTCATTTAATTAGTGAGAAAGAGACAATTGTATTTGTATGTTTGTTGTTCTTTTCATTGTGAAAATAGTGTGTGATCTCTATATTTCATATCACAAATGGTATTTTTACCAACGTATTAATTTTACAACGGATTGAATGGAAAAAATAATGTTAAATTTTTTAAATTTTAATAATATTTATAATTAATACATTAAATTAGTATTTAAAACATCACATACCTATGTTTTGAATAATTACAACTTCACAATAAGAATGTGTTTTCCCTTACTAAAGAAAAAATAATTGTTTTTGTACGATTCCCTTTCCATAATTGGTTTTTCACTAGTCATTCCTAAGCGCTAATATTTTTTTTAGGATTATCTAAAATATGGATTTTATGTTGCATATATTCACCGAAATATTACAGGTTTAATTATGATGGTAGACCTGTGTTACTGCATGGTTTGGGAAGGGTTAATGAATGTTCTAAATTATGTTATTAATCATTTTTTCAAAATTGAATGCTCAGTAAATAAAGTAAATTCGTGCTATTAGAGCCAATAAAAACATAACACACAATAAGAAAAATATTACCAAACCAGTATAAGACTACTGATAGGGTCTGGGTTGATCAAATCATTGTTATTATATACAATAATTCACAATATTTTGAGTTCAAATTTGATAAAAAAAAAGATCATAATTGCTGGATTTTGTCGCCAGAGAGATTGTTATCAATACATATTATAGATGTCTCAGCTATATGGGAAGTATATTGGCTGGCTAGATAGCTACAGAGTGGATGTAATAAATATTTGAACAGTTTCCAAATGGTAAAAACATATATATAACAATTTGATAGGTGTGGCAGTCGCCCGTGGGTAGAATTGGTGAACGTTACAATTGTGTAAAGTGATTACTTAAGCCAGCCGTAAAATATGAAAGTTATTTTGCAGGGGAAGATAGAAGGCGTCGATGTCGTCGATGGCGTCGAGAAGGATGTAGGTGGAAAGTGGTTATCTTGGATGTGTAACCTTAGAGAGTGGTTCAATGTCTATAATGTTGGTGAAATAAATCAAAGTTGATTGCTTTTAAAATGGAATAATAGACAAATTATAGATATCTCATAGAAATGAAGCTGTTTACATTATATTAAATGAGGAAACATGGAAGTATGGGTAATTACAGGGCTTACGATCTGACATCTTCTGGCTTAAGTGATCATTTTACACAATGTACCATTCCACCTATTAATCAACGTCCATATCTATATTATTTTTGGAATTAGTATATATGCTACCATGTAGAAACACTTTAAGTATTAGCTACAACTTCATTGTCGCTATCCATGGTCTGAAATTTGATATTCATTTCCCTTAACAGCATAGATGTCACTGATGAGAATCAAATTTTTATTATAAATATGAAAGTAATATTCCTTATCTGTATATACAATATGCTAAATGATTAACACATTATATATTAGAATACGCCTGAAAAGTAAATTTTTAATTTTATATATTTTTCATTTAGACCAGTATATTATTAACAATATTTGAGGAACACATAATTACAGGCATTGTTATGGAAGTATGGGTAATTACAGGGCTTACGACCTGTCTTCGGATGGCTTAAGTGATCACTTTACAGAATGTAACGTTCACCATTCAACCCTTTTTTCAACCTCCATATCTATCTATCTATCCAATAGCAAAGGATATATATTATGAAAGGTCCTAGAAGATCACTGTGTTTTGGGTATCGGTGATGATAAATTTATCTTGCCAAGTGTACAAGGGATGTACTTCTCTTTTAAATTCGACACTAGAAACATAATTTGCATAGAATTGAAGAGAATAAAAACGCTTTGATGACATCATAACACATTCCATTGTGTACATGTATTTAATTTGTTAAATAATAATGCCTTTGTCGGTAAAAATCCAATAGTTGTATTTTATTTGACATACTCAAATACTGTTAAAATAATAAATGTATTAATTGGAAAGATTTAGAGAATAAAAGTTAAATAATTTGTGAAATCGGAGAACACGCTCCCCCTGATAGGAAAACGTCCAGATTCGAATCCCGGCAGCAACTACAATAAATATTTTTTCGATAGTTAGATTTTTTCTGTACATCTTTCTCGTTGATTAATTTAATTTGTAATAAAATACCACAGAAATGGTAACGTCACAACGAAAATGTGTCCTACTTAAAAATGTTATTTTTGATATTAATCATATATTAGTATGTCTGCGGTTGTTTAGTATTATTAGACTGTCACGCGGAACGTAAGTAGATTTTTCATTTTCATTTTATTGATTTAACCGAACGCAAAAAAAATTTATGATACAGAAAAATAATTTTTTTGCAGGGGCAGTATTATTCCTACATTCAGACGAACATCATGTTTTTTTTAAATAATGATGTTTAACCTTTACCATACCATGATATAAAATACCCGAACGCAGCCATGCTGTCAACTCGTGTTACCGTAAATAACTCTATTAGAAAAAATGTTTTTATTAGGTTAAATGGCTTTAACCCTTCCCAAACCATGCAGTAACACATGTCTACCATCATTATTAAACCTGTAATATTTCGGTAAATATATGCAACATAAAATTCATATTTTAGATAATCCTAAAGAAAATATTAGCGCTTAGGAATGACTAGTGAAAAAACAATTATGAAAAGGGAATAGTACAAAACAATTATTTTTTCCATTCAATACGTTGTAAAATTAATACGTTGGTAAAAATACCATTTGTGATATGAAAAACAGAGATCACACACTATTTTCACAGTGAAAAGAACAACAGACATATAAATATAATTTTCTCTTTCTTACTAATTAAACGAAGAGAAATAAGAAGGAAAGATACATTGTATAGGACTTAATGAATGCACTAAATTATGTTATTAATCATTTTTTCAAAATTGAATGCTCAATATTTAGAGAAAATTCGTGCCATTAAAACCATTTAAGCTAATAAAAATATTTTTTCTAACTGTTATTTACGGTAACACGAGTTGACAGCATGGCTGCGTAAGGGTATTTTATATCATGGTATTATTATATAATGTGTCCTTCCTTCTTATCTCTCTTCATTTAAGTAGTGAGAAAGAGACAATTATATTTGTATGTTTGTTGTTCTTTTCACTGTAAAAATAGTGTGTGATCTTTGTCTTTCATATCACAAATTGTATTTTTACCAACGTATTAATTTTACGACGGATTGAATGGAAAAAATAATTGTTTTTGTACAATTCCCTTTTCATAATTGGTTCTTCACTAGTCATTCTTAAGCGCTAATATTTTCATCAAGATTATCTAAAATATGAATTTTATGTTGCATATATTTACCAAAATATTACAGGTTTAATTATGGTGGTAGACTTGTGCTACTGCATGGTTTGGGAAGGGTAAATAAATGTTGATGATTTTTTAATGACACAATAAAAGTATTGTATTATGAATCGTTATCATTATTATCAAATAATTTAATTGTTAAATTAATTAAACCGTTTAAAATTAATTAATTAAATTCTAATAAGTTTTTGGTGTTTAACTTGTTGCCTCATACATTCAATTAGCTATTTACATAATTTTAAATCTGCGTATATCCTTATCTTTCTTACTTATTCCTATCCCCAAGCACAAGGAAGAAATAAGATATCGCAGAGATTAAAGTCTTCCAACTGCAGCAACACTAGCGCTTATTAATAATCTTACCTTTATTCCGCTTATACTCAATAATCCTTGTCTCGCGAGTGTTACTATACACGCCGCAACGCTTGTTACTTGTGGTGAAGAAGAATCTATAAATAAACCAATATCTAGCAGACGAAAAGTAAGTGCCTTCTTTTTATTTCTTATACTTTCACCATAAATACCACCCATAGATATTATTTTATTTACGAGTACTCTTCTGCTCTTTCTGCTCAATTCTGTACTGTCCTTTACGCGATTTACGAGACAAATCTCAGTGGCGTACGTGCTCCTTATTTTTTTGCATGTATATTTGAGTCCTTGGTTTGTAAACATCTAGTAATAAAAACAAATACACAAACGTCCATTAAAAAAAAAATACGTGGGATAGAAAAGATATTAATGCTTATTGAGCACATGCATTCGCTCGTGCTACAGATTATGTGTGGGAGGATGTGAAGAGGGCCGTTAGGGGGCAAATATTGAGCCGCGATGTTAAAGGAATTTATAAATTTGAAGATACTTTTCAGATTACAAAATATCTCGTCAATTTTTGCTTTCATCTTGTTAATTTGAGTTGCTTATCTCAATTTTTTTTTATTGTTATTATTTTTTTTTGTAACATAAACAGTACGTATGAAAAAATAAAGGTAATTACTTTACTAGACGTGGTCTGTTCTAAAGCAATTACCTGTACAGTTTTTATAAGTTGTAATTGTTTAAAGGTAAGTATAATGTTAAGCAAGTTATAAAAATATTATTGTCTGTAATATACAATAGTTGGAGACAAAAACGTGTAGGTAGTTAGGTTAGCACAAATGACAAATTAGATTAATTTTGCTTTCTACCCACATCAAGCAACCACTTTGTTATTTTTGGTTTGAAGTCGTTAATCACTTTAGACCCTTTAAGGTCTAGTGGAAATTTGTTAAATATTCGCGGAGCACATAATAAAAAAGTTCGTTGAGCGAATTTGGTATTAAATTTAGAAAATAGAATCATTATACACAACTCATTACAAATTAAATTAAGACAACAGTCAATCAGTCATAGAGCGTGGTATAATTTCTTGGGGGACGAGCGACTATTTCTGCAAATAATCCAATAATAGCAGCTCAGAAAACAATTTTATAAGTTATCCTCAAAGCCCCAATCACAACGCGCACTGGTAATCTTTTTAATAAATTCGATGTCTTTGATATAATACATGTCATAAGCATAATCGTAATCTACAAGCCCCAAGAGTACATACAACATATGGCCAAAGGAGCTACAAATATTTTGGACCTAATCTATTTAATAGGACGCTGAAAGATTTAACTGAATTGAATTATCCCGGTAACATGAAACTGAAAATAAAAACTATATATTGAAAATCGGCACATGGGCGTGCAGTGCATACAAGCAAAAAAGATATGTATTACTAAAAATTCTGAATTAAAAATTGGATTACTATAAGCGAAAACATTATTTTGCAAATAGGCGCTATCTGTGTACCAGCAGAGACTTCAATTGTTTAGTTCTAAAAACTCACGAACTCTCACCGCTGTACTCATGGCACTCTTTGTTATTCACCGCGTCGTGCTATTTAATTTACATTACTCAGTTCTGTCTTTAAGCTAGTGAATTACTCAACTCATATAAATAGCTATTTACTGAATTAAAAATTCTTTTCAGTTGATTCGTTTTGTATGGAGTCATTAGCTATGCTGTTTTTTTAACAGAATAACGTTATAAAGGATTACATCTGCGTGCAAATCATTGAAGTGTCTACTTCCTCTTTTACTAATTTGTGAATTTTAGTATTTTACTATTTTTAACCTGTTAATTTCATGATCGTTATTTAAATTTGGTGCATGGATTGGTTTTTAATTTGAAAAAAAAAAAAATTGTATAGCTATTTCCTTTGTTAACCAAGTTATCCCACGAGTGCGCACAAATTCTGATACCTTTTTATTTAAACATTGTATTGATTATTGTGTCTCCATTGCTGGCGTGTCAGATCAGCTAAACGATCTCTGATTAATCTAACCTAATTGTTTCATGTAAAACCGGCGTTAGGCTAGTCGGCGGACACCTCCCAAGGGTGCGCCTGACATTCGTAGCAAGGTTCTGTAAAGAACAGCCTCCACAGAGAAAGGTGAAGCTATTGAATAGTGATGGTAAACCGTTATTGGTAATTGGTAACTTAGATTTAATTGTCGGATTTCTAGTGTTGTGTTAATCAGTTATCAATCATAGTTACAATCGAACACAATAACAGTTTAAATAACGATTATATCATCACTGCTATTGAATGTCCGTGGATGCCTCCTCTCCCTCTTGTGATACCATATTGTCAGAATATTAAGGCACTGATCTCATTGAAGAACACAGTAAAGCCCCGATTAACGCTGCCTCACTTAACGCTGTTTCAGTATTACGTACGATTTCGTTGTTTTGACACTCGCGTGCAGTCTCGCGGTGCGTTTCAATACTAACAATCGTTTACGCGTCATAGTTAACGTATTATCGGTCATCAACGTTATTATATACGTATAAAGATATATCCATAACACGTATATTATTGTATTGTGATAAATATGTCAATTTTTAGTTCCTAAAATGTTTTTTTTTTTTAGGAGAACACATTCTTATTGTGAAGTTGTAATTATTCAGAACATAGGTCTGTGATATTTTAAATTAGGAATTCCCGGTTAGGAAAGAGATCCAGGTTCGAATCCCGGTGGCGCAACAACAATATTTTTCGATAAAATTGATTTTATATGTATATCTTTCTAATTAATATATTTAATTCATATTTTAACCTAAAATGGGTGATTGCAAAAAAAATAAAGTAAAGCGACAGAGAAAATCATTTCGCTGGAAACTAAAATGCATGTGCTCAGACGATTAGATTCAGATCTGATACAGGTGCTGCATTGAATTTGTCTACTTCAACAATACGAACAGTTCTAAAAAAACAAAGAAAACATCGGCAATTACAACCGCAAGAAATTCAACAACCAAAATCACCCGTTCCAGAAGCAACGTTATTGAGAAAATGGAAAAATGACTTTCCATCTGGATTGACGATGGAGTTGAACGCAATATGCTATTAAATCGATCAATAATAGGTATTATGAGCAGTCATTGAAAAAAGGAATTATCCTTCTGAATTAGTTTTCAATGTTGAAAAAAATAGGTATTAGCAATAGGTTAGAAGATATTTAACTAATGTAATAAAAAGTATTCAACAATAAAAAACTAATAAAGAAACTTATTTTCTGTTCTGTTTCACTTATCTCCATTATTTACGTATTAAGATTGCCTTGTTTAGTTTAGTAGTGCATTATTAATTTAATTCTGAAGTTCGTGGTGAAAAACAGGCAA
The DNA here is from genome assembly GCA_031772225.1 of Eubasilissa splendida. NCBI lineage: Eukaryota > Metazoa > Arthropoda > Insecta > Trichoptera > Phryganeidae > Eubasilissa > Eubasilissa splendida. The sequence continues at coordinate 27,288,654 of CM062859.1, forward strand.
ACAGAACAGCTTAGATATCTCATTGAGACATGAAGATGGTGTGTTTCATTGGTCGTTAACCAGCGACTGTCAAAATGCACAAGGATACCCTGATATCGCACAGTATAGAAACGGGACGAACATACTTACTTTAAATATGAATTAAATATATTAATTAGAAAGATATACATATAAAATCAATTCTATCGAAAAATATTGTTGTTGCGCCACCGGGATTCAAACCTGGATCTTTTTCCTAACCGCGAAAGGTGCATTATCCAACTACGCTACAGCGACAATTTTCGAACCTATATGTTACCTTTTTGATATTAATACATTTAATCGTTCCATCATTTGAAACAGCCATCTACCTTATTTTTACAGAATCTCTGATCTGATTCTTTCTAATTAATATATTTAATTCATATTTAAAATATCACAGACCTATGTTCTGAATAATTACAACTTTACAATAAGAATGTGTTCTCCTAAGAACATACTTATTATTTGTTCATGTACACGTATTAAAATTTTGATCTGGGAATCAAAATTGTAATTTTACTTGTAAGTCAGCTTGTGTGTGTGTGTGTCTATCTGCGGAGCGTGACACGAAGTAGTAGGTATGCGTGTGTGCGAGTGTGCACACGGAAGGTGATTTAAGTGAGCACAAAGTCAGAACGGGCTTCTTATGTCTGCTCTGTCGCGTTACAAACAATTTGTATCTGGTGTATTGTATGCGGGTATCAACTAATTACCGTAAATTGTCACCTGACAGTCTTTTGCTTGACCATCGGCACCCGCAAATACAATCGAGTTACCACTGATAAATCTTGCATAGGCGCAGCCGAGTAATAGCTGGTGCCGCAAGACATCACATTCAGATTTGCAGAGACTCGTACACAGATATTCAAAAAACACAATAAAACACTAGTGAATTACCTATTCTGACAAGTTAGGATCATCAAGTCATTAAAACATTATCACTAATATAAGGCGTTAAATTATAAACCGTAGGAACCTTCAAATGGGCCAGGAAGTGACTTTTCTAGGCGTCACTATTAGACCAACGGATGGGTATTTGAAAGATCTGGTTTTAAGGATGAGGAAGTTAATGCTCGGAAAGTGGCAAGAGAGGTGGGATACGGCAATGCAAGGAAGATGGACTCATTTCTTCCTTCCTAACGTCGCAGTCAAGTTGAAAGGCATAATGAAACCTACAGACTTGAATCATTTTGAATGGCAGATGATTACGGGGCATGGACAATTTCAGAGTAAACTGTTTGAGCTTAGACTTGTGAATGCCCCGTGGTGTACATGTGGAAGAGTGAAACAGACGCCTGACCATTGTGAGATACCTAGAGATGCACGTGAACGTATGATTGGTGGCTTGACTGGATTTAGACACCGCTCGCCCAGTAATGCAGACCTAATTAGTAATGGGACGAATCTTGTTCTATATGAGGTATTTATTCGGATATGGGTGACTCGTTGGAGCTCATTTGGTGGGTAGTCAGGCCGGCCTGTGTGGGTGGAACTCCACCTACGCACCTACCTCTCACTCTCCATGCCTCGTGTTTTTTGCAACTCCGTTAGTCTGTTCGTGTAAGTGTGACTCAATCATTTTGTGTCTCGTTCACTGTCCCTCTTTTGGGAGTGTTTTTGATGAATTGATCTCTGATTGTCTGCCTTGAACAACTGCACCTTAATTTTCCAACTGCATGTAATTCTATGTTTTTTATGGATTTATCTAATATGATTTTTTATGGATAAAAATAGTGCTTAAGGTACGCTGGAGTGTTAAAAAAAATTAATTGCTAATAACCATCTTGAATTTCTTCTCTTTTTTCGTTTTGTAATTGTTAAAATGTAATTGAATTAAAGTCGCGTATTTTTTATTAGCCTTGATGGGTGACAAGGAAGCCCTAGCTTCTAAACCGGTGCCGGGAAAGGGTGCCCCCCCCCTCACAACTAAAGAACGAGTCGTCGAATGAAGAGCATCAAGCAAGTGGTGATATGATGTGCTAAAAGTTATCTCCAAACAATCTCACGGAAGCAAAATCTGCATCTCAGAAATTGTTTCGAGTCTAAAATCTCTTAAAAATTTAATTCGTGGACACGAGCCATTACGTTTGATTCGCCCAGTTCTCGGTGTAATGGGTCCAAATGAATTTCTGCTCGCGTGTACATTAAATATAAGAATCCGCAATTGGATTGATAGTCAAGCCACACCTATCGCAGACACTGTATTGATTAATCCTACCATGGGCGTGTTCCTACTATAAATAGTGATATAGTGTCTGTCGGTGATATTCTGGTTTATAGCTTGTACATGTATGTACTGTCGTATGTACGTCACAATGTAATCCGGTGGCCTCAATTTCTAGTGTATATTAGAGGCATTTGATGTCAAACATGAAGTCCAGAAGAATAAACATAATACTGCATAAAGCTATGAAAGCTTCGGAAACCTGAATTCCAACAATGGAAGTGAAGCATCTCTAGATGTATAATATTTGAAAGAAAGATTTTCGGAGCTGTCAAAGTAAATGAGCATTATAATCAAGAGCTTTACGAACTATGTGATGTAAAATTCGTAAAATTAGGGAGCTTCGAAGGCTAGAACAATCCAACAATCAATAAAAAAGGAGGAAATTATAGATATCTTGAGAAAGGTGAATGCAAGATAAAGGTGAGGCAGCAGTAGGCGGGACACACACACACAAATCAATAGGATTGAGAACTTGAGAATGACGGACGGATATGGTCAAGGCAGGGCGAATTTTCGAGTCCCGTGAGATCATTAAATAAGAAGGAGAAAATAAAAAATTTGATATAAATTAAAAATGATACACACCTGTAGGAGACCTGCATGCACCTCGTAGAATAATCTCGCCTAGTACCGACCGCGAAACGACAATAATACATCGCAGCGTAGCTACTCCGAGAGCCAAGCCTGAAGCGACCACTTTTGTCTCATTCACCTTCTCAAACTATACAGTCAATACTTTATTTCATTCACCTTCTCTTGACGTAGTTACATACACACTGACACACTCTGCGACATACGCAGTGAGTTCTGGAGATAATTAGGAGCCCCAGATCTTTCTGATATATCTCATTAACCTATTAAACGCAACCACCAAACTGGTAATCCACAACGTAAAATAAACATACTTCTCCATACACCAAATATACCACACTAACATGAGGCCTAAGTACTAGCTGTTGTTTGGGTATGGTCATTATTACGATTTATGTTTCATAAATGGTTCACAACTATCCAGTTTGAGACGTAGAGCGGCGATGGAGAAGTTTGGGATGGAAGATAGTTTTTTAAAGAACCTAGTGACCTGATCGAGGATATGTTTACTTAACTGAGGTGTGTTGGTGTCTCGTTGGATGATAGTATTTCTCATAAACCAAAAGGCTTGGATAATGTATTTTGAATGAATTTCTACGGCCGCTGGTGCGTTATTTATTATTGTTTTCCACAGGACTAATGGGAGCGGGCTTATAAGCCTCGCCCAGCCCCTATGTCGCCACCATTTCGCTGCCGACTCAGCCATTTGGGGGTCGCAGCCTCCGGGCCGGCAGATATGAGTTTTCGGTGTCTACATTTCAAGTTTAGGTAATCGCCCGGGAGTTATATCTTTATTAATTAAGTTTATATTTTCAGTTTTCTAGTTTTCTACTCATTCAGATAATTTTGTCTCCGAGCGACCGCTCCACATTGTATTTTTATTTTATGTAACATTTAAATTGTCCTAGGGTCCCGAGAGCCCTGAAATATTCACTTTGTTTCTGTTCTGAGGCCACCGGTCGAAGAAGTGGGGCCTAGCAGGATCTAGAGGGTTCATCCTTTAAGCGGTGATTGGGTAGCACCCTTGTTCTGTGGCTATTGGGCCCTGCTGCTAGCTGCCATCGATGGCAATCCTAGCCTCGTCTTCCGTCTTTTTTATCAGTTGCCCAAGGTCCGGCTGCTGTGATAACACACGTAGCTCTAAAATTTATGGACAGCGCATTTATGATAATCATGGAACTAAAATTGAACATATAAAGTTATGTGCTTTTTTAATTTTAAATTGGGTCCGAAATTCCAACAGAATAAGATATTAAAATTTGCGACCAAATACAATAGTTTTTTATTATCCAGATGAATCATATATATTAAAATTATTTTAACTATTGTATACATAAACATAATTGTCCTCGTGCCCTACTATTATTAAAATAATAATTATATAAAAAATATTAAATAATCCAGTTTGTACAATGGGTATGTTTACGTAGTTGTTAGAGCCCTTTAAAATGAATTAATTAAATTCTATTAAGTTTTTGGTTTTCGTTATTTACCTAATTTTTAATCTGCGTATATCCTTCCCTCTCTTACCTATCCTTATCCCTCTAAGCACAAGGAAGAAAGAAGATAATTAGTAATTAAAGTCAGTTCGGTGTGCGCTTGGAAATTTGTACGGATTAACTACCGTCACTTCACTCCGCTACCGCTTATTATTAATAATCATACACTGATTATATTACACTTAATAATCTTTTTCGCGAGTGTTACTATACACGCCGCGACGCTTGTTACTTGTGGTGGAGATGAATCAATGAATGAACTAGCGTCCAGCCGACTAAAAAAATAAGTGCCTTCTATTTCTTCCTCATATTTCCACCAGTAGTTATATTGTATTTTTCAGATAAGTAAGTTAACTTTATCACGGCGTTCGATGTATTTTATTGCCTTCTGGTGGGATTATTATTATGATGTAATCCCCTGTACGTCATCGAAACCCTTGCAGCTGTCGGCGTTTAACGCGTGTATTTAAAGTTCCAATGTTTTTTTATACGCACACCGCGTTTCAAACATAGAGGGAACATTGAACACATGTATATTTAAAAATGTTACAAAACTGCCAAACGCGCTATTTCGTAACAAAAACATGCTATGTTAAAACCTTTTTGGAATATTAATACGAAAATTTTGACAGCGTTTGCTAAATTTGTTTTTGTGTGTCTTTGGACATTATATTTTATCATGTCAATATACATATTTACCCGATTAAATTGACTCTTCTCCTGTTTCAGCCCCTCGCTAGCTGGGTGTCGGGTTATTTACGTCGGAACAGATCTGATGTGTGTGTATTTAGTGACAGCATCCAATATCCTCACAATCCATCACTCTAGTAGGTATATTTAGTACTAACTCAATGAATGATAATAATACACGTCAACACTTTTAATGGTAAAGTTTTAAACGCAGGCAAATAAGTGAATTAATGTGAGATATATTTTTTTTTTTTTTAAATCAAACAAACTCTTGTTCCAATGTTTAAGTAGGGTAAATTAGGGTAAATGCGACATATAAATCATCGACATAAACTTTGAACTGTTCTCAAACTTCATAAAGCTATACTATGACTCTGAAACTAATATAGCTAATATTGTAAGCGTTTTATGAAAATTGGACAAGTAGATGTACTTACCCTAAATCTGGTAGTATTATTTCTGACAATTTGTTAAAATAATAAAAATTTCTTTACTGATCTGCTTAATGACAATATAAATGAGTTATTTTGGTCCTTAATGACGGGTAAAACGTACTAAGTTCCAATTAAAATCTCTTACAATTGATCATACGGGGGAAGTGCGACATAGCATAGTTATTGTTTTTTAAAATGGTTAATTATTATTTTTTTAAATAAGGGAACTGTCTTCACATCACTGATTGAGAAATCTATGGGGTACCATACCATCCACGGTATAACAAGTGTATCTGGTCTTATGAATCGTAATTCGCGTAAATAATTACAAAACTAATATATACACCCAGCGCAACAAAAATAGCTGCACCCCCTAATTAGGTACAAAAATTCCCATGAAGCCTTAATGAAACTCAAAGTAGATAACAGAAGAAAGCAGTCCGCTTCCAGGAAGGGCAATTTGCTTATCAGGTACCTGAAAAACCCTACATTTCTTCACTAGTGTGTTATTAGTTGCACCGAATCACAATGTATACGAGACTTCAACTAAGTGAGCAAAAAAAACCAAAACAAAGCTTTTCTAATTGTGCTATAGCAAATTCAGTGTAATGAGTCATCGGTGAGAAGATTTCTCCAAAAATTTCAGGAAAGTGGGACCTTAAATCGAAGAATCGAGATAATCCCATTTTGAATCGGCTTTCTTTGAACAATCGTTTTGTTTCTGCTTCAGTGGAACACCAAGACATCATCAGTGATGGCGATTGTGTCAAAACTATTCAAAATGTGGGTTTACGAGCAAGAAGTCTCGCTGATAAACCTCTATTGACCAAGAACATAAACAAAAGACGACTGCTGTGGGACAAAGAAAAAGAAAATTGGTCTGCGAGTGATGGGAGAGGGCTGTTTTTATGACGAAACATTAAGGTGCATCGTTTGAATAATATTAATCACATAATTAGTGTTTAAACATAGGTATCATTTTCTATTGAGTAATTATTTCATAAATCGCTTACATCACTATTTGTGGTATATTAAAGGCAATAAACTGCATGTGTGCTTACGCTTATAATGGTACGAGACGATGATATAATTGTACGTGTATACAGATGAGACTTTGATCACTTCTCAAAGATTTGGTTCGCTTTGCACTCAACTCTACTATCCTTTACGCAACTTTCGGGACTAATCTGTGATAACTCTCGTCCATTATACACGCAGAAAAGGGCTCATTTTTATACTTCCATGACGAAAATGTAAATTCAGCCGCTATAAAATTAAAACTATTTTTAAAAATATTATTTGTTGTGTGCAGAAAAATAATTATAGATAAAAAACTTAATTAATCAATTATAATAATTAATATTGTAGAGAATATAATAAAAAATTTTTTTTTTTTGCAAATGATGCCAAACATCGTCCATTTTTTTAAAAAAAAATTTTGTTTTTTTGTTATTATTAAAAAATTTGTTTCTCATCCGTTTTCAGACAGTGCGTCGGAGATCCGGAGAGAGGTACAGCGATGAATGCATCGCACCCACAGTGAAACATTCTCCATATGTCATGGTGTGGAGGTATTGGCAAACTGCAAGAAGGAATTCCGAGAAATACAAAAAAAAAAATTCTTGAAGGTATTTCGCCAACAATTACGAATTTGACTCAAAAAATTGATGATGCTGTATTTCGGGACGATTCTGCACCTTGCTATCGCGCGCCCGCTCAGTACGTTAATTTTTATGAATCTTTATTTCTTTTTTTTTTTTATTAATATTAAAAATATAATACATTTGTTTCTTCTCTATGAGAGTAAGACTCGTGTATAGAGAAGAAGTATATTCGAGTTAATTTATGTTTCAGTTAGTCTGTGTACATCTTTTTTTAACTTCAGTTACAAATTTATGATAGTCCGTAATTTTTCTAATTGTGATGGGGAGATTGTTAAAAAATTTGATACCTTGATAAATATATTGATTTTGAGTTGCGGTATATTTTAGTTTTGGGATATCAATTTGATCTCTATATCTTGTAGATCGGAATTCGCTTCTAAAATTTAATTGATTTTTAATTTTGAAAATTTGAATTATTGAATTTTTTTTGTATATGTCTACTATTTTTGGTACTTTAAAATCTGTGAATAGTTGTATACTTGGATAGTCTTTTTTTTTTAGAATAATTTTTATTATCATTATTATTCCTTTTATTTTTTTCGCAGGTATCACGGTTCAAAGAATTGTTGGGATTGAAATCACTTCCATGGCCAAAAAACAGTTCAGATTTAAATATTATTGAAAATCTGTAGTCCATAATGAGTAAAAAATATCAGCGAAAAATCGCCCAAAACTATTAAAGAATTTAATAAACATTGTAAAATGCGTGCGGTACAGGTGTAAGCGGTAAAAGTTCCACAACGAGAAACTCACTTGGAAGGCTGCTGCGAGAAAAGTGGCGCGTATGGGCCGATCTCCAGACGACTACCTGCGCATATTATTGTTATGTGTTGGGGTCGGTACCAGAATCTCTCCATATTCACAGTATAAACTGGCGCTCATTGAATTAGATGTGAGTATACGAGTACATTTTCTGATTTTCTGTATAATTTTATTTTTCTTATAATTGTCTTATAAAACATATTTCAGTTCAATTTTATTAATGACGATATAATGAAACGTACGATGACCAGCCTTATATTTATATACAAGATCATCAATGGTATGATTTATTAGGGTATGGGTGACTCGTTGGATCTCCTTAGACGGGTAGTTTGGCCGGACTGCGAGGGTGGGACTGCTGATTTGCAACTCCGTTTGTCTGTCCGTGCAAGTGTGACTCAATCCATTTTGTGTCTCGTCCACTGTCCCTCTTCTGGGAGTATTTTTGATGAATGGATCCCTGAGTGTCTGCCTTCAACTACTGCACCTTAATTTTCCATCTGTATGTAAAACTATGTTCTATGGATTTCTTGGGACGCTGGAGGGTTTAAATTTTAAATCTTATTTGCTAATAACCATATTAAATTTTTTCTCCTTTTTCGTTTTGCTTATACTTAAATATGTAATTGAATTAAAGTCGCGTATTTTTATTAGCGTTGATGAATGGGACCGACAAGGAAGCCCTAGCTTCTAAACCGGTCCTGGAAAAGGGTGAGTTCCCCCCTCCAACTGTCCTTTAAACGGATAATGTCAGAACCAATGCATTGGTTAACTCCGCAGTCCCCAGAATGCATTCTTTGGGGGTTGAATATGCGGAGATAGACATTTTTGCTGTAAATTTAACACTTTACAGACTGCATTATTACAATGTGTCGTGTCTCAACTCAATCGTGACGGATAAATTACTTTACTTCATATAAAATATGCTGTCATTATATAATTTTTTTCTTTATGTATTGCATTTCACTGCACAACCATTATTTATCTCCCGGCGTGGTCGCGCGGATCAACCCCTATTTTATCACTTGATTATTTCTAAATAGTCTAAAATAGTAGATAGTCTAAAATGATTTAAACATTTAAATTAAAACTACAGTTATTTTACGTAACGCATAACAACAAATTATTATAAATGTACATCCGACACAATGGCATTCTTCGTATATACAACTTGATGTAAATACGGCGTTAACATTTAGAATTGTAATTTAATTCATATACATGATTTTTTTTTTAACATTCGCTGATTCGTCTGACCTTGAGGCTGCATGCGCGTACACCTAAAATATTTCAATTGACCTTGGTACGTAATATAATTTGGTGATGCTATCCACCGACCGCGGGTCACCAGGCGTTAACTATGAATTCATTAACAGACAATTTTAATTACAGTGTGCGTTGTGTGATTCCCGTAACAAGAGTCAATTTCAAAAAACATCGGAAGTTTAAAAAATAAAAAATATATTTATTAAGGAGAACACATTCTTATTGTGAAGTTGTAATTATTCAGAACATGGGTAGAAGATGACTTTCGCATAATGGAACGGTAGATGTATTAAATTGAAAAGTGTAACATATAGGTTCGAAAATGTATCGTCAAAAGTACTGTCGCTGTAGTATTGTTGGATAATGCACCTTCTCCGGTTTGGAAAGAGATCCAAGTTCGAATTCTGGTAGCGCAACAACAATACTTTTCGATAAAATTGATTTTATATGCACATATATCTTTCTAATTAATACATTTCATTAGTATGCTGATGATGATGATGATTCTTTGTGTGCGGGATTGTGACGTCATAATAATACCCGTTCGTGGTAACAAAAATATTTATTCTGAACGCATTAATGTAGTATAGGTCAATATAAGATGATTACAGTTCAATGGTTCGGAGGCAAGAGGCGCGATATATGTATCTCTTTCACATACGCATAATCGTACCAACATTCACGCGCTCATGCATTCGATCCATAGATACATCACATTATTTAAAAAAAAAATATATATCTCTTTCTTTCTCGATTTCGGCTATCACAGCGCGAACTTCTCGTCTCCACTCTTCGCGATCTTGGATGGCTTCGGTCATTTGTTATTATAAATCGACATTTCCTCGTACATTTCCCATGACCACTAATTTCTCCAGGATATCTTTAACTTTTCTAGCAACATATACAAAGTATAAAGGTATTCATTTCCTGCATATTGTAGAAAGTCTTTCTTTATTGCAAAGTTCCTGAACACCGAAGACGTTGAGCACGTCCCTTACTTTTATTCTTGAGGTCCATGTTTCGACCTTGTACAGATCTATGGAGATATTGCACTTCCCCATCTTCTATCTATGATTTGCTGGACTGTATTGTCATTTGTCAGTAAAAAAAATTGGTCAAAATAATGAATGTGTCGACCGTGTTGTTAATATCTCTAGGTTAAGTAATATATACAATTCAGTCGATTCCGCTTATTTGGGCCAAAATCAAGGAACGGAAACCAAATCAAGGAACTAATAGTAATTTACATCGCTTAATTGGGACGACATTCCGCGTAATTGGGACAGTAAATTTAATTTTAAAATGTGTATGTTTAAAAATGTATCTTTTGCGAGCAATACAGTTTGTCGTTGACAGTTGGCGAGCTATAAAAACCAACACCATATAAAATCTTTAAGCCTTTAGATATTTCTGAAATTTTGAGCGATGAGGGAAATGTGGACATGTTAGAAGTTATATTGTTAATTATCAAGAGTTTTCGACAGTTGACCCCATGTTACGAAGGAAATAAAGAATGGGGATGCAATTGTTGAAGCATTAACATCAAAAATTAGATGAAGAAGACGTTGATGATTAATATGCAACTGTGCATGTAGGTAACCAAGAGAAAAAAATTTAGTCTGGTAAAGAAAAATATTTATCATTTAATTTTAAGCTTGCTTCGGTTAATTGGGAGAAGCCGCTTAATTGGGCCAAACTTCCTGGTCCCGATGTGTCCCAATTAAGCGGAATCGACTGTATATTCAATTTCAAATTCAAAACGGTTTTACACAAAATATCGAATTCACTTGAGATTTAAAGTTTTTTTTTACCGGTCCATATTATTTCAATTTTTCAAGTATACTATATCCATCAATTTAAGATAACTCTAGGCCTGCATATGTGTATAGCATTTTTTCTTCGTGGAAATAAAGATAGTACATTATTAAATCAATGTAATGTAGATTCTACGGATACCCTCGACACGCAGCGATCACCACTGGCCGCAGGGCCTAGCACCAAGTAATTGGCCAAAGCCGATCGCTTGCTGCTAGTTTTATTATAAATAGAGTAGGCGTCCGTTATTATGTTCACTGGTGTTAATTAGGCAGAAGCAAAAATCAAATATACACTCTTAACCTTTACCATACCGTGATATAAAATACCCGTACGCAGCCATGCTGTCAACTCGTGTTACTGTAAGAAATTAGAGTATTTTAAAGCTCTTATATTGGCTTAACTGTTTTAAAATTGTTAGTGCCATAAATTTACTCTAAATATTGAGCATTAAATGTGAAAAAATGATTAATCAAGTCTTATACAATACGAGCTTCTTTCTTATCTTTCATTTTCACTGTAAAATTAATGTGTGATCTTACCGCAAATGGTATTTTTGCTAACGAATTAGTTTTACAATGGATTGAACTGAAAAATAATAATTTTTTGTAGGATTCCCTTTACATAATTGATTTTTACTAGTCATACCTTGGGATTAACTAAAATATGAATTTTATATTGTGTGTTTTTACCTAAATATTACAGGATTAATTGGGGGTGGTAGACCAGTGTTACAGCATGGTTTGAGAAGGGTTAAAGTGGCAGACGCCCGCCCGCATTGCTGAATGCATCTCTGAGAACGGGGTATCTGAGCGCTGAATGGTTAGCCGACTACGGAGGCGGAATAATATTCACATTTCATCATTTTGATATCAATCTACATAATCGCTTGCATTCCACATTCATTAACCTCCAAAATGGTGACCCCAACGTGACATTCAAAAATGTATTTTTAAACTCAGGTTGTCGGTTATTAGAATTGGGATAAGCATGTAATACTCCAGGTATTTTTTAAATATTTCACAAATAATTTTTGATTATTTATTTAGGTTAATCAGGTCAAGAAAGTATATATTAATTTGCATACAGAGGATTTAGAGTGTAAAAACATGCAGTAGGTATAGATTTAGGTTATGATATTACACAATCATATGTAATACTATATATGTACTTTCGTTTAACCAACGTCTTTGGACAAAACAAATCCGCCGTTTATACGACCCAATCATGTACTTATTTAATAGTGTTTGTATGAACGTTTTTAAGAACACTTTCTATGACTGAACATGATTCATTTATTGTTTGAAAATTGTGAGGCTGATACTTTTGTGTCAGGTACGCGCGCAAGCAGCGCCGCCGTTTTGCAGCGGGGCGTTGGGGTAATACGCGGCAGAACGAAATAGGCCAGCGTCCGAGGTAGACGTTAATTAGGAGCCGTTTGTGCTGTCATTAATAAAAGTCTTGTGAACCAAAGTTGTTGTGTGATTTATGGAGATCCCTGTTTCCACCAAAATACGAATTTAACAAAAATACTTCACGTAATAACTATTTTTATTAATGGTTAACGTAGGAAATAGTTATGCCAATTGCTCATTATTTTTCTCAAATCAAAAACCAATCCATGCACCAAATTTAAAGAACAATTGTGAAATCAGTAAAAAAGTAAAATTCGCGAATAAGTAAAAGAGGAGATACACACTTCAATGATTTGCACGCAGTTGTGACCCTTTCTAATGTTATTCTGTTAATAAACAGCATAGGTAACGACTCCATTCAAAACGGATCAACTGAAATAAATTTTAAATTCAGTAAATAGCCATTTGAATGACGTGAGTAATTCACTAGCTTAAAGACAGTAATGTAAATAGCACGATGCGGCGAATAAAAAAGAGCGCCATGATAACTGCGGCGAGTTGCGATTAGTTTTTAGAACTAAGAAATTATAGTGTCTAAAGGTACACAGATGGCACTAATTGCAAAATAATGTTGTCGGTAATGTTAATCCAATTTTTTAATTTATATTTGTTTCCCAGAATTTTTAGTTATGCACAGCTTTATTGCTTGTATGCACTGCACGCCCCTGCTATTAACTCTTTCTGCCTAACTTACAAACTCAAAATTTAAGTATAAAAATTCACCATGTTCCAGACAATGTTCCATTTCTGCAACGAGACCGTTCATCATCATCAGCTGTTTTCAATCCGCTGCTGGATGAACATCTCACAGTTTTCTCTATACATTTTTATTATTTATTTTAATTAATTAAGCTAACTTTAACAGTATATATAGTCGTAATACAACTGACATAATATATAGCATATGAAACTAATTATAAAATTACACAGATATGTTCAGGAAAAGTAGTAATGAAGTACATAATATAAGTAAATATTGCAGTTTACAACATAAGGTTTAGGAATAAGTCGTCGGATCCCCCGGAACGATGACCTATTAAGAAATTAAAGGAATCTCGGACATTTACGGGTATTTATTAGGGTATGGGTCACTCGCTGGGGGTTGCTGAGACGGACGATGCCGGGAAGTACAGTGGCTAGAGAGACCTAACGGAGCATTCTACTGCCTCTTCCTCGCACCTCTTGCGACTTGGACAGGGTGAAGGCTGAAAGGGTAACCGAGTTCTGCGACTGCAACACGTAAATGTGACGTCTACCCACCCCTTTTGGGGGTGTATGATTTCTATAGCTTTTTTCTGGCTGCCTCCTGAATTTAATATGATAACGAGTCTCACATCAAATTGTAGAGGTATGGCTCTGGCACGATGACACCGGAGCCAACCTATGATGGTATTATGATGATAAATTTAATAATGACTGAACGTAATAAAATAAAATAAATATATAAACATGACAAATTGAAATGAGAGTACACAACTCTCAAAATGATTCGAAATGGGGTGTAAATATAGCAATTTACAATATAAGGTGATATAGCAGCTTACAATATAAGGTAATATAGCAATTTACAATATAAGGTAATATAGCAGTTTACAATATAAGGTGATATAGCAGCTTACAATATAAGGTAATATAGCAATTTACAATATAAGGTTAATTTACATATAAAATCAATTTATCGAAAAAATATTTTTTTGCCACCAGAATTTGAACCTGGATCTTTTCCTATCCAGAGAAGTGCATTAATCGATTACACTAAACCAACACAGTAAGTTGACGACAAATTTTCTAACATATATGTTGCACCTTCAAATTGATACATCTGTCGTTCTATTATTAAAAATATAAGGTAATATTATACAGGTAGAAGAAAATAAAAACTGTTGAGAGAAAGGGTGGGGAGGTTGAAACTATTCTTGTGGTAAAGGGAGAGCGAGATGTGTTTGTAGGTAGAATGATTGGTTCAAATTGAAAATGTAGTGGTTCATAAAAAAAACTATTTTTAAGGCTGATTTTAAAAAAGTCGATTTCTGTGTTAACTTCTCATTTGCATGAACGGTGAAGGAATGAGTGTAAAATGTTCCACTTCTAAGTACGGATAAAACCTTCTGTTCCATTTCTTGGAATGTGAAATAGTATGGACAAAACTTTATGTAAACTCACACACAATCGTGCCATACTCTAAATTGGTAACTTTTGGTTATGCGGTCAGTGGATCTTCCTAGGCGGAGAATTGCTGGCGGTGAAATGTCGGCGGTGAATGTTGCTACTTTCACCGCCAGCAATTCATATCATACTTACAATGACCTGCCGAAACATTTATACCTCCTTAAAATATAATGTTTATAATTACTTTAGTAATTTTTTTATCTATTGGCCTTTATTAATGTAGGATCTATTATAATTCACAGGAAAATTAATTATGAAGTAGAATTATGTTAAAAAATCTTTACTACCCTGAAAATCAAAGAAACAAAATTTTTCAGAAACTGAAGCGTATTATCGTCCGAAAAATACGATGCATATTTGATTTGTTCCATTGAGGTTTAGTAACAGAACGAAGCGACATTCGTCCGTCACCAATATTAATATAAACACTTGATTAGCGTACTCCGAAAAATTTTAATCAGTTAATTGGTGAACGCATGTTTTTAAAGTGCATATTTAGAGTGAAAATTATGCCAATCAAATTATTGTAATTAAATAATATTTATTTGTGCAGATAAACTTTTTTTTAATATTCATACGTAATAATGTATTTTCGATCGTTGAATGTGACCTCTGGGTCAGCGGGGCAGATAAACAGCTTAGACATTTCAGTCATTAGTTAGATTTCTGCCTCAGAAAAAATATTTTAATTTATTTCCATATCGTGCCCTTGGTATTACCTAATATCTACATCCAAATGACCGTTAAAGATATGAATAATAATTTTTCCATTTATTCGGCGATGTTGAGGTGATTTTTTTTATAAAAACTTATAAACTTGTATAATTTAGTGTAATACAGTAAGCTGATTTCTTGCACGTTTATAAACGAGGGTAATCTAGACTGCTTGGCTTTTAAATTTTTGAATGTAATGTATCTATGGAACGAATGCGAGGCGCGCGACTTGTTGGCAAAGTGACGCGCGTGAAAGAGATAAAGGTTTGTTCCGTGATCGCGAACGAATAACATATAATATTGACGTGTACTGAATTGAATAGAGACATTTATATTAAATACTATTATTACAAAGTACGACTATTGTTCCATTAACCTAATACCGCACACACAAAAGGATATATATATATATAAAATTTAATTATTCCATTTTTTTTTAACACCCATACGATAATCTATTTCTCCACATAAACACCTCCTGCATTTAAACGCCTATATCTGTTATATTTAACCATTTGTTAACATGCTCCTGTAAAGTGATGCGAAAAATTGATGGACCTGCAAGGGATAGAAAAGTGTCTGGAGAATAAAATACATTCTAGACAGCCTTAACAGTCACGTCCCAAGGATGTACGAAGCGTGGATCCCAAAAAGAATCGTTAATCATTAATAGATACTCAGGTGGTAGAAAAGTGAAAAGACCCTAACTTCGCTGGAAGGACACTAATATATGGGATGTGAAACCTAAAATTGACAGTGGAAATGCAATATACGTACGATAGGTAGTGAACAAATTACAAGCGAATGTACGAAATATGTCTGAAGTATAATTGACAGTATCTTAATAATTCTTAAAAGGGTCGCTGAAATTGTTTTGTCACGTGGAACGTGTGAACAAGGAGACAATGATACAAATATATAAAATATACAAGAAGAGTGTTTAAGAAGGTTGAACAGAGGCCATCTGTAAAAAATATGTTATCAAGTATACCAAATATTGGAAAACGACCCAGTTAAAAAGTTTCATTAATCGAATAATGTGCCTAAAAAAATGTATGAATTAAAATCGATCATTATTTTCAGAACAACCTAACACCATAAACTTTTCATCTTACAACGACTCCAATAATGAATCGGTAGCAAATTTGTGTACTGGATATATATCAGCACACTGGCGTAAGGCAAGAATTATCGAAGAAGCAAATAGACCGACCGATCCCTGAAGTGAGTAAACACACCGGACGCCAACACAGTAAATATACCACAATTTTACTGGGAAACTGACGAGTATCGAAAAACCAGCATAATGCTCCGACAAAAGTGGCGTCTGAAGTTTGCCAACAACACATGAAGCGAAGAATGGCAAAAATATTAATACCAACATTATTTCTATTGAATACAACTCATCCCTTATTATAATACATTTTTGGAGTATTAGATGTAAAGCGAAAAATTTTCCACAATTTTCCCTTCCCAATTGTTCGCGGCCACCATTTTTCTGATGATTTTCACATTTTATGGAATGAAAGCATGGACACTTACCGAAGAAATGGTTAGGTTAGGTTAGGTTAGGTTAGGCGATTTGAAGCATTTGAGATGTGGACCCATGGAAGAATGCGTAAAATAAGCTGGATAGATAGAGTTACGAATGAAAATGTCATGGTTAGGATGAATAAAGAAAAATAAATATTTAAAATAATAATAATAATCTGAAAACATCCGAAGTACGAAATCTTGCACCTCAAACTGCAGGGAGTGCTGTAAATCGGGTGTCTGGAAGAAGGAAAACATCATGGCTAAAGAACTTGAGGCAATGGTTTGGAGAGCTACTGTAGAGCTTTTCCGGGCCGCAGTAAACAAAGTGACAATAGCCAACGTCCGTTGAACGGATGGGGTATAAGAAGACAATTTTTTGGCCACAATTCTCCGCCGGGAAAATTGTTATGTTTTTAATGGTTATATTAGGGTTTGGTAGTCTAATTAATTGTTGTTTCATTATATGTATTTTATTTCGCTTAACATACAGCAGCGCAACCTTTTTTTTATAATGAATATGAAAGATACACATACGTAAAAGTCAAAATTATATATTTTGAAGTGCGGCGAAGAATTGTGAACAAACAACGTTCTCGTATCCCATGTCCACATCATCTGAGCTGGTCTCCATTTATATTTTTAGTATTTATTTAGGGAACCCACTGTCAGCACAATAAACATTCCTCTCGGTACGTTAAAGGTGCGTGTCGTGGATTCACTATGTACCATCAGCTCAACTTCAAACGAAAATAAAATTATTTCTAATACACCACGCACGAGGGCGTACTAATGTCTAATAGGCCACGCTGCATATACAACCTTTTATAATTAAGCGATTTTATTCAATAAAAATATACATCGAAATTGATGTCAGATGTTTCTGTAGTCGTGCCAATAAAAAGGAATCTGTTTTAGCGACAGACAATGCGATACTCAATACCTACAGCGCGGCATCATTTTAAATTATTTTCTTTAACCTTTACCATACCATGACATAAAATACCCGAACGCAGCCATGCTGTCAATTCGTGTTACCGTAAATAACCGTTATGAAAAATGTTTTTATGAGCTTAAATGGCTTTAATGGCACGAATTTACTCTAAATATTGACCATTCAATTTTGAAAAAAAGATTAAAAATATAATTTAGAGCATTCATTAAGTCGTATCCAATGTGTCCTTCCTTCTTATCTCTCTTCATTTAATTAGTGAGAAAGAGACAATTTTATATTTGAATATTTGTTATTCTTTTCATGTGTGATCTTTGTCTATCATGTCACAAATTATATTTTTACCAACGGATTGAATGGAAAAAATAATTGTTTTTTGTACGATTCCCTTTTCATAATTGGTTTTTCACTAGTCATTCCTAAGCGCTAATATTTTCTTTAGGTTTATCTAAAATATTAATTTTATCTTGCATGTATTTACAGGTTTAATTATGATGGTAAACCTACGTTACAGCATGGTTTGGGAAGGGTTAATCAAGTTAAAACATTATTTTATAGAAAGAAGTACAGCAATATTATAGAATAGGGAATATTACATTGCAAGTTAATACCATTGTCGTTCAAGAAATTTGCCATTATATAGATTGCCATTATATAAATGTGGCGAGTTAAGGAAAATAAGATGACACAAGTTAACCGGGAGTTGAAAATTACCTTTGATGAGATTACTGTAAAAAAAACCTGTGACCTATTAATTTCTCATTTTAATTGTATACGGTCTGATGACGTTAAATTCACGTATGAATACGTACACAAGTTAGTAAGTATAACATTTACAATAAATGACTGAATCGTTTTGCTTCGTTTAATCAGGTTTTTATTAAACTGACTTATAATAGCGCTATATCATATAATTTAGTGTAACAAAGTTAATAAGTTAATAAGTGTATGGTTAATATATTTTTTAAATTAATTTACATTTTAATATTAAAATTGAACACGGTACATACCTATTTCAAAAATATAAATCATCGCATTAAATTCCAACGAAACAAAATCAGCATTATATATTTATATGATAATTTGACACCACAGTCTATTAGGCGAGTAGTTACGATGGCAGAGTACTGGATTTGAATTTTTTGAACGTATTGTGTCTACCGCAGTTACCATGACATATTTGACTGAGGAAATAAACGTTTTCTATTGTATATTTAAATAACAGTTATTGGATGTTATTGAAGGTAAACGGTTATGCGACTATGATTGTGACTATGATTGATAATTGAGATTTAACGACGATTGGAAACTAAGATAGATTTTCTTTCTCAGTTACCAATTACCGTTACAATCGACTATAATCACAGTTATAATAAATGTTTTATAGCGGTTTAAATAACTGTTATTTAACTGTTTAAATAACTGCTATTTAACTGCTTAAATAACTGCTATTTAACTGTTTAAATAACGGTTTAAATAGCTGTTAGATAACTCTTTTAATAACTGTTTAAATAAATATTATAATAACCGTTTAAACAACTGTTTAAATAAATGTTCGAATACCTGTTGAAATAACGGCTTAAATAAATAATTAACCATCACTTTTAAACAAATTGACATTATAATATTACAGCCAGGCCGCAGCAGGTACGGTCAATAAGGCTCTATGCAATGGCAACCGGAAAACGAGAAGACTCTGTTAATTTTTATCTATGGAGTATGGAGTACCGGGTAGTCCTGTCGTGAACGTAGTTCGGTGGTGTAACGTTGTCAATTTAACAGAGGGGTAGTACTTGGGATGTTTGGATTTACACACCCTGTCTTTAGTTTGAATAAGTGTCAATTCTTTCGTGAATAATTTCTCCATTCCAGGACCCCTGGAGGTCCCTTCCATGCTGGCAGGGTAGTATTATGACCAATACACAATTTTGAGCTTCGGTTGAGGTATTACACCAATGTCCTTATTTTTTTGATTTGAACCAAACGGACAACGATGGCCACCTGACGGAACGAGATGCGTATGGTGCCGGGGTGCCATTGGGAGCCGCAACTCGCGCCGAGCTGGACGTTCGGCGGAGATGCCCGACTGCTGGATGACCAAGATGTAGCTCATTAATTAAATGTCCCGCAGGAGGTGCGGTCAATGTCGGAATCCAGAAGTTTTATTCATTGTATGATTTAGTTAGTTCATTAACTTCAGCAATATTAGTCACAAATAGTAGCAAATATATATTATTATATATATGGATCGATTAAATGTATTAATATCAAAAAGGTAACATATAGGGTCGAAAAATTGTCGCTAAAAATAATGTCGCTGTAGCTTAGTTGGATAAAGCACCTCCCCCGGTTAGGGAAGAGATCCAGGTTTCGAATCCCGGTGCGCAACACAAAATTTTTGATTAAATTGATTTTATATGTATATCTTTATAATTAATTTATTTAATTCATATTTAAAATATCACAGACCTATGTTCTGAATAATTGAAACTTCACAATAAGAATGTGTTCTCCTAAAAAAATATATATATATATATTAATAGGAGAACACAAATGTTCAAAATTTAACAAAAAATAAATTTATAGTTCTGGAGTCTGCTATCAGATTACTCAAAGGTATTTGATATTCCGTAAAAATAAGGTAAATGATTCTTTCCAATAATGGAACGATTAAATGTATTAATATCAAAAAGGCAACCATATAGGTTCAAAAATTTGTCGCTAAAAATATTGTCGCTGTAGCATAGTTGGATAATGCACCTTTCCCGGTTAGGAAAGAGATCCAGGTTCGAATCCCGGTGGCGCAACGACAATGTTTTTTGATAGAATTGATTTTATATGTATATATTTAATAATTTAATTCATATTTTAATATATATTAATAATAATAATAGTTTTCATATTTGTATGACAGATAACGGATGAACCTGTCTCCTTTAGTACAGACCTCGGTCTAGTTAAGGAGACAGTGAACATCTCTTACATTATGAAGCTGGTTTGCCTTTTTTGTATATTAATAAGTATAAATGTATATTTGTATAAGAATGTTTATAATGTATAATATGTAAAAATGTTATGTCCATATTTCTCAATAAACATGCAAAACCTGAAACCTTAATCCTTCCTGTGTCGACCTTGGATGTTTCATATCTAACTTTCACAGCGATTTTTTTGTTATCCCTCCCTACTTTATAATATATTATATTATTGCGACCAACCTTATTTTAATATTTAACACATTGTCCCCTACATTCTATTAAATGATCTGTATAATTTTTTTTTTTTCTACAATGGTAATCTGAGCATTGAACAACGGATTAATATTATCGTATACCTCCGCTGACTAGTCGGTGAGTGTTGGCCGCCACTTCACAATACCTATTATTTGTTTATTAACATTTCTGCTCAAAAATGTTCCTGTAATTCATAATTATAAATCGTCCTTTATTATTACGCATACACGTATAATATATGTGTACGTCACGTATCTGCGTGTGCGTTGTCCGGTTTTTATCGTAATTAAACGTTAATTAACACTACGTTAATTATACCGAGACCCTGAGTTGAACATAAATGGAAAGGGCCTTCTATTGTGAAATGTTTCCATATTCTTTTTGATATCAAAAAAATTCGTAACGATTCCGCTACCTCTCACATGCTGAGCGAGTGCTCTACCATTTTTGTATCCACCTTTTAGACTCCCATACGAGTACAATAAAATTTAACATTACAATGCAGATTTGTTAAGGCATTGTTTTAAATATTGATGTAGCTACTTAACTACTATTTTCTTACTATTACTAGTTAGTATTTTAACGATGGTAGCCAGAAATTAAGTGACGCATATGAAATTTCCAAGACATCGAAGGTCTGGCTTGAGCAGTCTCTGATGTATTCTATATTTGTATATGGTGTGGAATTGTGAACTCTGAAGACAGGGGGAAAAAAACGGATTTATGCCTTTAAGATGTGGTGCTGGAGACACATGTTGCGCATACCATGGACGACGAGACGCACAATTGTCTCCATACTGCAGGAGCTGAACATCAATGACAGATTCTCAACCGTTTATCTGAGACGAATCGTTCAACTTTTTGGGCATCTTGTGAAAAGAGTTTTTTTTATTGAAGACAAATAAAATGTTAACGGGGGTATATTGAAACAAGAAGAATTTCAGTTATTTCTTGTTTGAAAGGTTACACTGTTCCGTACAGGAAACGAGATATGTAGACAAAGTTGGTTTGCTGATCTTCGCTTCTCTGAACCGACGATGATGTTGATGATTATGAGGTTGAAAGAAATGAAATATTTAATATGTTCACTCTAAGCACACTACGGCGACAGAATCGAGAATGTCGTTCTAGCCTGCAGAATACATCCTTTTGTTTCAGTTACAAACAATACATTCATTTATTCATATAATTCCTATAATATTAGTTTTCTCAAAAATGATAGTCTTTGTTTACCGAAATATCTCACGTATTCCTGGCGCCTCGCTGATAATTCACCGTTTTTTTAATATTTAAATTACTACCTCGTGTTCTAAACATCGTCGGTCAAAATAGCGTCGCTTCGGTCACTAATTCTGTGCGATATTTACTACTAGTTTCGAGAGGTGCAGTCCTTCTCATCATCATATCGACCCCTAAAAATAATAAGGTTCCAACTAACATTTTTGGCTAATTTGAGTAATGGCGTGAAATGGGTTCCAAATGCATTATTCTTCATTTCTTCCATACACACCAACTATATTTAACGGATATTAAAGGAAATAATAAGAGCTGAATGTTCCAACTGCATCTGTTATTTATGGATCAATAATGTTAATTTACAATGTTTTATTTTATTTTTAATTTCTCTCATCTCACAGTTGTCATTGATAATACTGAAAATAAGTTAAGACCTTAAAACTGATCAAATTTGCATACTCAAAACAAAACGTATTCAATCAACACTTTTGAGCTCATTATCTCAAAACAGTGTCAGTGTCAGATGGAACCTTGTTATTCTGATGGGTCGATATGATAACTTAACCAAATACAGTAATGTAGTCTAGCGGCGCTTGAGAAGATGGGGGAGTTTTCGAATATGGACAGTAATGTCGAAGTGTTAGGAAATGTTATGTTGTTAATTAGTGTTTATTGCGAATTTAATTTTTTTTGTATTTCAATGGTATAAGGTACCGATTGGAGAAGTTTTAGTCTATGACTATCGAAAGGGTGGTTTGATTCAACTATGTGGTTAGCAAAATAACGTACAGTAGTACAAAGTGACCTCCATGCAATTAATGGTTTTACTACTGTTTATGAACTTAACTCTGGAGATCATGCTCCACTGGGAATCATTACATCATACAGAATCCGGATTCTGTACTGAGTAAACAAGACAATAAATCAAATGATATAAAATATACGTTGTTTCAATGCATATCCGTTTACAGAAAAAATAAAATGATAACATAAAATAATTTGAGTTCATTTTAAAAGATAAACTTATTTAAAATTAATTATAGACAAAAGATGAAAACAAAACTATTAAAAATAATAGTTCCAACTCCTAACCTTCCTCAAATCATTTCTAGTTAAAAAGGTTAGCGTTGATAGACTAAAAGATACAAATATTAATACAGAGTGTAGGTACATATATAACACTACCGGAGTTCAGAAAAAAATAGTATGCAAGGGTGGTATGCAGGGGCGTGCACTGCATACAAGCAAAAAACCTGTGCATTACTAAAAATTCTGTAAAACAAATGTAAATTAAATAACCCATATGTTGTAATTACGCTAGCGCCCCCCGTGTATCAATAGAATCATTAGTCGCGTAGTTCTGGATGCTATCGCGTGACGCCGCCGGAGCGCTGTAGTTTTCTACTGGGTTATTTTTCATTTTTTGCTACTACAAGTGCTAGCCACTATTTTATTCTATCGTTCTATTCAAGTCATACAATTGCTACCTACTGAATTGAACTGAATACGGAATCCTTACTTATGCTGTTTCCTAACAGAATGACATTTGTAAGGTTTTGAACATGGCTTAGAGCTGATCGAAGCATCTACTTCCTCATTTACTAATTCGCAAATTTGATGTGTTGTGTTTGTTCTTTGCGTTCGAGGATAATGCATTTGTATTGGGATGGTTTCATTTTGTAAGTTTATAAACCTATGTACAATGTAGCATATACTATATTATATAATATCATGGTAACAGCATAACCTAAGTCTATATCTACTGCACGCCACTGATGGTATGATACATACGTCATTCAATATTTGATTTCAGTTTATCTGTTATCCCCTTCAGTCTTTTACTCTCTCGCTCGCACAAATAGGTTACGTGAAATCGATCCTACTTAGCCTTGAACTAATTTCTTCCGCGCGCATCTCCTGACTAGTTCCATTAGCAATCGGTGACGGACGATGGTGATGGCAGTAAATCATGGATTAAAGATGATATGATGAACTAACGCAACCGATATAGGGTGGTCGATACATATGACGTTGTATGTCCATGACGAGAGATGGATACTGGATTAATAAGTTTAAGGGTGTGGAACAACCTCCCAACCGAGCTCTTGAAAAATCGCATTTTTATTGTTAACAGTACGCAGATAGATATTATCATGCTGAAAAATCACTCGATGACGTCTTATCGGCCGTTTTTTTTTAATTGCAACCTTAAAGCGACGGAGTTGTCAGTTATGTTCCTCGCAAGTAATTCATAGTAGTATTCAATTCGTACCTTATCTCCTCGGTTAAACTCAAATAAAATGATATGTTGGTCGGAAATGTTCGTATTTTATAATTGATTCTCTCTACAAATTGAAATATTCAAGATGTGTTAAATAAAATAATTATAATTTTACATTCGTAACCTTTTGACGTGCCTAAATTTCATCGGGGTAAACTCTCACCCGTCCCGTCCCATTCATCCCCTCCCAACAGGGGCGGATGAGACAAAATGTTAATTTTTACTTAATTTTATTCATAACAATAACTTAGGAGAACACTTATTCAGAACATAGGTTTGTGATATTTTAAATATGAATTAAATATATTAATTAGAAAGATATACATATAAAATCAATTTTATCGAAAAATATTATTGTTGCGCCACCGGGATTCGAACCTGGATCTCTTTCCTAACCGGGGAAGGTGAATTATCCAACTATGCTACAGCGATAATATTTTTAGCGACAATTTTCGAACCTATATGTTACCATTCTGATATTAATACATTTAATCTTTCCATTATTTGACAAAGCCATCTACCTTATTTTTACAGAATCTCAAATACCTTTGAGTAAACTGATAGCAGACGCCAGAATTATCAATTCATTTTTATTAAACTTTGGACAAATTGATACAACTTTATTATTTAGGAGAACACATTCTTATTGTGAAGTTGTAATTATTCAGAACATAGGTCTGTGATATTTTAAATATGATTAATATTTGGATAATGCACCTTTCCCGGTTAGGAAAGAGATCCAGGTTCGAATCCCGGTGGCGCAACAATAATATTTTTCGATAAAATTGATTTTATATGTATATCTTTCTAATTAATATATTTAATTCATATTTAAAATATCAATAACTCTTCAACAATGCGCGCATATCGAGTCTCGCTGTTAATCCGAACTTCGTGCGGGTTTGAGTTTTAGTATCTTTCAATTAAAATCCGGGTACACGTTTCTGAGACTTGTCTCATCGCGTCTCATTCCGTGGACACGGCCCGCTACGATACAGGTGGCAGAGATCAACGATATTAAAAACATAAAGATCGCCGGCGGAGATAGTTTTAAAATGACAGTATGTAAACAAAAGTCTCTTCATGACGCAGAAGCTTCGCGCGCTGGACCATTAAGGTCCAAGGCCGACTTCGCAACTGTTCTTCAGCTCTCCGGCATTGCGGCATCTTAGACCGCCGGTCCCAGCTGGTTCGATGAAGATTTTGGCTTCCAGCCAAACAAATTACCCGGACAACTAATAACTTAATTTCACACATTTTTCTGCTTTTCCGTTGTAAAATCGTATATTTGATTAATATCTGTTATAACTAAAATGTTTTTATTTCACGGCATTGTAATAATTTCACTCATTTCAAACCGCATTGAACTGAACATCAAGGACAGACTTTCAACAATTTGTCTGAAATGATTCCTTCAATTTTTAAGGCATCATCAGCTTGAAGAAGCTTGTTGAGGTGTGGCCATAAGATCTGTAAGATGCCGAGTAAAGTGGAGGAACACAGGATGAACGGATGGATGATGATTGTAACGTAAATATCCTGAATAATAATATATAAATACAATATAACACGCAGCTAACCACTGCCACGTGTCATCGTATGATGGTGTACAACTAACTTGTCTAACTTTCTCTTTGGGGACGAACAATTGAATCAATTTTTCGAGTCAAGATACAAAGCGCTTTAGATGGCGATACCCGGAATATTAACTGGCGCCGGGTGGTACGCGTGTCGCAGGAATAGTAAATTATATTAATTGATTTTATATGTACATCTTTCTAATTAACATATTTAATTCATATTTAAAATATCGCAGACCTATGTTTTGAATAATTACAACTTCATAATGAGAATGTGTTCTCCTAAAAATAATTGAGAGATTCCGTAAAAATAAGGTAGATGGCTCTTTCAAATTATGGAACGATTATAAATGTATTAATATCAAAAAGGTAACATATAGGTTCGAAAATTTGTCGCTCAAAATATCGTCGCTGTAGCATAGTTGGATAATGCACCTTCCCCGGTTTGTAAAGAGATTCAGGTTCGAATTCCGGTGGCCCAACAACAATATTTTTCGATACAATTGATTTTATATGTATATCTTTCTAATTAATAAATTAAATTCATATTTAAAATATCACAGACCGTCTGTTCTGAATAATTACAACTTCACAATAAGAATGTGTTTTCCTAATAAAATGTTGCGCCTGAGTAAACCTACCCTTAATTACGCTCCTGGTTCAACTTTTAAGCATCTTTTTTCTAATTAAAATTGTCTATCTAGGTATTTTATAGCTTTGGTCTTGGAGTTACTGCGTACTTTTTGTATAATTCCCGATAATCTAGAAACTCATATATTCAAAAAGCCATAACACTCGTGTGCTAAGAACAGTTATTAAATTCCTTACCTATCTACCTAAAAAAAGTACAATAATATTCAACCGTTTTCTGACCAATTAAATTTTCTTATTTCGCATCTAACTGCGAACTCCTACCTAGGGATTGTAAATTTTGGCAATGAAAAAAATTGGAATTCGAAATTCGAATATAACTTTTTTCGGAATTCGGTCAAACTTCGAAAAATGTTATATTATTTGTTGGTCTGTACTAATAATAAAAAACAGCTTATTTAAAATTATAAACTAATTATTAATTTCAACTAAAAACTAAAAATGAAATGTTTTTCTTGAGGATTAATTTGAACGGAAAACCTTATATACGTCAATATGACCAATTTACCCTATAACACTTTCATACACAATGTGGTCATCTGCTAATGATATGAGTTTAAAAAGTCCTGTGTTTATACGTTATATTATCCGGACTACCTATGGTCCCAATTAGACTGGATAATCGAGGATTTTCAGCATATATCAAATAACGGTAATTAATAAAAACTACTCTATTTATCACATTAAAAAATATCGATAAATTAACCGAAAACAAAGCCAGAATAACAAAATAAATCTCAATACTGATCCGCCAGTTTTCGGACATCTCTTTGATGCAGCCGATATCTTTTGCCTTTTGTCTGTTTAAGTGCCGGCCGAGTGCATCGGTTCCTTTCATGAAGGCGTTATTTCTCTACATCGCTTTATAGGAACGATCTCTCGGAACACCCCTATTGTTTTGCGATTATAATAATAATTATAAACAATATTTTATTTCTATATATTTTTATTTCGGAATTCGCTATGAAATTTTCGGAATTATAAATTATATTTATAAGAATAAATTTCTGAATTCTCAAAATTTCCTGCGATCTTGATAATACTTCCATATATTTCTCGGCACCCCGCAGATCTGAGGGTGTCACTGGAGAAGTGCCCGTTGCTTTTTTCACTCGGTCACCACAAGGGGTGGAAAAAATTTTCTTCCTCAACGTCCCGACTTAAGATTCGCATATGGAAAATGGTTAAGAGTCTATCGTTGATGTGTAGTTCCTGCAGAATGGAGACACTGTGTCTCCAGCATCACATCTCAATGGCGTCAAACCGTCTTATTTTTCTTACCTTCAAAGTTCACTACACTATGCATGCGGAAATATTGAATAAAGCAAATTCTTTTTTTTTGTTGAATTCAGATAATTTTCACCATTCTTCCTTATTTCCTAGTATGCTATATACATAACACGCATTCGACCCGACAGCGAGATTTGACACGTACACACAAACGTCACTTAAAATCATTAGATCCGTATAATTATCTATTATATCAAGTTAATATAATTCATTAAACATTAACATTAATAGAGATACAAACATTTATTCAGTTTGAATTGCTGCTGGAGAAATTCAAAACCGCTCAACTAACGAACAACAATGACATTTGACGTTTGAGGTACGTGATGAGGATTAAAGAAAGACGCGAGTGTGTGTGCACATGGACTTTGAAAGCCGAGTCGTCTTCAAATAACCTCACGGGAGCAAAAATTGTTTCTTAGAATTTTCTCAGCAGAGTACTGAGGACAGAGTGCACCACATTTCCAGGACCGTTAAATGATTTCTATTTTAGTCCTACTTTTACGCCGCCTAGTTGGCATTTTTTTAATGCTGTAACAGGGCGATACCGCGCAGCCGCCTATAACAAAATTTATTCGAGAAAATAAAATATACAAATAGGTATAAACAAAACATGATCACCACTGATCAGGAGACTCATCCCACGCACTACTGCCGGCAGATTTAATCCTTAGGAGCAGTACACCAACAAGTTGGGTTAAATTTTATTTAGAAACCAATAAAAATAACAATAGAAAGCGAAAAGCGCACTAAAAATCCATCTGTAAGTAAAACGAGAAACAGTACTAAAGTTCACTGTATTATCACATAGTTAATGCTATTTTTGTATTTACCATCATACTTCACCAAATACGGGTACTGTGTACTCGGTACACTTTGGACGTAGATCATCTATCACTGCATAACGCCGTTTGAATAATATATTCGCACAAGACACCCATAGGAGGCTCACTTTTTAGGCCTCACCGCGGAGCCTTGAAGGTGCCAAAATTGATTTCCGGCCAGACGAAAAGTATTTTTGTTGCTTAATACCCCATTTGCATAAACGATCCGGGAACGGGCACCCCGCGTCACCAACGTGTTGTTATTGTTAAGTTTTACGAAGCAACATAAATTTCTACATTGTTTGATTTTATCAGTAATGAAAAGTTGAATCAGTATTAATATATCAAAATTTATAAACTAAATTATTTCATTTATCTGTCATTAGAAGAACACATTCTTATTGTGATTGATGAATTAATTATATTAATTAGAAAGATATACATATAAAATCAATTTAATCGAAAAATATTATTGTTGCGCCACCGGGATTCGAACCTGGATCTCTTTTCAAACCAATAATTACAACATCACAATAAGAATGTGTTCTCCTAATAATAAAGTTGTATCAATGTGTCCAAATATTAATAAAAATGAATTGATAATTCTGGAGTCTGCTATCAGATTACTCGATGGTATTTGAGATTCCGTAAAAATATGGTAGATGGCTCTTTAAAATAATGTAATGATTAAATGTATTAATATCAAAAAGGTAACATAGATTCAAAAATTTGTCGCTAAAAATATCGTCGCTGTAGCCTAGTTGGATAATGCACCTTCCCCGGTTTGGAAAGAGATCCAGGTCCGAATCCCGGTGGTGCAACAACAATATTTTTCGATAACGTTGATTTTTTTATATGTATATCTTTCTAATTAATATGTTTAATTTATTTGTCACCTGAAGTCCGCCAAGTGACGCAAAAAAATATACATTGATACGACCAATAAATATTATTTAATAAGAAATAATTGTGTTAGATAATTATTTCTATTAATTATTAATTAATACCATATATTTACTATATTATAATACCTTTTATATAAGAATACGAAACGTTTTAAAATCATCAAAAAATTTAATAATATAATGAATTCTAACTTACAGAAAGGATAGAGCGCCACACTTTTCTTTATTTTATTTATTTATTTTTCGATAAAATTGATTTTATATGTATATCTTTCTAATTAATATAGTTAATTCATATTTAAGAAATGAATTAGTATTTAAAATATCACAGACCGTCTGTTCTAAATAATTACAACTTCACAATAAGAATGTGTTCTCCTAATAATTACTTTATTCTTGAGAAATGCATTACAAAAGTCAAATTAATATTTATTAATAAACCTGTAGTAATGTTAGTTCTATAGACTACTTAAATTTGTACTATGCTATTTTTTGTGAACACCGTGTGTTGAAACCTTCTGTTCAGTCAATTTATCGTCTGTCATGGAAATCCCTTTAAATCGCCCATATAACCGATTGCGGGACGCTATTAGCAGTGGCGTAACTATGCCAGTGCAGCCAGTGCGGTGCATTGGGGCCCACGTTAGATTTATTTATTTATTTTTGTAGCATAAAATTAAACATATTAAAATAAAGATAAATAACTTTACTAGACGTAGTCTGTTCTAAAGTAATTACCTGTACAGTTTTTATAAGTTGTATTTTGTTAAGGGTACAATCATAAGTTATAAAAAAGATTTTTGTCTATAATATAGTTGGAGACAAAATGTGTTGGTAGTTAAGTTAACACAAATGACAAATTAGTTTAATTTTGATTTCTACCCACATCAAGCAACCACTTTGTTCTTCAAAGTCTAGTGGCGATTTATTAAATATACGCGGTGCACAAAACAAGAAAGTTCGTTGACCAAATTTGGTATCCATTTTTGGCACTGAAAATTATTAGGTTTTGCCAAGATGCTACCTCGGATGGGATTATCATTCATTCAATGACAACTCTGCTGCAACACATGTAATGCTATGAATGTAAAATGTTCTTAAGATCTTCCTTTTTCAGGTCAGCTTTCCACTGAGAAAGGTTACTTTTATTTATTTCTTATATTTACGGAGTTTATCTATTGCAATATCAGCCATCGCGGCCATGGGGTGCCGATGAAGCTGAGAGCCGCTCCAGGATTCATCTCCAGGAAATATATCGGACACCATCTCGTCTCAGCCTTATCCACCGGGCATCGCTCGTATGCCGCCTCCTTGCAGCGGGGTCTCTCCTCAACCCGCGGGCGATCCAGGACCATCCATCCTGGGTCCACCGCGGTGATCTTATTCTTAATCTCCGGAGCTCCACCGACGCGCCTATTTTCGAGTCGGATTCTCATCCCCGATTCGTCCATAAGTCGGCAAAGTAAGCCTACTACCTACCAATACTATTAAACCCAGATAACAAGAGAGAAGTCAAACTCAATTTTTTTTCAATGCATTTTTTTGTTCTCACTAAACATTGTTTCAACCCCCTTGTCACATTCACACAATTCACAAAATCCCCCTTGCTGCCAACACATAACAGAATTAATTAAAATGAATGCATTTTAACATCAGAAAAATGACTGAGGAGATTATTAATTCAACCCATTAATTATTGTTTAGATTCTCGATCCAAGTAATGGATGACATCACATGTCTTGAAATTTTTTCAGCCAAAATTAAGATGACGTCAGTCAGCAGCCTGTACAATCTAGAGATCTCGGACTACGTTATTACAAGCATTGCAGAATGTAATTAGTATCTCTCGGTGTGTGCGCGCGTTAAACCATAAAACAAATTGATAACCTTGGATTTTAAATTAACTCTTTTACTAATACACTCGTAGAGTTTTGTGGCTGGCGGATGGTAGTGGATTTCTCGATGATTGTTTCAGCCATCATTCATCGTCCTTTCTGGATGTGACGACTTCGGACGTAGTGTCATTTGTGGCTGTAAAGTGCACGCTTAAGCGGAAAAATCTGTGAGACGCAAGCAGGGCAAAAACGAACGTGCGGTCAATATCTCTAGATTAATATTACTTAAATGTTTTATCTTTTATATATTCAATAACATTACGTAAATATGTACATTGACTTTATTACGATTAAGAAAAAACATACATGACATCTGTCATATTTTTTATCTATACTGTCTATGGTGTACCATAGAATAAAGCACTTTCCGAAATGTCAAAATAATGTTTCGACCAAAAGTTTGTCAAAGTAAAATTTGGGAAAAAACCATTCATCCAATTCAAAATAGCATTTTTTGGTTTATTATTGTCTATCCGCGAACAAAGTTACAATAATTTAAAATACATAGAGATTTTATTTACGTGTGGTTTGTTTTGGGGAAAGTTCTATCATTGAAATATAGATTTTACTGAGACTCTGACCGCGCAGCGACCACAATATCCCCCCCGCAGGGCCTAGCAGCAAGCAATTGGCGATAGCTGAAGTGACTCTGACCACGCAGCGGTCACCAATGGCTGCGTGGCGCCCACAAAAACCGCCTGCAGGGCCTAGCGGTTATTGGTATTGTCGGGTTCATGTCTAATGAGTGAAAAAAAAACAATATTTTTACTAATAATTATCTGATTTTATTTTATGAATTGTGTTTATGATAAATAATGCTGCTGATAATCTAGACGATAATGGGTATGACAGGGATAATGAAATCATTACAACAAATTAAATTTCTTCTAAGAGTCACAAAGCTTGCTTTGTTTTATATTGACATCTGTCAGTGTATGTATGTTTCGTGTTATTCTGCGACAAGACTGGACGAGGGGACATGAGGAAATAACATATCTAGGATGATGAAAGCTAGCGGGTGAAGAGGAAGAGGTGAAACAAGAGAGAGGAGGCACCCGGCCACAAGAAAAGCGGGTGAAGGAGCCGAATTGACTAGCGCAACGCCAGTTATTTGCGACTCGCCGTAAATAATTTTACAATTCAAGAGTGCAATGATTTATGATGGTGTTCAATTAATTTCTATTTTTATCGCCATTTTTAAACAGACTAAGCCAGAGCCGACCGATTTTCGATTTGCCGACCACTTCTGGAGTAGTGGGAATGAACGTATCGACAATATACACCAGAGTTTTGTAAAACACTTCGTGGATATTGTGACGTCACCTTGTCCCAACGTGTGACGTCCTGCGGTCCTGGTCCTGATGCACAGAATTCACCGCACGGTCTATTACAACATTATAATTAATTAGCTTTTTGCATACAAAATTGGAGCATTATTATTATGGAGCAAGAAAATATAAGAGTCTTCAAGGTAATACACAAAAATAATATGTGATTTTTAAAAAAGATTTGCAACAAATCGTATTGAACATAATAGATCTTAATCTACAATACAGTTAGCAACAAGCATGAGATGAGAATGTGAGAATAATTTTTATAATTTACTACCTCTTCAAAATTTTACAACTAAGAATTTCCTTTATACAACAATTAGACAATCCATAATTTGAAGTTCCGAGTCACCCCGTAGTATACTTGATGTCTCCTCGCACCGCCAACGTCATAAAGGCTAGGTCACCTGCTTTCTGGCGTGGTTCCTGACCCTTGCATTCTCATGTTATAAAAGAGATTGAGCAGATGGAACCCAATCGTGTTCCATCATGCTTAGCTCGTGAGTAATCCTTCACGAATAAGTTAGTATTGTCATCCAAATTACGCCTCACAGACGTCGTAACAGGAAGGGATGTTTTACATCCTGCAAATACACAAACAAAATAACAAAAACTCTAGACTAACATGGTACAGGGAAACACAGATGTCTAATATATTATATTATTCTCACCCTTCCTTTTCTAAACATGAAATCACATTTTTTGATAATAACTTCCCGAGCAGCTTATTGCAAGCGAGGTAAATTACTTTGGAAAATTTATTGAAT
The DNA here is from genome assembly GCA_031772225.1 of Eubasilissa splendida. NCBI lineage: Eukaryota > Metazoa > Arthropoda > Insecta > Trichoptera > Phryganeidae > Eubasilissa > Eubasilissa splendida. Next base: position 27,322,399 of record CM062859.1, read on the forward strand.
TTTTAACATGACTAATGAAGTAAATAAAATAACTGGCGTTGCTTTATTGCTGAGGTTATAGCAGCGGCGTAACTACAAAAAATGGGCCCCACTACAAAACGGAATTTTTTTTTAATTCAGATAAATACAGGAAAATAAGTATTTAAAACTTTGGTAAATCTAGTAATAATATATATTGCTTTGTCTCGTTTAATTAAGTAGGAATGTAACTATGAAACTCAGACTGCTATACCACAATTCACTGTTTTATACAAAAATAATAAATACACAGAGAGATACAATAATTACACTTAAAGCTAATATATAAAAGAGACCGCTTCTCTCATCTGCACGACTTTTAATCTTTCCAGGATCCCCAGTGTTGGATATTACAAAAACAATAATAATCCGAAAACTTCAACACCTCGGACATGTGATACAACATCCAGAGAAGTATTAACTCCTTGGGCGCCCACGTCGCAAGTTTCTGACAGAGAAAGATATGGCACGAGAACTTAAGTTGGCTATCGTGAGTATAGCGGACACCCACGTGACAGTCCGCGGCGTCTATTTCTCACGGAAAACAACCATCAAATAACGCATAATATCACCGGCGCCTCGGATCGGTATCATTAACCAAATTATTATTTCCAGTAGTGATATCGTACGGCGCCCTATAAAAATCTGTTTCAACTCAAGAACACAAGGAATTACGTCTGAAATCGAGTATAAAAATTATCATTTTTCCTCCATACAAAATTGACAGCTGAAGCTCACTTTTGCTTTGCCAGATCGCAATATCATTAAATTTGAACATTTAACACACACACTCTCATGTTGACGTCAAAATGCTGATATATTTACAGTTATCGAATTTACTAAAACTTTTAAAATTTTATTTTTTGTTTACAAAATGGCGGAGGGTGACTTATTTCATTAGTGGAGACTGCCGACTTTTTAGACATTCCCGATATACTTGTTACTGGAAAATATCTGGAACGTTCCAATTTGAGTAAGTTGTCAGCTAGATTTTGACGTACGTTAGCGATATTTCTCGTGTTTTGAGTGAGTAGATATTATTTTTTAGTTATTAATTCAAATTAATATACGAGCGTTTTACAATAAATGCAGTGAGTGCGCCGTTAGGCAGCATTGGCCATTGCCGCGGCCGGCGGCATCGTGTAAGTGCGATATGTAATCTGATCGTAGTTGTGATGTGGAGTGATAATATATTTTTCTTTTAAGCATCACATTAAACCCAATAATACTAAAAAAATGTCGTCTTTCCAAAAAACAAATGTAAAATACATAATCATGTTAGGAGAACACATTCTTATTGTGAAGTTGTAATTATTCAGAACAGACGATTATTAAGAACGTGTTCTCCTAATAATAAAGTTGTATCAATGTGTCCAAAATTTAATAAAAATGAATTGATAATTCTGTCAGATTACTCAAAGGTATTTGAGATTCCGTAAAAATAAGGTAGATGGCTCATTCAAATAATGGAACGATTAAATGTATTAATATCAAAATGGTAACATATAGGTTCGAAAATTTGTCGCTAAAAATATCGTAGCTGTAGCATAGTTGGAATAATGCACCTTTTCCGGTTTGGAAAGAGATCCAGGTTCGAATCCCGGTGGCGCGACAATAATATTTTTCGATTAAATTGATTTTATATGTATATCTTTTTAAATAATATATTTAATTCATAGTTTAAAAGCTGTACGAAATCGCGGTCGATGGTTATGGTGAAATATTTTTTTTTAGTTGTACCAACGATTTCAATTTTATGAATTTTAGCGCCAATATGGCTGTTTCATCTACAATTTTTCTGGGCAGCTAACAGATTAAATTTTGCACCTCATAATGCTGGGAAAGATTGCTCGAAAGAAGTCGGGAAATGGTTTGGCCAGTCTACTGTAGAGCGCCCGCAGTAAACAAAGCGATGTTAGCCAACGTACGAGAAGAACACGGCAATGAATATATAGGAGCTGGCTTTATTAGTTAACCCTCAGCATACCGTGATAAAAAATACCCGTACACAGCCATAATGTCATCCTGTGTTACCTCGAGGAATGTGTGATTTTTAAGCATTTTAAATGAGAAAAAAATGCCTTTACCAGTTTTAATGGCTGTAAAATAGTTTCCATCATACTTTTACTCTAATATTGAGTATTTAATATTAAATATTATTTTTTAGGAGAACACATTCTTATTGTGAAGTTGTAATTATTCAGAACAGACGGTCTGTGATATTTTAAATATGAATTAAATATATTAATTATAAAGATATACATATAAAATCAATTTTATCGAAAAATATTGTTGTTGCGCCACCGGGATTCACTCAAAGGTATTTGAGATTCTGTAAAAATAAGGTAGATGGCTCTGTCAAATGATGGAACGATCAAATGTATTGATATCAAAAAGGTAATATATAAGGTCGAAAAATTGTCGCTAAAAATAATGTCGCTGTAGCTGAGTTGGATAAAGCACCTCCCCCGGTTAGGGAAGAGATCCAGGTTCGATTCCCGGTGGCGCAACAACAATATTTTTCGATAAAATTGATTTTATATGTATATCTTTATAATTAATATATTTAATTCATATTTGAATATTATTAATGAAATAGTGATAACGCGGGTGTTAGCTCCGGCGGCAAGTACCGATCTGTGCCGAGCGGTGGACCAGTGTTACTGCATGGCCATGGAAAGGTTAACATAGCCTCGAAACAGTCAGCAATTGGGGTTATATTCATTGTGTGAGTCGCTCGGATGGAGCGAATGATGTTTAGGGTTGTGTTGTATCAAGATGATAGATCCGAGGCCATATCCTTCTAGAATTCTACCAAGTGTGCGTGTGAATATGGGTGTTGGTATCACGGCTAGAGCAGGCTACTTACAAAAGGTCGCGTTTGTTGATAAACGAAGCACAACTGAAATTACACTATTTGCTGAATTATATGTTGATGTTCAAGATTAACGAATTTCATTGGAGGCGGTGCTGAGAGACATGAAGTGATGGCCTGGAAAAGAGTGATCGGTTCTGGTGTTTTCTCGGACTGGTGCGACGTGACGTATTGTTATCTGCGCTTCTGACGATATTAGATGGACTTGAATGGCTGTCAAGTGCATAGTTACTGAGGCGCAAGCAATATATTCTTCCTTCAAAGAACATCTCTATAGTATAACATGCACGACAAATTTCTATGTCAGAGTGTCGTAGTGAAGTGCCCTTTAGATACTTTTTTTCCGCCTAAATGCCATTATATTAAGCGGAGGATCTACGGTCTGCAACCTACAGATCAGTAGCGGCACCATCACTAAATCTTTTAGATTTACTCTCCCAACGTTTCACAGAACTCTTCGATACTTTGGCCCTTTTATATATGTGTTACAATAGCGTGGCGCAATTTTTTTTACTATAAGCTGATGCGCGATTTTTTGCGACTGTTTACGGTGCGCGGGCCGAAATGCTAACAGGTTTTGTCTAGACAAAGTTCAGGGAAAAAATATAATTGCCTTTTGAAATATTTGGACACGCTTTGAATGCTGGAGCTATTTTTAAAAATCTGGACTCTTCTAACGGCGTTATCGGCCAGTCGTTTAGAGTGTGAAATTTTACAATAATGTTTATTTATTTATTTATGGTTCTATTGGTTCAATAAATAGTGCAAGCATTGCATTTTGTAGGCAATATTTTCATTGTGCAGTGAATTTTGTACGCAATAAATGGAGTAGGTAATAAATTGTGCAGACATTGCATTATTCCGCAGGCAATGATTTGTGCAGACGTTGCATTATTCCGTAGGCAATGATTTGTGCAGACATTGCATTATTCCGTAGGCAATGATTTGTGCAGACGTTGCATTCTCCGTAGGCAATGATTTGTGCAGACATTGCATTATTCCGCAGGCAATGATTTGTGCAGACGTTGCATTATACCGTAGGCAATGATTTGTGCAGACATTGCATTATTCCGTAGGCAATGATTTGTGCAGACATTGTATTATTCCGTAGACAATAAATTGTGCAGACATTGCATTATTCCGCAGGCAATGATTTGTGCAGACGTTGCATTATTCCGTAGGCAATGATTTGTGCAGACATTGCATTATTCCGTAGGCAATGATTTGTGCAGACGTTGCATTCTCCGTAGGCAATGATTTGTGCACACCTCGCAAAGTTGTGAAGGTAATGAATTGTGCAAGTATTGCATTATGTATGCGATAAATTATTGTGTAGACAATGCATTGTGCAAACCGTAGAATTATGTATACATTGAGTTGTCTATGCAATGAATTCATTGCGTGCATGATTGTGTAGGCGATGAATTATATACGCAATGGATTCACTATGTACATTGTAAGTTATGCTCCAGTAGGTACTGTCAATAAATTTCTATGCAATTGCAACTAAAGAACGAGAACACCCTTTTAATCCTTATCTATGGACTACCGGGCGGTCCTGTCAGAACGTTGGAAAGCGCAGCGTGACGGTATCGTAAAAACTTAAGATGAAGTCCTGAAACATTGAAATATTGTCGATTTAAGGAAAGGGCGAGTAAAGTGAGATTGGATTCGCATGTCACATCATTAATAATGTTTGTATTTCATGACCCATGGAGGTCCCTTCCAGCTGATAGAATTTTATTGTGACTAGATTATGGTACGCCATGTGATGATACCGCGAGTCCATCTGCCTGTTCTGATCTTCGGTTGAGGTATTCCATCAATGTTCTTGTTGAGGTGTCGTGGAAGGGAGACGCAACTCATGGTGAGATGGACGTTCGGCGGGGATACCTGATGGATGGATGACCGCGATACATCACGTGGGTATCATCACCGTGCTGATTCTGCCCATTGGTCATTATCAAATCCTTAAGCCGTCGTCATTGCTCGATTTATTATGTTAGCGTTTATTAAGCTCAGTTCAGTAATATTTGTCACATCCAAAACCTGATATCTTCACCATTTATTTTGTAACCTAGAATGTTTCACATCAAACGCTCAGAATGATTGTCTTAATTCCGCAGTCAGTTAAAATACAAGCAAGTGACGTATAACCGTCAACGAATTCAGTACAACAACTCATACAGAATACTGTTCGGATTGGCGCGTTATTGCAGCGCATCTACAATGTTTACCGACGCCGTATACATGGATTCGTTCCGCTTCTGAGATATTGAGTTGCTGGCGTAAAGCGGCGGCTGGAGATCAGCACACAACTCTCTGGTGCAAGCGGCGCTCTCGTGGAAAGCTGGTTCCCTGACCAGAGAATGACAGCGCCTGCAGAATAGCTACATAAACAATGGCCGTGACAGAAGTAGTTATATATGTATTATTTATATTTTGTGTGATACACACATACGTGTGAACTTTTTACTTTTTATTAACTTCATTTTTTTTTTTTTATTTATTAATATTTTCCTTAGTTTTCTTTTTCTTTTTCATAGCATTATATTTATTTCATAACTTTAATGTATAACATAATATATATTATCTGTATGGCGAATCGGGTTAAAAAAAAAACCTGATCACGCTGGAATAAACACATTATTATTATTATATATTATCTTTTTGTAACAAACCTTATTTTAATATGTAGCACGTTGTCCATTAAATTATATTGAATAATCTGTATGATCTTTTTTTCTCCAAAATGACAAACCGAGCCACTAGAATAGTCATTGGAAAGTTCAAAGTAACGGAGACTTGGATCATGTACGTCACAACATATTGTTTAATTAATGAATTGTGTAGGCGATGAATTAAATATGCAACGGATTGTGTAGGCGATGAATGGTATAAACGATGAATTGTGTAGGCGATGAATTGTGAGCAGTGATGAACGAATAAATCATTTTCTCAAGCTTTGCCTTTGGCGACATGGTGGTGATCTTGCTCCGTGTTATTTTGTAGAGTATTGTTATAATAATAATTGTTTCAAAAAACTTTCAACTGTATAACTATATCACATGAAAGTTACTTTGGCTCCTGAACAGACATGTCTTGGACGTAGACATTGACATTGTCAGAGAGATGAATTATATTCTTCCTTCATCAAATCCAACAACGTTTCAAAATCACACCAGCGAGTTCTCGAGGAGTGTCAGCAAAGTACGTCAACCTGCAGCAACTGTAAATATCCGACGCAGAACCAAATGTTTAGCCGGATGCATCAGACATGGCGCTGCACATGATTAGATTTATAATTATGCAACAATTGAAATGCACGATTGAATGAATTTTATTAGCTGCCATGATTGATTTGTGAATCAGATAAAATGTATCAATTGTTAATTTAGTTTTTTATTGGGATATATATGGGATCAGAAGTATCAGGTATATATTACCGTTCGGTAATCTACCCCCAAATCAGTTTGCTATTCGTGTTCGTTTATGTCGCTGTATTCACGTTGATTTACTGTGTACGGTGTAGGCATAATATTTATTTAAATGAGCAATATTTGAATATGTCCAACTATATGAATATGAACAATTACTGGATTTTTACCTACAAAGGCACTGTTATTAATCAAATATCGGATATCTCATAGAGACAAAGCTATTTTTTTTTAATTATAATTAACGGTATCTCGTCACACAAAACTGCTTGGACCATTTTTAAAGAGTTCCTTATTTGTGTAATGGTATTTGTGAATACGCTACTTAATCTCCCAACAAGAAGGCAAGACTGTTTCTAATGAGTCTCATCTGAAGCAAGACCATGAAATGGTGACAAAACGCATTAAAACGGAACTTCTGATGAACAATAGACGATTGAAGAAGTCACAAACCTCAGAAGGAAGTCGATGATTTTACAACGATTTTGTATGATTTAATATTTAATATGGTTCTTTTTTAGTTTCCTCTTCACGAGATTCGTAAATTTAATGTGTATTTTATTTTATTTTGAGAATCATGATCTTCGTGAACTCTCTGATCTTAATGTGGCTTATATACTTGCTTTGCTCATCTATGTCACATTGATTCGGTGAAGTAAGTATTGTTTTAACTACTACTTAATTCTGAAATCTTCTTCTTCTCCATTCATTGAATATTACCTATCATCATTTTATTTAATTTTAATTTTAATTTAACCCGGGTTTATGTTCTAAAGGGTGTCCAGCGGAAAATTTTCAAGTTAATTATTAATTAATAAAAACAAATTAAATATTATTCTTATATTTTATTTATACAAAATAGACTTTAACGATGCGGATTGATTTTATAAACAATATTGTCTAAATGCCGTCCATTTCTCTAAAGACACTCTTGCAATCGGACTCTTAAATTTGCGAACACCCGAGAGCAAAGCGTTGATTCAATGGCAGCAATTACACGGCGGGTATTTTCTTCTAGGAATGTTTCTGTAAACCCTCGACTTAAGGTATCCCCACGAATAAGTCGCATGGTGTAAGGTCCGATGACCGAGGTACCCAGGGTCTCCATACTTGCTGATTAATTCATTGGTAAAAATTCCCCTCAGCTTCTCCATTCAAACTCTAGCTGTGTGTGGAGTGGCCCCGTCTTGCTGAAGTTATGTTCTATTGTTGAACCCTGGAAACAGCTGCAGTTGCAGTACCAAAAACTAGTCGATTATTTGGCAATACACGTCAGCAGTGACTGTCTCTCGCTGGTTAAAAAAATAACGGCCAATTGTCCATCGGGTAGAAATTGCACACCATATTGTGGTTTTTAGACAATGCAAACGTTTTTTGATGGCGTTCCATTTGGTTGTCGGGGCACCAGTATTTCATGTTCTGTTTATTAACATAACATAGCCATCGATATGAAAATGTGTTTCCAAGCGTTCGTGCTGTTCCGAAACGTTCCAGCATCGTTCTCACTAAGATTTCACATAAAGAATAGTCACTTTCGTTGAGAAACTGTAAGATTTACAGTTTGTAAGTGTGAAACTGTAGCTTCTTTTTCAAAATAACGTGCACTGTTGATTTTTTTATTCCAGTACAGGCTGCCATCTTCCTTATCGATTTACGCTGATTGCGATTGAGCCACATGTTCTGGCGTCGCTGCTGACGTTGATGGTCCCGGAGAAGTTTAATTAACCATTGCCCCCTCTTGTCTAAATTTTTGAACCCAACACCGGATAAGTTGCGTGCTCGGCCCATCACTTACTCGTCGAATATTAAAGTGAGTACAAAAAGCGTAACGCGCACGATCCAATGAATCACCGCACTTTAAATATTTCTCAACCTCGAACACGCGGTGCGCTCCTGACTCATTGCGACTGGCAAATCCGCAAATCGAGTGCGACGAACAATTCCCCTCTCACTTACCTCACCCTGATGGCTAACGTGCAATTACAATTTAATCTTGAAATTTTTCTGCTGGGAACCCTATATTTGCTACGTGAGTACATGTTTTATTATATCTTATTCTGAAATATCAAATATAATTTAAGCGTTGAAAATTGAAGGACTAGAAGGAACATCGAGACTCTAGCCTATTAGGAACGATGTCAATATGGAAGGAACATCAAACTCTTTCGGGGTTTTGTTATGGTATGGGTGTCCTGTTGGGAAATACTTACGAGCTTGTCAGCGAAGGTGAACTGAATGGACAACCATCCGGGTCGCCTTTAAGTGTATTTCTGCTGAACCTGAAAGTTCTTTGTTATTGTTATTATTTTTGTTCTAAAGCCTACAACCTAAACCTGTACAATTTTTGTAAGTTGTATATTGTCAAGTTACAAATCGGAAGTTATAAAAAAGATGTTTGTCAGTAATATAGAAACCACTTTGTTATTTTTAGTTTAAAGTCGTTAATCACTTTAGATCCTATATGGTCTAGTGGAAATTTATTAAATATACGCGGTGCACAAAACAAGACAGTTCGTTGACCAAATTTGGTATCCATTTTTGGCACTAAAAAGTTTTGCTCCTAGTTTCCTTCGAATCGGATCGAGGATGTGGAAGTTACATTTTTTTTAACAAATAGTCTTAGGATTAATCTGGTATAAGTCGTTTAATATCCAAAACTTGAAAGGATCTAAAAAGTTATCTTCCAAATGGCCTTTTGTTTATCACTCTGATGACCCATTTCTGAGCCTTAATTAGATAATCAATTAGAGTAAGAGCTACATCGTCCAATGCGCATATTGCGTAACTGATGCGACGGACAAAGTGAATAGTATACAATGTAATATTCATGAAGCTGTGTAAAATTTCTGTATTGTCCTTTTCCCGAGAAGAGGTGGGTTAAATTAATATTCAGTTTTATTACGATGTCTATGTCACTATTAAAAATAAAATAGTTTACGGGGGACAGTGAATAGTTATTGGCCGGTGGCCTTGCCGTGTTTCATTGCATAAAGACTGTAAGGATGCACATATATTAAAGTTATTAGGAGAACACATTCTCATTGTGAAGTTGTAATTATTCAGAACATAGGTCTGTGATATTTTAAATATTAATTAAATATATTAATTAGAAAGATATACATATAAAATCAAAATTTATCGAAAAATATTGTTGTTGCGCCACCGGGATTCGAACCTGTATCTCTTTCCTAACCGGGGAAGGTGCATTATCCAACTATGCTACAGCGACAATATTTTTAGCGACAATTTTCGAACCTTTTTGATATATACGAGTATACATTTAATCGTTCCATTATTTGAAAGAGCCATCTACCTTATTTTTACAGAAACTCAAATACCTTTGAGTAAGCTGATAGCAGACGCCAGAGTTATCACTTCATTTTTATTAAATTTTGGACACATTGATACAACTTTATTATTAGGAGAACATATTCTTATTGTGAAGTTGTAATTATTAAGAACATAGGTCTGTGGTATTTTAAATATGAATCAAATATATTAATTAGAAAGATATACATATAAAATCAATTTTATCGAAAAATATTGTTGTTGCGCCACCGGAATTCGAACCTGGATCTCTTTCCTAACCGGGGAAGATGCATTATCCAACTATGCTACAGCGAAAATTTTTAAACCTATATGTTACCTTTTTGATATTAATACGTTTAATCGTACCATTATTTGAAAGAGCCATATAATAATGCACCTTCCCCGGTTAGGAAAGAGATCCAGGTTCGAATCCCGGTGGCGCAACAACAATATTTTTCGATAAAATTGATTTTACATGTGTATCTTTCTAATTAATATATTTATTATATTAAAGTTTCCTAATACACAGCTAAAACTAGTCAGCTTGGACTTGACACTCGGACTCGGATTTCTTCATCGCCACACTGTATGGAGAACGAGAAACACATTTTACAATTAATTATTATAATCTGTCAGTCTAGCCAACCGTTTAAAATGCGTGGGAACGACGCATCATTTCAGTTTCTGTTCGGGTTTCGTTCTTAACCTTGAAAATATATTTGCGTAATCATGATTCCTCGTAAGTGCCCGATGAATATAGCGTGATGAAATTGAGAAGCTAACATTCGTTTCGTGTTTTGTCTTGTATAACTTATTAGTACTATCATTAATTAGTTATTAATTATTAATTAATTAATTTTAATTCATTTAATATTTTTTACAATTAGTACTATCATCGTTTTATTTATTTTTTATTATTGACATTTTATAATTTCGTGATTGAAGAATGAAGAAATAAGGAAAGAATGTAAAGCTGATGTTAGTATAGTGAGTAAGATTAAGAACGGATCACTTAGGTGGTTTGGTCATATGGAACGGAGAGAATGGTAAGAAAGACATATGACGCAAGTGTTGATGGCACCAGAAACAGAGGACGTCCGCGGAAGATTTGGCACGACCAGGTAAACCAGTTAATGGAGGATGGTTCTGTTAGAAGCCTCAACAATCGGCGAGCTTGTGCGAGAAGATGTATGAATATGTGGATGAGGCGAGAATTGTGTGTCAGAACAAAAGAGTCTGGCGCTCTATCCTCTCTGCCTACGATGGTAAGTAAGTAAGTATAATTTCGTTTGTTGGAAACTGTTATTTTGTGTCGATGAGTACTTTTTCTCCACAGCCATTATTACTGCCGATGACCCTTGAACGCACCTCATACTTACCAGTGTGTAAACCGGTGCTCCTGACAGCCGCAAAAACATGACCCGTACCGATGCCGGGTGTCAATAACATGCGCTCGCAGTCGTTCAGTAGGCCGGCTTCTGAACGCCACACAACTGCCTTTCAGTTACGATCTTCCAGCAAACGCTCCTCTATGTAGATTTTTTATTATACATTTTTGTACTTCAATAGGTAGGCCTGATATAAAATTTTGAATATGTGTGTTCAGAAAACAAACGCGAAACTGCCACTGGAATGGATAGTTTTTTCGGTTCGTACGGACTTATTTTCGACGGCGATACACATTTTGTATAATATATTTTCAGATTATCGGTTGTGAGAAAGTTTTCTGTGGCTGGCCACCACCAGACGGCAAAGAAAGCGACATCGGCGCCTACCAGCCCAGTTTCACAAAGGTTTGAGTATTTTGAATTTGCATAGATTGAATGACTGTATTCATCATTACATATAGAAAACCCAGAACTAGCTATCGAACTATTTGCGGCTACAATTTCTAAACTGTAACTCTGCTCAATCAACAATAAACTCGTGTCCATCGTAAGTAGTTTATCTTCTTCAACCTGTTCTGGCAACACAATTCATCTCCGCAATCATTATCAAACGAACACGTGAACGCAGGGTGAAACATATATGGGGTATCCATCTAAAATACATTTTCCTTAAACTGGTGACGTAATTCATATGTTATAATGACACCACAACCAAAACTCGGCGCCATCTGCTTCAATTTGCCGCATTCCTGACGGTTTCTTGAAGTCAGCCATTGAATCAAATGAGCTAAAGCTTCTGAGTTACCAAATTTTGATCATGACATTATTTTTACTCTAAAGAACGTCGTTGCCCCAGGTAAGAGATCTGTGTAGAAATGCAAGATCAAACAACTCCATGCACTCCAAACTTTACAATTATGAGATGCTACTTTATAGATAATTGTTTAATTTTTATATTTCTTCATAATACACAAAATATTGTTACCGTAAGTATTAAATTATCTTCAGGATATCAAAGAATGCTAAAAACAAAATTGATTTTCTTCATTACACGACGGCCGCCCCTAGCTCCTTTCTACAGGGTGGATCAAAAAAAGTGAGAACATCTCATAAAATATGTTAATTATAATTCTTAATGTATTTTTTTGCACAATATTTAGCTAATCAGAAATCATGTTCAATGTATCTCTCTTGTTTCTCAGCGACTTTTTCCAAGCGCCTACGTCACTCGTTTATACTTCTGTCAGTGAAGCGCTGCCCTAGACTTCTCCATTCCTCAATTATTGCCAACTTGAGCTGATCAACTGTGGTCAATTTTCGTCGAAGGTAGACTGTTTCTCGTAAAACACCCCATATTGCATAACCTACTGGGTTTAAATCTGGACTGTTCGGTGGCCACACGCCTGGCTCGATGATATTAACATTCTCACGACGAAGAAAGTTGATTGTATTTCTGGCTGTGTGAGATGGGGCTCCGTCCTGCTGTAATGTCCAGTTATGGCGACCACATGTCGCTTGAATTACAGGCATCAAACCTTGTCTGAGAACATGTTCACAATAACGTTCACCGCTTACTCGGGCGCCTGGTACAACGAACACAGCACTAGTCTTCCCCATTCGAGACACACCAACTGATTATAATTATATCATTTTTAATTTTTTTTCGTATCTAGTTGCTGCTGTATGTGAGACGTGTGTATACAAAATATGTTGGCCACAAGTGTTCAATTATTATAAGAATTATTAACGAGAACACATTCTTATTGTGAAGTTGTAATTATTCAAAACAGACGGTCTGTGATATTTTAAATATTAATTTAATGTATTAATTATAAATATATCCATATAAAATCAATTTTGTTTTTGCGCTACCGTGATTCGAACCTGGATCTCTATTTCCAAATTGTCATGAAAAATACTGGCGCCATAACACAATTGTTAGTGTACTTCCCCGGATTGGAAATAGATATCCAGGTACGAATCCCGGTGGCTCAACAACAATATTTTTCTATAAAATTGATTTTATATGTATATATTTATAACTAATACATTAAATTAGTATTTATTATAAGAATTTCGTAAACAAAATCTCCTTCTTTTACCGCAATTTTTTTTTTCAAATGTATTATATAGTTTAAATATGAATTAAATATATTAATTAGAAAGACACACATGTAAAATCAATTTTATCGAAAAATATTGTTGCGCCACAGGGATTTGATCCTGGATCTCATTCCAACTATGCTACATCGACGATATTTTTAGCGACAATTTTTTGAACCTTTTTGATATAAATACTTTTAATCGTTCCATTATTATGAACTTTAACGTCCTGTGATCCATTTGGTTCTTGATTATATCTACACCCCATTGTTGCCCGACATGATCTCCGAGCGGAAGCTGGACACCACCATGATGCAATAGTAGGAGATCACTGAAATAAATAAATTCAAGTTACAACAACTTATCAACGTAAAGATTAGTAGCATTGAGGTTCTACAACTTTTGCTGAACCGAGAAGCGACGGCGCGTATGAGCCTTTCGGATTAGAACATACTATAAAACACATGCTCATTAGCAAACAGAACACATATTAATATTAAAATATGAATTGAATATATTAATTAGAAAGATATGCATATAAAATCAATTTATCGAAAAATATTGTTGTTGCGCCACCGGTATTCGAACCTGGATCTCTTTCCAAACCGGGGAAGGTGCATTATCCAACTATGCTATAGCGGCAATATTTTTAGCTACAAATTTTCGAACCTTTTTGATATTAATATATTTAATCGATTAAATGTATTAATATCCTCCTCTCAATAGTTTCTCCTCATGTTTATAGATGTTTGGATTTGTTTATCAAATGATATTAAATAATATTAAAATTTAAAGCCAGCCATCCATAGAACCCAATTAACCAATATTTACCACTTCAATATTAGCAAAATTACTATGTGGCCTCATTTTATATAAATAATTTGACAAAATTCTTTGTTCAAACCAGTTTCGATACCTATAAAAATACAAGTATAGATAAAAACAAAACTATAAAGTGGTGAATAAGTAAGAACTAATATCAAAATAAATTAAAAATGATTTGGTTATTTATAATATTTAGTTTGCTATTAGCACTTTTTCTTATTTCTAAAATTTCAATTTTTTCTAACTGTAAACCCCTAGTATTTGTATGTATAATTTATAAACCCTTGTTTAATATCAAAATAATTGTTTGTTTCAAAAAGGTGATTGGAAAATTCTGAATAGTTGTTGCTATTTAGGTTTTTTTTGGCACATTCCAAGCATTGTATTGAATTGTCCCGGCTGTTAAATGTTACCGTTGATAAGACTGTTACTAGCGAGAACACTGGGATAGATGAAATCTTTCTGAATCCTTAGTTTACGAATACGAATGGTCAGATGCTATGTGCTCTCGATATTATTTTATGAAATAGAAGTACGGAGAAATAATAAGGCGACATGAATTATTTGAGATGTGGATGTACAGAGAATTCTAAAAATATGTTGCTTATGGATAGTTACGAATGAAAATGTGATTAGGATAAATAAAAAGTGTTTAAAGCGTTATCTCATAATGCAGGGGAAGATTGCTGGAAGTCGGGACCCTGAAAGAAGGAGAACATCATAGCTGAATAACCTGAGACAATGGTTTGGCCAGTCGTGATTGCTTGGTGCTAGTGAATTCTATATTGACTCCCTCGAATTGTTCGAACGGTGTTCTTACGTATCAACTTTGAATTATACATACCTATCTGATTAATTATTATTTTTTATTCCACTTAAATACATTCTTGAAAAAACTGAATCGTGTTTACATAAACATGATTGAACATTGAATTGAACAAACGTAAACATTACGAACATAATACATATGACAGTGCGACACGAAGTGACAGATGTTCAATATACTTGCTGTTTGGGACATATATTTATTTGTGTAAATACATATTTATTTTTAACATGTTTATACGTGAATCGAAAGAATTTACAATATTATACATTTGAGACTTCGCGTCTATAGAATGTCGGCACCCGGCGTCGTCTAAATGAACCTAAGAAAAATTAGTGAATTAAAACACACAGTCCAGATTTTGGAGGTGCCAGCAGAATCCGGATTATGGTGAGTGCCAAACTCCTTCCGTATCTGAATTCTTCCGGCATCTATGCTTATACCGCAACACTTGCCATTTAGAAAAAGCTACTGTATGTTTTGTCTTACTCATAATAAAGACAATGTATATGATATGTATAAATTATCGTACTGTTATTGAATATATAAAAGAGAAAACATTTAAGTAATCCTAACCTAGAGATATTAAAAATATAGTCGCAACTCTTAATTTTTTCTTACTTACTAGCAATGAAACTTACATACCTAAAAACAAATCATGTACAGATCCAATAGCGATAGCGGTGAAGTGTAATCATATTATACAATAGAATACTCTCATTGACGTGTCTGAAATATACTGGATGATTTCTTAGATGATACCACTTTTGTTAGACTGTTCCAGTCGTTCATTCCAATTGCATACCACCATTATGGCCTCAATGGGACTGCAGTAACTTAGTGTAGGGTTAAACTTCTACATCTGTAAATGTTTACTTTAAATGTGTTAGGTAATTTCCTCTTTCTGCCTCGGCTTCATGTTCAGGGGGGAGGCATCTAGCCTGACTGGTTCTCTTTTAAATACTGACAAGTCAAATGGTTATGAAATGAAAGAATACTTTTATATAAAAAAAATTATAATCTATATTTTAAGATGGTTGCATGTGTTAAAAGTGGAAACTGATCAATTTACTTATAAATAAGGCTATTCAACAATAATTACAATTAAATGAACGTGAAATATTTGTGTTCATCATGGCAGCATTAATTTCTCTGCCAAATTGTCTACATTGACGCTTGTCTGATTTTCATTATTCAGGTCCCTCACGTAAGGGATTATTACCTCTTAGGATAGTCCTGAATCTTGGACGTGAAATGTGGTCAGCTCCTCGTGGTGCCAGCATAAGGTGACGGAGTTCAGACTTGTAAGACGATGGCGAGATGATGCCCAATTATCCAGGCAAACCGGGACTCTGGACGCGATATTCTGATGCTATAGCGACAGTCTGTTCTCGCTACACCGATTATATTCATCAACTTTTTGATACTTTCTCAATTACGATTAAACCCAGAGAACATCACAGTCTAAGCTTAAATACAAGGCGCACAGTTTAAAAAATCTCGCCTCAGACGGAACCACTTCTCACGGCGGAGAATATCAGAGGACCACTCGCCTATGGTGATGTATACCTCAAGGTGCACTTTGCGGACGTGACTTTAGTAACGTTTGCCGGATTACCGCCGCTGTATTCGCCACTGTACCCAAGCTGCGTCGGCCCACCTGCGTCCAACAATATCGAGTTTTTATGACCGTCCGTCCCTTACTTTGACTAAGTGCTTTTGTAGCCTTGACCAAAATATTGTTTTGGGTAATTTTGCATTTTAAATGTGTTTGTAAAAATATGAATAATGCTACAAATATTTCCTTCTAACTAATCTTTTATTAAATATTGCCAAATATTTTGAGATACAAATAAATGTTATTGGACGAGATTCAAATTAGCTATTTATAAAAATATTAAAAAAACACTCAAAAACTGACCTAAGACAGTCACTTTTACGGGATTGAATCTCAGCGCTTACGCCGAAACATATTGTCAACATTTTGAGTATATTTTTTACGGCGGGTAGACAAAGGATACCAGGTATGCGTCCATGTATTTGTTTTGACATATTTTTTGTCTGGCGGCTCCTAGACAATAGACTCCTCTTTGAGGGGCGCTACGCCTACCTGTAAATTTATGACTCTACCTGGTCGGGTTTTCAATATTGTTGTTGCTAATTATAAATAGCAAAAGGCAGTTCCCACACAGCTAGCAGCGGGTCGGTCATGGGGCAGTTATTATTTATATTTTTGACAATTATATTCTGACAATAACAAACAATTTACTGACCGGAATTCACAGAACACAATCAATATTATATCTATTTTGAATATAAATTGTCTATTGTTGTACTAATTTTTTTAAATTATGTCAATTACATTTGCTTCTGCTTATAACATTGTTGATTGCGTTTCATATAAAGAAGATGTAATTTTTTTTATAATAAGTATTTCCAGTTTGTTTAAATTATTTTCATCTGGTTGATATATAAAAAATATATTTTAATTGTTTATAACCACTGTTACACACCAGCAGGAAGAAACAATCGTCAACCGACGAAAAGATCACATGCTCAGTGGATGTTTATATTTTGGCTGTGTAGGGCATCTGTTGATGCGTGAGAATACGTATTTATATCATTCGTAATATTTTTAAATTTTTAACTCTGATTTTTACATTTAAATGATCATATTTAAAATGAAATATCTATAAAAATCTCCCACAAAACGGTTAAAAAACCGAAAACTTGAGATGGGTCTAAAATGACCCACAGTAACCGGGCAGTAAGTGTTAATAAATTCAGTGCAAATATTGTAGTAATTAGTTTTTGTTTTTATAATCTGCCGCCTGTCATTCGCATGTATACTCTGCGATATAAATTAACATGTGTGTATGCGGATAAATTTTGGGGCATCGACGACTCTCATATATCCATTCATTCATAATCGCTAAACCTAATACTTGCTTAACTAATATCATTTCACATGGTGGCGATCTATACTTACCCAAAAATCTACTGTAGATACAGAAAGGTGCATTTTTGTTAGATAGGGGAAGAGAAAATAAAAATGAATGTATAAAAACTAAACAAGACTTACACGATCCTATTAGGGACGACACTAATACACTTAATCCAATATCGAACCGTCCGACTGCCATCATTAAAATCATCAAGATAATAAAACAAATTGCGAGCAAGCCAACGTAGACCAGCTGGATTGTCATCCACACGTTCAACAAGTGCTCACATTTCTGAAATAATAAATCAAATAGTTAAAATCATAAAAATAAAACAAAAATCACGAATCTATTGCCGCCACCATTCACGTCCTCCAGAGATAGCAAAACAAAGCTGACAATAAAGACGTAGAGTATTTTTTAGAGTTTCATCATAAATGAAACATTGTTATAACTCTACTCGAGTTTATTAGCACTACTCGAGTTTCCAGTGAAACAGTAGCTCTCATCGACAGGTGAAGTATTAAACCGACTGCATATAAATGTATGAGACAAGGCTTAGGTGGTAGACATACAAGTACAGTGGTGCCTCTCGTAACGAGCATAATTCGTTCCAGAATCTTACTCTTAATGTGAAACGCTCGTTAAGCGAATACTCAATTTTGTTATTTGTAACGTTTATTAAAAGAAAATTACTTATTATTATTTATGAATTTATGACAATAACTAATTCTGTTTTACTAGAAAGTTATCTAGAGACATTTGTTATTTTGCCGACGCTTCAAAATTTGGTGAAAATGTGACAGAATTATCATTGAATAAATTTGTAGGGCGCATAGCCATCGCCCTATTAGGGGATGATGCTTCTCAATATATGACGCAACAGTTTCCCATTTCTCTTATTACGCCAGAAGATTGTTACTTTGCTACCTCTTCCGCTGACACACTGTTCACAGCAACTTTTTGCTGTGAAACACGATTCAAGTCTATAAGCTCTTGGCTGTGCTCTTCTACAAGCCCATCGGTGTCATTATTATTCACTTCCAGTCCCATGATATTGGCCAAAGATACAATCTACCGACTCCACAGGTGCTGTCTCAAACCGCTCAAAGTCACATTCGACAATGCTCTCTGGCCAAAGCTTCTTCCAAGCAGAAATGAGGGTCATCTCGATGTGGAAGTGATCTTTCCAAAACTCTCTAAGGGTGAGTTCGGTCCCTTCAGTCATCTCAAAACAACGCTCGAAGAGTGTTTTAGTGTAGAGTTTCTTAAAGTTAGAAATAACCTGCTGGTCCATAGGCTGGAGTAACGGAGTTTTGTTGGGAGGCAAAAGCGCGTCACTCGTTGAAAATGTCGCTCGTTAAGGGAGCCGTTTTTTTTAACCCTTCCCAAACCATGCAGTAACACGGGTCTACCATCACAATTAAACTGTAATATTTTAGTAAATACAAGCAATATAAAATTCAAATTTTAGATAATCCTTAAGAAAATATTAGCGCTTAGGAATAACTAGTGAAAAACCAATTATTAAAAGGGAATCGCACAAAAACAACTAATTTTTCCATTCAATCAGTTGTAAAGTTAATACGTTGGTAAAAATACAATTTGTGATATAAAAGACAGAGATCGCACACTATTTTCACAGTAAAAAGAACAAGAAACATACAAATATAATTTTCTCTTTCTCACTTATTAAATGACGAGAGATAAGAAGGAAGGACACATTGTATAGGACTTAATGAATGCTCTAAATTATGTTATTAACCATTTTTTCAAAATTGAATGCTCAATATATATAGTAAATTCTTGCTATTAAAGCCATTCACCTAATAAAAACATTTTTTCTAACTGTTATTTACGGTAACACGAGTTGACAGCATGGCTGCGTTCGGGTATTTTATATCATGGTATGGTAAAGGTTGTTTTGATCGTTATGCAAATTGCTCGATATGAGAGGTTTCACTGTAAGTATCGACAGATGTATCTCGATACTCGAGTAGTGCTAATAAACTCAAGTAGAGTAATAACATTGTTTCATTCGCGTGTTGTATTTCGGCTACTCACTTGATATTTATTTAATACGAATAGAGTGTTAACGTTAACCTAGACAAATGATGTATGTAGTACAAAAGGCCCGAAGTGGCGGTAGATGATCACTGTGTTTTGGATGTCGGTTGTAAGAAGTTCTTCTTAAATTAATTAATTATCTTGCTTCGACACTACGCTGGTGTTAGTTATATAATTCGGGTACCTAGAATTAGTCTCAAACTGTATGTAACTTAGCTTAAATAAATTCAGTGCAACGTAAGTAACTTTTATTCATATAACCTGCACCTGTCACATATTCACAAGTTTCAGACACACAATGCACTCCACGATACAAAAGAACATGAGGGTATTGGTTTAAATCCTCACACATACAATTTCCCAAATTGGTGACCCCGCACGTGCAAAAATACATTGCTGATTTTGTTATCCCGAATAAACCAGAACACTTCCATCCGATCACTGAGATCTCCAACCCTATTTTTCACCAAAATTTACAACACTAATGGATAATACATGTATTCACAAATTACAATTCTTACTTACTTATTTACTTACCATCACGCCGTTTCTATCAAATAAACTACAATACATTCTATAATAAATTCTACAATAAACAGCATACAATCAAATCGCTCATTTTTGCTCCTACATTCATACATTCCAGTTCTTTCACACATTTATCCATATACAAGTTGAACAGCAATGGAGACATTATACAACCCTGCTCGACATCCTTTGTAATGTCAAACCACGGTAAGCAATGCTAAGCAACCATTTTCTAAGAGATTACATTTTAACATATAATTCATTCCTTTCTTCCTTCCTAGTGAACTTCACACACAACATACAACCATGAGTACTAATTATACCCACAATTTGTTTTATGAACTTTCTTATGGAATAACAGAATGTAGGAAGGGTGGAAGGAATTTAGGAGGGACAGGATTAGGGAACAAGGGGACTGAAGAACCAACCAGAACCAGGAAACACGTTCCATCTGCGAAATGTTTCTTTAGGTAACTGAGTTCAGGACACGTACTCCGTTGTTCCGCACAAAATACTTTGAAACATACACTTCGGTGATAGCGCGAAGTGTCATGAAACAAGCACCATGTATAAATAGCAAAATATACAGGTTTCGGCACGCGTAGCGAGAAACCGAAACACACATAAACAAAACACCATCAGCCCCATACAGCAGAACGAATTATAACACAATTTTTACAGCCTACCGTACCACTGGTAAACGATTACTGTCAGTTCAAAGTTTCAACTTCAACTCATTCAAAACCACAGAGAACACCACAGAAAAAGGTCGTATTCAGAGTTCAGAGGGAGGGGATAGTGGATAGGTAATGGACAGTTACTATTATATCTAAGCGATCAGGATAGCGATCGGCAATCTGTGAATCATAATGATCGAACACTTGTAATAAAAAGCGGTCAAAACAAGTTTATCAGCTTACATTCGAAGAACCGACCATCAGAAGCAAACCCAATATGGTGTGGAGAATTCCGAGCACAGCATAGGCAACCCAAAAGCCGATAATTAGGGTTTTGTTATCCGTAATGATCATCCCCATGCCAAAGGCTATGTAGATAATGCCAGTAACCTGAAATATAACCATGATTAAAATATTTGGTATAATATTAATTTCCAAAATGTTTATTTTTATCTAGTTTTTTTTTTTTTTTTGTCCTGGCTACTTTGATAGACTGCCGTTTCAATTAAATCAGCCAGTTTTTTTGAGCGGTTGTGGCATTAAGATTTGACAGATATATAAAAAAAAACGTAAATTGGACGGCCGGTTAATTGGGACATCCGCTTATTTGGGCCAAACATCAAGGAACAGAAACCAAACCAAGGGACTAATAGTAATTTACATCGCTTAATTGGGACGACATTCCTCGTAATTGGGACAGTAAATTTAAGATAACAATACACATGTTTAAAATTCATTAAATTTTAAACATGTGTATTGTATTTTAAACATGTTTAAAAATGTATCTTTTGCGAGATATACAGTTTGTCGTTGACAGTTGGCGAGCTATAAAAACCAACACCATATAAAATCTTTAAACCTTTAGATATTTCCGTAATTTTGAGCAATGAGGGAAATGAGGACATGTTAGAAGTTCTATTGTTAATTATCAAGATTTTTCGAAAATAGATAACAATTGACCATGTTAAGATGAAAATAAGAAATGAGGATGCAATTGTTGACGCATTAACCTTTACCATACCATGATATTAAATACCCCGACGCAGCCACGCTATCAACTCGTGTTACCGTAAATAACAGTTAGAAAAAATATTTTTATTAGCTTAAATGGATTTAATAGCACGAATTTATTCTAAATATTAAACATTTAAATTTGAAAAATGATTAGTTACATAATTTAGAGCATTCGTTAAGTCCTATATAATCTCTCTTCGTTTAATTAGTGATAAAGAAACAATTATATATGTATGTGTGTTATTCTTTTCACTATGAAAATAGTGTGTAATCTCAGTCTTTCATATGACAAATGGTATTTTTACCAACGGACTGAATGAAAAAAATAATTGTTTTTGTTTGATTCCCTTTTCATAATTGGTTTTTCACTAGTTATTCCTAAGCGCTAATATTTTTTTATGATTATCTACAATATGAATTTTATGTTGCATGTATTTACCGAAATATTACAAGGTTAATTATGACGGTGGACCTGTGTTACTGCACGGTTTGGGAAGGGTTAAATCGAAACATCAAAAATTAGATGAAGAAGACGTTGATGATTAATATGCAACTGTGCCTGTGAGTAACCAGGAGAAAAAATATATATAGCCGGGTTACAGCGTTATTTTATGCAGGAAGGCAATGAAGGGAGCCCTCCGTATTTTAAATAAAAATATTCATTTGATTTTAAGCTCGCTTCGGTTAATTGAGAAAACCGCGTAACTGGTCCCGGAGTATCCCAATTAAGCGGAATCGACTATATTAGTGTAGGTATTATATTGTGATTAAGTTGGAATGTTGGACAGTGATGTTTCTGGCTGATCTCTACCCAATTGAATCATACATCGTCATATATAAGGTCGTTAATATCATGCTATGTAAATAGTAGTTATTGAAGTACGAAATCAACTCCTGCGAAGAAAAAAAGGACTAAAAGAAAGAAGTGAACCTTTATACGTCATTATGGGAGTGTAATGACGAAGCAGTTGCAGTAAAGCATTTTGTAAACAATGATACGTTGAAATATGAATTAAATATATTAATTATAAAGATATACATATAAAATCAATTTTATCGAAAAATATTGTTGTTGCGCTACCGGGATTCGAACCTGGATCTCTTCTATGTTCTCCTAAAAAAAAAAAAAAAGTTGTATCAATGTGTCCAAAATTTAATTAAAAATGAATTGATAATTCTGGCGTCTACTATCAGATTCACTCAAAGGTATTTGAGATTCTGTAAAAATAAGGTAGATGGCTCTGTCAAATGATGGAACGATTAAATGTATTGAATTCAAAAAAGGTAACATATAGGGTCGAAAAATTGTCGCTAAAAATAATGCCGCTGTAGCTTAGTACCTCCCCCGGTTAGGGAAGAGATCCAGGTTCGAATCCCGGTAGCGCAACAACAATATTTTTCGATAAAATTGATTTTATATGTATATCTTTATAATTAATATTTAATGATACGTTGATTGAAAAAGAACATAAATGGCACTAAGCTGGAGATATATTTAGGGGCTAGGTCGGTGGTGGAATGAAAGAGTGAGTGATTGGCGTGTTGGTGAAATAAAATAATGCAAAAGGTGCGCGGGCCGGCAAGACCGCCGTTGCGAAGCGATGAAACGGGAGAGGGGTCGACGGTGAAGGAATCGGGCCAGACCTGTAGCGGCAGCCGGCAGCGACATGTCGCTAGCGTCCATGCCGGCTGAGATGGCGGTGAATTTGAAATCTGATCCTTATATATATTTAAAAAATAAATGTATTCCGGCGGTGGGCCAATAATCAGTCAGCATGTTCTATGTCAAAATTAGCTGCACAATATCTTTCAGCGTCTGCTAGCAGTGTATATTCAGAACAGCTATTCTCAGAAGCTGGAGATATATGAGGAGAAAAGATCTATGTTATTTTTACACACCATAACTTGCCGCTCCATAATTGTAATAATAATGAAGATTCTATCTGATAATGTTTATTGTTTATTCATATTTGCATTATCACTAATATTACGAAAAAAAAAATTTACGTTTCTGAAATATAAATAAATCATTTTTTTAAATACAAATTAAAATAGAAAAATATTGTTGTTGTTATGCATCAACCGATTATGCTATACAAACACAGTGCATCGACGACAAATTTTCGAACTTACATGTTACACTTTTCAAATTGACGCATCATCTATCGTTCCATTATTTGAAAGCCATCTTCTTTATTTTTACGGAATCTCAAATACCTTTGAGTGATCCGATATGAGACGCCAGAATTAATAATTGATTTTTATTAAATTTTGGACACATTGATACAACTTATTATTTTAAGGAGAATACATAATTTTTGTGACAATTGCAATAATTAATTCCTACATATTGCATAATCTTCTGGGTTTAAATCTGGGCTGTTCGGTGGCCACACGCCTGGCTCGATGAAATTAACATTCTCACGACGAAGAAAGTTGATTGTATTTCTAGCTGTGTGAGATAGTACTCCGTCCTGCTGTAATGTCCAGTTATGCTGTGGTGTCTAGCTATACTCCAGGATTTGTTTCAAAACTCTTTGATCATTTTCCTAGCATCCCAACGTTTTTAAATTTGCAAATTTTTGATCAGAATACGGTCTTCTGCGGTGATTTTTGTCATTATGTGCAACAATTTGGAAAAATTACTAAAAATAATGGAAAAATTAATAATCAAAGATGGTGACCATAAATTATCGCAATAAAACGTAATATAGGTAAGTAAGTATATTTAGGTATTGTTGATATAGTCAAACTAATTTTGATGTAATTATATCACATTTTACGGAATGTTCTTTTTTTGGGCCACTTTTGTTTGTGTAGTTGCCAAACATTCGTTACGAGCCAACTGATAATGCCTATACTAAGAAACAACAGCTTCTTCGATGCGCACTGTACGACATGTCTGCGGGTGCGTATTATCAATTGAGTATGCGTGTTGCGAAAACGATTCACGATTATTCGAATTACATGCTCGGATGGACGATTGTGTCGATCGTAAAATTGACGTAGCGCAAAATTTTCGAAAAAAATTTGCAAGCGTTGTTCTGGCGTAAGTCTATTCATGGTGAAGTGGTAAACCAAACTGAGCACAAATCAGCTGTCGCTGGAAAGTGTTGCTAATTCGAAAAACACCATTTTTTAAATATCAAGACAGTGGCGGGAGCGGTAATCGCATGGATCAGCTCAGACGCGACGTGGAGATGTAATAATTTGTTGTTACTAATTCCAGCCAAGCGATCATGTCGGTTCCCGCCTCCAGCGAGCATCCGCAGCAGCAATGCTTTACTTGATGGATTTTCATTTTGATCAGGTTCTTGGAAAATTATCTAAAAAAAAAATCACATATTTATTATTATTCATATTTCCAAATTAAACATTGTGGTTTGATTTGCGGTGGTTGGTGATAATTTTTTTTTATGTATACAGAGATGCCCAAAGAATGTGAGAATATCTCGTATTATAAGAGTACATACAAGTTCAATACAAAATACCTAATTTTAGTCAACTGTTAGTCCAGTTAGCTACGTTTAGTAGACATGCGTACGATCAAACGGAGCAGAAAACTTATTTTTCAATATTTCGCAGAAATTCAATTTTATTTGTCAATAATATTTAATTATACATAATGTTAATTGATATGATTTTTTTTTAAACTACTATAAGCGTATTAAAAGAAAAGCACTTGTCTTTTATATACAGGGTGGCCCAAAAAAAGTGAGAACATCTCGTAACACACGAGTTGAATTAAAAACATGATATAATTAATTATAATTCTAAATGTAATTTTTTTTGCACAATATTTAGCGAATCAATACACTCCAAAATTGTATATACTGCTGGGTTTAAGTCTTGGCTGTTCGATGAAATTAACATTCTCAACAAATTAAAATTGATTGTATTTCTGGCTGTGTGAGATGGAGCTCCGTCCTGCTGTAATGTCCGGTCTCCTTGCACCCCAACGTTTTTAAATACGCAAATTTTTGATCAGAATACGGTCTTTTGGAGGGATTTTTGTCGTTCTGGGCAACAATTTGAAAAAACCAAATTTAAACAATGGGAAAATTAATAATCAAAAATGACGACCGGAAATCGTCTAAATTAAACGTAATATAAAATTGGTAAACAGGTAAGTTAGTAAATTAGTAAACTATTTAAGCTATTATAATTATATCATATTTTACGAAATGATCTCACTTTTTTGGGCCACCCTGTATATCACGTTATTCTTATTATTAAATTAAAATAATAATTAATTAAAAAATAAATCTTGTGCTTTGCTTAAATTGTTACGATGTACAAAATTATTAAATTATTTTTTTTTAGAATAGAATTTGTGTTTGGTTATTTATTACACAACGTCACAATAAATGTATGTGTGTATAATAATAAAATCTCTCAATAATTAGTTAATTTCAGTTTTGTGTCTAGGTCTGTTTTCACTTCTTTCTCATATTTTTTTTTAATAAGAACAGCTGAAGGGGGGGCACCCTTCCCGGGACCGGTTTAGAAGCTAGGGCTTCCTCGTCGGTCCCATTCATCAAGGCTAATAAAAAATACCCGACATTAATTCAATTACAAAACGAAAAAGAAGAAGAAATTCAAGATGGTTATTAGCAATTAAATTGGTGCAGGTGCAGTTGTTCAAGGCAGTCACTCAGGGATCAATTCATCATAAAGACTCCCAAAAGAGGGACAGTGGACGAGACACAAAATGATTGAGTCACACTTACACGGACAGACCGTTCCGTGTAATTCCGTTAGAATTGCAAAACCACGAGGCATGGAGAGTGAGAAGTAGGTGCGTAGGTGGAATCCCACCCACACAGGCCGGCCTGACTGACTACCCACCAAAGGAGCTTTTGGAATATTTGTTTGTACATTGAACACTACAGTTTGTTTATCACTATACCGGAAAGGCACTGTCAGCTATAGTACAGTGAAATACTAGTGTGTCAGGCAGTGTACCAAAATATATGATTATAACAATACATAACACACTGTACTTACTGCTCAAATACACTGCTGAAATATTAAAAATGAAAACTAAAAAATCTAATACACTGTAGACTTGAACAATGTTTTATTCAGACTAAATCCAGAGTGGTTTTGTTCTGTATATGCAATCATCAGAAAATCATTAATTAATAAAATAAATCTAAATTTAACAAACCTGTAAAAAAAAAACTCGTAGCATATCTAAATAATTAACGACCAGTATCTTTGAATCACACTTTTTTGCAAACAACTCATTACCAGATAAAATTCTGTAGATCCATTTTAGCTATTCAGCACTGCTAACGCAACAGGTAATTGGTAAGTTTTTAAAAAGGGTCCCCATCCAACGTTTGCCAATTTTTACGGACGAACATTTAAACCTGTCGTTTTTGCTCGTTGCCTTTTTGTAACATTCGCTCAGTATTTACGCAATACGCAAGCGTTTAAAATATCTCACACAGTAACCATGATTTGTGTCTGAAATTTCAGTAATTCAGGATTGTTTCAACAGCTTGCAAGTATTTCGAGAATTCGCATTCTCCTGTTTATGCAACAATTTACAGGAGCATTTCATTATTTTCTTGGGTGAATTTGCGGTGTACGATGCAATTGAATTAGTATACATCAATTACATACAAAAAATTGTCAATACCTTTGTTGAAGCATATGAAATTTAACATATAAATGTGTCGTCCCCTTCTATCTAGTTGACTTCTGAAATCAATATGAAAACGAGTTTCACGTCAAATTGATACCGTACAAATATGTATTTAATGCGTAATGAATATAATTAAGATGCTTTTCTTAATTGTGGCATATAGTAAAGAAAGAAAAAACTAAACTGTGAAGGAAAGCCACAAGGTATTAGTTAACTGAATGCTGGAACATAACAAATAAAGGATAGATATAAATAAAACAATGTTATTACTCTACTTAAATTTATTAGTACTACTTGAGTTTCGAGAGGAACAGCAACTCTCATCGACAGGTGAAGTATTAAACTGACTACACATACATAGAGGAGGCAAGGCTTAGGTGGTAGACATACAAGTAATTAGGTACTGACAGAACATCATGGCTGAAGAACCTAAGGCAGTGGCTTAGTCAGTAGACAGTGCGGCAGTAAACAAGATGATGAAAGCCAACGTCCTTTGAACGGATAGGATAACAAAAGTAAGAAGAAGTACTACCGATACTGTCGTATGCCTCCAATAAGTTGACACCATATAGAATGCATAACAAGGTACTGAAAGGTGGATGCTAAAAATATTATGGAAAGATAAAAATAGAAAATATTATGTGCTTGAAGAAGCTGTAGGGATAGGGGTGTAGGGGTTGTGGTTGTAGACTAAAATTGTATCAGAAGGTTCTGTAGATGTAACACTCATGCGTGTTAGTGTATGTCGTATTGTATATGGTATGCGTGTGTGAGTATTTATGCTGTATCGTGTTGTGAGAAGGCCTAGATCCTGAAACAGTGTCCGTCACGATGTATAGTGTCTATTGATTGGTCCCTATATATTGCCAAGTCTGTAGGGCGCGTGCAGAGTCACCACAAAGCCAAACTAATGAGCATCGAAGCACTTGTCATTCAGCAAACAACTTCGATGGGTTGATTTGAAGTGCCCTCAGTTATTCCACGCTCATGTGGGGGCAAAAATAAGGCTTTAAAGACTCCCCAAAAGCGATCCTCGAAAAGGTCAACATTATGAGAGGTGACCCATCATATACCAAGTACTGTTATACGAGCAGATGCTCCCATATCGATCTTTCTCATTCGTTAAGTAGGCATTTTTTTACTAATATTATGAGCGGTACTTGGGAACTGAGTCGTAGGAAACAGGCCAACAGAACGCTGCTATAGAAGGAGAACGCAATGATGGGGAAGAGCAAACAGCGCGCGGAAGTCAGCCGTCAGTCCCAAAACATGTGGATCTAGGATTGGTCTCTTCGGCTGACCCTAAAGACCCACAATGGTGAAGGACAATCTCACTTGTAATGATGATATTCCAATAAATCGGCTGCGTTGCATCCACTAGATTTCATTTCAACTCGCAATATTTTTTTTGAAACATCTGGATTTTTATTGGTATAAGGATTTATTTTTCCTTTCGCATCCGAATATCCATACAAAAAATATCTAGCATCGTATAATTCTCATTTGCAAATTTTAATTTGTACTACAGAGATTGTATGAGAAAAATCAAGGATTACTAGCTGTCGCCCATTCAATGTCAACAAGGTATATTTTTGGTTCCAAATTACATTTTTGATATTGTAATAAATTGCATAAACTATGGAGTGGATTTGGAGTCATTTTAAGAACACCACCTTGGGAGTAATTTTAAAATTAAGTAATTAATGAATTTTTAGTTTTAAATATGAATTAAATATATTAATTATAAAAATATACATATAAAATCAATTTTATCGAAAAATATTGTTGTTGCGCCACCGGGATTCGCGAACCTGTATCTCTTTCCTAACCGGGGAAGGTGCTTTATTATATGGCTCTTTCAAATAATGGAACGATTAAATGTATTAATATCAAAAAGGTAACATACGGGGTCGAAAATTGTCGCTAAAAATAATGTCGCTGTAGCTTAGTTGGATAAAGCACCTTCCCCGGTTAGGAAAGAGATCCAGGTTCGAATCCCGGTGGCGCAACAATAATATTTTTCGATAAAATTTATTTTATATGTATATCTTTATAATTAATATATTTAATTCATATTTAAAATATCACAGACCTATGTTCTAAATAATTACAACTTCACAATAAGAATGTGTTCTCCTAAAATAATAATTTTTAGTTTGGTAAAAGACTTGATTGAATAACTTCTTCACAATTATAGAAGTCTAATTTCAAAATTGTACATTTATATCAAATAATTGTAAAGATGTATATTTTGTTTTAATTATCTAAAAAATTTGAAAAAATGTACGCTTTAGACAAATTTTTCACAAATCATAATTAACTTTATCTGAACAGCTAAAGCGCCGGTCACCCTACTTGTTTCCATGGTTAAGACGATGACGCCGTAGCGTCTTAGACGCATTACATACTTGCAAAGATGATGATATGGATAGAAACACAGGCAGGCGAAACCATAACATCGAACCAGCGTCATTCGCAACACGTGCATTTAGGTTATGATGCCTATAACTGTATTGTATAGATACTATGAACTTAATACAGGAACCAATATCTGCAGTTAAGTTGTCGGGCGTGCACATTGATTCAGATCTTTCAATGAATACACAAATCAGTGAAACTGTCAGTGCATACTGACATCAACTGACACAGATCAAAAGTATTCGGAGACATCTTCCTCTTGAGGCAGCCCGTCTACTCATTGTGGTGTCACGTGTGGACTACTGCAACAGCATCTACGCTGGCCTGACAATGTTTCAGCTGGATAGATTACAATCCATTCTAAATGAGGCTGCACGGATAATTTACGGAGTATCCAAATTCTCTCATATAACATCCCTTTTACATCAGCTACATTGGCTCCGATTTCCTGAAAGAGTTAAATTTAAATTGTGCTGATTGATGTATCTTGGCTGGCGCATCTGTATCTTCAAAAGCTTTATATACCAGACAATTTGAATGGTAGACATCAAACTCTCAGGTCAGTCAATACTACAGCCGCAGGAAGAGTTGTAGAACCGACCAACCGTTGCCAAAAGTCTAAATTTAGTGAACGGGCATTTGCGGTGGCAGGCAGGGTTTTAATTTTAAAAACAATGATAACTATAAATGGTTTGTGTGTAAAGCGCCCTTGAGGTGAAAATTTTTACGAAAATGGCGCTATACAAATTATCCAATATTATTATTATTATTAGGTTTATTTATCTTCTTAATATGTTGTCACGTACAGCTCGAGGTGACCCGGGCATCCTTTCCACGCCACGGATAGTGACCATTGTCTGCAAGGGAAGGTGAATATATAATGATACAAATTTGTTCACTAATTATAATTATAATTTACAACAAACTTTTACAAATAACCTACACTTCTCGTATTTGACATACACAGTTTTGACCTATTTCTCATACCAGATGTCCTGGGATCCGAGTTGATGGTCTCCAGCATGGATCAGCTCCCCTAATCTCAGAATATTTTCCTAGAAGAACGCCGTCCTCGCCGAATTTTACCATTATCCCATCGATGGCCCTTCCTCGCCTCGCCTTTTTTCCATCTTTTCCTCATAGCCATAACTTTCCTCAGACCTCACAGTCTCGACCCACTCCAACAAAAAAGTGACAGCTCTGCCATCTTGATTCGCAGTCTTGCGCTTAATGATCAAATCAGCTGGCTCCTCATTGGCTGCTGAGCTATGGTGGGCTCCACGCACAGCGTAACATTTTACATCTGATATTTAGGTAGGCTCTCACACGAGGTCGCATGTATCCCAAATCTCCATTTGTACTTTTGTTTCATAAAATAATACCGAAAACACAGCATCTGACCATTCGCATTCGTAATCTGAGGTTTATATAAAGGTTGCACTACGTTGCTCAATGCGGTACTTAATTTCAACTGAAGATTCTAATCTTTAATTTATATTGCAACTCAGTATATAATAATTCCTATAATGAATCTTCACATAAACAAAATCGATTGCATCATTTTCCTATCCGGGGAAATGCGTTAATTAATTACACCACACAAACAGAGTAAGTTGACGACAAATTTTTCAAACTTATATAATTTGTATTAAAGTACCACAGAACTATGTTCGGAAAAAACTGCAACTTCACAATTATAATATGCTCCTTAAGTAATTAAATAAAAAATATTAGATACGACATTTGGATAAAAATACCAGACTAATTGAAATTTGAAAATATTTTTGTGAACAATTATAAAACGTAAAAGAGAAAACATGTACTTATTAGTTTATTATAATAAAATTGTATTTAAAGTAAAGAAACAAAAATAATACAGTCATCCAGTGACATTCGTGGTGAGTCACGACGCCTACAGGTCGCCCTAAAACCTCCTGAACTGACTGGACTTAATTCAAATTATGCGGATATACGTGACAGCGATTAACAATCGTCAAATAAATGTGGGGGGCACTTGAGGAGGCCTTCATCCAGCCGTGGATAGAAAAAGGCTGATTATAAAGATATACATTTATCACCGGGATTTGAAATAAGGTAGATGGCTCTTTCAAATAATGGAACGATTAAATGTATTAAAATCAAAAAAAGAAGTTCAAAAATGTGTCGCTAAAAATATCGTCGCTGTAGCATAGTGGGATAATGCACCTTCCCCGGTTTTTAAAGAGATCCAAATTGAAATCCCGGCGGCGCAACAATAATATTTTTCAATATAATTGATTTTATATGTATAACTGTCTAATTAATATATTTTATTTATTTTTCTTTTTCACTAAGATCTTATTCTCTATTCCATTTTCTTTTTCCTTTTCCCCTCGAATATTTCCTTACTTTATTTTTTATAACTTTTTTATCTATGTTAAAAAATTTATTTTCGAACTTATTTTTTCTCACATTTTTCTGCTCAGTCCTTAAAGTTGAGATTGTACTCACTGTTTAAAGTATTTAATATCTTCAGAGAACACATGTAATTGGTTAATTATCGTTTAGCTTTCACTGTGATTTCCGTAATTACTAATTAACTTAAATATTAATTTAGCAAAGACGCCAACCATTTTATTTAAGTAAATAATCGCCACCAAGAGGCGCTTGTCATCGCAATGATAAAGTACGTAATTATTTCAATTCTTTTAAGAATTTGTCTGCGGATTGTTTAGCGAAGCGATAATTTAAATTTTACCGTTTTTTTACAACAATGTGAGTTTTTATTATTCATTTATATCACAAGTTATAGCCCAAATTTGACATTTTTTAAAATTATTACTTGGATAGGACCTTTACACTCATTAAAAACTGATAAAATGAATTTTATTTGCCACAATTAAGAAAATACAACCATTTTAGGAAAGATCGCGACCATTGGATACATTTTTCGCGTACCACAATATTGTCTTAATATGCAAAATTATTACATAAACGAAATATATTTTCCTATTATCTTAAAGCCATTTTTATGGAAACAAATCTCAATTAAGACAAATTAACAAAATATTAAAAATTAATAGAGTTATAACCATTCAATTTGCAGGACATATTATCAATTTTCGATGATTTTAAAATACTTCGTTTTAATCAAAACATAGATTTTAAAAATATATATTTCATTTATTCACATGACTTGAGGTTTCAGCTACTATTTAAAATCAAGTTTGATATCAAAAGCGCGATAATTTCTCACTAAATAATATTTATATCGATCCTAATAATATGTATTTTTTATTTTCCTCATCCATTCAGATCGCCGATTGACAGCGGCCGTAATGACGTCTAGTTTCCGCTCTTGTATTTTTCATTTAAAAAATGCCAAAAATGTACGTTTTCACACATGCTTTACCCTTGGTATGAATTAATTTTGAACTTATTCACAACATTAGTAGCAATTTTCATAAACTAGATGTTTTTAGAACAATGTAAGCATTGTATGTAAGCTATTTGTATGTATGTCGCAATTAAATATTTCGTTTATATTATAACACTGTTGCATTTTAAACACATGTTGTCTGTTTCATAAATAATATGTAATTATGAAACGGATATATCACCAAAACGCCAACGTGGCATTTTAAATCGATAATATTAAACAAAATAAAATAAATTGAAGCTGTCTTAATAATTTTAAAATTATAACATTGATTTTAGCGACCATCTAAATATATGTAGGTACTTAGTTTGATTTCAAAACATATGAATTGGGTACTTCGATAAATTATTTAATTTTTGAAAGATTATTTCAAATGACAACACTCGTTCCATAATATTAACATGAAAAAACTCCAGATAGTATTATTTTTGACATTTTTATTCATATATAGACCCCTGAGAATAATAAGGTTCCATCTGATATATATATTTTATTTTGATTATGCAAATATGATCAGTTTTAAGGTCTTAACTTGTTTTCAGTATTATCAATAGCCGCAGTGAGATGAGGAAAATTAAAAATAAATAAAAACATTGTAAATTAACAATAATGATCCATTAATTGAAATAAATAGCTGATGCAGTTTGAACTTTCCTTTAATATCCGTTAAATAGAGTTGGAACCTCGTTATTCTAAGGGGTCGATATATTAATTAAGTACTGAATAAATTATTTAATTTTCGATGGATTAATTTAAATGACGTTTTTATTTCACTCCATATATCAATATGGAAAATACTCCAGATACGAGTTATTTTTGACACTTATATCGAATGCGAGAAAAACAACAATTTTATTGTCGTCTTTTTCTATTCAAACCTTCTTTTCTCGCATGATTTACGTAACAAATAACGTCATTAATTAACTCTTTAATTTAATTTTTCATTATTTATTCATAAATATTTGTATATATTGCTTTAATCAATCAGTTATCAAGGCTTATTGTTTCTTGTTGTATAAAATTCATCACAAGAAATGCGGGACATTAATTTGTTTCTCGTAAACTTGCATTTACTTATATGACAAAACATATTTATATATATGTTGATACAAAAGTATTAAAAGGGTTCAGTAAAAGACAATGGTAATGACTGAAAAATTTATTGTAAAAAAATATCAAAGGTAGTAGAGCAATTAGCAGAACGTAGCAGTGAAGCGATGATAGCCGACGGTGAGGGGCAGCGGGGGCGACGAAGGCAGTGGTTAGGGCAGCGGCTGGGTGGCCATGAAAATGGCCTCTTCAGTGGCGCAGTGCATCCGGTGGGAAAGGCAACCTAGGTGGGCCGCGGCGATCAACAGTCGCCGGTTCGGCAATGGTAGCAAGGGGCAGTGGATCGGCTGGAGAGATAATCAAGTGGATCCAGCTTGGGTAGCCTCGTCTATCCAAACAGAGATCGGCGGCAGTGGTTCTTCACCGTTGTTCCAAACGGCAGTGGCAGCTAACGAACGAGGTCGGGCAGCAGTTCGTCTTCGTCACCAGCAAAGCTGAGAGATCCTCTTGTGTCTTGGACCTAATTAATGACCATCAGAGTACCGGGTATATGGACCCCCTGTTCTTTCATACTAACTTAGCAACAAATGCGGAAGATGCGGTTTGGTTTAAATTTAAATTAAATTTTTACTGCCGAGTGTGGAAAAATATTTAGAATCTATCTAGTCTTGGAAAGTCAGATGAGGCCGTCGACAAAGGAAAGGTTGTGGTCTAAGGTTAGTTCGCTCAGATCCTGAAGAGATTAAGATTGGGCGAAGTTTTTTGTGATGATAATGTTGATGACATCGGGTTTACTGCGAACCGGGAACAAGGTGGGAGTGTCGGGAATGTAGCTAAAGAGTTATTTGAGTCACTGTATCAGGCGCTATGATTTCTGTTTGTAACTATGGCAGTGCTTTCTATATTTACTGGTGAATTTGACCAAGACGGCGGTGTAGAGAATGTAATTAGGAATGAAGAATTTGTGATTTGGTCTAAGCCAGGTATCATTTATGAGAAGAATATCGAGGTTATATTTTTTAAGGTAAGTTTCCGATTCGACGCGATAATCGTGCAATTTGCTTTTGGCATTCCAATATGCCTCCTGAAAATTGAGAAGTTTGTAAGTTTTCCTAATT
The DNA here is from genome assembly GCA_031772225.1 of Eubasilissa splendida. Taxonomy (NCBI): domain Eukaryota; kingdom Metazoa; phylum Arthropoda; class Insecta; order Trichoptera; family Phryganeidae; genus Eubasilissa; species Eubasilissa splendida. The sequence goes on from CM062859.1 coordinate 27,358,065, forward strand.
GTGGCGGGCATTTAGTTCATTTAATTTAATCAGCAAAAGCGACGCTTTTTCCATTAATGTTTCTAATCCCGCGGCGGCCTCCATGAAAGCCAAACGTTCCATGGGTTCTAGACGTCGGGGGTATGGCGGATTATTCGTGATAGCTACGAGGGAGTTTGTGTGGGGAGTGTGGCTTGTGTGGGGGGAGCGATGGGGGTGGTCCGTTTGAACCGTCATTGTTGAGAGGTGGGGCGGGGTTTGTACGAGTGGTGGTCGGTCATCTTGTCGCGTTGAAGTGAGAATTAGGGGCATGATTTTGGGCGGCGGCGCTGTAGATACATCGCGAGGCCTGTGGGTGGTAGAGGATGGGTCAGGTGTTGGAATTGTTGGAGGGGCGCGTTGGACAATCTTTGTAGCTGGCGGGGTGAGGGCCCTCGTACAGCGCGCATTTCGCGGATATGTTTTTTGGATCTGTGCATTCAGCGGTAGGGTGGCCGCCTGCACATTTAACGTATCTTGGTCTGCTAAGGGGATGGCCAGTTTATCAACGATAGCTTGAGCCTCAATAGACTCAGGGATATCACGAAGGACTACCTTCAAAGACTTATCCTTTTGGAGGCGTTTGGAGTGACGTTTGACCTTACTGTCGATCAGCATCTTAGTGACTCTATAATGGTCGTTTAGCGTTTTCACCATAATATGGATATATTGGCCTTCATTTTTGGGCGTAAAGTCGATGCCTTTGTCTACAAGGGCCTTTATAATTTTTTTGTGATTCTCCTTGACGTGAAGGACTACGGGTGGTATATACCTGGCGTTTACTGTAGCCTCCGAAAACTGTTTCCGAGAAGCGGCGATCGTTTGAGAGGTGGTGGGGGGGCAAGATGATAGAGAGCTATCCATTGAAATCTTTAGTGAGCGAATAAATTGCTCAAATCGATCGGAGCTTGCTTCCAATAGGCTGAGGGAGCTGGTGGTGGCGGATACACCAATGGAGAGGGGAGATGAGGTTGAAGATTGTCCGTTAAGTGGTTTTCCTAGTTTCTGAAGTTCTAGAACTAGATGGTCGGCGTACTCAAGCTCCTCTTGGCTGTACACACGATTTCTTCTCTTGGCAATAAACTCGAGGAGAGCTTCCTCGAACTCGAGCAGCGGGTGCTGCGTGAGCGGGGGCGAGGGGCGAGGAGAGGAACCTGCCATTTTTAATGAATTTTATTTTTACGAAATTTAATACGATCGGGCCACGGACGTATGAGCAGGTATGTTGCGCGGGGGGTGAGACGGGCCGAAGAGAGACAGGGTATTTATTGTTGAGCGCGCGACCAAGAAGATGCGATTTTACTGAGAGTGCGAAAAGGACAGGTTAGGATTAGCAAATTTTACCGTTACGGCCTGTTAATCCGATAAAGCGGCGGGCGAGGAATTAAAGGGTTGTCAAGGTTTATGTCAGTGGAAGTGATATAGCTGATTTAGGTGATAACAAAAATAACGGGAATAGTGCCGGTTTGCACCGGCGAACGGGGTACTCTATAGATGAATGCTACAGTATTACTATGGAACAGGTACTTTACTCTGATGGAACAAAATCAAAGTCAAATAAAAACTCACCTATACGTGGATGCGAAGAAGAGGATCTCGTTGTATTACACACTTTTGTAACTGTCACTATTTATGTGTCTCTTTCACTGGTAACTCGACACGGCGTACGCCACCGATATACAGGCGCAGTGGCTGTACGTCTTCTTTCCAGCGGAACTGCTTCTGCCTGGTACTCAGGGCGTGACGCTATGTCGTAGATGACACTGAAGTGCGCTTGGGAAAAAGCGTTGAAAAACGCTGATAAAACCCTAGGATATAAATGTTGAAGATGAATAACATGAAACGAAAAATATCGACCACTTAGCACGCGCTTGCACACACGGGCAGAGGATGGCGTCGCTAGGTTCACAGAAAACACGTCCGGCGGCAACACTGTACGACAGGGTTGTCGTATGCTAATCGGCGAGCCTCTTATATACACCCAGGACGTTATTTAGTTACCGTTAGCCGAGCCTGTGGCGGTGTAGAAGGGGAAGACGCACACCCCTCCGCTTGTACTTACACCCCTCACCCCCCGCAGTACAATCATTAGCAGTGGTCTCTTTCTAGAGCGAGGTGGGAGCTATTTCACGGAATGTTGTCTGTGCATGCTCCCGGGAACACCATTTGTCAGGCCGATTCCTGGAATGACTTATGCGGCCATTTTCGTATCGATGTTCCACTCGTATCAATGTTATATGTATTATTTTAAATACTAACACTTTAAGTGTGTTGTTTTTGTATTAATTTTGGATTTTTTTGTATTAATTATACTACTCAATAGTCATTACATATCACAAATACTTTAATATTTAACCCTTCCCTAGCCATTCTGTAACACCGGTCTACCGCCCCAATTAATCCTGTATATTTCCGTTAAATACTCTCAAAATGAATATTTGAACTTGCCTTAAAAAAATCATTAAAATAGACGAGTGATTTATAGAATTCACTTGATAACCAATTACGTGAAAGTAATTATTTTTCAATGCAATCCCGTGTAAAATTACAACGTTAAACATTAGTTTCATAGTGAAAAGAATAACAAACATATGAATATAATTATGTATTTATTATGCAGATGATATAGTATTATTAATTAACGAAAAAACTTGGACTGACGCTAATATATCGGCAAATGAGGATGTTAATACCATAAAAAAGTGGACGGATGATAGCTTGCTATCAATTAATACTGATAAAACATACTTTTTACGATTTGCTATTCAACAAAAACAAAACACCGAAATTCATATTAAAATTCACACCAAGGCCTGTACTCGAGAAAACACATGTGACCAATGTTCATCAATTGAAGGAAAAGACTGTATCAAGTACCTTGGAATCATAATAGATAACAATCTCAAATGGAAAGAACATATTACTAATCTCACAAACAAAATAAGGAAAACTGCCTACATATTTTTTAGACTCGGAAACATCTTATCACCTACATATCTGAAAATAATATATTACGCGTTTGTACAGTCACATTTGCAATACGGTATTATTGGATGGGGAGGTGCATATAAAACTTCAATGTCACAATTAGAAATCACTCAAAAAATGATAATAAAAATTATTCTAAAAAAAAAAAAGACTGTCCAAGTATGCAACTTTTCACAAATTTTAAAATACCAAAAATAGTAAAAAATTCAAATTTTCAAAATTAAAAATCAATTAAATTTTAGAAGCGAATTCCGAACTACAAGATATAGAGATCAAATTGATATCCCAAAATCAATATATTTATCAAGGTATCAAATTTTTTAACAATCTCTCCATCACAATTAGAAAAATTACGGACTATCATAAATTTGTAACAAAAGTTAAAAAAATATGTACACAGACTAACTGAAACATAAATTAACTCGAATATACTCCTTCTCTATACACGAGTCTTACTCTCATAGAGACGAAACAAATGTTAAAATATATATATATATATATGTATCCACTGATTATTGAAATTGTATTATATTTTTAATATTAATAAAAAAAAAAAATGTATCCTCACTAATTAAATGAAGAATAATAAGAAAGAATGTCGTATTGTATAGAACTTGAATACATAATATTTATATACTACAATTTTTTTCTTTTCACTTTTAATGCTTGATATTTATAGGAAATGTATGACATTATCTCATTAAAAATGCTAAAAAAATTCTAAATATTTAAAGGTAACACGAGTTGACAGCATGGGTGCTTACGAATATTTTCTATCACGGTATGGTAAAGGTTAATTAGGGAATTTTAATCATTTAATCACTGGACAGGTGGGGGGGGAAGGTTATTTAAGGTAATAACTTCATTCACAACTTATCAAATATAATTATAAGTTTCTCCGTAAAAAATTAGAGATTTGTTTTATTTTCGCTGTACATGGTATAATAGACCTAGTTCAGAATATTTTATGAGTGGATACTTGACTAAACTAGGAGTCGAAAATGTTCAGGAGATATGTGCAAATAGTATTGTTTGAAATTTTTACAAAATCATCTTAAGTCTACGTATTATCTACTTATTTGTTTACTTCTACATCATGGCTTCAGGTCCTAAATCATCTATCAAAAAATAAAAATTCGATTACCTTTCATTTTTTGTTTTCAATATATTGGTAATTTGGAATCAATCAAATGTTTAAATTCATCGAAATAACCCATTAATCGCTGACTCCTGGATGGTATCCAGGACAGCACAGAGCTCTTTAATATGAACGAAGAAGACATAGACGGATGGACGTTTGTGCTATGATAATAAGACTAACTTGGTGCAAATAACCACCTCTATCATCATTTTCGTTTCCTTATCCGAGGAGGGTTGGAGACCAAAAAGTCGGTAGGGCACCTCTTCAGTACTTCCTGACCAACCCAAGACTAATTCTTTCACAATACCATTTATTACTGTTTATCCCAGTTTAGTCTGGAGTGACCCACCCCCACCACTTGGACCGCCTTCTCTCCGAAGTTGCCAAGCAGATACATCGTATTGTTCGCAAAACGTGTCCATGCTGCTTAATTGAGATATTTATATATGTAGAAGCAGGGAAGATAAAAGATTTCTTGCTAGGGAACAGATTGATTAACGGCACTCAGCCTCACCTTAAAGCAAATCATTCTGATTTCTCTATACAGCTCATTAAATAATTAAACAGCAGCTACAGCCAACAAACTATAATCAAAGAAAATATATAAAAAAATTAAATAATAATAATTAAATTTTAGAAGCAAATTCTGATGTACACTATTTAAAGACCAAATTGATATTCCAAAACTAAAACGCGTGTTTTTTGCAGGTGATTTTCCAATAATCTAATCAAGATGAGGATTCACAAAGTAAATGATTGTTGCTGCGGATGCACGCTGGAGACGGGGACCAAAATCATCGCCTGGCTGCAAATAGTAACAATAATTTATTACATCTTCTTATTGTGTCCAAGCTGATCGATGATCCACGATATACTGGTCCGTGATCTGCTCGGCCACGAGCACTCTTGCGACTGTCGTGATATTTTAGAATAATTATTTATTAATGCAAATATATTTATTGTTAATTTTTGCATTAATATATAATAAAAATAATTACTCCTGAATGCAAATATTGTAATTCAATGGGCGATTGTCAAATTTTCTAGTCTTCACCATTACCATCAATCATCACATTATTTAATGCATCTATATGCATTAAATAATTTATAATAATAATTTATTAATAATCTATTTTTTTCAAAACCTATGTTTTGAAAAAAATAGATAGTTTCAATGTTCATAACATAACCAAATATTCTGATCTACAAGACTTAGAAACCAAATTAATATTCCAAAACTAAAATATACCGCAACTCAAAATCACTATATTTATCAAGGCATCAAATTTTTTGACAATCTTCCCATCACAATTAGAAAAAATACAGACTTAAATATTAAATATGTATTGAAATAAAAAAATATATATACACAGACTAACCGAAACATAAACTCTCGTACACGAGTATTATTCTCATAGAGAAAATATAAATGTTAAAAGAAAGACATATATATCCTACTGATTATTCTAAAAATGTATTATATTTGCTAATATTAAAATAAAATAAAAAACATTCCCCAAAAACCTAACCTAATACGTTACTGATAAATATTATCAGTTTAACTATTTCTACCCCAAATTATTAAATTTAAGTGCCTAGAAATTGTACGCTTTTTGTAGTATTCATCAAACATAAAATAAGCAAGTTATGATGGAAAATTAAAAAAAGATAATCTATTTATATAGGTATTATTAATTAGAATTTGTGGTACTTTTAAGTATAGTCAAACCTTACACGATGTACACAAAAATAAAAATATATAACATTATTAATATTAATTAATTAATTATTTATAGGTTATATTAACAAGGAATACAAGCGCGTCAAACCTTACCTTGCAACGATGCGCAACTGACATTTCACAAAAAAATAACTAATGTCAGTAGATTGAGTATAGATTATTATTTACAGACTTAGTGGTGTAGTCAGAGAATTGACACCGTTGTAAGACATATGACTAGATAAAGTTGATGATACTTTAAAGTACCGTCAGGGTAGAAAGGGTTAAACAAAAAATCTACAAAACAATAATAAAAACTGTCGAGGTATCCACTTATTTTTGATCAATAATTCATTGAAATAATTTTTTTTTTTTAAACTGTTCTTTGTTTAAAAAGAGTTTAAATAGATTTATAAAATGGCGAGTTAGGCTGCTGTCATTCGATCATTTCAGATTGTGAAGTTTTGGTGTTGTTTTTAAAATATCTATTAAAATGTGAGTAGGTATATCAAATAGAATATGTCTGTCTACACATGAATGAATTAGAAATATTGGAGTTTTTGTCTACGTATGTTTCATATGTAGATTATTCTTGATGTAGCGAAATTTAATATATTCTTTGTTTGTTGACATTTATCCAATAGCTATTTCAAGATAGGTCATTTAATGTGAAAAAAATCAACATCTACAGAATTATAAATTAAATTTTCAAATATTCACGCTGGAATGAAAGGAAAATGGGTTTTTGGCGAAAAACCAAAAAAAATTTTTTGTGTCTTCGTAGATCTACAATAGTTATAAGAGAAAGGTTATGAAATGTACTTTCTGGTTACGGAGTGATAGTAAACTTATACACGCAATCGCATCCCTATTTGAAGGAAGTTCTGCGTGTGTAAGAATCAATGTAACATTCACACCATGGTTTGACATTACAAAGGGTGTCAAGCAGGGTTGTGTAATGTATCCATAGCTGTTTAACTAGTATATGAATAATTGTGTGAAATAACTGGAATGTATGAATGTAGGAGCAAAAATGGGCGATTTGATTTTATGCTGTTTAGTGAGTGGAATGTACGATGTATGCAAGGAAAGCGACCTCATGATAAATGTCAAAATAGCCACACTTACTTCTCCATGCACATTTTATTCACTTGCTTAGAGTTTAAGAGTTGGAACAAAGGATTGAGGGTTTTTTATCAGTATTTTTTTACCCTTCCAATTCATGTATTAATATAAAACACATATGATGTTTATTATAATAAGGTAGTTAGAAAAAGTGTCAAAGTGATTAGCGCTGATGCACTTGTAGTAGTAGATTAGGCAGTCTAGCCGCATTTAGAGTACTCAGAGTATCGTAGACTCTAAGGAATTGGAAAAAAAAAAAAAAACAATAAAATTATCAAAATTTTTTTTAGAAACACACTTGAAAATTTTTGCTGCCCATCAAAACCTTCCTAATTGAGTCCCCCCAAAAATGACTTTACCCCGCATTTCCGAGTTCTGGTGTGGAAAAAGTCTAAAGTTCGGCACGTACTTTGTCGGTTGGGCAGAAATAGTATGTGAAATTATTTTAATTAATGTAATTATTATAAAACAAATAAAGATTAGCCTCATGGTTATTGCCGTTCGTGAATTTAGAACACAATTTTTACAGTGTAGTAATGAAATTTCTTTTAAGTACGAGTCGATATAAAATACTTCAGTATCCTTACTATTTTTCAAAATAACAAATAAGACTAATTTAGTGGTTCTCAATTGGTCACTAACAATGGATTTTTTTTTTTTTTCTTAACATTCATAAGCACTCCTATATACGCTCTAATATAAACAAGATTAAAGTGTGTTCTTTTACTAAAACTTATCTTTTACACATATGGTCAGTTTCGCTTTAAATCTATTCAATTTCTCCTCCGTTCTTTTGTTTTCTGGCATTTCATTAAAAATCTTCATCGATTTCTGAGATTTGGCCTTCTTCCTGAATGGCAGTCTCGGTCTATCCCTTCCTCTTGTACAATGCTCGTACAAATTCCGCCAATATTTTCTTGTTGAGGATTATATAAATAAATAAAATATATTTATTCATCATCATTATTTAGATGTTTCAGCATTGCACTGATCCGAGTATATCTATTTTTTCTGAGTATTATTCGCATAGCTTTTTTTTGCAACACTTCATCTTCGTTAGCCAAAACCAAAATGCTGCTGCAGTAGTCGATGTGAGGAATAAAAACAGAGTTGTATACTATTTTACAAGACTCGATACTAATGAATCTTTTGATTTTTCTCTCAGAAGTGAGATTTTTTTATCAATTTTTTAGTCACGTGTCTTGTATTTTGCGATAAATTCAATTTTGAATCTATCATGACTCCCAAATATTTTATTTCAGTTACTTTCTTCAGACTTTCACTATCTATGATAATTGCTGGTGTGATTGGTATTCTTTTATTTTCAATGTTTATGGTTTTAGTTTATTTTTATTCAGCCATATTGCTGTATTATTTAAGTCATAGTTTAATTCTCTCTGTATGGTTGCATAATTGTTTCCCGCTATATATATATGAGTGCATCGTTTGTAAATAATCTTATTTTGCAATGTTTTAGCATTTTTATAATGTCATTTATATAAATAATGAAAAGGATAGGTCCAATAATTGACCCTTGCGGTACTCCTAATGATATAAGGAGGGGGTCAGATATTAAGTTACTTACTTTAGTGGTTTGGTGTATGCCTTAAGCCATTTCAAAAGTATCCTCTTTATTCCATGGAATGATGATTGATGGAGTGACGAGATGATTCTACCTCTTGTCTCTGATGTCTCAAGTGTCATAACCCATGGTGAATTTTGGGATCCCGTGAGCGGGTAGCTGTAGTTGCGACAGCTTGTAAATTAGTATTGCGGTGTATATGGGTTGTAAAAAATATATACATGATTTTTTTTTTTTTATTATATCTCTGTCGACGGTTTCAAAAGCTCTTTTAAAATCCAGGAAAATTGCAATGATATATTTACCCTTATCAGAATCGTTTTTCCAATCTTCCACGATAAGGCCATTTACATGACTGGTTATTTCTAAAACCATATTGATAAGTGGTGCACTATTTAAATATTTATATATTCATAGATTATTTTATAGCCATCTAATACGTAATACAATATTTTTTGTTCTTACAAGTGAGAAAATTAAATGACCTAATAGATAAAAATAGTTTTTTTCTGACTCTGACGTGATTGGTGTTTGATTTCAACGATGCTTTGTAATTCGGAAAACAATCACTGGTGTACTAGAAACTAAACTCATCACAGTTAAGTCATTGTTACAATCGAACACCAATCACGAACACAGTTTATCACGTCACTACTATTAAGAATGTGCAATTAATGGCATGGTTAATGCTCAATCCATTTCATTGTCTATTGCATTGAATAAAACTGCAACTAATGATTTAATTGCAGTAAAATTCATTGTTACAATCGAACACCAATCACGAACACAGTTTATTACGTCACTACTAAATAATGTGTAATAAATGGCATGGTCAATGCTCAATCCATTTCATTGTCTATTGCATTGAATAAAACTGCAACTAATGATTTAACTGCAGTGGGCTCATGCCCTTAAAAAACAAATAGAGACTCATCCACTCAGCTGAGAATAAACAAAATAATGTAAACAAGATGAGTCTCTTATTGCTAGACCAATCTTCTTTTTCATGCTGAGAGTCGCGGTCTCCTGATCTGTCTGGAATGTAGTGCATTAATTATTTATTTATTTATCTTAATTCCACCCGGTCTTGATTGCATTGCAGTGTTTTTATTTTGTCTATCTATCTTGTAGGAGACCGTCGTTTAAAAATGATAAGCAGGGTGGCCCAAAAAAAGTGAAATACATGCGTTATTTCAAAACAATACAGAGTGAAACCCTCTTAAATACGTATCGATCGCGAAAATATATAATTTAGTAATTTTATTTGTTAAAAAATATTAATCAAAACTGAACCAGAAGTAGTTAAAATGAAACAGCTCCCAATGAAAGCAGCTCCAGATTTCGGACATTATAATAAATAATATAAAAATATAAATCTTTTAGTTAGTTTATTTGACATTCTGATGAAGGAAAATATATTTTCCGAAACCGGTTGGTGTGTTAAATTTAACTCATAAAAATGGTTAAAAACCAATATATATTTAAACTGTTTAGTGAGGGTACTAGTTGCAAGGTCAACAACCTCCATTATTATTTGTTATAACTTTTAATGCAGTTGTCTTTTCATGCAATTTTTAAAAGTGTTAATTTTTATGAGCAGTCAAACTGGATTCATTTTTACATTAATTGGTTATTCAGAATCGGTCGCTTTTGCGGCTTTTTCGCTACTTAGACATTAATAAAGCCGCCAGTATGGAAACTAGATTATTTTTGGAAGAATATGTTGTATTTTAAACCAGATTATGGGGATTATCATTTATAATAAGAAATGCATTAATAAATATATTGTTCTTCGTGCTACTATCGGATTTTCTCCTTTTTTCCAAATAAAAAATATGAATGTAAGTAATAACTATGACTACTAAATTACGCGTCGAAAATGTTCAAGCAGTATGTACAAATTCTGTACCGTTACAGAAAATACTATTGTGAGATTTTAACAAAATCATGTTAAGCTTCAAATAAATTTACTTCGAAATAAATATTCGCGAAATTGATCCATTATTATTATTCAATATCATTGCTTCAGGCCGTACATCGTCTAATAAAAAATAGTCTATCTGGTCGAAGCTCAATTAGCTTTATTTTTTTGTAACTAACACACCATTACGCCGTTTCACCGCGAGAATAGGCAGAAAAGATAGAACGTCACATTCTTCTGTCCTGAAACACAATTATAGCCTCATCCACACATCTACTTAAACCAGAATCTAGTATCCGGTTTACCTGGTCGTGTCAAGTTTTCCGCGGACGTCCTCTATTTCTGGTGCTGTCAATACTTGCGTCATATATCTTTCTAACTATTCTCTCCTCATCCGTCCGTTTCATATGACCAAACCACCTAAGTGATCCTTTCTTAATCTTACTCACTATACTAATATCAGATTTAAATTATTTCCTTTCACTGCACTAAGTCTTCTTTAGCTAAAATAATGAAAATAATCGTAGAACTACAATTTTTTCAAACACATGACTGAAATTAGGCACGTGATGTTTGAACATTTTCAACTCGTATTTTTAATACCCCTAAAATATGATGTTACACTCAGTATACATAATAAAAATACACAGAATTTATTCAGACAATTCAGACGATTCTTGGAATTCCCGAAATAAATTGAAGGTTCAGGCTGAGGAGTGTAATTAGAGTAATACAAACAAAGAGATCAAAATAAAATTACCAATGCACAACATATTTTGTTATTTTATCTCTATATGGTATCTGAAAAGACAAGCTTGTCATAAAATGAGAGCTGTAATTCAATGCGGGTCATCGTAAGAGTTAAGTAAATTGTTGTGTATTCTAAGAATTTATTTTATGGGTTTTTCTGCCTCCTAAGCAATTAGAATATTTATACGAATTTAGTGGAAATAAAACAAAATTACCAATGCGGCTCTAGTATTGTACATGTTGAACGTATGTATTGTTTATGGCGGCTGGGGTTCTGTTTTGTTGATTTTTGGGATTTATTTTGTTTGTTTTATTGGCCTGTTAAAATATTACCGTTTTTGTAAATGGATAAACTTTTATGATACATGGAAAAACCCATTTAAAGGGAGTTAATTTTATGGCACCCATTGAAAGAATACCACAATCATTTTTAGAAATGTCAAACAATATTACTTCTGCGAAATATGTTTTTTTTTGTACGGATATAAATTGACTTCTGTCATAAATATTTTTATTACTGAGGCTGGAAACTTATTATTTGGGAAACGTATTAAGCATTAAAAAAAACATAATTTGTATGGGACTTTTTCGGAACCGAAAAATGTAATTCTATTAGGTGGGAAAACATTAAAGGGGAACATATTATGAGGTTTTCACTGTATAATGAATTATAATTTTTAATGTAATTGTTTTTGCACAATATTTAGCTAATCATAAATCATCAAAACACCCCATATTGCATAATCTACTTGGTTTAAATCTGGGCTGTTCGGTGGCCACATGCCTGGCTCGATAAAATTAATATTCTCACGACGAAGAAAATTGATTGTATTTCTGGCTGTGTGAGATGGAGCTCCGTTCTGCTGTAATGTCTAGTTCCAGGCATTGTTTTGAAACTCTTTGATCATTTTCCTAGCACCCCAACGTTTTTCAATTCGCAAATTTTTGATCAGAATACGGTCGTCTGCAGTGATTTTTGTCATTCTGGGCAACAATTTGAAAAAACCAAATATAAACAATGGGAAAATTAATAATCAAAGACGGCGACCGAAAATTGTCGAAATAAAACGTAATATAAGTAAATAGGTAAGTAATTAAATTAGTAAACTATTTAATCTATTGTTGATATAGTTAAACTAATTTTGATGTAATTATATTACATTTTACGAAATGTTTTCACTTTTTTTGGGCCACCCTGTATCTATAGGCATGAACACATGATCACTTTGGTACCATGTACGCAATCAAACAGCTCCGGGAATTTTTTTTTAAATATGACTCGATCGGAATGAAAATTTAAACGCTAGCAATATAATCAGGCCTATTCTCAAAATTGCAATATTGAAATGAAGGTGATTGTTACACCAACCCTCAAAAGAGGGAGAGAGAGTGAGGGAGTGAGGGAGATAAACGTACCATAATCTGTCAAAATTATCTGTCTATTTTTGAGGGTTGGTGTAACAATCACCTTCATTTCAATATTGCAATTTAGAGAATAGGCCTGAATACGGATTAATGTAAAAAAAACTTCTTGTTTACACAAAGATTTAATTTTTGAAATGTAATAAATACTTTTAATGTTGCATAAATGTATTGTAAACTATCGGATTTATGTTTTCGCCAAGAATGTGTATAGAATGCCCCTCATCCCGCAACTAATGGTCTAAACCCCCTATTCAATATGTACACTTCATTTCACGTCTATTCATTTACTGCATTTTGAGTATCATTGCAAAATAAGTTTGTTTGAATCGATTATTAATAACTGTTATTTAACCGTTGGCAGTTTAGTTTCTGGTGTACAAGTTATTGCTCCAAGAAATATGTTGCGATCATAATTCGTATCCACCGCCATCTCAGTGGGCATCGACGCTAGCGACAGCGCTGCCGGGTGCTGCTACAAGCCTGGCTCGATTCACCACCGGCTCACGCTCGCCGAGCAAGACCGCCAACTCGCTTCATTTCATTTCATAAGACGCGTGCACCTTTTACATCTTTATTCATTCTTTAATTCTATCTGTCTCCATTGTTTTTATCATACCGACAATAAACACCTCAACACACGCCAACAACATTTATTTCATTTAACCACCGTCCTAACCTCCAAAAATATGAAGTCGGTTACCAATCACAGTCACAATAACGGCTTAATAACAATCACTATTGTTGATTAGGAGAACACATTCTCATTGTTAAGTTGTAATTATTCAGAACAGACGGTCTGTGATATTTTAAATATGAAATTATTTAAATAAGGTAGATGGCTCTTTCAAATAATGGAACGATCAAATGTATTAATATTAAAAAGGTAACATATTGGTTCGAAAATTTGTCGCTAAAAATATCGTCGCTGTAGCATAGTTAGATAATGCACCTTCCCCGGTTTGGAAAGAGATCCAGGTTAGAATCCCGGTAGTGCAACAACAATTTTTTTGATAAAATTGATTTTATATGTATATCTTTCTAATTAATATATTTAATTCATATTTAACTATTGTTGATGTTAACTTTGTGGTTAGACATAATTATACATTTTAAAAATAACAAACTTTTAGGTCATCCGGAGTCATATTCTTCAGATTTTCTTCAATATGTTGTTGTTGACATCATGGCTCTCCATTACATTGAGGGCATTAGTTTCTTCTAATCGTTATGCAGTGGTTTCAGATGGCTATCACCATGCGAAACGACATTATTGTATCATGTCTATATCCCATTATTAATCTGTCCAGAAATGGACTATTCTTTTGATGGTCAAACAGATACATTGTCATTATTTTCTTAGATGACCTAACTACATTAATAATAAATCACTTACATTAATTTGACGTAGATTGGTTTTGATACTACTGTATCTTCATTAAGACGATCATCACTAACTGATACTGAACTGTTGGCATACATCAGTCCTAATGAAACCTCCAGACCTAAATCATTTTGAATGGCATGGACAATTTCGGAGTAAACTGAGTTTAGACTTGTGGATGCCCCGTGGCGTAGATGTGGGAGAGTGGAACAGACGCCTGACCATATTCTGTGGAATTGTGAGATACTTAGAGATGCACGTAAACATATGATTGGTGGCTTGACTGGATTTAGACACCGCCCGCCCAGGAATACAGACCTAATTAGTAATGGGACGAATCTTGTTCTATATAAGGTATTTATTCGGGTATAGGTGACTCGTTGGAGCTCCTTAGGTGGGTAGTCAGGACGGCCTGTGTGGGTGGGACTCCATCTACGCACCTATCTCTCACTCTCCATGCCTCGTGTTTTTTTTTTTGCAACTGCGTTAGTCTGTCTGCGTAAGTGTGACTAAATCATTTTGTATCTCGTCCACTGTCCCTCTCTTAGGAGTGTTTTTGATGAATGGATCCCTGAGTGTCTGCCTTGCACAACTGCACCTTAATTTTCCATCTGCATGTAATACTATGTTTTTTATGGATTTATGTAATATGATTTTTTATGAATAAAGACAGCACTTAAGGGACGCTGGAGGGTTAAAAAAAAAAAAAATGCTAATAACTCTTTTGAATTTCTTCTCCTTTCCGTTTTGTAATTGTTAAAATGTAATTAAATTAATGTAGAGTATTTATTAGCTTTGATGAGAGGGACCGACCAGAAAGCCCTAGCTTCTAAACCGGTCCCGAGAAAGGGTACACCCCCCCTCCCCCCCTCCACACCAGCTGTTCTTTTAAGATGAAGATACAGTAGTATAGAAAAGGTCAAATTAATCAAATCATAATGTTTGCTATTTTTTCAAAATTAATCTTTTGTTTGTGATTATTTCAGATATTTTCAATAATCTGGATGTCGGCAACCATATTTTCGTTGGTGTGTCACGAGGAGTTTGTACATTCAATAAGACATATCAAAATGCTGAACGTATTGACACATATATTTATTCTGCTGTGCTCCATGATTAGTTTATTTTCCGGTATCTTCCTCGTTCTGAGCATCAATCAGGTCAGTCCAACTAAGTCTATACACGTGATACGCCATGTTATTAAAAATATAAACAATATCTTATATCATTATTATTTATTAATTATCAAGTTCAACTGGGAGTATCTTAGATAAACTCATCATCATCATCATTTTTAGCTGTTTTATATCCACTGCTGGATGAAGGCCTCCCCAAGTGTATCACATTTTACACTGTCTGTTGTTATTCATTGCCATGTTTGGGAGCCTTGAGCCATCACTCCTCTCTATCCTCTCTCTTCCTCTGGAGCCTCTACTCCAACCTATCCAGTTTTCTTAATTGGTTTAATTGGTTAGTTTCAACGTTACAGATTTGAAAATATCAATTCTTCTTTGGATCTCAGCTTTACACCTTCAATATCTTGAGACGGCGCATCTAGCTAGACTCACTCACCTCTTCATGTTTATCAAGAACATTCGCTGGATATAGTTCATTGTTTTGCTTCTGTTAAGATCTACATGCTGCAGAACCGACTAAGCGGTTAGGAGGGGTCAATGCTCGGGCAGTGGTGGGAGGAGGCAGGTGCACGTGGTCTCCCTCTGTACCATCAGTAACCCCATTTCAATAACCAACATGGTTTGGACTGGAGCACATCGGGGCTCTGTTGTATGCATGTATTTTAAAAACAACCTATCTTGATCGCGATGCAAAAAGCATTTCAAATATGGTTCAACATTCCGTGCAACATTACCGTTCTTAATGCGAACACAATTCAGTCCTGGGTTAGGGCAGTCGGAGGAAACTACATTCCTCTGAATATAATTTGACATGATAGGCTAGTACTTCTTTGAGGAGAAAGGCCTGACCATGAATTCCGAACGTCATGTCTAAATGTTACAAGATTTTCTGTAGCCCAGAATGAAGAGATTGGGGAACTTGTGGTTCCAACAGAATGGGGTTACAGCTCAAGCAGCCCAAAATTCAATCAATATTTTGTTAGAAATGTTTCCCCTACGTCTGATCTCTCTGAGGGGTGATGTGGGGTGGCCTGCGCAGTCACCAGATTTGAGCATTTGTGATTTCCTTCTTTGGGGATATCTGAAGGAAAAAGTGTTTAAACGTCGCCCTCACACCCTATCAGAGCCAAGGGAGTGGATTATTAATGAAGTTAACGCGATATGTTTGAACAAGCTGTTTAAAACTTCAGACATCGTCTCCAACAATGTGTTGCTGCTAACGGCCGCCATAATTTAATGATTATAAATGGTATGTACTGCTAACTTTGAAAATAAAAACTTTTTTTTTCTACATACCATTACTTTTTTATAACTCCTCAAAACTGCTTAATCGGTTCCGCCGCACCCTGTATATTCATTATTATATATTTCTCTACATGTATTGAAAATATCACAGATAGTATACAATCTTGTATATTTTGTATACCCACTTATCTGTGAATACTTTGAAAGATTACAATGTCACATTTATTAAATAGAACTTCTTGTACCATTGCTTGATGTATGTACATAGTAATATTGTACTCATTTCTATACTAGTGCCATCTCTTACTGTCTTATATTTAATCTTCTGTAATAACCATGATTTTTCTCTCTCCTTAAACAAGATTATATTTTGTACTCGGTGTTCGAAAAAAAGGTTGACAAACTGCATTTTTTAGTCAAAATTTATCAAAAATGATGAAACTACTTAAAAGATCACTAACAATTCCTTTACAAACCTTATTATGTTGGGTTTTCCCATCTATTTCTATAACTTTTTTACATCTTAGATGTAGTGTCATTTGCCAATAAATTGAACATCTGTCATAGTAATAATATTTAACCTATATAGTAACAGCAGCTTGCTGATTATAAAGAACAGTTGATTTATAACTTTCTAAACGAATAACTTTAAACATGTGCTTATTCATCAGGTATCTTAGTAAAATTTGTCACGAAAACTGCATTGACGCATCATAAGTGATACAATTTCATCTTGTGTTTTATTTTGACCTTTGCCGGTACGAGATCAATACCAACCAGCCTCTAAAACCTATATTATTGATAATGAAGATATAAAATTTGTATGCCATTCTAGGAGTACTTCGGTTTTATTGGGATTTGGGTTAAATTATCCGTGTGGATGCTGACCATCATCTACCTGCGTTCAACAGGAGAGCTGATTGTGATTTTTGTAGAAGAAGATTATACTGAAGGAATTTTTTACTTAGTTTTTTATGCTGTTTCTTTGGGTATGTTTTGCCTCTCGTTCTTTTATGTGCAGTCATCGTTTTCTACAAGGAAACTCTCCATAATAAAAGACTCCATAAAGGGAAGATCAGCTGGACTTATCTGTTTTTCTCATGGAATGATAAAAATTTGTTTTCACATCCTCATTAAAGCTCTGGGTTGCCTTTTAACTGAGAAACTGACAAAGACGAGTGAGTAATGCAACGAAGAACTGGAATAGCGATTATCCCACGAGCGGCGATACCGTGAGTCAGATGGAAAGATCTCCATTAACATACCGAACAACAGTGGTTCTTTTTATTATAGCAGCAACTATCCAACACTTTCTATGCAGGACTACAGTTCCACAGAAGAGGATCTGCTGCTAAGTGATTATAGTTTAGATGACTAATGAGGAAATCGCGAGGAGAAATGACGAAAAGCTGTCCCGAGAACGGGGCTAAGAAGATGAGAAGGATCAATCAGAGATGCATAAACCGTCCAGCGTCCAACAACCTTTGGATGTATGTAGAAAGGTTGAAGAAGTTTCCAGAATACTTGACAAAGTCTAGTGATGGTAAACCATTAGTTAAACCGTTATTATGACTAAATGTATTTGATTTTAACGATGACTTCTTAACAGAGATTCAACTGTATGAGGTTTAGTTTCTAGTGTACTAGTGATTGGTCGAATAATTATGAAAATTAGCTGTTACCAATCATTGTTACAATCACTGTCACAATAATGGTTGAACCATCCCTACAAGGTACAAGCAGCGTATTGAAAGAGCAGAAGAGTTCAAACCACGACGACAGATCACTTTTAGTACAAGTAAATTAAAGCAGAGATGTGAATAAAATCCAAAGAAATAAATTAGGCTACATTTAAACTAAATATGAATTAAATATATTAATTAGAAAGATATACATATAAATATTTTTAGCGACAATATTCAAACCTATATGTTTCCTTTTTGATATTAATGCATTTAATCGTTCCATTATTTGACAGAGCCATCTACCTTATTTTTACAGAATCACATCAATCAATCAATCAGTCTGTTCTGAATAATTACAACTTCACAATAAGAATGTGTTCTCTTAAATACATTTAAACTCGTGCACATTAATTCTGATCCTCACTTCTTATAAAATCTACTTCTCTATAACCAAATAAATTACTCGGTTCTCAGATTTCCTTGTAGAGAGCGACAACTGTACTGTATTCGTGCTGTCTAATTATTTATCAGAGGTATATTCTTTAAATATGGCTTTCTTTCAGTCATCTTTGGATTTTGCTTATCTGTCGTGTCCAGCTATAAAAAAGAAATTGATGAAGCGAATGCTGCCAATACACTCGTTCCTAGATGGAGATTATGAGAGAATGGCGCGCCATTGGTAAGTTTGTTCCCATATGTTCTGTTCTTACTTGTTTTATCTCACCATACTAATGTGGAAGACTAGACTGCAAAATGTAAAGTAGATACTTTGCTGCCAGAATCATTTTGAATATAAAACTGCTATTGAACTACATATATTATCATGCAGAAGATGTATTATCTCGTAAACCAAATATGATCCAAGTAAATTTTATTGTATGCACTGAGACTTATTTATCTATTGTGGATTGTGTTTCAGTACATTTGTGAAGTGTTACGATAGCGCTGAGAAAGCCAAGGTTCCGTAAAGATTTGAAATGATAGATATTTAATAAGGAAAATTCATTTAAATCCTGTATCTATCACCCATCAGGCTAATTGTGGTCTTCGCTTATTTTATTCTTTGGTGGCTTGATCCAATTTTTTTTTTTAAATTCACAATATATCCTGAAAGACTGCTGCTCCCCTGGTCTCCGTGCAGTGAACCCCGCAAAAGACATACTTGTATTTAAATGAGGTCTTGATTGTCTTGAAGCAATCGGTGGTGCTCTGGTAGGAGTTATTGCTTTCATGAATAATCATTGCTTATTTATTAATTTTTACAATTGAAACTACCCCTGCAACAATACTGCATATCGCTTTTGGGCAGATCTGAAATATGAATGCATATGCATTGTACATATTCTTGGGCTTCGAATGGTATATTAAACAACTATACTGGTGACTGAAATTTGAAATCTGACTAAATTACGAGTCGAAAATGTTCAAGGAATATATGCCTAATCTCAAGTATATTATAGATATAAGCATTTCAAAAAAATCGTAAATATGCGATTATTTTGATTGATTGAAATATTTTATTGATTCCAAATTGAATAACAAAAACTATAGGTCATGGAATTTCGATTAACCAGATTATTTTTAATCGGTTAATTTAAAATCTGAAGATTAATAGATTAATAATGGATAAATTTCGCAAATATTTGTTTCAAAGTAAGTCAGACTTAAAAGTTTAACATGACTTTTTACAAATTTCAAATAATAATTTTTCCGTGTCGGTACAGAATGTGCACATATTCCTTGAACACTTTTGACTATTAATCTAGTCAGATACGCACCTATACAATTTGTAGACTAGATATGTTACATTCTGTATAAAATAAATAAGAATACAATTACACACAATTTCTGAGTTATCTTACATGCAAAAATGCTGTACATCACTCAAGATGGCCTATCAACATTTGTAAAAACCAATATACAGTGTTGTTGCAGGGTGGTTTTAAATTCATGAATGATTATAAATAATTAGACAAATTACTTTGTTTAAACCACTATTTATTGATTATTCTATATGTTTCGATATCCATGGTATCTTCTTCAGGAAACAATGTATACTGAAATTAAAAATACAGGCATAGATAAAAACAAAACTATAAAGTGGTGAATAAGTAAGAACTAGTAAGACTATTTGCAAAGAGTGGTTTAAACAAAGTATTTTGTCTAATTATTAATATAAAATGAGGCCACAAAGTAGTTTTGCAAATATTGAAGAAGTTGATTGGTGTTAATGGGGGCTGTTCTTGAGGAGGGTTGGAAATAAAACACAGATAAAAATTTCATCATATTATAATAGATTAAGTGGTGATACAGGAATTCTAACGAGTTGGTGTTCTATACATCGATTGTTTTGCTAATTGATATTATTTTAATGTATTCACAACCAAAATGCATGTTGTTAAAGTAAGCTTACATCACCTCAGAACACTTTCTTTAGTTACAAGCATATAATTAGAAAAACAAAGCTTCACAATGGACACTTGTCAATGTTTTTATAAAGTGCACAAATATCCGACGCTATGAAAACTGGCCAATCCGAGGCAATGCGGTTCAGATCTTCAGATTAGATGAGCCGACACGACTTTTGTAAATGAAGACAGGAAGGGTAGTAAGAAATTACATTAAATGTAGCATCGAATCACGAGATTCATGTAACAGTAACTGACCCCATCAAATAAAAAATCAATTATGATGATTTTATATACATTTTGTCATTTGGTTCTATGTTCAGGCGTTGACAAAATATGCAAAGACTGCGGTATTTTCAATACAACGAAGGTCAGGCTTGTACAGTTTCAGGTGCATTCTATATTTTTATACGCAGTGGAATCATGAACCTTGAAGACAAGGGGAAAAAGACAGCTCAGTCCCTTTGAGATGTAGTGCTGGAAACGCATGTTGCGCATACCATGAATCTCCATTCTACAGGAACTGAACATCAAGGATAGACTCTCAACCATTTGTCTGAGATGAATCCTTAAATTTTTTGAGCATCATGGAGAAAAAGATCCCCCACCCGTTGGACCGACCGAGTGGAAAAGGCAACAGGCACTTCTCCGGTGACATCCCTAACATCTGCAGAATGCCGAGAAATGTAGAGGAGAATAGTCTAGAGGGTGGGAGTTCAAGGAGATCAAGATCCTCATATTGAAAGCTCATACGTGTCAACTTGCAATATGAAAGGTATAATATTAAATTAAAAATCAAATAGCTATTTCAAATTTATTAAAATGAACATCAGGCCTGAGCCAGGATACAGCAGATAAAAATGCACGCTATGACAAATTAAATTGATCACCACCGGGAGTCAAACCCGGAACATTCTATTGCTGCTAGATAGTTTTAACCAATTAGACTAATAATGATGCCATCTACATATATGTATTACTTTATTATTGAGACAGATGAAACTATCATCATGTTATTATATTAGATCCAGTGGTATCCTAAAACCCACTGGACCAAAAAACATCAAACTCTGCAGTGAACAACAATGAACAGAGGAAAATGGTAAAAAAATGTCTGATGATGATGATATTAAATTAAGCGATGGTATAGGAATTATAAAACAGTAATTTAACAAATAATTTTATTAATTATCACATTATTTGTGATTTTGTTCAAATTAACTTATGAGTTTGTTTATATTGCCATCTGTGAGAGATAAACAAAAGATCTATCTTTATTATTGATATTTTACATTGAAGATCTTTTGTTTGTTTAGAAATGCAAAAACAAAATGGCAGTCTTTTATTGCTAATTTTTCTCAATATTGTAAGTTACTAAAGGTTTACATCCCAGTGAAAGTAAGGAAATAGCATATATGTAATATAAATTGTATGCGGAGGGAATGGCAAGGTTATATATTAAATTAGGTAGATAAATAAATTTAAAATACATATATACAGACGCAGAATACATATCACATAAATATTCATAATACTTTTCAAACTAAACTAGTCAGTTGTGATTGACTGACTCTCGGGATTAGGCTTAAACTCCTCATCACCCGGTCGGTAGACCTTACTGGTAAACCATTGTTGCACATTATTGAAAATTGTGTTTCAGAAACTTGCCTGGGATGAATGTATTATGGCAAGTTATTAAAAACTTGAATACTTGAAAAAAAAATCACTTTCTTATGAAGAGAATATATCATTATTGATGGATAGTATTATTAGGTGCGCCGCAATGATGCAGCGTTCTTTAAAAACATGTGGTATCCAAATTCTGACCAGATTATTGAGATTCCTTTTACATATTCAACTGTAGCTTATGAAACAATTCTTGTATCATTAATTTTGAATTTGATTAGGACATTTGTCAAATTGAATGTCTCTCTTTTAAGCGATCTCAAGCTGATTTGTGAGATTGTCTCGAGATTGAAATTTCAATATGTTTACACGGTACTGAGATTTACATCATGGTGTCTCATTCACAAAAGAAAAAATATCAAATAAGAAGAGAGTCAATCCATGTTGTAATATTTATCATATCAATTTGAATTGGAACGTATTTGGAACTTTCCGGTACACCTTCGGTCGGCTGTTACAAAAATCTTAATATAGTTTGCTACCCTATTGATAATTGTTATGAAAACAGAATAAATATTATTAATTTTAAATGAAATTATGGGTGTGTTATTTTTTATTTTCAATAGTCAGATGGGCCTAATTTAGTACTGCAGTCGAGGGTATACGGTGTATATCCTCTGTTATATTCGCAGAAATAGCGTATATTCTCTGGATGTATCAAAATATTCTACTATCAGACAAAAATTAATCTTTTTACCTCATTTAATTTAATTTAATTTTCCCTTTTCTAATCCACGGTGCCGTAAAGTACAATATGGGAATAATATGTTGTAGGGTTTAATTTATACTGTATATGGGTGTAAATATATATCACACAAATGGTGCGTTAATGTATACCTTCTGTGATGTTTACGACTACAGTACATGGCCTGATGGTATCTAAAATGAATACGTATTTACAAAATTATGTCAGATTTATTTGCGCACTTTACGAAAAGTTTGACACTTCTTGTCAATTTGAGGCTAATTATTGCTTCAACTACTTTTCTACAAAACTTTGCACTTGATAAAGGATACAAAAGTTGTTTACTTACTCCTACCGTATGAATATTATTGTTCGTTACACATCCTAACACAATTAATTACAAAAAGAAGTGTACCCTGCCAACTAATATCTACAAAGTTACCATGGACAGCTAATAGATTAGTTTAATTTTACATTTATCGTGTTGGATCGACACTATATATTTTAAATTATACAAATATCAACAAGACGGAAAAATCTTTACTATTAATTGCTCGGATAAATTGTGAGATCTGAACAGTGGCAGTTGTTTATTTGGGACACTCAAGACACTTAAACCCACATTAGTCACGTACGAAATTAAAATATTTATAAAGCGACAAATTAAATAAATTTTTCAACAAATGCATCCAATAAACATCCAAATATTAAATCGTCTGTGTTAGAGCAATACTGTTTGTGAACCATTTGTAAAAATGCTTACAGCTGATAGAGAGAATTGATAAGCCGATTGCAATTGGTCTATTAGTCCGTTCTAAAATTTTAATACACCAATCAGTGTGTCTTTTACCGTGTAACAGAAATCAGCAAAAATGTGTTTAAAATGTTTCGGTTCGTATGCAGTGTTCTTATATTCACAGATGAAATAATATGTATAGATATATGACCAATACATGATTGGTAGACATTGTCTGAAATTAATTGAAGAGTGACATATCAAAATTTCCAAGTCAAGATAATCAATATTACTCACTTTGTTACATTTAAATGAAATTTTATTTATAACATTAACTTAATCAAATAAACAGATACCTTCAAATAAGAGTTAAGTTCACTTGATGCTATGTTTGATCAGTGCTACAGTTTGGATGCAAAACATGGACCACCATGCATCGAAAACTGCAGTACATGGATCCCATGAGTAATATACTCAAATACAAAGTGCTCCACCTGGCAATGATGGGCAAAATTGAGAGGGAAGGTTAGATAAAGCTGTCCTGGTTGACAATCTTATATACTGGACCAGGCTCAATGCAGAAGTGTTCTGCAAAGCCCAGGACTGCTGGGGGTACCAGAGGTGTATTAAAATGGTGGTCATCGATGCCTGGAATCGGCAGGATAACAAAAAAGAAAAAGAGAAATAGGGACTCTATTTAGAGCTCTTAGATATAAAAAAATCATACATTTTAAAGCACAAATTAAAAGAATAAGAGTTATTTGGGATTGACAACATTTTTACAGAATTCAGTATTTTAAATCACGATTATAACTATGTACATCCTAACATTAAATATGTTTTTTTTATATTCATGCGCTATTGAAAAGTCACTCTTCAATTTTATTAAAAAAAAACCCTTCTTTACATAAAAAAAGGACAATGAAAAAACTAAATAAAAGCTTTGAAACATATTCTTATTCAGAAATAAGCAAACTTTTATCACAAGTTATTGATTATTAAATAAATTGCCTCACTTCAGGAACAAGGTTTTAAACTATCTGATAGGCATAATCAATATTACAAAAAGTGTTTCAAAATAATTATTGGTGGAATGTGAATTCAATTTGTTTTATAAACCTGTTCCGTAGCAAACCGCCGCTCCTTCAGGCAGTTAAAATTAATACAAAGTTTCTTGTAATTAAATATTTTAAATGTCTAACCACAAAGTTACAGCTTATAAAAGTTTAAAAAAAAACAACATCTTTCATTCAAATTTGCCACAGTACGGCAAAAGTGAGATTTGCTACATTCTATACGACTATCAAATTTACCACCATTTAGCGAAGATCCAGTGATGCAGGTGATGAAATAAGATGGAGGTTTGAGTGTGGTCTAAGATTCAATTGTGTATCATGTAGTTGATAAAGGTAATTTTACATGTTACAAGTTACATTGAACATTAAATACTGCATAAATAAAAGTAATTTATATATTAAGTACAAGACTTTAAAATCAACTGAAATTGAGTATTACCCACAGACCACCAAATAAATAGACATGAACTAATGCAAATTCCATGTCTCAAAATTTTCATTTTGGTGGCACCCATGTGATCACTTTGGTGCCACTCACGAAATCAATGAGCTCTGTGACTTTTGTTTAAATATGACTCAAATGAAATGAAAATTTAAACGCTGACAATATAATATGCATTAATGTAAAAAATACGTCTTGTTTACACAAAGATTTAATTTTTGAATAGTAAATACTTTTACTGTTGCTTAAATGTGTCACAATCTATTGGATATATGTGTGTAGAATGCCCCCCACCCCGCAAATAATTTCCAAACCCCTCTCCCTATATACGTATACACTTCAAATCATGTCTATTCATTTATTAGTCTGTGATATTACCTAATACCTGAGATTTTCAGTGAAATTCTTGTGGACTATGAACATACTATGCTCACATCTTTCTTCGCTTCATCTCAGTCTTAAATCCCTGAACAGGGCCGTCCCTAGACATTGTACCGCCTTTGGGCAAACTAGAAAATCCACCCCTATAAACAAATAACTAAATTTTTTTCACAATTTTTTTTATTTATATATATCAATGTAGGTACACCGAATAGACTCTTGAAACACCAGAACGCAAATAAAATAGATGAAATGCAATATAATTTTTAACGGTATTTTTAAGAGTCAAGTATTTAACTATCTTCGTTTCATGACTCTCAATGTTAAGCTCATTGATTTTAAACACATAGTACCCTTAGAACATCAAGGTATCATCTGTTATTTAGTTCAAACCAAAAAATTAAGCTTAAAAGTTTTTAATATTTCTTCGCTCATGAGGTGAAATTATTATAAAATATGCTGCAAAATAATGTATAGTAATAAAGTAAATTGATTCCTGATTTCAAGGAACGTTATTCATATTCAAATCAACAGTTGTTCTAAAAAATATTATATGTTCTATTAAAATACATTTTTGTCCTCTTGTTATCTCCGAAACTACCAGGAAATTTGACATGTTTGTAACACAGTTTAAATGAGAACATTATTGTCAGAATTTTGATACAAAAAATTAATATTGACAAATGATACCTTGTTGTTCACATGTTTTAAATAGTTTCTTCAAACATTTTTTATTGCTTTGGTAAAAAGTATTCCAGATTATTTTATTTGTTTACCGCTTATTAGAAGGGCTTTGCCTTACTTGCATATCGGTTAGGAATGACCCTGTCCCTGAATGTAAGCAATTAAATTTTGTTCTGAAAACTAACATATTTTGATGAGTCAATATTTAGACCAAATCCAAATTGGATATATTGTTCCCTTACGCATTGACAAACAAGTGTATCTTGAATATCCCAGATGTCTTCAACACACCACCGATACTTGAACAGATCTTCAAATCGGGAAGCTTTAAAAATGTAAGATTTAGACGCTTTGTCTAATTTTATTTACAAACTATTATTGTATTGAGTTGGTCTGAATTGACGCAGAATTCAGTCTTAATTTGCAATGGCAGAGGTAGATTATTTACAAAGGATAGCTCTTGCTCTGGGAGTACAAATGAAACATCGCTTTAGATTCTATCAACTTTCTATTAAATGGGGAAAAACTAAAGAATGGTAAATGTTAGACATTAATTTCAAACTCTGTCGCTAAAGAATGTTCAGTTTAATTACAAGACAAGTTTTATTTTTTATTTCTTGTAAATTATTGAATGCCATATCTATTGAGATACAAATCTAGTATTTTAATTACGTATATCAAATTTTCACCTTGATTGGTGAGCTATGTTTTAAGTATACATATAAATTCCAACTGTGTTTTTAAGAAACATTTTCTAATCTAATATTATTAACTATTTAACTGCCAACTACTTGCCACGGGGGACACCATACAGGGTAGGTGTAGGTTTTTAAGGATGTTGACTTAACACATTTATTAAAAGTTTGGAGCTGTTGTCCATAGATGGCAGAACGACTTCATATATATGACATTGAAAATTGCATATAATCGCACATACGGCATTGTATGATGCGCTAATCGTGGCATTTAAAAGATTATAATGGTGCTTACCATTATTTATTTTATTCGTATTGAGCTGGGCAAGCTTTGGAAATGTCAAAATTGACTTCAAATCAAACATGCCATGACTCTTTCAGAAGAAAGGCTTTCAGCAATCCATACTACGAGCCCTGACGTACGGGTGCTATAATAACAATGCTCAATGTAAACTTGCTGAACTTAAACTCGTAGGACGCCAAGTGGCAAAGCTGAAATGACAGAGGGTAGTGCATCTAATGAGACAAGAAGACAACAGGTGGGATAAAAAGGTAACAGAGTGGAGAGCTACCTAGGAGACCGGCAGGTGAAATGTGGGAAGGTCAAAGGCCCACTGAACTGATGACATACAGTAATAGAGAAACTCGAAGAGTTGGGAGAGGCATAAATAAATTAAAACCACAGAACACACTGAGAAAATTGATAAAATCCAAAGCCAGCAAACTGCTGTATGTGTTTCAAAGATAGTTCCAAATCACTGAACAAGTCTTGGTTCACTCAGCTGCACTTGCATGAAAAAGATAGCGTCACGCATAGCCAAGCAATATAAAGAATGATCCAAGATTTGTTCAGTAAGTTTGGAAAATAATTTCAAGATGGCGGGAGCGGACTCAAGCACATTGTGTAATCTGAGATTTACAAAACGTTGGGTTATATTGCAAATGTATCAAAAGGTTCACTATAAAAATGATATGAACGCATACAGCGCGTGTAACGCATTATTATATTTATAGTTACACTTTAAAACAAACAGATATGACACCCTCTGAGAAACTTCCCTTGGAAATGCTTCTGTCACATACCATTAGTATAACCTATCGCCTTTTAAAGTGATGCCGCACTTGTGAGTGAAAGCTATAAATACACGTACATACTTTTCACACCGCAAGTAAGCCTACCGTGATTAATAAATAGTAATACAATGAAACTTAAACGTAGCTATTATACTTTTGACCAAACTTAAGTTGCCCGTTTAAAACAATCGAGACCTTCTTACGTTTCATCAAAGGCCATTTCATTTCTAGCTAACGCAACTTGTGAATATTAATTTCATTTAGTTATCAAATATAAAAGTCAAAATTCTAGCGGCTAAATATCTAGTTTTCAAACTCTGAAACTGTCTTACGATGTATTAAATACATACACGGTTTTAGGTATGACTAGATAAATCTGATTATTTTAAATAAATTAACATCATACTGCGCACATAACTAAGTTGTATGTTTGTTACGAATATAGTTTAGAGAGGTGCAGTCTTTCTCATCAACAGGTGTAAATGACAACTAAATTAAATACAATTGGGTGGCAACCTATTCACGTAGAATTGTGTGGTGTGTTGACTTTATTAATAATGTACCTAAAATAAGAAGGGTTTAATGCACTAAGAAAATTTTGGACAAAAACAGTAAATATCAATTGGCAGAGAAAAAAGAGAAACATTTGTGAAGGCCTTTATCCAACAGCGGATAGAAAACAGATGATGTTTGGGAAAATAGAAAATATTAGGAAATGTAATGTTTTTAATTATTTTTTATTTTCAATTTTTTTTTTTTGAATTTCATCCATTTTTAAATTATCATCATCAGCAGTACTGCAAGTCAGGGTGAGTCTTGGAAGACTGCAGGATTTATCATCATTTTCTCATATCCATAACATCCCTCTTTTAGTTTACCACACCCAAAGCTTGAGTCTATTAATACGCATAAAGTCATCTCAACTTCGGCATATCCACTCTGACGCAGATCACTAAACAAAATCTTATTAAGTGCCCCAACCAGCATAGTCCCCAATTTTCATTAATTTGACAACAACAGCATCTCCGTACATGTCGAAAAATTTCACGTTATGGTTTATATGTTATCTATATGAATAGGTCGTCACCCAACTGTTTTAGTTATCGTTTAGACCTGTTGTTCTATATTTTTATATAGTGAGGAATCTGAACCCTGAAAGCAAGGGAGAAAAGATAGGAACAGCCATACCATGGACGGCTGGACGCACAAACGTCTTCATTCTGCAGGAACTGAACATCAAGAACAATCATTCAACCGTGTGCCTGAGATGAATCCTTTAATTTTTTGGACACCTTACAAGAAGGGAAAATAGCTTGGAGAAGCTTGCTTGGTGGGCTATGTCAAAGGACAAAGAGGAAGAGCCACAACCATTGGACCGATCAAGTGGAAAAGGCAACAGGCACTTTTCTGGTGACAGCCTAGGGCAGGAGTTCATAGAGATTGCGATCCTCAGTCATGAGGGACCGACATGATGATGACACCTGTTGATGAGAGGGAGTGCACCTCTTGAGTCTATAGCCGTGACAAAAATGTTGCATGTGTAGTACAAAATTTAGATAATTTAAAAAATTTAATAATCACGTTGCACCATGAAGTGACTGCCGTGTTAATTAAACATAAAACTGATTTCATTTCTACATCATCTAGAAAGATTAGGAAAAAATAGCTATCGTCATTTCTAGAATAAAACACCATTAAATGTCAATCAAAGGAATGATCCTGACTAGATCAGTAGATATACAATATAAATAAATCTTATAATTAATCATATTCAAGTAGTTATTTTCACGACAACATTGTATACTTTAACTCACTCAGAAACAGTAAATAAATTAATTAATAACCTAAATAAATATAACAATACTAGTTAAATATAAAATGTCATGACGGTTTCTCAGAGATTGATTAATTATTTATATATTACCATGAATCTATTTTGTCATCAGTTGGCAAGTAAAAATATAAATATGTATGTGTTTCAAAATAAAAAATAATTATGTTAAAACAAATTTAGATAAATCACAACCGAAACATTATTCAGGGAAAACAGACCTAGTCTGATACCTGACTAAATTATGAGTCGAAAATGTTCAAGGAAAGGCTTGATCTCAACCATGCAATTATTTCGATCAATTGAAATATTTGATTGATTCCAAATTATATATTGAATTCACCGTCATTAAATATCATCAAATTTTGAGCCAACAGACTATTTATTGTTAAATAATTTAGGGCCTGAAGCAAAAAAATAGATTAATAATGGATAAATTTTGCTAATATTTAATTCAAAGTACTCAGATTTAAAGCTTAACATGATTATGTAAAAGTTTCAAACAATAATATTTTCCGTAACGGTGCAGAATTTGTCAAGTATCCGCCCAGAAAATTTTGTAGACTAGGTCTGTTACACCCTGTATTTCCGATAAACAGCGTTAATCAATTGAGATAGTGACATTAAACAATCTCGTCAAGTTCCTCTACGTAAATAAAATGCACTGTAAGTCCTGGCGTCACCCAGCATGTTCAACTAAAAGGTTTTTGAAAAACATTATAGCTAAAAAGATGCTTCCAAAGAAAAAAAATAGCTGCCTAAGGAGAAAACGTATGTCTACAGGAAATATACAGTTCCGGGTTCGAGTCCGGCGATGACTGTATTTTTTTCTGTTCTTTCTAAGCAATTTATCTAAATTTGTTTTAATTATCGCAAAACAATGTTTTAAAAAACTTCAACTTCATAAATGCGATTTCCAATTTAAATCTAGGTATAAATGTGAGTGAAATTTTTCGCTAGTTTTACAAAATCTTTATACCAAACACTAAAATTAATTTTATTAATTAATTTGCAAAATAGGTATTTAGTATCGAGAAAACTTTAAAATCTTTAAAGGTGATTGAGATTAGGTGATGGCACAATTGTTGAAATATGATAAAAGCTTAAAAAAGGCAATAAAAACTTGTGTAAAAAAAAATTATCTTAAACTTCTTTCGAGTAATAACTTTTATTTATTTATCAAGAAAAGAAAAAGTGAATGTTAAATCTAACAATGTTAAAAGTCATTAAGTCATTGCGGGTCGCTTTTCAGAAGCAATTTTTTTTTTTTAAATACATACAAAGATTGTTTTGCAAATGTTGAGAAATTGTATGAATGTGACAATATGAGGTTGTTTGTAACGATAGAAGAGCGAGTTTGCGTTTCTATCCACTTTACAATACAATACAAACATTTTCATTCTGCAAGCATTTCAATTCAAATTCATTAAATTAACAATAGATTATAATATTTTTATAATCTTTGCATATGAAGAGGTGTCAAATGCTTGTTTTTAGGATTCGATAGATTATCTTTTCTATAAAAGTACAAATTGTATAGAAAACAAACTTATCAATTTAAATATTTCGATAAATAACGGTCTCACACAAATTTAAAGGTCTTCTTGTATTTGTAGCTAAATCAAAACGTGAAGATATAAGATCTAAAACATGTATAGGTAAATTTTTCGATGCTATTAATTGCAATATTAACCACAGCTATGTTGTTATTTTTATTTATTTTTGAATAGTGATGCGTACACGGTATACGTGTCACATTAATATTTTTCAAACTAAGCAAAACGCTTGTGCTATGAAAACAGGACTAACTTGCTGGTCTCGAACTCAAATACTAAGCGAGTGTCTTACCGTTAGACCACACACAAGCGCATTAATTCTCACTTAAATATTTGTAAACATATGATAATCTTTTGCCACTAGATATAAGTAATTTTTTAATACATAAATCATTACGTTAAACGCAGAAATGATATCACTATACACCTCACTCGCTCGATATAACATTATCTCGCTTGCGGCACCCTCTCTGAGCGGTTAACTAAAAAATTGTCGAACCGAGAAATGTCACATTTCTT
This sequence comes from Eubasilissa splendida, assembly GCA_031772225.1. Taxonomy (NCBI): domain Eukaryota; kingdom Metazoa; phylum Arthropoda; class Insecta; order Trichoptera; family Phryganeidae; genus Eubasilissa; species Eubasilissa splendida. Next base: position 27,389,955 of record CM062859.1, read on the forward strand.
AAACACAACCTAAAAATTCACAATTCTAAATCACTGAAGTGAAATGTAAAATCACGGAACTCTTCACATTGACTCCATTTGCTCTGTTAATTCTAGGATCGGACTCTCGCTGAGCGGCAGCATTCCGGCCGAAGGAGGGAGGCTGTGACCTTGCCAAGATGACTGGAAAAGTAAAAAGTTAAATCTAAGATGCTGTTGTATCAGAATTTATAAATCTCCATCTCCATAATCCGGGAGCCAGCATTCTCTGATACATAAATATAATTAATTGTATATTGTTTTAAATTATTCAGATTATTAAAAGGATATGTATTTTGCATAGGTTTTAGTACAATAAATAAATTTAAAAAATATTATGTATTACCAAAACAACACTATGAAAAAATAAGGAAAAACAAATGGTACCAATAGAAATGTATATATTGTACACAATAATAAAAAATATTACTCACATTAGTTACATGTACAGGGTGGCCTTAAAAAAGTGAGAACATTTCGTAAAATGTGATATAATTACATCAAAATTAGTTTAACTATGTCAACAATAGCTTAAATAGTTCACTAATTCACTTACTAACCTATTTACCTATATTACGTTTTATTTCGACAATTTCCGTTCACCATTTTCGATTATTAATTTTCCCATTGTTTATATTTGGGTTTTTTTCAAATTGTTGCCCAGAATGACAAAAATCACTGCAGAAGACCGTATTCTGATCAAAAATTTGTGAATTGAAAAACGTTGGGGTGCTAGGAAAATGATCAAAGAGTTTCAAAACAATGCCTGGAACTAGACATTACAGCAGGACGGAGATCCATCTCACACAGCCAGAATCAATCAACTTTCTTCATCGTGAGAATGTTAATTTCATCGAGTCAGACATGTGGCCACCGAACAGCCCAGATTTAAATCCAGTAGATTATGCGATATGGGGGTGTTTTGATGATTTCTGATTAGCTAAATATTGTGTAAAAAAAATTACATTAAGAATTATAATTAATCATATCATGTTTTGAATTTAACTCATGTGTTACGAGATGTTCTCACTTTTTTTGGGCCACTCTGTATATAAAAGACAAGTGCTTTTCTTTTAATATGCTTATATAGTAATTAAAAAAATTAATTCATATCAATTAACATTATACATAATGAAATATTGTTGACAGGTAAAATTGAATAACTGCAAAATATTGAAAAATAAATTTTCTGCTCCACATGTTCGTAGCTAACTGGAATCAGCTGACTAAAGTTAGGTATTTTGTATTGAACTTGTATGTACAATTGTTTTAGTTTTCTAGAATGAAAGTGTTTTTATTATGACAAATACTTTGACCAATTTGATCAAACAATTTTTACTAGGTTAAAAGAATAGCAAAATCTTTAAATCACTCTTTAAATAATTTGTTATATGTAAGTTATTCAGTTTTGACATTACGGCGACGATATATCGTCTATGTAAATTCAATTCCATGAGCCAATCAAAATACATTTTTTTGGCGCTGTCAGTTGAACAATTTTCACAAATAGTTTTTCGACGGTATTGGACTTACACCGACGATAATAAATACTAAATATCTATATAAAACCAGGTAATAATTAGGATACATTTAAAACTTTGTTGAGTAAGTATTTATATATATTAATATTTGTATATGATTATTTTATTTAAAGAATAAGATTAAAAAGTTAAAATAAACATTATGAAGACTCGATAAAATCCATGAAATTCAAATATCTGATCAATCAGTTAACTGTACAAGGAGATTAGTGAACATAGAGAAATTAATGCAAAAAATATCTCCTTGGCAACTAGATTTATTATTTGAATCAACCTTACCTCTGATGATTAGTGATCATCCTTCATCATCCTGATTGGTGTCTTTAAAGTCTACCAATCCAAGATATAAACATTCTGTGTTCGTCATGATTCGTTTAGAATGTACGCTTAGATAAAAAAAATTCAAAAAGAAATTGTGTATAAGTTATACAAATTATGTATCAATAGCCGAGAAAAGAAAATTATTCTCGGCACGACTTTAGGATGAAGAAGACTTGTAAGAGTACAAGAACGGTGGAGAAATCCTGGAGACAGCTGTGAAGGAGACCCTGGACCGAAACTTGTGGAGTTGCAATGCAAGTCATGTCTCATCTGATTGAGGCAACGAAGATGATAAAAAGAAGTATAAATATGTTAACATTCTCATAAATATCATTTAAAAACATCTTCAATTGTCATCATTTTGAATAATAACTGTTAACAAGCCACCTTTTCCTTCTTAGATACTTCATATTTCAAAAAATATGTAATTTATACCATTCAGGTAAGATTGTTTTTTAAATACAGTCGATTCTGCTTCATTGGGACAGATCGGGACCAGGAAGTTTGGCCCAATCAAGCGACTTCCTCAATTAACCGAAGAGAGATTTTTCTTTAACCTCGCCTTTCCGAAGCGGGGTATTCACATTCCCCATAGATCGCTTTAAACTCGATAAATCAATAATTATGAAAACGATTTCATTCTTATTTTTGTAATCTTCACTGAAATAGTGACGAAAATTTTGTCATTTTTTGTTTTTCAAATTTTTAAGCGTATAATATTTAAAAATATTGTTTTAGGTCCAGTGATCTTTGCGCGGTATATACACCTGCGCATGTCGATATCATACCACAGTGTCTTTAATCTTTAAGCTATTGTGCGTATTATTTGTTTCACTCTAACTAATGCATTGGGTAGCCGCATACCATAGATGCAAACGAGGGAGATAGCTATATCGCTTATCGGACAAGAGACGTCCGGCGAGGCGATTGGAGCCACGTCGCCCGTCATGAACTTTTTATTATCGTTTGTATGAATATGATCTGGGGTGTTTCTATACCCCGCTTCGGACCACATGGAAGTTCTGGCTGCTTAGTGACGAAAAGGTTAAATACATAGGGCTCCCTTTATTGCCTTCCTGCATAAAATAACGCTATAACCAGGCTATAATTTTTTTTTCTACTGGTTACTTACAAGCACAGTTGGATATTAATTATTAACGTCTTCTTCATCTAATTTTTGATGTTTCGATTTAATGCTTCAACAATTGCATCCTCATTCTTTATTTTCATCGTAACATGGTAAATAGTAATCTATTGTCAAAAACTCTTGATAATTAACAATAGAACTTTTAACATGTCCTCATTTACCTCATTTCTCAAAATTGATGTATTGTAATTTTAAATTTACTGTCCCAATTGCGTGGAATGTCGTCGCAATTAAGCGATGTAAATTACTAATATTTCCTTGGTTTGGTTTTCGTTCCTTGATATTTGGCTCAAATAAGCGGCTCCCCCAATTAACCGGCATGTATTTATATTTTCCTGATAACATTTAACATATCTCTGACATTACTGATAACATTTAACATTCCTGATAACATTTAACACATCAACTCCAGACTCCACAGTGTATAAAATTAATTTACTCAGAAAAGCTAAAAATGGCCAAATTGTCAGCATTGTGTCTGAAATTTTGGATCGAGGTGTCCGCATAAAAATATTTTGTGCAATTTTACGGACCAATGTGTGTGCTGGGGAAGAGAATAAGAAAAATATTACCTATACCAGACTATTTTGGTAGGGCCCGGGTTGACCACATTACTAATGAAGATGTATTAAGGTGTATAAATAAGTCAAGAGAACTGATAACAACTATCATGGAAAGCTGTATAATTCAAACACATAATCCTCAATGAAAAATCTGATCTTTTACAACTCATTATGCGGGGGAAGATAGAAAGCAGCAGAGGCATAGGTATAAAGAGATTATATTGACTGCATTTACTTAGAAAGTATTTCAATATTCAAAATATTGGTACATACAAATATAGGATAAATTAACATACTGCAACATGGTCGCCAACCTTTGATAGAAGGTGGCACATGAAGAAGTCTCGTTAAAAACTGTCTGCGCACTATATTTTTTGTGCGCGCTATGCTGTCAAATCGTGTTATTTTCCGGCTACCTAGTTACTTTACGGCTTATCAAAGTAGACACAATTTATACAAGTTAATTTCATACTTACATATTATCATTGTATTCATATACTTTGAGTAACATGTCAAGCCAACGGACGCGGTTACTTAGAAGCCCACTTGAGACTCCAAGGGTTGGTGTTTAGATTAACCAGTGGGTTCAAAAAACTGTTGGGACTAAAATCTTTCCTTAAAACAAAAAATGTGTATATTAACTAAAAACAAAGGATTATAGGCTATAAGAGGCCCGAAGCCATAGCTAGCAGATCAGTGTGTTTTGGGTATCGGTGATGAGAAGTTCTTCTAAAATAAATTCATTAATTTCTCTTGCAAAGTGTACAAAGGGTGCATTTCTTTAAATTCGACACTACGCTGATGCGAGAAATATATTTCACGCACACCTGTATACATTATAGGGAACATTGATTGTCGGAGGAACGTTCAGATCGTTTCTTTACGAAATCTAAATGAATTAAAAAATACATTATCGCTCACAAATTGCATTGACAAATTAAGCTACATAGCATTTGTATCCAAATACTGGCTGCTATAATTTATCAGTCAGGAATGATCGAACATAAATCAAACTAATTTGTATGTCACTGATGGAAAATATACAAAAGATGAATGTTTCATCTGAAAAAGCAAAGCCGCCACCCAAAACTTGAACCGAACCTTTCTGTCGGCGGTAGAATGTTCACCCAGCTGATTAATATCAGTCTCGTCAATCTTGTCAGTTTTCAGTGATGTATCTATTTTTTTCAGTAGAAAGCGACCATCTTTTTTAATGGTTTGTTTCTCGGATTAAAATTTGAGCTGCACCCGCTAGGTGGCGCTAGAACTTCCAGTCCACTTTTATAATCACAGTATTCATTCCTTCATGAATAATATTGTTTCATTTGTTCACAATTCAAAATAAATAAATAAATAAATGGATGACAAATCACGATATTCACAGATATTCAATCACTGATAGTGAGTGTGACTCAAAGATTGTGATTGACTCACGGTTCGTGATTTTGACCTCATCACAAATTGCTATGCGACACGAACAGACAGAAATAAATAATTGATTACAAGTAGTGATTACGGGATTTAAATATGAACACTAACTCGAGACAGCACAAAAAAGATAGAGGCTTTCGAAATGTGGTACTACAGGAAGTTTTACTGATTTTTTTTTTTGGCTGCATTATTAATTTTTTTTCTACCACTTCGGATAATTGAGAGTCTACTGTATATACGTGTAAATGTTTATGTGTGCATAAATTAATCAAAATTGTTAAATCAGCAAAATGATCCATTGTCAATAATTTTCCGTCGAAGATACAAAAATCTCTGATAAATATTTTGATTAATTAATTGTGCATTTTCAATATTGTGTGTATTTTTTTTTACGTTAATATTACACTTAAATCAGAACATAAAATAAATTGAGATAAATTACTTAGAAAGATATACAAAAAAATCCAGTCATCACCGGGACCCGAACCCGGTGCCGATGACTCTATTACCGATTAAGCTTATAATAAAGTTGTCAAATTTTATCTCATTGAAAGATCTATTTTTTTTTATTGGAAGCGATCATCTTTTTAAATACATTGTATCTTAAAAACCTCTAAGTAGAGTTGAACGCTAGGTGACGCCAAGACATCCAGCCTTTTTTAGAATAGAAAAATGGATGTCTCACTTAGAAAATGTATGTTGATGAAATTTGGCAACTCATTAAATCGTGTATTTAATCGGTTTACATAGATTTTTCTGTATCAAAAAAAAAAAAAATTTCTGGACCAATGTTCTGAAAAAATCATAATTAAATAAAATGTGACTTCATTAAAATAAATAAAAATCAAAAATAGCCAATTTCTGAGATCACATATTAAGAAAAATATAAATATTTTAAGTATGTATATATATAAGTAAAGTTCTACAAGGAAAACCAATTTTCAATGGAGTAAGCGAACCAAAAGTAATAAATAAAAAATGCAAAAAAAAGGATGAAAATAAAAAGGCTCCACAAATGATTAATATTGTTTATTTGTGATTGATTATAAATAATAAAAAACATTTACTTATGTGTATAAAGCGTGAATAGAAATAAATACATTGGTTATGTACTAAAACTTAAAGAAAATAAAATTAGCACTATTTTCAAATATCGCAAATACATACGAGAGCTGACAATTAAGTTCGTAGAATACTTTTCGTACGCGTTATGTGGCGTCACACGTCCGAGCTGCCTGCGGAATACACCGAAATTCGTCTACAAAGGACAAATTGTCAATGCGGTATTCTATCTTGGGTCAACAAAGGTTACAATCGCGTGTCTGGCCCGAATTGCGTTAGGACAGTATGCTCCAGCACACACACACACAACTTTCGTTATCTCTGACATCTTTATATAATCCGAAATCAAAAAAAGACACGATGTACCATCATTGGAGATCACGAGCGGAGGTGAAACGGATTACGACGCGTGTCACGAATAAACAAAAGACACGTTCTGCAAAACAGCCTCACGATTTTTGTGTATAATGCTGCCTGTAACGCGTGCATTGCTTTAAGAAGTGACTATTTTGAGGGGGGGGGGGGGACTGTATATTTTTTTCTACGAACTTAATTGTCAGTCCTCGTGCAGCAACCAAAAACATCACTCGCAAGTAGGAACTGATCATCGTCTAAGGTAAGGAGATATGTATTATATTATTATTGTTTAGCACAAAGCGGTATATGCGATGTGATAAAAATGTATCGGCTTACTCGTAACTAAATGTATAGAAGCCTAGACGGTATTGTTAAAATTATTACAGACTTTTCAATAGAAAAACATGCATATTTGGCTACTTATTTTTGGAATTTGTGAGTCAACCAATCTCATACACTTGGGCACTCGAATGCCAACATTGTGACGTAAAAATCTACGTAAAAATTAAATGTTCTGCACACAAAGTGATTTAGTCTCTCGCGTAAATCGCGTAAAAGCAAAGGAAACAAAATAAATGATTGCATTCAATTGATTTGATGATATACCTGGAAGCATTGGGGCGTTTGAAACAGACTGTTATTGGGCCATGCGGCTGCACTGCTCCACAGGCCGCCGCCCGTGTGCACGGGGTCGTTTAGCGAAATGCCCGCCGGGCCGCCCGACGCGTTCTGGTGCGGCATCTGCTTCCCGGCCAGCTCGCTGATCTGGCAGGCGTTTTGCAAGCTGGACGGTAGGTTGGACCAGTTCTCGATCCCCGCTTCTCGCTTCTCTTTGTTCAGTATCGTGATTTCCATCGAGCCCTGGTACGCCAGCGGTATGTTGGGCAGGCCCTCTTCGTTCGAGCTCGGCTTGTTGGGGGACTGATTGGGCCCTTCCACGATCGCCTGGAAGGCCAGCAGGTCCTCGTTCTCGCTCTCGGACAGCGGCACCGGCAGCGGCGGCAAGATCTGCTGCTGCTGCGCTATCTTGTAGCTCTGTTGTCGCAACATCTGGCGCCGGCTCAGACCCATTTGCAGAGAGTGCAGACTGGCGCTGTCTGCGCCACCGTTTGCATTCGGTTGCGCCATCGCGACTTGCTTCTGCAGAATCTGCCTCTTTTGCTGCAGCAGTCTGTGCTGCATGAGCTGCTGCTGAAGCGGGGGTTTAATGTTTTGAAGAGTGGTGTTACTGGGAGTGCTCAAGGATTGCTCTCCCATTTCCGAGGGTTGATGACACGGTGCGGACATTTTTGGACTTGCCGGAAGTGGGGGTGAAGTTGTGCTATAATTAAAGTTTTCAGGAAGACTTATTCGTTTTGTGGGCATGCATTTGGTTTCAATAAAGTGTGGACTGAACGAAGCGGCAAACTGATTGTGTTGTATTTGCCTCTGGGTCATTTCTTCAACAGGAACACTAGCCTGGTATTGGGTCTTCAATTTTTGAGCTTCTTTCTGTACTAAATGAAGCTCGAGGACACCTTTGGCTTTACATCCCTCGTTAAGCCTCTGACTATTGAAAGCGACTGTATTTTTTTGCGCCTCGGTAGATTGGGAAATGACTTGCTGAGCTACCAGGCCGTCGCTGGCTCTTCGGCCTTCCCGAAAGTCTACCGGGCTCCTCGTTGTACTCCTGGGACATCCTTTACTGCCACCCTGGTACGAAAGAGGGTTGTGTCTACTGAGGAACCCTCCGCACTGAGATTTATTGTTCCCTGTTGACACGTAGACGCACGGGTGCATGGGACTGGTGTTGATCATGGAATTGTTCTCGTATGAGAGCTTATCGTCGGTAGATGTGCAACTAGGCAAGCTGCTGGCCAAGTCGCTAGAACAGTCTGACAGTTGATAGTCCAAACTTTCAAATCCGGAAAAATTACTTTGCGAGGAATCGCAACTTAAATTTTGACTTAAACTTTTCGTATTGTAGAAGTTCACCACTCCGCTGCTAGAACTCGAGCTGGCATACGAGCCGAGGCGTTGAGGGGCCGGAGTACCCGATAGCTCTTCCATATCTGTCTCGCAACCTTCGTCGGTGGAGGATGAATATTGTTGCTGAAATTCGACAGTTTTCCCGGCGGGGTTCGCGCTGAGCGATGCAAAATTTTGAGTTGTGATATACCTATTTGTTCCTAACGAATATTTACTGTCATTTCTGTACAATCCAGGGTTGTACACATCCACATTACCAGGTAAGGCGTTCAAAACGTCAGAAGTGTTCGGAAGAGGAGGAAGCACAGTATTTTGGATGTAGGAGTACGTTTGGATGTGATTCATGTAATCTTTGAAAGGAGGGGTGCTGCTCTGTAGGCGAGACAGATCCTGCTGGTGGGCGTTGGACACCACGCGGCTGGGATCGTAGTTCAGTTTATTAGATTCAGCCGAAGGAAGCGGTAGTGGAGACTGCTGCAGCGTGTTCATCAGTTTAGCTGCTTCTGAGCTCATCGTAAATGTAGGGGATGAGTTTAACACCTTCAGAGGCTCAGAAGCGAAGCTCGAAGCCGATGTGGAATTTTGCAACGGGTTCGACCCCATGCTGAGGCAGGTGGTATCGATATTGGACAACTTTGCAGAATCAATTGCGCATTTAGAATCAAAACTCGAAGAAGTCAACAATCGACTTCCATCTGCGTTAGCGTGTCTCGGATCGGGGCCAACTGTGGTCGACTGCTGCAGGAGTCTTCTACAATCCTCGCTCGACTGTTTCATAATCTTCTGATGTTGCTCCAGAGTATTGGTCAAGAGCCTGTGCGAAGAGGCGATGTTCTCCAGGTTGGATCTTCCGAGAAGCCTACTGTCCGACGTGTCAATATTTCTCATGGATTGCAGTCTGCTGGGATCGTCCGTGTTCGATCTCGTGGATCCCAGGACGTCCAAATTGCCGACGAGAAAACTGCGATGGGTGTCTCCGAGCTCCAAGTTTCTCTGCAGGAGTCGCTGTTCTGTCATGTTGACGTTGGCGAGGGACAGGAGGCGTTGTGTCTCGGAGGTAGAGTCAGGCGGCACCCGGGGCGGGGACGGGGGCGCCCTGGAGATGTGCGTCTCTGGAGATCTGGATAATCTGAAAAACACCAATAATAATTGTAATTAAAAAGATAAAATACATTTCGTATACGCGCGAAAAAATGAGCGTTAGTTAAAGCAGATTTATCGGTGGTGTTGGACGTTTATGGTTATTTGCGTGTTAAATTAATTTTCAAATTGATACAACAGGAATAGAAAAAATACGAATGAAACTAAAATGAAGTAAAAGGAGTGAATAATAAACACATAAGTATTAAAATTAAATACATGCTTAAATATAACAATTTTGTAAAACTTATTTTTCAATATTCATTTTGAATCGTTATTGTTTGGTAATGTTAATTAATCTTCATGCAGGTCAAAAAATAATGTAATAATATAATAATAACACAGACCATTAAATGAATAGACATGAAATAAAGTGTAAAGGGATTGGAATATTAGAGATTAAATATTACACACATTCTTTGTGGAAACATAAACCCGATAAATACTAATTAAATGTATCAATTTGGAAGATATACATATAAAAACCAATTTTATCGAAAAATATTGTCGTCGCGCTACCGGGATTCGAACCTGGATCTCTTTCCAAACCGGGGAAGGTGCATTATCCAACTATGCTACAGCGACAATATTTTTAGCGACAATTTTCGAACCTATATGTTACCTTTTTGATATTAATACATTTAATCGTTCCATTATTTGAAAGAGCCGTCTACCTTATTTTTAAAGAATCTCGAATACCTTTGAGTAAACTGATAGCAGACGCCAGAATTATCAATTCATTAAATAAATCAACTATCAACTAATTAAATGTATCAATTAGGAAGATATACGTATAAAAAACAATTTTATCGAAAAATATTGTCGTCGCGCTACCGGGATTCGAACCTGGATCTCTTTCCAAACCAGGGAAGGTGCATTATCCAACTATGCTACAGCGACAGTACATTTGACGACAAATTTTCCAACCCACATGTTACACTTTTCAAATGAACACATCTATCGTTCCATTATTTGAAAGCCATCTACTTTGTTTTTAAGGAGAACACATAATGGAACGATATACGTATTAATTTGAAAAGTGTAATAATATAGGTTTGAAAATTTGCCGAATTCCGGTAGCACAACAACAATATTTTTCGATAAAATTGATTTTATATGTATATCTTTTTAATTAATACATTTAATTAGTATTTAAAACATCACAGTCCTATGTTTTGAATAATTACAACTTCACAATAAGAATGTGTTCTCCTTAATGATAAATTCGATAGTTTACGACACGTTTATGTAACAGTAAAAATATTTACTCTTTAAAAATTAAATCTTTATTACGTAAACACGACGTATTTTTTACACAGCGTTTAAATTTTTGTTCTAATCGAGTCATATATATAAAAAAAGTCGCGGAGCTATTTGATTGCGTTAGTGGTACCAAATTTAAAATGTCGAAACAAGGAATTTACGTTAGTTCATGTCTATATATTTTAAATATGAATTAAATATACTAATTATAAAGATATACATATAAAATCAATTTTATCGAAAAATATTGTTGTTTGCGCCACCAGGATTCGAACCTGGATCTCTTTCCTAACCGGGGAAGGTGCTTTATCCAACTAAGCTACAGCGACATTATTTTTAGCGACAATTTTCGACCCTATATGTTACATTTTTGATATTAATACATTTAATCGTTCCATCTATATATTTGGTAGTCTGTGGATCATTAGAAAGACAATAACGAAAAAATTCGATACACATCTTTGTCATACTATCAAAAACAACTACAATAATTTTTATTAACAATGAACAGGTGTAATTTGAAATTGACAAGATATCAAGAGCCGGAGCTATATTTGTAAGAATCCTACGAACCGGAGCGGCGTTTCCGGTTCGCTTCATTCGGAGCCCTGCTTCGCAGGGTTGGAATGCTGCAATAACTGCAAAGGCGTCGGTGCGAGCGCGGGTCGCTACCGAGATGATGGTTTACGTGTGAAAGGAAGAGAACTCGAAAGATTTCAGAATGTTACCGAAGTTACTGAACAATGATTGATTGACTGAATTATAGACATGGACATGGACAAGCATGTTTCGTATCAGATGTACGAACGGACAGCAACGAAGCACGAATACCTCAGTCCTGTAACAGATTAAAACACAACAAGGCCCTATCTACAGCGGCGAACAACATAAAAGATTCTTCCAATTCTTCGGCCACATCCTAGAAAGGAGATTATCCCGGGCACCACTTTAGACCTGGAAGAGAGCCACAACGGTAGATGGATGCGTTGCATCTGGTTGCAGAGACCCCGGAGTCAGCTGTGAGGGCGACCCGGGACCAGGTCTTGTGGAGACACATTACGAGCCAAATCTCACGTGACTAAGACCACTGTATGCACACAGTGGAATGATTTGTTAGATCAAAATATTAGCAACAAAACATGTGCGTGTGTGTGTGTGTGTGTGTGTGTGTGTGTGTGTGTGTGGTGGGTCTGTGCGGATTTTTGTATATAGGTGTGTGCGGGTTTGTGTGCATTTCAAATTGAATATATATTTACATACTGTTATTGAATATATAAAAGAGAATACATTGAAGTAATCTTAACCTAGAGATATTAAGAACATGTTCTTTCCTGAAACAGACCTGTCCGTTTAACCGAGCACTTTACAGCCACTATGACATAGATAAAAGATGGGGAAGTGCTATATTATTATTAATACGAAAAAACACCTAATCATGTTCGAGAAAAGAAAACAAACCTTATTATCATTGAGTACTGGAAGAACCGGAACGATACTACCCTAAAAGAGTATGTACCTTCCGATATTTCTTTTTTTAGTACTACCACTAGCACCACTGACTATATGTCAATATTAACACGAAGAAGAAAATAAGAATAACGCTAATGGTAGAATAGGTACATGAAATATTGCAAGAGTGTGGAGGGGCGCAATAGTCCAAAGACTGACAAATTAAAAGTGTATTAAATGTGCATATTTAGAGGGGCAGAATTCTCCAACGACAATAAGCCAGAGACTGCGCACGGCGGGTAGAACACTAAAATGAGCACGCCGGTACAAGAGGACCCCACCTGCTGTTGGAGTTCTCGCTGGCCCTCCTGGCCGACTGGTCGGCGGAGGGCGCGGGCGCGGGGGGCGCGGCCGGGGCGGCCCGGCGCGCCGCCAGCGCCGTCTCGGCCACGGAGGAGGGCCGCCGCCGGGGCGCCGGGTCCTGCGTGCGGTGCCGCAGCCGCTCCAGCAGCAGCAGGTAGATGGCGGCGTGGTGGTCGTAGCTGTTGGACCGGAGACTCTGCAAGACGAGGCAAAAACAAGTTGACAAAACGACGCTGTTACATTACGACAGTGCTATCGGACTCGGACTCGGGAGCCTCGGATTACTGAGCGAGCACCGCGTAACATTAGACAGGATCACTGGATTAGTCGTGGAGTATGTCTGGAGATTTGCAAAGGACGAACTTTTGTATTTATTCATGTGAATGCCTTCGATAGCTGGTTCCCAGGTCTCCGATTAACAATAAGCACACATATGATATATGAACTGCAATTAACTTTTTAATTTTGCTGTCTTTCTGGTCCGATATTGTTGTTATTTAGATAGTGGTTTATTTGGACCGCTAGACTGGTCGTTGCACGCGATGTAATTAAATGACGCCTGTCGGCTACCGTCTTCTTAGTTTTCCGAAAAAAAGGGCGGCAATACTCACACACACATGTACATTATTGTAAACCAGGAAACCCAGTGGTGCCAATCAAAGTAGGTATAAAAAAACATGAGTAGCCACACAAGTAGCATGGAATATATATATATATATATATATAAATTGATAGAATATACATACACAGCTTTAAAAAAAAAAAAAGTGTAACAAACTATAAAAATTAGGGTTCAAGACAGAAAAACAATAAAAATGTAGGTTTAACACAGAATGGCTGAATGGTGGAAAATCAATTATTTCTTTGACTCGGAACAGCATCAAACACATATGACTACTCTTACATATATACACTTTTATTTAAACATAGAATATCGGAATATATCTACAAGACCAAAATCGTTCCCAAGCCTGTGAAGTCTTCGTGTGGGTGCATTCCTATAAAAATGAGTATATAATGCATGTATCGCACAGAATTACTCGCCGAGGATTGATACGATAAGACACGTGTCAAAAATTTGAAGGTGTAGCCCGCGGGATAGATTTCAGGAAAACAAAGACGCCTTAGTAAAACATCACAGCGGTGGATTCTAGTCAGGAACCGGGATACGGAAGAACTGCTCGCCTTACCTTGCATATGACGTCTCCGTAATCCCCGCACACAAATGGCACGCGGATGAGCCGATCTCCGATCCCAATTGAATACGAAGATATTACAAATTCACCCACGGCACACAAACAACAAACATCACGTGATCAAAACACAGTATCACAAAATACAGTGATGGTGCACTGGAGCTGAAATGTTCACACTGCGAATGTTATCGCGATGTCGAGATCGAACAAATATCCGTCAAGTTGACGTCTGCTGACATCAAGGTCACAATTCACACTGACAAAACGAGCATTAGGAAGTACGTGGATGGGAATTTTGTCGCGGAAAGGTGTCAATAACAATGGTCGCAACTGAATCGAAAAACGCGCCAAAAGTGTGTTTTACGAATTCGGAACATACATATAAAATCAATTTTATCGAAAATATATTTTTGTTGCTACCGGGATTCGAACCTGAATTTTTTCCTATAATATTCAAATAATGGAACGACAGATCAATGTGAAAGTGCAACATATAAGTTAGAAAATTTGTCGTTTATGTAGTGTAATCGGTTAATGCATTTTCCCGGACAGGAAAAGATCCCGGTAGCAACAAAAATATTTATTCAATAAAATTGATTTTATATGTATACCTTTCTAATTGATACATTTAATATGTATTATAAATATTTAATTATTTCTTGTACGAGATTATCGTTCAGACTAGTTGTGCTAATGAAACTGCCAACAGAATGTCTCAGTACACCGCCGTCGGATTAAATACCCCTGAAAACACCTATTTGAGATTAGAGTGTAGAACGTTAGGTGAAAATTCTGACGTCACGAGAATAGACAAGATTTATGGGTCAACCGTATAATTACCGGCTCTAATATATTTCACGGCGGCTCGCAACCAATCACGCCGGGTTGTCTTCCTATTTCATATTTAAGCACTGTATTATGCTTAGGACAGAGACACGTGGTGAACATAGCGCCACGTGTCTCTGTCCCAAGCATCGTTCAGAAGTTGTCTGGATTCGCCTGGCTTATTAATTAATTCCGCGGGGACAATTAAAAACATTTTTGAAACTTGATTTTATTTCTCCATTGCAATTTTGTTTTTGTTTTGTATGAAACTATTGATTATTAAGGGGACCACATTCTTATTATGAAGTTGTAATTATTTACAACAAAGGTCGGTGATATTTTAAATAATAATTAAATGTGTTAAATTGAAAGATACATATTGTATAAAGTTAATTTTATCAAAAAATATTGTTGATGCGCTACCGGAATACGAAGCTGGATCTCTTTTCAATCCGGGGAAGGTGCATTCAATTTTCGAACCCATATGTTACACTTTTCAAATTAATACATCTATCATTCCATTATTTGAAAGCCATCTGATAGCAGACGCCAGAATTAACATTTCATTTTTATTAAATTTTGGACATATTTAATTAATACATCTAATTAGTATTTAAAATATTACACACCTATGTTGTGAATAATTACAACTTCACAATAATAATGTGTTCTCCTTTATAATGTATAAGTTGTATCAATGTATCTAAAAATTTAATAAAAATGAATTGTTAATTCTGACGTCTGCTATCGGTTTACTCAAAGGTATTTGATATTCCGTAAAAAAAAGTGGATGGCTTTCAAATAATGGAACGACATGTATTAATTTGAAAAGTGTAACACACGGGTTCGAAAATTTGTCGTCAAAAATACTGTCGCTGTAGCACAGTTGGAAAATGCACCTTCCCCGGGTTAGAAAGAGATCCAAGTTCGAATCCCGATAGCGCAATAACAATATTTTTCGATAAACTTGATTTTATATGTATCTCTTTCTAATTAATACATTTAATTAGTATTTATTTATTATTGATTGTCTAACTATTTGAGCTTCTGTTGATATTTTTTTCTTTGGCTAATAATTGTTCGATTAAAAGTTATAGGATAAATACTAACGGACGCCAAGGTGTTTCTATTGGAACTGTATTCAGGTTAATCAAATAATCGGTTTATTTATTACAAAAAATATTACTGTGACAATCAATTGTGACGTATTCAGTTAATTTCTTGCCGAGTGTACTCTTCGTGAGACCAATGACGACATTCAATGCACCGCATCCAACCTTCTCCAGGCCGACTCGCACTGTATGATTCTAAACAAACTAAACAGTGACAATCTACTTCTTCGTCGTCGGTATTTTCGTGATTTTTATGCTTTTTTTTTGTTGTATCGGTCTTGCAGTGACCATTTTTAGATCCAGGTTCGCATCGCTTTTGAGTAAAATGAAGCAAAACGCCGTTTGTTTCAATTGTTCCCATGCCACATTTTGGTAAAAACACATTAATAATATAGCTATCTCTTACAATAACAGCAATTTAAATAATTCCAACCTACAAAAGGTCTGAATAAATATGTCCGAAGTCCAATACTCACGTAATTGATTTTTTTAAAGCCAAAGAAAATTTTTAGTAAGGCGAGTTATAAATATATTTTTGCCATATATTATTGTCCACCCTTAACGGCAATTTTTGAAGGTTGTTTTAAATGATTAATGTGAGTGTAGGGTGCACCTCAATATTTATCCACTCGTCCTCTTTTGAAGGTCGCAGAATGTATTGTGTACCATATATATGGGTGTGGCAGGCTGTAGGTTATGTGAGAACGAAACCATTTTGCTGTCGGCACTGAGTTTATTGTAGTCAAATTTGACCAAATCAGAAGTTAACCCTTAAAAAGTAGCTACTACACGAATTGTTATCGGAGGCGATTTCTGGAGCCGCTGACTGGAAGGAGGCGATGAGGAAGAGTGAAGCTCTCGCGGCAACCGTCCGTAGCGAGTGTGTTTATGGCTGATGGGAGCATCGGTTCGCGCACCCGTGCCAGCTGGGTACATTCAGATGATCCACATTGTGACTAAAAATGTATCAAATCCATCGAATGATGTAGGAAAATATGAGAATCGAATACATATTAAACTTAATTAATATACATAATACATATGGTTTGTAACATGTACGGCTCTTGATGGTGAGCGACACTCACTTCTTTCGTCTTGGCCGGGTCGATGCCCAGACTCTGCATCAGGCGCAGCACCTGGTCGCTGGGGTCCGCGGGGGCGCGCGCCGGGCTCCGCGGCGGCTCCGTGCGGGCCCCCGCGCCGGCGCCCGCCAGCCAGCGGTGGCGCCGGATCTGCTCGATAGTGTACCGCTTCAGGGGGTCCAGCACGAGCATCTTGCGGATCAGCGACTCGCAATCTGGAAGAGAAGAGAAATTAAGTTTGAGACCTATGCACTGAAAAGGATTCGGTGTCTCAATCTTTTTTTCTTCACGAATACTGTTCTGCTGGTATTTGTTATTTATAACTATTTGCGAAAATAATTCTCTGTGCCCCCCCCTTCTTTCCCTTACCAACCTGGCCACGCCAGTGGAGTCAATCGGCGACCTTGTAACAGAATGGTTCGAACACCATATAAAAAATCTCTAAGACTTATACGTCTATACCGTGTGTTTACGCGCTTTTATACTTCGATAGGCCTGGTATAAAATTTTGAATATGTGTATTCTATTTGTGTGGATTTAAAAACAGCAAACAAAAGCGAAACTGCTTCTGCAAAGAGACAGTTTTTCGGTTCGGACGGACTTATTTACGGCGGCGATATTATTATATATTTTGTATTATATATTTTCAAATTATCGGTTGTGAGAAAGTTTTCAGAGGCTGGCCAGCAGAGTTAACGACCACCAGACTGCAAGGAGAGCGAAATTGGTGTCTACCAGTCCAGATTCACAAAGGGTGGTGAATTTTGGATTTGTATAGATTGAATTACTGTATTCAACAATACCTACAGAAAACCCAGGACTAGCTATCCAAGTATTTACGGCTACACCGTATGTCGAAACCTTTTACGAAATAGTGTGTGTGAAATCAACATTATACAGTCCACTTTTTGGAGATGCCATCAGACGGCGTGAAATCATGTATCCTGAAAACAAGGGAGAGAATATGAATTAATGTCTTTGAAATGTGGTGCTGGAGACACATGTTGCGCATACCATGGACGGCGAGACACGCGAATGTCTCCATTTTGAAAGCGTTTGCCTGAGACGAATCCTAAACATTTTTCGGCATCTTTCGAGAAGGGAAAGAGGAAGATCCCCCACCGGTTGGAACGACCAAGTGAAAAAGGCAACAGGCACTCTCTTATCTGGCGATGGTTTGCGGGATGCCGAGAAAAGTGGAGGAGCATAATCAAGAGGGCGAGAGTTCATAATGAGGGACCGATGTGGATACGTGTATATACATGGCATATATTATTTTTAATTGCTATTTTTGTAGCGCGCAAACTGCGGTCGCGGATAAACAAATTGGTCAGAGCTTATTAAAATTTTTGGTAATATTTTGCGGTGTAGATTTTATCACAAATGTAAAAAAGTCACCGCCATATAAATACATCCAAATATAGCACAACAATAATCGTGGATCGAATTCTTGAAAAAAATATATGAAGACGTCATTATATATTAGTAAATCGAAAAAGGTCCGTTGAAGATTTCAAGATGTACCGATGATTGCTAAAGCCTCACCCGAGACTTGGCAATCTCGCGAGATAACGAGTGAGCAATATTAGTAATTTCATGATTACATGTAAACATCGCGCGTAACTGTGTGTATGTGTGTGTGTTTTGTGTGTACAGTTCACGGGAAAGGAAGGAAGGTAGGAAGGAATTACATTTATTTTAGCCATTTTAAAATTTATTTTATTAGAAAACGATTGTTCAGCACTGTACTTTTTGATGGCAGGCAGCACTGCGTACAGGGGTGGCGGCCCAAAAAGAGTGAGAACTTTTCGTGAAATGTGATATATAATTACTTTTACCATTGTTTACGTTTGGTTTTTTTCAAATTGTTGCCCCGAATGACAAACATCACTGCGGAAGACCGTATTCCGATGAAAAATTTGCGAATTGAAAAACGTTGGGGTTGATAGAAAAATGATCGAAGAGTTTAAAACAAAGCCCGGAGTATAGCTAGACATTACAGCACAACTGGACGTTACAGCAGGATGGAGCTCCATCTCATACAGCCAGAAATACAATCAACTTTCTTCGTCGTGAGAATGTTAATTTCATCGAGCCAGCATAGAACAGCCAAGATTTAAACCCAGTAGATTATGTAATACGGGGTGTGATTATCTAAATATTGTGCGAAAAAAATTACATTATAATTATAGTTAATTATATTATGTTTTGAAGTTACTCATATATTATGAGATGTTCTCAGTGTTTTTGGGCCACCCTGTAAGTATTATTATTTTTATTTACAATTCTAGGTAGGCACCGTGTAGATATTTAAACTTTTTTTTTTTTGAAAGAGCAAAAATAAACTGCATAGGATTCTGTGACGCAGAACCGAAGAGTGTGTTAACAGCATACAAACTTAGTAAAAAGTGAAGAGAGTTGTTTCGGCCGCTAGCACACGTCCGAGTACCGAATAACTGTTGTCCCAGGATCAATTTTATCAAAGGCTTTTCGGCGAGCGCTGGCCTGTTATCCCACCCCATCCCCTCCCCGTGCTAGGGGTGAGTGAAGGGTTCACAAAGGCGAGAGGCTGCTCGATTGCTCTCGGCTGCCCGCGAAGGGATGATCACGAAATAAAACAGATTGAAAAATAATTGTATAAAAGCGAAATGATGAAAATTATTCAAAGGAGACTAAATATTTTTTCGATACATATTTATTTTACTACAGACGATTGCTCTGAAATATAAACAGGTAACGAAGTATAGAATAGATTTTTATTTTCATCTAGATTTCAATATTAACCGAGTTGAGTTTTTGAACAGCTGCCATTTTGAAACAAATGCAGATCAAATAAATATACAGGTATCCCGGGGACAGTACTTTAAACGGGGCCTACGGTTAGGGGATGTCACTAACTACTTATAGAGCGTTAAAGAGGGTCATCTGAAATTCAACGGTTCGGAAGTTGTTCAAACATTTCTGATTTTCAGCAAAAAAGTTAAAATAATTTTAAGATATAGATGTCTCACAGAGACGAGGCTATTATATTTTATATGGGAAATATGAAAGTCTTAGGCTTTACTACAAAGTTCCTACAAAGATTTGGACATACTCAAAATATTGTGAAATATACTGGTCTAAATTAGAAGTTTAAAAAAAAAAGAAAAATGCTGCCTTTTCATACGTATTCTAGTATATATGTTAATAATTAGGATGAATTTCATATATACACATAAAGGATATAGCCCCATACTTCAGAAAAATGAGTCTCGGCTTCAGCGACATCTATACCCTACATACATAATATATACATATATAATACATGAAAATGAATATCAGATTTAAAAAATAAAAAAAACAATTGGTAATAAATAATTGAAATGTTCCAACATGACAGCATATATACAACTTACAAAAATTTGATAGATGTGGTAGTATGGGTAAATAGGTGAATGTTACAGGTCGTAAGCCCTGTAATGCCCAAGACTTCCATACTTCCCATGAAAAAAATAATAATAAATGACAATCCCTCAGGGAATAAATCCCAATAATTGGTTCCTACAAAGATTTGGACATTCGCATCAGTGAGGAGTGTATTTTGTCTGGTAGCTGTGTATCGCCGCCCTGTTACCTATGCAATTTGGAGGCGAATGAGAAGAACCGATATGGGAGCATTCGCTCAAAGAATGACCCTGGATTAATGGATAGTGGGTCACCTCTCACTGTTAACGCATCAGGACGTGCTGAATTACCGCAATCTGTAGAGAGCGGACCCACCACATTCTCAGGACCGTTAAATAATCTCAAGGCTTCTACTTCAGTACTACTCTTACACCGCCCGGTTGCCATTTTTTAATGCTAAAAAGGCGACTGTTCAGATTGACAGGGCGATACCGCGCAGTCACCTGTAAAAAAGTTTTCTCTCATTGTGCCCGACTTATTAATTTTAATTATTTTTTTTTTTTAGGAGAACACATTCTTATTGTGAAGTTGTAATTATTCAGAACATAGGTCGGTGATATTTTAAATATGAATTAAATATATTAATTATAAAGATATACATATAAAATCAATTTTATCGAAAAATATTGTTGTTGCGCTACCGGGATTCGAACCTGGATCTCTTCCCTAACCGGGGGAGGTGCTTTATCCAACTAAGCTACAGCGGCATTATTATTAGCGACAATTTTTCGACCCTATATGTTACCTTTTTGAAATTAATACATTTAATCGTTCCATCATTTGACAGAGCCATCTATCTACCTTATTTTTACAGAATCTTAAAATACCTTTAAGTAAATCTGATAGCAGACGCCAGAATTATCAATTCATTTTTATTAAATTTTGGACACATTGATACAACTTTATTATTTTTTAGCTTAGCTGTAGCTTAGTTGGATAAAGCACCTCCCCCGGTTAGGGAAGAGATCCAGGATCGAATCCCGGTAGCGCAACAACAATATTTTTCGATAAAATTGATTTTATATGTATATCTTTATAATTAATATATTTAATTCATATTTAAAATTATTAATTTTAATTTTATTATTAGTGTAGAGAAAATAATGCCAACCTGGAGGCGTACGATCAAGACCGATATGGGAGCTTTTGCTCATGAAACGGTCCCGAGTAAGCGGAGGTTCGCCATTCACTGTTAACGCGTCTACCGTCACGCAGAACTCCGCGTGCATTGGCTCCGCGTACTATATTACAATAGCGTTTAAACATAAATGTGATTTAACCGTAAGTAATTTTTACTCATTCATTATCCTGCCCGATTACCTTGTCTTCTTCTTGTGAGAATAGATTCCGTTATAGAGCTGAACATATAAACGTCGAACACAATGATGGATTGAAATTGGAAGCAATCCATCATGACGTCATGTATTTGTCTACCCTCGCACTGGTCGTTCTGATATTTTACACAGATACACTAAAATTGGTGACCCCGAATATGTAACTTCTTAATTTTCTTTTTATTCTTATATCTCCGCCGATCCACTTACAATTGTTTCGCAACCGGGACAGTTATATCTGCCCGACCTACGTTTGTCGGAGGTGATATTTGGGTCCATAAATTATATGGCAAAAATATTCAGAATTATTTCTCGCTTTTTGTAGAGGTTCTCCTAGAACTGTGTGGCTAATGACATCTATCCAAGATGTGTTTACCATTCATCGGTAGCACCCACATCTCGAAGGCCAAAGTTTCAAGGTGTAACAGACCTAGTCCACAGTACAAAATCATGTCAAGCTTTGAGTCCGACATACTTCGAAATAAATATTTGCGAAATGTATCTATTATTAATCTATATCATTGCTTCGGGCCCTAAATCATGTGACAAAAAAAGGTCGAAGATCTTTATTTTTTTTGTATTCAATATATTATCTAGAATCAATAAAATATTTACATATTTTTAATGCTTATATCTCTGACATGGTTGAGATAAGGAGCATATTCCTCTAACATTTTCGACTCGTAATTTAGTCTGATATCCACCCATAAAATATTGTAAAAGGACAACTGGAGGGGTGGGGGGGGGGACCACCCTTTCCCGGGACCGGTTTAGAAGCTAGGGCTTCCTTGTCGGTCCCACTCATCAAAGCTAATAAAAATACGCGACTTTAATTCAATTACATGTTTAAGTATAAGCAAAACGAAAAAGGAGATGAAATTTAATATGTTTTATTAGCAATTAAGATTTAAAATTCAGACCCTCCAGCGTCCGTTAAGTGCTGTCTTTATTCATAAAAAATCGTATAACATAAATCCATAGAATTCATTTTGTGCCTCGTCCACTGACTCTTTTGGGAGTATTTTTTGATGATGATGATGATGAGTGTCTGCTTTGAACTACTGCACCTTAATTTTCCATTAATTTTCCATCTGTATGTAACCAATAAAATATTGTGTACTAGGTCTATTAGACCCCGTATATATCTGTCGCGTATTTTGGTAGCCTTGCTCATTTTTGCACAAGCTGTTGTAAATCAAGTTTTTTCAAGTGAAAAAAAAAAACTAATTTAATTATTGAAAAAATTATAAATTGGTTTGGTATTTAAGTGTACCTTTCAATGTGTCGCTACCGGGTAGCTTCCCACCCTGAAGGTAACCACCCTGCTGTGTGTTCCTGACAGGCCGGTTGCCGAGGACGACGGTTCTTCCAATCTTACAAAAAGCAATGCTAATGTTGTGACCGAGGGTTGTGACGATACTTCATCATTATTCATGCGTGCGTGAAGTCCAAAGTCCAGTGGAACTCGATAGATAATAATTTATCTTCAGCGTGTACGTCCGCGTGTCGCTGGGGGTTGGTGCGCTTCGCAATACTATCGCTAGAATGTCAAATCTTGTGACAGCTGAGTTAAAGTGACGTCTTATGTGATTCAAACTGTCAAAACAAAAGCTGTCGCATCGGTCCAATCAATTATACAACGAGAAATTCATTTTTAAATCCTGCTTTATTTTAAGATACATTCCTTTATTTCCATCTCCCTTCAGATCTTGATTCTTATAAGCATTGTTATTTTTAAATCGGTAAGAAATCACCTGACAGCCATGTAGGACCGAAACGAACTGACCAACGAGCAGATTTCAATACATCGTGACATACGAGTCCTAGGAGCTAGCCGACCACTTCTCCGCAGACTGTTTGTCAACATCTCAAGGGAGCCACTCCAGTCTATTCACGCAATTAACTTTGCACTCGTCTTACCTGTCATTGTAAATCATGTTTTTATTTAAATACCTTGCTCTAGACCAGAGGTTCCCAAACTTTTTTGTATCGTAGACCCCTTGCCATGTTTTTCGGTTTTTGGTAGACCCACTACTTACCTGATATTGATTTTATGTAAATTTCTAATTGTAGTGAAGTTTAGTGTTAAAAACTTAAATCACAAAGCGAATGCCTACATTCTACAACTTACACAATTTTATAAACATGTATAATAAATTTTTTACATCATAGGTACTTTTATAAATAATGTATATATCTGTATATTATAAGATTATAATGTATATAAATAGGTACTATCAGTGTATGTTGAGATCCACTATCGTGGACCCCCATTTTCATTTCATGGACCCCCAAATTTTTTTTTCGCTGACGTAGACCCCTTGCAGGTTATCATAGACCCCTGTGGGTCGATATAGACCACTTTGGGAATCACTGCTCTAGACACAGCATACACACGAATTTACGGATGAGACTAGCAGAGAGTTAGATACTTCTGTCTCACCATGCACAACACCCTATCATATGATCACACAATTACAATGCTAATTAAATCAATAATAGTCTACAACGACAACCGACAACCCCTACACATGTGTAATTTATATGAAAATATTCAATAATTAAAAAGTTTTTTATTAACTACTAGATTAAGACTAACAGTCTTATTAAAAACATTTTGATTTTAGCAATATTTTTTTGAATACGTTCAAGAACACACAATTACTGGATTTTTACCTACAAAGGTACTGTTATTAAACACATATCAGATATCTCGTAGAGACAAAGCAATATGGAATTATAAGTATAGATATGCGTTTCATTTTGTTTTTATTTATTTATTAGAAAAAAAAACAATACAAATATATAATAACTAATGACATAATACATAATATAAAAATAAGAAGTTAAAAAATAGTACACAAGCAGTGTGTAGAGACGGAACGGGAAGGGTATGAAAAATAAGGAATGCAATAAAAATATAATGTGCATTCTTATACTCATATAACCTACACATTTTAACAAGGTCGTTAAGTCTCGCAAAGACGTATTAGACCCATAACTGTTCTGCAATATAATTGTTGCACTACAAGGCGCATGGCTCCCAGGAGCAATAGTAACGAAACGTGGCAATGCGTGGATTTCAAAAGGGTGCGCTGAGTCCGAGTACTAAGTGAAACCTGACTAAATATTTAGAAGTACATGAACACTTCTAATATTAAATGTATTAATTAGAAAGATATACATAAAAAAATCGAAAAATATTGTAGTCGGTGCCGAGATTCGAACCTGGATCTCTTCCAATACGCGGAACGTACATTAATCGATAATGTTACAGGACACAGTACATTATGGACAAATGGTCGAACCTATATGTTACACATTTTAAATTGATACATCTATCGTTCCATTATTTGAAAGCCATCTACTTTATTTTTGAAATATATTTTTTTATTTTTAATAAAAAATCATTGTTTTCTGGCGTCTTCTATCGTACTCAAAGGTATTTGAGATTCAGTAAGATTTTCCGTAAAGGTACCGAAATTATTAATACTTTGACAATCCGCCGATAAAATATTGTAAACTATACCGTGTACAATATATAAGTGACTAGTAATTGGTAATAATAATAATTTTAAAAATAAATTACAAATCAAGGTGCGCACTTTTGCCCCGACTGACTCCGTCAACACCTGCCGTACAATAACCTCAAAATTTGCCGTCAACACGGCTGCTTAAACGCGGGACGTTATCATTAAAACCGCCCTCAGTGCCGGGCCCACGGCGAGCGGCAGCCTGGCCGTTCTCGATGACGCAAGAGGTTCAGACTATGACGTAAATGGGGTGCCGCCCCGCCCCCGCTCCGCGCGCCCGCCGGGTACGGGACGGGACCACCCCCGGCCTCAGCTCGGCGGCGCTCAAATCGGAGGGGTTTAACCAACGCGAAGGCTGGCAAAATTATGCCAACGCGTACAAAAGAAAACTAGCGAGAGATTTCGCGAGTCGCGATTTTGAAAACGAATTGAAATCACGGAGGAAATATATTATCTTCGCTTTTATAGCTGATAATGGCCCACTTTATAAGTTGTAAGTGCGCAATAAAAGCCTCGAGTGTCTTACTAAGTGCTACATTGAGGAGGACTTAGCAAAACTAAATAGAAAATTGTTATTATTACACAGAATTCAAAATTTGCATCGAGCGTATGTACAAAGCATCGTTATCCCTCCAACCTGGTAGATATCTCTAGAAACACTCTGTGATTGAATTGAATTGTGATCTTTGAAGCATGTGATGAAAAAGACCAAAAGTAATCGAAATTTGTTATTATTTTATAGAATTCAAAATTTAGATCGAGCATGTTTCCAAAGTATACGTCACCCCTCCAACATGATATTCAGAGATAGAGTCGCGTATGTGATTAACGACACGATTCATAGTGTTATATTTGATATTGCATATGCTCATGTGTAAATATCGTGGTCCTTTGGTCAGCTTCTACAGCACGCACGGACTGTTTACCTCCACTCTTCACAATCCTGGGCCGTCACTCAGAACCCCCTGCTCAGCGGATGCACGGGCACAACACATGAAAGGGTGTGCGGTTCAAGAATAGGCCTCCTCAGCCCCATACTCGGACACTCAGACAATCGATAACCATGGCAGACATTAACGAGGGACCGCCGAAGCCATCGTGTTGGATAATTGCATCAAAACTAGGTGTTAGCGCCATTAAAAATGAATTAAGTTTTTTGGCGTTTAACTTGTTGCCTCACGCATACATTCAATTTGCGGTTTACCAAATTTTAACCTGAGTACATCCTTCCCTTTTTTTTCCTCACCTATCCTTAAGCACGAGGAATAAATATGTCGCAATGATTAAAGGTCTTCTGACTGCAGCAAGTTCAGTGCGCTTGGAACTTTTGTACGGATAACTACCGTCACTTCACTCCGCTAACGTTTATTAATAATCTTTTTCGCGAGTGTTAGTATACACCCCGCGACGTTTGTACTTGTGGTGGAGAGGAATCAACAAATGAACCAGCATCCGGCAGACGAAAAGTAAGCGCCTTCCTTTCATTCTCATATTTACACCACTGAGTGTATACACAAAGAGCTATGGAACGAATATGTCGGGTATCTCACTGAGATACAGAAATATCAACCAGTGGATAAGACAGAAAGAAAAGATTGCCAACATTAACAAGATGATTGGCAGCTAGTTGAAATCGTATATGCTAGTCATGAATCAAGGCTGAGAAAGAAAATGAAAAAATAACTCGGCGAAACCTGCAATAGCAACCATGGCTGGACAGCAGAAGCAGAAGTCGGTGACTAATGTGCTGGCCTTGCATGGATGAGAACTGCATAAGACAGAGATCGGAACTTTAACCTTTTACATGCCACGAGCGCATTAACACGCCAAACTGTGTATGTCACACCAAGCTATAAGCGCATTAACACGCTCTTTTGAACCTTGCAAACTTGCAGGGATTAAAGTCATATGTTTAAATCATTTTCCCATTTGTGAACGACAGGTCCCAGCTTTTGATAAATAAGTCAAGACCCTTAAAGCCTAGTCTTACCCTATGTGGTGTTTTCCATTTCAAATAGAGTCGGCAATTAAATGATGAGTGTAAAATGTATGATGAAGAAGAAGAAGATAAGAGGATTGATAATTAAGTTCGTAGGAAAAAAAAATTACAATTATAGAAAACACTAATTCATTATTTGGTCCAACGTTTTTTCCCCTGCATTCAAGTCATTCTCCGTGAGGCTGTTTAGAGCACGCGTTGTAATCCGTTCCACCTCCGCTCGTGACGCCCAATAATGATCCTGCATATCTTACTTGATTTTGGTAAACTAAATAGTCAGCGGGGTCAGATCGGGCGAACGGGAAATAGTCTTTCATAAAAATAGCTGCATGCTGGAGCATTACCCTGATGCAACCTTTTGTTCGCAAATAATTCAAACCGGACACTCGCAACCTTCAGATAGTATGCTGCAATAGCGGTTTGACTATCAGAAACAAATTCCTATGTTATTCCATAACCAGCTCATTGCCGACGTCACAGTGTTGCCACGAAAAGTACTCTACGAACTTAATCGTCTGCCCTCGTGTGTTGCTACAAATGTTGGTATATTACAAACCTTGGTAAATGGAACAAGTCCCTTCGATATAGGGGTTGGTTTCTGAAAATTCCTGGGAGAGTTGAACTCGAATGCTCGATCCTATTACAGTCATCGCATAAAGTAAAATGTTTATTCATGTTTTATTTTGAGCAAACACTAGTTTTACTTCCGCACAAGAAGATTGAAGAGAGATGTGGAGAATTTTGAAGGAAAGCGATTCTAGAAAGATTCGCAGTAATCGTACATTTTTCCTGAAATATTATTACCAACAATGATTTAAAAAAAAAATTTAATTCAGTCAATTTTGTACTCTATACACATCTGAGTTATATCTTTGTCACGACTATAGTTACGAGAGCTACAGTCCCTGTCAATGGGTGTCAATGAAAGATATAGTCTCGAAACAATGAAAAAATACAACTCAACTGCCATGTCAATTAATAATTAATTATATTATATATCATCATTCCACTAGGTAAAAATGATGTAAAGTATGCACTAAGTCTCGATGGGTAGATGAAATTATCGGAGCAGTGGGAGTGACATGGCAAAGATTAATAATACTGATTATTATTATAAAGTAGCTATATGCTTGTATAGTGCCAAAAACGCGAATAACCCGTACGATGTTGTACATAACTATATTTAATAAAGTAGTATTAATTCGCACAAACAATTTGATTCGGTGAGCTTTTGCCAGCGGGCATCAGAGTGTGACATGTGTCTGCGGTAGGTCACATCCCTTTTTTGGTACATTAAAATGAAAAGTATTGATTCAATGAATGGCGCAAAAGACCCTGGAACAGATGGAATCAGGATGTCAGATATAAAGGTCGTGAAAAATAAAATTAGCCCTATTAACTAATGCTTTGAAAAGGAGATCTATCCTGACGAACTGAAAATTTCAATCCAAAGAACAATTTTTAAAAATGGAGACCGTTCTGACACAACCGACTGCAGACCGATAGTTCTGTTGTCAAGTGTTAAGAGTTACCGTTATTAAAATTACAAATAAAATCATTCATCCAATGAAATGCGATTTTCAAAAACAAAAAAAGTACGACGCTTCTTGCAAAATTATCTAATGAAATAAATAAACACTTGTTCATTGATTTGGAAAAAAAGCGTTTGATACTTTGGATCACGACACGCTATTAACAGCGATGGAAGAGAGTGGATTAAGGGAACCTGCAAACAAATGGTTCCACGGTCCGGAAAGTTTGCAGTAAAGCTAATAAATAAACAAAGTACCTTAAAAGATATAAAATACGGTGTGCCAACTGATTCTATATCAGGACCTATGTACTATATTACGCATGTAAATGTTTGCCGACGATACATGCATCTTATATTACGGAAACTGTGCCAAAATCATACAACGTGATCTAACCAACATCCTAAAATGGACCCATGACAACGGAATAATTTTAAATGTAAAAAAAACTAAATCCGATCTTGTTGGACAATAATTCAGAACGCCTACATAATAATCAAATAAATTGTAATTGTGACAAATTTGAAAAGGTTGAGCAATATTAATATTTAAGTTTAATATAATTGAGATGAAAAATTGTACTGGAAACCCCGCATTAAAATCCATGTTAAATGCATTATATATTTTACTTTGCGACGGTCGGCTCGGTTATCAGTAATGGAGTGGGTAGCCATGGACTAACAATATAAAACATATACTGATAAAATTAAACAGTTACAATTACGATTTTTAAAACTTAACCTGTATATAAAGATATTAATAGTAAATTATTTACAATATGCAAAATAAAATTTATATATTTATAGTATAATATTCGAAGAGTTGATATACCACCATAGCTATTCTACCAGATCGTCGGGTCGAATCACGAGAGTACCGACCGCGAACAATGTGCACGGCGAGAGAACGAGAGAGTGCGTCGCGGCAAGAATATTTAATAAAATTAATAAATTTCATCACATTCTTATCTAATTTTTTATAATATTTAAAAAAAAATCGCGATTAACTTTGTGAAAGTCTATTGTAATTAAAAATTATTTTAAAAAAATAATTAAACTGTTATTGCGTCATCGTCAGTAATAAACTAAAGTTACATTACTATCGACTACATTTCCGGAGGGGTGGCATGTTGTTGTTGTTGATATGTAAAAGGTAATCCTTGCTGTAAAACTGTTATGCAAATAATTAAATTATTATGTCTATGTATATGCAATAAAATTGAAATAAAAATAAATAACCCTTTCTGCTAGTGTGCACATACTCGACTCTATGACATAATGAAATATTTATATTCCAAATATTATTGGTTTCGACACTATTAATTATTCACTTCGCAAAAAGTTAAAGAAGTTTCCAGCTCTTCATTTTATAAAGCGACATCTGTTGGGCGGCGGCATTTATGGACGAAAAAACCAATTACGAAATGGCAACTTTGTGAGAGAGAAAAAACTCCCGAGGATCGGTCCCGAGGAAAATTAGTTTCACTAAGTCCAGATTGTTCATTAATGCGTTAAATTACGTCATCCGTAAATATTTTTAAAATACTTTGCGAGCTCAGATTTCATGCCAATTTACAAAAAGATTTCGTAAAAACATAATCTTCATCGTTCATCTTCACGTTGACAATTTTAATAATTATTATTAACATATAATATGTTTATTCAATGGGTACATTTCACAGTACTTCACATATACCAAGCGAGTGCTCTGCCATCTTAGCTACTCCTCTAATAAATAAATATCAGATATTTCGTAGAGACGAAGCTATTTTATTATATTTTTAAAAGGAATAATATATATAAATATGGAGGGTAATTACAGGGCTTACGACCGGTCTTCGGCTGGCTTAAGTGATCAATTTATATATATATAGTTCACCAATTCTCACCCCTCAATCTCCATATTTATCCAATTTTTGTAAATTCTATATATGTTATTAGATGGACTCGCTTCGAGTACCACTACGACATCGCCATCTATCGACCAAATTTGATAATTCATTTTTCCTTGAAACAGCATATTATGTGTTAACTCAATGAGAATCTGATTTTTGTTAAAACTTATTTAAAGCAATATTCTTTATCTGCAAAATGTTTTTAACACATTATACTAGAAAACGCCTGAAAAATCAATATTTTTCAATTTTTATATATTTTTTATTATTGTTATTAAATAAATATCAAATATCTCATAGAGACGAAGCTATTTTATTATATTTTATAATAAACTGTGGTGCCAAACTATCATATAAAATTATATTTTACACATTCATATATATTTAAGTATTCTTTAGTTACCCCTGTTGAGCGTTGTAACAAGCAAGTATTAATATAAGAGATTAAAATATGTATGAACAACTGGGGGGGTCGATCGCCTAAATGCACCTTGCAGATACCTGGGTGTAAATCCAGGCTCTCATCAGCCGCAAATAACCTCCACTACCGATGCAAACAACATGTGGCAATAACATGCACCGGCTCCTGAGCGCGACTCCTCTCGCGGCTGACTTCACATCAAGATCTCTAGCAAACGCTCCTCTGTGTAAAGTTTTTACACACACAAATACTCTGAGATCATAATCAAAATAACACGTAAACGCTGGGTGAAATATATGGGGCACGATACGCTCACACACATAACCTTCTGATTCGTACATCATATGTACAGATTATTAATATTTATTAATATTTTATCGAGACAAAAAACATATTTAATGCAGGGATGGTTATGATGCACGTATCTAAAACACGAATCGACATTTTAGGGACTTTTAAATATGTAAATTAAAAAAAAAATTTAAATACATTTTATTCTGAACGAATTCATAAAACATGTAAATTGAATCAATTTAAACTGAACACTTTTGTTTAAATTAATTTTTTCATGTTAAATTTCCACAATAAAAAAATGTATCCACCCAAATTTGAATTTACTATCGTTTTTTTTACTGGGAGTAGCATTATCGGGGTAGGTAACAATAATCGCAAGGGACGAGGGTTGCGGGAGAAAATTTAACCCTTGGGGAGGTTTTCTCGGGTCTCGGGTAGTATGACGTCACAAGCAAGAAAACCAATTTAATGTTGGGGCTGATCTATTATCCAATATTGGAAATATTGTATAAAAAATATACTGTGAAAAGGTCTTTTTTTTTTTTAGCAAATAATAATTTCAGATTGATTGATAAACTTTTTCAATTTTTTTTTTTACAGTAGTGAAGGTAATTTTTCCAGATTTTAAACTCATTGATGTTTGAAATTGATTCATATTTAAAAAAAAAAATACATCTGTGTTGCTTTTAAATAATCCAATAAGACCGAACGATTTGTAACTTTGATAAATATTGCGGATAAATAATTGAGTTATTTTCTGAGAGATGACAGATATTAAAATACTAGACTGTAAGAATTTTTTTTAAAGTAGCAGAGTTTTTTCTCTCATTAAATGATCCTTCTCAAAATAGCTTTTGGAACTTTTCAGAATTTCTAATTACATTCTTTAGATAGCCTTAAAATAAAATTTCTCTACTCGAAACCCTATAAAGGATTAATAATAATCATTAAAATAAACACTAATTACTAATAACACTTTCCCTAATACCTCACCCCCCACTGCCTATATTCCCATTAACCTTTTATCTGCCAACTCTATTGAATATCAGATATATCATAGAGATAAAGCTATTTTTTATTATATTTAATGGAAAATATACGGAAGTATGGGGTAATTACATCTATGAACCAAATTTGATAATTCATTTTTTCCTTTTTTTAAACAGCATATATGTCATGGCGATGGTATAGTGGTACTCGAAATGAGTCCACATACTAACATATATACAACTTTCAAAAATTTGATAAATTTGGAGATCGAGTGGTGAAAATTGGTGAACGTTATATATATATATAAAGTGATCACTTAAGCCAGCCGAAGACAGGTCGTAAGCTCTGTTTAATAATAGCGCCTTTGTAAGTAAAAATCCAGTAATTGTGTGTTCTTGGACATATTCAAATATTGCTCATATTTATATTTGTTATAAATTACACCCGATGAGAGGGACTGGAATAGTGCTAAACGAATCAAAGTGTGTGTAGTACAATGTTTAGTTTAGTGAAAAATTATAATATTTTAAATCATTTTACAGAGCAAGCATATCAAAAGTTATGGAATGAAAATGGCCTTTGTGTCAGCTCGGCGCTAAAGAGGTCCATTTACATCAACAATGACGTCACACCCCCCTCCCTTGGCCCTAATGCGAAGGCCCATTACCGGGATAACAGATGGGACACAGTCCATCTCCAGTTTAATACAACTTTCAGATTCGTATTAATAATAATTAACAATTGCTACAACGTAATTAAACACGGATAACATTAAAAATGTATTATGTCGTCTAATAAGTCTTTGTGGTTTTTTTTTAAATGCTTATTTTCCCACTATTAAATCCCAAGGTTAAAACGGTCATGCAGGAGCTCATCTTGGAAATTTTGCCACATCCACCCTACAGCACCGATATCGCTACGTCAGATTATCACGTTTTTCAGTCGCTCTCCAATCATATGTGACGTTACGTTCAACAACGTCGATGACCTCAGAAATTGGCTGGATAACTATTTCCATCCCGGACCAGCCGATTTTCATAGAAAAGACATCGACAAATTGGTTGGTGAAGTCCTGAACAATAATGGAGAATACTCCATTGAGATGTTGTATTTTTTTTTAACAGTTTTATTTTATAATAAATAATTAATTAATAAATAACAAAACCGAAAAAACTTATTAAACAACCCAATACAACACATGTTATTAAGGAGACCACATTCTTATTGTAAAATTGTAATTATTCAAAACATGTGTTTGTGATATTTTAAATACTAACTAAATGCATCACCAACTATGCTACAAGCGATAGTACAGTATGAATTATTAATTCTGGCGTCTGCTGTCGGTTTACGCAAATGTATTTGAGATTACGTATAAATAAAGTAGATGGCTTTCAAATAATTGAACGATACATGTATTAATTTAAAAAGTGTAACATATGGGTTCGAAAATTTGTCGTCAAAAGTACTGTCGCCGTAGCATAGTCGGTAATGCACCTTCCCCGGATTGGAAAAGCGATCCAGGTTCGAATCCCGGTAGCGCAAAAACTTTTAAAAAAAAATTTATATGTATATCTTTCTAATTAATAGATTTAATTAGTATTTACAATACATGTCTTAATGCGTGTCGGTGAATGAAGTTTTACCCTCAAGACGATGTGCACATTACACAGGTGCACACATAGATCACTGCACATAGTGACAAGTGCATACATGACAACTAAACACAGTCAGCTTATTACTCCGCTGCCCGTGACATTGCATTAAATAACCTAACCTAAAGGTATTTAAACTATCGTGAAGTAACTTATGTTAATCTATCTGATATACTTTTGCTTTGTATGCAGTTGTCTACTCCAACTAACTTCAGTGAAGTAAATTAGTCGCCTTCTTGATAATACCAGCACAGAAGATAAATATAAAAATTTCTAATTAGAAAATATGGAGTTTTTGGCTATTCTGGTTTGAGAAAAAATCGACATCAGGCTAAAGGTTGAAACCAAACGATCATTATTTATGCGAAGTCCATGCGTAGGCTTAATATGAGAATTTAAAAGGATCCTAAAATAGAGAAAAGGGTAATGTTAAAATAGTTGTCACATTAGCTGGTTGGTTTTATTCTTCTTAAGAGTTTTCCTACATTGATCTTGTTTCTCTCCAGTTTTGAATCTTTAAATCTATAAGAAAAAGGTTACGGAATGTACTATATGATTACAGAGTGAATAGTAAACTCATACACGCTATCGTATCCCTATATAAAGGAAGTTCTGCATGCGTATGAATTAATGGAACATTCACACCACGATTTGGCATTACAGAGGGTGTCAAGCAGGGTTGCGTAATGAATTGGAATGTATTGATGTAGGAGCAAAAATGGGCGATTTGATTGTATGCTGTTTATTGTACGCCGATGATGCATTACTAATGGCGAATAATGAACAGGAACTACAGAGTCTAGTGAGTAGAATGTACGATGTATGCTAGGAAAGTGACCTTATTATGAATGTCAACAAGTTGAAAGTGAGTATTCGAGAAGGAGGAAGTGGAAGGGAGAGAGTGAATGTTTGGAACAATCAGGTGAGTTTGTGTATTTGGGAAGTATGTTTAGATAGAAACGGAAAGGTTGAGAATGATATCGAAAAGAGTGATGTGAGTAAGGAGTCCGATGATAAATTAGTTAGTTACGATCTATAATCTATAAATGAAGAATACAATTTTATCCCTTGAAATATATTTTTGATTTTATTTTTCTCACTTGACTTAACTGATTCTCTTTTCTGGGTCGTCCGCCTATAGCGTACTTGGTCCATTTTTATTACACGTACACAGATATAACAGGTGATATGAGAAAGAAAAGAGGTTTGGTTTTGTAATGTATCTATGGTGACGGATGAGTAGCGCGCGTCAGGTTGGCAAGAATGACGCGTGTGAAAGAGATATCTGATGAGAGTTTGCTTTGTGAAATTGTATTGAGTCACCAGGATGAGGTTACTAATGTTTTCAGGTTGTGAATATCATAAGGTTTTGTTTAATTGGAGTCTGAGGGCCTTAATACTCCTCAAATCTCATGCGTGTATGTGAATATCGTAGTGTATATAAATGTTGCGAAGCGTGCGTGTGAGTATAGGTGTAGGTGTTTGAATAGATGTTTAAATTATTTTGATAAAACAGGACTTACAATCGGTTGCCCATTATTGTGGGATGATGCACAAATTGCAAAATGCACTATTGTCGTCTAGATTTTCGGTCAGTGTTAGACGGTGAGGAATGGCTGTAAAGTACTTGTATAAAGTGCGGTCAGATAAATTTAAAAGTTATAATCACTTACATCGGTAAGCGTGGCTCATCCGAGTGCTCTTTGAAACAACTAATATGAGTATAGAAATATACCAATGGTGTTAAATAAATATTTAAGATATTATTATGTTTATTAATAGTGTCGGTAGAGGCCGTTACTGGTTTAAGTGAAAGACTTTAATTACGTCGAAGTCATATTGTCACACAGAAGGGTCGGTGGGACGCACATCCTTAAACTGGCCACTGGCCATCCCTAACAAATAAAGACATAGGATTGGCTTAAAACAGAGCCTGACCTAAGAAGCGCAATTAATTCTACCCAATCCCATGGTAAAGGAAACCAAGCGAGTGACTGTATAGTGTAAATTGAAATCTTTAAGAAATCTTATTTTTTCAAAAATTGTTTTTTCACGTGTTTTAATTAAATTGTAATAAAAAACGAATCTATTTTCAAAGTAAGCTTGTGCTTTAAAAACAGAATTAATTTGGTAGTCTAGAACCACCGATCTCTTGACCAACAAGCACGTCTAGTATAATCTAGTATTGGGTTGTTTTTAAATAATGCCCTATTTAATATTTTTTTATTTTTGTACGACAGTAATAAATCTGCTACATTTATTTAATGAGTCAGGCATTTACGTTTAATTATTTTAATCCTTCAGAAATGTGATCGAAAAAAAAACTGCATGTTTTCTTTTTTACGTGAATTTAAACACGAAGGAGCCACTTCTGAACGAACAATGTTACGTTGGTTCAAAAACCAAAGAGGATCTCTTCATAACAACTTACACTCTTTCACACACTCGATACAAATTTTCTCTCTACACTGATGATAAATTGGCCGTTCACACACAAAAATATTTACAAAAATAAAAGTTTTCATTTTACCAGTTTGAAATTCGAGAAATTTTATACGAATTACATATGCTTTCGATAGTTAAATTATTATAAGTATCAGATAAATAATTAATGACGTTATTTGTTACGTAAATTAAAGATTTGAATAGAAAGAGACAACAATAAAGTTTTAAACATAACTCGTGACGGAAGTATTTTCCACCATTTTTCATATTGATATATTGGAATCATATGGAATGAAATAAAAATGTGTATTGTCATTTGAATTAATCCATCGAAAATTAAATAATTTATTAGAGTATTCATATATATATGAATATCTTTTGAAATCAGACAAAGTACCCGCATATATTTTAATGGTAGCTTAAATCAATGTTCTAAATTTAAAATTATTATGACAGCTTTAATTGGTACTATAATAGCCGCGGTCTTTCTTATAGTGCTTGTATTGTATTAATTAAAGCAAATAACATTCAGTTTATTAGTTTTAAATGAGTTTAAAGTAATAGTTTTAAAAAAAAGTCAAATCTAGTCTACAACTTCAGATATAAATAAATAATAAAAACCCAAGAATTATATTAATTTATTTCTTAATATATATTTTAAATATGGCCAGACTAAAAGACATCATCTCAGCAGTTACGTAAAAGTAGTAGTGAAAGGCTAAGAAAAGTAATTATAATAATTTATTATTGAAAAACAATTGCAATTAGTTTTGCCAATATATTATGTAGTTATAACTTCGTATCATCAATGTTGGATGTGAAATATTTTCTGAAACTTCGCAAATAATTATTTCCCCAAGATTATCATCTACCGCAAATGTCTTCCGACCAAAACACATTTCCAGATATATACGTCAGATGTACAGAGCTACGAATACTTACACATACGAATGTGCTCACATATACACATATATATATATATATATCTTAATAATTCTTATAATAACTGTCTCGTGCGTCATCGGTACTTGAATTAGTATCGCGTGGATTAGGTGCGGGCGGAATCTCTCTCCGAATCTATTTTCGTTCACCTCTTTCAAGTTTATTGCATCCTGATACCGCACGACACGCGATACACGGGCGTAAATGAAGTAATATCAGATTTTATACATACCTAATTGTTTTTAAATATATATATATGTATATTTATGAGTTCGTGGGAACACGTGTGAAGCGAATTAAAAATATATAAATACATTTAAAAAAAAACAATAAGATCGCTCCTCGAGGTCACTAGATCCACGTATCTAAAATAGAGCTCATTAAGGAATTCAGATTTCAGTGCCGGCAAATTGACATTCATTAGTAAAATAATATTTTCATAGCTCGTAAACAATACTATTTTTAATATAAAGGATGTTTTTCGAATTTGCAACACTTTTTCCAGCGACAGCCAATTTGACAGCTGATTTGCGCTTAGTTTGGTTTACCATTTCACCATAAATAGACTTACGCTAGAACAACGCTTGCAAATTGTGCAAATTTATGTCGAAAATCGTGGTTCATTTCGCGAAACTTATCATGCACTACGTCCATTTTACGGTCGACATAATTGTTCAATTAATTCGAATAATAATGAATCGTTTTCGCACCACGCATACTCTAATTGATAATACGCATCCGCAGAGACGTCGTACAGTGCGCACCGAAGAAGCTGTTGCTGCAGTGGAGCGTAGTATTGAGGAGGACACGAATGACTAGATTACTGACTTTTTCGTTCCCCAATTGAATGGCATTAATGTGGAAGAGCTGTGGTTCCAACAAGACGGCGCAACATGCCGCACGGCGCGCGCCACAATCTATCTATTGAAGGAAACATTCGATGAGCGCATAATTTTGCATAATTGACCTCCAAGATTGTGTGATTTAACACCATTGGATTAATTTCTGTGGGGATATGTTAAGTCGCTAGTATACGCCGATAAACCAGAGACGATAGACGACTTGGAAGCCAATATTCGTCGCGTTATTGTCAATATACGGCCCCAGAATCTCCAAAAAGTGGTTTATGAAGAAAAATGATAAAAATACGACTGAGTGGATATGGGAATTAACACAAGATTTCAAAGAGGGCAATTGTACATGAGTTATCTGCACATACAGACAACTGCACACAGCCAGCTCATATTACATCACTCAATGTAGCGTAACGCAACCTGTCTTAAAGAAACGTAATCTATCGTAAGGTATTTTATATTAATCTACCTCATATTTTATTACTTTGTGTGCATTTGTCTATGTGTGAAATTGTCAATGTGTACAATTGTGTGCAATTAGCGTATCTGTCTTATTATTTTAATTTTCATAACAAAACTTTGTACTGCACATACGTTGGGTTATTTTCACTGCTAGTTTCGCGAGGTGCAGTCCTTCTCATCATCAGGTGATAGCTAAACTAAATACAGTATTGTAGTCTACTCGGACAATGAGAAGAGGTGAGCGGTTTCAGTCGTTAGCGGGAGTATGGATAGTAAAGGTGAAGTGTTAGGGAATGTTATGTTGTTAATTAGTGTTTATTTCCGAATTAAAACTCTTTTGTTTTTCAACGGTTTCCAAATTGTTTATTTATTAATCCATTATGAGATGCCGAGAGAAGTTTTAGTCAATGACTATCGAAAAAGTGGTGTATTTCAATTATGTGGTTAGAAATTCAGAGAAGTTGTTTATTTTATTCTCGTATTAATTGAAAATAACCCATCGTGTGTGTAGTACAGAGTTTAGTTGTGAAAATTAAAATAATCATGTCACACCACAAAGTAACCGCCATGTCAATTAATGATACTATGTATGTTTCAGTTATCACAACGTCACCGAGCCTAAGTGCCGAAGTAAAATGTTAAAGGTTGTGAGAAAAACCAACACATTTGCATTTCCAACTGGCGCAAAACCAAAGAAAAAAAAAATTTAAGAGTAAAAATGTTCGGCGCTATTTCAGAACTGAAGATGGTTTAAAAAATGACCAATTTTCCTGCCCATAAACATGATGAACGTCCGCGGCCGGTGAGCAATGGCGAGGCCCGCCGCGCGTCGCGACGCCCATCTGTCACACCGCCGCGGCGCCGACAGCCTCGCGGGTCGGATAATACCCCCTCCACAGCCTCTCCGCAAAGAAGTGATCGCAGCTAGATGTTAGTTCGAGACGATTCATTTCTGTGAGCGAAAACATGACTCAACAGAGTTCACTGTCGTCCGTATTTACTACTGGAGAATTATCCGCATGAAATAAAGGTTCTGCAATATGATCTAATATAGATATAAACTTGTATGACTCACTTGAATAGAGCGACTGAAGTTTAAGGTTATGTTGAATACAACATATTTCTGATAAGAAGTATTGTTTAAGGTGAGTACTGAGGGCCCTATTCCTCCTCGAGTTCTCACGCATGTCCATGAAATGTCGCAATGTATACTAATGTTTCCAAGTGTGCGTGTTGGTGTTGCAGGTTGATTATAATGAAACAGTATTTTATTAAGGAGAAGACATTTTTATTGTGAAATTGTAATTATTCAAAACATAGGTCTGTGATATTTTAAATACTAATTAAATATATGAATTAGAAAGATATATATATAAAAACAATTTTATCGAAAAACACTGTTGTTGCTATCGGGATTCGAACCTGGATCTCTTCCAATCCGGGGAACGTGCATTATCCGATTATGCTATACCGACAAATTTTTGAACCTATACGTTACACTTTTCTAATTAATACATCTATCATTCCGTTATTTGAAAGCCATCTACTTTGTTTTTACGGAATCTCAAATACCACAGACCAATGTTCTGAATAATTACAAATTCACAATAAGAATGTGTTTTCCTTAATAATACATAAAGTGTAACTAACATATGGGTTCGAAAATTTGTCGTCAATCTACTGTGTTGGTATAGCACAATTGGACAATGTACGTTTCCCGGATTGGAAGATCTTCGGGTTCGAATCTCGGTAGCAACAACAATATAAAATTGATTTTATATGTATATCTTTCTAATTAATACATTTAATATGTATTTGAAACAGTATTTACAAAAGATTTCGTTTATTGTCAAATAATTCACTAAATAAATGTACAATGTTGCTTAAATCGAAAGAATGTTATTAATGTGAAGTTCACTAGAGATTTTCAGTTTTTGGGAATTTGGCAAAAAAATTACTAAAGCGAAGAATGTCTGTAGCACTGTCGACAGATTTAAGAAAGGGTAGCGACCCTTTTTCAACGACACTCGCATCAAATACGTTCTCCACTCTCTTATGCATTCTATACGACACGGTCATGTGAAACGTGTGAGAGAATAAATAAAATAAATGTTGCATACAGAAAGAAGACTATGGTGGGATAAGATCCCGTGGACTGTATATAATAATAATTGGTTGACGCAACCCGAAGTGGATTCAGGAAGGAAAATAATGGCAGATGGATCGACGTCGATCGTTGGACGTCGTTTTCACCTCAGGTTGACTCGCACTGTTTAGAACACCGTTTAGCAGCTGTTTAGAACACCGCCTCTTCGTGGTCCTAGCGTTACGCACGGCGCTGCTTTCGGACGGTAGAAAAAGAACACAGATCTTTACAGTTCGGTGTCAGAAGGCAATCTGTCACCCTGTCGGCGAAATCCCTAAGTAAATAGTTGGCCAGAGCGGGCCAGGGTATATTGGAAGGATAAAATGCAAATGTACAGTAGGTACTCGACTTTCATCAACAGACTATATTTAACTCTTCAAAAGTTTTTGGTGAAACTTGTGGAATTTCACGATTATTTTGTAAATTGAGTCAAACTCTGTTTTACTCCACTACACCTTTCATTGTGTTAAATGATATATAACGTTTTCGATAACGTCTTCCCATTATCAATATTATAGATTAAAAATGATTGGTTGATTGGGATCCAGGCTCACACTAAAACCGATCATTCTGATTCAAATGCAATATACTTGGTCCACGTGCACTGCGTATGAACATGCCTGGTATTCTTTCGAGAAGAACAGTCTCTCTTATCTAAACTAAATACAGTATTGTGTATATTCGGGCAATGGGGCGGGGCTTGAGAAGAGGGGGGAGGATTCGATCTTTAACAGGAATATGGACAGTAAAGGCGAAGTGTTAGGGAATGTTATGTTGTTGTGAGTGAATTATCGAAATATTTTATCATGTTTAAACACAATCGTAACAATATACGAAGCGAATGTTGAATGAATCACTCTATTAAGTTAACTAACACTAAATTATACATATTTTTTAAATCTTCTTAAGGGGACGCTTTCAAAAATAATTCATATTGTTTTTTACAGTTCTTTTAGTCGTCGATTTTAATTTTAAAAAACACACATTAATATAAATAAATATTATTTGGTAAGAAATTATTGTATTTTTGATATCAAACTTGATTTTAAATAGTAGCTGAAGCTTTAAAGCATGTAATTACAAATAATATATTATTTAAAATAACTGTCTTTCACTAACACAAAGTTTGTACACATGTACTGCAAATTTAATTTGGGTCAATGTAGATTTGTCTCCGTAATATTGGCTTCAAGATTATAAGAAAATATATTTCGTATATGTATGAACTTTCTATATTAAAGCAATTTTATGGCACGCGGAAAATAAACTTAATGGTCGCGGACTTTCTTATAATACTTGTATTTTCTGAATTATGGCAAATAACATTCAGTTTATTAGTTTTATATTAGTGTAAAGGTCCTATTTAAGTAATAGTTTTTAAAAAAGTCAAATGTAGTGTATATAACTTCTGATATAAATTAATAATGAAAACCTACATTTTCGAAAAAAACGTGGAAATATGAATAATTTTTGAAAGTGAATCATTAATGATAGCTGGAGTAATGCACGTTATAGTAAAATAACTGCTTATTTTAATCTTTTGTCTCGACTGAGATTACTGGGTTAACATGTCGCATGTATCAGTAATCTAACGCTAATTCTCTAATAAATTTTGGAACCATTCCAGGATCCATCGTCAGAGTTGATATTACGCATTTTTTACGCGTCACGGAAAGTTGACGACAAATAATTTATAAGTTAATTTGCGATAATATATTATGCGGACCTGTCTATATCATATTATATGACTGCATCTGCCGGCTATTAATAACAAAAAAATTAATAAATTATTAAAATAAAACACAACGTTGTTTACTTCACACAACACTTTGATTAAAAATTATAACGTTTTTGCCGCTTCGTGCGTCATCTTCAGTTATAAACTAAATCTTAAAAGCCGCGAGAGCGCGGAGAGAGGGTTTTCTGTGAATAGTGAAAGTGGTTATGGGCGGGGCTAGTACACAGTACAATATTTCGTGTATTCTCACAGTATTACTATACATATATAACCAGTAATAATAATGTACCGGTAAATATTCGTGTTTGAACTAATAGGAGCATACATTTCAAGATGAATGAGATAGTTATTGGGAATTTAAATTACTTTTCATTTGCAAAGAACAATTGCATTAGTGTGTGTAACAGGCCGTTTCAGAAATATGTAATACTTTTTTTTTTTTTAATATTAAATAAATACATGGTGCGGGAAAACTCGTAAGAAATAGAACCCACAACAGATACATAGCTTGAATTTGCAAGTACATTGTGCACGATGTATCAAAATATTATATTGCTTCCTAATTATAAATTGAATAGAAAAAAATAAAATTGATCTAACTTTGAGCGACCAGACTATTTTTTGTTACATAATTTAGGGCCTGAAGCAAAGATGTTGAATGATAATGGGTAAATTTCACAAATATTTATTTTGAAGTAGGTATGATTTTTTTCTTTTTTTTTGCTATAACATTTCTTCTTTGTCACTAATCCAACCTTCTTATATTTATTTACTTATTAACAAATCTGTGATACACGGTGTACTGATTCCGAGGGTTAAGTCTGCCGGCAGTGGTGCGTGGGATGAGTCCCCTTTCCTTACTTGTATTTCTTTTTATGCCATATTTTTCCCCTGAAGGGAGTGTCTCTTAGCGTCTCTCCTGCTCCTGCTATGCTTTGTAGGCTACTATAATTTAATTATTATTTGTATAATGATACTCACATGTTGTGTATATTATTATAATAAAAATATAAAACAATGGTCTGGTACAATGAGAGCATGGAATTTGGTATAGGAGGCTGCGCGGTACCGCCCTGTCACTGTGGTGCGGGGCGCTATCGAACAGTCTCCTTTGTAGCATTAAAAAAATGCCAACCAGGCGGCGTAAGCGTAGGACTGAAATAGGAGCCATGAGCTTATAAAATCGATCCTCAGAATGTAGTGGTTCCACTCTCCGTAACTGTGTGGAATTTGAATAACTAATAATACTCCTTGAATATTTTCGACTAATTAAGCGAGGTATCAACCCATAAAACATTGTGTACTAAGTATGTAACACCCTGTATGCTGTAAGGTACAACGCATTCTGTATAAAAATTACCCATTTAAAATTTGTTTAAAATATTTTAAATGAACAGACAAGTCAAATAATCCGGGCAACAGGATATTCCAAAAAAAAAAACTAACTTATAAATATGTAAACTTTACTGACAATGGTAAGCCCTTACATACATTTAAGCCAGACTCAGATATTTGATTAGAAAATGCCAATATATTTTAAAAGAACACCGAAGGAATTTAAAGAACGCTCTTATAAGAGTACAATTCGCAATAGTGATAGTAAGCTGACAGAAAACAGAAAAACAAAAAATAGCGAAAATTGAAAGAGCATTCTTTTCTTTCATTCGAATATAAGAAAAAAGGCATTTTCACGAACCTCGATTTAAAACATACCCAAA
This sequence comes from Eubasilissa splendida, assembly GCA_031772225.1. Classification (NCBI taxonomy): domain Eukaryota; kingdom Metazoa; phylum Arthropoda; class Insecta; order Trichoptera; family Phryganeidae; genus Eubasilissa; species Eubasilissa splendida. Next base: position 27,434,194 of record CM062859.1, read on the forward strand.
TATTTTCAAAGCCAATGTTTAACGGTTCTATGTATATAGAGGCCAAATAATATATATATTTAAAAAATTCTCTTTACGTTATACAGGATGTTTGATCCCTAATCTAGTTCAGGTCAGAAGCTGAATTGAAATGAAAGTGATGATGTTTCCATTGATGTCGCCTAGTACTTTTTGCATTATCATTTTGGTAATATCCGCTAGATGTCACACTAACGCACGGTGTAACAGACAGATAATACAGTCAATTGTTGGACAGACGCAGTCAACCAGTGGTACCTCAGAGAAATCAAGAGGCAGATAGACCGACCTAAAATTCTGATGACTGGACTTATGAAAAATCATCAAACTCTGCGAAAGAGAAAAATGGGAGGCACATGGGGAGGCCTTCATCCAGCAGTGGATAAAAAATGGCTGATGATGACATATTAAAAATGTTCTTAGGTTTTCACGATCGTTCAGAATCTTCTGTGTACAGTTTTCTGGGCTAATTTTCCGTACATATTTGACCTTTCTGGCCGACGTTTCGGATCATATTGCAAGGTCTAAGATGGATCCTAAATGTCGACCAGAAAAGTCAAATACACATGACAGATTAACCCAGAAAACTGCACACATAAGATGATGATATATTGGCTGGATTCAGAATTCTGTCGACTCGCAAAATACTGTGAAAGATGATCTGTGGACACATCTGGCGTTGTCGCAAACAACCTTGAATTTTACGAGGGCTAAGATCAGCACGACGTACTCCAGATTGTCAAAGTTCAACGGGCCGGGTATATGGCTCGAATGGAAAAGTTAAGCGACCCCTACCTTCTTGGGATGATACACCTGTCTAATTTCTCAGACTAGAATATTTAAGTTTAACCAACAAAAGAAGCATAAAAATTTTTGGGTGCACTATGCTTATCAGAGGTAGTCGATGACGTTGTATAGAAGGGATGCTGAGTAATATGTTTATACCTACTATAAAAAATACAAATATATATATATTAGCCCACGAACACTCACATAATTCGCTATTGGTTATTAGTGAATTATCCATGTTAATAAAATAACTTCATTTTCAGGACATAGCAAGATGGTCTTATTTTCATAGTATACGGTATTCGAAGATCATAACAGGCAAAACTAAACGCGCATGCGCGAAAGACGAATACTTTCAAACTTTGCGGATACGGAACGAATGATGGAATCCACTGTTGCTGGTATCTGCGTGTTCAAAAGTTGATAATGTATACGTATGTCATTTGTAGTGTGTGAATTTATTTGCAGCAGTGCTGTTTTCGGCTAGAAACAAAAAGTCCAAAGCTTTTTGACTCTAGAATACAAAGCATGCAGGAAGCGACCACGTCTGATGTTCATATATATTTTCAAAAAACGCAGACTCACGAGACAACCTGATATACGACATTATCGCTTCTATACAAGCTCAGATCGATACGGTGACCGTCGAATATAAGAAGAACGCGAGGGTAAGTACTTACTCACAAAGTATATTTTGAAATATAGCGCCGTGAGGGTCGCTGTGATTCAACAATAATATTGTTCTTAATCCTTATTATGTATTTCGCTTCCCCTTCTATTATTATCTACGACTTACTTGAACAGTAATGGATGTAGTGTCATTTGCCAGTGAAAAAAAAATATATATTCGCCAAAGTAGCGAAAATGTCAAACGGGTTTTTAATATCTCATGGTTAAGATTTCTCAAATGTTTTCTCTTTTATATATTTAATAAAGGTATGTAAATATATATACAATTTGAAATGAAATGTACATTGTCTTTATTGCGAGTAAGAAAAAAACATCTGGCATTAGTCATATTTACCTGGTATGTAAATATGAAATCGGAATTCGCCCATAGATGGGCCATTTTCTTGTTTTGACATCTGACAAAGATTTTCAACACATAAACAATACAAGTTTCATACAACAGCATAGTTTTTAATAGCGTTGAACATGTCGAATTTCGTGCCTGGAAACTACGATTTGCGACAGCATTGATTTTCTGTTACCATTTGAAGAAAACTGCCGCAGAATCGCATCGAATGCTTGTAGAAGCTTACGGTGAGTGTGATTTTGGTAAATCGCAGTGCTTTGAGTGGTTTTAAAAATTCAAAAGTGGCGATTTCAACGTGAGAAACAGAAGGGTGCGATCTATTATGAGCTGCTAAAACCTGGCGAAACCGTTAAAACTGAACGGTACCGACAACAAATGATCGATTTAAATGAAGCTTTACGTGAAAAATGACCAGAATATCAAAAAAGGCAACACAAAGTGATTTTGCTTCACGATAATGCACCATCACACGCAGCAAAACCGGTCAAGGAAACGATTGAGGCATTTTGTTGGGAATTACTTTCGCGTGCAGTTTACTCACCAGACTTGGCTCCGTCCGATTACTACTTATTTGCATCGATGGGACACGCACTTGCTGAGCAGCGCTTCACTTCTTACGAAAATGGCTCTATGATTGGTTTGCATCAAAAGAGCAACAGATTTTTTTTTCCGTGGCATCCACAAATTGTCAGAGAGATGGGAAATATGTATAGCTAGCGATGGACAATACTTTGTTTCATTTTCATACAATAAATGTGTATTTTCTATACAAATATTCCTGTTTATTTACTTACCATCACGTCGTTTCCCCGCGGAGGTAGGTAGAGAGGATAGAGCGCCATACTCCTCCTCTCATACGTAAGAGAAATCTTTTACGTTTTGAATAAAGCACTTTGTTAGTCGCAATGTCAAAACCACGATTTTTGGTTATGTATGTCACCTATTATTTGTCAAAATCTACTTAGAAAACCATTCATCCGATTCCGTTTTTACTTAATACAAATTATATTGATAAAATAACATTTTTTTACAGTAAGTACAGTAAGTACATTTTCTGGGAATGTATTTCTTAAAAATTATGTTTTCTAAATGTGATCCGTTATTTAGCTGGCACTCTTCTAAACGGGTGGCAAAATTACTGAAAACCGTTCGGCACGTATTCTCCGTGATCGCTGCCGCTTCTCCTCGGATATATTTTTTAATTAGTCCAGAGAGGGAGGATTGTCACTGTGTATACCTTTGATAACCCCATAGGAAAAAGTCCATTGCTATCAAGTCGGGCCAGTTTATGCCACCCTGTAGGGATATCAATTTTACAGGGATAATTTAACGAACAACTGGTAAGGACACGCCTCCATAGCGACTGAATTTCCAAGGACAAACAAAAAATAAAAACTGTTGAAATAAAAAAATCTAGATGTTATTTTTGTTCATATTTGACGCCCGCTTTATCAGCCAGTTTGTATAATTGTTTTAGTAAAAAAAAATGTTGCACATTAAGTTCTGAGCCAGACTTGAATCTTGTGTTCAAAGCTCAAAAATTATTCGATCTCCTCAATAATAAAATTATGTATATTTAGAAATTGAGAAATTTACGACATTTTTGATATATTTTTTTCACCGCATAATATCAATTCGGCGCTTACGCACACGTGGAATAATTTATTATTTATGCTCGGTATGTGAAATATTAAATGGTTGTGGCGCAAGTCGAGCTAGATCTATTCCGAGAGCCGCGGACGCGAGACAGAATAAAAATTTTATGACACTTCTCCGAGAGATATTAATATTATTGTAGTCGAAACACTCGCGTCGTATAACGGGGAATTTTATTTAATATCATATTTTTTCTTTCCTCCTCAGTGTCAATATAGACAAATCAGAGGTGTAGACACATAACCGCCACTATCCAAGTATAAAGAGAGTGAGAGATGTGTTTCAAAACGATTATCTAGCAATAGTGTCTGTCTGTATATTATAGAAGTATTTAATCAAAAGCAAATCAATTTTAAAGTCTCCTATAGCTAGAAAATCAATTACAAATACGTTCAGACTCTGGGTCGTCCTGTCTTTTAACCGTTCTTATTGTGAAGTTGTAATTATTCATAACAGACGGTCTGTGATATTTTAAATATTAATTAAATGTATTAATTATAAAATCAAACATATAAAATCAATTTTATCAAAAAATATTGTTGTTTGTCCTACCGGGATTCGTACATGGATCTCTTTTCCCAACTATGCTACAGCGATAGTATTATTGTATTAATTTGAAAAGGTGTAATATATATGGGTTCGAAATTTGTCGTCAAAAGTACTGTCGCCGTAGCATAGTTGGTAATGCACCTTCCCCGGATTGGAAAAGAGATCCAGGTTCGAATCCCGGTGGCGCAACAACAATATTTTATCGAAAAATATTGTTTTTACGCTACCGGGATACGAACCTGGATCTCTATTTCCAATCCGGGGAAGTACACTACCAATTGTGTTATAGCGCCAGTATTTTTCATGACAAATTTTCGCACCAACGTCACATTTGTCGTTCCATTATTTGAAAACCCTCTACATTGTTTTTACGGAATCTCAAATACCTCTGAGTAAACCGACTCTGCAGACGCCAGAATTATCAATTCATTTTTATTAAATTTTGTACACATTGATACAACTTATATTGTTAAGGAGAACACATTCTTATTGTGAAGTTGTAATTATCACAGACCTATGTTCTGAATAACTACAATTTCACATTAAGAATGTGTTATCCTTAACATTATTAATTCCTTACTTACAGAATACATTTACAGGGATCACATTCTGTAAAATTTCTGTAATTATGCCAATGTTTTTATATGCCTTCATCGTAATAAAAATTATTTAAATTGCCTTAAAGGCAACAGCCGCGGTCACAATCCATAAATGGTGTAATTACAGAATGCGTATATTTAAGTACACAATTTTCTCCATACAAAGATAATATTAAATATAATTACTTAGCGTAGAAACTAGGTGCATATGAAGGGTATAATTAACGAATTTCATGAATAACCTGGGCATTCCGTAAATTAACCGGGCAATACAGTATTATAGAATAGAACAAAATGCGAAATTTTACACTTGAACTAATTAATCTAAACAATTACTATTATACTCAAAACATTAACTAATTTAAAGTAGATAATTACAATATCAAATAGGTAGGCTATTTCGCCAAAATAACCTTACCCGGTATAGTTTCAAAATACGTGTATTAAATTAATGAATATGATTAAACTTAGCTGTTAGATGTGTACGGTCTGTCGTCCCGTGGAGGGGTTAGGGGGATGGAGAAATGGACGAATGGGTGCCTCTGTTTTTTGCAGGCTCTAAAGAGTAAGATATATGCATAATTTGAAACAGTGCGAGATGTAGAGAGTAGTATATAGTGGTATATTTTCCTCAGATCCTAGATTGCAATTGAGCAAAATTTAGAACGGATGATATTTAACATAACACATTTATATTGCTGAAGTGGGGGGGAGGTGTCGCAGGGTCCTAAAGATTAACTATGCAAGATTTGGTTTGGATCGGTCAAAGGGTGCAAAAAAATTTATTTACATATATAACCGTGATAAATATAAACAATTTTTTTTTAATAGATACATTATCAACAGGTCATTAATGATCCTGATAGATAGTCCTAAAAAGATACTAAAGTACAATGCGATAATATTTTAAGACATTTAGGGGAATAACACTATTTTTTGGTTGGAAAAATAAAAACATACCAAGTTACAAATTGAGAAAAACTAACATGATAGTAAAACTATCGCACCAGTACAAATGCGCATGGTTTCAACGTGGTCAACGATCAGTACTCGGCTTTTAAAAGCGATTAGTGCAAATTCGGCTGTATGTTTAGCATGTATTACACGTTCAAACGATTAACAGTCAATGAACCCGAAGAAAGTGTGGAAGCCCTGCTCGCGCCTCACAGACCTGGCGGTCAAACGAGACATTTTACAGCATTGCACGCCACCGACAAAATTCAGACGACAATACATCGCGTCGCAACCGGTCCGAGAAGCCAGCTGAAGCGATCATTTTTCCATTTCAGTGAGCTTTGCTAGTCACGAACTTTAACTTCCAATTTAACCTTCAAACAGTGTAGATTAATAATTCCTGTTTAATTTCATCACCCAGCTCTAGGCCGCAACACTAACACCTATACTCACACGCACGCTCCGTAACATTAAAATACACTGCGACTTTCATACACACGCGTGAGAATCTGAGGAGGATTAGGGCTCTCAGTTCTCACCTTAAACAATCCTTTTGATAAACATAACCTACAAACGTCAGTCGCTTCATCCGAGTGACTCCTACAATACACAATCAAATTAATCCCTAAAAATGTATCCAGGATCAAATATCGAAATGTAGTAATTAAGATAGCCTAGATTGGAATTGTATACTTGTCGAATCGCTTAGCCTTTTTTCACATATCATAAATTTAAAAACATACTTTAAATTTTTTCTACTCTAATTGTGGATTTTGTAATTGAGTGATCAAATTGTCGTTAATAATCGGTGTAAACTTTTGATAAATGACCTATAAACGGATGTATCTGTTATAATAATTAAAAATATGACATGACTAGTGTAATTTTTATAGATCGATCAGGTTGCCTGGTTTTAAAATATCTCAGGGTCATATCGGACTAGCGATTATACAAATTTATCATGTTTTTAAAAACGAAATCACTTTTGACAGATCGCGAGCCGCCTTTGGTGAAAATAGTCGCGTGCCACCTCTATCGCGTACTCGCTGGCTGGAGGCGTATAACATCATTTGTTACTGTCATATGAAATATTATATACTTTAACTGTTTCTTTTCGATAATCTATAGAACAAGTAACCATTTCGTGAAATGATGGATTCGTTACACTAATGTTGATTGATGTATTCTGTATCCAGGGCCGGTTTGGAGAATTGCAGGGCTGGATCCAAAATTTATTATTTATTTATTTACATCAACATTAATGTTTCAACAAATGATATGTTTTATTTTCGAAGAAACCAATCACTTTATACATATAATAATAATAATAATAATGTGTTTATTCCAGCGTGATCAGGTTTTTTTTAACTCGATTCGCCATACAGATAATACATATTATGTTATACATTAAAGGTTATGAAATCAATATAATGCTATAAAAAAGAAAACCAAGAAAAATATTAATAAATAAAAAATAAATTAATAAAAAATAAAAAGTTCACACATATGAAATCGCGAATTTTATTACACGCCAACCGGTTTCGCTTAGCTCAAGCATCGTCATGGCGTATTTAAAACTAACAATAAATACAAAAAAAATTGTTTTAAATACGTCCTGGCGAAGCTTGAGCTAAGCGAAACCGGTTGGTGTGTAATAAAATTTGTGGTTTCTTACAAAGTGATTGTATTTAATTTAATTTAAGAATATGTTCATTTAGCAGGCACCCCAGTAAAACTTCGATATTTCTATTTTACTCATGATATATCATTTTAATATTTTTTAGTATACATATATATACCTTACTCATATATTTTTTAAAAAAGCCAATCAGTTCGATAAATTTAAAAAAATAAATTTATAGTCCTGGGTATTTATGTGTTCTAATTTAGGAAAAGTCTTTTAGTACGTATTTTACATTCTTTTGTATTGTTTTACAGTCAATATTTTTCTATGTTATTGATATGCCTTTTATATAGTAATGGTCCTTTTATATTCTAATGCCTTCTTCTTTTTAGATAACTTATAAGATTCTGATGACATTATTTTTAATTCCAATTTTGAGTAGTTTCTTTACGAAAACGTGATAATTTGGCACCACAGTCCACTTTGGGAATAGCTAAGATGGCAGAGCACTCGCTTCCTGGGATCGATACTAGTTTTTTTGATTTGAAAATTCCCGATACCGGTAAAAGTGAAAATAAAATATTACGAAATTTTCTGATGCACTATTATTTATAACTCAGTTTTTTTTTTATGTTAAAACAAATTAAAAGACAAATTTATCTATAAAAACGTTGATAAAACTACAAATTAGGTTATGTTTGACGATGTTAAGACAACTTGACAACTTACGTACACGCAGTATTGCCTCTATTTAGATATGTAAATAATATTGCCGACAAACATTGAATTAGCTCTGTTTAAATGTTGATTATTTCTCATTCTGGTCACACTGCACGAGCGTGTATCGTTTTCGAATAAACGTCACTGAGCCGCGTTGGCGGAAGATCATAGGGGAACCGTTGAAAGATAAAACGGACGCGAAGCGAATAAATATATGATTTTAGAGTTCACGGGCGAAATCGGCGTAATTCAGGCCCGAAACCGATTCTCAAATGTGCGCAGGTTATCTTTTTCACATTTCAGAAAGACATTATTAATTTTGTGTACGCGTAACGCTCTACACGAATATAAAAACAAAGCGCCCCGTTCGCCGCTGGGCCGGCTAAATTGCCCGTGAAAATTTGTTTATTGCCGGGTTGCGAAAAAAAAAAAAAAAAAGTAAAATACAGGAAGAACGGTCTCGTAAACGTTGGCTTTGGCTTAATTTATTAACTTTGAATAAATAAGCAAGTTTGTGTTGAATTCTCGATTAAAAAATTACACACGCGCGCCACGTTTGACGTTCGACTCCATTACCGCGAAGTTGATTAATTAACACGAACAAGTGCTGAGAAAACAGTATCCAAAATAGATTCATAGACGAAATACACACATTACAAAATACTATGCTCCCAGGTTGACCACATCACCAATAAGTCAACAGAATGTATAACAAGACTTCGGACACATTTTCCTCTTTAAAAAATATGGTTTCTTTAAACTCATATACAGGGGGAGTTAGTACGTAGCAGAGGTAAGGGCAACAAGAGGTTACCGGCTAACAATAAAAAAACACATTTTTGATGTGTAAAACATCTTACCCTCCCTTCCTCTCTCGCAAAATTTGATTACACAAAAACGTCGAACTCTTTACCATGGTGAATACATTTTTTTATTTATTCAGTACTCAGAAATTTCACAATTGTCACTTTTGACACTTTTGTCGTGATCTAACATTATATTATAAGCTTTGCGTAAAAAAATTGTGGTAAAACATACTCGCAATTAAAACCATACTAAAATTACAAGTGTGATTAGTTATGACATTTTATTTGTTTATATGAATGAAGAGATCCTAAAACAATTAAAAAAATAATAGTTCCAGTACCTAGTTTTAGAGATAGTTTAATAATGTTTAATTAATTATCGTCGGATTTCTGTTTTCCCGTGCCTACAAATTATTCACGAGATACCAGGGCGACAGATACGCGAGGAGGTGTTCGGCGTTCGCTCGTACCATACGGAAACAATGCATCACGGCCCCCGTATTCGGAAAATATGGAACGTTCGCAGCTGCTATCTCTCGCAGGAACTTCTGTATGAGCGTTCAATCTTTCGCGATTTATGCGCTCCTGATAGCGCATGACGACTATGCTCGACAATTTGCATGCACGCTGAGCTCGAAATATAAAACTGTCGAGAAATTTTGGTTCACATCATCCGCGCGGCGCTATAATGAATGTCTGTGTCGCCTTATATTGTCTGTGCTCCTTGTAAAATATATTCTCGTGCAATCCTGGTTGGCCGCGGTGTGACACCTTAAAAAGTAATCTAAATTCAAATTAGCTTTTTAGAGAGAGAGAATTCTAGAAAAGATATTCGAAATTTAAAACTTTATTTTGCTGAAACGCGTAATGAAATTTCATTCGTACTAATAATTGTAACGTACCATAGACCAGTAAATGAATAGACATGAAATAAAGTGTACATATAGGAGAAGGGTTTGGAACATTAGTTGCGGGACGAGAAACATTCTACACACACTCTTGGTGGAAACATAAATCCGATAATTTATGACACATTTATGCAATAGTAAAATTCTAAAATTAAATCTTTGTGTGAACAAGACGTATTTTTTACATTATTTAATGCATACATATTATATTGTCATTTACATTTCGTTCCAATCGGGTCATATTTTTAAAAAAAGTCGCGAAACTATTTGATTGCGTAAGTGTTATCAAAGTGATCGCGTGGGTGACACCAAAATTAAAATATTAGGACAAGAAATTTGCGTTAGTTCAATTACGTAATAAGTTTAGCCCATATTTTTTAACTGTTGATCTTACACTCTATTAGATATTAAAATGGGCCTAGGAACAGCTTTAAAACCGCACTATAAATAAAACTTAATGCCACTCAGGCAATTGCCCTGAAGGCCCTGAAACTGTTGGTGTTAAGTGTTTTCAGTTTTCGTGGAAAATTTTACTAGAGTGAAAAACATGTTCTAAGATATGTTACAATGATAGTGCCTATTTCTGCGCAGCTCTCGCCGTCGTGGCGATAAATCAACGCACAGGTTTCAATCGAGATTTATCTCGATAGATTCATTAACATTATCGAGAAACAAAACAAAAGCCGCGCGTCGTGAGAATTTTTTCAATAACCGAACTCGTGTTTACCTTTACGCACACACAAACACACACACACACACATTAACCGTGAAATTGATTTTCGAATAATTTCCTCCATTGTAAATTTGACCGTGAAACATTTTTCATTAAAACGGCTTTCATGACTAAAGGGGTATGTTTTACGGCGGAAAAATGTAAACAAAGGCGTGATAATTTACGGGAAGCCAACTCTTATGTATAATAGTAATAATGTACTGCAAACCTACCCAACGACGTCTCATAAAATAAAACACAAAATGAAGCCACACGTGAATTAAAATGTTGCAAACGCCATATTTGTTTTTCACTTTTACGTTAGGTAATACTGGGTGTAATGTACACACCTAGTTAACAACCAGGGGCGTGCAGTGCATAAAAGCAAAAAAGCTGTGCACATATAAAAAATCTGGGAAACAAATATAAATTAAAAAATTGTATTAACATTAACGAAAACATTATTTTGCAATTAGTGCCATCTGTGTAGCAGTAGAGACTTTAATTGCTTAGTTCTAAAAACTCACCGCTGTACTCATGGCGCTCTTTTTTTATTCGCCGCATCGTGCTATTTACATTACTCAGTTCAGTGAATTACTCAAGTCATATAAATGGCTATTTACTGAATTGAAAATTCCTTTCGGTTGATCCGTTTTGTATGGAGTCATTACAGTCATGTTTATTAACAGAATAACATTAGAAAGGGTTACAACTGCGTGGAAATCATTGAAGTGTCTACTTCTTCTTTTACTAATTCGCGAATTTTACTATCTTACTGTTTTTAAACTGTTGATTTCATAATTGTTCTTTAAATTTGGTGCATGGATTGGTTTTTGATTTGAGAAAAACACAAAGCAATTGGCATAACTATTTCCTACGTTAACCATTAATAAAAATAATTATTTCCTTTAGTTATTACGTGAAGTATTTTCAAACAATAAATTAATCACGTTCAGTCATAGAAAGTGTTATTTTACGATAAAACTTAAACTTTAAAAACAATTAACTATTAAAGTTTACTCAAAGGTATATGAGATTCTGTAAAAATAAGGTAGATGGCTCTTTCAAATAATGTAACGATTAAATGTATTAATATCAAAAAAGGTAACATATAGGTTCGAAAATTGTCGCTAAAAATATTGTTGCTGTAGCATAGTTAGATAATACACCTTCCCCGGTTAGGAAAAAGATCCAGGTTCGAATCCTGGTAGCGCAACAACAATATTTTTCGATAAAATTGATTTTATATGTATATCTTTCTAATTAATATATTTAATTCATATTTAAAATTTTATATATATTAAGTTTATATTTATTGTATACATAAATTACGGCCAATCAGAACTCATTGATGCGTGTGATCCAGAATGCACGTGAATACTGGTGTGTAATTAAACATTTAATAAGCTGATTTAATATTAATTCCGTGATTCAAAACCACAATAATTAAACCGATTTTAATTACGCACTTGTGTTTTTAATGATATATCTCTGTGAAATAGTATTATTACTTTTTAATTATATTTACATATAATATATATGGTTATGTAATAAAAAATCTTACCTAAAAATAGCAGGATAATTTTTTTAAAACTTTCTCTAACAGATGCTGATCATTCCAAGATATTCAGCATGAAAACATAATTAACAATTTATGAATTCTAAATATATTAATTAGAAAGATATACATATAAAATCAATTTTATCGAAAAATATTGTTGTTGCGCCACCGGGATTCGAACCTGGATCTCTTTCCTAACTGGGGAAGGTGCATTATCCAACTATGTTACAGCGACAATATTTTTAGCGACAATTTTCGAACCTATATGTTACCTTTTTGATATTAATACATTTAATCGTTCCATTATTTGAAAGAGCCATCTACCTTATTTTTACAGAATCTCAAATACCTTTGAGTAAACTGATAGCAGACGCCAGAATTATCAATTAATTTTTATTTAATTTTGGACACATTGATACAACTTTATTATTAAATCAAATAATGGAACGATTAAATGTATTAATATCAAAAAGGTAACATACAGGTTCGAAAATTGTCGCTGTAGCATAGTTGGATAATGCACCTTCCCCGGTTAGGAAAGAGATCCAGGTTCGAATCCAGGTAGCGCAACAACAATATTTTTCGATAAAATTGATTTTATATGTATATCTTTCTAATTAATATATATAAATCATATTTAAAATATCACATACCTATGTTCTGAATAATTACAACTTCACAATAAGAATGTGTTCTCCTAATAATTTATGAACTTATTTTAAGATTTGTATGCCTATACTCGACTTCAATAGTAGACAGCCGTATTGTGTATTGTGTCTGTAGGTTCAATAAAATCGCATCTGTGTAATGGCACCCGTAGGCCATAGCGTAACAGCTGGAATTTTTAATAAAATCTGACGGTTCACTAGTTTCGTGTCTGCCGTTCAACAAGTCGATTGTACGTTTAATAAATTGGTATCGTTTATTTATGTTAACTGACCGAATTAAATTTCACATTTCCAGAGGGAAATTTCAATTCGTGTAATGAGAAAAGTATTTTTTAAATAAATGATAAATTTTAATTATTGATTATCTAATTTGTCAGTGACGTTCACAATGAAGATTTAGATGTATTATTTATATTTACCGTTGTAATGTGGCCGAAATCCATAAATAAATTATTAACCGGTTTGCTATATTAATTAACATAGCTAAATGTATTCCCGACCACGTTAAATACATTATTTATATTATATCGAGAGCTTTAAGAGAAATTTCAAAAGAATAGCACAAACTACGACATTTTCAAAAGCAATAAATATTTTTAATAATTTAAATAATGCTGTGATGAACATAGCAAAATAAATAGGTATACTGTTATATATTGTATCTTCATAAATTTATTAATAGCACCCCCAATGTAATGCTTCTCTTGTGGGCAAATGTAGCCTGTTTCATAATAAAAATGTAAAATAATCATTATTATTTAAATCTGTAGATTGACAAGTGTGTACTGCATCTTAAAAGTCTTATTTAACACATCGTCTTCGACTTCTTTATCGAAAAATGCCGATTTTATGAATATTTTTTAATGGGTCTTGCGCCTATGACATTGGCAATATACATAACACTGGTGTTGGTAATTTGTCTTCCACAGGCGTATTGCTATTAATTTGAATTAAAAGACTGTACACACAGTATCTGCAGCGTACGTTTGCTCTCATGATGGAGCAGCGGGCAGGCAAATAATAATAATTATTATTATTATATGACGAATAATATTTTTTTAAATAAATTAATGAATAATTGGAAATGGGCAGCAAAAAACTGAGTATCAGGATTAAGAAGATCAATGGTTTAGGTTATAGTTAGAAAAATCCCTTAATATAAAAAAAAAGCATAAAAAACAGGTGTGACAGAAAAAAATATATTTAAGTAACGGAGCGACATTTTGACGATTTAGCACAATAAACTCGCGGATTCAATTCTGCAAAAATAGCAACGGCATTGAAAGCAGACGGGCGGTCCGGTCCCCGACACGAGCGTTGAAACGCTCAGATGGCCACACCTACGGATGCGATATCGGACATATCGGTGTAAGCGTTAGCTCCATCTAAAACGATACGTGCGGTGTACTTATATTGCCGCATCCGCCAACTGGGTGCTCGGGCAAATCTATTACCGGACTATGTCAATATTATTACAGAAAATGATCATCTGAAGAAACTTCGGGCAAAACGCTCCGTACTCTAACATGCAATACCTACGTACTTTATTACATACATATATAAGACGGATTGATGCCTTTGAGATGTGGTGCCTACATCTTATACTTTCACACCTTCAAGGTTGTCTAACGCCTTCTGCGCCTTTACAGTTGGTACGACTGCGATTACGTGTGCATAATTTGATCTTGATCGCGTCATTTATCTTTCAGCCATTACAGTGTAAACATATCCACTCCGCTAGCAGTTTTCACCAAGAGGAACAACTAACAGTGATCCGATTAATCTGATCGGAGGGGTGTAAAAGGGGCTGAAATTCATCGTAGACTTTTATAAAAGTAAAAGTGTTTTTACTGTGGATCGAAAAGTTTAAAAGTGGCCGGACGAGTGTAACGCACGAAGAGTGAGTAGGACCCCCGTCAACCTCCACCACGGACGGCAAGCTCGAGAGATGGTTCTAGAGAAGAGGCGAGTCACCATCGGTTCTTTCCATCAAATCATCCACGACGAGCATGGCTTCCGTAAAGTTTGTGTAAATATAAACAAATAATTTTTGACTTGCCCTCGTACATGTTGCGGATACCATGGATGGCACGAATGTCTCTTGGAGGGATAAGATCCTGTGAACTGTATCGATTACAATAATGATTAGTTGAATCGCACCTTTTTAGTGAATAACCGAGATAACACTGCACTTCCGGAACTGTTTAGAACACCGCCTCATCGGGGTCCTAGTGTTACGCGCGGCGCTACTTTCGGACGTTAAATTTTTTTTAAAACACACAGTCGGAAGGGCGAAATCCCTAAGTAATTAGTTGGCCAGAGCGGTGCAGGTATATATTAAGGTTTTTATTGGAAAGACAAAATGCACATGGCGTAGGTACTCGACTTGCGTTAACAGAAAGCATTAGATACAGTGCTGGAATTGTAACGTACCAATGTTCCAACCGGTGGAAAACAATCCAATTCTAAAAAATGATTTCAACAATACCATATTACAAAGAATGTATTTAATTGTAAATAGAAATCGTTCCAGGTATTAAGTATTACATCTCAAACAAACGCGTAAATTAGGATTGTATACTAACGCGTAAATACACAATCGTGTATCTATTACTTAACTAGTGCTCAAGACAGCTACTGCTCCGCTCTTCTCGCGACTGAACAAAACAACAATGACAAATGACCATTTTTTGTTACGGTTGGTTCAAAAAAGTGAGTAGACACCCCCGGTTGACTTTCGAAGTTTGCCGGAACAGAAATTCAATTGGTTCAACCATCGGCGAATACTACGCCAATTTGTTGATTTACTAGCAGTCGGTACTGTTAGTGTATTCCAATAAACTAAGTGAACATGGCGAATGTCACTGTGCTCGCAAGCAAACTTTACAAAACTAATAATGTAGAAAGAAATGTGTAATTTGTACAGAATATTGGGACGTCTTATACACCAACTCAGGTCACGTTTTCTCTCTTGAAAACTTTAATGTACACTTTACAAGACGCTTCTGAAACACGGATTCTGACAAGTTAAAATGAAAGAGTCCGTAATACATTTGAAAGAATATTTGGCCCGATCAACAATAATAATACGTGATATAACGCGCTGTTGGAGTTAGTAAAAAAACACTTGTTTTTTTTTCTACTTGTTAAATTTACTCGAGACGCGTTTCGCCTTGTAAGGGCATTATCAATCGAACAATTTAACTTACCAACTTGTATTTATGACTATAATGGGGGACAGCTGTACAATTTTATTTGCATGAAATGAAAAGGGACAACATTATTCATTGGAATTCTGAGGAGTTCCATACATTTTGAAGTCATAAATACAAGTTTTTGAGTTAAATTGTTAGATTGATAATGCCTTTGCAAGATGAAACGCGTCTCAAGTAAATTAAAAAAACAAGTGTTTTATTTTGTGTATATACATTTTTAAAAAAAATATTTTCACGTTTACTTGCCTTGTATAATATGTTACGTATTCGATTTTATTGTGTTTTGCTTTCAATGAGTTTCGGTTTTATAAAATGTATTTGTTTACGAATTTGCCCTAAAATAGGCTTGCCTAGTTGGACAATGCATTTTAAATGTGTGTAAAACATATTAACAAACTGTCTTTTTTTGCAGCTGTACAAATGTTATATCTAAATATATAAAACAAAGTCGGGTTAGTTACACCATTTATAACTCAAGAACGGCTGGACCGATTTTCATAATCTTTGATTTGTTGGATTTGTCTCTATTCTGAATAGCAGAATAAGTAATAAAACATCGGAAAAAATCACGGCGAAAAATTATGAAGTAAATTCATGTTCTCATACATTTTCTATGAAACGGATTTTTTTAATGATATCTCGAGAACTAATTGACTGATTTCAATGAATTTTTTTTTGTTCGTCTCGGCCTCGAGAAGTTTCCTCGCGCATTGGAAAAGTAAGAAAATCACAAAAATTTTAAATCCGTTTTCAACGCCATCTCTGATACATGACAGAAACAAAACACAGACAAAAATGAACATGGCGTTGTATGTTGGTTCCGGTAACGCCAGTAGATGGCGTTATGTGCATTAACCTTTGACATTCATTTCATAACATTGAGCCAGCTGTGCAGACGTGCGCCACGATTTATCAGCATTTTTTTTTGAGTTTTCACAAATTTTCATTCAGTTTTCATTCCGATCAATCATTTTGGTATGGAATTCTATTTATCCCCGGAGATTACCAGCTAGGTGCACAAATAGCTATTTCGATAGTGATTTTCAAACGGTAAGTTGCCTTCGAGGATGTTCACTTTAAGAAAGTTCGCTGCGGTATGCGATCTGTACGCCACGGCTATCCCCTTATGGTCCAATCACACCCGAGATTCAAGTCTAATAGCGGAAACTGTGTATTTTGATTGGCTTATGGTGTGGCGCGATCTCTGTGAAATGCCGCAAACCTCGACGAATCTTCTCTTTGTGAGGTTATCAAATTTGGAGTATTCATTTTAACTTAATAAAAAACTGATTTTAATTCAACTAATAAGTTAACACAACATTTATTGATTCTGAGCCGGTACGAAGTTCGCCGGATCAGTTAGTATGTAATAAATTTAAAAAATTAAAAATTTACATGTGATTATGGAATTCTACAAACTTACCTCGGAAACAGTAAATAAATTAAAGTTTTGCATTTTTACCCCAGTGGGCGTAGAAGATGACAGGATGGTGTCATAACGGACTTCACTATAATGGGAGGAATTTATTGTTGAACCTGAACCAAGACTTACAAATTTGTGCATTCTCAAAGAGCTCAAGATCAAAAATACAAGTAATTCGGACATATAGTGCAATGAAGTGAAGATAGTTTAGAGACCTGATGATACTCGACAGCATCGAAGCCACGAAGACGAGAGAGCGAGAGGGCGTTACCCTACGAGGGGGATGGATTTATTTATTTATTAGACTTTATTGACATACACGTTTTTGTTGTAACAGAGATGAATATATTATAATGTGGGATGGAGTAGACTCCACCTCTGATATATACAGCATTGTCCTGGCTACTTTGGTAGTCTTCCGCCTGTGTTAAAGTAGCCAGTTTTTTTCGTGCAGTTGTGGTGTTATTTAATTCAAGAATCGACAGGAATAAAAGAATTAAATAAACATGTAGTGAGAGTGTTGTAGAACTAGTGAATTATTAGTGTAGGGCACTGTATAATGATTATGTTAGAATGTTGGATAACGATGCTTCTGATTGATCTCTACCCAATTGGATCATATAATGGGTCCATATTTGAGTAATTTTATTGGAAGTGAACGATTTCCAATTGGTGCTGAGTGTGTTGTACAGTTTCGGAGCCAATAACATGTAGAATCTTTGATAAAATGTCGTTCTTGCTCTCGAAATTGGCGTGTAGATGTTCGTTGTTTATCTTGTATTGTGTCCATGATTTATTGCTTGGGGTGAGTTGTTGTTAGCATGGAAATATTGGACGAGTCTCAACATATAGATTTGTCTTATGTCTAAGGCATTGTACTCTTTAAATATAAGATGTGATGGATATCTAAAGGGACGACCATTTCCTACCCTAAGAATTGTCACTTGCGCCCTTTCAGCCGACTCTAATATTGTTTTTGCTGCTCCTCCCCAAATTAAAATAGCATAATTAATTAAGAAGTAGCAGAGTGCAAAGTACACCGATCTTAAGAAAGAAATGAGGATTCTCAAGACAGCAATATAGCGGGATGATATCCAGGACTACTCACGCCCAGCAACGGGGCTACATAAAAAGAGGTTGCTGCGTGTAGGGAAGGTTCCATCGACCATATATCTGTTATGGTTAAACGGAACAAAAATACCATAGTCTAATATAAGTAATATCCCCATTGAAATGATCGTCAGCGCAGATATATAAAAAAAATTGATGATTCAAAGGGAAAAAAATTATTAAAACACTATAATAATAATCATTTTCTCTCATTGGATAAAAAAATATGATATTAATATATATTCAAAATTTCTGGCATATTTTAATATTTCACATCTCTGGGTGGCGTATTTATGACGCAATCGAGTAAAGAAACAAACCCACGCACATTCTGCTTTGTTATATATGTAGAATGGAAAATATTTTATTAAAGAATTCAGTTAATGCAATGAGTCGGTAATTACGAAAATATATTTAATAATGTACATCTCAACGGATTTAAGACATGTCGGGAAATGACGATGTGCTGGCACAGCATAGGGTAGTACATAATTATTCAAAGCAGTGTTGGCCAGCTTCTTGGAGTTCTATAAATCGTGCTGATATTCTGCACGGTCCCGCGTCGATACGTAACGGCGGGCCGTAAGTCGTCGGGTCGGGAATATTCGAGAGAAATAACACTTCGTTCATCAAAAGTCATGGTCGAATGTTGAACTAACTTTTCATTTCGCATTATTGTATTTTGTGTCATCTATATATATTTTTTTAAATATAGAGACGAGTCATAGAGTGAAACTATTTTTTATTATATTTAATGGAAAAATATGGAAGTATGGGTAATTACAGAGCTTACGATCACTTTATATAAATATAACGTTCACCAATGCTCACCCATCAATCAATCTCCATATCTATCAAATTGTTGGAAGTTGTATATATGTGAATATAAGGAAATACTTTGAGTAGCACTACGTTATCGCCATCTATGGACTAAATTTGATGTTCATCTTCCTGAAACAGCATATATGTCACAATGAGAAACTATATATATATATTTTTTAAATTATTATTTATGAAGCATGGGTAAATAGGTGAACGTTACATTGTTTAAAGTGATCACTTAAGCCAGCCGAAGACAGGTCGTAAGCCCAGTAATGCCCAAGACTTCCATACTTCGCATGTAAAAATAATAGCTTCGTTTCTGTGAGACTTCTATATCTTGAAGTCGTTCATAATTTATGAAAAAATGAACGAACCCAAAAGTTCGATGATATTCGGATTTTTTATGCAGCATGAACGATATATAATATATTGAATCTAAAATAATGAACCGGAGCTGTGAATGAAATAGTAAGAATATCATGTACCGGAGACATATTTGCGAGAATCTCATAAACTTGTTTGCTCGGAATATGCTAGTTTTCGAAGCAATGCGGTTAGAGCTCGGATACCGTAAGTCCGTAGACATGGACACGAATAATTAAACATCGAGCATCATCTATCATTAATTGTTCAACTCCAAATCCTCAGATATTTTGGCCATGGTACCAGACACGAGAACACCATGAATAAATTGGTATTACAATAGAAGTAACCAATTCGTAGAAGGTCACAAACAAGATAGATAAACCTGGTTTAAACTTCGAAGTGGAGTCCACTCCAAGAAAGCACAATAAATTCATGCCGTCATCAGCCAATATTCGCAGTTTTATGATCACGATTGCTCTCAATGAGAACAAGACCAAGATAAAAAAATTACTTTTTTTTTACAAGCCATAATAGCTGTTATATCCATGCCCGAGTACTATACCCGAGAGGGATATCTCCCAATACTATATCGGCTAGAATCGATCAAAACACATAAAAAAATTACATGTCAATAATAGACTTCTCTACAATGAATAATTCAAACTTATTCTGCATATCAAACGACATCTACAGTAGCGATGAGCTCATAATCATGAACCGCGAGTCAATCCACTGATATCTTTCAGTCACACTCACTATCATCAGTGATTGAATATGTGAGAATATCGTGATTCTTGATTATTTTATATATATTTTGTTGTGAACCGTGATTCGGCGCATGTGTGAAACGAAAATATTCACAAAGGAATGACGTCATAATTCGTGATAAACATCATTCTAGTAGATTATGCCAAAAATGTTTTACGCATATAACCTGAGAATGCTGAGAATTTGACCCGAAAAATAAACTCACAAGGGTTTTTATTATTTTTGTAACGATATTAAATACGTAGTTTGAATAATATAAGTAAATACGCTCTGAATTATGTTTTTTAAATTTATTTCGTGTGTTGTGATATCGAGAATTAGTAATAAAACTGTGATCACAGTAACAGTTGTCAATCACTGATATTAATCGAATATCAATCACAATCACACCGGTGAGTCAAGAGTGGCATCTTTTACTCATCTACAGGTGATGGGAAAAGTAACTTTCGTCGCGATGAGTGGTTTAATTACATCGTCAGTGAAGAAATACTTAAACGGGCTGTGATACTTGGGCGTAATGGAGGTTAATTAAACGTTTTTAAAGCACGCGAACCAAATTACTCAATAAAATAAATCTGTATTACGACAGGTCTGAAATGTAGTGTGCACGACGGCTTTGTTAATTTTATTTGCAACCATTTATATTCTATCGTTTCAAGGTTGTGCGTTTCAAATGCTCGCTCATAGCAGCAGTGTTTTAACATAGAACCGGGCTTCCCGGGTTAAATGTGTCACAAAATTGCGATAAAAAGTGTGTAAAATTTTATGCGAGTATTATATAACAATGTTGTTACGCGTATTTAATACAAGGGCCAGGCCAGTTGCGTAATTATATAATATATTATAACATTACGTTATAGTACCTACCTGCTGATAGGATGTTTTGGAGCAATATAAACACTACACCGCTCGAGAGAATTTTGTCTATGGCATTTCCGGTAATGGACGTATAGAGTGCTATAGACGTCTCGCGCAATCAACTCGAAAAAAATGTAATTTCAAATTAAAAAAGGAAGGGTGAGAATAATTGGATAATATTAGGCATCTGTGTTACGCTGTGCCACGTTATAGAAGTGTTTATGTTATTGCGATTGTGTTTTACAAGATGTAAAATCCCTTCCTCGATTAAACTCCATGAAAGGGAGGCGTATTTTTTTTTGTACAACTATCATCACATAACCTGGATATGTGATGACCCAGTAATATCATCATGAAGGATTGCTCATGAACCCGAGTACGATGGAGGAATATACAGTGTGGTTCCCATCTGCTCAACATGATCTTCACAATATGGTGAAATAATATTTCGATACTTCATCATGGACTACGCGAGTAACTTGAGTTTTGTTGCATTCCCCGTGGAACGAATTACCAATTGGGATTCGACACGGTGACATAAACTATTATAAACTTAATATAAATTGCGGATTGCTTCACGAGTGCAAATTTCATTGTGATTTGATGTTGTAAAATTTAATTCCATTTCGCTGAGGTCGAAATGTATAATTTTCATTCACACTTCAGTATTAAGTAATTTACTGTAGTTTTGATGAAGCTAACATGTTATAATTTTCTGTTAACCGTAAACGTTACTTTAAAATTGTTAAGTTGTGTAACATTTTTTCGACGTTAACGCATTTTTCTTATTACTAACTTGTGAAAACTTTACAAATTATAATATTGTAAAATCTCATATTTAATTTTATTTATTTTCCTTGAGAATGACTACGGAAGTTAATGGGAGACCTAATGGCGAATTATGTACATTGGATCCACGTATACCTTGGGTGAACCGGTGGACGTCACGTCGTGCACGTCACAATATATATATTATCAAACTTAGCAAAGTGCTTGTCTTATGAAAATAGGACTAACTTTGATGGCCTCCTGGAACGAGGCTCGGATCCCCGACCACTAGATCACTAAGCAAGTATCGTAACCATTAGACCAAAAGCACGTCTAACGTCACATTATCTACGTCGTTTTTTATATTAAATAGAAAAATAGTCTCCATTTTCTTATAATATTAACGCCTTCGTGAAAAAAAGTGCGTTTTACAAGATTTATGTAACCAAAAAAAAAATTGATTCGCTTTACGGTGACGGTCTGGTATCTTGCTCGACATATAAGCTATATATTGATAATGTTTGCATATTTTCGTAATACACGTGAGAAATGATAAAATTACATTTTTTAATGTGGTCGAATTTGAAAATTAGTGATCCATATAAGTACTGCTATTTAGGCCCCAATCTAACGTGGGCTCCAATGCACCGCATTGGCGTAGCTACGCCACTGGTCCAGGCAATACTTTCGATCGCTCCTCCGGACTAAGATGCAGACTAGGGGACATTTTCGTAGTTTGAGTACGTTGCTAGAAGTGATGAAGGTAGGCTAGAGAAATTGGGAATCACAGAATTCTGTCTATCTTTCTAACCACCACATCACGAAGGCCTTCGAGATGTGATGCTGGAGGCGGATGTTGCGATCCCGTGAACCGCGAGGCGAACAAATGTCTGACCTCTATTGTAAATTGTATTGAACAACTTTTGACAATACGCAGATGAAGGATTCTCGTAAACTTTGGAGACGTTGCCAGAAGAAAAGATGAGAATCTCATGATCACAGGGACAGTTGAGGAGAAGCGAGCAAGATGATGGTCTCTTGCCAGATGTATAGATCAAATAAGGGAGTTAACAGTGTTCCGTACAGAAAACAAGAAATGTAGACAATTATGGTTCGCCGATCTCTGCTTCTGGCAAATGACGATGATTATGATTATGAAGTCGGAACAAATGAAACACAAAAGATGTTCAATCTAAGTACACTACGGCGATAGAATCGAGAATTCGTTTCCTCCCGCAGAATACCTCGTTTTATTTTAGTTACAAACAGTCCATTAATTTATTCATATTTATCCCACCAATGCTCTTGCTAATGCAAGGCGTATTATATAAAAAAAGTCTTTGTTTACCGAAATCTATCCCATGTCTCTCTGGTGCCACGCCAATGATTATACCTCAAAATCACTGCCTTGTGTCGTTACAATGTCAATTAATTGGCGTCACCTCGGAGACTTCTCAATCCTGTGCGATACATACAGGTTTCCTAAAATGCTGTCATCAACATGGTTCGGGACCGGGAGAAATAGACACGTGTTGCGCACCATGTTTCAAACACGTCAGGGAACCACGACGCACAGGATAAAGAAGAAGAATCTTTCCAAGTGGTTTATCTAAATTTGTTTTAATTAAAATTTTCTTATAGATATATATTAGAGCTGAAATGGTTCATTCTAACTCTCGATGTCTGTGTTTCAGAAAATACGCTACCTAGATGTTGAGGGATGATTAACTATAGTTATTAAATTGATATACTGTGTTTCCATCCCCATAAATGACTAATTAATCCTTGTTAAAGTTTAGCAACAGTTTACATATTACGCGCACAAGTTGGAAATGGTTTTAACTTGATAAACATGAAGTGTGGCTGGTACATGTAATATGTAGGTACCCACTTGTAAATGAAAACTTTTTAACGAGTTCTCATGCGAGATCAAACCGTAATGAAAAAGTTCTCAACCCTCAAAGATCACCGTGTCCTGATAGGAGCGTAAACAAGTTTGATGTGATCGGTCCATTGGGAGATATCCGTCTTCAAAGTTAGGGCAGGTATCTTTACCTAATAAAACTCGCATTATAACACGACGTGCCGTGGCAATGTTCAACGAGCAACCTTTACAGGTGAGTTCGTATTCCTGACCACCACTTTACACCGAAGCAACAACCTTCGGCCAATTATATGATAATAAACTAGCCGAAAAGCCTTTAAGGATCGGTGTTACTAGAGCAGGTAGATTTATTCTAAACGTACTTACAGAATTTTGGCACGAAATTGGGTGATTGAAATTAAAACAATTATAAAGTTAGGTGTGGCTCGTTTGAGATATTGACAAAATAATGGTCTGCGGAGAAGTGGCTGGCTAGCTCCTAGGAGTCGTTCGTCACGATCTGCTATTGGTCGGTGCGTTTTGACACTATATGACTGTCAGGTGGTTTCTTACTCTGCCATGTCTGTGGGGCGCGAGCAGAACCACTAATGTACACTATACTGTAAAGTACACTTATGAATCGTTATTATTTTTTGCTATACGGCCAAAAAAATACGTAAACAATGTTAACTCTCTCGTTTAGAACAAGAAATAAACATCCCACTACAAACTAATCTCGACAAAGAAGCTATAATTCCTCAAGGCAAAGAACAAAGAATTGCCAAACAACAGCTGGGTCGTTCCACAACAGTGGGTGTAATTAACCATTAACTATTTCATCAATTAACAAAGAGACATTTAATAAGTTGCTCAAAAAAATTGAACCCTTTTTAAACAGAAAATACACTGTTATGTGGAGTGGTTTGCCGGTGAATGAAATATAGTCCTTAACCATGATTTACTTGGCCACTGAGAGAAACTTTGAAGATTTGAAGAGTTTCAGGTGTATACCAGCCTCAATAATATTATTAAAACCTGCTACAAGACTATATGAATGTAACACAATAATATATACCTACCTGCTCATGTTAACGTCTTCGATAGCTGGTTCCCAGGTTTCCGATTAATAATAAGCACATATATGACATATGTGAACTGCACTAACCTCTTTAATTTTGCTATCTTTCTGGTCTGATGTTGATATTCTTTTAGCTGGGTTGTCTTCTTTAGATCTGGTGGTTTACTTGGACCGCTGGACTGATCGAAGCACGGGATGTAATATGAATGACGCCTGTCGGTTACCGTATTCTTAGCTTCCGAAAAAAGGGCGGCAATACTCACACACACAACACACATACACACATGTGCATTATTATAAACCAGGAAACCCAGTGGTGCCAATCGAAGTAATGAGGCGCGTAAACACTACCAGTATAACAAAAAATAAAATCACCGAAAGGAAAGATTTAGTTCCGAAGAACTTTATCGATTGTTAAATCTTCCTGAATAGCCTCGCCTCGCAATATTTCGGATTCACTACCGACACAACTTTCCATCATGGCTCTGCAATTACAACTGAGTAATGATGGAGTAATAACGCGCGCGATCATTATTAATGACAGTAAGGACCCCTTTTACCCTGTATCACATATAAATAACTCATACTCTTTAGACTTTCAACAGTTGACTAAATTCTCCTTCCGTGCACACATTTATTTGGTCACCCTATCTTTCCAGAGACATACCTAACAGTTGCACCAAGAAAAAATATTAATCTTTCTATATTTAAGATGTACGCGATCAATGAATGACTAAGCACTCTGCTCGTTTATTGGAGAGATCTAACATTAAAAGTATACAATGTGCCATTTATAGGGAGATTTATAATCTGTGTGTTGTTTCCGTATTATTTACCCGACCCACGTGGTAACGAGCGACCGTGGTAAATATAGAAAATAATGCATACATAAAAAAACAAATTTAATTAAGTAGTACACGTTGCGTGCGCGGGAATCTGCGCAGTAAAGCATCTGCATAGCATGGTTCAGGTATTATTTATATTGTATATACCTAATAACATATCATTAACATCGTCTCTACGTGTTCCTCATTTAGCGTTGGCGCGGTAAACATATAAAATGTGTACATATTGCATCTGTTTTATGTTTAAACACGTTCGCAACATTATAATTATTGAACGAGAATAATGCACTGCGCCTTCCCCCCCCCCCCCCCCCTTCCTTATCCATCACGGCCACGCCGCCGACCAGTCTTGTGGCGACCATGAACGTACGACACAGTTAACACTTTTATACAAATCTCAAGATTGTGGGAACCCTTGACGGAAATAGTGAGTGAGAAATATACAGTCCACATTTTGGAGGTGCCGGCAGAATCCAAATTGGTGGCAAGTGCCTTTCCTTCTTGTCATGAGATTTTTCAACACTTTTCTCATTCTTCTCGACGATCGCTTATAATCTGCAATATTATACTTTTACTTCACTTAATAATTACCAATCATATAATTCTACTTTAACATTGTGCCCCAAAACTATAGGTACCATCGGATATTGGGCCGCAACGTTTCACAGGTGCTCAGCTTGGTTTGAGCTTAGTAAGAATGTGAAATATATTCTGTGTACGCGACAACTATATTTAAAAAAGAGATCTGATAGTGAATCATTCTCTAAATAGATAAATATGACGTACATAGTACATAAGACTTAATGCACGGCCATATAAATAAAGTAAACGTACGACGTGCGTCAACTCCAGCGGTTAAAGATTTATAATTCTTTTAGAACGTTATATTTCTCTCAATAATCTCGCTTCATTGAAAACGTACCCACCCACCTATCATACATTTTTGCTATATTATTTCATAAATATTGGAAAACATCGTAAAGCTGTACTGGTAAAAAAGAAAAAATAAAATGAAAGACTGATACAAGATCGTAGATTGTGAAACAGAAAATCGTTTAGTGAATAAGGTATACTAATAAATAAATAAAATTAAAATAATAATCTCCCTGAAGAAGGACAGCACCCTGCGTGACAAGCGGTGATACTAACCACTACACTAGTTTTCAAAAATATATAATTTCATTAATGATATTTGTTTGTAAATAAAATTAAATAAATATGAGTATTAAAATTGATGTTAAGAATGAAAAAAATAATATAGTAGGTACATCTAAAATACAAATCAACGCATTAAATTATAACAAAAAATCAACATTGTATTGTTATACGACCATCTTAGATATTCAACTAAGACGGAATTTTCGTTAAGCATCGGGATCAATTTTCAGCTACTCCAAAATTGTTTTGATTTCAAAAAGACTCTGAACACGCCTGGTACCATAAAATAATGTTATAAAATTTTCTAACGCGCTATTTCTGACGCAGTTCTGACCCGCTAAATAAAGGGGTCTATCGAAATTTTATTGTTAAAATGTTATTTCCATATAAAAAATAGATATTATACATACTCGGATCAGTACAATGCTGAAATAACTAAATTATCAATCAAGAGATTGATAATGCCCTTGCAAGGCGAAACGCGTCTCAAGTAATTTAACGAGTAGAATAAAAAAACAAGTGTTTTATTTTTACATATGTGTTTATGGAAATTCTACAAAGTTACCTCGGAAACAGTAAATATGATATATGAAACTGCTGTCACTGCTTGGTTAGATCGCGTTTTTTGTAGATGATTTACGTTTCGGAATTTAAACACGTGCCATTGTCAAGGCTTTACCTAAAAAAAAAATTACGGTACAACCCGGTTAGCAAAATATATAAATCTCTTAAAAACGTATGCGTTAGATTAGAATAAATAAATTATTACATTATTACATAAGAATGTTTTTTTAACAACTTTAAATCAGTTTTATTCACAACACCGGTATATTTTACCATGGATCACGTTGAAAATACATTGTTTCGATTCAATAAAAGAAGAAAAAAATTTCCATACGTTAAAAACAGTATTAAAACTTGTAAAGCTCACAGTTGGGTCTCGCGGATAAGAAAAAATCAAAGTATCTGCAGATAAAGCAGACGAAATGTAATTTAATGAATATATAAAAAACGTTAGAAAACTTCATCTTTTTAAAAACTTTTGTTTTAAAACTTTTAAATCTTATTGGAAAACCAAATTATACGAACGTCACCATTAATCTCGCAAGTGTACCAGGGGTACATACGTACGTCCAGGGTAGAGTAGAGTGGCTTTATAGAAAACGTACAATCCCAGACGACCCGATTGATTTATTTATTGAGTCTGCCGGGCGAGACAGGTCTGCCTGGAGTTGCCACTACAGCATCATCAGACTAAGTATCAGGAGCACACAATCTCACAAACAGTAGCAATAAAAGAAAGCTTATTGTTTCGTAAAAAACTAGAAGTTAGAGCGTCCAAAGGCTTTTTTCGTGTCTATCTTTTAGAACGCAATTGATTCGTAATTTGGTGAGAATATAATTAATTTTTAAGGGAGTATATGCGAAAATAGATGAAAAAAATAAATGTATTAGAAAATAATCTATAAGTAGCGTTTCTTTCTATCAAAATGAAAGTATTTCTACAGTTACAATTGTGTTATATCTATCGAAGTGACATGAAAATGACGTCTTTCAAAGATGCAATGCTATAAATTTAATGATTTAAGAAGAATGTAAAAATGATATTTATTAGATATTTTAGGTAAAAGCTTAATCTTTATATTATTATACACAATTACTGTAACTACGTTAATTAGTTAAGTTAGGTTGTACTGTATGTTAGACCAGATCCCTTTATTTGGTAATTAATTATATTTTCAACTAATAAATGTAATCATTATATATTCAGGAGTGAACCGGTCCAATGGTGTTAAGAATAATAAAATATGTGATAATTAAATGTATAACATTGCTTTGATTAATTTAAATTCACATTTAAAATACACACGTCATGGACGTACGTTTCTCAGAAGGTCCACTGGAATTTTTGAATTTCGTATCAATTTAACTTTCCATATTTTGAAATTTTACCTAATATACCCGATATTACTGAAGTGGCATAGTTTTGTGGGTTCCAGAAAAATAGTGTGTCTGGGATGAAGATGTAATTTAAACTTAGACACGATTCCTGGCGTAAGTGTTAAACATGCGGTCGGCGGAGTTTAGGAGGATGGAACCGCACGTGGGCGGCCGCACTCCGAGCCAGGAGCGCAGAAGGGTCGCGGGTGACGGAGGCGACCTTAACAGGCCTTTCAAATGTATTTTAACCCAGAATATATTTCATTCGTTTCAATTCAGCGGCTCAGTAAAATCTGTCACGAAAACTGACAAGTCCCACGTATTTAGGAGGTTCGATGGTGGAATGAAACGTGGGTTAGTGTATTGTCGTTTATTAAGAAAGGGGTAGAAAACAGATGATAGCGGACGAGTACAGGGTCGTCAGGACGAGCAATCGGACCAGACTGAGCGCGGAAGCGTGGTCCCTAAATGTAGATGTCGCTTGTGTCGCCGGTCAGCCGGGGACGGCGACGATAGAAGTAGACTTGAATTACACCATACTGCACATAATATAATTTATCTGGTTCAAAAAATAATAATTTATGAATTCAGTTAATTTAATTAAATAAAAATCTTCCTGGCGGAGAACCACACCCCGCGTGGATGGCGGGGATATTAACCACTACACTGCCGAGGAATCAAGCAAGAGGTAAAAATAGCAGTTTATACATATCTTAAGTTTACAATTAATTCTGATAAACAGGGATAACTTTTTTTAAATAAAATATTACTATTGAAATGATATGTTACGAATTGATAAGTTATATATGACCGGCGTCTCCAAAATATTTTTTAACATGGGTAATAGTATTTTGTAATAAATTGTTTTGTTATATATAAACAATAAGGTAGGAAGGTAGGTATATAAAAAGTACAAATTAAAATATTTAATTCTGTTCTTATATGACAATTTAATATCACAGTCTAAAATGGCGGAACACTGTCATATAAAATAAGATAAAAGAGTGATATTGTATAAAAATGTTGCAAAATTTTCTAGTGTAATTTTGGTGACAAATTTTAATTTTACTAAATTTCACCGCATATTTATTTCATGTTAATTAAATAAAGTTATAAAATTAATCCTGAGAATCTTGCAGAATCTTTGAGTTCTTTCTACAATGTTTTAGAAGTCTTTTAAAACGTGATATTTTAAATAGTACCGAAAATAATATTAAAAAGTTACAAAATTTTGTTTAAAATAAAAATAAAAATTTAATTTTTGATTTGATTTGAAACAGCTAAGCGCCACTACAAGCAGCGCCGAGTACCAGGAGGGCAGAGAACAGGAGAGGTATTCTAACTGCAGAAATTGCAAAGTGGATTCCCTTACTTCAACAAAATGACAACTCAAAGACTGAGAGCTTAGTTAGCCGCAAAAATCACGTTATTCGAAGAAACTTTACTTGCATATTTAATAAAAAATATAAATATCACTTCAAAAAAGTCTATAATATCATAATCATTCATCGATATATTCTTATTTGACAATTTGGCACGGTAGCTAAGGTAAATTTTATTTTTATTAAATTTTACATATTTATTAAGGAGAACACATTCTTATTGTGAAATTGTAATGATTCAAAATACAGGTCTGTAATGTTTTTAATACAAATTAATCTAATTAATACATTTAATTTACACATTTTACTGGGAGACTGTTTCTGTTAACTTCTCGCCGCAATCCACCACCTCAGTTTACACTGTTTTCGTTTGTTCTCATTCTAATACGGCTGATTCGCTGTATATGTATTTATTTCAATTGAATCCATCTATTTAGGTTAGGTTAAGTAAGTGAACTTGGATGGTAGAGCGCTCGCTTAGCGTATCAGAAACAACTGGATCGGTACCCGGCGCCTTCAAAAGTTATGAAATAAAGTTGAAAGTAAAACTCGAGGTGAAAGTAAGAGTAAATAATATTACTATATTTTCTAACGTAGTTTTCATG
Source organism: Eubasilissa splendida (assembly GCA_031772225.1). Classification (NCBI taxonomy): domain Eukaryota; kingdom Metazoa; phylum Arthropoda; class Insecta; order Trichoptera; family Phryganeidae; genus Eubasilissa; species Eubasilissa splendida. The sequence continues at coordinate 27,464,997 of CM062859.1, forward strand.
ACAAATTTTACGGGTGGATCCTCGGAACATTTCATGTTATCGACTCAGTTTACACTGTTATCTTTTGTTCTCGTTCTAATATACACTCATTTGAGTTCATTTGGATCAGGTAAGGTTGGAAAAATATATTCTATGTAAAAATATTATTTATCTTCTTTTTATCTTTATGCCATATCCGTTCAACAGACATTGGCCGTCATGTTGGCTGTCATCACAGTAGACTGGTCAAATCATTGCATGTGGGTTCTTCAGCCGTGATGTTATCCTTTTTCCAGGGCCCCGACTTCCAGCAATTTTTCCCTGCATTACGAGGTGCAAGATCTCGTACTTCTCTGGATGTCGCAGATATTGAAGTTTTCAATTTTTTATTGATTTAAATACTTTTTTTCTTTAGTAATTTATCCGATTCATAACGTCTTCGTTCGTAACTCTATCCATCCAGCTTATTTTAAGCATTCTTCTGTAGATGCACATATCAAATGCTAACACATAGTATCTGACTATTCTCATTCGTAGTCCAACATACATAATGTATACAAAAAAAATGAATCAACTGTACAATATCTGTTAATTAATTTTTTAAATGTTCACTAGTTATCAGCGAGGTAGCCAAGAAGAGTGTGCAGTGTTTCAAGGTGTGAGAAGACGTACGTCATTCGTTACGTTAACTGCAGAACAATTCAGGCGCACGATAATATTACGCGAGCACATTGTATTAAATTCAAAAGCGATACGATCTAACACATGCGCAACACTCGTAACGTAGTGTTAACGCGTTATTTGTGTCGAGACAATACAACCCAAGAACAAACGACCGCTAATGACAATGTAATGCCGACACGTGATGTGAACATCGAATATCAATTGAACAACACGCATTCAGAGATAAGTTTTGCCAATCAATCTAAAGTTTCATCTTTTGCCGGCTACCAGGAGCGAATGGAGGGATACCGGGAGACATCCCGGTAGGCCAATTTTTGATTTACAAAGTGAATATTATGTTCCGGGCCGATTTTGTTTGGCCGCCATTTTGGATTGGCCGGCGTTTGTCAATTCTCATTTGGTTGTCGTAAATAATAGTTGATTACAATTTATTGCAAGCAAATAATATTTTAATAGTGCGCACAATATGCAAACGTTGTTGTGGCGTAAGTCTATTCAAGGTAAAATGCAAACCAAACTGAGCACAACTGTCAAACTGACTTTTTCTGAAAAAAGTGTTGCCAATTCGAAAAACAAACCTCTAAACACCCTTTATAAGCAGTAAAATGTCTACAGTGAGAAGATTTGGTAAATAAACTTTTGCGGATTGTATTGATTGTGTATTGTTGGACTCACTAGAATGGAGCAAACTGATGTATGTAGGTTATGTTTATGTATGGATTTGTTTAAGGTGAGTATGAGGGTCCTAATCCTCGTTCGATTCTCACGCATGTATATGAATGTTACGGAGCGTGCGTGTGAGTACAGGTGATGGTATTGAGGCTAGAGCAGGTTGACGAAATGTAACAGGACTAACGATAGGTTGGTGTTTATTGTCGAATGATGCACAGTTAAACAGTTAAATTATAAATAAATGTTAAATTGCAAGTTAAAATTGGTGACTTGCGAAGCTCACTGGAGGTGTTTTCAGAGAGACGCATCCGAGAAGGTGGCCAGAAAAAAAGTGATCGCTTCAGCTGGCTTCTTGAACAAGAATTGTTGTGTAGATTTGACAGATAGGTCTGTGAGGCGCAAGCAGGACCTCCACAAACTCGTTTGGAAGGCTGCTGCGGTGCGTTGCATTGGCGCCTGTTTTTCGGTCGGTACTGGCATGATGTTAAGATTGATGAGAGCCCAGTTTAGCACTCAGTTTTATTGCAGGATTGAGACATTCGTGCATCGGGCTATCCATTGAACAATGCAACATCCCTTTTCAGCAGTAAATTTCGAAGGCGTATATTTTACGCGGACTCCGCTGCATACCTGAAGACTGAGAAGACAAAAGTGTGAACCAACATAGATTCGGTTGATTATTCTAGACCAGGGGTCAACAAACTTTCTAGTGAGAAGAGTAAAATATTAAATTAATATAATCTCAATATTTTCATTGAGCCTCAACATAAACTTTCAGTGTACCTATAATTTTTTTAGTAACTAATAAAACGAGGGAAACTCAAGATTTGTTACTTAGAAAAAGAAAATATATGGGAGTCATAAACTTCAGTAGCTTAATGCTCTACTTATAAAACAAGAAAACTTAAATAATTAAACATTTTTTTGGCTTTGTAAAGTTGACTAGTTAGAACGGTGACCATGCATACTATGTCTGTTAAGTTCAATTTTAGACAAGATTGTAAATTATCGTCGGTTATGGTGTTTGCTCGCATAAATAGTTAAGAGCCAAAAATTGTGATAACGGAAAAGGCTAGTTAATTTCGAACGTTTTCATATGTTCAAATATGATTGTACATGAAAATATGAACAGGAGTTGAAGAAGAGCCGCACGCAGCTCGCGAGCCGAGGTCTGCCGACACCTGTTCTAGGCAATTCTCTGTTCTCTACAGTTGGTTCGCAGCAAAGTTAACTAGTTATATACATCCCGCAATTTCCTGTCCCCCTGTCACCAGTGTTCGTGATCAGAGCAGAGCGCTCAACTAAATTCCCTCTTGAATTACCTCGCAAGTTTGTGCTGATGCATTAGCAGGATCACTTTTAATCAGAACATTAAGATCACTTCTTACTTGAAAACGTTCGAAATTAACATCATATTATTTATTATAAAGCGTTATTCCTGTTATCCTTGTCCCCGAATTATATTGACAATGTGCTCATGTTTGCTGAATGAACACTTCCACTACAACCTTTGATTAACCGTTGCTATTTCTCTGGCGTCGTGGCCGGTCCGATGTTATTGTTCTTATCTCTGGATAGTTTTTCGACCGACTGAGCTCCGAGCTCCTTTCATAACGATGTACTGACCGCAATTGAGCTCCGTTGGTTGTCAATCTCCGAAAAGTGGCAACATTCACACAACATAAAATGACCAATACCAATCAACAAGAAATTCCAGGGGTAAGAACATCGGAATGAGTATTTATATATACCAACAAGGATATTTTATGCGCCGTGGTAGTAAAATACGTATATCTGAGAAATTTAATTTTATTAAAATTCTTCTTCATTTATAAAAATTTTGTAAACAGTACTTATATAGAGAAGTATAAACTCTCCTCCTTCCCCCCCCTCCCCCCCCCCTTCACCCACGTGGTCGATAAAATGTTTACTAGTCTTAAGTTTTAGTTTATTACTGAAGATGATGCAGTAAGCATCGAAAACTTTATTAATTTTCTTTTCATTTAGCTGTTTCGGAGAGTCGGGTGTCACTTATACGCAAATGATAAAATATGTATTCCTAAAAAAAAGTGTAGTGTTTAAGTATTCTATAAATAGTTTACAGTTTAAGTCAGACACGTGACCCGTCGGGCGTAGTATCGATCGATAATATTTCCTATACGGGAAACACCTATTTGCACCCGCGCGGCCAGTAAACGTGGTCGATTTTCTTCTACGTCAATGGCGAGACGTAGGTACATCTGCGGGTAGGTGTAGGTACCTGCCCCACGTAGGGGACGGAATTCTCGAAACGTTTGGTACGCGCCTACCTACCTATGTACGTGCGTAAACACATCCCAAAGGTTACATAGCGTTATTGACTTACGATGAAAAGTATTCGAAACGACTATTAAGCTTTCTGCGCTCCTGGTATCGTGCAGAAAAGTATGCGTCGATGACGAAGGTTTGGGAAAGGACACTTGCGTAGTTTTGTACAAATTATTATTATTTATTTATTATATGTAAATAATATATATTCCAATACCCCGCGAAAGGATATTTAATAATTGTAATTGGAAAACTATTTCTGATACGAATATTAACGACCATTTTTAAAGTATCTTTAATTTGACATTTGGTTAATAAAAAGTGTTTGTGGGTTTTTAATATTTGAATTTATTTCCTCTTTTTCTACGGCATTAATGTAATAATTTTTAAGTATCTGTCCTGTGAGCAATATATAATAATATATTATCTCTCTTGTTCGCGACGCGCTGTAACAATGTAGATATATTACTAGTAATAGGGTAAGATATCGCCTTCTGCTGAACATACGAGCTACAATTAATTCATAGTAGTTTAAGCATACTGAACTTATTGTTTTACGCGAGGAAGTAAATAAATGATCAATCTAAGGTAAGCCTCGCGTCGTTTGATTTCCGCGGTAATCCAAAATTATTTTAAAAATCGCGACCTCATGTGCAATTCAAAAACAATTGAGATCTTAATTTTCCACGACAATTAAGATACCGTATTTTTTACAAGTATCTACAAATAATATCCAAATAATGTAATTATTTATGATATGAATTAAATATATTAATTATTAAGATATACATATAAAATCAATTTTATCGAAAAATATTGTTGTTGCGCCACCGGGATTCGAACCTGGATCTCTTTCCTAACCGGGGAAGGTGCTTTATCCAACTAAGCTACAGCGACATTATTTTTAGCGATAATTTTCGACCCTATATGTTACCTTTTTGATATTAATACATTTAATCGTTCCATCATTTGACAGAGCCATCTACCTTATTTTTACAGAATCTCAAATACCTTTGAGTAAACTGATAGCATATATAACATATAGGGTCGAAAATTGTCTCTAAAAATAATGTCGCTGTAGTTGGATAAAACACCTTCCCCAGTTAGGAAAGAGATCCAGGTTCGAATCCCGGTGGCGCAACAACAATATTTTTCGATAAAATTGATTTTATATGTATATCTTTCTAATTAATATATTTAATTCATATTTAAAATATCACAGACCGTCTGTTCTGAATAATTACAACTTCACAATAAGAATGTGTTCTCCTAAATAATTATTTGTGATTTATTTAGTCGATGTACATCATGTTCATGTGAAGCCAACATGATCATGTCCGAGAGAAAAACCGAGAAATAGACGGATAGTGGCAATACGAGCCAGCATGAGAACCCGCTCGGAACTACAACACGACGACGATGTCGAAGAATGTATGACGCTGGAGGCAGGACGCAGGAGGCCACTAGGGAAGAAGATATATTCATACTTACTCTGGTGAACCAAATTTCACGTGTACTTGACGTAAGTCGACATTTTTCTAGTTCAGTTTTAATGTATATGAAATAATCTAAATTAATATTACATCTCCCTGTCTATTTCTATGAATTTATGGACATCTAGGGTGTATTATATGGTGCTAAATTAAACGGCCAGGTCTTTAGTAAATCAATAAATCAAAACATTGCGAAATCGAACGAATTTTGAGCTGTCATCTCTCGTTTTCTATGGTCGCACTGTCAAAAAAAAAGACGTGACGCTGTCAGTTTGTAATATTTACGTGTGTTTAATAATCATTTATGTAAAAATGATCTCAGTTTTTTCAAGAATGTCTTTAAGTTGATACGTTTGATACATAAGGTGGAATAATTTTAATTACGTCGGTTTTTATTTACGTGTGGTTTGTTTTGAGGAAAGCTCCAACATTGAAATATAGATTCTATTGAGACACTGACCGCGCAGCGGTCACAATAGCACCACGATTGCGTATCTGTTTGTATAAATTAATTGAAAATGTTAATTCTTCCTCCATTTTGTCGACAAATTAAATGGTTCCATCTGTAATATGAGGATTACCTAAGTTCCGGTTGGTGTCAAAAACGGTTAATTTGAATATAAGGTTGTTTTGTGCCGCGGCGTCACCCCTTCCCTGTAAATAATTACCTTATTATGCCACGCTGACAACCCCACGGTCGGCCTTGGCCTTACAATACTCATTTTGCAGAGAGGTCCTCCATTGTTTAGTTGGGAAATTGGAGGCTGAACCATTTCTTCAATTTGAACAAATCTAGAATCACAATGGTAATTATTTAGTGAACATGAGAAAACTCATTAAAAATCTAGAGGATAACATCCGATGACAGAGTGACGGCTTTCAAATCTGTGGGATGCCAAGAAAAGTGGAGAAGTATTTATAGTCGGAAGGACGGGGGTTCATGAAGTTCACGGTCACGAAGAAGATAGTATCCATTGAGTATAATTTAAAAATAAATATAATATGCTAAGGGTTGCTTATAAACGAGGTTAGATTTTCGCCGTAAATGTTGTCTATATGGGGAAACCCTTTTGCAAGACATACATAAAAAACTAGTAGAAAGCAATCAAATTATCGAAATTTTAAAACAGAAAAAAGTAAATAATATAAAATTTACTGCCATTTGAGCGAGATCGCGGAGGTTTGTATCTTAGCTAAATGTAAAGAACGAATGCTTCATGTATTTTTTATTTGTTCGTTTGTGTCTTGACTAAAGTTGACTTTTGAATGATAAAGCGATTTGTATCTTAGCTAAATATGCAGACTGAATGCTTTACTATTTTTCTGAATAGAACGATTTGTATCTTGGCTAAATATAAATATATATATTTTTTTTATAGCATAAATAGTACATATGAGAATAATGGTACTTACTTTACCAGACGTGGTTTGTTTTTAAAAGTTGTAATTATTAAGGTACAATCGTTAGAAAGTAAGGTAAATTAGTTATAAAAGGATATGCAAAAAGGTACAATCAAAAGTTTTAAAACTTTATTGTAAAAAAAGTTATAAATATATTTTTGTATGTAATATAGTTGGAGATAAAAATGTGTAGGTAGTTAGGTTAGCACAAATGACAAACTAGTTTCATTTTGGTTTCAAACCACATCGAGCAACCACTTTATTATTTTTCGTTTAAAATCGTTGATCACTTTAGAACCTTTAAGGTCTAGTGGCAATTTGTTAAATATCCGCGGTGCACAAAACAAGAAAGTTCGTTGACCGAATTTGGTATTCATTTTTGACACTGAAAAGTATCCTAAGGTTTTTGTATACAATATTAAAATAGCTCCCGCTGAGCCACAGCCGATAATGGAAAAATGTAATAATGTTTAAAAATACATAGCTCATGACGGAGATCACGATCTTCAGTAATGGGGGGACGATTCGGAAGAGAAATTCCAAACAAAATATTATCCATATCAGTCAAATATTATGATTATTATCACACGCAGTTTTGAGTAAATTAAGGCTGGTATCCTACCTACCCTAACCTACCTAAATCCGCCACGTTCCGCATCCACCGAGCTATTCATAGAAAATATAATACTTTAAATATGACATCAAAATAAATTCAATACGTGATATTAAAATGTGATGTTCGCGGCACACGAGATTACCAAGTGTCGACAAAATTTGTCATATCCGTACAAAATTGCAATAAAGTTGTATGTTCACAATTAGACGTATGCATACTGGAAACGCTCCAAATGATTTTTTTTTTATGCTACGTGCCAAATAATAAGCTCCAAATTTATGCGTTCAATATATTAAATGTGGATAAATTTAAGATACTTACAAATCTTATACCTTCTTCACGTGCCGTCCTCGATCGAAGGTCGGCCAACCGCGTTGCAGTGTGCTGATTTATCATGCACAAAATTATCTCTTCAAAATTCCAGCACGCCTGTAGATCCCCTCCCTCTATACCTCAGAGCGCGACTTTATGTGTGTTGTTTATGACTCCTGCGAAGTACATTACATTGCTCTATTTGTATGTGGTGCGGGTGAGACTGTAGTGCGATCGACGAAATCAAAATACTACAGAAAAAGAAATCCAGATAAATGAGCACCTCGGGTGGGTCGTGTTCTTTCCAGTTGGGTTGGTCCTTCGGCTTTCAATTCATTTCCTGTCCCTGTTCCAAATTACTTCATGCAATCCGCATCGAGCTTGTTAAAACATATACGTCCACATAAGCACGTCTAAACTGAAAAAAATCACACCGCGGGCATTTTGAAAACTATGGCAAAAAGCGGCATACATTAACGGCACTCTAGTTTACAATGTCTATAAGAAATTCACCAGACAATTACACGTTGACATATAATAATCCCTAAACTGTATGTAGCTGTTGTAATAAATAGTCTATGGTAAAATATTATATAAAATAAATTAATTAGAGAGAGAGGCATGAGATACTGAATAATGGAAATAATAAGCTGGGCCTGAGAGAATTACAAATAGGGACGTTCTAAAGAGAATCCAAGGAAAGCAAAGCGGTGGATAGGATATGTCAGTGGCGTATAGATTTAAATTATGCTGTTACCGATGATATTATACAATCATATATAATAAATGTACTACAATATATGTTGTACATAGGATTATAAACATTCGTTTAACAAAAGTCTTTAGACAAAATAAATCCGTCGTTTATACGACCCTACCATGTATTTATATGTATTTTAAGAGTACTATTTAATAGTGTTTTTAAAGTAAAATAATACCTTCTTATCCATATAAAAATCAATATAAAAAATGTATGGACGTTTTTAAGAACACTTTTTATGACTGAACATGATTCTTTTATTGTTTGAACTTCAAACAAAATAATAATCATGCATCGAACGTAAAGAACGGTCATGAAATCAACACTTTAAAAACAGTAAGATAGTAAAATTCGCGAATTAGTAAAAGAGGAAGAAGACACTTCAATGATTTGCACGCAGTTGTAATCATTTCTAATGTTATTTTGTTAAAAAAACAGCATAGGTAATGACTCATTACAAAACGTATCAAATAATTCACTAGCTTAAAGATAGAACGGAGTAATGTGAATACACAAGAGCGCCATGGGTGCAGCGGTGAGTTGTCGTGGTAGTTTTTAGAAGTAAGTAATTAAAATCTCTATTAGTACACACATGGCCATAATTGTAAAATAATGTTTCCGTTTATGTTGATCAAATTATTTAATTTATATTCGTTTCCCAGAATTTTTAGTAATGCACAGCTTTTTTTACTTGTACGCGCTGCACGCCCCTGGGATATGTATTCCGGAATTGTATTTGAGAGAAGTCAGAGAGGAGAGCTTAGATAAAAAAATACATCCACCGAATATCGCAAGGTGGAATACAGACAACTTTTGTCAACTTTCCAGGACAGAGATTTTTAACAATTAAATTTTTACAAAAAATATTCGCCCTTGAAGGGATTCAAGGGACAACGCATGGCCATCCATAGTACGCTCTTGAAGTAACGATTCACTAAACACGCGCAGAGTCAACACATTATGGACGTGTATACGAAAGGACTAACGAGGCATACAAATTCGAACCAAATTTATTTATTAGACTTTACTGACATACATGTTTTTGTTGCAACATAGGTGAATATATTATATTATAACATGATAAACATAAGATATTACAATTAAGTATATACACGTAGTTTATTGCGTGAGATGGAGTAGACTCCACCCGTCTGTGTTAAAGTAGCCAGTTTTTTTCATGCTGTTGTGGTGTTATTTAATTCAAGAAAATCTAGTGAGAGTGTTGTAATACTGGTGAATTATTAATGTGGACACTGTATAATGATTATGTTAGAATGTTGGATAGCGATGCTTCTGATTGATCTCTACCTGATTGGATCATATATTGGGTCCATATTTGTGTAATCTTATTGGAAGTGAACGATTTTCAGTTGGTGTTGAGTGTGTTGTACAGTTTCAGAAATAATCTTTGATAAGATGTCGTCATTGCTCTCGGAACTGGCGCGTAAATGGAATTCAATTATTGATGACGGGAAGTAAACTTTTGTGCTGTTGTGGTGTTATTATAGAAAAAGTTTTAATATGGATAAGGTAAAATTTCAGGAACAAGCGTTGGAAAATAACTGTATAGAGAAAACGAACGCCAAGAGAATCAGTTTCAAGATAGTTTTTAATTCAATAAAAATTCTCAATGTTTATTAATGCCTGGTAAAAATCTTCCTACGCTTTTAGACTAAGAGTATGAATTAAGTTATGGATCTTGTACGGAGCCGGTAATACTTTATCTTAATTCAGTTATCTACCAGAGCGATTGCAATTTAGCGTCGTTTCATTGTAAAAATAACAAAGTATGTATTTTCAAGCTTTACGCTTTATGCTTTCAAAGATGCTTTGGGTATGTAGAACGGATGTGTAAGGAGAGGACGGTAGAGGAGATCCACGAAGCAAAAGGAACTTAAGATAATATGAACAATGGACGTCTCTGAAAGACAGGTCTATCAGACACGATCGGAGAAACCTGGTATATGGAGGACGACCCAGTTATGTAGAAGCTTCATCAATCAACGAACGTGAAGATGTATGAAGATGATTAATCTCTGAAAAGCTTTCATTTAATCAATATCATAAAAATATTAAATACGCATCCGACTTTGGCATTCTAATACATACAATACACCGAAAGACTTAGGGGGCCGGTTGTGTGATGGATGGTAACTTTTTACTATGGTAAAAAAGCGGGTTGTTCGATCGTTGGTAAATAAAGCAATGTGTTAACTAATTTTACTCTCTGTTAGGAGAACACATTTTTAGGAGAACAGAAGAATGTGTTCTCCTAAAATAACAAAGTTGTATCAATGTGTCCAAAATTTAATAAAAATGAATTGATAATTCTGGCGTCTGCTATCAGTTTACTCAAAGGTATTTGAGATTCTGTAAAAATAAGGTAGATGGCTCTGTCAAATGATGGAACGATTAAATGTATTAATATCAAAAAGGTAACATATGGGGTCGAAAATTGTCGCTAAAAATATTGTCGCTGTAGCTTAGTTGGATAAAGCACCATCCCCGGTTAGGAAAGAGATCCAGGTTCGAATCCCGTTGGCGCAACAACAATATTTTTCAATAAAATTGATTTTATATGTATATCTTTATAATTAATATATTTAATTCATATTTAAAATTTTACTCTCGAATATCGGATAGTAAAAACCGAAAATCGTCGGTTAAACATGAAACATAATCTTAGAAGCGGTTTCAAAAGTCATCTGTGACATATTGATACTTTGAAAGTTGCTGTATACGACAATTGATAATTTAATATCCAGCTATTTTAGTGATGAGTGACAGATTTCGACCGCAAATGCGAAAAGAGCCTCTATGGTTATCATGATTATTTGTATTGTCACACTGTGGGGCGAGATTTATAATCTATGCTTTAACAGTAGTAAATTTGACGTACCACCAACCCGCAAACATTCTTTATGACGGGCGATGGTAAAATGTTACTATAGTAAAAAATTACCATGTGCAAAGTTTTCTGCCGATCATAAAATTCAGATCTGTTGCTAATGTATAGTAAAATTAAAATTCATGACCGATCTTCAAACATAAGATATTTAGATCCAATAATAAAAACGGAGTATGGCGCTACGACCATAATTATAAGAATTATACACAAAACTAGATGAACCTAACATTTTCCAAGTTATTAAGATAGCGCGGCTGAGATGGTCTGGACCAGCGAGCAAAGCGCTGGAAGCAAAACCCATTAACCGAAGAAATCTCAAAAGATACAAACTACGGTGGTTGGATGGCGTTGAACTGAAGCCAGCGTCCACGACGGACTGATGCGCCAATGATAAATAAAAGTCATCAAAGCTACGATAAATGAAATGTATATAATATAATAGTGAATTCAGTCGGAATAGTGGATTCGGGCGGGACAGTGGATTCGAGCGGAACAGTGGATTCGAGTGGATTCGGGCGGGACAGTGGATTCGAGCGGGACAGTGGATTTTCGGGCGGGATAGTAGTTTCGGTCGGAAGACTATTTGGCGGCAAAACAGGAAAGAAGGTCACGCGAGCCCACCAGCGTTCCGTCATTGAAAGCCAGCAACGACCGAGCTGATGGCTTTGTAAATGATTCATAAATAAAACAAGCGTGGGTGTCAATACCTTGAATCGGCGACGAGGAAGTCACCATGAGGAATTTCAGTGAGAAAAAAAACTTGGCACGCACTTTCAAAATGTCTTTGTTTCCTAAAAATTCTAGAATGTTGTTTTTTTTTTTTTTTTTGAAATTCTGAATGGAGACGCGCGTGTTTTTGTTCATTCGGACCACGCAAGAAAAAAACAGGTTTCATGTATCGGACGCGTGTTTGTATTATATTAGATCACCGTTTTGTTGGCGCTTTTAAAATTTTTTGTAAAAAATAAAACTAATTATATACAAAAATTTCACATAACGACAGTTTTACGTAATGACATTTTATCATTCATGCCTTTCTCCGCCCACTCTAGTTGCCTGAATAGATTTTCGAGAGAAGCCGGTTTATTTTAAGTGAGATTGAATCACCTGCGAGATGGCTTATGATTACTGATTGAACCGGCCAGGATTGAAGATAAACGTCTCAAAGCTTAAAGTGATGACGACTTAACTTGATGTTAACGGAACCCAATTTGAGCAAGTCAATAATTATTTATACCTACAAACTTTTACAACAGACAAAACAAATATTGGTCGGTGTGCATTCGGACGTCTGAATATGATTTTCAAAACTGATCTTCTATTGGGCTTAAAACGAAAAGTGTTCAATCAATACATACAGCCTTTCAGTACTGACGTATCTTCGTCAGGACTTCGTCGTAACTCAAAGGTATTTGAGAATCTGTAAAAAATAAAATAGATGGCTTTCAAATAACGGAACGATAGATATATCAATTTGAAAAATGTAACATGTTAGTTCGAAAATTTGTCGTCAATGCACTACTGTGTTGGTGTAGGGTAATCGGTTAATGCATGTTTTCCCCGGATAAGAAGGGATCCAGGTTCGAATCCCGGCAGTAACAACAATAATATTTTTCGATAGAATTGATTTTATATGTACACGAATAATATATTTCTACTTAATACATTTAATTTGTATTTAAAAAAATATCACAGACCTATATTCTGAATAATTACAACTTCACAATAAGAATGTGTTCTCGTTAATATTAATATAATATAAATTAGTTATTAAAGTTAATATTGTATAGATATTGATTTATAATAAAAATTGTGTTTAATATATGTATTTGAGATATATGTACAATCCTACATTAACGAAATTAATGTATATTTCAGTATAAACTAAACAATAGTGGTATTTGAAGCGAGTCCACATACTAACATATATACAACTTTCAGGAATTTGGTAAATTTGGAAATAGAGGGGTGAAAATTGGTGAACGTTATATATATATATATATATATATATACATATACAGTGATCACTTAAGCCAGCCGAAGACAGGTCGTAAGCTCTGTAATTACTCCATACTTCCATATATTTTCCATTAAATATAATAAACATATAGCTTTGTCTCTATGAGATATCTGATATTTGTTTAATAATAGCGTCTTTGTAGGTAAGAATCGAGTAATTGTGTGTTCTTGGACATTAGTTATACATACACCCGATTTTTTTTTTGCATGTTTAGCTAATCAGAAATCATCAAAACACCCCGTATATCGCATCATCTACTGGGTTTAAATCTGGCCTGTTCGGTGGCCACACGCCTGGCTCGCTGAAATTAACATTCTCTCGACGAAGAAAGTTGATTGTATTTCTGGCTGTGTGAGATGGAACTCCATCCTGCCGTAATGTCCAATTATGCTGTAATGTCTAGCTATACTTCAGGCTTTGTTTTGAAACTCTTTTATCATTTTCCTAGCACCCATAAGTTTTTCAATTCGCAAATTTTTGATCAGAACACGGTCTTCTGCAGTGATTTTTGTCATTCTAGGCAACAATTTGAGAAAACCAAATATAAACAATGGGAAAATTATTTATCAAAGATGGCGACCGGAAATTGTCGAAATAAAACGTAATATAGGTAAATAAGTAAGTGAGTAAATTAGTAAACTATTGTTGATATAGTTAAACTAATTTTGATGTGATTATATCACATTTTACGAAAAGTTCTCACTAATAGCTACCCGAATAATAATAAGCCACCCGAAGACAAGTCGTAAGCCCTGTAATTGCCCCATACTTCCATATATTATCCATTAAATGTAATAAAAAGTAGCTCTTTGTCTCTATGAGATATCTGATATTTTTTTAATAACAGTGCCTTTGTAGGTAAAAATCCAGTAATTGTGTGCTCTTGGACCGTATTCAAGTAATGCTAATAAAATTAATTGTTTGTTTTAAAAGCTCTCCCGAATAAATATTTTTCCTTTCGCTTGTTTTTTATAATGACGTCATTATTAATCACATTCAATAGGTATATATCTCTTTGTTGTCCATCCGCGTATAAGCTCTATTGTAAGTGATAATAGCACTGATAGTGCTTCATAATCCATTTTTTCCAATACTGTATAGTCATTGCTGTCAGCGTAATATATTTTAGAAAACGAAATAGTTTACTGCAGCATACAATAAGAGCTAGTGTGTTTATTTGGAATCCATTATTTAATGCCGACAAGTTGAGGATTTTATAATTTCTCACAAAATTAAACTTTCGTGGGGGAATTACATGAAATATGGTGAAATACTATAGAACGTAACAATAACTACTACTGAAAGAAAAGAAAAACCTTTTTCTTCTCACTCTACCTGAATAAGGTGGCAACAAACTGTCTTTAGAAAGGTGGCTACTGCACCATTTGCAACGACTGTAATGAAACAATAATAAAGTTTATTTTAGTAAAAAATTTAAAGTAACTTGCATGTCATCAAATACTGCTGGTTGAGAATGAGTTTACATATTTTTTCTTGTAAAATAAAAACAAAAATAGAAGCCGATTAGTCCACCGGGATTACAACAATTGTAAGAGATTCTATAAAAATAAAGTAGATGGCTTTTAAATAATGGAACGATAGATGTATTAATTTGATAAAAGAATAATTTTAAAAAGATTTAAAATAAATATGAATTAAATATATTAATTAGAAAGATGTACATATAAAATCAATTTTGTCGAAAAATATTGTTGTTGCGCCACCGGGATTCGAACCTGGATCTCTTTCCTGCGACAAATTTTCGAACCTATATGTTACCTATTTGATATTAATACATTTAATCGTTCCATTATTTGAAAGAGCCATCTACCTTATTTTTACGGATATATATTACAGGCCATCAATATTTTGAATGTTCCCTTCAGCTATGGCTGTGTTTATCTACGCTTTTCTACTAATATAATTGTATGCACCCTTAGTATTTTCGAAGGCAATAAACCCTACCTTAACGACCCTATTCTAACGGCCTGCGTTTGTTATCTTATAAACGTCAACAATTGTGATTTTAAATATGTATCGCCTTATTTCAAAATCCCCTAAAACGTATTTTAAATAATTTGAGTATGAGAAATATGCTATTATGTAGATTTTTTTGTTAGCTACTTGCAGAACACATTACTTTTCGTATTTCTCTATACTGCATGTTAAAAATCAGGGTTAGTTCAAAGCAGACAGAGTATAAGTTGCTATTTTCCCCGAAATGAAGTCAGCCAATCACAACACTTGTTGATGATCACGTGATCTAAAATCCAGTATGGCTACCAGAACGATATACACGGAAACAAAAATTAACATTACAGAATTATTTATTTTTAAAATGCTGTGTTGACATATATGCTGTTTCAAGAAAAAATGAATTATCAAATTTAGTTCATAGACGGCGATGGTGTAGTGGTACTCGAAGCGAGTCCACATATGAACAACTTTCAAAAAATTTATAGATGTGGAGATTGATGGGGTGAGAATGATGAACGTTATATTTATATAATGTGATAACTTAAGCCAGTCGAAGACAGTTCGTAAGCTCTGTAATAACCCCATACTTCTATATATTTTCCATTAAATATAATAAATATTAAAACAAACATTTTGTACATTTGCTTTCAAAATGCACGTTTTCATCCATAAAGTCGTTTTAGAGGGTTTTGGAATTAGACGTTACATATGTCAAAATAAATTCGATGGATGGAGTTGTTATGGTTCGAATGAATAGAGAAAAAGTAAGTATTTAAAATGATAAAAATCCGAAAACAGACTTGCGATGAGACATTCAGAGAAATATGAAATTTTGCATGAAAATCGGGGCAATAAGACATGAGAGCAAGAAGTATTAGTATTACTTATCAACCCCTAATATTAATATAGGAGCAATAGGAGTGTTACACCAGTATAATAATTTTAATTAATATAATATTGATAAATTGATAGCGTAGAATATCATTAGCTGTAGTCATTGTCGCCGATACGCGGCTGAATATGTGTTTATTTGTAAACAAAGTTCCCCCAGTGAAAACCTACAAACACGTCAACGGAGTCAACCCTCGCGGAGCTCGGGGGATGATCCGCTGATCAAACAGCACCAGAACTAACTACTTTGCACAACAGGAAAACAGACACTGCGGCAAGTGACGGCAGGCATTATAACATGGCTCTGGTTGCAATGGGGTTACTGATTATACCAACAATTATCATAGATGATGAAATACTGAAGGAAGTGACTGAAATAAAATATTTGGGAGTCATAATAGATTCAAAATTGAATTTACCGCGAAATAATAACGTGACTAAAAAAGATAAAGTGACTGAGTCTTGTAAAATAGTGCATAATTCTGTTATTATTCCTCACATCAACTAATGCAGCAGCATTTTGGTTTTGGCTAACGAAGAAGAAATGCAACAATTGTCAGTGTTGCAACATAAAGCTATGAGAATAATACTAAAAAAAAAAATACATATACTCGGATCAGTGCAATGCTGGAAGATCTGAATATGATAACCTTTAAGCGGAAGATCTATTTTGATATAATGGTATTTATTTATAAAATCCTCAATAAGAAAATATCAGCGGAATTTACACGAAAAATTGATGCAAATCAACATGAGCACGAGCATCGTACAAGAGTGGGTACTGCCATTCAGGAAGAAGGCCAAATCTCAGAAATCGATGATGTACAGTGCGATGAAAATTTTAAATGAAATGCCAGAAAACATAAGAAAGGAGGAGAAATTGAATAGATTTAAAATGAAACTGACTAAATATGTAAAAGATAAGTTTTAGTAAAAGAAAATACTTTAATCTTGTTTATATTAGAGCATATATAGGAGTGCTTATGTATGCACTATGTTACGAATTAAATAAATAAATATTAAGGCCTACCTCAACCTGATATATATATATATACAATATTAACGATTGCAGTATTTTTCGTTTGTAAATATGTTTGTGATAAATATAGATGAATTTTAATGTTGAATCCTTATACAAAATGATCTAAGTTTTTTTTATATTACAAACTACTTTGATCATTAAAGTATCATTAATTTTTTTAGATAATTTAATAGTTAACAAATTAAATGCAGAAATATATTTACTTGGGTAACGCTCATCTTAAAGTATAGTGTGTATCTTTTAAAATCGAAAAAAGGAGAATGGAGCGGAAGTGGAATAACCTCAAAACCGAACCCCCGATCGCCTTAACTCTTCGGTTAAGCTCAATCAAAAGGATTTGTCGAAATTAATCATATTTTTGTTTTTGACATTACATTTTCTTTTATTAACACAGACTTTCCATAAATTCAATATGTATTCAATAATACTATGGTATTGTGTCACTTCAGTGAGAATGCAATTTTAATTTTAATTAGATTTTCCACATTGATATACATTTTGGAAGTATCGAATTTATTTGTAAGAATTTTCCTACTATAAATTTAACCCAAGGCCCGCTAACGGGTATCAGGGTGACCTGAAAATCACCCGGAACAGCCGTGTTGCAGTGGCGGGTCATTCACCCCAACCCCAACCCCATCCCCCGCTGCCCGCCCCCGCAGAGCGGCCGGCCCGCCGCTGATCGATGGTACACTGGCGGGACGCAGGCTGCCTACCGCCTACTCGCGCTGCAGCCCGAGCGGGCTGCCTGCAGGCTGCCCCGCACACTTGAAGGCTTCTAAGGCTGTCGTACTCAACACTGCAGCGCTTCGGTAGAATACTAATGTTACTTTTAAATACATTTGATAGTAGAATTGATAAAAAATTGAATTTATTAAATTGATATATCTGAACCCTTCCCGATTAAGCTACAAAAAAGACGATGAATTATCGCGGAATTTTGTTCATATAAACTGTAACACAAATAAAATATAAATTTATCTACTATAAGTAATAATGAACAAAAAAATAATGATTACTAATGCAATTATTATTTTGATCGGTGAACACACACAATTTCTACATATATTTCGTGAACTTGAACAAAATATTATTATTTAGGAGAACACATTCTTATTGTGAAGTTGTAATTATTCAGAACATAGGTCTGTGATATTTTAAATATGAATTAAATATAATATATTAATTAGAAAGATATACATATAAAATCAATTTTATCGAAAAATATTGTTGTTACGCCACCGTGATTCGAACCTTGATCTGTTTCCAAACCGGGGAAGGTGCATTATTCAACTATGCTGCTACAGCGACGATATTTTTAGCGACAAATTTTCGAACCTACATGTTATCTTTTTTGATATTAATACATTTAATCGTTCCGTTATTTGAAAGAGCCATCTACCTCCGTTTTACGGAATCTCAAATACCTTTGAGTAATCTGATAGCAGACGCCAGAATTATTAATTCATTTTTATTAAATTTTGGTCACATTGATACAACTTTATTACAAGAATGTCTTCATCAATATCCATCTCATAGTTGTGTTACGAGAGCATAAAAGAATAGGATCACCGTGAAGCCTAAAATGAAAACAAGCTTTAGTCAATCCTTCCATATGTTTCTGGCCCCCAAAGCCTACAACATTTTGCCGAGCAGTATGAAACAATTCTCGATGGACAATCTCAAACACCATCTCAGGAGCTGGTTATTGGGTGTTGGCAGAAAGGAAACTGAGCAAAGATTCATGGAAATGATCACATGAACATAACGTAATTTCTTTATATTCATTTTTCCTTTTCAATCGTGGGCATTTTTGTTTTAGATAAAAATAAAATAAAAAATAATTTCATATTTGTCTGACTGACAACGGATGAACCTGTCTCCTTTAGTACAGACTTCGATCTAGTTAAGGAGACAGTGAACATCTCTTACATTATGAAGATTTTTTTAGATACTTTAAGAATTGTTTATAATGTATAATATGTAAGAATGAAAATGTAAATAAATAAATATTTAAAAAAAAAAAATGTGTTCTAAAAATATTATTGTTAAAATGTAGTATTATTGTCTTCTTTGATGTTTTGTATAGCATCGCCTAGTTCAGTGCCTATTCGTTTGATAGTTTGACTGGTCGGTCCATTAGTTTTGGTGAACACTCGTCGGGATTCTGATCAGTGGGGTGAACTTCAGGACAAACCAGGGACACCTGACACCTGGTCCGCTAATATCAAAAGACTCCCTCATCAATTCCATTGCAAATGGATTATGATAATTCCGGTTGTAAGTAACAGCAGTATGGAGAAGTAATATCGTAATACTATCGGATATAGGACGAGGTTGATGAGGGAAAAGGGACTTTTTATAGAACGACCAGCGATTTAGAAAGAATGCTCACCTTACCTCATGTACGACACATCCGAATCACACACTGCGTGCACGAGGATAGTCGACGATCTCCGCTCCCGACCGAGGACGGTGATGTCACGGTTTACCCACAAACAACAAACAATATGATCACACAAAATAGTGCTCCACTGCACTGGAGGTAATTGTCCACTCCGTTAAGGTCAAGCAGTAGGATAATGGGTCGAGAAAGGAATATTGATGAGGACATGTGACAACAACACTATGCGCGTATGTTTTACAAATACGTTACAATCCATATTTCCCATTCCCTATTTCAATTCTCTACTCCTACCCATCCACCCATTTTCTCCTCCTATTCCACCTAGTTCTGATTCTATCACCGCCATCGTGATGGACGACTTGCGTCGGTCGCAACTAGGTTGTAATAAAAATGATGAAATATTTTATTTTTATACGTACGTATTGAAATAAAGTTGGTCTTTCGGTTTCTTCATGTCGATCGTTCTGTCATCTTTATACTAAAAAATGTATCCCCCCGCTCTTCTAATATGACAACATATTTCAGTATATATATATATATACATCCATAGTTTTGTCAAAATGTACCTTCAACTGTAACAACCTTCAAAAGGTCCAATAAGAAAGAGAGAGACATCAGAGGGACCAACCCCAACATAAATCTTCTAGTTCCGGTACCGGAAAGATACTCAGGTAGCTAACATACACTTACAGGATTTTGGACCGTGACTCCCCACCTTTCACCCTACAAAATTTAATTCTAGCCTAATCTCAAAAAAATATGTTACCACGGTGACTACATATTCATTCATTACCCATAATCGTTATAATATTTTAAGAAATTCACATGGTCAAGTCACAAGTTAATCATATTTTCATAGCACAAGCGTTTAGATTAATTTGAAAATAGTAAGAATATTTATGTGATATGTATTCCGTATTAAAAAATATACATATAAATTATCAATTTCCCAGCTGCCACCCTAGTGAGTTATACACATAACAGACACGAAAGAAATGTTACCATCTTTTTTGTTATTACAGAAGCAAAGACTGCTGAATCCGCTAATACGATATCAGTATACAAATGCTGACAGCGTTTAGCTGCCGAATGGACCACATTCTATGGACGGCACAATGAATCTTCTCAAATCTGTTGAAAGATTAATTTGACGATTTATCTCAAATGAGATATACGCGCATCGACACTATGGAGACAAATATTGGTGGTGCTATTATATTATAACATTACGTTAAAGTACCTACCCGCCGATAGTGCCCTCTATGTTCAACAGTTGTCATAGAAATAAAAGATCCATGCAACAATATTTTATCCACAATTCTCGTGGTCGCTTAAGTCACGGAATGTATTGTGTATATGTGAGTTGGCAATGAGTTTACTGTAGTCAAACTTTACAAAAGTAGAAGTTAACACGTACAATAAAGTTACTGCGCGAATTATAATCGGATGCGGTTTCTGGAGAAAATAGAAAGAGTGAAGCTTGTGATTCCCTGCTGGCCGCGTTGGTATTGTTGCATGCGTCGATACTGAGTTTTTTTTTACGACCGATGGGAGTTTCGTTTCGTGCACCAGTACTTGTTGGGTGTGTTCATCTTCATTGAGCGGTGATCGTGAAAGCGAAGGCGAAGGCTAAATGATTACTCATATAACAAAATTCTCAGACAATTGACGTACGTTTGGATTTAACAGATTCTGAGATGTATTGAAAATCAAAATTAAACTAATATGTAACTACTATGTCATATACCACAATTTTGTTAAATTATACACTAATTCACTGACCGAATTAACAGGCCACTTTCATCGTTTTTACTACGCTTAAAAAAGACAACATATAAACCATGCCACAAAAAAAGTTTCATAAATTCAGTTAGTATTTAAAATTATTATGACAGCTTCAATTTATTATAATATTTAATATTATCGATTTAAAACGCCACATTTTGGTGATATGTCTGTTTCATAATTACATATTATTTATGAAACAGATAACTTGTGTTTAAAATGCAAAAGTGTTATATATAAACGAAATATTTAATTGCGACATACATAAAAATAACGCACATAAAATGTTTACTTTGTTCAAGAAAACGTTGTTTTCCCTTAAAATCAGTAAAAAAAACATCTAATTTATGAAATTTGCTACTAATGCTGGGAATAAGTTCTATATTATTTCATACCGTGGGTAAAATATGCGTGAAAAAATATATTTTTGGCACTTTTAAACGAAAATAATGACAGCGCGGATTCCACTACCGTCATGACCGGATCGAGCGGCGCATTGAAATTCGATGTACAATTAAAATTAACGTATGACTGAAAATATATTATTTAAAAACTGATTATTGTGTTTTTTAAATAGTAGCTGAAGCCTCAAAACATTTGAAACACTAAAACAAAATATTTTAAAAACGTCGAAAATTGGTAACTTGTGGTTTATAATACTATTAATTTTTAACATTTTATTAATTTGTTTCGATTAAGATTTGTATCCGTAATCTTGGCGTCAAGATTATAAGAAAATATATTTCGTTCATGCAATAATTTACCAAAATTAAGATAATTTTGTAGCACGCGGAAAATGCATCTAATGGTCGCGGTCTTTCTTATAATGCTTGTATATTGTCTTAATTATGGCAATTAACATTCATTTTATTAGTTTTAAATGTGTATAAAGGTCCCACCTAAGTAATATTTAAAAAAAAATTCAAATCTATTGTATAACATCTGATATAAATGAATAATTAAAACCCACATTTACGTAAAAAATGCGAAAATTTGAATTATTATTGAAGGCGCCGTCTTAACATACATACATGATAAAAGTGTGTACTTTGACCAATAATTCGAATTACACATATTTTAATCATCGAGTTTTTCCCTAAAAATGTCAAACATCTAGATGACGTTTGTAGAGAGAAAAACAATCTTTACAATACTCGCATGGTCGTTTTTAACCTTTACCATACCGTGATATAAAATACTTGTACGCAGCCATGCTGTCAACTCGTGTTACCGTAAGGAAATAAGAGTTCTATTAACCTTGTGAAATGTGAAAATTGCTTTTGAAAAAATGGTTAACACCATAAATTGACTATAAATATTAAGCATTAAATAAATAAATATATAATATTATAATTCGTAGCATACATCAAATCCTGTATAGAAGGTTGCATTATATAATATAACCTTCCTTTTTATTTTTCTATGTGATTTCTTTACGTCTTGACACAAATGGTATGTTTGTCAATGTATTAATTTTACAACGGATTGAATTGAAAGAAAATTACTTTTGTAGGATTCACCTTACATACGTGATTTTTCACTAGTCATTTCTAAGCGTGAATATTTTCCATCAATTTAACTAAAATATGAATTGCATGTTGCGGTGTATTTATTGAAATATTACAGGATTAATTAGAGCGGTAGACCGGTGTCACTGCATGGTTTGGGAAGGGTTAACAAAATTATAAATTCGGTGTGTAAATCGAGAATATAACAAGTTGTTGGTAAATTCTTTTTTTTATAAACCACTTATGAGATTATACATTCATAAAGACACCGGATAATGGAGAAAGAAACATTTAAAAAAAAAATACAACAGTGTAGTAAAAAAAAAATGTAATGTACGCGTGACGTCAGTAGTCAAGTATGTTGACAAATAATCAGGCATAAATCAACATTATTAACTTCACAAATTACATATTATATGATTAGTACTGAAAATAATGACAGATTTTTTATTTCACGCTGGGCAATATTTATTCTAATGAAATAGTCATGAATTTATTATTGTATTTTTTAGCACAAAATAATACATTTTAATAATACAAGACGTGGTATGTTCTAAAGCAATTACCTGTACAGTTTTTATAAGTTACATATTGTTAAGACACAATGAGAAGTTATAAAACAAATGTTTCTCTATAATATAGTTGGAGACAAAATTTGTAGGTAGTTAGGTTAGCATAAAACACAAATCACTCACATCAAGCGACAACTTTATTATTTTTAGTTTAAAATCGTTAATGACTTTAGACCATTTATTAAATATACGCGGTGCATAAAACAAAAAAGTTTATTGACCAAATTTTGGTATCCATTTTTGATAATAAAAAGTATCTTTAGGTTTTACTCCCGAATGGAGGTTTTGATGCTAAATTGCATTTGATAATGATGGAGACTGCTACACGAGTGACAGAAAAACTCAACGTGTGCAGTACAAAGTTTAGTTTGGTGAAAAATTAGAATACACACTCGTTCATTTGTTTTTGTTTGACAATTGGAAATCTGTTAAGTTTGTTGTGACGTCTACGGTTTGTCTACGTCAATGTAAAGTGTCTAAGTGAATAAATACAATATTTTTACCAAAGTACACGTAGTATTCTCGTCACTCACTGTCATCCGCCGATTCGTGCAGCCATACATAATTGGCACGCAGACACATCACATTTATTCATCGAGTCGGGAATGTATTTTGCATCATTCTAATGTTTCACAAATGTGATTGAAGATTGATGAACTAGAATATTATGCATCTCAGACAATACAATGTTAACCGAGCTTGGGGTGAAAGAACCACTTCCGAATGACATTTCTGAATTACAGACGTATGAGGTCGAGGATGTACTGCTATTGCCGTAATACCTTCGATGGCTAGTCATGGATTTTCTAATTCGTTTGTTGAATATATTCATTCAACCTTTGCGAAACTGGGCTGTTACACGCCGATTCTTCAACCGATGGTCGCACTCCCCGCTGTCTCGAATCTTCTGAAAACACGGTAAACCGATAAACCGAAAAAATACAATACAAAATGTTTTTTTATATCACCGTCGTAAAATACAAGACCGACTCCGAAAACGTCTCTGAACAGAAGCAGTTTAGCTTTCGTTTGCTGTTTTAAATTATAAAACGTTTTTATGTTAATATGTAAACACCTGCTTTTGTTGAAAGAAAAGTCGAGCAGCTCGATAACTATTGACAGCAGAAAAAATTCGCCCGAGTTCTGTATGCATAAATAATCTGCTGGAAATTCGTTGGCAAAAATAAGGCGGCGATTTAAATCCACTACCATCGCCACCATCAATCATCTGACCGACGACGCGGGCGACATCTACATCCGGGGACCAGCGCTTCAGCCGAGAGAAGCCGCTGGCCCGTTCGCTCCTCCCGCCAACTCGCTACTCTATCTCTCGACGCTCCGCTATCTTCTGTACTCTTCCTTTTCTAACCCCGTCTCAAGAAACTACTATACATATAAAACTCGCGTTTCATTCCACCACAAAACCTCTTAATTTAAATTAATAAAGTTAGTTTAAAAAAGTTTAAAAACAGGCATTATATATGGGACAACCTAAAATCTAATATTGTTGCATTAGTTATATAAATGATTTAATTTTACATTCGTCGTAGCTTAATATCTTAATCCATTATAATTGAATATATCGTACATTCAATTTTTCTCTTTTCTACAGTTTCTTCAGCATATTCAGCATACATAGGCGCTGCGTCTGAGGAGTCTTGCCTTCTTAATGGTGCCTACATATATTTACATAAGTGCTCGTTATCAAAGCTGCCCGAAGAAGCTTTACGAATCAGGTGGTATCAAAGTGCAAAAAAAAGAAGAATGGCGGGAAAGATAGATGGCCGACCCCGGAGATTGAGAAAATATTTAAAATGAAGTATTTTTTTCACAGAAGAGTGTTGATACACGAAGACGTGCGAGAATAATGAGACGACCATGTTAGAGAAAGTTTCTAATCCCGGTATAGATTCCTTTCAACTTCCAGACACATATTTGGTAACTACTTAGTCGCAAATTAGTGCTAATTTGGTCACAGCACTGTAAACATTAAATATATTAATTATAAAGATATACATATAAAATCAATTTTATCGAAAAATATTGTTGTTGCGCCACCGGGATTCGAACCTGGATCTCTTTCCTAACCGGGGAAGGTGCTTTATCCAACTAAGCTACAGCGACATTATTTTAAGCGACAATTTTCGACCCTATATGTTACCTTTTTGATATTAATACATTTAATCGTTCCATCATTTGACAGAGCCATCTATCTTATTTTTACAGAATCTCAAATACCTTTGAGTAAACTGATAGCAGACGCCAGAATTATCAATTCATTTTTATTAAATTTTGGACACATTGATACAACTTTATTATTTAGGAGAACACATTCTTATTGTGAAGTTGTAATTATTCAGAACATAGGTCTACAACAATATTTTTCGATAAAATTGATTTTATATGTATATCTTTCTAATTAATATATTTAATTCATATTTAAAATATCACAGACCGTCTGATCTGAATAATTACAACTTCACAATAAGAATGTGTTCTCCTAAATAGTAAACATTAAAGCCTGCCTACCTACACCGAGAAATACATGCAAAGTAGCCGACGGTACTTCTTATATCAATTTCGAGTGTCTTAAAAGGTCGAGGGATTCTTCATTACTGAGGGCGGAGAGAGAGGCGCGACTCCAAAAGATGAGTGGTACTTTCTGAGTACCGTGTCATCCTGTTCCATACTACCACATTTATTTCGTACAGTCCATCCAACTTGATTATCAACAAGCCATCGCTTTAATAATCTACAAGCATTAAAACGGCTCCAGAATATTTGAGAATAGTTATAGTTATGGTGTAAGACAGTGCATGTATCAGTAATATCAAAGTTTGATGTCATAAGAGGTGTCAAACAGGGTTGTGAAACGTGTCCTTAAGTTTGTACATCAGAAGTGAACATACAATTATATAATACATTAGTAGTTTACTGTGCGGGATGCAGTAGATATCCACCTCTGATATATAAAAAGTTGTCCTGGCTTCTTTACTAGACTACCGTCTGTGTTAAAGTAGCCAGTTTTTTTCGTGCTGTTGTGGTGTTATTTAATCAAAATTAGAAAGAAAGAGTAAGATTCTACAGAGATATAAAAAAAATAGAGACTATAAAAAATGTAGTGAATGTGTTTTGAATCTAAAGTGAATTATTAGTGTAGGTATTTTATTGTGATTATGTTGGAATGTTGGACGGCGATGCTTCTCGCTGGTCTCCGCCCAATTGAATCATATATTTCCAGTTAGTGTCAAGTGTGTTGTACAGTTTCGGAGCTAAAAACATGTAAAAACGTTGATAGCATGTCGTTGTTGCTCTCGGAACTGGTGTGTAGATGTTCATTCGTCGTCTTGTGTTGTTTGACCATGATTTATTGCTGGGGTAAATTATTCTTAGTACGGAAACATTGTATATGTCAAGATATACATTTGACTGTTTATCTTTTTAACTGAAATTTTCAAATGAGCGATTTCATTGTAAGCTTATTGCAAGTTCATGTGTACATTTTAAAAACTAAAATGAACAAGTCGATATTGAGCACCACCTCGAGTTGCCGTACGAGCTTTTTTTTTTTGTTTAACTTCCACATAAAATTACCACATAAATACGGTAAATCTACCTGCGAATATCGCTTTACAATCTTCCTCTTTTACATGAGGTGATTTAACGCCATCTATTGACGGAGATAGAAATGAAGTCGCCAAGATTCAAATGGGATTTAGTTTATACGGTCGTATCTCCGCAGATACACGAGGAGGGGGCGGACAAATACGGCAGAGTTGACAAAATAAAGAAGAAAATGGATTCAGGGAGGAATATAACATTAAAATATATATTATACCAGCGATTCGCACCCGGAACTCAGGGAGGGTGTCAAATGCATGTCACGAGGGGATGATTTTCTTTATGGTTCTAGAGTGCAACTGTGCAAAATTTAATTTGTTAAAAATACTTGCTGAGGTGTGCACAGTATACTTTGTGTATGTAGGTATGTATTGGATGTGTTTACGCGCCTTAGTACTTCGGTTGGCACCACTGGATTTCCTTATTGATAATAGCGTGCGTGTGCGCGTGTGTGTGTGTGTGTGCGTAATTATTGCCGCCTATTGTTGGAATCGGAGAAGACGGATTCTCATTATCTCCTACCATCTTCTGGGTTGTCCACATTACCAATAAAGTGGTACTAAGAACGAAATAACTATTAAACGAAGCTGTGTACATAGAAATGTGATAACTGACAACTTATTGTCATTGTACAGGAACAGGAGAAAGTGAAAAGAGACCTAACTTGGCTGCGGAACCTCAGAAAGTTAGTAAATCCCAGTGTTACAGTGAATGTGTGCTACCAGTGAAGTTATGTTTAAAAAAAATACTAATTAAAAAGATATACGTATATAATCAATTTTATCGAAAAATATTGTTGTTACGCCACCGGGATTCGAACCTGGATCTCTTTCCAAACCGGGGAAGGTGCATTATCCAACTATGCTACAGCGACAATATTTTTAGCGACAAATTTTCGAACCTATATGTGTTACCTTTTTGATATTAATACATTTAATTGTTCCATTATTATTCCGGTGGCGCAACAATAATATTTTTCGATACAATTGATTTTATTTATATGTATATCTTTCTAATTAATATTTAAAATATCACAGACCATCTGTTCAGAATAATTACAACGTCACAATAAGAATGTGTTGTCCTAAAAATATATATTGTTGTTGCTGCCGAGATACGAACAATATATTTTTCGATAAAATTGATTATATACGTATATCTTTCTAATTAATAGATTTAATTAGTATTTTTTTAAATAACACAGACCTGTGTTCTGAATAGATGAAATTGAAATAATGTAGCGTCAAAATAATCATTATTTCGATAACTAGACAAAGAATAACTCTCGGATTTTAAGCGAAAACAATAACACACAAATGTTTCTATCAAGTATCAGGACCAGCGTTTAATTTAATTAGTGCCCATCAGTTTAATTATATTTCTGCTTGTAGCAATATATATCGTGCGGTGACAACGTATTCGGATATGATTTTACTAAAACGCCAGTGAAAATGTAACCTCGCTGGTAATACGCATTGTAATATATACATTGTTCACAGAATACATCAACAGCTCTG
Source organism: Eubasilissa splendida (assembly GCA_031772225.1). Lineage (NCBI taxonomy): Eukaryota > Metazoa > Arthropoda > Insecta > Trichoptera > Phryganeidae > Eubasilissa > Eubasilissa splendida. The sequence continues at coordinate 27,493,469 of CM062859.1, forward strand.
TCGTCAAACATCCATTGAACGGTGTATGAAGAATAATCTATATTTTTATTTATTAACCACTAAAATGAGTTTAAATACATCTACCGGTTTCGAAAAATACCATTTTCTTCTTCAGGATGTCATAACTAAATAAAACATATATTGTTTCATTGACAGAATCTATTTTTAAAAAATCTATTTTAAAAAAAATTCAAATCATTACTTAATACAAATTTACTCGAATAATTTTTAGGAAAAATTTTTAGAATGGGACTCGTAGTTAAATTTAGTTGGTTGTTTATAATTTTTTGATTAGTTTTATCACGCTTTATTTATCTCCAACGATTCCAAATTGTTTAATTTGTGACCAACACCGTTTATATGCAAAATTGACAATCCCAATGTTTTATCAAAATCATGACCATTTTCTATCAAATGATTAGGAAATTCTGAAAACCCACTATTGTTCAAACATCTCAAATGCTCCCTTACTCTTATATTAAAATTTCTACCCGTTTTAAGAATAATCTAATAAAAATAAAATCATAAAACGTTTAAGCTGTCAAATCGATGCTGCGACAAGACAAATCTTGTCACAGCTGAACCGGAACGTCTCGCTGGTACATCAGGTAATATTAGATGAGCTAAGTAGATTGTTGGAATCGTTTCAACACAAGGTGATGGGTCAAATAAAACTATGAACAAAATATGAAAATCTCGAGGCGAATTTCGGCGAATCGCGATGGCCGAGATACGGCCCACGTGATGCGTTCTTGATTTCGGTTTGATGTTCGCCCCGGCGCGGGGAGATATAACTAATAGGGGCGATAACGAGGGAAACTACCCTCCCCCTACCCCCTCACCCCCGGCGAGGGTGAGCTAGGCGATATCTAACAAAGTTTGCAGATCGTGAGGCTGTTATTGAAATCAAATCGAGAAACATCCACGGAAATGGATGGCGCTCGTTAATTTTAACATCCAGCTTAGATTCAGGCTCCAGATTGGGAGCGCACACTTCACTTGCCTATAAATAATATGTAAAGTTCATCGACAATTATTTATTCCGCTTTTAGGTTATTTCTGAGGACAATAAAACAACGCAATTTATTTTAGGAGAACACATTCTTATTGTGAAGTTGTAATTTTAAATATTATTACAGGTTCGAATCCCGGTGGCGCAACAATAGTATTTTTCGATAAAATTGATTTTATATGTATATCTTTATAATTAATATATTTAATTCATATTTAAAACGCAATTTATATTTTTAAATACGAAAAGAAAGATGTACAGAAAAACGAATTCATTATTTCCGAGACTTATATTATAAAGTCTTTATAAATGAGGCGGACAGGTAGCGACACCTATCACGGTGTAGCGCGACTCGACGTTAAGGAAAGAGCTTCGGTGCACTGTCGACAGCGGTCCAGGATGCCCGGAATAGGAGGACCCGAAGCACGTGCAGGAGCAGCCCGCGCCGACATATCACACTATCATTTGTTATTTTGTAATATGAGCCAATTCTCTCTATATAATGACAGACTTAATAATTATTTGTTGTCGTTTTTTGGTCACGGCACTTAAAAGAATGTGTTGTGTACCGATACGCGTCAATGTGCGCGTTAGCGCTATCTAAGCGAGAAAGAGACAAAGCTATATGACTGCTTCGCGCTAGACAGTAATGCAACAACATGATATCGGTCGTGTTGTAGTTTTATAAGTCAATTTAATATATTGATAATAATAATTTCTAAAACTTTCCGAAATCTTCCGGTGGTTGTCCATTATATTAATATAATAAAATATACTGTTCACTTTTAACAAAAAAATTATTTTCTTCGCCAACTAGTTTCAGCTGATGATTAAGATATGATTAATATTATTTCATTCCCTATCCATAAATTTTGTCCACGTAATAATAAAAATATACATTCTAGCAAAAGATTCGCCAGTGGCCGACTGTACAGTGACATGAGTAAAAATTGACCTCAAATTTTCAAAATTTCTGTATACGTTTTAGAAATCTGTACAAAAAAATAAATCGAGCGGACATACCGTCGTCCATCTTTCAAAAAGGCATATCTCAATTTTTGTTAATATTGAGTTATGACTGGGGTTACATTTTATATGGCCATAGTCCATTCCATTAGGTAATATGTATGGAGTAAATACACCTCACACTGTCTTTAAATCAAAAAATATCAGTAAAAATTGGTAACATTCTCGTATTTAACAGTGAAAAATTCCACACAATTTGTTAATTAAATTTATTTATTTTATTTATTAGATGACGTACACACTTTTGTTCTAATAGAGGTGAATATATTGCAACATAATAAACATAAGACATCATTAATACTCATAGTTTATTGTGTGGGATGGAGTAGACTTCACCTCTGATATGTACAGCGTTGTCCTGGCTACTTTGCTAGACTGAAGTCTGTGTTAAAGTAGTCAGTTTTTTTTACGTGCTGTTGTGGTGTTATTTAAATCATCGACAGGAATAAAAAGAGAAATAAAAAAAAAATGTAGTGAGAGTGTTGTAGGACTAGTGAATTATTAGTGTAGGTATTGTATAAATGATGTTAGAATGTTGGATAGCCATGCTTCTGATTCATCTCTACCCGATTGGATCATATATTGGGTCCATATTTGTGTAATCTTATTGGAATTAAACAATTTCCAGTTGGTACTGAGTGTGTTGTATAGTTTCGGAGCTAAGAACATGTAGAATCTTTGATAGAATGTGAAAAGATGCGAGTGAAATATCGCCGGGCACTCGGGCGCGCTCTCTCGCATCGCAGCCGTGGCTCGAAGCTAGGGCTTGCATCACCGGTTTACCGGTAAATCAAACGAAACTCACCATAGGTAATTATTTCACCGTTATTCAGAGAGATATGTCAACTCAATAGAGAATTCGAGAAAAATCGACGTAAATATTTTAACATTGCATTTCAAAATCTGATAACTTGCCGACCAACAAGTATTGAATCAGAACGAACGTTTTCATCTGTGTGACAAATATGTACAAAATTCAAGTCAAGTCTGAAAGATGTCAAGTTTAACGAGAGCATATTTTAATTCTGAAAAATTATTATACCCAAAATAATAATATTTTTTTAATAAATTCAATAAAAATAGTTGTAATATATTTTTATTTTATTTTAATTACGAATTCATATTAGGTGTAAACGAAGTATGTATTCATACACCTAATGTATGTTTTACATACATCAATAAGTTAATGGATAAACTAATAAGTTGATAATATTAACTCCTCACAGACAGGTAAACCAAATATTATACAGTCGTAATTCTAATTAACCAAGCTCGATGTGGCATATACATAATTGATCATCTGATCTCGCATTACCATATCTCAGTAAAAACAAAAAAGGACGTCATATATACATATGTATGTACATGATATTTTTCACCTGAAATGTATTTGAAATTATTTAGGTTTTAATTCTAATATACCGTTTTTAGTAAACGTAGCCACATACTGTTATACTTTAATCATCTAATCTACGTCTATATTTTTTTCATTTACCGATAAATAACCGGTATACCGGTAATTGCAATTTGATGGTAAATTGCAAGCCCTACTCGAAACGCATCTCTTGTTTTGTATTCATAACCCTGAGCTTAGTATAATAGTATACTATATTGTCACATCATCGGGTATATACATGTGCCAGCTACCCAATCCCTCACACAATAAATAAATGTAAGAAGTTAACAGATATCACAAAATGATATACAAAAAAAATCTTTTAAATATGAATTAAATATATTAATTAGAAAGGTATACATATAAAATCAATTTTATCGAAAAACATTGTTGTTGCGCCACCGGGATTCGAACTGGATCTTGGTGCATTATCCAACTATGCTACAGCGACAATATTTTTAGCGACAATTTTCGAACCTATATGTTACCTTTTTGATATTAATACATTAATCGTTCCATTATTTGAAAGAGCCATCTACCTTATTTTTACAGAATCTCAAATACCTTTGAGTAAACTGATAGTTGGATAATGCACCTTCCTCGTAAAAATAAACGGAATAAATGGAACGATTAAATGTATTAATATCGAAAAGGTAACATATAGGTTCGAAAATTGTCGCTAAAAATATCGCTGTAGTATAGTTGGATAATGCACCTTCCCCGGTTAGGAAAGAGATCCAGATTTGAATCTCGGTGGCGCAACAGCAATATTTTTCGATAAAATTGATTTTATATGTATATCTTTATAATTAATATATTTAATTAGTATTTAAAATATCACAGACCGTCTGTTCTGAATAATTACAACTTCACAATAAGAATGTGTTCTCTTAACAAAAAAACCGATAAATATTTTCTGTATTTATGAATTATATAGCGCAGAACTATGTTCTGAAAAATGCAACTTCACAGCAAATTTTTTTTCTCCTTAATGATATTAGTTACATCATAGAATTACTCAATTGGGGTAATACAATAATACGTTCCATGGCCGATCGGAGCATTGCATGTTTATGAAATGTATTACAAAGAACACCGTGCATTGTGACGCAACTTTGATGAAAACGGTGGAAAGTGTGTGGTTGAAACATATCATATTACAATCTAGATTGAAGACGCCAGACGGGCTGTCGGTCTGGCCAAAGTTTCCGCGGCCGACTCTTCCCATCGTCTCAAACTTGTCTGATCTTGTTATTAAATACATTATGCTAGTCACGAGAAGATGAAAAAAAAATTACGTATACTTGTATTCAGTAACAACTAGGGATTGAAATATTGGTAAACCGGTGGTACCGGTAAATCGATATGTGAAAAGGGAAAATCCCCATTACCGGTAGGGTTCGATGGTAAATAATTTTGAATTTTTAAATTACCTACAGTCGTAATAATGTCGAGTAAAATAATGAAGAGTTAATTTTTTTCAAAATAAATGTATTAATTAGAAAGATATACACATAAGCAATATTTTAAAATATATAAAAATTGATTTTTCATGCGTATTCTAGTATAATTTGTTAAACAACATTTTGCAGATAAAAAATGTCGCTTTAAATAATTTCACAAATTATTAGATTCTCATTGTGACATCTGTGTTGTTTCAGGGAAATTAATATCAAATTTATTCCATAGACGGCGATAGTGTAAGTTGCACACAAAGTGTTTCAACATAGTTACATATATACAACTTCTAAAAATTTGATAGATATTGAGATTGATTAATGGGTGAGAATGGTGAACGTTATATTTGTATAAATTGATCACTTAAGCCAGCCAAAGACAGGTCGTACGCCCTCTATATACTTCCATATCTTTCTATTAAATATAATAAAAAATTGCTTCGTCTCTATGACATATCTATCATTTGTTTATATACATATAAAATCAATTTATCGAAAAAATATTGTTGTTGCTACCTGGATCTCTTCCTATCCGGATTACTCAAAAGTGTTTGAGATTCCGTAAATATAAAGAAGATGGCTTTCAAATAATAGAACGACAGATGTACCAATTTGAAAGTTAAAATTAAATAAAAAAATATTATTTTGGGGGGGTGACATGCTTAGTTAAGTTAGTTCAGAAACTGTGATCCATCACAGTTTTCAATCACTGATATTATTGAATACCAATCAAAATCACATCAGTGAGTCAAGAGTAGCATTTTAACTCATCGCTCGTTGGTGGAATGCCTATTTTCTCTATACTTCTATGGAGCACCACTTAACTTAACAGAAACTATCCAATCGCCAACGGAATCGTATCGCTATCAAGAAACGCTATAGGAAGTTTATTCGGCGCACACCATGAACTTATGGAGAATTAGCAGAACATCAGCTAGCAGTTCATGTTAGTGGTGATATGTCTCACTAGAGTGACACGGTCTTATTATCAATAGAAATCCCATGACTAAGATTATTGCACTCAAATGTATTTAACTAGCACAATGTATGAAGAATGACATCGAATACATCTAGCGCCTAATTCCAAAACCCTCTAAAAACACATATCAGATAATTTGAGTTAAATATGCAGTTTTGTCAGCTACATGTAGAACACATTGTTTCACGCAAAAGCCACTTAAATCCATTAATATTGCATGTTCAAAATCATAGTTAGTTCCAAAATACCCTAAAGCAGACAGGTATAAGTTGCAATTCATCGTAAAATGAAATCGGCCAATCACAACGCTCGTTAATGATCACTTGATCTTTTAAATCCAGTATAGCTACCAGAACGAGATATATTAGAAAAAAAAAATACATTACAATATACACGTTTTCATCTATAACTGAAAAACACAAAGTCGTTTTAGGGTGTTTTGGAATTAGGCGCCACACGTAAACAACCTTCGCCATCCTCCCGAATATTGAAAGAATAGTTATAATACATGATGAGGCACTATTCTCGAAACATTTGAAAGGTTATTTATAACGAGTGCGTCACATTCTAGAAAAATACTGGTCGCATTTTTTTGTGAATTTTCCAAAGTTACGACATAACATTAACATACGCACTAACGGGGTTGTTATTTACCCCGAACACAAGAGCACCCCCCCTCCCGCGGAAAATTCTTCACTCGAGGGCGAGTTGATGATATTTCCCGAGGGATTATACCGCCGTATTTTTACCCCAAATTACATCAACAATTTAGGGGCGAACTCTTAACTTGATTTACACCTGCGGGCTAAAAATAGGGGTTGTGTTTCGAGCGTATGAAAAACGTCCTGGAAACTTCAGCCTCGCTGTACACGATAATTTGTTTATTCGATTAGGGAAAACTCGCGCTTCACGGAGACTCGCTGGAAATTATTACAATTGCGATCGTTCTCTCGTAAACTCACACAAGATATTAATATTAAGAATAAAATGTATATTAAACAAATTATATATATCTCATAGAGACGAAGCTATCAGTATGGATGGGCTCACGACCTACATATCTTCGTCTGGCTTAAGTGATCACTTTACACAATGTAACGTTCACCATTTTACACCCACAATCAACCTTCATATATATATATCCAATATTTGGAAGTTGTATATATTTAACATGTTGTAACACTTCGAGTATTTATCGGTTCGAATCCCGGTGGCGCAACTAGATTTTATATGTATATGTTTCTAACTAATACATTTAATAAGTATTTAAAATATTGATGTAAACGCATCGTTGTGGTCGTTGCGCAATCAACATTTTTAGTGGTCACAAGGAGATGGCGGGAGGGTAAAGTAAATTAACACGAGTTTTTATATACAAATTCACACATCTATTTACAACAAAAGGAAATATGAAAAAAAAAAGGAAAATTCTTATTGCTACTTATATCTAACCTAAATTAAACGCGGGTGCACTAATTGCTTAATTGTTTTTCCCACTCACTTTTGTCTGTCTTCACATTGTGGTCGATTGCATGGCCACGTGTGGCCCGCCGCTGACGCGTGTGACAAGTGGCATCTGAAACCCGCCCCTGGTCCAGTTCGCGGACGCGGGCTTCGCAGCTTCGCTCGCCACGTGGTCTCCGTGGCCGCGTCCGGTCGTCTAGTGGTGGGCGGCCTCCGGTCCTCCGTTGTGAGCGGCAGGAACATCCGCAACTTGCCTCGTGTATAGGCGGGGGTCCTCGGATGCCTTCCGGGAGGCACATCGCAGCTTCCTGGCGGCTTCGTCTCGAGGCAAAATGGTGGTCGGTGTGGAGCTGCCCGGCGGCCGGCCGCAGAGCAGGTCCGGTGCGTTCGACAGGTGTAGAGCGAGAGAGTAGTTTCGGCTTGGCAATAACCCACAATGCGCGGGGGAGGGGGTAACGACCCTCGTCCACTGTGGATACATGTTAGAAGCGGGGTGAGGAGGGGCTTGCATTTCCCGGCGCGTGGCCCGCACAGCAAAAAAATGAGTTAAATGAAGTTAAATAATAATTTAAAATTCGCGCCGAAAATAATATTCGCAATTCGTGAACGTCACACGTGAGATGCGACCGTCCGTTCTGAATAATTACAATTTCACAATAATAATGTGTTCTCCTAATAAGATTAAAGTATTTTCTTTTACTTAATATCTTTTACATATTTGGTCAGTTTCACTTTAAATCTATTAAATTTCTCCTCCTTTCTTATGTTTTCTGGCATTTCATTAAAAATCTTCATTGCACTGTACATCATCGATTTCTGAGATTCGGCCTTCTTCCTGAATGGCAGTCTCAGTCTATCCCTTCCTCTTGTACGATGCTTGTACTCATGTTGATTTGCATCAATTTTTCAAGGCCCGGGACGGTAGTTGTAATGTGACGTTCTATTTTATATGCACAATGACAAATAAATATGTAAAAGTATTTCTATTCAAACACAACCTTTACAGGCAATACATTTCAACCAATGACGTCATTCATATACTCCATGATGATATGCCCACTAGTGTATAATAATCAGTTTAAAGGGATCTCACAGTAATCCGGAGGCTGTATCGGGTTAACCGAGGCATTGTTGTGGGATATTAACCCCTTTTCTCTCAATTAGGATGTGATCTGAATCTGTCCGCTGTAAGGGATGAGTGCCAGCAACCCCTCTCCTCCCCCAGCGGCAGTACGTGTGGTAAAAGCTACCCACGTAGGCCTGAGTAAGAATCGCTGTCACACATCTGAATTAATGAAGAACCATCCATCATATCATTATTGAATATGACAATTTCCACAACAATATACTCTCTAATATATAATTTAAAAATGAATTGTGTTTTATGGAATGCCAACGTAAAATTAACAATACAATACAATAGGGAATAGGTACATAAGATAACCTATGCCTCTGCTACCTTTTATCTTCCTCTACATCAACCGAAGTAAAAGACTAAAATAAATTGATGCCTTTGAAATGTGGTGCTCCCCATCACCACATCTAACATTACACGTCAGCATTTACAGAAAATTATTGCCTGATAAAAAAATCTATTTTGACCTAAATATCAGATGATACCTCGTTTTTCCTAGATCACGAAATGTATCCAAAAATTTTTGCATTTTTTGGAATCATTTGAAGAAGAGGGAATGGATGTCATTAACCGAGATCGAATGAAAGAAGTTGAACACATTAACCTTTACCATACCGTGATATAAAATACTCGTACGCAGCCACGCTGTCAACTCGTGTTACCGTAAAAATAAGAAAAAATAGTTAATGCCATAAATTTAGTATAAGTATTGAGCATTAAATAAAAAAAAATATGTAATATTATAATTCGGAGCATTCATCAAGTTTTGTACAGGAGGTTGCATTGTATTATAATACAACCTTCCTTTTTATCTATCTTCAATTAATTAGTAAGAAAGAAACACCATTATATTTGTATGTTTGTTATTGTTTTCACTGTGGAATTAATGTATAATTTCTTTCTGTTTTGCCACAAATTGTATTTTTGTCAACGTATTAATTTTACAACGGAATGAATTAAAAATAATTAATTTTATACGATTCGCCTTAATATTTTCCTTCAAATTATCTGAAATATGAAGTATATGTTGCGTATATTTACCGAAATATTACAGATTTAATTAGAGCGGTAGACCTGTGTTACTGCATGGTTTGGGAAGGATTAAACAGTCCACCAGTGTACCCAGGAGAGGTTTGGTTCGGTCAACTCTCAATTCTTTTGGCCCGTGTTCGCGGAATGAGACACGATGAGATAAATCTCAGAGATTTTGTTGAGAGTTTTTAACCGGATATAAACTAGACGAAAACTTTAACCTGTGAATACGATGTTCGAATCGACAGCGAGATTCGACATGCGGGCACATACATCACTAGATCTATGGATACTTAAAACTATTAGTTGTCCTGTAAAAGCACTAAATTTCAAATATTTATTATTTCGTTTAAACTGCTTCTGGGGAGACACAAATTCACCCAATTGAACATCGATGGTGAATGTACTAACTTTTGACGTTTGACGTGCAAGAGGTGCAAGACGGTAATTCTCCGAGACTTGGTGTCTACATGGTGAACCATGGGTTGCCTGCAAAGAATCTCATGAGAGCATAACTCATATCTCTATCGAAAATTTCATCCGTGTTTAAGGGCTATTTAAAAATACTACTGAGAGAGATAAAAATATTAATTGGATAGTATGAAATATTAATATTATATAATTGGATAGTGTAAAGATGTCGGACTCATAGAGATTATTGCATCAATAAAAATAAAAACATAGCACTTCTGGATAATCAACAGACGCCGATAGATATAAAGCCAGGAGAGATAAAAATTAGATAAAAAAAAAAAATGTTTCTTGGAGCCGTTCAGAGAAATATTCAAGGCAATCGACTAATATATTTAGCGAACGAGAGTCATGCGGGTCTAATTTAAACTGTGCCTCTATATTAATATATAATATATATATATAGTTGTTAACTCGTGCGTCATCGGATAATCTTTGATGTCATCGCCGGCCATCGTGCATGATGAAATCGGACCTTTTTCAAACATTTGACATCAAACAATATTCATCTCCCGGTAAGAAAAAAAAAAAAGAAGTTAGATGTACGGTAGCAATGTAGAATATACTATCACAGCGGGGGGTATTCAAGACGCGATGACGCGCCCAGCCGTCGAACATTTCTCCCGCTTTTTAATTCAAATTGTACCGATTTTATTAGCCGCATCATACGAGTTGTGTATTATATATTCGGCAACTACCCTTGCAGCAGGGGCGTGCACCCTACAGTCAAAATTATATTCACATCTTATAAATTTGCAAAATTACTTTGTGGACAACGTATTATATAAATAATAAGAAAAAAAATATTACAACACTTTCTTATTGTGAAGTTTCAGAAAATAATTATTGGAAAGAGATGCAGGTTCGAATCCCGGTGGTGCATCAACAATTTTTTCGATAAAATTAATCTTATATGTACATCTTTCCAATTATTATTTAAAATATCACAGACCTATGTTCTGAATAATTACAACTTCACAATAATAATGTGTTTTCCCAATACTATTATATCGATGCTGGGCGTACCGTGTGCCGATTTAGTATGTAAAGGCGGCAATTCAAATTCCCAGCTGACCGACGACACCGGTGACTTCTACGCACGGGGACCGGGCTCAGTCTGACCCGATCGCCTGCTCCGGCCCTTCATATCCTTCTTCTGTACTCTTCCTATCTTATCCCATACTTAACAAACAACGATGCATCACCGGCGTTAAATTACACCACCAAAAAAGTTTTAAAAGCACCGTACTAGTATAGTAGTAAATCTCATTCACTATTTGCCATTATCATATACAAAATAAAGCCGCTTAAGCAAATGCTCTCGGCTAGAGGCTAGAGTTGAAACACGAAAAACCAACAAATACACATTACGAAACTTTTGTAAGTGCCTCCATCGAGTTTTACCTAAAAATACATAATTTAGAATTCCTGTGACGCAGAGTGCCACCTTCCGGAGGCTCTACACAAAATGGCGGGCGCGGAAAGCGTCGCGTGCGGATGGACTGGCGGCGGAGTATAAATAATTCGCGCATCGGGCACCGGAAATTGCTTGCATGAAAATGACCGCCAAATTATTCAGCGCGTCCCGCGTGACGTCCCCGAGCGGTAACCATGGTCACGAATAATTAATATGTAGATCAAAAAATAAAATAATGCTGTGCGGAGACGTTGCGTCCCCGGGTTCCCATCCGCGCTACTGACAATCAGGCCTATTCTCAAAATTGCAATATTGAAATGAGGTGATTGTTACGCCAACCCTCAAAAATAGACAGTATGTAAATTAACGTCCGTGTTATATTTGAATGAGAGAGAGAGAGGGAGAGAGAGTGAGGGAGATAAACGTACCATAATCTGTCAAAACGTAAAAATAATAATAATAAAATTTGATTCGAAAAATAAACTCACATTTTTAAGGGTTCATCGTTATGATGATATTAAATTAGATATAAATTAATTATATATGTTAGAATATGTTTTTTTACACAATTAAAATTTGAATAATGTAAGTAAATACGCTTAAATTATTCCGTGTACTGTGATATCGTGCGGCGCGCGCGTATTTGTTATGAAACTGCGATCACAGTCACAGTTTTCAATCACTGTTATTATCGTATATCAATCACAATCACACCGGTGAGTCAAGAGTAGCATTTTTTCTCATACAAGCTTTTGCTTATAAAACTGTACTAGATTAGCGGTAGGTCCCCCTCATTAGCACTCACACTAGATGCATACAGCGGCCACCAGGGGGGCCTATGATCGTCGGAGCGGCTCTGAGGATCGATCTACCTTTACTTTCTCTCGACACATCACCCGGGGAGCAGACACTGCATCGATTAAGCAAATCGATCTCTATAAATTTCTTACTGCCGCGTTGTATTTCGTCAAATACTTGAAATGTAACTAATTACGTTCATCAGATTACGTGAGTATCAACGATTAATTCCTCGCTTCATTTGACCTCATTACTAGACCTGATTAGTCAACATTTCGAAACGTAAAATTTGCGCTTGTTTGCGTTTGTAATATACACAATTAAAAAACTTAAAATTAAAAATTCTAATCCATTTAGAATGAACTGTACCATAACAAAAAATCCCCCCTTCCATCCTCCTAAAAAACAGTGTGCATTTTATCTTCAAATGTAGGCCGTGCACGTAGCACATTTCTACAAGACACCACTCATTGTACTTATGTTGTTGACATATAAAAATATTTAAATAAATATTATTAAAAAAACATCGAGCCGAACGGGTTGGCGATCCATCATTAAACCTATCTAAAATGTTAAAAAAGCGTAATGAAACGGCAGGAGGAAATAAATAGCCAATAAAGCTTTAAATAAACGCTTGTAAATCACGGCCGGCCAAAAAAACTAATATATCTGTCAAAAATGTGCGCGAAAAGTCAGCGAGAAATGTTCCGGTGACGCGCGTCGCAGGACCGGGCGCCCGGCGCGTGACGTCACTCACGCCCGCTCGGAGATGGAAACACGACGGCGGCCTCTGAGAAAATTAACACACTTCCCACATGGGGCGCTCGGTAGTGGAGAATATTTTGCTAAAAAGTTACCCACATTTTTCTCTCTCTTTATAGCTGTTAAACGCTTGTGAAATAAAACGCACGAGAGTTTCCGAAACGATAGCAGCAACAGGGTGAAATTTGTATTAGGACATCACATATCTAGGTTGTGATTGTCACTTCCATGTCAATTGTCCAATTGTCACTTCCATGTCAATTGTCCAATTGTCACTTTCAAAAACGGTATAAGCACATAAATTATAAAAAAAAAACTACTAACGGCTATATATACATCCCTTGAAGAAACTTTTTCGGATTATTTTCCGGGAGAACTGGTCAAGTATTAAGTACCTACTCAGATTTTAACTCGCTTTCCTCTGGTTTTTTCCTCGAACGTCGGGAGTGTAAAAGTTCTTCTCAGGACTATTTTTTACGCAAGTTTCTCCATAAAATAATCCTTTATCCTTTAAGGTGAAACATCAAAAAAACTCTAGATCACTAAAATAAATATAATTTAAATAATCCATATGTCATAATTACGCTAGCGCCCACCGTGTATCAGTAGAATCATTAGTTGCGTAGTTCTGTAAGCTAACACGCGACGCCACCGGAGCTTATTGCTACTACAATTTGCTAGCCACTGTTTTAATCTATGGTTCTAATCAAGCCGTACAATTGCTACCTACTGAATTGAAAATTCCACTCAGTCAGAAATGAACCAGCTGATTCATGTTGTACGAAGTCATTACATATGCTGTTTCCTAACAGAATGACATTTGAAAGGTTTTAAACTCGGCTTAGAGCTGATCGAAGCATCGACTTCCTCATTTAGTAATTCGCAAATTTAACTACCTTACAAAACGTGTTGTTTGTGTTCTTTGCGTTCGAGGATAATGCATTTTTATTATGATAGAGTCATTTTGCTTAAAGACGTCGGTTAAACGTAAGTTCATAAACCTATGTACAATGTGGCATATAGTATATTATATATTATCATGGTAACTTCATAACCTAAGTGCTACTAATATATATATTGTCAGAGAAAAATTTTCTTCCGGAGATGTCTTATTCTGAAACGATCGTGGTACACGTATATTCAGGCCGACAGTTCAGCGCTAAATGAAATCACTAATCTTTACTTTGTATAATTAGGATGTTTAGGACCTAATATTTGGTTAGTGGTAAATCTGTTTGTTTATTTATTTATTTTCTTCAACGCCCTTGTAGGCTTTCACATAAGAACACATTTTTATTTAATTTAAAATATAATAGTACATTTTTAACTGACATTTCAATATAACGTAATTATAATTTACATACAGATATTTCTTCAGCTCGAGTATGCTCCTGCAACGAAATGTGTCAACGAAATTCAACTTGTTACCAATCCGATGCATCCGCGATATTGGCAAGTTAACAGCATAATTATTTCTATGTGTACCTACAAACAACACTTCATGTTGTCTACAAGTTGATACAATTGTATCAACTCAGGGTAGTTCAACATGATTTTGATCATTTTATATAGTAGTTAAAATATTACTGTTGTAATTCGTTTGTACGATATATTTTAGATGTACTATTTGCTTCAGATGTCAGATAAAAGATCACTGAAGCGGGTATTATCAGCGGTTCCGTAGGAAAAACCATCCCTGGTATACCCTTATGTACGTAGTTCTAAAAAAAAAAATTCCCCAGTACACATAGGCAAAAAGAAAAAAAGGTAGTTTATATTTTTAAATTAAATAGAAATACTATATTGATAAAAAAAAAACCGTTTAAAATCTGTTCGCTCTCATTTGCCATAAATGTTAAAATGTGCGAGGGTATGAAATAGCGTAACGGATTTCACCAGAAATACGGGTGTGGTCTTGCGGGATATTATCTTCAAGGCATTAAATATTCAAGCCAAACTATGAAAGGGCTCGTGGGACTTGTATTAGGAAAACATAAGGAGATCTTAAATATCTCTAAGGGGCGATCACCGTAATGTAGAAAGGAAAAGGGTTTTGTAGTGCCTGGTTTCCCAGTCTGCACTCTGTATAATCTACATAGATTTAAAGGGACTTAAAATATTACGCCGAAGTGCCTGTAAGCTTTGCTTAATCATAAACTTTTGAGAGAGACTTTATTTAAAATTTAAATTACACTCACTTGCGTTGCTATGCTTACATAACAGTGGCAGACGTCGATTTCCATACTGACACGAAATTCTCACTACTAGAATAGCGCGAATTAGATTTGTCTCGAAAGCGCGTAAAGAACAGTAAAGAGGTGAAAGCGATGATTCATTGCAGCATGTATTTTGTTCGCTATCCGCTTGCGGATGTTTTCTATCGTGTAAACCAGTGGTAGCGAACCTTTTCAAATGCGCGTGCCAAAAATCCCAAAATAATATAAATAATTACAATTAGCAAAAATGCTTTGATTAGTTTTTTTTAACAGCATGCTCCTATAAGAAATAATGCGTTCATTCACCCTTCCGAGTAATTTTTATAATAGGGAAAAAATAAAATAAAAAGGGTTTTTCAAAATTTTATTTAAAAAGTTTTATTAAGGATAAAACATTATTATTGTGAAGTTGTAATTATTCAGAACATAAATCTGTGATATTTTAAATTCTAATTGAATGTTTTAATAAGAAAGATATATAAATAAAATCAATATTATCCAAAAATATTGTTGTTGCGCTACCAGGATTCGATACTGGGGAATTGTGCATTATCCAACTATGCTACAGCGAAAGTATTTTTGACGACAAATTTCAATTCCGGCGTCGGCTATCGGCTTACTCAAAGGTAAAACAAACTAGATGATTTACAAATAATGCAACGATAGATGTATTCATTTGAAAAGTGTAACGTATAGGTTCGAAAATTGATTTTATATGGATATCTTACTAATTAATACATTTAATTAGTATTTTAAAAGTTTTAGTTTTATAAGTATTAATGAGATATTTGTTGCTGTACATTCGATGCCAAATACTTTATATCCAGTTCACATTTCGTAACTTTTAGTAAAATGCATGCCCAACTGGATTCACTGGTCAATTAACTTATTGTACTACATTATATAAAATTAACATGTGGAAGAGAAAATTGATAATATTACCATCGCTAGTTTTTTTAAACAGCTGAAAATTTCTGGAATGGTGTTCCAAGTTCTAATTATACTAAGTTTTTAATTATATTCGATTATCGATCATTATCAATTATTTCCAATACATTTCTCAAATCGATCAATTTTTGTAAGGAACTTCAATTAATGTATTTATTTATTAGAATTTATTGATATACATATTTTTGTTATAACAAAGGTGAATATATAATAATAGAACATGATAAACATAAGATACATCTATATTGAAATTACGTAGTTTATTGTGTGGGATGGAGTAGACTCCACCTCTGATATATACATCATTATCCTGCCGTCTGTGTTAAAGTAGCCAATTGTTTTCGTGCTATTATGGTGTTATTTAATTAAAAAAATAGAGAGAATAAAAATAGAGAAAAAATATATAGTGAGTGTTGTAGAACTAGTGAATTATTAGTGTAGACACTGTATAATGATTAGGTTATATTGCATTTCTATATCTGTTAATTATTACGTGCCAGCTAAATTGATTAACGTGTCATCTCTGGCACGCGTGCCATAGGTTTGCCACCCCTGGTGTAGGATATACGGGGAATTATATATTGTGTGATGCGTGTTAGGCTCAGATCAACCGTTACCTTAATGGTCGCAAAGCGTATGGAATATTTGGATAATGTCTAGATATGAATATGTGACAAGTCGTCAGGCATTATTCATGGAAACGACTTACGGTTGCTATTGAATTTATCACGTTATAAGTTGTGATTGAAGGTGACTTAGGAGCAGCTGCTGTGGCGAACGTCAGTACGCGAAGTGAAGTCAGTAGTTTGGCCCAGTTTGCACCGAGGAAGAACAATGAGCAGCGATCCGATTTCTCTGGTAGACTTTTAACACAACACGTGGACTGTGTAGATCGAGAAGTTTAAAAGTGGCCGGACGAGTGTGACGCACGAAGAGGGAGCAGGACGCCCGTCAACCTCCACCACGGACGACAAGATTTTAGCGAATTGGCGAGTTACCATCGTTGAGGTAGCGTTTTCTTTGAACGGCAGTCATGGTTCTGCCCATCAAATCACCCACGACGAGCTCGGCTTCCGTAAAGTCTGTGTAAATAAATTATTAGGGTGTGAGTCTCCCGCTGGGGGTTGCTGGGATGGACGATGCCGGAAAAGAGCAGTGGCTAGATACCTAACGGAGCATTCTACTGTCTTTCCCTAGCACCTCTTGCGATCTGAACAGGGTGAATTTCTGCCGGACTATGACCGAGTTCTGCGACTGCAACACATAAATGTGACATCCAACCTACTCTTTTTTGGGGGGAGGGGGGGGGGGGCATGACTCTGGTACGATGACACCGGTATTGATATGTTAATAACTGAATGTAATAAAATAAAATATATATAATATATAAGTAAATAAAAAATACATTAAAAATACTTGTATAACAAACACGAAACAAGGAAAAAAATCAAATCAAAATTTGAAGAAAAATGAAGCCTCTTTCGAAGATTAATTAATATGTTGTAATTACATTAATTATAAAGGCGAGTTGTGATTAAATTTCCTCGACAACCTTTCGTTACAAGGGTCCACTACGGACCTCGATTTCCAAAATGGCCGCGCCGCGGCAGCGGAGAGGCTTCGCGCGAAAGGGTGGACGGTTGTATTTTAGGGGCGGCAGCCTGTAGGGAAGTATTGTAGGGGTGACAAAAGATTTTTAATGACGCCGCAGTGCGAGGGCGCACCATTGTCGACCCGCTAATGTTATTCTGGCGTTCTCCAGAAAATAGTTTTCGAAACCTAAAAATATAAAAGTGTCTTAAAAGGAAATTTTCATTCAGATTTAATGTGTCTGCACTTTTTCAGCCAAGATAATTATTTTATATTACACAGCACTTTTCACATTTTTTTCTATTGCTCGAAGCTAGAGCGGTTTGAAATTATGGTGTTGTAATGTTCGTGATGTGTAGTATGGTGTCAGAAGGATCAAATGGGGAATGGTAATCCGCCTTCGTGTCGGTTAACCGTTCTGTGTTCACGCAGGTATGCCACTGAGCTTGTCTTGGTAATGTATGTGATGATTGCGTCATTAGAATACTTAGAAATATTCTGAATAAAAATATACTTTGTTCCAATCCGTCTTGAGCTATGGTATAGATAGATGGGGGGGTTGCATCAGGTGTACATATATATCAGGTAAGCATTGCTCAGAAGGTCGTGACTTTTCCAATTCTTCAGAGCCACTTATTAGGAAATTTCAGTTTTTGGATATTTGCTGAATTAATCAGCTTTCATAGAAAAATAAGCGCTCCATCTGTGAGGACTGAAAGATATTATCCCACAAGAGTAAATAATCTTAAAATTGTTCCAAGAATGAAAACTACTTTTGGTCAAAGATTATTCACCTTTCAAGGAAATAAAATTAGAACTTTAACTGACATTGGGGCTTTTAAAAGGGATGTTTCAAATTGGTTGTTGAAACTGTTTTATATAATGAAATAATTCTTATAACAACATTTTATGCGTTCTGACCTTGCATATTTCCCATTACCTTATATGTGCCCACATTATTTTACATACTGTATTGCACATTGGTATTTTTTAACTCAATTTTGTGTAAATACGAGAATAACATTGCAGTTTTTTTTTTAAATTTAATATTAAACTTAAAAATTTTCCGCTGGACAACCCCGTTATATTATTCATTGTTATTAATATTTTTCATTGTTTAATAACAAATTCAGTAAAAATGCTGCCAGATTTTAATGATTTAGTCAGGGCGCATTGATACCCTCGGATACCATTGGACGATTGTCCTCCGAACATAATAATAAAACTATATCACGTCACATCTTTCTTGCGAGGTGGGTGATAGTCTGAAATAAATTGTTCGACATTTATCAAAGGATGACGCATGTGAACCTTCTCAAAACAAACGACGTTGGAAACAAACATTGTCAAAAATTCATTCAGTTCTATAATTACAAGCGCCCGGTTGGTGTATATTTATATAATTTTTAAAAATAGCTCGTCTTTGACTTGCGAGACAATGCCCCTTTTATACAAAAGAGTGCTTACAGAACGAATGACGTCAGAAGAACAAACGAAGTCTTTAAAAAATTTAAATCATGTCTATTTTGAAATAAAATTGCCTCGTGCAAAAAAAAGAATCGAAGTATTTCAAACGCACACAATCTATTTGCAACGCGTTTATACAATGTAATAATAATAGACAAAATTAAAATAGAACTAGCGCAGATACTGTCGCGGAATGCATATTTGTATTATTATTAAGAGTGTATTTAAAAATAGCGAGTTAGAAAATTTCGAAACATTTTGTAGGACATAAAGGGTATTGGCGCACTTTTTTATTCCTTCGACTGGCACCCCTAGTATTTCTTTTTGTTGGTATGATTAATTTATGTAGTGTGAATGTCGCCGCTTTCGGCAACCGAAAGATCGCTGTCAAACCACGGACGGAGAACAATTGCGGTTGGTACCTCGCCAGATATACATCTCTTAATAAATAGCTCCGGCAGTTCGTATTTCGGCCGGTCGGAATAACACCCGGAGATCGGGGCACATGAAGAACAATACATCGGATCAACCCACGACGGCAGAGAAACGGCTACTATTAATCAAGGTTGGTGGTGATTTTTCATTCTGCATACGTGATCATTTTATCAATAGGAAACCCCGAAATAACAAGCTGTCGAAGGCATTTTCGGAAACACAGGGATAGTTCGGATGTACGTTTGATAGAAACGGAAAGGCTGAGAAAGATATCAAAATGAGGGTGACTGCAAGGAATAAAGTGAACGACACTTTGAATGGAATAATATCTAATGTGAACTTGTGAACCGAGGCAAGATTAGAGGTTCGCAATGGAGTCCTGGTATCGGGACTGGTATATGGAAGTGAGCTGGTAGAAGTAGAACGAAAGCAGACTGAATACAGTAGTATTATATATGTGGCATATCTATTACTATGGCTGTAAAGAATGAAGAAATTAGGAGAGAATTGTAAAGCTGTAAAGGAACGTTTAGGTGGTTTAGTCATATGGAACGGATGAATGAGAAGATAATAGTAAATAAGATGTATGACGCAAGTTTTTATGGTACCAAATATAGGGAAAGACTTGACAAGAACAGGTAGAGCAGATACTAGAAAATGGTCATGTTGCCTGAAGCCATGACGCCTCAATAATCGACAATCTTGCATGAGAATACGTATGAATGTGGATGAGGCAAGGCGTGTGTGTCAGGAGAGAACAGTATGGAGCTCTATCCTCTATACCTAACCCCGCTGAGAAATGACGTAATAGTAAGTTAGTAACATATTAAAACTGCATGCGCCAAATCTCAATCATGTCAGAGATATAAACATTTGAAATGGGTCGTATTTAAGTGATTATTTCAATAAATTTATTATATACCGAATATAAAAAATAAACGGTCATCTAACTTAGAGGAGCCAGGCTGATTTTTGTTAAATAATTTAGGGCCTGAAGTAAATATAATACTCGTATACGCAATAAAATAATAATGGGTCAATTTTGCAAATATTTATTTCGATTTTGTACAATAATATTTTCTAAACCACTACACAAACACTTTTGACATTTTGCTGACTAGGTCCGCGAGATCGTTGTTACGGGTATTTAATTTATTTTAAGATACCAACAAAAAAAATGTGACAGATATATAATGCAGCCTTTGTTTGTTTTAAAATTACAACATGCGCGTTTAAATTCTGTCACGAGTGATTCGATCGGATCCAGCTATCCTGAAAGTAAGGGGATGTATTTTTACAATCAAAAACCAATCACACTCCATCATCACTTATCATAAAGAATAAAACATAGTGGAACTACTCACCCATTGTCGGAAAAACAGGTGTCTTTAGCAGACGATTGTAGAATTATTTTATTCTAAATGTGGGCGCACACGGCTCACGATCGCAGGCCATTATTCAAATTGTAACCAACGTTCAGACGACAGAAATTACAACGTAGTTAAGTAATAAATTTTCATTCCGAAAACTAATTCAGTTTTGAAGAAATCAATTGCTCGCCGCGATAGTTCGCGTTGAAACTGAATCCGATCGTGTCTAGACAGTGCAATTTTTCAATATTCCACATTTTCTTCACGATAGACCCAAATAATGTTGTCTAAATTGCTAGTTTGCGGTGCAAACGTGCAAACAATATAAGGAATATTGCATAAATATGTAAAATGTAATTTAAATTCAAGGAGATTCAAGTTCAATCTGTTTGCCACAAATTCTGCCTGTTTTGAAACTATTTTCCCTCTAAGCGGTTTGTTCATATATTATTATATTATACAAATATATATTATATTAAATGTAATTTGGTTTGCGTTATAGACAATTTTACAGATGTAGGTAGATTCCAAAAATCTACTGAATCAGTTGAGGCTTATAACATTTACGAACGGCAAACGAACGTCTCCATTATTCAGAAACTTCTAAAGAAAGGCTCTCCACAACATCCAGGAAAATAATCATTTCATACTTTGGGCATGTTGCTAGAAGAGATGGAGGTAGGCTAGAGAAATATATTTTCACGGGGGATGTACGAAGAAGAAATATGAAAAGTCGATCCTAAGATTCTGCAAAATAAAGCTTTGAGAATAATAATATAAAAAATAGATGCAGTCAAATCAGTGCAATGTTGAAAGATATGAATGGTATTTATTTATAAAATTGATGCAAATAAACAGAAGCACGAACATCATACAAGAGAAAAAGATAGACTGAAACGGCCATTCGGGAAGAAGGCTAAATTTCAGAAATGAACGTGCGATGAAGATTTTTAATGAAATGCCAGTAAACATAAAAAAGGAGGAGAAACTACACAGATTCAAAATGAAACTAATCAAATATGTGAAAGATAAATTCTAGTAAAAATAAACGATTTTGATCTTGTTTATATAATATTAGAGCATTTTCAAAAATACTTATGTATGTAAGAATAAATAAATAAATAATAAAATGGACAGAACGAGTTCAGGCGCCTCGTTATACGTCGCACTAAACAAATAAGACACAGGATCGCGAAGAGCGAAAGTAAACAGTTCACGCTGTAGAAGCAGAATAGAGGATCACGATGTTCAGTCATGACGTTGACCGAGAGAGAGAGAGAGAGAGAGAGAAAGAGAACATTGGATAATTTTGAGAGGAAAGTGTTACAGAGAATTTATAGATCTATGGGAACATGTATTACATTTATCAGAATCCCAAGCTATCCATCCACACCAAACTACAGAACTCAGAAGGGCCGGTCACGTTTTTAAAGAATCTTTAATGGAAACCCTAATGATAGGAGAACAGTGGGAAAACCCTGACTTCACTGGGAGGGTAGCGTAGTTTGTACTCATATATTCAAAGTATCATCGAATATGCCTCCCAAGTCCGGAATCCAAGATATACCACCACATACATCAATATAATTGAAAAAAAAAACAGAATGGCTTCTTGAAATATCTTAATTTTCGAACCTTAACCAGCACTCAAAGAGACATGGACGATGTCATCTTCCTACACAAAATAGCCAACACCAAAGTAGACTTTCCTAACTTACTCAGACGCATAGCCATTAGAGTGCCATCTGCGTCAACCAGAACTAATCTCACATTCAACCTTTCACATTATAACACCAATGTCAAACAAAACTCATTTTTCTTCCGAGCCCCTCTTTATTTCAACTCACACTCAAATGAACTAGACATTTTCAATGTATTTCAGTTACCACATTTAAATCAAAATTTATTTTATTTTAACTACACAGATTTTATTTCCTATCCCATGTTCCTTTCCTGGAACATTTTCTTCTTTATAACTTCTATTTCTTTTCTATTTATATGTTTATATTTATATTTTCTACTTTTTCTCTCAGTTCTCTTCTTTTACTGTTATTTTTTGTATTTCTGCAATAGAGGAGAAAGTTCTGATTCCTTTATCTTTTTTCTTTCAGCATAAAATTCGGTTACTATTAAAGTCTTAATTATCTATTTAATAAGTTATTTTCAAATTATTGTCTTTACTGTATCAAGTATAATGTTATTTCAGAGAAAACAGGTAATTGATTCGATTTTTGATACACTTTTATTACGATTTTTATTTACATCTATTAACTGTTTGTTTTCCAAATAATATATATAAAATAAAATAAAGAAACACGGAGTAGAACTCACACGGAACACGGAGTAGATTCCGACTGGAAGACAGTCGCCGAGAACTAGAATATGTGAACGACAAAAATTCAGAAAGACAAGAATCGATATTAGCTGCAGCGCCATTGAAAAATATTTTTTCTGTATTGAGAGTTAACAGAGAGTAAATATAACGGAAACGCGACATACTTTGCCATCTTGAAATAGTTAATAAATAATGATTTGTTTATCTATTTGGGGAGAACATACAAAATAGTCATTTTAATATTTAAAAAGAATGCTAAAATAACTCACCAGAGCTCATGAAGTAAGGGATCCTGAATCGGCCGCTCAGAACCCTGTCTCGCAGGCTCTGAAGGGTGGACCCGTCAAAGGGAAGAGCACCACAAACCAGCACGTATAGCACCACCCCAAGACTCTATGGGTGAAGAAAAAAAACATGAAATACTAATTAAATGTATTAATTATAAAGATATACATATAAAATAGATTTTATCGAAAAATATTGTTGTTGCGCTACCGGGATTCGAACCTGGATCTCTTTTACCAATTCGGGGAAGGTGCATTACCAAATATGTTATAGATAAATTATAAGTAGTAAGGCTAATGTTGAAAGAGTCAATTTCTGTTAATATATCATTATGGTATTTGCATGACCGGTGAATGAATGAATTTAGTATGTAAGATGTTCTACTTCTGGGAATGTGAAAGAGTGCGGACTGCCGGGTCGATCTAGATGGTATGTGAAGAGATATTAATTATAATTGGCTGGGTCAGTCAACATGACCTTGCAGTAGTTTAAAGATAAGTACTTGGTCAGCACGTGTTCTTCGATATTCTAGAGTTTTCATATTATTGGAAGTTTGCTGCATCTTAATAGGAGTTGAATGATAGATCAGATCTAACATTAAGATGTCGAAGAAACCTATTTTGTATTCGTTCTAATCTCGTAATACATGTAATCTGCCACGGGTTCCAGATTTGAGATGCGCACTTCTAAGTGACTGCGAACGAATGCGTAATACAGTATTTTGAAGCAATGTGGATTTTGGAAGTGTTTGGAAGTATGAATTTTAGCATTCTATAAACATTGCAGGTAATTTGGTCAATGTGATTCTTGAAAAGAAGTTTACTATAGAGGATTATTCCCGGGGCTTTAACATGTCTATTGTGTAAGTAAAATGAATATTGTTCATTGTTTATTGGATAAGAAACATTTCATTTATGATCCACCACTATACAACACTTTTGGGTTTAAACCACTGTAAAGCCATATTTTTATAATTTTAACGATATTCGATATAAAAACAGGTTAAATTGCAAAAATTTCATTGTTGAGGGTTTTGTTCTACCGTTCACTCTGGAGTACCGCAGGGACCCACAAAAATCTCAAAATTCTCTTACACGAATATTTCCGTAAATAAACTATACAGTTTTGCTAAATGAAAGTTGGTTTATTCTGCTTTGTGTCGCGACCTCTCTAGCCGATATTTCGGATACCATTGCAGGGTCCATCACGAAGGCCGAGACCATGAAAAGATCAGAATATTTTTGACAATATAACTGACTAATTACTTTTGCATCCATACATTAGTTTTTCATTAATTTATATGTCATCCTTTCGCTATTCAGGTAGGGATTAAATTTTTTTTTGTTAATCTTCAGTGCCTCGTATATTAAGCCAACCCCAATATCCTTGAGATCATAAAAAATGAAAGTGTGTATTTTTCTTACCCAGATGTCTATTTCAGGTCCAGTGTATTTTTTCCCTTCAAAGACCTCGGGAGCCGCGTATGGAGGGGAACCGCACCACGTAGCCAGGAGTTCCCCAGCTGCATAATAATTGCTAAAGCCGAAGTCAGCTATTTTGATATTCATGTTTGCATCCAGCAGAAGATTTTCAGCCTGTAAAGAACAAAATTTGATAAAAAGAAAAAAACAACGACAAAAGTCAACCATGCAAAATATCCCATATTTATTAAAATAATACAAATACATATTGTTCCATCTTTATAACTTATTCGTGGATCGCCGGTCGCGGTGTGCGCACATTAAAACATATCATACGCAGATATAATGGTTCCTTCCTGTTACCTACCTGTCCCCCCCCACCTATACCCAAAATACGACCTTTTCTGTGGTTTTTGTTATCTATGGTTTGGACCAGTTAAAAGTTGGAGTTGAAATTTAACAGTAATCGTGTCTGTTTGTTTGTAATTGATTTCTCACTACCGTGCGTACCGACCGGTACATCAATCTTTTGCGCTTGTTGTGTCACACTTCGCGCCATCATCGAAGTGTATATGAACAAGAGTACTTTGGAATACGTTTCCTAGAGACAAAAGACCTGTGGATCCAGTGTAAGAAAAAAATTCAGACATCTAAAGGAGTATTTATCAGGTAGCTCGTGTTTCTTCCTGGTTCTGGTTGGTCCTTCAGCCCTCCTGTTTTTTATTCATGTTCCTCTCCTAAATTCCTAAAAAAGAGCAATGATATGAACCAGAGAAGCAATGTAACAGATTATGACTAAAAAATTGGCATGCTCAAGTAGGATAGGGCTGATGTATGGTATGGAAGAACGACGGGTTGCTCTAGATCAGTGATTCCCAAAGTGGTCTATATCGACCCCCCAGGGGTCTATGATAACCTGCAAGGGGTCTATGTCAGCGAAAAAAAAATTTGGGGGTCCATGAAATGAAAATGGGGGTCCACGATAGTGGATCTCAACATACACTGATAGTACCTACTTACTTACATTATAATCTTATATACATTATTTATAAAAGTACCTATGAAGTAAAAAAATTATTATATATGTTTATAAAATTGTGTAAGTTGTAGGATGTAGGCATTCGCTTTGTGGTTTAAGTTTTTAACACTAAACTTCACTAAAATTAGAAATTTACAAAAAATCAATATCAGGTAAGTAGTGTGTCTACCAAAAACCGAAAAACATGGCAAGGTGTCTACGACACAAAAAAGTATGGGAACCTCTGTTCTAGAAGAAGTGTCGGCAGCCCTCGAGCTTGGTGGAGCGATTGCATCAGAAGAGCGGGGAACAGCGATGGATGAGAAGGACACAAGACAGAGATAATTAGAAGGAGGTCTATATCTAGCAGCGGAGAGACACAGGCCGATGATGATGTTGAAGCGTATAAAATTGTATATTTGTCGATCTATCTGTTCTCCAAATAATCCTCCACTGCTTAAACCATTGATCTAAACCATATTTCTGCAAACTCTTCAGGAAACCCTTAGGAACAAATCCTTAAGCGACTACGAAGAGGTTGACGTATTTATATATCTAAAAGATCTCATTTCAAAACATGGAAGATCGGAGCAGAAATCCGAAGACGAATTGGAATTATTAAATCAGCGAAAGACTTTCGACAACATGTCAGAAAAGGATTATTGCATACTTTAAACATTCTGCCAGAAGAAATGATGAGAGATTCAAGAAGCACATGAGCATAGAGATAGTTGAGGAAGAGGACGGTCTCCTGCAAGATGAATAGACCAAATAAGGAAGTTAACAGGTCTTCTTTAAACGCTGCTCAACTCTTTAAACATGGTTCAAGACCGGGAGGAATGGAGACGTATCGAGCACCAGTTCCAGACAACTATTCCAGATATAGTAGGGAACTGCGATGCCCAGCATTGAGCATATGATGAAGAAGAAAACGAAAGGCACGCTCCCTGTAGCCAACCCACCCTGCTTTTTCCGATATATATATATAAGTTTATTATATTGAATAGTCTAGGAGAATTACAGTCTTCATCAGCAGCCTCTCGTTGTAAGGATGACTATTGACATGCCTTAATAATTGAGAAAATCACTCTAAAATCTTACCTGAATCTATTTATAAAAATTCTATTTTTTTTAAAAAAACAATAATATATGTTTTAGTTAGTTATGACATCCTGAAGAAGAAAATGGTATTTTTCGAAACCGGTAGATGTATTTAAACTCAATTAAGTGGTTAATAAAACAAAGATAATAAATAAAAATATGAATTTTAACCACAAAGTTAATATTGCTAATTTTAAAAATATATCATTACTCTTTAATTCTGCGTAAAATAAAGATACCCCCTCCGCCTCTCACCCGCTAATACACGAGAATTAAAGAATTACCGATCATCTGTCTGAACGCGGACACTTCACTTTTCATAAGTCAAACTCTTAAAACAAACAAGATCGCGCGTAACTCCGATGGCCTGCACCTGTACCGTGTATGGTGCGGGGTGGGGTGACTCATACATCATTGTGTTTCGTCGGGGTCCCTTCACGGGAGAGTGTATTTGATAGTTAGCCCTTCAATGGCTGTCTTGTACCCACTGGTTTATTAACATCCACACGTAACACTTGATTATCTGTTTGTGTGTAATGTTGTCATATAGCTGTATCTAAAAATAAATAAAGATAGGACTTAAAAAGGCGCATGATTTCTTACATTACATTTAATTTTTCTTCTTTTTGTGTTTATTAATTGTACATTTCGCGTTTCTGTAGCACTGTGTGTGGAATTTATAAAATATGTTGAAAACTTCCACAGCGGTTCCGGGAAAGGGTGGGTCCCCTTCCCTCAAGCGCCCCTTTATAATAATAATAATAACCCTTTCTACCAACGCTCTGAAGTGAATCTAAATTCCGAGCACGGACCGGTGGTATTAAGCAAAATGTAGAAAAAAGTCGTAAATTTGGATTAAAAAGTTTCAAAATGAGTAATGATGAACTAAAAGTACATAAAAATTACAGAAATTGTAAAACAGAGAATAATTCTACTTCCACGGGTTAGAGCTGTAGTGAAATGTTCACAAACAGTACAAGTTTCTGAACCAAGTTACTTGTACGTAATAAAGTTTAAGATGGGAAACTCTCAAGTGCTAACCCCGTTTCTTTGCTTTCCTTTTTAATATAAGAATCTTTAGGAATGCAACGTTGAATTCCTAAAATGTTAGAGCCGACTGTGTCAGCTGCGCGGCCGCGGTCAGCTGTTTCCGTAAATGATAAAACGTAAAAAGGAAAATGGTATCACATTCACTTTCATTTTAATAAATTCAGTCACATTGTGCCTAATTATTTTATTTTATAATATAAATATACTCAAAAAATATAACATTAAAAAAGCTTCGGGTACACGTATCTGGCCTCTCACGTGGAAAGTCAGGAATGTTAAGGCCGTTTAAGTAAATTAAATTATATTAAGTTTTAGGCGTGCATACCGTATATTCGCGATCTACCCAAAATGTAACCTGCGTATGAAGGAGGATGTCACAGTAATTTAACAATCTCAAACTGCAGCAAGTTCGGTGTGCGCTTGTAACTTTATACGGACTAACTACCGTCGCTTATAATCAATATTTACTTTATTTATTTATTTATTAACGCCCTTATGGGCTTTTACAAAATAGGTTTGGTATAAAACATAATAAAAATACACATGAGCAGCTACACAAGGAGCATGGAATATATATTAAAAAAAATAGAAATTAAAAAATAAGCAGAAAAAACTATAAAAAATAAAGATTCAAGACAGAAAAAAATATTAAATTTTAGATTTGACACAGAATGGCCGAGTATCAAAATCAGTTGTATCTTTGACTCAGAACAGCATCCAAAACATCACTCTTATATTTAAACATAGAATATCGGAATATATCTACAAGACCAAAATCGTTCCCAAGCCTGTGTACCCACACGAAGACTTCATTCCTGTAATAAATGATGAATTTACATGGAAAAGCACCGATGACCTGGTACTCCGCGCAGGAACGTGGTATACAATCTGTAAAGAAAACGTAAATCCTGCGCCGATATGGAATCTAAGGAACGAATTGCATAAATAACAGATTAAATTAACACTAAAATAAAGGATAACAAAAATAAATAACATTAGTATAAACAAATAAACATATGTGTCTTTAGTTGGGAAGTAGAAGGGAAGATAAAACACACCCCCGAAAGGGAAAAAATGAAAAAATAAACACAATCTGACTTGCATTCTGAGCACACCTGCCGACTTATTAAAGCCCAAATGAAAAACAAGAAACTACAAAAATATTAACATTAACATTGACAACAAACTGTTAAGATCGATGTACTTTGCACACTTAATTGCAATTATTTATGCTATTTTGGTTTGGGGAGAAGCAGCAAAAACAATATTAGAGTCATTTAAAAGAGCACAAAAGACAATTCTTATGGTAATAAATGGTCGTCCCTTTAGATATCCATCAGATCTTATATTTAAATAGAACAATGCCCTGGATGTAAGACTAATCTATATGTTGAGACTCGTCCAATAACACAGCAATGGACACAAACAACGAACATCTACACGCCAGTTCCGAGAGCAACAACGATATTTTATCAAATATTCTACATGTTTTTAGCTCCGAAACTGTACAACACACTCAACACCAACTGCAAATCGTTCACTTCCACAAATATGGACCAATTGGGTAGAGATCAATCAGAATATTCTACAACACTCTGGCAACATTTTTTCTTTCTCTATTTTTATTTGTATTCCTATCTTTCTTGAATTAAATAACACCACAACGGCACGAAAAAAACTGACTACTTTAAAGTACTGTCTTAAGACAGACGGCAGTCTAGCAAAGTAGCCAGGACAATGCTGTATATATCAAAGGTGGAGTCTACTCCATCCGACACAATAGACTACGAGTATATACTTAAATGCAATATAATTGTATTTTATGTTTATTATATATACACCTATGTTATAACAAAAATATGTATGTCTAATTACAGATTGATACATATTTAAATTATGTAAACACCGTGGCTGAAGAAGCTGAGGCACTGCACCAGCTGCACCGAAGAAGAAAAATGCCAATAACTGACCTTTAGATCTCTATGCACTATTCTCCTGTCGTGGCAGTATTCCACAGCAGACAATATCTGCCAGAACTTCCTCCTGGCGGCCTGCTCGGCCATCCTGCCGTACCTGGCGATGTAATCTGAAACGAACACAACAGGGACCAATCAGATTGCGAGGATTAGGGAAAACAAAGGAGCAAAACAATGGAATCACGATCTTTACAAAATTAAAAATCCTTTCACCAATACTAAACATCTGTAAGAGACTCTTTTTATTCAGTAATCGGTAATAATCGGAGTAGGATCCTTTAATATTATAAAATCTTTTGAAAATTATAAAAGTTCAAGGCGGTATTATCTCTTTTGTTTCCATGATAGGGTTGAAGATTCCCGTTATTTTTTTGTCGTTTAATTATGATTTATTCAACAAGTTAATTGACTCAGTGTCATCATTTTTGATGTAACATCACAAAATCGATCGCAAGAATTGGGTCGATTTCGTGTATGTGTTTTTAACTTTTTTTTTTTTTAGAATCGCAGCCATTTTGAAACATGGCCTCAAATAAGGCTGGCTAACGAACTTTACCGAGATATTTACAAGATCAATTTTAAAGACAAGTTTGACCAAAATATGATAAAAACTGCGGGTGTTATCATGTCAACAAATCAATATTTTCATTATTTATTATTGAATTATGTTATAATATTATGTGTAACTCATGACTGACACGTATATTTCAATATTGATAAAAAAAATTTACGACTTTTTTTCGAGGTCTTCTAGTCATAACCAAAAAAAGTGCGTAAAAAGACAATACAATACTATAACAAAAAATAAAAAAGGCATTAGCATCAATAAACTAAATATGTATATTTAGAGGTTTGTTTTTCGAATTGGCAACACTTTTTCCAGCGACAGCCAATTAGACAGCTGATTTGTGCTCAGTTTGGTTTGACATTTCACCATGAATAGACTTACGCCATAACACCGCTTGCAAATTGTGCAAACATTCGATGAGCGCTTAATTTTGCGTAACGAACTTGCGAATTGGCCTCGCAGATCGTGTGATTTAACACCTTTGGATTATTTTCTGTGGAGATATGTGAAGTCGCTGGTCTACGCCGATGAACCAGAGACAATGGATGACTTGGAAGGCTACATTTGTCAGATTATTGACGATATATTGACAGCTGCTCCTAAAAGTGGTCAAAAATTGGTACGCTAAATCATATTTAAACACTAATGGAATAAAATTATCTTTCCAATGAAACCAAGACCATGGCCATTACCACGATTTTTATGTGTTTTATTTCATTTTAAAGTTCTATACCTCTAAAAGAACACATTTTACAAAAACTATAATAAATTTAAAAGTGATTATTTTAAACAAAAAATCGTATGATGATATTTTTTACCTAGGTTAACATAATTTGTTCATTAAGGAGAACACATTCCTATTGTGAAGTTGTAATTATTCAGAACAATTATCAATGTGTCCAAAAATTTAATAAAAATCAATTGATAATTCGGGCGTCTGCAGTCAGTTTTACTAAAAGGTATTTGAGATTCCGTAAAAACAATGTAGATGGCTTTCGAATAATAAAACGGCAGATGTATTAATTTGAAAAAGTGTGTAACATATAGGTTCGAAAATACTTCCCCGGATTGGAAAATTGAGATCCAGGTTCGAATCCCCGGTAGCGCAAAAACAATATTTTTCGACAAACTTGATTTTATATGTTATATATTTATAATTAATACATAAAATTAGTATTTATAATTTGTTCAACCTGGGTTCCAATATCGTGTATGTCCATCGAGTCAACAAAGCAGTTCATCAATAAATTAGTCTTTGGGATGTTTATCTTCGGTACCTCCCTCTTCAATCAGCGTTCGTTAATCTCAATAAGTCATCTCGCAGATTCCCCATCCGACAAGTGGTGTCCGACAAGGATATACAATCTCACCTAAAATATTTACGATCGCTTTCGAAAATCAGTTCAGACAACTAGAATGGAAAGTAGAAAAGCATTCGTATAAATGTCGTCTACGTTTCGAAAACGATATTATGATCTTCTCGTTGTGATTCTTGGACGACACAGAACATAATTAATTATATTAAATTCGTATTTATTGAATGCCAAGCTTTCCTCAATGATTATTTTGATATTCTATAAAAACTAAACATTTAAT
The DNA here is from genome assembly GCA_031772225.1 of Eubasilissa splendida. Lineage (NCBI taxonomy): Eukaryota > Metazoa > Arthropoda > Insecta > Trichoptera > Phryganeidae > Eubasilissa > Eubasilissa splendida. The sequence goes on from CM062859.1 coordinate 27,525,794, forward strand.
ATCGCCAATTACTTAATTGAGTAATTAAACAATTTGAACATGTGGCAATTTTGGAATTTAAAGTTTTAAAAAAAAAAAAATTCTCCAGCAAGATAAGTGAGGAAAAATACAATTAATTAATTTAACATTATTAATTATTTTTTTATGCAAATCACAGATAAAACAATGATTTCTGGCGTAGGATTTTATACATAAATAACTTTTCGAATGAAATATTTAAACATCTACCACGAAACATTAGACCGGCATTTTATATAAATAATAGTATAGGAAATTTACTCATAAATTCTAAAGACAAAGATGTGTTTATATTGGTAAAACGGGTAGAAATTTTAATATAAGAGTAAAGGAGCATTTGAAATGTTTGAACAATAGTGGGTTTTCAGAATTTTCTAATCATTTGATAGAAAATGGCCATGGTTTTGATAAAAAATTGGGATTGTCAATTTTGCATATAAACGGTGTTGGTCACAAATTAAATAATTTAGAATCGTTGGAGATAAATAAAGCATATAAAACCAATCAAGAATTTTTTTCCTAAAAATTATTCGAGTAAATTTGTATTAAGTAACAATTTGAGTTAGCTACTAAGTTTATTTTTTAAATAATTGTTATTTTTTTTAAAATAGATTCTGGTAAAGAAACAATAATATATGTTTTTAGTTAGTATTGACATCCTGAAGAAGAAAGTGGTATTTTTCGAAACTGGTAGATGTATTTAAACTCAATTTAGTGGTTAATAAAACAAAGTTAATAAATAAAAATATAATAATGATATTAGGAGTTATATTCATTTTTTTGTAGCTTTGTCACAGTCGGTTCTTACCACGCCTCTTGGCCAAGTTTGCCTTTCTCATTTTTATACAATCGAATTCTTCTATCTCTGTCGTCTTTGTCATCTTTTTTCTGTGGTCTCATTATTTCATCAATAATTTTATTGACATATATTCCGCCTCATAATTCCCATCCTCCATAGATTAGCACGTGCTCGTTTTTAGTGTGAATTGTGACCTTGACGCCAACAGACGTCAACCTGATCAATATTGTGGTTGATCTCGACATATTTGATATTTGTGTGTGTCGTGGATGCACATTGACATCGCCGTCTTCAGTGGGGAGTGGAGATTGAGCATCCGCATGCCCTCATTGTGTGATCTCGGCGGTGACCACAGGGATTAATTTTGGAGTTAATTTTGCTAATTTCAAAAGTATAATTAATTCAACAATCAATTGTAATTCATAGGGAATAATTGGCTGTCGCCCTCTGTTTCATACAGTAAAAAGACCCAAATTCAAATCCCTGCGGTAGTCCGTTTAAAAATGTTAAATTGAATAATATAACCAAATATTTTTCTAGACTCCTAATTCGTGATATTAACGCTACAAAATGCCTCGGCATTGTGAGTTCAATATACTTCAGTAGACGTTCCGTTTTATTTAAAAAAAATAAGAAATGTTTTCTTATATTAAAAAGAACAAGCAATGTCTCCGTTTCGTTTGTCTTGAGGCTACAGTTTATGTCAGGGGTTTTCAACATTTTCAGGATAACCATTACATTTGTTAAACCTAGTTTTTTTTTAAGATTTAACAATAAAACGTCTGAAAAACTTGTTTCATGAAATATTAATTTTTAACAAGAGAATCCGTATGCTTTAGGTGTAGTATGAAATAAAGATTCATTTTCATCAACAGCCTATGCTTAAATAGAGGAAGCTAATAATTAATTGAGACACTACAGGCCAGAGTGGGCTTTGATCGTCTCATCTCATCACAATTGCTCCTCTCTGCTTTGCACCTTGCTCTGAGAACGTCGGATCCCGTCCAACCAACAGGTCACAGTCTCCCGATGCTACGCCTCACCTCTGATTTATGAAATGTCAAGTTCACACATGGCGAAAACTAAGTCGATGGACCTTGATAAATTTGACGACTTCAGACTCTTTATAGAGCTCATAAACTTCGAGGATGTAGCGATGACGCCAAATATCAAATTAAATATCTTTCTCAAAATTTTACGCTGAAATACCTGATATTTCAGAGTGCATGCTTCTGTTCCGTTTAATTAACTTATTATTCAGGAGACGGTAACCATAATTTCATTCCTGAACTACATTTTAGTAACACTGAAAATATCTGCCTCCCGAACCTAACTGGTTCAGCAGGGCAAAAAAGCCTCCACAATAGGAAGGTTCGTTCTTCAAAGCATAAGAGGGCATGGAGGACAGGACTGGATTATCGACCCTTCTTGATAGCAGACAAATAAGTGAGAAACAACTTTTGAAATATTTAATTATGTCTAAGAACGCACAATTACTCATCAAATTCAGATTCTCATAGCGATGACATATATGCTGTTTAAAAAAGGAAAAATGAATGATCAAATTTGGTCAACAGATGGCGATGGTTTAGTGGTACTCAAAGCGAGTTCACATACTAACATAAATACAACTTTCAAAAATTTGATACATGTAGAGATTGAGAGGTAAGAATTGGTGAATGTTTTATATATCACTTGGGCCAGCCGAAGACAAGTCGTAGGCCCTGTAACTACTTCATACTTCCATATATTTTCCATTAAATTGAATAACAAATAGCTTTGTCTCTATAAGATATCTTATATTTTTTTAGAAACAACTTTCCTTGTATTCTTCGAACTGTCAGAGCAATGAAATTAATAGGACAACTGGACTGTCTTCAGTATAAGAGATATTGCCATGTCACGAGAGGCCCATATTATCGATGCACTTTGAATCGCACAAATCACTGTCATCAACTAATTACTATCCACTGCTGGACGAACGCCCCTCCAAGTGTCTCTCATATTTCTTAGTCTGCTGCCTCGTTTTTCCGCAGAGGTTGATGATTTCACAAGTCCAGCAAATTTTAGGATACTCTTGATTCACTATCTACCAATCCATTTTCCCAACTATTATTCGACCTCTGAGTAATATGGCTTTTCTTGGCGTAGTCTATTATGTATCAAATACTTTCATCTATTCTTTTATCTACACGTTCGCATTAATAATAAAAAATACTTAATATGTTCAAACTATTACTATAGAATATCAGAATCATGAAAACAACCGATTGGCGATCCCTGCCTTAAGTGAATACCTACCCTCCAGGCGAGAATTTGTCCTGAATTAAGTATCATAGAACCTTAAAGGTCAGGGTGGCAAACTCACTCTTCAGTTCATATATATATATATACATGCACATATATATCTCGATGTTTTTCTTATGAGACCGGGATCTTCCCAGAGAACGGCGCCAACATTGACACAGGCATATTTGATCAAGAAATGTTTCGCTCTTAAGGCTTCAATAATTTTTAATATAAGCGTGGACAAGGCTCGACTCTCGATCTCTAGATTACATTTCATAGAAAGTATTAACAAATTAATAGTAAAATAATATAACACTAATTCAAATATCTGAATCAAATGTAACGATATACGGTAGATTCTGGATAACTGGGCTACCGTTTAATCGAAACAGAAACTAAAATAACAAAAAATTGTAATATTTATAAAACATTACATATGGTTGCTGTCGGTGCGGTGCCTGGGATTCCAGCGTAGACATCGTTAGGATTTAATGTACATTCAATAACAGCTACTCCGTCGCACGTACGCGACGTAGTGTAGACTCTTTTTTTCACAATTTTACTTCATTCGCATGTTCATTATTTTGTTCCAAAATTTATATTGTTTGTAATACCCACGTATTATTCTGTAATTTATTTATGTTCAAAAATGTATCGTGTAAGAAAAATGACTCATTTTTAAATTTGTATGTAACTTCGCATATTCGGGCCAGCCGCTTAATTGTTCTAGGCCTAGTGAGTCTTGATTAAGAGGAATCGAAATAATAACATAAAAATTTGTAAGAATAAATGATATTTACCTTGAAACACTATTCAAGTCCAAACAGACAAAATTTCACATATACAACGTGATCAATATACATCACTGTATTGTAATGTTAGATATATGCATGTTGTTTACGCACTTTCTTATTTCTTCGACTGGCACCCCTATTTTTCTTATTGTTGGTATGATAAATTTATGTAGTGTGAATGTCGCCGTTTCGACGACCGAAGTATCGCTGTCAAACCATGGTCGGAGGACAATTGCGGTTGGTATCTCGCCAGATAAACATATATACATAGAGAAACAATTACTATCAATCCGGGTTAGTGGTGATTTTTTATTCTGCATAGGTGATCATATAATCAATATGAAACCCAAGAATAACCAGCTGTAGAAGGAATTCACTGTAACAAATGTATTGTTATAATAAAATATCATAAATGTGTATCTGTCATGCCATGTTTTACTTGGATACAAACTCAAGGAGTATTTTGCGACATATGTGTGACATTTTTTTGTTACACTTGTTTTTTACGCTTTTCTGTGAGATTAGGCTTTATTTTTTTAATTCTGCCGAATCGTCTTTTTGCACGACCATTACATTTTAGGACTGGTAAAATGCTCGTTTATTACTAAGGGTCGAAAATCTTCAACGACAAATAAACATAGTTCACAAACAGTCGGGTGTTTTGCTGAGAGACTGATACGAGGACACCAGCTTCTAAAACTGATTCAAATAAAGTGGTGGCGCTATTCACCGCCTTGAGGTTTCCGAGGCCTACCCCCAGGCAGGTGCTATTTGCGTCTTAATACTTGTTTATTATCGAATGTGACTACTTGACCGAGGATGTATTCATTGACAAATTCAATTTGATTTGTGCCGACTTTAATCAGAAGAAAAGTATTAATATTTCAATGCTTTGAAAAATAGAAATGGGAGGATCTTAAATATCCTGAAAAACATACATCATTATCCGCAAGTAATTTTAAAAGTATTTATAAATCAAAATTAAATGTATCAATTAGAAAAATATACAAATAAAATCAATTTTATCGAAAAATATTGTTGTACTGCTACCGGAATTCGAAGCTGGATCTTTTTCAACCGGGGAACGTGCATTAACCGATTATGCTACAGCACACAGTATATCGAAAACAAATTTTCGAACCTATATGTTACACTCTTCAAATGAATACATCTATCGTTCCATTATTATTAGACCGTCTGTTCTGAATAATTACAACTTCACAATAAGAATGTGTTCTCCTTAATAGTAACGCTATGGACTGGAACTGGTTATTAGGAACTTGTGGTAACTTACCTGTAACCCTGCTAATCAGTTCCGATGGAGCGTCAGACGTAATTTCTCAGTGTTAATTTATTAATCATGTCTATCATTAATCCCGTCGATTGCAAGGCGCGATCTGTGAATCGTTTATTAAACTCCAAACACGGCAAAAGAGCTGTAGAAATTTAGGTAGGATCTATTGTATCATCCTCCATACAGGCTGTATCTGACATCATCGAACTTGAATCTTCTCCCTAAATTATAGGATTTTTTGAGCGGAAAATGCATACGAACTTATCAACATCTGTTTCAGGAAACTGGTGACAGATCTCTTCAATAAGCTGTTTGTAAACTCGTCTCCCAGTCTCAAAACTCCTCGGACTATAATGGGGATTATATTGAAAAGTAGTTAAAGGATGTACTTTCATTTTTCCAGTTTGAAATTCGAGAAATTCTACGCGAATTACATAGTCTTTGAAGATGGGGCTAATAGTTAAACTTATCGTGTTCTTAGTGTCACCTAAATACTTAATGACGTTATTTGTTACGTAAATCATGCGAGAGAGGAAGGTTTAAATAGACAGAGACGACAATAAAATTGGTGATTTTCTCGCATTTACAAGTGTCAAAAAAAACTAATATCTAGAGTCCACGATTTTTTATATTATTATAATGGAATGATATAATATGTTTGTTGTCATTTGAATTAATCCATCGAAAATTAAATAATTTATTGGAGTACCTAATTTATACATATGAATATGTTTTCAAATCAGTACCTACATATATTTAAATGGTCGCTTAAATCAATGTTCTAAATTAAAAATTATTATGTCAGATGCATTTTATGATTTTGTTTAATATTATCGTTGTTTTATGATCTGTTTGTTTCATAATTACGCTTGTATTGTCTTAATTATAGAAAATAATACTAATGTAATAATTTTAAAAAAAAGTCAAATCTAGTACATCTGCTATAAATGAATAATAAAAACCCACAATTTCGTAAAAAAACGCGAAAATGTGAATGACTTAATGCATATTTTCATTGCAATTAGAATGTTTTTGAGTTACAATACATTGTATATCAATGGTCCTCGCATATACGTACCAGGCAGTTTATTTAATTAAAATATTCATAAGAGTTCAAAATAACTAACCTCACTCACTCGCAAAATGTTACACACACACACCTCAAAATAAAATTTAAATTCTTCAAAACATGATTAACATAACTGAAAAAAAAACTCATCAATAATATTTGACACTCTGGCATAGGTAGTCCGATGAAAATTACCATAAGACCATGACTTGAATCAATGTTGCTCATAAATATACCACGTCACTGGCGCAAGGTGATACGTCAAATTGCAAAAAATAGTTAGTTAAAAATAGTACTAATCATTACTTTGTTTTTAACCATTATGAGTTTATTATATTCGCCAACCGGTTTCAACAAAAACAACAGCTAAAATTCACTGTCAATTTAAATTATTTTTCTATTGCATTTTATTATTATTTTAAGCATAAAATCATAATTATCGTAAGCCGCTTGTGCTATGAAAATGTGACTAGCTTAATCGGTCGCCAGTGACATTCGATTGCAATCCAGATTGTTCGAGACTTTGGAGATGTTTAGCTTTCGTAATTGTGCAAGAAAAAAGAAAAAAAAAGAAATGCACACTTTCAAATGAATAGCCTATTACGATCGAACGGCATTTTTCCTGCTTTATTGAAACCCGTTTTGGATAGGAAAATACTATTATGAATTTTAGAGATCTTCTTCATATAACAAATACCTCTGTCTCCTTGGATGCAAGTTCTCGGTCTTGTTCACTTGTCTACCGGCAAGATAATAATTTATATGGAAGTAAAAGTGACGTAATGCAAAAATAGTGTAACTTCCACTGTCTCTACTCATGCCATAACATGTCCCTATTCACCCATGACTTACCTCTATTCACCCACAACTCACCCCTATTCACCCCGAAACTAGATTACAAGCGACACTTGACAGTAAAATCAGTGTTGAAAATTTTAAAACATCAGCCTTCAGCATAAAATTCTTATTTGTGAAATATTAAGATTTGATTGATACTAATAGTTTAATAATTTTACAAGCAAAGTTATGCGGTGTAAAATTTAGTCAGTTAACCTGCAAAATATTTTTAATTTAATAATTCAAAATTATAAGATTGTGTGAATGTGTGTGTGTGTGTCAGCGCGCCAGAACCGCCGGTTGTAGATGTATGTGGGTGTGTGTGTGTGGCGGGCTTAAAAGGATGACGCGTCCTCTTACTTAGCCGTTTGTTTCCGTGAATAGGTTTATACATTCTACCATAAACAGTATTATTATTGTAATAAAGATTATAATTGGCACATAAAGAATTTCTTATTAGACTACCAACAATCTTCAGTGAGGTATACAACTTGGTAAGTACTGATCACGAAAGTACGTATCATTTATCAGTTCAAAGCTCAAGCCAAAGTGGTATTATAAGACTAAACTTTTTTCTGACCCCAAAGTCCCTTTCACCCCAATGCACGGTATATATTTTGACTTTTATCTTAAATTGTTTTTGATTATTTTGATTGGCAGCATTGTCACCAGTGCCTCAATTGCACGATCTATCTCATTTTTCTGAATACATCTCCTGCAGAAAGAATAATAACCTGGAAAACTGGTAGTGACTGACCGGAGTGGAAGGAGGCTATCTCCGACTCGATGAGCCAACGTCGCAACAGTTCAATCAAGGACATCGATAGGTTACCACCCGGGGGTCAACGCGGAGCGTTTTAGGCGACACGCCAGCGTTCACTAATATCAGAGTCCCGCAACCGGACGTCCGCCCGACAACAACGTTCAAATCGATCACTACGTACATACTACACACGTATCTCTTTTGGGTCTCACTTGGTGTAAAAAAAAATAAATAATTGAAATGATGAATAAACACTCGAATACACTCTCAAACTCGAACGTGAAAAAAATCCAGTATTGTTTTGTGTCATTCTTGTTCAGAGTTCGACGAAAGAAAAATGATGAAAATTCACACTCAAGCGGTACACTACAACTGGAGGCTGGAGACGACACGGCGCCGGGACCACGCACTAATGTGAAAACGAAACACGGCAACGTTTCAATAGTGTAAATTTTACATACACAGGTGTCGACAAAGAATTTCTACACTAATAAATAACATCAGTAACGGATACAATATATCGCGATGTTTTCGGTAAATCGATTTAAAAATACCTCCACGATATTAGCTATGCAACCCAAATTGACAACTATCAGATGAGGTACAATTTCTAGCAGACGTCATTGTGACGTCACACCGATAAGTGTCTTAACCCACACCAAACAACAACACCGCACGGATCACACGGTACATTTGAATGTTTATGAATTTGCTGCGGTGGCTTTACAGTGGTGTTAAAAATTAACGTGGAATAATGAAATAATATTCTTAAGGAGGACACATTCTTATTGTGAAGTTGTAATTATTCAGAACGGACGGTAATTTTAAAATATTAATTAAAATATATCAATTCATATATTAATTAAACACATTCTTATTGTGTAAATAAAGTTGTATTATCAATGTGTCAAAAATTTAATAAAAAATCAATTGATAATTCTGGCGTCTGCGCTAACAGATTACTCAAATGCATTTGAGATTCCGTAAAAATAAGATAGATGGCTCTTTCAAATAATGGAACGTTTAAATGTATTAATATCAAAAATGTAACATGTAGGTTTGAAAATTTGTCGCTAAAAATATCGTCGCTGTAGCATAGTTGTATAATGCACCTTCCCCGATTTGGAAAGAGATCCAGGTTCGAATCCCGGTGGCGCAACAACAATAGTTTTCGATAAAATTGATTTTATATGTATATGTTTCTAATTAATATATTTAATTCATATTTGAAATAATATTTGTAAATATCTGGAAAAAAAACACAGTGTTCTTTACCTAAATCGTTTTTTTTTCATACATTTATTTTTCAACAACAAAAAAAATAACATAAATCAATTTAAAATGCATTTTCCATTATTTGATATGACTTGTTCCCATCTTGTTTTCAATTTATCGATTCCTTCCCTACAAAATGTGGCTGGTTTCGAATGGAAAAAGTCTCGGACAGCCATATTTGCTGCCCGGTCAGAATTGAAACATTTGCCATTTAAAAAATTCTGCTAGTAGCGGAAAATGTGGAAGTCTGTTGGAGCAATGTCCGGTGAGTATGGTGAATGAGGTAAAATGGACTATCCAAGTTTGAGAATTTTTTTTTTGAATCACCCTTTCTGTATGCGTATGTTGTTGCGTCCACTGAGATTATGGCGTACCCATAGTTTACTCAAAAGGTATTTGAGATTCTGTAAAAATAAGGTAGATGGCTCTTTCAAATAATGGAACGATTAAATGTATTAATATCAAAAAGGTAACATATAGGTTTGAAAATTGTCGCTAAAAATATTGTCGCTGTAGCATAGTTGGATAATGCACCTCCCCCGGATAGGAAAGAGATCCAGGTTCGAACCCCGGTGGCGCAACAACAATATATTTCGAAGAGACACAGCCGATGTCATCTTCCTACACAATTAGCTAACTCCAAAGTAGACTGTTCTGATTTACTCAGACGCATATGCATTCGAATGTCATCTAGGTTAACCGGAACTAATCTCACATTCAACCTTCCACATTGTAACACCAATGCCAAACAAAACTCATTTTTCCACTGAGCCTCTCTATATTTCAACTCGCATTTAAATGAATTAGTCATTTTCAATACTTCAATTACCACAATTAAATCAAAATTCATTTTATTTTTACTATACAGATTTTATTCCATATCCTGTGTTCCTTTCCCTTCATCCTCCCCTGAAAAAAAAAATTTTTATATTTTTTTATCTCTCTGTTTATATTTCTCTTATTCTTATTCCTGCAATAGAGGAGAAAGTTTTCATTCTCCTATCGTTTTCTATGCAACATAAAATTAATTTCTTATTCAAGTCCTATTAAATTTTTACATTGTGATTTTTTCCAAATAAAATAAATATTCTTAATATAAGAAATGCTGGAAATCAGAGTCTCGGAAGAAGGGGAAAGAGAAAATGGTTAAACCAGTCAACTCAGGACGCAGTAAGCAACGTCCTTTGAAATAATAAGGCACAAGAAGAAGTCCTACATTTTAAATTATTGTGAATTATGACATATTCAAAGTCAACTTCTGTTTAAAATTAACGATTGAAATATACAACTTTTGACACGTTTGTTTCATAATTACGTAGTATTTTTTTTTTTAATACAACGATATCAAATTGACTGCAGATTTTTTTACGATACCTTGCGAAACATACGGATGTGAGCACATTTAATTTGTATAATATTGTCACGAAATCTCACGAAAACAAATAAGATATTATAAAAATGTTAATTTATTCTTCAGGTAAAGAAATAACCATCTATTAAAACAAGTGATGAGTCATAGTCACGTGATGATTTCATCAGAGGACCGCTGCACCGCGGCTGCCTTTGCTTTATAATTTATGCACATTTTAATGCCCTAATGCTATTGAAATGTAATTTGTATGCAAGGAATATTTTTGAAATAATACCAAACGAAAAGGCCACGTTTAAGAGTTTAATAAATAAAATCCACGTTAATCATATCAAAAACAGTTTCGTAGTATGTATAAAATGGTTCAGGATTGTCCGACACTGTGTCACTTGGAAGGTAAGAAAATATGTGAGGCAGCATGGCTAACAATATATACGATCCCGAGTTCAAAACCTTGTGGTACAACTGTTTATGTAAACGCCTTCGATAGCTGGTTCCCAGGTTTTCGTTTAACAATAAGCACACATATGATATATAAACTGCACTAATCTCTTTAATTTTGCTGTCTTTCCGCTCCGATGAGGTTGTTCTTTTAGTTGGGTTGTCTTCTTTACATTTCGACAAACCGAAGCGCGCACTGGTGGTTTATTCGGACCGCTGGACTGATGTAATAAGAATGATGCCTGTCGGCTACCGTATTCTTAACCTTTCGAAAAAAGGGCGGCAATACTCACACGCGCGCATGTACATTATTATAAACCAGGAAATCCAGTGGTGCCAATCGAAGTAACAAGGCGCGTAAACAACAACAATTTATTATATGAGTAAACAGCTTAAATATCTTAACAGCATAATTTAACTGAATCCCGAAAAAAGTGTTAAAATACGTGTGTTGCGCGAACAGTTTTTAATAAAATTATATTAATCTTATGATTAAATGCTAGGTATGGTCAATATTGCTCTGTGGATTTGAAATATTGACTCTATTTGAAATGTGACTGGACAGAAGGTACCACGACACTTCTTCGGATAGCATGAACAGATTTTGGTCACGTTTACCAATTTCTACATATAATTGTTTAATATATAGAAATATACACAACATTCTGATATTAATTACTCAAATCTACCCAAAACCGATAAACAATATTATATATCTACCCAAAACGATACAGGTTGATCACATATTATAATTAAGAAAATAACGGAGCACGTAAGGGGTCGGTTCGGACGTACATTCGTGACTGAAGCGGAATCAGAAGGGTGTAGAAGATGATCCGTCTAGTACAGGGTAGAAAACCTTAAGCCAGGGTGATCATGGGGCCCTTACACGCCACACAACATGTGGGCCTGTGTACGCGTTATTGGCGGAGACGCCGCTTAACTTGTCACAGAAATAATACAGCCGTCATCGGGATCGGTCCACTCGTAACACTTGCTGCCCGGTGGGTTAAAACAAAACACGTGGGTCATTTTACACCCATTTCAAGTTTTTGGTTTTTCAACGGTTTTGTGGGAGATTTTTTATAGATATTTCATTTTAAATATGATTTAATGAAATGGCACATCTGCCGTAATGTTTGTGCTACAAAAATAAAGTTAAAAATTAAAAAATATTACGAATAATGTACACGCATCAACAGACGCCCTACACAGCCAAAATGCAAACATCCACTGAGCATGTGATCTTCTCGTCGGTTGGGGATCGCACTTCCTGCTGGTGTTTAACAGTGGTTATAAACAATTAAAATGTATTATTTATTTTTTATACATTAGTATTTTTTTACACGTAAACCGGATGAAAATAATTTAAACAATATATTTATAAAAGTGAAATCTAAATATATAAATATATTATGAACAGAAGCAAATGTAATTGACATAATTTTAAAAAATAAGTACAACAATAGACAACTTACACTGAAGTTAAATATAATATGGATTGTGTTCTGTGAATCCCGGTCAGTAAATTGTTTGTTATTGTCAGAATATAATTGTCAAAAATATAAATAACAATTGCCCCATGGCCGATCCGCTTCTAAACTGTGTCGGAACTGCCTTTTTTTATTTATAATTAGCAAAAACAATATTGAAATCCCGACCAGGTAGTGTCATAAAACTTACAGATAGGAGCAAAGCCCCTCAAATAGTTATATTACTGGCATTGTCTAGGGGCCGCCAGACGAAAATAAGTCAAAAAATACATGGACGCATACCTGGTATCCTTTCATTACCCGTCGTAAAAAATATGCTCAAAATCTTGATAATAAATGTTTCGGCGTAAGCGCTGAGATTCAAACCCGTAAAAGCAAATGTCTTAGGTCAGTTTTTGAGCGTTTTTTCACATTTTTATTAGTAACTCATTTGAATCTCGCCCGCCAACATTTATTTGTATATCAAATTATTTAGAAATATTTAATAAAAAATTGGCTAGAAGGAAAACAACATTAAACGAATATTTGTAGCATAATTCATATTTTTACAAACACCCAGGACAGATCTGACTCACCACCGCAGAGGATGTGTTAAAAACACTCTAAGGAGCACGATTCATGCGAGAAATTTAAGAAGACCGGCAGAAAATATACATCAACGAAGGATTTGACTGAGTAGCCAGCAAAGCCAATAATCCGGATTGATTTTGAGAGATCTGCCGTGTGTCCAGTTTAGTGGTTATCTATCTTCAATAGAGAGACACGGTTCAGAATCTAGGATTAAACGCTATCGAAGCTATTTTACACATACACGCATAGTGTGATAGCTAAAACACACAGCAATGTTTTGAACCAAAATAAGTGTATGATATCCATAATTTAAAATGCAGTACAAAATTGTTACGAAAATCTTAATTTGTTTCAGGTATGATACTTTCAGGTATGTTATCTTAAGGTGTGTATTCGGAACTCCTAGAATTACGCAAAGGCATTCCTCGCCAAAACTAAATTGAACATTCACAAAGCGCACGCTAGCTTTCCTACTCCCGTCGCATACCGTCAAGAGTTGTTGTTGTTAGCTTGGAATTTCAGGTACGGTGTCTCACGCTGCTTGCTTTCAAGAACCAGTAGTACTTTTTATAGTCACAGCAAGGAATGATGTCTTATTATATTATGCACCAATACTTTTATCATTACAATATTGTTTTTAGCCTTGATGTAAGCCTATTGAAATTTTAATTCCAATAATCTGGAAACTTTGTATATCGTCAGTCTTCTGCGAACTTCTGAGTAAATTTCTTTCGACCGGTTTAAGCGGTGAGATGAGTATCTAGCAAAGAATAACATAATCATTTGATTCTGATCCTTATTTAAATGCTGTATATCGTATATAAAAATGTGCTACACATCCGGTAATATATTGTGACGTTATAAGATGCATGTGGGGCCCACCAAAAGTCAGTTATAGAATATCGCACTGTGTGTGTGACCTGCCGCAGTCCAGCCACCAATGGGGAACCAGCACATCGGCCGACGAGATCAGAGGGGCAATAAAGATGGCGAAACTGATATTTTTTGAAGAAGATCGAGACTGAAGGTGATGACAGGTGGAAGAAAGAGGTAGAGCCGACCGCCAGATGGAATAAAAAGGGGAGATGGGATTACGAAGATGCTAAGGCGTCCTTGGCCACATTGGTGAGATGACGATATGTTCCGGAGGTGGCAAATCTGAGACGGTGGGTCCGAGATTCTGGTGGTGATTCATGCAGGATACCTGCTGCACGGATCTCCAGGGCTCCTGGTCTGCACAATGACAAAAGAAGAAAAATGTGTTTGGAGAAGAAAATGGTGTGTAAACTTGTCAATGTCATAATACGGACGTATAATTAGTGAATGTCATGAGAAATATGAGAGGGTTACTTATGTTCAAATATAGTTTGTAAAGAGAACCAATTGGTTATTATTGTATATCCCACCTCCCCTACAGACAAATGAGACTCTCATGAAGCGGCTCGTGGACTTCACCCGATAAGAACCCGTGTCGAGCCGTACAAGAGCCGATGTAGCTAGCCGGTGCCGTGAAGCTCCTGTAGGTTCTGGCGCTCGATCCATAGCATAGATAGGATGTCCCGTCAGCCCGAGCAGAACGTGACGATATAACGAGGCCATTGATTTATGTGAAGAAAATTACACAAACAAATATCAAAGAGAAAGCTATTTTTTACTATATTTAATGAAAATATATGGAAGTATGGGGTAATTACAGGGCTTATGACCTGTCTTCGGCTGGCTTAAGTGATCACTTTATACATATTTATATAACGTTTACCAATTCTCACCCTTCAATCTCCACATTTATCAAATTTTTTTTTTTTTAAAGTTGTACATATGTTAGTATGTGGACTTGCTTCCATACTTCCATATATTTCCAATTAAATGTAATACAAAATAGCTTTGTCTCTATGATATATCTGATATACGATGGTCACCGAATAAACACGGAATGGACGTAATTCCAGAGCTAAATTAACAATCTTCTCCCCCTTCACGTCAGTGGTGTTACATAGTGGACTCAATCAAATAAGACTCGGCTCGTAATGCACCTTCACGAGTCAAGTCCTGGGTCGCCCTCACAGCTGACTCAAGGGTTTCTTCGACCAGGTGGCACTCTTGCAGGTTTTTTTCGGCCCAAAGACGTGGCCAGGATATTCTCCTATTCTTGGCTGTCACTATGATCAAAGAATTTTAAGAATCTCCTGTTCACTGCTGGCTTGCTGTGATTGAATTCATTATGTTATTGAAACCATTCATGCGTCGAAATCAGGAAATAATTGGCCATTAAAATTTGATAGTCAAAAAATAAAAAATACATTTTCAATAATATTGCCCCTTTAACCTTTATACCATACTATAGTGACTTTCCAACTTACGTGAACCAATGTGGTGCCCTTGGAAATACTATCACAGATTCCCCTTGGGTGTTCTCTCCCCTCGGTGTACTGCTTGTAGTAAAACTCCGTAATATATGTGACAATTGAAGCTTATTACAACAAGTATTTTACATAACGTACAACTATAGAACTAAGGTATTAATTGACTATTAGTAGGAAGGAACGATGGAATAAGAGACCCGTTTCCCAGTAACGACCTCTTATATACTACGACCCCTACCACTCATCTCACACACACATACTCACACATACAAAAGTGACAGTCTTCACATATGCCATGCTAAAAATACCCTACGCAGCCGTGCTGTCAACTCGTGTTACTTTAAGAAATTTGAGATTTTAAGCACTTTAAATGGGTACAAAAATCTTTTACAAACTGAAATGACTTTAAAATAGTTAATTTCATAGTTAAGAAATGATAAATATAATAATTTAATACGTTCATTTTATTCTCAAACGTTATTCTTATAACGCATTCGTCAAAAGACCCATCTAGCATGATCTTCATTTATATTAATGTGTTTTTTTTTCCGTACGCAAGTGCTATTTTTAACGCAGATAGCATGCAAGGCATCAATTTTGTATAACATTGAATAAAAAAAAAAATTATTTTTATTATGATTCGCTTTACATAATTGGTTTTCCGCTAGTCATTTCTAAGCGCAAATGATTTTTTTAAAACTAGGTAAAATATAAGTTTGACATTGTGGCTAGGGAAAGGTTAATAAGCGACATTCAATCAATATGAAACGAAGCGCTGTCAAAGTGCGATACGTTGAGCGTGAACGATGCCGGGTACCGTGGCGAGTGTTCTGTTAAGAGCCTCGCTTCTTCGTCGAGCTACAGATATATGACATATATCACTCGCAGTGCTCCACCTCGGTCTTAATTTATAAGCAGAATTATACGTTGCATGTGAATGCTCTACATAGCAATTGATAGAGAAGGTCCGAAAGTTTTGAATCCCACCGCTAGATCGCTCATAGTTGCGCAAACGACCACTAGTGTGCTCGCGCCGTCAAGCAGTCATTTTGCGCCAGTTGTGAGTAAAATCACTACTATGCCGCATAAGATTCTCTGTATTCGCGAGTTCGGTAAAACTGAGTCGGCAACTGTAGTGTAACATGCCTTTCGACTCCATTTTAACATTGAACTAGGTCGTTGAACTGTCTTTGGTATGACTGGATGTCTCTGTGAAGGAAAAAGCCCGGCGTGTCGTCGTTGAGCGGTCACATGCGCAACTATGAGCGATCTAGCAGTGTGATTCAAAACTTTCGAACCTCCTCTATCAATTGCTTTGTAGAGCATTCACATGAAACGTGTAATTTAGGAAATGTAGCAGTAGTTTGAGTCCATCATTTGAATAACCTTGTACTTAAATATGGTCAGCTTTGTGGAGACGGTTCATCATTACATAATATCATTCTGATTCATTCACCCTGACGCCAGAATAAAAAAAAGGAACTAAACGAATTGATGAAAGGACTTGAACACATCAGCTTATCAGTTGAAATTGGCTCCGCTCCTATTGAAAAGTAAGACGTCACTGATCTAATCCAATCTCATTTCTGAGCAGCACCTTTCGACTTCCTCGCCGGCGCATGCTGACGACACTCCCAACGCAAAATTGGATATTTTTCTACTCCAGACACTTCCGGTAGTTTCGTCAGACACCTGCCCGCCCGCCGGCCGACCGAGGGAGAACGTGACTACACACAGGACCTTTCTCGTCTTGCAAGGCTAAGTCGGCGGACTGCATTATCGACCGGGGCCACCACCCCCGACGCCGAAAGAAAATTTGAATATGGAAGGGTAGAACTCGGTGGATTATAAAATCTACCCTAAGTACTGTTTAAGCATATTTGACTAATTTCTTGTTAGCCGGCTAAATTAGCATTACGCCCTATGAATAAATTGAAATATTTTACCGTGGATAAGAATATATTTTAAAATCTGTCACTAAAATAATGGCAATGTCAAAAACAGTGACAGAATTATCCAGCGGTAGATCGATAATGGTTGAAGACGAAAATAATGTTTTGTTTTCGGATTTTCATTGCTGTTCAGTATCATCTGTGTAGAATTTTCTGGGCTATTCTGCCGTGCGTTTAGGTGTTTTTTTATTTTTATAAAATGGACTGGTAGTCCAGGCGCAACCTACCAGATTCTATTTAAAGGAAGATCGCTTCCAACGAGAAAAAATAGGTGTCTCACCAATAGATAATGATAAATAGTGATGAGAAAAAATGCTACTTTTGACTCACTGGTGTGATTGTGATTGGTATTCGATAATATCAGTGATTGAAAACTGTGACTGCGATCACAGTTTCATTACTAATGCGCACGCGCCGCACGATATCACAATACACGAAATAAATTAAAAAAACATATTTTAGCATAAATAATTATTATTTATCTAATTTAATATCACCACAAAGATAATGAAAGTTTATTTTTCGGGTCAAATTCTCAGCATTTCGGATCAAATTCGTAAAAAGTCTAGGCAGAATCTACTAGATGGCGCTGATCACGAATTATAACGTCATTCTTTCATGAATATTTTCATCTCAAATGTACATACACCGAAACAAAAAAATGAATCGCAATATTCCCAGATATTCAATCACTGATAGTGAGTGTGACTCAAAGATATCAGTAATTGACTCACGGTTCATGATATTGAGCTCATCACTAATTATATAGTATCACTATAGCTTAATTAGGTAATAGAAAGTTCTGGATCCGGTGGTGACTGTGTTTTTTCTACGTACTATATTTCTTTTTTTTTGTTATATACCTACTTTTGATCAAACTTTCCAGAAGAATAAATAAAACAACAGAATCGTCGATGGAGTAAAACACAACCAAAAGCTGAAATGTAATGGTCAACACATTATTCGTATTAAAGACACGCACTGAATACTGAGCAGAATTTTCCCAGAGATGTTTGGTTTACTTGTAAGCTGGGAAGCTGTGGAATATTTCCGACTCGATCTACCCCCAGTCGGTGTTACCTGCGCGCTCCTGAGAAAACTAAATCTGCGACCTCATTCCTGAACGAGCCGCGAAGGGAGAGGGAGGTATTGTGATCAGCCTCACAATGAACTTCAGGCATTATAAAGTTCGTTCAATAACCTCTCGATTCTCCGGAACAACTTTAAGGGCGGATATGTATTCGTATTAATAAAACAAACTATTGATTTATACAATGTGCCCATTATTATGAAAGTGGTCTAAGTCGCGTCTCTTTCATTTTGTGATATTTAAAGGTTTGCGTTTGAATTGATTAAAAAATGTTTCAAAATGGATATAAATATTGCATGCAGCCTATAAGAAACTACAAAAGGAAATAAGAACTAGCGGAATAAACACTCGGACAGGCTGTAAGACGACTTTCTTGGTACAAATATTTATACTTATCCGTTGCTCCGGCTAGCTGGAAAAAAAGCACGGATTCTCCTACTCAATGTGGGCAGTGGGAACCAGAGACAACCTCGAAAGATGTTAAATTTCTATGACAGTAGACATATATTCGATAAAGCAACACTGGAAGGTGCAACAGAATTATTTAAATCAAAGTATCGGTTGACAAGAAGGCATGACATGAAATACCAGATAGAACAAAGAAATGTAATTTATATTAATTCAAGTGAGATTAGATCTCCATGTTCATAATCAATCGGCGACATTAACACTGGTGTGCTCCACTGGGCGGATCTCAGTTCAAATCAGCGGAGCTGATCGTACAAGGCGAGCTGCAAGTATGGATAAGAACAGCTTCATAAATACCTCGTAGCGTACACTGAGAAGCACAATTTATGTGTTTAGATAGGTGGACCTGCACATAGGAGATGATGGGACTGATGGCAGACCCTTGGAGGATGAAGCAATTCCTTCCAGCAGAAGTGCAGGCGTGGAGACGATGAGACGATGCAGGAGGCGATGGCGAATTATCAAGGCGATTGCCGTCGGGCACGTGGTGGTTGAATCACACGTAGTTTCGTCGCGAGCAGCTGTTGGAATATTGTGTGTGAAGATCTCCGAAGAATGGGAGAATACAGATATAGCGGCGTGTATACTCCTGTGAAGATCTCCGAGGAATGGGAGAATACACATATAGCGGCGAGTATACTCCTGTGAAGATCTCCGAGGAATGGGAGAATACAGATATAGCGGCGTGTATACTCCTGTGAAGATCTCCGAGGAATGGGAGAATACAGATATAGCGGCGTGTATACTCCTGTGAAGATCTCCGAGAAATGGGAGAATACAGATATAGCGGCGTGTATACTCCTGTGAAGATCTCCGAGAAATGGGAGAATACAGATATAGCGGCGTGTATACTCCGTGAGATCTCGAGGATGGGAATACGATATAGCGGCGTGATACTCGTGAGATCCGGAATGGAGAATACAGATATAGCGGCGTGTATACTCCTGTGAAGATTTCCGAGGAATGGGAGAATACAGATATAGCGGCGTGTATACTCCTGTGAAGATCTCCGAGAAATGGGAGAATACAGATATAGCGGCGTGTATACTCCTGTGAGGATCTCCGAGGAATGGGAGAATACAGATATAGCGGCGTGTATACTCCTGTGAAGATCTCCGAGGAATGGGAGAATACAGATATAGCGGCGTGTATACTCCTGTGAGGATCTCCGAGGAATGGGAGAATACAGATATAGCGGCGTGTATACTCCAGTGAAGATCTCCGAGAAATGGGAGAATACAGATATAGCGGCGTGTATACTCCTGTGAAGATTTCCGAGGAATGGGAGAATACACCGATAGCGGCGTGTATACTCCTGTGAAGATCTCCGAGAAATGGGAGAATACAGATATAGCGGCGTGTATACTCCTGTGAAGATCTCCGAGAAATGGGAGAATACAGATATAGCGGCGTGTATACTCCGATGATGCTCTGCGGCGGAGATTAGGTGCGATGATTCTACGATAGCGCACAAGATGGCGTGCGCTTGGACCGTTGGACACAGATGTTAGGACAATATACAGATACGGTCAATATTACATAAAGAATTTACGTCCGAAATAAAGGTCTCACTAGAGATTGGAAATTTTACTTGTAGCGGGACGGAGCTCGTGCCGAGTTCAACGGTGGTCGGGGCGAATCTAGCTATGCAAAACGGAGGAAGCGGAAATTCCCATGGTTTGCAAGGGAACGAGGGACTAGACGTTCGCGCGCCATTTAATTATTTACGACGGTAGGTACTCAGATTTTAAAATAGACTCACGACAAGGCCAACTTACGAGCATTATTTTTCCTATCGATGCCTTGGATGCGTAACACGGTCAACTGTTTAGTATAAAAAAATGACAACCTGGCGGTGTATGAGCAGGACCGATATAGAAGCTTTTACTTATAAACAGTCCTGGGTAAGTGGTGGGATCCCTCACCAGGCAACATCCGGTAACCGGATATTGCGTGACAAAAAGAGATGTTATATATATTATTGTGAAGTTGTAATTAATCAGAACATAGGTCTGTGATGTTTTAAATACTAATTTAATGTATTAAATAAAAATATATACATATAAAATCAATTTTAACGAAAAATATTGTTTGTGCGCTACCGGGATACGAACCTGGATCTCTATTTCCAATCCGGGGAAGTACACTACCAATTGTGTTATAGCGCCAGTATTTTTCATGACAAATTTTCAAACCTATATGTTACACTTTTTCAAATTAATACATCTGTCGTTCCATTATTTTTGAAAGCCATCTAAATTATTTTTACGGAATCACAAATACCTTTGAGTAAACTGATTGCAGACGCCAGAATTATCAATTCATTTTTATTACATTTTGGACACATTGATACGACTTATATTATTAAGGAGAACACATTCTTATTGTGAAGTTGTAATTGTTCAAATTTTTCGACAAAATTGATTTTATATATTTATAATTAATATATTAAATTAGTATTTAAAACATATATTATTTACTAAAACAATGATCATTCATGGTTTTCATAATGGAACACACTATAAAGAATTCTTATTATTTTTCAATGGCCCTCCGGTCTATATGTCGAGCCTTCTGAATCTTTCGCCTTCCCTTGCTCAAGTTTTCGGCGACTGTCTTCCAGTTCAGAATCTGCAACAGCCCCAGCTCCCAGCGATGTCGGGTTCTTCCCACTCTTCTCCTACCACCTGGGTTTCCATTAAGGATTATTTTCGAGATCCGCGCTTCCTGAATCCGCCCATCTGATGTGTCAATTTAGAATATTGATAAATGTTACACACATTGTAATTAAACTATTAAAATGCAGCTTTTTAAATCCAAAATAATATATAAAAACATCTTAGCAGTTTATTTAGAGAATGTATATTTATATCTTTTGAACTGTCTTAAAATACAATTTAAGATAATTCAATCAAATAAATCTTGTGTCGGTAGCTAAAAATCTACGAATTTTAAGATTTTACAATCTTAGCGACTCTTTTCTAAAATTGCTTTAATAATAATACCGAGTAAAAATAAATATACCTACTCGGATTAGTATTTTGCTGAAAGATCTTTATATAATCATTAAACAGAAAATATATTTCAATGTTATGGTTTTTCTTTTTATAATACTCACTAAAAATGTATCAGCATAATAAATTGATACAAATCGCCATGACCACGAACATCATACAAGAGGAAGAGATAGACATTCAGGAAGAAGGCTAAATCTCTAAATGTACAGTGCGATAAAGATTTTCAATGAAATGCCAAATGATATAAAAAAAGAGAAGAAAGTAGTATTAGTTTTAAGTACGCCAACAATCAAATCTATAGGTGGCCACAAAAATACACTTACGTACATTGTGACGTTACAAAGTGACGAACAACTACAGAATAGCTACATATACAATAATAACCGTGACTGAAATGTAGTATCTATATTTTGTTTATATTTATATATATATGAAGCCCGATTACGCTGGTATAAACGCATTATTATTATACTATCTATAAAATAAATAAAGATTTTTTAAAAGTTAAAGTCCCCTTTCATTCTGGAAACCTCCTTTCTTACGTACACACCACACTTCATATTTCATATATCACAATTACACATTCCTCCGATGATGACCAGCAGACGAAGTAAGAGGTGAGCAGGTGATCTGAATCTCAAATCGAACTCACGTTTATTTCATGCTCTACCCTGTCTAGCCGGTGAGGAGCGTCCAGCATCGCTTAATAGGTGGCCGTATCCTACAACAAACACATATCTTTTATGACTAAGTATGTTAAGGGGGGTCACTACCGAGGACCATTTACGTTGAAAAGTAAGACCCATTTTCTCAGCAACCGCTGATTTGATTTCAATGAAATTTTGCACACTTCTGATTTAGTATTAAAAAAGTTAATGTAACCAAGGGTTTAAATTTTTTTTTAAATAAAATCTGTAGCAGCTTTCAAATTTTGATACTTTTTCCTCTGTTTGAAAAGAGGCGGTAATTTAACAACTAATTCGTTTGACATTTCCTCAGTCAGGAATGTAGTCAGTGATGCCACGGACATTTAAAAAAAAAAACCTCAATATCTTTTATGGTTTCCAAAATAATGGGATTAATGTACAAAAAAATAAAAATTTTACCGTTTTCTATTATTACTTTTGTTGTTATTTTAGATATGGTAGCATTGTTGTTTTATTGTGTCGGTGGTTTGTTTTTGTCGATGAGAAAGAATGACTAAGCCAAAGACAAGTTTCAAAAGCATAAAAAAGGAACTAAGCCTCAGCGGACTGTCTGTCTCACAGCTACAATGATGGCTCATAACTTGGCCACTCTGTACTAAAATTTCAAGCAATTATACTTATCGTAGAAATGTGCGGATTGAATTTTCTTGTACAAAAAAAAGTCTAGAATAATAAAATGAAATAATGACCCCCTTAAAAAGTACTAGTATGATAGAATACATATTTATTTGAATATTCAAGTAAAGACTCGTTCTGATTTTTTTTTTAAATAGCTCTCCAATAGGCCAGAGCGCTCCCGAAATAAAACAACACAAAATGTCTAAAACGCCGCGGCAGTGAATAAACAAATTGAAGTTTGCCCTTTGATACGCGTCGGGATGAATAATTCATAGCGGAATATCGCGTGACAGCGGCACCTGTCGCTCCTCGTGACATGACACTTATCATCTCCCGCGGTGACGTCAATGGTGCCTGTGGGGATGGTTTTTGTGAGGCGGTGATCGCGAACCCGCGACACACGCGCCACGCGATGGTACGTGAATAATTTCAAACAACTGTTCGAAGGTTTTCATCACAGACGCCAAATATATATATAGACTTGAATTGACACAATTTTCTTGTACTAATATTTTCATTTTGGTGTCACCCACGTGATCACTTTAGTACCACTATACGTGGTATACGCAATCAAATAGCTCCGCGACTTTTTTTTCAAATATGACTAGATTAGAACGAAAATTTAAACACTGATAATATAATACGCATTAATGTAATTTTCGAAGAGTAATCATTTTTACTGTTGCTTTAATGTGTCATAAACTATCAGATTTATGTTTCCACCAAGAATGTGTGTAGAATGCCCCGCGACTAATGTTCCAAACCCCTCTCCTATATGTACACTTTATTTCATGTCTATTCATTTACTGGTCTGTGCTGGCATTACTACATAGAGTATTAAAATGTAATACATAATAACAAATATTACATTTCTACAAGACGCTCGGCCGAAAAGGTTCACCACCCTTTACTTGTTTAACATACCCTGTTCAATAGAAATAAACAGGTTCTATTTACGTGAATTCATTAAATAATTATTATTCAGTCAACACTACCCCTAAATACCTCCCAATGGCGATGTCAAATTTTCCTCATAGCCTTATTTAAAATCCCACACGAGAGGGTGGGAACCACGGGAGGGTGAGAAAGGAACTGTTCTACATACGTTTTGTGCACATATGTATACCCATACGAAACCGTTTTATTAGTCAATTTTATATGTTGATATTATTCATACGATTTGTCATTTGATAGTTAATTATATAATATTACTAGCTGAAGTACCCAGCGTTGCCCGGGCTTAACGCAGAGTGGAAAGGCTTTATTTAGAGGGATGGGGGTAGGTTTTTTTATCGAAATCAGATGTAGACAGTAATTATCTTCTTATTTTGAACGTAAAGTGTGCAAAATTTCACGAAGTACCAAAATTCTGCTTTAAGGGGTGAAAATTGAGAAAGTTGGTGGTTTTTCGAAATCTCATCTAGACAGTAATTTTCCTCTTATTTTGATGGTCAAGTGTGCAAAATTTCATCAAAAAGCACTAAATTTCTACATTAAAGGGTGGAAAAGGGAGATGGGAGTAGTTTTTCGAAATCTCATGTAGACAGTGACCTTCCTCTTGTTTTGAAGGTCATGTGTGCAAAGTTTCATCAAGTTCGGAATAAAACTGTAGATTTGTATAAAAAACAAACAAACCAACAGACACTCTTCTTTAATTGCAAAATTAGGCGTCTAACGAAAATATGGAGAATTTGGTCCAAAAAAACAAAATCTATCTTGCGAAATCTCTAATATTCTCCGAAGCACTATATAGGCCAAATAAAGGAGTTAATAGGGTATTTTTTAAACGCTGCGAATCAACATGACTTAAGATATGGACTCTCAACAAAAGAAAGGTATCAAAAAATCTGAGTAACACAAAGGGTCATAGAAAGATATAGTTGGGAAAAGCAATGTATGTAGTGTAGAGAAGGAAGGATATGTGGAAAGAGAAGAGGCTACAACACACACGAACGGACAATCGTCGGACAAATGCAGTCATCCAGAGGCCGACAAGCCGCTATAGAGCGGTTATAGAACCAGCTGGACTGACGAAATCAAAATCGAACTGCAGAAATACATTGCGAGAACCTTGGGGATACCTTCATTCGGCATTAGGTAAAATATGGCTGACGATGCTGATATATTACAGTAACGTCCATAAGCCTGAGATCCTTTGTGTTAAAACTTTGGTGGGGTATATTTATATATATTTTTTTAGCAGATAATAAAGAATTTATGAAAGTTTATAACGGTTACATACCCAGTGCAAGAGTGCGTTAAAATTATTGAATTTTATTATATTTCGCGACGATCTATTTTCGGTTACCGTCTAATTTCAAAAAATGCAGAGTTTGCTTGGCCTCCCCGTTTCCCAGATTTTACGGCGCCTGATTTCTTTTCGTGGGGCTATGAATGACATGAACACAGTAGCTACAGTTTAGGAGCTTAAACAAAATATTCGTGCAGAAATTAAAAATTTGGAGACAAAAACGTTGCGTAATGTAATGCGAAATACTTTAAAAAGAGCAATTATTTGTCAACGAGAAAATTTTACACACATAGATTTTAAAAAAGTTAACAAAGTACACTTTCATGTAATAATATTTATTTTTAATAAATATTAAAATAACAAAAGTTATATGCATTTTACATCAATCAGTCTAAGTTGGCCCACTCTGTATATTATGATTGAATAATAAAACCATTTTTGACGATGTCTCTCAGAAGCTGCTCTTTTATAGATTCTCTGCTATCTGTTCTTTAATAAAAATGTCAATGTTTTTAATTTCTACGTTTTGAACCTCCGCAATTGATTGCATTGATAAAACATACATTTAAATATTAGAAGCGTCAAAATTTAGAATAAATTTATTTCAATAATTATTTATAAAAATATTCTCATTCAAAGGAAATTGACACATCATTGCAAATTTAAATGTAATGTATTTAGTAAGTTTTAAAAATTGCCTAAAACGAGAGCGGACACACAGTTGGGACTGTTATTTTAGACCAATTTTTTATATCAATACGCATTAAACATTTATTTATAGCTATGAAGAATATATATCGTACAAATGTGGACAAATCTGGCAATTCATATCCGGTCATTAAGCACACACAGCCAAGTGACTGATTCCCCAGCTCCGTTTTGATCACATTTTGATTTTTAAAATACGAACGCTGAACGTAATGAATCGTAAAAATCGAGCGTTCTGGCAACCAATCACGTCGAGCCGCGTATTCATTTATTTATTTACTAACATACGAGTATACCTCACATTACGGGGCTTCACTAATACGGCGCTTTGGACATTTTAATTCATATGTAGTATTTTTTTCGGAGTTGCATCGCTCTTACGGCGCAACGTTGACGCTGCGGCGCAAATCACATGACTGGATTGGTGCCCGCCAACTATATTTTGTCGCTTTATAAACATAATTGGTACATGTACAAACTAAAACACCATCTCAGGAGCTGGTTATTGGGTGTTGGCAGAAAGGAAGCTGAGCAAAGATTCATGGAAATGATCACATGAAGAGAACATCATTTCTTTATATTCATTTTTCTGTTTTACATAGTGTTGCAATCATGGGATAGCGAAAGTATTTTACTTATTTATTATGTTATTAGAATTCTTTTAAAACCCTGTTGACTTCATTAATAATATTTTTGGTTTAGATAAAAAAAATTATAATAATGGTTTTCATATTTGTACGATATACAACGGATGAACCTGTCTCCTTTAGTACAGATTTCGGACAGTAAACATCTCTTGCATTATGAAGCTTGTTCGCCTTTTTTGAATATTTATAAGAATGTTTATAATGTATAGTATGTATGTATATTAAGAACATGAACAGAATAAATAAATATATATACATTTTTCTTGAACTTAATATAGCTAATATTAAATACTACAAAGAAAATTACGCCTTACGTCTCACCACGTACGCGATGCGCGCATCCGAGTCCACGCGTATCTACAATAATATTTCAATAAATATTTTTTAATAAAACCAGACAATGAATCTGTCACAATAATTTTTAATGCGGAACACGGTTGATCGACACTGTCGCGAGTCTATTTTTAATTACGGTACTTTCCAGTACCAGTTACCAGTAATGTAGCCGCTCGGATTGCACCGAGAGCGTGTCCCGAAATACTCTCCAAAAACGGTCCGACTCGAATACCGAAAGAGTCGTGCGATCGGAAGTAATCCGTCGTTATCATCCATATGTTTTGAGTAATCTATCATCTAAAAACTCTGTGACCTTGTTCGTGTCATATGTTTAGATACTATCTACAACGTTATAAATCGACTTATCGAGATTAACATCTCGCGGTCAGAACATTCTGAAGCCTACCGCGCGCAGCTTCCTTGCATTGAAATACTCATTATGTGCTGAGTGCTAGTGTCATTGGACTGTGTACCGATATCCGTATTTAACATACAATTAACATTATTACATCATCCCTCTAACCGGACGCCTCAGCGCCACGGTGAAATTACGGTGAGGCGCTGCATTCTCTATTCTCTTGCAAATGGAATTATGTTCGTTCTATCCGCTGAAGACCCGTCAACTTCTCGATGTATTCCTGATCTCCTGGTAGCCAGCCGTCTCCGGGCTTCCTTCCGCTGCTGCGATCCGCTGACCTCTTGTGCAGGTCGCCTCCGCAGCGACTACATGTTTTATTTATATAGAATCAGCAGCAAGGTATTTATACTTCTAGAATATGATTTCATTATTCTATCTTGAATGTATCGAGAATTTTTCTTAACAATGTAAATCCATTATCTATGTTTGTTATTGTAATACTGTAAGAATCATTCACTCCCATATTTGTTTAAGACTTATTTCATATTTGATGCCCATTTTTGTGAATAAACTTTTTTGAATATAATTTTACCTCTATTAATTGAAAATGCCCTCACTTGAAATGACAATATCCACTGACCCACATGTAGATAAGATAATCTCGCATTATCTCCACAGAGCTAGTCTATAAATAAAACAACTTTCTTGGTACCTAAATGCATATTTTTTAACTTCACCAAATTCGGTAGGAACTCTTCAATTCCGTCCACGGCGTTACACTCGACCGTTAAAAGAAACACACGTGTTGACAGGTCCGCGTCGAAATGCAATCTGGTCCCGCGTCGGCGAAATCCCTAAGCAATCAGTTGGCCAGAGTGGGAAAGGTGTATTAAGGTTTATTGGAAAGACGGAATGAACGTGGAGTACTCGAGTAGCGTCAACAAGGACCCAGGGCAAAACATAGGCATCATCTCGTTTTCCTCTGGCTGCACTACCCCCACCAACCGACGGACATTAGTTTGTTTTATATTGAATCCCGGCCATTCTAAATTATGTATTACTCTTCAAAACCCTACGTAAAACGTAGACATTTTAAATTAAGACAGACCCGTCATAAATTATAAAAAAATTTAATGTCTCATACACCGATTGGAATGTGCGAGAATACAGTCGTCAGAGAGGCTGGATACAATCCGCAGAGCCCGCGCCCGGGCAGTATTAATCTTTGCATCCATTTTGGCATTGCGCACGTGGCTCGGTCAGGGGTTGGGGGAGGGGGCGTAAAGAACAACGTCAAGGATTCTCTCTATTACGTCATCCCGTCTCATGACGTCACAGAAACAGGGTTACGTCAACGTCTGCGAGTGATTCGAATTAATGCTAAATATAATAATTTTTATTTTTACACCGCATTATGAGAATTTTATTTATAAAGCGCGATAAAATAACATTTATATTTCGTAACAGTTCAAGTTACATTTTCAGTTTATTCATATTGGTGTAATTAAAATATAAAAATACAATGAGAAATTCTTATAAACAGACGTTAAAAATACATTTTTATATAATCAATTGATAAATGTGATAATGTTTTAAAAATACTCGGCTCTGATATAAAAAATTAATAAATTTATATTATATTTATTTTCTATTGAATTTGTTTACGTATCGCCCAGCCGTACGAAAAAAATATACTATGCAATTAGGTAACACAATAATATTAATAAATACAGTTACTTAATTAAAAATTCAATATCTCGTAATAATCTAATTATTAGATTACATTTCCCCCCCCCCCCTCCCCTAAACTTTACTATACGTCAACCGATTTCGCTTAGCTCAAGCTTCGTCAGGACGTATTTAAAACTAACAATAAATACAAAAAGAGTGCATATTTATTTCTAAGGGCAGATTACTAACATGTCGTTGTCCTATATTAATGTACAATCTAAATAATAATTCAATTAAGGGGAGATTTTCAATACTTATTCAGCTTTTCGCATTTATTACCAATATGTGGGTTTTTAATATTCATTTACATCAAAAGTTTTCTCGATTAGACGATACAGGTATTATAATAAAAATAGCGACCATCAAATTCATTTTCAGCATGCCAAAAGAGTGCCTTATTATTATAGAAAATTATTGTATATACGAAATATAGTTTTATATGATCGTGAAGCCAAAATTGCGAATATAAAATATTAATAGAAATTTAACACGTTCAATTTTCAAGATGCGTTATTTTATATCTAAATGGTTTTATAACGTTCCGTACTCATATAAACAAAATTAATATTCATGTTATATCTACCCCCATACACTTAAAGGGGATCGGCTACTAAATCAAACTAAGTTTTTGATCAAATATATAATTCTTACTATGTAATATTTATTGTAATGTGTATTATTTTTATATTTTTTTAATTCGTTACGCTGGTTAGTAATCAACATGCGAACAAACCTAATTTTCACGAATATTTTAAACACAATATGAAATAATATTGTGCTTACTTTTGAAATTAGAAAAATTAACTTTGTGGTTAAAATTCATATTTTTATTTATTATCTTATGGTTTCGAAAAATATCATTTTCCTCTTCAATAGTGAATTTTCAGAATTTTCTAATCATTTGATTGAAAATGGTCATGGTTTTGATAAAAAATTGGAATTGTCCATTTTGCATATAAACGGTGTTGGTCACAAATGAAATAATTTGGAATCGTTGCAGGTAAATAAAGCAAAAATTGTTCGAGTAAATTTATATTAATTAACAATTTGAGTTAGGTACTGAATTTTTTTTTTTTAAATAATTGTTGTTTTTTTAAAAATAGATTCTGGTAAAGAAACAATAATACACGTTTTTAGTTAGTATTGACACACTGAAGAGGAAAATGGTATTTTTAGAAACCGGTAGATGTATTTAAACTCAATTAAGTGGTTAATAAAACAAAGTTAAAAAATAAATAATATTGCGGCTAATGAAATAAGATATAAATAAACAACGTTCTCTTGTTCGTGTAAAATATTTAAAGCGTTTATTTTTAAGTTTTTCACAGTAAAAATTCTGAATATAGATTTAACGCAGTTGTCTTTTAAAATTAAGAATCAAACAGAACTCTGAATGGCAACACAGAATATTTAAGTCAATCACTTAATCTTATCTATCACAATAACGTTGAATACAAAACAATATTAATTAATTTTATATTCCATCCATTAAAATGTAAACATTACACATTAGCTACTCGTAGGTACTTCAATAATAAAATTAATATTCTATTGATTAATTCGAATGGCATTACACATTAGTACAATGTCTTAGACATAAGACAAATCTTTGTGTTGAGACTCGTTCAATATTTCCATGCCGACAACAACTCACCCCGAGCGATGAATCATGGACACAACACAAGACAAACAACGGACATCTACACGCCAGTTCCGAGAGCAACGACGACATTTTATCAAAGATTCTACGTGTTCTTAGCTATGAAAGTGTACAACACACTCAGCACCAACTGGAAATCGTTCACTTCCAATAAGATTACACAAATATGGACCCAATATATGATCCAATCGGGTAGAGATGAATCAGAAGCATGGCTATCCAACATTCTAACATCGTTTATACAATACCTACACTAATAATTCACTAGTCCTACAACACTCTCACTGCATATTTTTTATTTTTTTATACATATTTTTTTATTTCTCTATTTATTCCTGTCAATGATTTAAATAACTTTAACACAGACTTCAGTCTAGCAAAGGAACCAGGACAACACTGTATATATCAGAGGTGAAGTTTACTCCATCCCACACAATAAACTAATTGTGTCTTATGTTTATTATGTTATAATATATTAATATATTAGAACAAAAATATGTATGTCATCTAATAAATAAATAAATATATGATACAAGACAGATACAACAATGTATATATAGTAAAACCAGATAAAATGCGTATTATTAATATATTTTCCTATCAAAACTTTTCTCTCTGGCAAACACTGACGTAACATGTAACGTGGATACTTAAATATTTAGGTAAATGGAAATAATACAAATGAAATGTATTAATTAGAAAGATATACAAAAAATTATTTTCGATAAATTGAATTTTTCTGTACATCTTTCTAATTAATACATTTAATTTGTATTAAAATACCACAGAACCACGAGCCAGTAAATGAATAGACATGAAATAAAGTGCATATATGGGGCATTCATTACACATTCTTGGTCGAAATATAAATTCACACATTTATGCAACAGAAACGAAAATTAAATCTTTGTGTAAACAGAATGTATTTTTTTACATTAATGCATATTATATTGTCAGCGTTTAAATTTTCATTCCAATGAAGTCATATATTTAAAAAAAAAAGTCGCTGAGGTATTTGATTGCGTAAGTGGTACCAAAATTATGAGAAATACAAAATGGATGACACCGAATTTGCGTTAGATCATGTATATACAGGTTGTCCCAAAAAATTGAGAACATTTCGTAAAATGTGATATAATTACATCAAAATTAGTTTAACTATATCAACAATACCTTAAATAGTTTACTAATTTACTTAATTGCCTATATTAAGTTTTTACTCCATCTTTGATTATATTAAGTTTCCCATTGTTTATATTTGGTTTTTTCAAATTGTTGCCCAGAATGACAAAAAGCACCTGCAGAAGACCGTATTCTGATCAAAAATTTGCCAATTGAAAAACGTCGGGGTGCTAGGAAAATGATCAAAGAGTGTCAAAGCCTGGAGTATAGCTAGAGTACAGCATAACTGGACATTACAGAAGGACGGAGCTCCATCTCACAAAGCCAGAAATACAATCAACTTACTTCGTCGTGAGAATGTTAATTTCATCGAGTCAGGCATGTGGCCACCGAACAGGCCAGATTTAAACCCAGTAGATTATGCAATATGGGGTGTTTTGATGATTTATGATTAGCTAAATATTGTGTAAAAAAAACTTTAAAAATTATAATTAATTATTTTATATTTTGAAATAACTCATATGTTACGAGATGTTCTCACTTTTTTGGGCCATCCTGTATATTTACTAGTCAGTGTTCTGTAAAACTATGTTCTGTAAAAACTGTAACATTACAATATTAATGTGTCCTCATTACTATGTTATAAATGGTAAATTGTTAGTCTCGTCTTGAGAGTATGAAATACGTATAGGAAAAACTCAAAAAATCCAGAACGTTAAAAATTATAAAAATATAGAATAATCCAAATGACGAAACTAGATTTTTCACGTTGGTGAAAAATTAACCATATAAAAAAAAAAGAATCGCTAATTACTTATACCTCAACCCTATCTTTTGCTTCGACACGATTGCTCGGTATACCTACAGTGTTATTTATTTACCTGTACGATTAATACGGAAACAGCGTTCACCGGATCGTGTCGGGAGAATTCATATTGTTTCCTCCCTAGAGGAACGGGTTTGAATCTAATATTGCAAAGGGATTGCGGGGATTTTCTCCTAATCCGCAGGAAATCCCGTGAATTATAGCAGACTGCTTACGCAGAGAATAACTCCTACTTATTTTGCATTATGTAACATACAACGTGTGTTGTTCAGTTATAGAAATAAATACACTTTTTTGCAAATACAGTTTGTCGTGTTTGACCTTTACCATACCGTGCTAAATAAAATATACCCTACGCAGCCACGCTGTCAACTCGTGTCACTGCGAGAAATTTGAGTTTTGTAAGCACTTTAAATGGGGGGGAAAAAATGGTCTTTACAAGCATTAAAAATAATCAATTTACATAATAGTGACCATAAATATAATAAGAAATGATAAATATAATATTAGTAGAACACATTCTTATTGTGAAGTTGTAATTATTCAGAACAGACGGTCTGTGATATTTTAAATATGAAATAAATATATTAATTAGAAAGATATACATATAAAACCAATTTAATCGAAAAATATTGTTATTGCGCCACCGGGATTCGAACCTGGATCTCTTTCCTAACCGGGAAAGGTGCATTATCCAACTATGCTATAGCGACAATATTTTTAGTGACAATTTGCGAACCTATATGTTACCTTTTTGATATTAATACATTTAATCGTTCCATTATTTGAAAGAGCCATCTACCATATTTTTACAGAATCTCAAATACCTTTGAGTAAACTGATAGCAGACGCCAGAATTATCAATTCATTTTTATTAAATTTTGGACACATTGATACAACTTTAATTTCGCTAAAAATATTGTCGCTGTAGCATAGTTGGATAATGCACCTTCCCCGGTTAGGAAAGAGATCCAGTTTCGAATCCCAGTGGCGCAACAACAATATTTTTCGATAAAATTGATTTTATATGTATATCTTTCTAATTAATATATTTAATTCATATATAAATATAATAATTTAATACGTTCATTTTGTTCTCAAACGTTATTATTGTAACGCATTCGTCAAAAGACCCATCCAACACAATCTTCATCTTTATTTAAATTGATGTGTGATCTTCTTCGCGCGGTACAAGTGGTATTTAGTTGGTAGATAGTATGCAACGCATCGATTTTAAACAGTATTGAATTCAAAAAATACCCCCACCACTCATCTCACACACACATACTCACACATACAAAAGTGACAGTCTTCACATATGCCATGCTAAAAATACCCTACGCAGCCGTGCTGTCAACTCGTGTTATTGTAAGAAATTTGAGATTTTAAGCACTTTAAATGGGTACAAACTGAAATGACTTTAAAATATTTAATAAGATAGTTAAGAAATGATAAATATAATAATTTAATACGTTCACTTTATTCTCAAATGTTATTCTTATAACGCATTCGTCAAAAGACCCATCTAGCATGATCTTCATTTATATTAATGTGTTTTTTTTTCCGTACGCAAGTGCTATTTTTAACGCAGATAGCATGCAAGGCATCAATTTTGTATAACATAGAATAAAAAAATTATTATTTTTATTATGATTCGCTTTGCATAATTGGTTTTCCGCTAGTCATTTCTAAGCGCAAATGATATTTTTAGAACTAGGTCAAATGTATGTTTTACATTGTGCATATTTATAGAAATACCACTTAATTGGCTCGGTAGACCTATGTTACTTCGTGTTAATACCTAATGGTATCAAACATGGTGCACCATGTACATACAATCTTTCCTATATGACAAATTTAATTAAATAAAAAAATAACACATGACCGCGACAATATTCCCATGTTATACTGTACATAAAAACACGTGTACTTAGGTATGGTATAACGGCCAATTTATGTCACGTCCGCCACATAAGTAAATAGCCCTGTGGTGACATGGCCGTGTAAGGACTCACCTGACAGCCAAATAGGGCCGAAATAAACTGACAAATAAGCAGATGCCAATACATCGTGACGGACGAGTCCTGAGAGCTAGCCGAGCACTTCTTCGCAGATTGTACTCCACTCCTGTCTTCAACTTCAAACGCTCAATTAACTTTTCATTGTAAATCATCCCGCAATAAACGTCAACTTTTGTAAGTTCTGTTTTAATTTAAATACCATGCTCTAGACACAACATAAATAAACACACACGCACATGCATATACACGGCGACATGCACCAACACGCGTGATATCTGAAGATAGTTAAAGAGTTCAGTCTCACCAGTGCCGGCCCTAGGCTCCGTGGCGCTATCGAGCCAAATTTTTCTGGGCGCCCCCATCCCCGATTTAAAAAAACCGGTGGATCTGTTAAACCATTCACTACTCCATAGCTACAACATACTCCTGCGACCAGACCCGCTTTCTCGTGATTCAATCTAGCACTGATGATTAAATAGAGAGTGTTGTATTGTTTAATTGAATCTTCATTGATTTCTTAGTTGAGTTTTTCGGTCAGTCTTTTTTAACGGTACCCCATGAGCTATCATTATTGTGATACTGGAGAATTAGCCGCCATTCTCCAGGGCAACATGGGGAAGCTCACCACGAACAAAACCATCTGGTACGATAACTCATATCGATCACACAATTACAATTCTCACGATTCAATCACAGTTCACAACCACAATCCACACACACGTTAACTATGAATCTGCCTATATATCTAAGGACATGGTAAATATTTTAGGAAAAGTTACACTAAGATGTTTTTACATGTTAGATGCAATTAAAATAAGCAAAATATTTAAACAAATTATAGATATCTCATAGAGACGGACCTATTTTTATTATGTTTAATGGAAAGATATGTCTTCGGCCGGCATAAGTGACCCCTTTATACAAACATAACGTTCACCATTCTCACCAATTAATCAATCTCCATAACTATCAAATTTTTTGAATTTGTATGTATGTTACTTTGGGGGTTAGGACGGTGGTTAAATGAAATACATGTGATTGGCGCGTGTTGAGGTTTACTATGACAAATGATAAAAACAATGAAGACAGATAGAAATGAATACAGTGAATGAAGATGTAGAAAATGATGAAATGAAATGAATTGGCGGTCTTGCTCGGCAAGCGCGAGCCGGCAAGACCGCCGTTGTGAAACGCTGAAACTGGAGAGACTGCTTGGCTGTGAATGAGCCAGACTTGTGGCAGCAGCCGGCAGCGCTGTCGCCAGCGTCGATGCCGACTGAGATGGCGGTAGATTTGAATTATGATCGCTACATTACTATGTGGAAATACTTCGAGTACAACTACACTATCGCCATCTATGGAATATATTTGATATTCATTTTCGTGAAACAGCATAGATTTAAACTATGTCTCCATGGCCGTTCAACTTGTATATGGATAAATGTGTGAAAGAACTGAAATTTATGAATGTAGGAGCAAAAATGGGCGATTTGATTGTATGCTATTTATTGGACGCCAATGATGCAGTACTTAATAGCGAATAATGAACAAGAACTACAGAGTCTAGTGAGTAGAATGAATACGATGTATGCAAGGAAAGCGACCTCACGATGAATGTTAACAAGTCGAATGTGATGGTACTCGAGAAGCAGGAAAGCGAGACACCGTGCTAAATACCTGTAGGTAATGAATGTTTGGAACAAGTAGATGAGTTTGTGTATTTGAGAAGTATGTTTGATAGAAACAGAAAGGCTGAGAATGATATCGAAAGGAGGGCGACTGCAGGAAATAAAGTGAACGGCGCTTTGAATGTAAATATATCTAACAGAAATTTATCAACCGAGGAAAGACTAGCGGTGCACGATGACGTCCTGTTACCGACACTGATCTATGGAAGTGAGACCTGGAGCTGCCGGAAGAGGAGCGAAAGTATACTGAATGCAGTGGAAATGAGATCACTTAGACATATATGTGGCAAATCTATTTATGACAGAGTAAAGAATGAAGAAATAAGGAAAGAATGTAAAGCTGATGTTATCGTAGTAAGTAAGATTAAGGAAGGATCACTTTTGTCATATGGAACCGATGAATGAGGAGAGAATTGTAAGAAAGATATATGACGCAAGTGTTGATAGCACCAGAAATAGAGGACGTCCGCGGAAGACTTGGCACGACCAGGTAAACCAAATAATGGAGGATAGTTGTGTTAGAAGCCTCAACAATCGGTGAGCTTGTATGGAAAAATGTATGAATGTGGATGAGGCGGGAATTATGTGCCAGGACAGAAGAGTGTGGCGCTTTATCCTCTCTGCCTACCCCCTCGGAGAAACGGCGCGATGGTAAGTAAGTAACATAATAAAAATGGCTTCGTCTCTATGAGATATCTGATATTTGTTTAATAACAGTGCCTTTGTAGGTGAAAATCCAGTAATTGTGTGCTCTTGGACATATACAAATATTACTAAAAATATTTAAACTTACCAAATATTTCTCCTTGACTCGCGTATTCCGATACGATGTAGATCATATTTTTCGTTTCCATGACCTGCAATAAAATAAAATAGTATGTTAATTCCAGTAACAAGAATAATTTTAAACATATACTGTTTTCAAAATGCAAATAAAGTGACTGGCTGTGTGATTTTCGTCACTTTTTACTCTCAAAATATCTATTGAGTAGTCCATCCCGAATTCCATTACATAATTGTTGGGGAATTGCACCTAATTCGTACCAATGAGAAATTCTATCAACTCAATGACATGAGGCGCCGCTTGTAATAAAAAAAACTATACCAAACTTAAACTGCGACCGCAAGTGATAGCAGCCGTTTCTTGTTATTCGTTAGAAAAATATTAAAAACTAACATTTTTACTAAAATTTTTGTTGTACCAAATAAAATACAATCATTTTGTATGAAAACGCGAATTTTATTACACGCCAACCGGTTTCGCTTAGCTCAAGATTTGTCAGGACGTATTTATAATTAAAAATAAACACAAAAAGAATGAATGCACAGAATATAAAATTATATGCGAAAGAGAGTATATATAAGTGCACAATTTTTGTATTTATTGTTAGTTTTAAATACGTCCTGGCGAAGCTTGAGCTAAACAAAACCGGTTGACGTGTAATAAAATTCGTGGTTTCATGCAAAATTAATCTAATATGTCAACCCATAAAGTGATTGCTTTATACGAGAATTTTTTTTTTTTTTTGTTACTTTCTTGATAAATGTGTAAATTATATAATGCTCAGTTCAAGGTAAGCATATTTGGTTGTGGTATTGTTCACGCCACGAAACATTGTTTTAATATTTTTGACGAAAATGTCTGTGCTCCTAATTCGTATTTTCGGAAAGCGCATAATTCGTACTGGGGCGAATAGGTAAGTACCGATAAAATGATAAGTTATTCATTTGTTATTTTATTTTTTGGAATTGAAAAGATAATTGTAAATATAGTTTGTGAAATGTGCTATAATATGTGTGATAATAAAAAAATTTCATTATGTAAGACATAGGAAAATTGAGATGCGAATTAGGTACTTATTTTGTATTTTTTTTTAACGTTAATATTAGGCTTAAACTTCGACTGATTCTTTATTTAATGAATTGTCAATTATTTAAATATTTATTTTAAATACGAATTAGAAAGATATACATATAAAATCAATTTTGTCGAAATATATTTTTGTTGCACTACCGGGATTCGAACCTGGATATGCTACAGCGACAGTACTTTTGACGAAAATTTTTCGAACCCGTTAAACTTTTTCAAATGAATACATCTATCGTTCCATTATTTGAAAGCCATCTACTTTGCTTTTACGTAATCTCAAATAGCTTTGAGCAAACCGATAGCAGACGTCAGAAATAAAAATTCATATTTGTTAATTTTTAGACACATTTATACAACTTATATATTATTAAGGAAAACATCTGTGATATTTTAAATACTAATTATATATATAAATTATAAAGATATACATATAAAATTAATTGTAAATGTAATTTTATTTGCTCTACCGGGATTTGAACCTGAATCTTTTTTCCAATCCGGGGAAGGTGCATTAATTAAAATTGATTTTATATGTAAATCTTTCTAATTAACACATTTAATTAGAATTTAAAATATCACAGACCTATGTTCTGAATAATTACAACTTCGCAATAAGAATGTGTTCTTAATAATTGTTTATTTCTCAAAGGGTACGAATTAGGTGCAGTTCCCCTAAATAAATAGATATATTAAAAAAATATATATATATCTATTATAGAAGCATTAATTAGACGTTGAACTTGTATACAGTTGAACCCAGATTTCACATGCCCGGAATTAATATTTTCCTTCCATTCGCGTGTTATTTCTACAGTCACGTGTCATTTTGGTACATTAAAAACCTTATTTTACGTTTTTCTTTCCCGTGATTTACGTCTAAAGTTTATTGAAATTCGTTCGCCACAGAACCAAGAGTGTGTTGGTCATTTATACGCATTTTTCATTCTCATACCAACCTAATTTTTACGTTTCGTTTTTTTATTATTTATCACAAGTTAAATCAGCAGAGAAAATTGCGTAGAAGATAGCATAGACACTGATGGCTGGTAAAGAATTTATGAAAAACCCTTGCAGACGTTGACTCTATGCTATAATGACAGTTGTATAAACGAAAACTGCACAGAAGAAGAACCTCCCTACGAAGAAGAA
The DNA here is from genome assembly GCA_031772225.1 of Eubasilissa splendida. Classification (NCBI taxonomy): domain Eukaryota; kingdom Metazoa; phylum Arthropoda; class Insecta; order Trichoptera; family Phryganeidae; genus Eubasilissa; species Eubasilissa splendida. The sequence goes on from CM062859.1 coordinate 27,565,387, forward strand.
GTGTCTGTTCATATTGAAGGCCTCAAAACATATTTTACTAGTATTAATAATGTACTACCAGAAACCTTTAATTTAGTTTATATTATTTAAATAACTATTCAAAAATAACATGCTGCAAAAAATATTGTTAGATTTTTTCAATAAAATACAAATTTAATGTGTTTTTTTTAATACCGCCAATTTACATTTACCTCTGTTTACATTTTTTTTTTATTGGTCCCTTCAAAGACTTCAAAAATCGGGGTTCCATTATATATTAATATTAAATATTTAAGATATTCATAGTCAGAGAGTAGTTTGTAAAATTGTCAAAGCGACAGCACTGATGCGCAAGATCAGACGTTCTAACCGCACGTAGAGTACTCAGAGTATCGTGGACCCCAAGGAATAGGAAAAAGAAAGTAGGCAAGTACTCTGCGTTGGCCTTTCGAGCAACTCTCTAGACAAGAACCACTTCGCAGAATTACCTGAAAGGGTTCATTACGATTCGAAGCCAAAGAAGATTTGGAAATATTCTCAATACTTTTTTGGGTCACGTCATTTTTTAATACTTGGAATATATTTAAAAAGCAGTTTTTTTAAAATAAATCACTGAGAAATATTGGCTACAAATGACATAAGTGCGTTTTGTGACATCACGTCACGGTACCTATCGAAACAATGTAAAACTTTATGTTTGGTTCGGCCCGAGATATTGGCAATACTGGAACATTGGAAGTGCATAGATTTTTACGTTTAATGGAAAGGGGGAGTATTAGCATAACCTCCAAGGTGGAATCCTTCAATACCAGAAAGGGACCAGGGAATACCATCCCTTCCCGATGACGCGGTTCAACATGATTTTGATCGTTTTTATATTAGCAATATTTGAATATGACAAAGAACACACAAATACTGGATTTTCACTCACAAAGGCACCGTTACTAAACAAATAATTAATGACTATAGTGTAGTGGTATTTCAAGTGATTCCACATATTAACATATATACAACTTTAAAAATTGGATAGATATGGAGGTTGATTGGGTGGAATGGTGAACGTTACAATGTGTAGAGTGATCACTTAAGCTAGCCGAAGATCGAAGCCCTGTAATTACCCACATTTCTATATTTTTCCATTAATAAAAAATAGCTTCGTCTTTATGAGATAACTATTATTTGTTTAATAACAGTGCCTTTGTAGGTGAAAATCCAGTAATTGTGTGTTTTTGGACATATTCAAATATTGCTACTCGTAATAATATATACTGATCAAAATAAGAAAATATTTAAAAATTGAAAAATATTGATTTTTTTAAGTGTATAATGTGTTTTAAATATTTTATTAATAAATATTAGATTCTCATTGTAATATATATACTGTTTCAAGGGAATGAATTTCAAATTTAGTCTATAGATGGTGATAGTGTAGTGGTATTCGAAGTGTTTCCACATATTAACATACATACAACTTTCAAAAATTTGATAGATATTGAGATTGATTGGGTGGAATGGTTAACGTTAAATTGTGTAAAGCGATCACTTAAGCTAATTTTGATTAATTACATGTCGTATGCTCTGCAATTACCCATAATATTACAAAAAAGAATGAAAAAAAAAAGTTACAAAAATGAAGATCCTTATGGATAAAATAGTTGCATGCAAGCGATTGGTCAATAAAGAAAAATTCACTTACCTGTGACATATGAGAGAATAATTTTCATGTAAGGTGCATACCGAAACGACACAAAGAAAATATTTCAGTTGCAGAGGACGCCGATAATTTCCTATGCCAAAATTGTTTTATTATATCACAAGAATTCGATACAAATAATTCTGTGGATACAGAAGCGCTGTAGAATACTTATTTAAAAAACAAACGTAACTAAGAAGCTTAGTTTCATTATATTTTTTATCAAGCTCTCTCGCTATATTTTTTGATAACATCTCATATCGTTATTTTGGATGCCCTGTTTAATTATTATTATTTCACGTTATTCAGAATATTATAAAAAAAAATATTAAACGTTTTTAAAAACAATCAACGTATATTTTCAGCTTAAATCTTACTCTTACATAATATTACAGTCATAAATAAATCAGTGTCCAATGGTAGGTTCACACATGTCCAAAGGTGCGCGCACCTATCGTGACTTTGGACAAGAATACGTTCATTAAAATCCTTGTAACTTTCAAACGGTGTAAAATTAACTATACTAAAAATATAAAATATTATCCCAATATGTAAGAGAAAAGAGTTTCTATTTATCAGATAAAAAAATGTAAAGTTGAAAAATAAAGTTTTGTCCAAAGGTAGGGCACTTGCCCCCACTCGTATATAGAGAACATGTCATCCATTCTCTTCCATCTCCGTTTCGCTGATACGCGCAAGTGTCAGCATTACGGCTCGCTAGATGCGATTCTTTCGAGCATTTTATATTTAATATATCAATAAATAAATAAAGATGTTGACTCCACGCTACGTCAACGCCATTATTCCCAGAGGTAGGAAATATTTTATTTATCTTTCTTTTATACCGACGTGGTTCGCGTCTCTTGCTAAAAACACACTCCGCAACATGTTATTTATCTCCAGGTACCTGCGTCTATTTCAATTTGGGACTACCCCCGCAGAATTTCCCGAGGATCAGAATTTATATCCTCCAGTTATCGGTCTCCGTCTGTTCACCTTCCCGCAGCCAACCACCCCCCCCCCCCCGGTTTATAAATGTCACCAGGGTGTTTCTCACGTCCCTGAAGTATTCCTCCCTTCTAAAGATTTGAGATGTGGGAAAAATAAATTCCAATCTGTTTCTCAGGTGAGGAATTCTTATATATTCATTTAAGTCCCATTTCGATGGTATTAAATGTAAATTTGCCAAAGCCTTTTTACTGATCGGAGAGTGCGGAATCGATATTTGTAGATTTAAAATCATGATTGGTATTTTTTTAACATATATATTTTTCGGAGGCTTCCTCGATAAAATAACACCCACTTTTACAATGTGTTTTACTGATTTCAAAAATATATTTCTCATTATTTTATAAATAATCTATTTTTAAAAAACAATAATTATTTAAAAAATATATTTAGTACCTAACTTAAAATGTTGCTTGATGACACAAAATTACTAGAAATTTTTTTTAGAATGAGACTTGTGGTTAAATTTAGCTTGTTTATAATATTTTGATTCATTTTACACGCTTTATTTATATCCAACGATTCCAAATTATTTAATTTAAGACCTTCCCAAATTTGTATCAAAAGAATGATTATTTTCTAATAAGTGATTATAAAATTCTGAAAAACCATTACTATTTAAACATCTTGATGGTTTTCGACCTGTTTTACCAAACAGGGAATTATATTTCATCGTAAAACGTGATATTTTAGCTTTAGGTTAAATTTATCATCTTTTTTAACAAAATTTGTATGGGATGAAATTATTTGAAAAACTTTATAATGGTATTTCAGTTGATTTTGGTCAAATACATACGTCGCTGTCTTCCGATACGTTTCTAAATTGATTATTGAAATTGAAATTTTTTATTTATTAAACTACTAACTTTTATTTATTAAACTACTAATTATTTATTAAACTTTAAAAACCTACTACATCATGAAATAATAAATACTTCATTAAAACAGATAATATCCTATAAGCTACTGTACAATATACATATGAATATTTATAAAAAATATTTATTCTTTTTAATTAAATTAAATTCATGGTCTCGATTCAGTTAAACGAAATAAAAAAAAACCTAAAAACACTATTTTAGCTCCAAAATGCTGGCACATCCGATTGTGCTCAGCTGCCATCGGTTATAAACAACAACACGTATACTCTGTCATTTTCGAGACATCTCGAGAACTCCGAGGCTTTTATTATTGATAGTTTAACCTAAAACATAGTCTCCGCTGCTGTTCGTAGTTTATCAGTTTATCAAAAATTATCATTTAATCCAAAAGTTCAGTGAGACAGACATCTGCACCAAAAGTCTGTCCCCGCTCAAAGAATCTTGTTGACGCAAGTCGAATACTCCATGTGCATAACTTTAATATACCTTTCCCGCTCTAGCCACCTATTATTTAGGGATTTCACCGACGTAGGACCAGATTGCATTTCGACGCGGACATGTCAACAAGCTTTTTTTATGTGGATCGAAAGTGTCGCCATGGACCACGAAAAAGCGATTTTCTAAGCAACAGCATCCTGAAGTGCAGTGATATCTCTGTTCTTCACCACAAAAGTGCGAGTTAACTGGAGGTGTAAATTGTCATCCAACCAATTATTCCTTTTTTGTTCCAATCTGGGTTGCGTCAACTAAAAAGTAATTTAAACTGATACAGTCCACGCGATCTATTCCCAACAAATCTCTTTATATTTGCAATAAAAAACATCATTAAAGTCGATGAGCCAGTTCCAAAACTAATTAATCTGCACAAAGGAATGATTAATATAAAAAAGAATTTTGAGATGTGCTACTAGCTCGTAAGGTTCGTTAAAAAAATATTTTCAATAGGAGAAAATAGAATTCGACAGATAGCAATCTGTGAATCACACTTTAGCGGATTGTGATCAGCAAACTTAAATACGTCTCCCGTGAAGCATATTTTTTTTTTTAAATGTATTTAAATGTAAATTCGACGATCATCGGTGTTGCCGACCCTGCCGACAGTTGCCAGCGACGTGGACTCGGAACTCGACACAAGCCGAGCACACCGGAAAAGATTATCTACCAGGATGGGTTTGAAACCGTACCTTACAAATAATACTGTACAATTTTAATATTTCTCCTCAATCTAACCGCCGAAGTTTTTGTGAAAAATATTCCGTAATTTGGAACTTTGAAAGTATTTTTTAATCTAATAAATACGTAGTTCCTACCGAGACTCGTACCCGGAACTTTCTTTTGCGGATTACATTATGTTAACCATATTTTTGACCTATTTAAATATATGATCGCACAAAACTTTGAGTAATATGGACATGCTAGATGACGCAAAGTCTTCTGATACAATATATATATATAATGTGACGTTACAAAATTGGCGTCATGTTTGAAATCACCCCGTCGATATTTTGCAATGCCAACCACATTTATAATTATAAGCAACAGTCTAAGGTTGGCGATACGCGCGATCTTCATGGTATAAAATCGGTAGTCATCTATGGTGTATGGTAATTTTCACTCAACTAGATGTACGAAATGTAGAAAACGTGAAGGTGGTATTTAAATTATGTGATTAATGTGAGAGTAGCGGATGTCCCAATATTTCGTCCACCATTCTCGTGTCCGTTTAAAAGTCGTATATGTGTTATGAGAAATAATCTTACTATTTACACTGAGTTTATTGTAGTCAAACTTAACAAAAGCAGAATATAACCCGTACAATGATGTTACTGCGCGAATTGTTATCCGAGGAGATTCCTGGAGCTGACGTCGTGAAGAGTGAAGCTCGTGATTCCCTATCATTGCCAACTGACAGACTGACGAGAGTTTCGTTTTGTACACGGGTAATTGCTGGGTGTATTCAGCATCGCCGGGAGATGATGACTAGAGCGAAAGCGACAGACCTCTACAGAATGCATTTTTGTTCACAGGTGGTTTTCTTGAGAAAACCTAGGCCACTGTATAACGGTATATAACGTACGGAGACATAAACCTACCACAGCTGAGTTAAATTAGTTTGAAGTCAAACCGTTATTAGCTGCAATACTTAAAATATATTATGTAGTATCAAATAACTAATTAAATGAATCACAATTACAACTCGACCGAAGAACAATATTCGACAGAAGACGCCACACACATATCCATATAATGTAGGCAAATTTCATTTGGCCATTATCAAACACCTCCCCGACCGTTTGCTTTACCTTAGCAATCATATTTTAATTGCTATATATTACATTGAGTGTTTCATCAATCGTGACTGAATCAGATTTAATGGTGACGGGACCAACTTTGTCACCGTAAACGACAGACAGAAACTTTGTCATTTGTCACAAACGACGGCCGGTTTGCAATTATTCAAATCGAAACGTTACACAGACGTAAAGGTCAAACATCATTTTAAATGTCAGCATCACTATCTATCTAGGTATATTTTATATTAATGTTTAAAACAGGTTCTAAGGCGGGATTTTTTACTGAACGGGATCTTCTTCCATAATAATGAAACACTTTTAAACCAATGTCTAATAATACGTTAATAAAAATAGTTTCATGTTTCAACTTTTAAAAAACGGTCATTATTGACAAAGAAGAACATTTCTTAAAAACAAGCTAAAAATCAAATGAAGATTTACAAATTTCTGAGAATATAATTAAACTTTTTCATTTTCCATTACAAAAATATACCTTCAGAATAAAAATACACGCTTTGGATGCTGCGCATCCCTTGTGTTCTAGAGTCAAAATGCTTTGGACTTTTTATTTCTACCGAAAACAGCACTGCTGTAAATAAAACGAGTCATAACACATACTACGACACGTCGCACGCACGGAGCGAGTCGAAATATGTACACATTCTATGAATCGCGTAAGCACACGGATACCAACAACGGTGGATTCTATCATTCGTTGCGTATCCAGAGAGTTTGAAAGTATTCGACTTTCGCGCATGCGCTTTCAGTTCCGCTTGTCAAGGTCTTCGAATACTGTATACGCATTCGTTAACAGCATCCAGCGTTCAAAAAACGACTTTGATGCTTATGGGTATAATGCACAGAATAGCATACATATTACGAGGCGAGCGAATTATTTTGAGGAATTTGTTTGTGTGACTTTAATACATAAAACATTGAATGTCTTTCGATTATTTATTTAATTCGTCATTTAAACTTTTTTTTAAATATGAATTAAATATATTAATTATAAAGATATACATATAAAATCAATTTTATAGAAAAATATTGTTGTTGCGCCACCGGGATTCGAACCTGGATCTGGATCCGGTTAGGGAAGGTAGCTTAGTTGGATAAAGCACCTCCCCCGGTTAGGGAAGAGATCCAGGTTCGAATCCCGGTGGCGCAACAACAATATTTTTCGATAAAATTGATTTTATATGTATATCTTTATAATTAATATATTTAATTCATATTTAAAATATCACAGACCTATGTTCTGAATAATTACAACTTCACAATAAGAATGTGTTCTCCTAAAAAAAAAAAAAAAAGAACTTTTTTTTAAATGGACCGGTAATTGATGTTGCGGAGCATAAAATATTGACAGTTTATATTTGATAGTAGGTATAAACATATTATCCAGCATCCCATCTGCAAAAAATCACCGACCGCCACTGATATACATACGCCCGATTCGTATATTTCAAAGGAAATTGACATTTTATTATAATACATGATTTTTTTTGTTTTCATATTTCCCACAGCGTGAGACACAAAACGACGTTAGGATATAAAATTAAACACATACGTATTGGAAAAACCTCCAAACATTAATTTATTATATAAAGAGTCTTAAATTTTTTAAATTTAAGGTTTAAATAATTTAATTTGACGTGCACAAATGCAAAAAATTTAAAAAAAAAATTAAACTTTGAAGTCGCTTATTTCCAAGTGTTATAACATTTTCTATTTAAAATTGAATGACAAAGAGACCCCCCTAAAGAGAAAAACTAGCTGTGTGAGTCTATAACAATTGTTCACTACGTACATATTATATATGTATTTCATTTGGGTCTCGCTTTGTGAAAAAAAACAATTAATTAATTGACATCAAATCAAATACTATGGGTTTCGTATTTTTTTCCAGTTAAATGAGTATGTAAATTGTTTTTTTTTTATACAATTAAATATGTAAAAAAACAGCTTTTTTGGGGGGGGTGGGGGGTGAAAGTGACACGGCAGCAAAGTTAAGTTAGATTTTCTGAATTTTTGACACGCCGAGCCCGAAAGGTGCCGCCATCACCGCTGTATAAGATTGGACTGGATTACTTTGAAAACGTAATCTCAAGGTAAGTCAGAAACTCGCATAATTTCAACATCAGCAGTTTAGACACAGCCGAAATCAACGGTAAATAAATCAGGAACGACCTAGAGATATATTCATTAAAAATGAGCAGTTATGTTACTACGAAAAAAAAAAAGATAAAATCTCCAGACGCGTGCTTCAATCTGGACCTAGATTGGTCGTGACCTTTTGTGAGTCACTATTCCGTGTATACTTTAATACGGCAGTCCCCCTATTACAGAGCGCGATAGCAGACGGGAAAATGCGGTTAACGAAAGATAAACAGTTGGGTCCGCCGCTCATGCGGGCGTAGGATTATAGTGGGCTAAGTGATAATCAAAAAATCAATTTTGTACGCAAATTAAAATATTGTCCAGTCATACTTAAATTTAAATTTGCGAACGAGAATGATACGATGTTACTTATTCCATGTATTCCTCACTGAAACAATGCTAAAGCGACTTGAAGCATACATGAGAAGATGAAAAAAATTAAACAATAATCACAGCTGTCATTTTGTTCAGTGTGGCTCGGAAAATCTCTACTAGTCTTAGGTACTTCAACAATAATATTCTCTTTCTTCCAGGGCCCCGACTTCCGAGACAATCTTTCCCTGTATTATATGATTCAAGATCTCATACTTTTCTAGATGTCTCACCAAATGTCCGAGATGTTGAAGCTCGGATTTTTATCGTCTCTGTCTACGTCGTTTTTTATATATTTCAACTCAAGATGACATAGAATTCAACGGAACCCTCAGTATAAAATTGATCACTAAAACTTATTTACAAATGGACCTTCGGAAAATTTAATTTTTCTCTTATTTTACCTTGTGTTTTACTTTCAATTTTACCCGTACTTTAGTTAGGGCACGGCTAAACCGGGTTCGCCGCGCGGGCCACAGATGTCGTTGTCTACCCGCCATAGTTAATTAAGACTTTTCCAGGTGAGGTCAGGTGTAGAAGTCGAGTAGTGGATAGATCATCGAGGATAATTAATTAGTTAACGCTTTCTAGCGGGCAAGAAAAAGTCCTAGAGATAACTGTATATTTTGTCTATAGATTTTTTTCTATGATTCACCAAATTTGTAATAACCATTTCGCCTGGAGCGGGGTCGTGCTGACTTACCCCGTTACGACAGTGAACCCCCTGAACGTAGTTTTTGGGCCAAGGTTCCGGACGCGATGCACTTGACTCGACGGATATTTCCGCTCGCCACAAAAATCTCCGTGTCTACAGCAGCCGGGCCAGTGTCGGGCGCCAAGGATCATCAACTCGCCGGTGGCCTTATTCACCGGCGCGATGCCGACTGGTCGTACCCAGGAGCGCCTTGGGAGCCGAGAAGTCGCATTGAGCAGGTATTCAAAACACACTTAGAAATCCATATCAATATTACGTATCCCCATCTATTTCGATGACTTTCTGGACGTCTGGCAAATCTTGGACGTAGTGTGCCAGTTAAAAGAAATATTCGCCAAAGTAGACAAATGCCGAACTTGTTTTTAATATCTCTAGGTTAAGATTACTTCAAGTTTTCTCTTTTAGATATTAAATAGCATTTTTACAGTCAGTAAATTTCGAACTGAAAATCCGGATAGATAGGATTAACGTATTGCTCAAACTCCAAGTCGCGTGTCCCGTCGAATGGAATACGACAAATCTGATCGTAATTCGGAATCACCGCAAGGTTTGGGAGGGAAGTAGGGAAACCTTGGTACAGGAAGAATTCGGTGAAGGGATAAGGGTTCTAGTCGAAGAAGCAGTGATCTTGGGAACCGGGATTCGGAAGGACTGCTCGCCTTACCTTGTATATGACGTCTCCGTAATCCCCGCAGTCGCCGCTGAGATCACACAATAGCACGCGGATGAGCCTATCTCCGATCCCAATTGAACACGGTAATCTCACAAGTTCACTCAAGGCACACCCAACAACAAATAATACGTGATCAAAACCCTATATCACAAAATAAAGTGCTGGTGCACTGGAGCTGAAATGTCCACACCGCGAATGCTATCGCGAAGTCGAAATCAAACAAATATCGGTCAAGTTAACGCCAGCTAACTTCAAGGTCACAATTCACACTGACAAGACGAGCATTAAGAAATATATGGATGGAAATTTGCATTCGGAATTGTGTCAATAACACCGGTTACAGCTGATTCGAAAAGACGCGCCAAAAGTGTGCATACGAATTCGGAACAATATATATAACAGTAAGTAAATATATTAGAACACATTCTTATTGTGAAGTGATAATTATTCAGAACATAGGTCTGTGATATTTTAAATATAAATTAAATATATTAATTAGAAAGATATACATATAAAATTAGTTTTTTCGAAAAATATTGTTGTTGCGCCACCTGGATCTCTTTCCAAATCAGGGAAAGTCCATTATCCAACTATGCTATAGCGACAATATTTTTAGCGACAAATTTTCGAACCTGTATGTTACCTTTTTGATATTAATACATTTAATCTTTCCATTATTTGAAAGAGCCATCATTTTATTTGGAATTTATGTATTAATATCAAAAAGGTAACATATTGGTTCGAAAATTTGTCGCTAAAAATATTGTCGCTGTAGCATAGTTGGATAATGGACCTTCCCCGATTTGGAAAGAGATCCAGGTGGCGCAACAACAATATTTTTCGAAAAAACTAATTTTATATGTATAATATATTAATTTGAAATGAAACGTAGCGAAAACCTACAAATTTATGGCAAGTATTGCTGTCTATTGACTTTATTGTCTATGCTATGCTATGCTATCGACATTTCTTATTGAATTTTGACGTAAGTAAATCAAGCGTGTTTTTAATCTCTCTAGATTTAAGATTATTTAAATACTTTCTCTTTTGAATGTCAAAACCTGCACGTAATATTAACATTATTATATTGCGTTGTATGTATTGTAGGCTAAGATGCTTCTATGTATTATATTTACATTGTGGTACGCGAATATATTATTCAATATGAAATGAAACATGTAATATATTCTTACATTACTGTCTAGAACTGCCATTAATATTTTTTGGTTATGTCAAAACCAATATACCAAGATGCGTGATTGGTTCCTCAAAAATATACGTAAGTCGATATGCATGAAAGAAGAGGGAAAAAAAACACGTGGTATATCATATTTTTCTTATTTTTTTCCCAGTGTAATCTATTATTCGTGTAATCGGAACTGAAACTTCAATAGGCAATGTGCTTACGCACACTAGTGAGAAACTATTTTCATGTTCACAGTGCAATTATTATTGTAATCAGAAAAAATCGTTAAAATATCATGTGCTTTCACATTCGGGGGAGAAACTCTATTCATGTTCACAGTGCAATTATTCGTGCAATCGAAAACAAAACATAAAAAAATCACGTGCACACACTGGAGAGAAAGTATTTTCATGTTCACAGTGCAATTATTCGTGCAATCGAAAACAAAACATAAAAAAATCACGTGCACACACTGGAGAGAAAGTATTTTCATGTTCACAGTGCAATTATTCGTGCAATCGAAAACAAAACATAAAAAAATCACGTGCACACACTGGAGAGAAAGTATTTTCATGTTCACAGTGCAATTATTCGTGCAATCGAAAACAAAACATAAAAAAATCACGTGCACACACTGGAGAGAAAGTATTTTCATGTTCACAGTGCAATTATTCGTGCAATCGAAAACAAAACTTAAAAAAATCATGTGCGCACACTGGAGAGAAAGTATTTTCATGTTCACAGTGCAATTATTCGTGCAATCGAAAACAAAACATAAAAAAATCACGTGCACACACTGGAGAGAAAGTATTTTCATGTTCACAGTGCAATTATTCGTGCAATCGAAAACGAAACATAAAAAAATCATGTGCACACACTGGAGAGAAAGTATTTTCATGTTCACAGTGCAATTATTCGTGCAATCGAAAACAAAACATAAAAAAATCACGTGCACACACTGGAGAGAAAGTATTTTCATGTTCAGAGTGCAGTTATTCTTGTAATCAGAAAAAATCGTTAAAATATCATGTGCTTTCACATTCGGGGGAGAAACTCTATTCATGTTCACAGTGCAATTATTCGTGCAATCGAAAACAAAACATAAAAAAATCACGTGCACACACTGGAGAGAAAGTATTTTCATGTTCACAGTGCAATTATTCTTGTAATCAGAAAAAATCGTTAAAATATCATGTGCTTTCACATTCGGGGGAGAAACTCTATTCATGTTGACAGTGCAATTATTCCTGCAATCAGAAAGGAAACTTAAGTAAACATGTGCTGATCCATAGCGCAGAGAAATTATCTTCATATTCCATAGTGTAATGGGAAAGGATCGTTAAAATATTATATTCTTTCACATTCAGGTAAGAAACTTTATCCATGTTCACAGTGCAATTATTCATCCAATCATAAAGGAGGCCTAAAAAGTCATGTGCATGACATTCGTGGCATTCTATTCTCTCTAATTCTGTATGGAATACGACTCGCACCATAATTCCCAAATTAGAATTATTAACTATATATATATATATAAGAAACATGTTTTAAATTATCAGATATAATTAGGGACATAATCAGTGGAGTAACTCTGTCAATGCAGCCACGTTACACAGGGGACCAAAAAGTTCGCGTCCTACAATCCACTCGGCTTGATACTCGAATTATTACGAATATCGATACTTTTTTTAGTATTAATATGGACTGATAATGCCTTAAATCTACTACAGCCAGAAGTGGAATTATAAAATTCTAAAAATGTTGTATTACCTTAAACATTTTCAATATACACAGGGACGCGGGGTGAGGGACCAGACCATCGCTGTAAAGCGAAAATCTTCTAAAAGCGGAGCAAGTATTTTTTACCTACTACATTATTAATTAATTATTTTCAAGCCATAATAGAGATATTAATCCTTTACTTCAACCTGCATTTTAAAAAAAATATTTTATTAAGTCGATCACTGTTACAAACTTTTGTCGACAAAATGTTAATAAATCAATTTTTTTTTTAAAGTTTATATTTCTCTACGAACTGTTGATAAAATAAAAATTGTAAAATCCGAATAAGAGTCACGCTGCAATTTGGACCATTTGATGAGCTCACAGACACGTCTCCATGACGGTATGCCGACACGAAAGTTCTGCTCGGCTCGCAAATATTCAATGCGGCGGGGCGCGCATTACGAAACGGGGTCACCGGAAAACTTGCCGGGTTCACAAAAGGTCACGCGACGTGACGTCGGGATTTTTTCTAAACTCTGGCACGCAAATGCCAAATATTTGGCAGCGCCGCGTCATTAGCGCGGATGGAAGACACGCGTGGACCATTCACAGCCGCAGCAATGTTTGGGTTCGAATCCCGAGTCGGTGCGGTGCTAAACACGTGCCATCGCAAAGGTTGTTTAACCCAACTTTAATCGAATCGTGTCATCCAGATTTTTCTTCTTCGGATGTTATGCGTTAAGGGATGTTGCTTGCAACTGATATCTCTGAGGTTTTTAATCCACGGGGTTCTTCTCCTGTTGGAATCACGCCGTGCGTTGATTTTTTCTTATACAACAAGGTACAATGCTTCACATTTCTCGGGATATCTTTGTTTTTAAATACTTAATTAATTTAGAAATATTTGAATATGTCCAAGAACACACAATTACTGGATTTTTACCTATTATATTAAATGGAAAATATATAGAAGTATGAAGTAATTATGAAGTTAGTATGATGTATGACAAACTTAATATTGTTAAAAAACATACGAATTCTATCTGGTCTACACAATGGGTGGATCCAAACAATCACAAGGGTAAATCGGGTTAAAATAATCCAAAGATATATTCCCCACACCCCTTGGTTGTCCAACAGGAAAGTCTCTAAAAGAACAGTAGCAAATATCTCTAGAATGAGAATTGGGCATTGCCAGGTAGCCTCACATTTGTTCAGAATGAACATGATAGACTCCCCAATGTGCGAATGTGGTGCCGAGGAGGAAACCCTTGACCATGTCTTTTTTGCCTGTCCATTGCGGATCCCAGTTTCTTTTACAATAATCTTGTCAATGGTAATTTTCAACTCCCGGTTAACTTGTGTCATCTTCTTTCCCTTAACTCGCCACATTTAAGCTATATAATAGCAAATTTCTTGAATGTCAATGGTATTAACTTGTAACGCAATATTCCCTATTCTATAATATTGTTGTACTGCTTTCTATGAAATAATGTTTAAACTAGTTTAATGGCACAAATCACTCTTGAAGAGTGGATTGCCTGTTTGAAAGAAGAAGAAGAAAAAGAAGATAGGGTGAGAATGGTGAACGTTATATTTATATAAAGTGATCACTTAAGCCAACCGAAGACAGGTCGTAAGCCCTGTAATTACCTCATGTCTATATATTTTTCATTAAATAGAAGAAAAAAAATAGCTTCATATCTATGAGATATCTGATATTTATTTACTTAATTTGTTATTTTGATACACCAACCGGTTTCGGAAAATACAATTTCCTTCGTCAGGATGTTTAATGAAAAATATGTAAATTTACATAATGATACAAAATTATTAGAAAATTTTAAGAATCGAACTTGTGGTTAAATGTAGTTGGCTATTTATTTGTATTTATGAAATTGTTAAAATATAAAAAAGAATTACCCTATATAAATCGATAAATTTTAATTACATTATTTTATTAGAACACATTCTTATTGTGAAGTTGTAGCTATATAGCTTAAATGTGGCGAGTTAAGGGAAAGAAGACGACACAAGTTAACCGGGAGTTGAAAATTATCATTGACAAGATTATTGTAACAAAAACCGGCGATCCGCAATGGACAGGCGAAAAAGACATGGTCAAGGGTTCCCTCCTCGGCACCAAACTCACATATTGGGGAGTCTTAATATACTTAATATACTTATACATGATGAATATTATGTACCAAGCCGGTTTTGTTTGGCCGCCACTTTGGTTTGGCGGGCGTTTCATCAGTTTGCATTTGCCAATCACAGAGAGCAGTTGATTACAATTTATTATAGAGCATTTAACGCCTCTACAACGTGCGTTAAGGTCATTAAAACATTTTATCGAAATGAACGTTCAATTGTGGTGTTCATTGCGTGCCAGCCAAGTAGACTATTCAACGTGCAGTGAATAATTTTGAAACTCTATACACACTGCTGGCACACAAGCCGAAGACGGGAAGATAACGTAGCGTACGTACGCCACAAAGTACTGATGCAGTGAGAGGGAGCGTTCGTGAAAGTGCAGGCATTTCCTCTCGACGTCGTGCGCAAGCATTGCTAGCCGCATAAAATTCAATTGACACTAGCCATATGGGAAAATGACAATATACGTTGACGAAATTGGAACGCACATGTTTTACAGCTCAATATTGGTAACGCCGATTTATGGAGGCACGAAGCTCATTTGTTAATAATAAACAAAACAGTCATCATTGGGGCACTGAAAATCGTCAATTGATACACCAATGACCTTCGCACGACCGTATTGGTGGGAAACATGTTGAGTCAATTGGGCCTGCAACACCTATTCAGTTCAGACAACGACCAGTAACGTGTTATAAATAAATATATATTTTTAGGAGAACACATTCTTATTGTGAAGTTGTAATTATTCAGAACAGACGGTCCGTGATATTTTAAATATTAATTAGAAAGATATACATATAAAATCAATTTTATCGAAAAATATTGTTGTTGCGCCACCGGGATTCGAACCTGGATCTCTTTCCTAACCGGGGAAGGTGCATTATCCTAAATAAGGTAGATAGCTCTGTCAAATAATGGAACGATTAAATGTATTAATATCAAAAAGGTAACATATAGGTTCGAAAATTGTCGCTAAAAATATTGTCGCTGTAGCATAGTTGGATAATGCACCTTCCCCGGTTAGGAAAGAGATCCAGGTTCGAATCCCGGTGGCGCAACAACAATATTTTTCGATAAAATTGATTTTATATGTATATCTTTCTAATTGATATATTTAATTCATATTTAATAAATATATAAATATCTCACAGATAGACTGCAAGCAAATCATATTTCATCTGTTATCTTCATCTGTGTTACAGTTAATAGAGAGTTATTACTGAACACAGCATATTGTGATTGGACGATATTGTATCTTTAATACAATTCAAAGAGAGTATTTTGCCTTTTCACGATAACAGAGAGTGAATGAAATGTGATAACTGCGTGGATGGATGCTGGCAATATTATTGGCAGTGAAATGGAAGAGATCACTAACGTACAATAGACGATACACATAGATCCTCAACTCGGGATGAGTCACGGTTGCCAACGAAACGGTTCCTATCTGATATGGCCGCTCGCCAGTTAATTTCCCTCAGTTGGTGAACAATGTGTGGCCGGAAGATAAGATGAAATCTTAAACGTCTCACAACCTGTTAACGAGGTAAAAGTTTTTTTTTTTTTCGTAGAAAGCACTCACGATGCGGTTTGACATATTAGACTAAATAAAACACAATCATTTTGTATGAAACTAAGAATTTTATTAAATGCCAACCGGTTTCGCTTAGCTCAAGCTTCGTCAGGGTGTATTTAAAACTATCAATAAATACAAAAATAGTGCACTTATACAATATACATAGAGAGGGAGACAGAATATAAAATTACATGCGAAAGAGAGAGACAAAATACATATACGAGGGGAAAGTACAATGTTGATACGCCCTGATGAAGCTTGAGGTAAGCGAAACCGCGTAATAGCCTTTGCGATAGCCAATAGCATATTTGATCTACTTTCTCTATAGTCTTTCCAATCACCATCAGAGTCTGTACGTTATTGAACATTTTAAAAAGACGATGAGACTCCAGTGACCACATTAAAATATTAAGGAAAAGAACACATTATTTTCTAATTATATTTAGGTATCCACACATAAAATATTGTGGACTAGATATGTTACACCCAGTAAAAATTATAAATTTTTTCTTGATTGATTTTTTCTTTATATACCTCAAATTAATTCATGTAATTTATTTTAACTTTACTAAATATAACATGATATACAGGGTGTCCCAAAAAAAGTGAGCATCCTCCTCGGATCGGAAAGAGATCCAGGTTCGAATCCCGGCAGCGCAACGACAATATTTTTTTGATAAAATTGATTTTATATTTTTATATCTTTCTAATTAATACATTCAATTAGTATTTAAAATATCACACACCTATGTTGTGAATAATTACATTACATCACAATAAGAATGTTTAATTTAATAATTCTTCTTCTGTTTCGGCACTCGGCGCAGGTGTCATCGGCATATCTGTGATTGGAGAGCTTTTCACCGCCAACGGCGAGATAATAACAAAATCACTTTTAATTACATCAGTGCAAATAGCGCCGCGGCAATTGAAATTATTTGCTAAAATTAAATTTTAAATGCTAATTTCGATATACAAGTGATAAAATGCAAACAGTGCCAACATTATCGTCGCTGTGTCTCCACCGTCTGTCTGTCGCCGTCACAGATAACGCCATATATAATGAAACGAGACAAATTTTATTAAACAAAGTCTACAAAAAAATATATATATATAAAATAGACACGTTTATTTTATAATAAAATATTCTTAAATAAAAATATCAAGCTATTTAAAATATTTTTTAAACGATAGTGATTTTAATATTATTTCGGCAATTACTGTGATAAAATCATATTTTTATATTTTGTTTTAAATGATTCGCTACGAATCTGTTTATTAAACAAATTGAATTATTATTTTACGTAAATACTTCCTTATCAGAATCGCACAACAGATAGACCAGTCACTCACTACACACGCACAGCGCAACATTTGATATTAATATGTGTATGTATACAATAAAGATTATTTGGACCCATTTTCTTTCATTATTTATATTCTTGAAGAAATTAAATCATAAGCTTAATGCAGATTCCATAGAAACAAATTAGATAGCTTTCAAATAATGCAACGATAGATGTATTAATTTGAAAAAGTGTAACATATGGGTTCGAAAATACTGTAGCTGTAGCATAGTTGGATAATGCACCTTTACAGGTTTGGAAAGAGATGCAGGTTCGAATCTCGGTAGCGCAACAACATAATTGATTTTATATGTATGTATATCTTTCTAATTAGTATTTTTTTAAATGTCACAGACCTGTGTTCTGAATAATTTCAACTTCACAATAAGAATGCGTTCTCCTTAATGAAATGAAATCTCTTTGGCGTATATATAGTAATTAGTAATAGATAATGTAAAGCTAATCTTAGCATAGTGAAAAAAATTTAAAAAGAATCGCTTTGGTGGTTTAGTCATATGGAATGAATGAGATGAATGAGAAGAGATACAAATGTTGATGGTACCAAAAATTTAAGACGTTCGCGAAAGACTCGGTATGACCAGGTAAACTAGACACTGGAAGATGGTTCTGTTAGATGTCTTAGTAATCAACGAGCTGTCATCAGAAATGTATTTATTTATTAACGTAGATAAAGCGAGAACGAAGTAGTAATTTTTTTTATTTATTCTTTTAAAAACCTCATTTATAAAACTGAAATCATTTATTCGATATTTTGAAATATGACAGAGTTACAGATGTTAAAAGTTGCATGTTTTAAAAACGATCGGTTTATAGCGCTTTATCGTGTGACGTCACTACAAAAGTGCGAGTCAACTGGAGGTGAAAATTGACATCCGATCAAGGACTGAGATCAAGGTAGGCCAGATCCGTCTGCAATTATGTATCTCTCCCCGCATAAGTAATATTTTACTAAAAATCAGCGAATAAAGCTGTACGGAATTTGAAAAACACAGCGAAATACCTTTTTCACTGATAAATATTATTTCTAGAGCAAATATTATTATCATTCAATTGAACGCGTCACTTAGTGCCGGGCAGAAGTAATCAGCTGCTCCAGATTAAATTAATAGTGATTTAATTGTAAGTACTAGACAAAACAATTAAAAGGAAAACAAAACGTAATTATTGACCAGCAAAAAACAACTGTATAAACAATTACATTAATTGATGAATTGTCTATTGTTCTGGGATATACATACGAGGTGCTACCAAATATATACACATAAATTAACGCTAATACCTCGTTTCAATATTTTCAATTTGGTGTCACCCACGTGACCACTTACGCAATCAAATAACTCCGTGACTTTTTTTAAATATATGACTCGTTTGAAATGATTATGATAGTAAAATTAAATCTTTGTGTAGTACACAAAGATTTAATTTACGAAGAGTAAATACTTTTACTGTTGCATAAATGTGCCATATAAACTATCGAATTTATGTTTTCACAAAGAATGTGTGTATTTTTTCTCCGATATGTAGATTTTATTTCATGTGTATTCATTTACTGGTCTGTGGGTGTTACCCGTAAATTCGGGCGAAATTGGGGCGAGCGGTATACATACATCTGAGAGGGTAAGTTATTTTGTTAAGTGCGATTTTATAAGGTTAGGTTTCAGGTTTAGGTTTTGTGATTTTCTTTTGAACTTAGAATTTTAACAAGCAAAAAGAATGTGCATAAATTTTTGTTTAAAAGTTAAAAAAAACCTGCTGCAGAAGCCCATCGCACGCTACAGGAAGCCTTTAAAGGTAATACAAACGTACACATAGTTATTTGAAGAACTAAAGTAGTAAAGAAGTAACTTTTTACTAATGTATAAAACTTTAATGCAAAAACGGGTTGTTTGAACGTCAGTAAAAAAATATTTACTTGCCGTAGTAAAAACGAGAATCGATAGTTAAATATGGCGGACTTTTCACAGCTGTTCCAAAAGTCATCTTGATCATTCAATATCCCGCTATTTTAGCGATGAGAGTTCGTCCGATGATGATCTCGTTGTTCAATAGCGGGAAGGGACCTAGCCCCGGACAAGCTGTATATCTGGGAACTGCCGCTGTATAGCGCTAGTGCCTACCATAAACGACGTAGCATTTAGTAAGTCTTGACTGATGCGAGCAGTTTGGCAGTCCGCCCGTTCAATTGTAAGCACAGCGTTGACGTATTTTGTTAGTGAAAATTTTGATACCGGCATAATTTCGAAATGACGTAATTCAGAGCTAAGGTATGTATGTAAACATTTGTAATTAACGGTCATATTTACTTACTACTCCATAAACCGGAGCATAATAAATACATTATATTATTGACTATAATTTTTACGTATTTTTTTGAAAAAAAGTGAACAATCCGGTAGCCCCGGACACCCATTTGGAATGTACCCCCGGACAAATTTTAACAGTCAATAACACGATTCGCGCATATTTAATATTGAAAAGAACCTTTATATTTCTATTTATTAATGTTTATAATTAGATTTAAAATTACCAAAAGCTGCTATATGACAACATTTATTCATTTTTATAGCCGAAAAATGCCGAATCACTGAGAAAAGACTTCTAATAGAGGAAGTTGGACAGCGATTAGCCTTAAGGAAGCAATGGAAAACGTATCTCCTGGAAAAAATTTCGTTGAGATATGCAGCATAAAAATACAAAATACCAAAAAGTACCCTCCACGAGAATGATGGCACTAAAAATGGGAAAGAAGTAAAGGTGCAGCCGAAGCCAGGTCATTTTAATCGTACTTTATTTGATGCTTACGAACAACAAATAATCAAAGATTTAGACAATTATTTGATGCCAGTAACAGAAAAAGATTTTTCAAAATTGCCTTTTGATCATTAAAAATATCATCAATAGATCATTTTGGCAGAATCCCCCCGTTTTTTTTATATTCCCGTGAAAAAAAAATGAACGGACAACTCATGATTGGAGAAAGAGAAAAAACTCGATGTAGATTGTATTATATATGGTGAAAATTTTAATGAAGACTGGATACAATGCCATGGCTGTAAAGACAGGGCACACGAAGAATGTGTGGATATAAACCCGACAGACAATTTTTATTTTTGCGACGTTTGCCAGGCAAAAAAAAATAAATTGAGCGTTGATAAGATTATGTGTCCAGAGCACTTTTTCAAAACCGAAAAAAAAATGCAATCAGTTTAAAACACTAATTTCGGTATTAAAAAAATATTTTTTGTTTATTTTCTTGTGTTGTTTACATTAATGAACTATTTTTCTATTTACATATTGAATTTTATTAATAAATAATATACTTGAAAATATGTGTATCATTTTTAGATTCTTGTAAAGTGTCCGGGGCTAGGTCCCTCTCCCTCATACATTATTACACATAATACGAAAAAATTTCACCACCAAAATGACAGAATCGAATGCCTATAGATATATCCAACTATATTTTAACAGTAGTAAATTTGATGTATCAACAGCCCGCAATAGATTTTTACTACGGGCCCCAAGATATGCTGAAAGTCTCTTTCATATTATTTTAATTTTCACAACTAAGTCCCTCTCACCATCAGGTGATAACTAAACTAAATACAGTTTTGCTGTCTACTTGGGCAATGGGACGGGGCTTAAGAAAAGGGGGGAGGTTTCGGTCGTTAACGGTAACGTGGACAGTAAAGGCGAAGTATTAGGAAATGTTATCTTGTTTTTTAGTGTTTTCTCTGAATTTACATTCTTTTGTATGTAAATCAACGGTTTCCAAATTATTCATTATTAAACTTGTATAAGGTACCTATATAATTTTAATGTATAAGATTAGCCAACATACAAACGGCTTTATAATGTCCCTCTATCTGCTCGCGCGCCACTTTGGACTTTGGGTATGAACGTCAACGCACGTTACATATTATACTATATTACGTATTTAAATCATATATCTGATCAGTAATTTGTTGTCGTTAATTGTTTAGAAGAAGATTGCCGACGAGATGAACTGATCCGGTGTCTGCAACAAATTGCTCAATCGAGAAAGTCGTCTCCTGCAGATGCTGCAGATGGGAGCAGATGTCGCCAGATAATGTTGACTGTGGTGCCGTTTCGGCAAGAACACAACGAAAGAGAAAAATTGATTAAATCAGAAAGTACCGTGACAAACTACACCCCTTTTTTAATAATAAATTATGTTTTCAACATTAAATAATTAGACGAAATACTTTATTTAAACCGCTATTTATTGATAATTCAACATGTTTCGATACCTATGGTATCTTCTTCGGGAAACAATATATACTGTAAATTAAAATTTTAAATTTGTTTTCATATTAGTTCTTACTTATTTGTTTTTGTTTTTATCTACGTTTGTATTTTTAATGTCAGTATACATTGTTTCCTGAAGAAGACACCATAGGTATCGAAACATGTTGAATCATCAATGAATAGTGGTATAAACAAAATATCTTGTCTAATTCAAATTATCATAAATTTGCAACTGAAGTTAAAAAAATATGTACACAGACTAACTGAAACATAAATTAACTCGAATATACTCCTTCTCTATACACGAGTCTTACTCTCATAGAGAAGAAACAAATGTTAAAATATATATATCCACTGATTATTGAAATTGTATTATATTTTTAATATTAATAAAAAATAAAAATAAAATATGTATATAAAATGAGGCCACGAAGTAATGTTGCTATTATTAAAGAAATTTAAATAAATAGGTTATACGAAAATATTGGCGACGATTTTCCACAACTCTATAAGAAAGTAGCTTGGAAATTAATGTGGAATTTACTGAGCTGATTTTTTTTCATCTTGCTGCTCTCAGCCTTTCGATATCATACCGTAATGATATACAAGTTTAAAACCATATCAAAAAAAAAATGTCTAACATGTCTGTCTGTTTATATATCTGTAGTAATTATATTTTTTTTAATCTTTCGGAAATTAAAATTTATAAAATGTGACGAATGAGTTCTGACAATCAATGATTATAATATTTACTGAATATATTTTTTGACGGATAGCATTACCATTTCACATGTCAAAGTTAAATATGATTAATAGCGTTAACTTTGTAGTTGTAGTGTAATTATCAGTACAAACAAATTAATTGCGTAGTTTACTTTGACTTATTATAAATCATTATTAGCGTCCGGCCTGACAATGTGGTATTGAAAACGGAACAAACATGGCTTGTGTTACAAACGTGCATAACCGAGAATTCGTGTACATGTATCAACCTACAAACAAGCAAATAAATAAGGCTCCATATACGAAATTTCTTGTGTGCCGTACTTAATAAAGAAAAGAATATTCGACCAATTCCCACGTTATTTCACATGTAAAAACCCGTGTCTCTGTGTATATATAACACATGCGAAAGAACAAGAAGAAGAGAAAATACAGTATTTATTATGTATGCAATAGTTAGATATACCTTCTATTCATTAATGATATTTGTTAAAAAATATTACTTAGTGTATTTATTACAAAATAAACTTTTTGTTAAAGAGAACGCATTCTTATTGTGAAGTTGTTATTATTCAGAACAGACGGTCTGCGATGTTTTAAATACTAATTAAATGATATACATATAAAATCAATCTGCTATCGGTTTACACAAAGGTATTTGAGATTCCGTAAATACAAAGTAGACGGCTTTCAAATAATGGAACGGTGGGTGTATTAATTTGAAAAGTGTAATATACGGGTTCAAAAATTTGTCGCCAAAAGTACTGTCTACTGTAGCATAGTTGGTTAATGCACGAGATCAACGAATGAGATCCAGGTCCGAATCCCGATAGCAACAATAATATTTTTCGATAAAATTGATTTTATATGGTATATCTTTATAATTAATACAATTAATTAGTATTGAAAATTATTGTTATTACATTCTATTCAGTTTTGATAAAAAAAAATATTAAATATATTAATTATAAAGATACACATATAAAATCAATTTTATCGAAAAATATTGTTGTCGCGCTACCGGGATTCGAACCTGGATCTCTTCCCTAACCGGGGGAGGTGCTTTATCCAACTAAACTACAGCGGCATTATTTTTAGCGACAATTTTTCGACCTTATATGTTACCTTTTTTGAAATCAATACATTTAATCGTTCCATCATTTGATAGAGCCATCTACCTTATTTTTACAGAATCTCAAATACCTTTAAGTAAATCTGATAGCAGACGCCAGAATTATCAATTCATTTTTATTAAATTTTGGACACATTCATACAACTTTATTATTTTTTAGGAGAACACATTCTTATTGTGAAGTTGTAATTATTCAGAACAGACCTATGACCTAAAGACCTAAAAAATATATATATATATTTACTAATATATATAAATAAATAAATAAATTTCACTAAATAAAACAAAATGCGTATACGCTTACATCTAATTTACTGTATTCTGAATTTTTTAGTATTCTCCACGAGTCGTATCGGACTGAATGCGGGCTTATAGAGAAGCCCGCATCGAAAACTATAGAGTTTTCGAGAAACGTCGACTGGCAGCGGTGCTTATTGTTTATCACAAATCTCCAGACATCTCTCTCGCACAGATACGTGACGTATTCGGCGGCTGCTTCCAGAATTGCAATATACGTGGCGTGTTCCGTAACAATGTTACCCAACGTCCACCCGACCGGTGTGTGATATTAACCGACACTTTAAAATAGACGCCGTCTGTCAGAAAAATACTGTCTTAAATCGTAAAGTAGCAAATAATAACTCTATTTCCTATCCTGAAGTCATCCTCCATTCTGTCTGTACGTCTGTCTGCTTATTTATTCAATTTATCTCGCAGACGGAGTCGTAAATATTTCTCCGGTGGGAGCTAGCCGCGCTGTCGGAAAATTCGAAACAGACCTAATCCCCCTGAACAGTCAGTCACAGCGAACCTTTTACCACGAGAGAGTTTCCAAAATTAAAATAAACTGAAAAACTTCAAATGGGCGCCTTATTAACGAACAAACAATATTTATTTATTATTAATAATGAAATTTTAGTCATAGGATAACTAAAATATGATACAAATATGTCTTGCAAATACAGTAGGTATATATGCAAAATTCAAAAATATTTTCGATTATTTTAGTAATTTTTTGGTTAGGTTTTATATAAATAGCAATCTTGAAGATGGATAGTCCATTTTCTATAACAGGTCGAGCTGCGAAAATCTTACATTTCTTTTACCTTAGATGGTTCATTCGCACGATTTCTCACACGATGTACCTTTAGTCACTCTCCCTTTGATTTAGGCATAATTTTTCAGCAAAGACATAAACGAACACAGCTGGGAAATGTTAATAGAAATGTAAATAACAATTTAAAAAAAACAGTAGCAAGTTTTTCCTTCAATTGACACGTTCTATTCGTGAAAATATTAAGATTTACGATACGAAAAAAACATTAATCAAATAATAAAAAGTTGCGACTTCTAATGCAATCTCGCTCGGGGCGAGCAAAATAAATTGTGCGTGCATGTGACCTATGCACGCACTGGCACAGGTTTGAAATGTTTCACAATGTTATAACGATAAATAATTGACGTAAACTTGAACATTTTACAATGCATTTTTGATTATTTACTAAATAACGTCTTACTTAAAATAACTTACGTTATAAATAACACTCAGTGTACTGGTGGGATAAGATCCCGTGGACTGTATCGATTACAGCAATGATTAGTTGACGCAATCCGAAATGGATTCAAGAGAAGAATATTGGTTGTCAAAGTTTTCACCTCCAGTTGACTCTCACTTTTTTTTAGTTAAGAACCGAGA
The DNA here is from genome assembly GCA_031772225.1 of Eubasilissa splendida. NCBI lineage: Eukaryota > Metazoa > Arthropoda > Insecta > Trichoptera > Phryganeidae > Eubasilissa > Eubasilissa splendida. Next base: position 27,590,993 of record CM062859.1, read on the forward strand.
TATCGCTGCACTTCCGGAGCTGTTTATAACATCGCGTGGTTTTAGCGTAACGCCTAGCGCACGGCCCTAGTTTTGAACGTTAAAAAAAGAACACAGATCTTGACGGTTCGGTGTCGGAAGGCAATGTGTTCCCAAGTCATTAGTTGGCCAGAGCGAGACAGGTATCGACATGCGTCAACAGTACTATTATTTTTGTCATTTACACCATATTTACAAAACCATACTTCCTGATAAAGAGTGTCCAACGGAAAATTTTGAAATTTAATATTAAATAATAAAAAAAACTACAATGTTATTCTCATATTTTATTTATACAAAATGGAGTTTAACGATGCGGATTTTACGTTTTATAAACAATATCGTCTAAATACCGTATATTTCTCTCAAGACACTCTAGCAATCGGACTCTTAAATTTGCGAACACGCGAGAGCAAAGCGTTAGTTCAAATGCAAAAACTTCACGGCGGATATGTTGCTGTAAACTCTCGACTTAAGGTATCATCACAAAAAAAAGTCGCACGGTATAAGGTTCGGTAACCGAGGAGCCCAGGGTATGTCTTCGTACTTGCTGATTAATTTATTGGGAAAAATTCCCCTCAGATTCTCCATTGAAACTCTAGCTGTGTGTGGAGTGGGCCCGTCTTGCTGAAATTGGGATTCTGATTGAAATGTTGTTGAACCCAGGAAACAGCTGCAGCTGCAGTACCAAAAACTCGTCGATCATTCGGCAATACACGTCAGCAGTGACTGTCTCTCGCTGATTAAAAAAATAAGGGCCAATTAACCCTCGGGCGGAAATTGCACACCACATTGCCGTTTTTGGACAATGCAAACAATTTTGATGGCGTTCCCTTGGGTTGTCGGGGCACCAGTATCTCATGCTTTATTTATTAACATAGCCATCGATATGAAAATGTATTTCGTCAGTAAACAATATGTTTCCAAGCGTTCGTGCTCTTCCAACACGTTCCAACATCGTTCTCGCTAAGGTTTCACGTAACTGAAATTGCACTGAAACTGTAGTTTATTTTTCAAAACAACGTGCACTGTTGATTTTTTTATTCCAGTACAGGCTGCAATTTTCCTAATCGATTTACACGGATTGCGTATAATGTCACGTCGAACACGAGCAACATATTCTGGCGTCACTGCTGACGTTGATGGTCCTGGAGGAGTTTGGTTAACTATTGTCCCTTCTTGTCTAAACTTTTGAACCCAACATCAGATAAGTTGCGTGCTCGGCCCATCTCTTACTCGTCGAATTTTAAAGTGAGTACAAAAAACGCGACGCGCACGAACCAATGAATCACCGCATTTTAAATAATGCTCAACCGCGAACGCGGAGTGCCCTCCCGACCAGTGACTCATTGCGACTGGCAAATCTCCTCCCACTTACCTCACCTACGAGCAATTACAATTTAATCTTGAAATTTTTCCCCTGGACACCCTTTACAACCATCCACTTTACCATAGTTAACCTCACAACTAGTCAAATTCCCCGCATCATACCTAAACGTCGGTAGTTAAGGCGTAATTTATAATAAATGATATATTTCCATATCATGATGTGGAACATGTCTGCAGTAGTCAGCGACTAGAGGTCCACGATGCACCATTAGCAGAACAACGAAGAAAGATATCTTATTAATATTTAATTTGTGTTTTAAAAATTCTATTTAAATACTTTTTGCATGTTTCGCGTGTAATAAGTTCGCCATCTCTGCCTTAACCCTAAGACACTAAGCCAAGAGCGATATCAGCTATTGTTTTCATAATTTATATTAAAGCTTAATTGTATAACCCTTCATAATTCCTTCTTTTTTAAAATAGGAAAAATTTCAAAAAGATTTTATAATATCTTTAAAAAAATTAAAAGTGAAAAAAAAATTGCTTAGAAAAAATGTATTAAAAAGGAGAACATATTGTAATTTTGAAAGAGATCCAGGTTCGAATCCCGGTAGTGCAACAACAATATGTTTTAATTAAATTGATTTTATATGTATATCTTTCTAAATACTAATTAAATGTATTAATTAAAAAGACATACATATAAAATCATTTTTATATTGTTATTGCGCTACCGGGATTCGTCGTCTAAAGTACTCTGTAGCATAATTGGATAATGCACCTTACCCGGTTTGCAAAAAGATCCAGGTTCTAATCCCAGTAACGCAACAAAAATATTTTTCAATAAAATTGATTTTATATGTATATCTTTTTAATTAATACATTTAATTAATATTATTTGAATCTATGCTCGTATGATACTTGATGGGCCTGTATCCAGCAGTAGAGAGAGACAGGCTAATAATAATTGTGACTAAGAAATACCAACTAAGAAACAGACATACACGTATAAAGAAAGAATGTATAGCATTCTACCCCTATAACATGACATCTTTGTAAGTTGTTCAAAGTTTTCCCAAAAGAGGTCTCGCAAACTGAAAATATTGCTTCTTCAATATTTGCAAAATAACTTTATGACCTCATTTTATATTAATAATTAGACAGAATACTTTGTTTAAAACACTATTCTACATGTTTCGACACCTATGGTATCTTCTTCAGGTAAGTTCAGGTTTAGATAAAAACAAAACAATAAAGTGGTGAATAAGTAAGAACTAATATGAAAACAAATTTAAAAGGTGACTATTTGCAAAGAGGATTTGGTTATTTATGATATTTAGCCTGCTATTAATACTTTTTATTATTTCTAAAATTTCAAATTTATCTAACTGTAAACCCCTAGTATTTGTATGTATAATTTCTAAACCCTTGTCAATATCAAAATAATGGTTTGTTTCCAAAATGTGATTGGAAAATTCTGAATAGTTGTTATTCACCCCTTTATAGTTTTGTTTTTATCTATGCTTGTATTTTTTAATTTCAGTACACATTGTATAGTATATATAAATAGTGGTTGTTTGGGACATATATTTGTGCTTGAGCGAGGATGATGTACTGTGCCTTCCACCTCCCCCCCCTTCCTCACCTGCCGCCGAGTCAGTCGATCGGCGACCCTGAACCGGTACGGTTACAAAAAGATTTCGCAGTATAACAAAGAGTGAGAAGTGTGTCTACGTGACCATCTTGTGCAATCTGAAGGAGTCAAGACCTGACCAGGAGATAGTGTCAAAACTTAAAGTTACAGTCCACCTTGGAGGTGCAAGGAGAACGGGATTGTGGTGAGTGGAACCTCCTTCCGAATCCTGTTTCTTCCGGCATCTATGCCATTACGCAACAGTGGTTTAAACAAAGTGTTTTGTCTAATTACTAATTGAAAATATTGCCATTATTGTTGGGATGCTTCCACACCCTCATATTATACAATTTATGACTTATTTTATTTTAAGTCCCGTTTAATATAAGCCCCATTAAATAAAACATTTTTATGGTGGTCGAGGGTACGTCGCCAGTTCGGAGGTGAAAAATATAAAACGTGTGATGTACACCAGCAGAAGGCTGTGATGGAGAATATCAGCCATCTACCGATGTCGATTTACCATACCGATGTTCGTGTAGGTATGTTACCGAGTCTTTACGGGTTATTGTGTGAGAAAAAAAGGCAGTTACAATTAATTTATTCTCATTAAATTATTAAAGTCGATTAGAAGCTATTGTGCAAGTCAACTGGAGGTGAAACATGACGTCCAATCCAGAATCGAGATCAAGGTAGGCCAGATCCATTTGCCAATATTCCTCTCTTGTTCCAATTCGGATTGCGTCAAATATGAATTTAATCTATACCACCATTTATTGTGCTATCATTGTCTGATGAAATTTGTAGAGAAATAAAACCCGGTAATACCATTAAATGGGATCGGGCTGCCCTGGAAGATATTTCTACACTCTCTGCTTGCGGCTACTTCCCGTCTGATTTGAAGTAATTCAATGTGGGCTGGTACTCGGGACGGTGTAGACTGTCACACTAATTGGGAGCATGGCTGGGTGACAATTTTCCTCAGATGTGACCTGTATCCATGCCATTTAGTTGTGAAATACACGAGCGAATTTTTTTTTGATACACGTCGCATCAAGTTTCTGGTCTCTAACGGCTAATAAGCTGTTAAATGTTTGATGCTGATGCTCTAAACACCTGTAAATTAAATTCTTTTTACAAGAATGGTTTAATATGAGTGGGCGAGACAAAAATCATCTACACTTTCGTAATAACACACCTTCAAGGTTGGAGATGGTTTAGATTTAGTACGACTGCGGTCACGTGTGCGAAATTTGATCCCGATCGCGTAATATACCTTCCGGTTATTATAGTGTAAACATTTTCGCTCCGCTAGCAGTTTGCACCGAGGAGGAACAACGAGCATTGATCCGATTTCTCTGGTCGGGAGCGTGTGAAAGAGTCAGAGATTCATCTAAAAGTGGCCGGACGAGTGTGACGCAAGAAGAGAGAGTAAGACGTCCGTCAATCTTCACCAGAGATGGTTCTAGCGAGGCGAGTTACTATCGGTGAGTGTTTACCAAAAAAACACCGTTTACATGTTGAAACACTACATATATATATATATAACTTTCAAAAATTTGATAAACGTGGAGATTTAGGGGTGAGAATTGATGAACGTTATATATGAATATTATAACATTAAATCTGGAATCTAACGCGCGCGTAATAAGTTGGGATTAATATTTTCGGGTTGGCAACACAGCACGCGTGGGGAGAAGATTTCGTAACGTTTTGTTCTCGTGTGACAGCTAGCGTGGAGCGGACGAACGGATCCGTTCCGTAATTCGGCTAGAATGCGACTTTAAAAGTGAGGAAGGGTGAGAATAATATAATATTTTAACATCTGTGTTGTCCTGCATCATATTTGAACTGAACTATCGACTAATGATATGTGAAATTTCAGGATCGACGTATCCCTTTCTCTACTTAGATTTGTTCTCTACATAGATAGGAAGGAGTCATGCCACAACACACGGAATGCTGCAGGATGGATTTCTCCCGTACAGTGGATGAGATAATCTGTCACTCACAGTACTAGACGAGATGGATTTTTTTCAACCAAAGGAGACGCAAGCGATTCATGGAGAACCAAATGGCAGATAATTCAGTTTTTCTGATGTGCGGCAAGAGGAGTGACAAGTTTTTAACGTGTACTTTGACTGACCAAATAGATGAAGACTGTGAATCTCTGCAGAAATGAACAATGACTACGCTAATATTGGTTGTAAAAATGTATTTTATTGTGTACGAAGAATTTAAAGTCTATGATTTCTTTTTTTGTGTAGCATTAATCCATCTTCTAATTTTCTCATTTAAAACAAACATTTTTCCATTGTAGCATATTTGTTTCTTTATTTTATTTGAAACTCGTGGTTTTCCCACTCGTGTTAACCTAACTGTCAGGTGACAATTTAAGTGCATGTAGTTTTGGAAAAATCGTAAACTTTATTATTTTGTGCGGCAAAATTGCCGAGTTCAACTCTTTTACTAAATCACAATTTAGTAAAGAGTATGATGGCTGACGTGACAGGCAATAGATTGTGTTGAATTCTGTAACCTAGAGCCCGCGCACATGCGAACATGGCGTCCTATCCTGACGATTACCAGTCACATATAGGCGATCACGTCACAATATATATATATAAAGTGATCACTTAAGCCAGCCGAAGACAGGTCGTAAGCCCTGTAATAACCCCATACTTCTCCATATATTTTCCATTAAATATAATAAAAAATAGCTTTGTGTCTCTATGAGATATTTTATATTTGTTTAATCATGTTTTGGACTACATAGTAATTGCCATTTTAATTAATCCTGTCTGTATCAGTTTTCAATCACTGAATATCCCTGAATACTAACCAAACTCATACCGTGACAGTCAAGAGTAGCTTCACCTCTGCAGTAGACGAGACCCAATAATCCTCTACGTGTTTAGCATTTAGGATGGTGTTCGTCTTTGAAATCATCTCAATGATTAAACTGTTCGCCTTGACGTTATTCAAATACGTTTTCTTTACGTCATCAGTTAGTAAAATACTGGTCCTGATAATAATAATAATGCTTTTCATATTTGTATGACAGACAACGGATGAACCTGTCTCCTTTAGTACGGACTTCGGTCTAGTTACATTATGAAGCTTGTTCGCCTTTTTTGTATAAGAATGTTTACAATGTATATAATATGTAAAAAATGTATGTCAATGTTTCTCAATAAAAAAATTAAAAAAAAACGAAGTAAGTACACAATAAGGTAAAAATAATACCACACCACAAAAAAAAAAAAAAACACAAAGTACAAAAACATGGTCGCGGCGAGACAATATGCGGTCGGTTCGATGGTGATGTTGTAACGGTGAGAAGTTGCTCAATGGTTTGTTATCGTGGTTGCCACGACAACATCAATACAAGTTAGTTACCGCATAGGAGATAACGCGGATATCGCTGGACGGTTGCGCGTGTGGAGCAACACCACTCGCCACCCTTTTTAGGGCCTAGAATACAAAACAGTAATATATATCAATATTTTAATAAAAATGGTACATTTTTGAATATTGATGCAGTCTGTGTATCAAGCGTGGGCCGGTGATTGAAGCGAACGGTACTTACAGTAATCTTCAGTGTTTATTCACAATAAATAGACAAGATAACTTGGAAGTCCTGGTTGCAGTTGCAGCTCTAGGTCTGGTCATTGACCTGTGACCAAGTGTTTGGCCACGGCGCATCGTTTCATAACGCAATGGTGGCCGTCCTCCAGGATTGCGTTTAGTTTATGGTATTGCCAGCGGTGGTGTCCTTCATATTGCGATGGCAAGGGGTCTCAGTTCGATATATATATATATTGAAATAAAGGTTATCAATTAACTGTACAGTTTTTATAAGTTGTATATTGTTAAGGTACAATCAGAAGTTATAAAAAAGATGTTTGTCTAGCACAAATGACAAATTTGTTTGTTTTTGCTTTCTACCCACATCAAGTAACCACTTTGTTATTTTTAGTTTAAAATTGTTAATCATTTTAGACCCTTTAAGGTCTAGTGGCAATTTATTAAATATACACGGTGCATAAAAAAGGAAAGTTCATTGACCAAATTTTGTATCCATTTTTGGCACTAATAAAGCGATAAAGCACAAAATTAAGAAGACTGTGCGAAGTACTATTGGCATAAGTGTGTGTCGTACAATTACTGAAAGGTATATCAGCTGTCTTCATATATCTGGGTTCAGCATCTCTAGGAAGTTCAGCATCAGCTGGAGGCAATTCGCTAATCTATCTCGCTATTAAATACTTGTGCTTCCTTGTGCCGGCCTACACTCACGCCGTGCGTAACGCTTGGACCATGTACAGAGTCTGGGTGTGAAAATGAAAAAAATCATGGTACGCCACAAAGTAACCTCTATGTCAATTAAAGATAATGCTCTCGTGCCTTCTTCCTCCATATGTATTGCAAGATATCATATCTTTCATTGTGAAGAATGTGTTCCACGTATGTAGATACAATTTGTTTGATAGTTATTATTGGTTCTCTTGACTTATTCATGCATCATGGTTGTATTTTGTCGATTTTTAGATTGACAGACATATTTCAGTTAATAATTACTTAAATGAGTCATACGTACGTTATTTTCTGTTCATGTTTAAAACGGGTGTTTTGAGCATTCACTATCGAAGTAAAAATATTATGATTAAAGTGTAGTGCATTCGAAACGGTCCACGGATAAACGACAATATGCCGAGCCTATTAAAATGGTTACGATGGTCGCCTTGACCGGAATAATGCTCAGTGCATCGAAAATTCTCGAAGCGGAAAACTTTTCAGTCATCTGACTGATAGGAGTTAATAATTATTTGTAACGAATTAATAGATGACAAAGCGAGGTACTGACAAACGCGTAGAATAAGCACAAGAATATGAACTTAACTTGACATCTAAATGTACATTTTGCGCATGCCTGCGGGAAGCCTAAACCGTGCGTGCCGCTCATATACACCAGTACAGAGGTCTTTGGCGTTCCGCAGCGGCTACACACAGTGTAAACGTCTCATTTTTACGAAACTATTTAAAAAACTAGTGCCCTCATATTAGTTTCTCTCAACAATGCATACAGATTATAAATAAGAAGCTGTTTATTGTTACTTTAAGTTAGGTTCTACCTTTATTAATATTGTATATTCAGAAATTGATAACCTACAGTACAATTTAATTTAACACACACATATGCACAGGTTTCTCACTCATTGGTGTTGGGTCTGAAGTCGTGACTGTGCATGTGTTCATATTGAAGGCGCGACCATGCTATAAACATACGTTATTGTTCCTTTGAACTGTCTGTGTTGCTCAGTGTTTTTTATGTATTTAGGGAGAGAATTACACAATTTGGATGCTACAAAAACATAGCTTCTTTGCCCGTATGTGGTGCATATCCTAGAAATTGTTCAATTGTTCTCTGAGATTCTGGTATTTTTGGCATTTTTATGGAAACCCCAGATGTCCTTATTGATGAATATGTAGTTAAGAATCTTTTTAGCGTAGATCTGGACAATGTGCAGTGTTCATTGTGTGTATGTTTTCATTGGTAATTTGAATACAACATTAAGTAATATGTTTGTGTTCTGAAACCAGAGGTTTTAGGGTCTGTCTTTGTAGTGCATCCCCATCCCACTATTCCATATTCAATGAAAGATTGGGCTATTTAAATTGTCACCTGTGCCAGAGAGTATTATTCACGACACCATCTCAACCGATATATATCGAGGAAGAGTTCGAACAACTGGCGCAGCGGAATATGGCTGGCGTCACAGGACACAACAGTAACATTTCGAAATAATCTAGACATGTAGTGTACATCAGATAAATGTACATACGAATACAAATAGCAAATAAAATGCATAATGTCTTATTGTTATGCAAATGAGAACAGTTCAATCACTTTTGTCGGCCGCCAAAACCACCTCGCCAGGTCAGGAGGAGGTGAAGAACCGCATTCTGATGTTCCATTTGTTTTGAATTCATAAAATAACCTCCAGAACGCTGTTTTTGTAAATTTTATAATTTATTATCCATGTTTTCATAGAAAGCAAGAAAAAAGTGTAGAAAAAGAAATCACTTTGTGGTTTGACATATTATATTAAATAAAATAACAATCACTTTGTATGAAACCATGAAATTTATTATACGTCAATCGGTTTCGCTAATCTCGAGCTTCATCAGGACATGTTTGAAACTAATCATAAATACAAAAAGAGTGATATATAATATAGAATATAAAATTACATGTGAAAGAGAGAGACAGAATACATATGCAGATAGACGGAACATTAAGGGAGGGGAAAATACAGTGTTGATGGATATTAAATTAAATTTAAAGGAAACATACCTAATATGAATAAATTAATTTGATTATTAAGAATTGGCGTACCACTATTTATTGTTTTTTTTTTATTTCTAGGATTTCTTAATTGTCCAACCGGAGGCCAAACCTGTTTTGACGGAGGATATTTACCGGTATGGTATTATTAAAAGAATGATATTTTTCAATAATATGGTTGGAGAATTCTGAGAAACCATTACTGTTTAAACATTTAAGATGTTCTTTGACACGAACATTGACATTGCGAGCAGTTTTGCCCGAGACGAAACATCTTGCGAAAAGTGAAGATAGCTTGAAGAAGCTTGTTAACGGAGAGGAAGAGGAACTCCCCGCACCCGTTGGCTTGACCGAGTGGAAAAGGCAACAAGTACTTCTCCGGTGACATCCGTAAGATCTGCATAATCAAGAGGGCGGAAGTTTACGAAGATGCCGATCCTCAGTCGCGAGGGACCGACGTAGATGATGATGATGATGATGATGATGATGATGATGATGATGATGATGATGATGATGATGATGATAATTACATAATATATTGATTAAAATCTATTTTTTATATGAATACGAAGCATTTTAAAAGCACCAAAAAAATTAAATGATGTCATGAAAATTAATCAATTTATATTTTAACAATTTCACAAATACAGATTTATCTTCTAAACCTCGGCTTCGGACCCATAAGAATACATATTCTGTATATTGTAACATTATAAAATACACGTTCCCAGAATTTTTAATACTTAATATCATTTAAATAAAGTCGGTTGGAAAAAACTATTAAAAACTCGCAATACTCTCGCGCGTGGACGGTCGATTGTCGCGGTCTGAGACCGGTGTATCGGCGCGCGCGGCGCCGACGATTGCATTCACCTGTAGACAAACCCGATGGTTGGCCACGCTTGTGGCGTTTGGCTTCAGCGACGTAAATTTGTGTATTACCAGTGCATTAATTATTATTATATTCATCTCTTCTGCGGAAATATTTTATTTCCCCCTTGGACCCGGAATGAAAGAACTCGGTGGCTTATATTAGACGACGATGTGAAAGAGGCGTCCGATAGTGGGCCACGATTACAGATAAGGTAAGCGTAATAAACTATTACGCTTCGACAAGAAAGTATAGGCAACGGGTTCGATATCGAGGAAGAGCGTTCCGAGTCCAAGGTCATGTTTTTTAATATTGTCTTTATTGTTGTTGGTATCGTGAGAGTGGTGACATCTGGAGGCGCTCGCGCGTCACGTCATCGTCGAGCAACCACGTTTGATCATATTATTGTTTTATTCTGCGTACAGTTGGTCATCTTCACACAGTCTTGTTTCGGACCATCACCCGAATAGGGGTAGTTCTAGGTTGTACTTGTATTTTCTCACAGTAAACTTGTTAATTTAATATAACTACTTTCACTAGTGTAACTTTACCTTCATGTTGTTTAACAATATATTATGTTATCATTATTTTGCCTCGCAGATTTGGCAAAGGTAAGGTGAGGAATTCTGAAAGGTGCTCGACTCGTAGGTCAGGTGTGGAGTCCCCCGGCTCCAAAGCTCAACAATGTGTAAGAAAACATATTCCGACAAGGATCAAACCGTAGTTTGATCTTAGTTAAACGGCGAAGTTACATTCATGTGTGATTTTAACAACTATTGTATTACAAGTCATCAACTGGTACAATTTATAGATGTAACAGAAACCAAACAATTGCTCGCGACCTTTAGTAGACGCTGTGCGGCCACGTCCTGTGCGTGCGTGCTAATATAATTTAGTGTCAAAAAAAAAATAGCACAATATAATCTAAATAAGTAAACAAAATACTTTGTTTAAACCACTATTTATTGATTATTTTACATGTTTCGATATCTGCGGTATCTTCTTCAGGAAACAATGTATACTGAAATTAAAAATACAGGCATAGATATAAAAAAAAAAACTATAAAGTGGTGAATAAGTAAGAACTAATATGAAAACAAATTTAAAAGGTGACTATTTGCAAAGAGGATTTGGTTATTTATGATATTTAGGTTGCTATTAACACTTTTTCTTACTTATAATATTTCAAATTTATCTAACTGTAAACCCCTAGTAATTGTATGTATATTTTCTAAGCCCTAGTTAATATCAAAAGAATGGTTTGTTTCCAAAACGTGATTGGAAAATTCTGAATAGTTTTTATTTAGGCATCTCAAATGCTCCTTAATTCTAATATCAAAATTTCTGCAAGTTTTATCAATATAAAAATAATTGCAATCATTGCAAATTAATTTGTGGACCCCCGATTTTTTTTATAAGTATCGAATGTAGAATAATTAATAAACAGTGGTTTAAATAAAGTATTTGGTATAAATATTTATATAAAATGAGGCCACAAAGTAATTTTGCTAATACTGAAGAAGCAATATAACATAACATAAATATTTCCTATAGTTATTACGTGAAGGATTTTCAAACAATAAATGAATCATGTTCAGTCATAGAAAGTGTTTTTAAAAATGTCCAAATATTTTTAATATGGATAAGAAAGTACTATTTCACGATAGGACATAAACTTTAAAAACACTATTAATAGTACTCTAAAATTATAAATAAATACATAGTAGGATCGTATAAACGACAGATTTATTTTGTCCAAAGACGATTGTTTGGGACAGATTTATTTGTTAATTACTTATTTATACTGTGCCTTCCCCTCTCCTCCCTCTCCTCGCCGCCACGCCACCGTCCAGTCGAACAGCGACCTTGAAGCGGTGCGGTAATTCGTGAATCGAAGAATATTATTCAATTGAGACGTCGCGTCTATACAGTGTATTCTAAAGGATCCTAGACGTAGATAGTGATAAACTTACAGTCCACCTTGGAGGTGTCTGAAGAACTGGATTGTGGTGAGTGCCAACCCACATCCGTATATCCTATTTTCTTCCGGCAACTATGCTTTTACGCAACGATGTTGGTTAAACGAAAGTACATATATTATATAGTAATATATAATATTCGCGTCTGAACCATCTGAGAAGTATCATCCTTATCGCAGAACACACAACACGCATCACCTTCCATGACATATTAGATACTTGCTCTTCCAGTAGTAGCACATATCAAACACACTTCTTTACATCTGCTACCTCTATAATTTGTAACACAAATACATTAACCTCAAAATACCAAAAAAAATAGGAAACAATAGGATAATGATGATGATGATGTAACCAGTCACAAGTCATACATAAATATGTAAAAATTCATTGTTCATTTGTACCCCAATCCAAATATCGCTAAATCAGGCAGCAGACAAAACAGAAAAATCACCGGAATGATTTGAGCCGCTCGCAAACAACGTTACGAAAAGTAATGAGAAAATCGTTCCCGAACCGCGAAGTGGGCAAAAACCGTCCACAATTCACACAATAAATTCGAATTATCTTCGCGAAGTGTTCCCGCGGCCAAATTACAACTTCCTCGGCGTTAATTTCGGCGGGAACTCCGCCATTATGAAATACGACGGGAGGCCATTTTTAAAAATGGCAGCCTGGGGGTATTTCAAAATGTTGTAGGACAGGCGCGAACGGGCTGCGGAACAATACGGCATTGTCTTTTTTTTTTGTGTCAATCTCGAGGATGAAATACGAATGGAAATGCGAATCAACGTGCAGCAGCACGTCTAAAGCTAAAAATAATATGTTTTAAAACGACATCAAGATTTTTCACACATTCTAACTAGTTCTAACAAGCTTTGGCGGATAATAATGCGTTTTACGATCGCTGTTTGAGTTCTGACAAGCGTCCCTCGATGGATTACGTTAATAATTCGTTTCACAAGCAGATTCTAAAAAAGAGTTTTACTCGACGTTACACTAATGATGCGTTTCACAACCCTCGATTCTGAGAAGCTTAACTCGATAGTAACATTAATAATACGTCTTACAACCGCTGCTTTGTTTCTGACAAGCTTTACTCGATATTAACATTAATAATGCGTCTCACAACTGCTGATCAAGTTCTCACAACCGTCGCTCGGTAGTAACATTAATAATGTTTTTCACAATCGCTGCTCAGTTTCTGACAAGCTCTACTTGACAGTAACATTAATAATGCGTCTCACAACTGCTGATTAAGTTCACATAACCGTCGCTCGATAGTAACATTAATAATGTTTTTCACAATCGCTACTCAGTTTCTGACAAGCTCTACTTGACAGTAACATTAATAATGCGTCTCACAACTGCTGATCAAGTTCTCACAACCGTCGCTCGATAGTAACATTAACCTTTACCATACCATGATATAAAATACCCGAATGCAGCCATGCTGTCAACTCGTGTTACCGTAAATAACTGTTTTTATTAGCTTAAATGACTTTAATGGCACGAATTTACTCTAAATATTGAGCATTCAATTTTGAAAAAATGATTAATATCATAATTTAGAGCATTCATTGAGTCGTATATAATGTGTCCTTTCTTCTTATATCTCTTAATATAATTAGTGAGAAAGAGACAATTATATTTGTACGTTTATTGTTTTTTTCACTGTGAAAATAATGTATGATCTCTGTCTTTCATATCACAAATGGTATTTTTAACAACGTATTAATTTTATAACAGATTGAATGGAAAAAATAATTGTTTTTGTACGATTTCCTTTTCATAATTGGTTTTTTACGAGTCATAACTAAGTTCTAATATTTTCTTTAGGATTATCTAAAATATGAATTTAATGTTGCATTTATTTACTGAAATATTATAGGTTTAATTATGATGGTAGACCAGCGTTACTGCATGATTTGGGAACGGTTAATAATGTTTTTTACAATTGCTGCTTAGTTTCTGACAAGCTTTACTTGACAGTTACATTAATAATGCGTCTCACAACTGCTGATCAAGTTCTCACAACCGTCGCTCGATAGTAACATTAATAATGTTTTTCACAATTGCTATTTAAATTTTAATAAGGTTTACTAGATGGCCAGCTAGATAAGTTTTCAACGTGGTGTTTGCAAATCTACAGATAAAATTAATCATTAATCAGAAATAAACAACAAAGGTCTTTTAATAGTTACTTGGGTGGATTATGAATATTTACGAAAAAATTATCTACTGAACAATTGTTAATTAATTGACTTTCATATTCATTGAGAACATTACTCCGAATAAATCCATCAAAATCACACCAATCGGAGACGTGTCTTTCTTTCACAGATTAACAATTGCGTCTGTGACATTTTCAGGATGAGGATTATCAGCCAGTTGGCACACTGTTGCGGCGCGGAAGAGTCTCGCCAGGTTAGCACGTATGCGAGCTATTTTCCCGTACGATTTTCAGCAAACCAAGAGTGGAAGTGAATATACTCGTATAAGAGTAAGGTGATATTCTCAAGAAGTAAAAGCGGGAAACGGCGAAGAAAGTGGGCGAACAGTAATAGAACATCGAGTGTATAATACGTATTATGGTTTGCTCATTATAAAATTTGTACTCTGTGATTTTTTTTAATTTTTCATTAACAAAACTACATATAGTTAGTAATATTTTAATGTGTTCAAGAACACACAATTACTGGATTTTTACCTACAAAGGTACTGTTATTAAATACATATCCGATATATCATAGAGACGAAGCTATTTTTTTATATTTTTTAAAGGAATGATATATAGAAATATGAGGGGTAATTACAGGGCCTACGACCTGTCTTCGCTGGCTTAAGTGATCACTTTAACACTAATTCTCACCCCTCAATATCCATATTTATCAAATTTTTGAATATATGTTATTACATGGACTCGCTCCGAGTACCACTACAACATCTCCATCTATCGACCAAATTGAATAATTCATTTTCCCTTGAAACGGCATATTATATGTCAACTGAATGAGAATCTGATTTTTTTTGAAAATTATTTAAAATATGCTACAGCGACAAATAATGGAACGATAGATGTATTGATTTGAAAAAGTGTAAGTGTCAAAAATACTGTCGCTGTAGGATAGTTAGTAATGCACCTTCCCAGGATTGGAAAAGAGATCCAGGTTCGAATCCCGGTAGCGCAATATCTTATATTAGGAGAACACATTCTTATTGTGAAGTTGTAATTATTCAGAACAGACGGTCTGTGATATTTTAAAATTGAATAACAATTTTATTTGCATGAGACAAAAAGAGATATATTATTCACTGGAATTCTGAGGATTTTCATACATTTTTGAATGCTTCTAATTATATTGATAATCCCCATACAAGGTGAAATGCGTTTCAAGTAAATTAAACAAGTAGAATCGTAAATATTTAAAAAAATTCGTAATACTGGAAAATAATGTGATTTATTTTTAAATTTCCAATCGAATTAATTCTATTAAATCCCACCCGTCGTGGATGATTCAATTATCTACAAAAGTTATATACACCAAGTGTTTTATTTTCACATATGTTAAAAAACAGTCCATAAATACGTATATGCAGGTAGGTGCAACTGCCTAAACGCTTGTTCAATATCTTTTGCCTGGCTTCGTTCATTCTCGAAATATCTGTGTCAAATCAAAACATTATCTCTTCTAATTGAATATGATAAATGGCTGGTCCCGCGCGTCACTCGTCTATTCCGCCCCGACGTCTCGTCGACAATTTGCTGCCGAGGTATTCAGGTCCACGCGGCGTGCACACCCTCCGCCAAGTGGACTTTCACCGCTCGCTAGAAATTTACGAGGATTCGTGTTCAGCAAATTAAAAATTGTTTTTTATATTTATTTTAATTTGTAATATACAGACAGGTAATTAAAAATACTACTCTTGACTAACTGGTGTGATTGTGATTGGTATTTGACAATACCAGTGATTTAAAAATGTGACTGTGATCACAGTTTCATTAGTAATGCGCACGCACTGCGAGATATCACAATACACGATATAAAATATAAAAAAACATTATTTTGAGCATATTTATTTATTGTTACGTACTTGTCTTCTAAGTACGTCTTAAGTGTACACCTCGTAATGTGAAGGTCCAAGAAATAGACTTTGTGACAATTATACATTTATTACAATTCGATATAATTTAGTACAAGGTATAAATCAAACGATTAAGCCGATGAACACGCAGAGAAAGAGGCCGCGCCCTGCCGCGCGCCGCCCTTTATAGCCTCGCACATACGCACGCCGGCGGTGCGGCACACACACAACCATACAATTCCAAAGACATCACATTTATATTAATAAAATTTCACAGCATTTCAATTTCAATCTCTTCTCCAGGCTAATTTTTTCAAATGATCATAATTTATATTTCCTATCGGAATATGCAATTTAAAATTGATAAATCTTAGAAATTTATGTTGCACTCTTTCGATTTTTATAATATGTGTGCCACAGTAGGGATACCACAGAGTGGAGTTGAATTCCAGCGTACTTCTTACAATAGATGTATATAAAGTAGTTAGAGAGTTAAAGTTTTTGGCTGTCCTTACCACAAATCCTAAGGAATTCATCGCTTTGTTGAATGTTAAATAAATGTCAATTTTTGGTCGAAGAGCACACCCAAGTCCCGCATAGGTGCGACTCTACTTAGATCAATATTGTTAATGCTGTATTGAAAAAGAAGTTTATTTTTACTTATACAGAAACTTATTTATTTACATTTTTCTACATTTAGATATAGTCCGTTAGCACAGCACCATATATAAAGCAAATTCAGGTTATTTCAAAAAGTAATACAGTCATTTATGTTACAAATTGCTTTATATATTTTAAGATCATCTGCAAATAACAGAACATGAACTCCATTAAAAATGTTAACAATGTCGTTTATAAATATAGATAAAGTGGTTAAAGCACTCGCCTGGTGATCCAGTGATCTAGCGAGATATTCCTAGTTTCATTTATTTATTTATTTTTTGTAGCATAAATAGTACATATGAAAAAATAAAGGTAATTGCTTTACTAGACGAAGTCTGTTCTAAAGCAATTCCCTGTACAGTTTTTAAAAGTTGTATTATGAAAAGTAATGTGAAGAAAGTATAATCAGAAGTTATAAAAATATTATTGTCAGTAATATACAATAGCGGGAGACAAAAATGTGCGGGTAGTTAGGTTAGCACAAATAACAAATTAGTTTAATTTTGCTTTCTACCCACATCAAGCAACCACTTTGTTATTTTTGATTTGAAGTAGTTAATCACTTTAGACCCTTTAAGGTCTAGTTGGCAATTTGTTAAATATTCTCGGCGCACAAAATAAAAAAGTTCATTGAGCGAATTTGGTATTAAATTTTAGCACTGAATAGTATCCTAAGACTTTGCTCCTGGTTTCCTTTGGAAGTAGAATTAATTTTAAAAATAGTTTTATATTTGCTCTGGTAAACGGTTGTCATATATCTAAAACTGAAAGGATTTAAAGACTTCTTCAGAGATATGTCTAAATGGCTTCTCGTTTATTACTCTTATGAACCATTTCTGAGCCTTAATTAGAGAGTCCAGTGAAGTAAGAGCTGCACCACCACCCCATGCACATATTGCGTAACCGATGACACTCTGACAAAGTTAATAGTATACCATTTTTAATAAAATAATATACATGAAGCAGCGTAAAATTTTGAAAATATAAATTAATTTTCTCACTTTGTCGTAAAATAGTAAGAATATCGATGTGATAGGTATTCCGTGTAAGCATCTCTATTTAAAAAAAAAAAAAAACATTATACTACCGTATAAGTAAATGTGTTTTTATTTTTAATTTCAAGTACCGCATTCCCACTGGGATTTGCAGTCGAGAAAAGAGTATAAAATACTTGAATATCGAATCTTTTAGAAAAATATTTTCCGGTCAATTAGTAAAGATCGCCCCGCTCCGAGACAGCGCTCTGACAAATCGCAAATTGTCACTACCGCAACATGGAGTTTCGACCAGAATTTTTCCCCTGAAAATACACATCGCGAGGTGTGTAATAATATGTAATGTTCATCATTGGCATGGAAACTATTTAAATGCCGCCGTCAAATGTGTCGGGCGTCACGTGGTCTAGCGTCGCGTCAACGTGACGCGGAAATGCGCGAAATTGCTTTTTCCTAGTCAACTTTTATTGTTTTAAATGTACCGAGTGTGAAATGTACCGTTACAAAAAATATTATTATTAAGGAAAAACACATTTTTATTATTCAAAACATAATTACAACTTCACAATAAGAATGTGTTCTCCTTAATAATATATACGTTGGATCAATGTGTCCAAAGTTAAATAAAAATGAATTGTTAACTCTGACGTCTGACGTTTTTGAGGTATTTGAGATTCCGTAAAAACAATGTAGATGGCTCTTTCAAATAATGGAACGATAGATGTATTGATTTGAAAAGTGTAACATATTTCCCGGACTGGAAAGAGATCCAGGTTCGAATCCCTGTAGCGCAACAACAATATTTTTCGATAAAATTGATTTTATATGTATATCTTTCTAATTAATAGATTTAATGAAATTTTTACATAATCGTGTTAAGCTTCAAGTCTACGTTCTTAAATATAAATATTTGCGAAATAGACCCATCATTAGGTATTCTACACCTTTTATCTAATACAAAATAGTCTGGCTTCTCGAGGCTTAATTTGGAATTATTAAAATATTTCAATTTATTGAAATAATTGCTCAATTATGACTTTTTTTTAAATATTATGAACCTAAACTAGAAAATGGAAAATGACTCATAATCTAATTGAGCAAGAAACAATCGTAAAATTCTGTAGATCTGAATACCCCGCTGGAAGCGACCTAGAGGCAGGCCAAGGAAGAGGTGGGTTGACTTGTGTGGAAGATGACTGGAGCAGGATGCGAAGGTCTGGGAACTGGACAAGAATGGCCAGGAATAGGAGTCGGTGGAGAGCATTTGTGGAGGAGACCAAATCCCATCCCGAGAGGTAGTGCCACCAGAAAAAAAAAACTAACAAGTGCGTTCGTATATCAATAAAAAATGTTTCGATACGAAAAATATACGGATAAAATCAATTTAAAGAAAAAATATTTTTGTTGCCACCCGGACTCGAATCAGGAACCTTTCCTATCCGGGGAAGTACACTGACCAATTACACCACGTCAACATTATAAGTAGTGATGAGCTAAACCGTCATTGTGTAAATACTAATAACAAAGATTGTTAACATTTTTACTGTAAATTTAACTCTTTACAGGACTACATTATTACATAATTTTGTGTGTCTCAACAACTCAATTGGTGACGTATGAAATGCTTTACTTCACATTTTACATTTATAATTTTGATTATAATAAAACATGCTTATATAATATTATATAATTTTTTTGGTTTGCGTGTGGCACCTTCTGATGAAATTTTCTATTCGTGTATAATAATAATAAATAAATAACTGTTAGAGGTTTAGTCTGCAGTGTACCGGTACTGTACAGGTGATTGCTCGCCAAATAATGAATAATCAGTTACGATCGAACATAAATGTCAGAATCACAGTCACAATCGCGGCTGAAATAACGATTTAGCTCATGACTAATAATTGTAAGTTAACGACAAATTTCAACTGGTTCGAATCAATCCGGGCCGGTGACAAAAATATTTTTTCGATAAATTGATTTTATCCGATATCACAGAACTAATCTAAAAAACTCCAACTTCACATTAATAATAAAAAAAAAAAATTGTTTTGGTTTCACCGTTTATTTTTAGAGCATAAAAGAAATAGAATTTGAAATAATTCACAATATTACAGCGGTATAGGCGACATTAAATTTGTAAATGAAAACAGTTTTTCTGTAAAACATAATAGGTTTTTTGACTTATCCAAAATAATATACAGCGGAACCTTCGTCAGACCCTATATTTGTCACATTTTGATGACAAACAAATGTTTCTATATTTGTCACTTCCACACGCCCGGCAATGGGCCAAAATGGTCGAATATGGTCGAAAAGTGGCACCCAAATGTTGCCATAATCAACTAAAATATAAATGGATTTAACGGTAATGCTTCATGAAGGTGTTAACCCTTCCCAAGCCATGCAGTAACACAGGTCTACCGCTCTAATTAAACCTGTAATATTTCGGTAAATACACGGAACATGTAATCCATATTGTAGTTAAATAAAAAGAAAATATTTAAGCTTAGAAATGACTAGTGAAAAATCAAGTATGTAAGGCGAATCCTACAAAAATCTATCTTATTATCTTTCAATTAAATTTGTTGTAAAATTAATACTTTGGAAAAAATACCATTTGTGTCAAAACAGAAATAAATCACATATTAATTTCACAATGAAAATAATAACAAAAATACGAATATAATGGTGTATTTTTCTCACTAATTAAAGAAAGATAGATAAAAAAAAACTTGTGTTATATAATACAACCTCCAATGCAGGACATGATGAATACTCCGAATTATAATATATATATATTTTTAATATTAAATGCATAATATTTATAGTAAACTTATAGCATTAACCATTTTTTCACATTTCATAAGCTAAAAGAAGACTAATTTCTTACGGCAACGCGTGTTGACAGCTCGGCTGCGTACGAGAATTTTATATCACGGTATGGTAACGGTTAAAAAACAGACAAAAACAGGCAAGTTCTTTGTTAAATCTAGTGCTACTGAATAATCGGCCAACAAAAACTACCACCATAATTAGAGTTAACTGATATTGATATTGTTTCGTTCTAAATATCAATACAATAGAAGGTTTACTCAAAGGTATTTGTGGTTCCGTAAAAATAATGTAGATGGCTTTCAAAAATAATGGAACGATAGATGTATTAATTAGAAAAAGTGTAACATATAGGTCCGAAAATTTGTCATGAAAAATACTGGCGTTATAACACAATTGGTAGTGTACTTCCCCGGATTGGAAATAGAGATACAGGTTCGGATCCCGGTAGCGCAAAAACAATATTTTTCGACAAAATTGATTTTATATGTATATATTTATAATTAATACATTAAATTAGTATTTAATACAATAAAGGTAAAGTGTTGACATAAAATAAATTAATAAGGAGAACACATTGTTATTGTGAAGTTGTAATTATTCAGAACAGACGGTCTGTGATGTTTTAAATACTAATTTAATGTATTAATTATAGTTGGATAGTGAACCTTCCCCGGTTAGGAAAGAGATCCAGGTTCGAATCCCGGTGGCGCAACAACAATATATTTCGATAAAATTAATTTTATATGTATATCTTTCTAATTAATATATTTAATTCATATTTAAAATATCACAGACCTATGTTCTGAATAATTACAACTTCACAATAAGAATGTGTTCTCTTAATAATAAAGTTGTATCAATGTGTCCAAAATTTAAAATGAATTGATAATTCTGGCGTCTGCTATCAGTTTACTCAAAGGTATTTGAGATTCTGTAAAAATAAGGTAGATGACTCTTTCAAATAATGGAACGATTAAATGTATTAATATCAAAAAGGTAACATATAGTTTCGAAAATTGTCGCTATGGCATAGTTAGATAATGCACCTTCCCCGATTAGGAAAGAGATCCAGGTTCGAATCCCGGTGGCGCAACAACAATTTTTTTCGATAAAATTGATTTTATATGTATATCTTTCTAATTAATATATTTAAAATATTGATATTGTTTCGTTCTAAATATCAATACAATAAAGGTAAAGTATTGACATGAAATTGATTCATTTGTGTACTATTTTTGTGGACTGGGAACGAACTAATTTAATTTCACTTATTTTTTAAGTGAAAAACTGTTTCTATATTAGTTAGGCCCTCGTGGACGGATTAATGGCGAATATAGAAATCCGTGCGACCGACGGTCTTGAATAGTATTAAAATTACACTTGATGTAGTATTTTCAATGGTATTGCTCGATGGTGTACCTGAATTTGATAGCACGAACGGCTGTAGTAAACCGCCCCCAACGGATGATGAATAGGCACAACCCCTAACGTGGATAATGACCACCGATTGAGTGGATAATTACAACCCCCGACAGGCATAAAAATCTGTAAAACGTAAAAACGACAAATGACGCACATAGCAATGTATAATAATTAATTTTGTTCTACATCGCTGAATTGTAATAATGGTGTGTAAACACAAGATAAGATTTTTGCCTCGAAACAATCTCTGACTTTATTCCCGTGAGATGCTCAGCTTACGTAGACCAGATGGCATTTAATATGTATTAAGACACCTAGCTCACTTCATTCGTGTTGTACGTTTAATGTAAAAAAAAAAAAACGTCGCACGATGGTCCACTGGGTGAATTTGAATCTCACATGCAGTCATTTAAATGGAATAAATGTTTTAACGTGTATATAACACTTTTGGAAATACATAATTATGTATATCGTTCTTGGAGACGTTTTAATAATAATAATACATTTATTACATGCATTATGTACTTACACTGACTGACGTATTACTCTTCCAAATAAATATTCATTAAGTATACATTTTCACCTAATTCATTACTATGAATGTTGCGTAATATTTCTAATATCAGACAAATGTACCGAGGGTATGCATATAGAATTTGGCAAAGTAAATACAACATATCAGTAAGAAAGTGAGACATGTGTTTGGGTACCCTGCCTGCTACACTAGTAATTGACTGTATTATAGCAGACAGTGTTCCTCCGGTATAACAGTAAGCAAAGTGCAATGATCAATGTACAATATATATATAAACAGTTAATCAAGAGATACAATTAGGTAATTCAATATATTGATGTAGCAGTTTTATTCTCAGGTTTGGACTTGTGCGCACGTGTCGAATCTCGCTATCAAATCGAACATCGTGTACATAGATATGTATCATTGTATCAATCTCATGCGGTGGCTTATCTCAACAACAATTAATTATTAATGAGAACACATTCTTATTGTGAAGTTGTAATTATTCAGAACAGACGGTCTGCAATATTTTAAATATGAATTAAATGGTATTAAATAGAAAGATATGCATTTATCGAAAAGTATTATTGTTGCTACCGGGATTCGAACCTGGATCTCTTCTGATCCGGGGAACGTGCATTAACCGAATTGAATGAATTGTTAACTCTGGCGTCTCCTATCGAATTTTTTCAAAGGTATTTGAGATTCCGTAAAAAGAAAGAAGATGGCTTTCAAACAATGGAACGATAGATGTATTAATTTGATAAAGCGTAATATATACAGGATGGCCCAAAAAAAATTAGAATATTTCTAAAAATGTGATATAATTACATCAAAATTAGTTTAACTATATCAACAATAGCTTTAATAGTTTACTATATACTAATTTACCCGCAACAGCAATATTTTTCGATAAAATTGATTTTATATGTATATCTTTCTAATTAATACATTTAATTTCAATTTATTAAAATTTAATCGTATCTTATCCCATGTCCTAGAACGTAGGAAGAGAAACATTCTAGAAAGATGGCGCTAGAAATGAATATTAAGCATCCTGTGAAGGATGTGTAGCAATTCTAGATGATTTCGAACTGTAAATCCGGATCGAAAGGATCTAAATGAACGAATTCCGCGATTTCCGGGTCGCACGTCCCACGGAAAGGAATACGACTATTCCGGTCGTAAATCAGAATCACCGCAAGGTAGGAGTGAGAAGTAAGGAAACCTTGCTACAGGATGAGTTCGATGAGAGGATAAGGATTCGGGAGGACTGCTTGCCTTACTTTGTATATGACGTCTCCGAAATCCCCTCAGTCGCCGCCGAAATCACACAATGGCACGCGGATGAGCCGATCTTCGATCCCACTCGAATACGGCAATGTCACAAGTTCACCCACGGCACACAAACAACAAACAATGCGTGATCAAAACACAAAATACAGTGCTGTTGCACTGGATCTGAAAGTCCACACCGCGAATGCTATCGCGATGTCGAAATCAAACAAATATCAGTCGAGTTGACGTCTGCTGACCTCAAGGTCACAATTAACACTAAAAAGACGAGGATTAAGAAATATATGGATGCGGAAATGTGTCAATAACATGGGTCGCAATCGATTCGAAAAGACGAGCCAAAAGGGTGTTTACGAATTCGGAACACTAGATGAATTTAAAATTATGCAACATCTACCTGATGTTGTCCAATTGCGTATGTTATATTAGTTACATTACAGATGCGAGAATAACGTAAAGGTAGAATATAAGACCCACATGCTAAAATATATATCTGGTTAAGACTTCAGCATACGCGCCAGAAATACGACAGATGAAGTTAAATGATCCCAGTTAATTTACTGCTACTGTTTCGACTTATGGTCACGTGACACGAAGAAAAAGAAGATCTTAAAGAAAGTTCCTTATCTCTATATAGATTCCTTCCAACCTTCCTAGACACATACTTAGTTACCTACTTGCACGCCCATCGACGAGGCGAAATTCAATGTCAATTTGATCGCCGTACTGCAAACAACAAAAAGTGTGTATTTTTCGATTACGCGCCGGTCACCTACCTACGCCGAGAAATTCAGCAAAGTGGCCCACGACACGCTTCTTCATTTCAACTTCCCAGCATCCGTCGAGGGATTTACATAACTGATCGTGGAGAGAGAGCGATTCCTAGTATTGTGCCATCCCTGTCTCTTCCTCTAACATTTCACAATACAGTCCACTTAATTATTCCTAACGGAAAAAGGATAGAAAATATTATTTATAAATATATATTTTTTATTATTTTGTAGTGCCGGCTTACCTGATACAGCTTAATGATGTGTGGATGATCCAGTTTCTTCATAATGTCTACCTCCCTGTACACCTTCTGTAGGTTTCCAGCGTCCAATTGTGATTTGTCTATGATCTTAATTGCTACCTGTGGACAAAAAAAAAACACAATTATTGCTAATGTTTTGGTCTGACGACACAATTATACAATATAATAAATATTACTACAATACAATATAATAAGTATGTATGATAACGCTTTTCTACTTCCACTGCGTGTAGTATTTTTCTATCCATCTTATAAGTGACCCGTCTCCTTGCTCGCTTTACCTCAACTGCCTATGTGATCAAGAACCTTTGGAGACACTCATCATTTCTGCTGGCAACATGTCAAAAGTATGCAAAATCATTGTCCTGCACGGTAATATCAAAAAGTATATGAATTGGCAGTGTTGAAGAGTTATAAAAAAGTAATGGGAGTTAGGTGATACTGCACGCGCCCCACATACATGGCCGTGTAAGGACTCACCTGACAGCCTTCTAAGGCCTAAGCGAACGGACCAATACATCGTGACGGACGAGTCACAGGAGCTAGCCGACCACTTCTCCGCAGACCGTTTTTTTTCTTCAATTTCATAAGTGCAATTAACTTTATACCCGTCGTACCTGCCATTGTAAATCGTTCCGCAATAAACGCCAACTATTGTAAGTTCTGCTCTCATTTAAATACCTTGCTCTATACACAGCATAAACACTCACACGCACATTCATGTATACTGCGACATGCACCGACACGCGTGAGACCTGAAGATAGTTAAGGGCTTCAGTCACACAATTAAGATCCTCGCGAGTCAATAATATTATACACCCGTAATCCCTACAGGAGTATATAGAGAAAAATATACAGATATCCCCAAAGAAAGAAGTCACAAATGGACGAATGCGGTGACCGCGCAGGCCACCCCTGTTCAACACTCAGAGAGACTAGACGTCCGGTAAAACATTTCTCTGAAAATATTGAGTGAATTTCGGACTGTGTGAACCACAAGATCCCCAATCCCTCTTCTTCAATAATCTCTTCCATTTTGGGCTGCAGAAAATTTTTCAACATTGAGACATAACGTTCGGAATTCACGGTCACTGTCACGCCTTTCTCCTCAAAGTAGTAAGGGCTAAATTGTGATACGGCACACCACACCGTCAGCCCGGAAGCCAAAAATTTGCTTATTCACAGTTCAAGTGAGGTGAAAATGTGCCTAGTCTCAACTGAAGAAAGCTTTTTGCGTCGCAATCTCTGATCGATTGTTTTCAAAATATGTGCTTCGGTCCAAACCATGTTGGCTACTGAAATGGGGTCACCGACGGAATAGAGAGAGACCTCGTCTAAACGCTTAGTCAGTTCTGCCACACTCTAAAGCATCTTAAGATACTCCTGGAAATATCCGGGAGATACCCGGAAAACTAGGATTCAAATCAACAAAATCCCACATCGTCCATGGATCGAATGGAGTTGGATATTCAGTTAGAAAATAGGTTAGGCATATACGCTATATTCACGAATTCAACGAAATATAATGAAATTTTAATTATCACTCAATTTATAAAGTAACACAGTAGAGGTGGCTTGGTCACATGGTTCAATGTAATGATCGACCAGCGAAGAGAGCGCTTGAAAACAAAAAAAAAAAAAATTGTATAAATTATGAAGGTTGAATGGACGAACTTTACACAGGATGCGCATGCAGTCGAACGGGTCGAACCACGAGAGTACCCATCGCGAATAATGTTCCCAGCGAAAGAACGAGAGAGTTGTGTTGTGCCAAGAATATTTAATAAAATGAAAAATAATACGACCCCAGTGGACCGTTCTAAAATATTAAGTGAAAGAACACATTCTCATCTAATTATTAATTTCCTTAGTATTAATACAACGTATACACGTTGTATTTCAATTTTGTTGATAATAACACTTTAATTACTATGAAGGGAATTTTTGGCGTAAGACTGGCCTACAGTTTGGCAAATATTAAAAATTATAATGTATGTATGTATATAAAAAAAAAAATTATCAAGAACTGGAGAAAGACGGCGGAGGACAGACAGGTGGTCGGTCTTTCCTTATTTTCAGGATTCTGTACTTTCAATATATTTTGAAAATGTTTAAGAGATTTACTAATATGAAGAAAAAAATTATATTACCTTAACATAATTTAATCTATTATTTTAAATTGTTAACTTTGCTTTATTAACCACTTGATGAATTAAAATACATCTACCGGTTTCAAAAAATATCATTTTCTTCTTCAGGATATTAATAGCTAATCATTTAACATAATTTGTTTTTAAAAAACAATAATTATTTTAAAAATAAATTTAGTACCTAATTTAAATTCTTACTTGATGACACAAAATTACTAGAATTTAAAAAAAATTGTGATTAAATTTATTGGTTCTTTATATATTTTTTTGATTAGTTTTACACGCTTTATTTATCTCCAACGATTAAAAATTATTTAATTTATGACCAACACCGTTTACATTCGAAATAGACAATCCCAAAATTTTTATCAAAACCATGACCATTTTTCTAACAAATGATTAGGAAATTCTGAAAACCTACTATTATTCAAATATCTGAAATACTTATTTTCTCTTATATTATAATAAAACAAATTTAAGAAATTAAAATAATGGATTTTAACAAAAAAATTATTCATCCGTATTAGAACGAGAACAAAAGATAACAGTGCAAACTCGGTAGACAATGAAGTAAAGTTCCCACATCGGAGTGACGTCATTGATAATGAAGATGCATTGATATTTTTTTAATGACCATAAAAAGGACAATATTATTTTCAACATTACTGGTACGTAAACAGAAACTGAGATTTTCATTATTTTACAATGTGCAATATACGTATTGTGATGTATCTATGGAACGAATGCACGAATTGGTACGAGTGACGCGTGTGAAAGAGATAAATGTATCGCGCCGCACTATAATATATACCGTCGAACTATAAACATAATCAGGCCTATTCTCAAAATTGCAATATTGAAATGAAGGTGATTGTTACACCAACCCTCAAAAATAGACAGTATGTAAATTAACGTCCGTGTTATATTTGAACGAGAGAGAGGGAGAGAGAGTGAGGGAGTGAGGGGGATAAACGTACCATAATCTGTCAAAACATAAAAATGGCAACAGGATTGGCCGTGATTCTTCACTACGACGCTGCGGATGAGGAAATCAATAGGTAATTTATGAACAAACCTTTTTCTGTGAACTTTGAATACTGTATTAGTACTTATTTTAACCAAAAACTTATATTTTATTCGAACTCGAGAATGGAAGACGTCGTTTGCGTGATTCTTGCAACCCGATGGAAATTACAAATGGGCAATTTTTACAACTATACCGCCTTGATAAGGTACAACTATACCGCACAAATCGCGCAAACGACGTCTTTCCATTCTCGAGCTTCGACTAAAAATATAAGTTTTTGGTTAAAATAAGTACTAATACAGTATTCAAAGTTCACAGAAAAAGGTTTGTTCATAAATTACCTATTGATTTCCTCATCCGCAGCGTCGTAGTGAAGAATCACGGCCAATCCTGTTGCTGTTGTTTTTAAGTTTTGACAGATTATGGTACGTTTATCTCCCTCACTCTCTCTCATTCAAATATAACATGGACGTTAATTTATATACTGTCTATTTTTGATTGTTAGTGTAACAATCACCTTCATTTCAATATTGCAATTTTGAGAATAGGCCTGAATATATTGACTAGTACCGCATTGTATCGAGGCTTTAAAAATAAATTATATATATGCAATGCAATATGCAATTCCCCACACAAAAGGAATATCATAATACGGAAAGATATAACATTTATACTTAGGTACACACGAAAATAGCAGTGGCGAGCGTGGGCTTCCAAAATAGCGTACAATAAAAATAATATGATGACTCACGTGCGGTGGGTACCGTGCCGTAATGCGTACAAGTCTATTGAAGGATGAAGACACAAATACATTATATAAGATTTATTGCATTAACAAGAGAGAATTGATTGTCTCAAGTTGAACCCGTTCGGCCAAAATTTCGCAGACATTTTAGACAGATATCTTACTCGCAAGTTCATCGCTGGATGGCGCACCGCGTTGGTTGTACACGATTATCATGGTTACATTTTAAACGGAATTCTTCTTCTTCTTCTTCTTCTACATCCTAGGGAAGAATTCGGTCCGCAACTCTTCACCACCGGCCATAATTCTCCAGTTCCCGGACCATCTCATCTTCAGCTCTTCCCCCTCTTCGGTCAACATCTAGACCACCGGGGTATCCATTTCGTATTGATATTTATATCCTATCATAGATTAGATAAAAAAATATATATTTTTAGATTATTTAACATTGTTTTTGTAACTACTTAATAAATTAACGATTACACCAACCGGTTTCAGAAAATACCACTTCTTTCTTCAGGATGTCAAATTAACTAACCAAAAATTTAAAAAATGTAATAACAGATGTATCAATTTGAAAATTTGTCGTTACCTTACTATGTTGACATGGAGTAATGGTCGGCGCATTTTGTCAGATAGAAAAAGTTCCTGGTTGCAATTCTGGTGGCAACCAAAATATTTTTTCTAATTGATATGTTTAATTTGTTCTCCTTAAAGTAAATATATCATGTTATTCTAATGTTTTTTGTTTTTTAAATGGATACCCCATTTAAAAAAAATTATTTATATGTGAAACAGACAATTCCAAATTTTTATCAAAATAATAATCATTTTCTAATAAATGATTGGAAAATTCTGAAAAAAACCATTACAATTTAAACATCTTAAATGGTTTTTGACTCTTATGTTAAAATCTCGACCTGCTTTACCAATACAGAAAGGAGTACCGGGATTTATAAATTTATCATCTTTGTCTATTATTATTTGTATGTTTTGATATTTAATTCTAAAATGTATTGATGAATAAAATCCAAACCCAATAATAATTATTACGCTTTAACAGTGTGGCATATAAAAATTGACCAGCAATATATTTTTTCAACATAATATAATAACAAATTCAAACCGCAATGTTAAATTTGCTAACATTAAAAATATTAAAAGATAATAGATATGAAGTTAATTATAGATATCAAGATAAACGAAATATTTATAGCGGTTATCAAATTAATATCTATGTTTGCGGTATACGCACGCAACAATAATATATTGTATATATTATAGAGCGATGGTAAAATAAACTGCCATGCAAAAGAAATGGTTGTATAATAAAGCCATTTTTTTTTTATGATTTGCATCATAATTTTTTATCGCTTTTTACGTCGTAAACTCATTAGATTCTCAAACAATAGCATTGCATAAGTCGTACAAAGAAAATTACTCAAGCAGAATGCACTTAGGTACATACATACACGATAGATTATCTTCTGAAATACTCGGTACTGTAGAAATGACTTTCCCATCACACGCGGTTAGTACTGTGAAATATTATATGAAACCGTGGATGTCTGGTGACGTATTAAGCAATGTGACGTCATAATTAATCACAACAGATAAGCGATACACGTCCGCGCACTAAGAGCAACTGTTGTTTTGTTTCCATCTTTAATAATTTTGTATTCAATTAATAATATTCATAGAAAAAAAAAACGTAAATTATATTCAGAAAGCAGAGAGTATAAACGTAAAAATGAAAAACAAATATCAGATATAAGCTATTTTTTATTACATTTAATGAAAAATATATGGAAGTACGGGGTAATTACAGGGCTTACGACCTGTATTCGGCTGGCTTAAGTGATCACTTTATATAAATATAACGTTCACCAATTCTCACCCCTCATTTTTCATATTCATAAAATTGTTGAATGTTGTATATATGTAAATATGTGGACTCGTTTCGAGTACCACTACACCATCGCCATCTGTGGACCAAATTAGATAATGCATTTTTTCCCTTTTTTAAACAACATATATGTCATCAGTGCCTTTGTAGGTAAAAATCCGGTAATTGTGTGTTCTTGGACATATTCAAAATAAAGCTAAAACGAATAACGATTTCTGCTTTAAAAAGAAATATACCATTCTGTTGAGCCTCTTGTTTATGAATAATGCTGTTTAAAGCAGGGGGATGAAATCTCAAGCACGATATTTATATTATTAGGGACTCGGCTTTCCTCCCATCTCCGCGGCACAACTCTCACGGGACAGGAATATTTCATATGTGAAAATAAAAAAATGTAAAATATTGAATTAAAAATTGTAAAACATCAAAAATAATAATGTATATAAGAAAAAACTTTATATACAATAAATAAAAGTATAATTTTGCGACTATCGCTTTCTTCGGAGGAAAATTTCAAAAGAAATTCAATAAATTATAATGAAATCACATTTTGTTTGTGGATAAAATTTGACGACTTTCTGTATTGTAATTAAACCGTAATGTGATTATGATAGTAATTAACTATTTTTGGTGACTAAAATTTAACTATATTTTTATTTATTATCTTTGTTTTATTAACCACTTAATTGAGTTTAAATACATCTACCGGTTTCGAAAAATACCATTTTCTTCTTCAGGATGTCATAACTAACTAAAACATATATTACTGTTTCTTTACCAGAATCTATTTAAAAAAAAAAAATTTAGTACCTAACTAAAATTATTACTTAATACAAATTTACTCGAATAATTTTTAGGAAAAAATTTTAGAATGGGACTTGTAGTTAAATTTAGTTGGTTGTTTATATTATATTTTGATAAATTTTACACGCTTTATTTATCTCCAACGATTCCAAATTATTTAATTTGTGACCAACACCGTTTATATGCAAAATTGACAATCCCAATTTTTTATCAAAACCATGACCATTTTCTATCAAATTCTGAAAACCCATTATTGTTCTAACATCTCAAATGCTCCCTTACTCTTATATTAAAATTTCTACCCGTTTTACCAATATAAAATGCAGCACAATTCTTGCAACTAAGTTTATAGACACCAGAATTGTTAAATTTATCATCTTTGGTAAACTTAGTTGCAAGAAAATTGTATTTTTCGAAACCGGTAGATGTATTTAAACTCAATGAAGTGGTTAATAAAACAAAGATAATAAATAAAAATATGAATTTTAACCACAAAGTTAATATTACTAATTTTAAAAGTATTAATATTTAACTGTTGGAGATTTACTTTTTAATCTACCAGTCAGTTACCAAACACACAATAACGGTTCAACCATCACTAATAGTCAGTGCATCGATAGGTCAATTTTTTAAGTGTACGTGTGTACCTCCTCAGTATGATTTATTTCAATTTGATTTATACTTCGGACAATGGATTTAAAATGTTTCATTAACAGTGCTCAAAAACATTTATTAACAGAAATAATTTTATTCCAATAATATACCGAAAAACTCGCTCGATTGACAGATAACTAACCAATAAACACCGAAATACGGAATGACTGGGAATGACGATGGAATCGTATGTTGGAATACACTATGCAAACAAAACTTTTAGTCTGTCATGCAAAACAAATACGTAGAAATGTCATAGTGAAGATTGATCTCTTTCTAAGACAACAGAATTAAGCACAAATTGTTTGAAAAATGCAGAAAATTTGCAGATGTAAAGATGCCAACATAGCATTAGTGAGAAAAATATTTAGTTCGGTTAGATTATTATGTATATTGAACAAACAAATTAAATGCAAACACCGCGATTTGCCGACCAGCATCGGTATGAAGTTGTACATAAATGATTCGCAATTTTTCTAAATAACCCACGGCTAGACAATAACCATGGGTTACGAAATAGACAAGGTTAGATATAATTTTATAGAGTCTTTTCATAAGATAAAGATTATTTTTATTTCGCAGCGTGCAGCTTTTTTGTTTACGTGCAGTGCACACCCCTGTTCGCATGTAAGTAATCATTCACACGTAGACTAGAACCGAAGCCTGCAATCGTTAGAATTTAACACCAATCACAATCACAGTTGAACTCATCACTACGCAGTAGTGCGGAGGACCGACTCTTGCCCCCCGTCCTACAGAAAAGAAAATCTCCATCTGTGTTTTTTTTGTTTGGGTTTCAACTACACGGGTATTAAAAATTTTTTTTTTTTTGAGCATCATTATGAAAAATGTCCCTTTGTCTCAAACCAGCCGTGCACGAACCGCCCTCCATTTTGAAAGAACTGTCAGTTCGGTGAGCGGAAAATGCGAAACAAAGATACTTTTTTTTTTTTTTCCTGTTTTGCATACAATGCACTCGAACACGTGGGTACGTACAGGGTATGCATACATATTATAGCCGCATGGACAACCGTACCCGGAATACGAGTGTACGCAATGAAGTTTGCGATGAAGCCGAGTTAGCTACACATTGAATCACAGTGAGCAATACGTTGAAAATAAATGTTGACTCACCTTCCGAAACCATGCAGTAACATAGGTCAACCGCCCCAATTAAAACTGTAATATTTCGGTTAATACACGCAACATAAAATTCAACTAAGGAAAATATTTATGTAAGGAACTGACTAGTTAAAAAAAAACCAGTTGTGTAAAGTGAATCCTACAAAAATAATTATTTTTCAACTCAGTTAGTTGTAAAATTAATATGCTGAAAAAAAAACCCATTTGTGGTAAGACAATACATATGGTATATTAATTTCACAATAAAAATAATAACAAAAAGAGGAATATATGATTTCTCTTTCTCACTAATTTAATGAAAAGATATAAGAAAAAAGGTAGTGTTTTATAGGACTTTATAAATGCTCCGAATCTCATCGAATTTATACTCAATATTTAGAGTAAGTTTATAGGATTATTATTTGTATTGCCATTTAAACTAATAAAAGCTTTCCTAACATTTAAAATGTTAAAAATTTCTTACGGTAACACGAGTTGACAGCATGGCTATTTTATATCACGGTATGGTAAAGGTTAAGAGTGAACGGGTATAAATGCGTAGATATATGGATAGACTGTACGTATTTGAGCGCGTACACTTTCCCCGTGTATGCGTCCCTTTTATTGACACTTTTCCGCGTCCAAATTAGCATCCATATATTTCCTAATACTCGTCTTGTCAGTGTGAATTGTGACCTTGACGTTAGCAGACGTCAACTTGACCGATATTTGTTCGATCTCGATATCGCGATAGCATTCGCGGTGTGGACTTTCAGTTCCACTGTATTTTGTGATATTGTGTTTTGATCGCGTATTGTTTGTTGTTTGTGTGCCGTGGGTGAACTTGTGATATCTACGTATTCAGTTGGGATCGGAGATCGCCTCATCCGCGTGCCATTTGTGTGATTTCGGCGGCGACTGGGGGGATTTCGGAGACGTTATATACAAGGAAAGGCGATCAGACCTTCCGAATCCCGGTTCCCGAGATCACCGGTCCTTCGACTAGAACATGTATCCCCTCATCGACCTCATAATGTACCACGGTATCCCTACTTCCCTCCCATACCTTGCGGTGATTCCAATTTACAACCAGAATTGTCGTATTCCTTTCCGCAGGACATGCGACCCGGAGATCGCGCAATTCGTTCATTTATATCCTATCGATCCGGATTTATAGTTCAAATTCAAAAACATTCTAGTGTTCATCACTTGTGCATTACAATACAATTTACTGATTTACAAACCCATCAATGTTTCTATTTTGTACCCTTTTTGCAAAACTCTGCCCCACCTCCCCCGCCCTAGCAGTGCTCTCCCCGACTATTGATGCAACACCCAACAGCTCAGTCACGTTGCCGCGCTTTAAGTAATGGCTGAATGTCCCTGAATTGAGCAGAGATTTTCAACGTTATTAGTGAGCAAGATACTCCGGCCCCAGGATACAAGTGCAATCACAACTACTGCTAATTTCGTCCATCGGCATTGAAAAATATGATGACTCCAAGTGTGGAATGCTCTAAGCGAAATTTGCCCAGATTGTACTAAGTAATTCGTCATCGGATCCCAATGACCGATTAAGAAAGGAAAGGAATCTTTTAAGGTGTGGGTCTCCCGCTGGGGGTTGCTGGGATGGACAATGCCGGGAAGAGCAGTGGCTAAAGAGACCTAACGGACCATTCCACCGCAACAAATAAATGTGACGTCTACCTTCCCCTTTTGGGGGTGCATGATTTCTATAGCGTCTCTCTAGCTGCCCTCTGAATTTAATGTGATAACGAGTCTCGCGTCAAATTGTACAGGTATGGCACTGATACGATGATACCGGAGCCAACCTATGATAGTGTTAAGATGTTAATAACTGAATGTAATAAAAATAAGGTTTTAGAGACTAACTGACGGATCTTAACAAACTGCTCTAACTTTAAAATATAGTCCAAAAACAAGCTCTGTTGGGTGGAATCGAAACGAGAGTAAACAACTCTATTCAACAAAACTATTGTGGGTTAGGGTGGGACCCTTTGGGATTTCCTTCAACTATGTAGTAACTGTTTTTTAAACGTATATTCAGTATTAATATGTTATTTTATTAATTGAAAAATGTATTTTTTTAAATATTAAACATGTTCCTAAACTAATTCTAATGTGTTTCTTATTTATGCCCAAGTACCGAATGTATTTATACCCAGACACGTCCATTTTACGTATCGGCAGCAACCACGTCGTATTTTTTAACGATACTAATCTAAGGTTAATATCCAAGATTATTATTCTTTGAACTTTTACGAGGTTTTTTTTATACGAGTAAATTATAATGTAAAAAGTATCTGCGTGACTCTAACCAAAAAACAGCTATTCATACATGCAGCATTTATTCGCATACTCTTGCAATTCTGATTTGGAGCCAGACTACAGTCTGGAAAATTTGCCAGTCTTAAGTTACCAAGCCACGTCTGCACGTATCAGATAGGAGGCAATTTATTCCCCTACGTAGAACCAGCCGTGCAAAATTCTCGGTTATAATATTTCGCCTTGTTTGCGCACGTTAGTTCATCCAGCTGACTGAACACTCCCCTCACACCACAAGGTTTCCTCACACCACCCAGAGGAAAATAATTAATGGCTTTAATGTCAATAAAAAATCTTTAAAATCTATCGTATAGAGATACCGTTTTCACAATCTATTTTATAAAGTGATCAAATTCATTTTTATGGATGTATAAGGGATCCAAAATTAGGCTTCTGATCCTAGCTTTCGTATCAGAATCCTTTTAATTAAACCCGAATTGAAGCAAGAAAGGAATAATGGCAGATGGATCTGGCCTACCTTGATCTCAGTCCTGGGTTGGACGGCAATTTACACCCCCAGTTGACTTGCACTTTTGTGATGAAGAACGAAGATATCACCGCATTTTAGGATGCTGTAGAAAACCGCTTTTTCGTGGTTCGGATTTTACGCACGGCGACACAAAAAAGGCCTGTTGACATGTCCGCATCGAAATGCAATCTGGCCCACCTCGGCCGAAATCCCTAAGTATTAGTAGGTCAGAAAAGAACAGGCATAAAGGTTAATTGGAACGATGGAATGCTCATCGAGAATTCGACTTGCGTCAACAGCTATCATCCCTTATTTTTAATCCTGACTTAGAGAAAGCTGTAAGAGAAGCAGAGGGAAGGAATAACTTTGAAAGGGAACTACCCTTGTAGTTATTAACCAACGCCAACGGTAACTCAGCTCATTTGTTGTTATTGTAAACTATTATTATATCAGAAGGTTTTGTACGTGGTGAGACTGAAGCCACTAACTATCTTCATGTCTCACGCGTGTTGGTGCATGTCGCAGCGTATATGAATGCGTATGTAAGTATTTATGCTGTGTCTAGAGCAATATATTTAAATAAAAGAGAACATACAAAAATTGTCATTTAATGCAGAACGATTTTTCAATGGCATGTACAACGAGTATAAAGTTAATTCCGCGTATGAAGTTGAAGACTAGAGTGGCTCGTTTGAGATATCGACGAAAGAACGGTCTGAGGAGAAGTGGTCGGCTAGCTCTTAAGACTAGTCTGTCACGATGTATTAGCATATGCTTATTGGTCAGTTCTCTTAGGCTCTATATGGCTGCCAGGTGAGTCCTTACACGGCCATGTCTGTGGAGCGCGTGCAGGACCACCGCACGTACAATAAGTAAATTGGCGGACAACGTTACCTGTTAAAGACCACAATTTAAAACTATAATACTATGTTATGTTAACACTTTGCTGTGGTGTACACATATTGACGTGGTCTAGTGGTTACGATACTCGCCTAGTAACCTAGTTAGTGGCAGGCGGCCATCAAGCTAGTCCTATTATCATAGTACAAGCGTTTAGCTTAGTTTGAAAATTGTAAGAATATTGATGTGGCACGTATTCCGCGTACACATCTCTATTTTATTTTTATATATCCAATTTTTAATATTTCGCATCTGTAGCCGTTACAGATTGGTTAAGAGTTAAGATGTCTGAATAGAAATTGGTTCGAATCCTACAGGCTGCGACATTTTTTTATATCTTTGATATTTATAAAATGTTAATTATTTATTTTTATAGATCATTCAAAACATCAATCGATTTCGAAAAACATAATATCCTTCTTCAGGATTTTATTTATTTTTTATAGCGAAAAAATAATTTTACTCTTTTTGTTTACACGCCTTGTTACTTCGATTGGCAACACTGGGTTTCTTGGTTTATAACAATGTATATGTGTGTGAGTATTGCCGCCCTTTTTTCGGAAACTAAGAAGACGGTCATTCTTATTACATCCCGTGCTTCGACCGGTCTAGCGGTCCAAATAAACCACCAAAGAAGACAAAGCAAAATTAAAAAGGTTAGTGCAGTTCATATATCATATGTGTGCTAATTGTTAATCGGAAACCTGGGAACCGGCTATCGAAGGAATTTACATAAACACGGATACCGGAACGTGGATATATTTATAGTAGCAATATTATTTGAAAATATGACTACAAATATAATTGTACTTATAAAACATGAAAGCGCACGGTGACCTTGAACTGCTATCGTAGTTACTTCATACATAAATAACAACGTAAGAACTTTTTACTGCGAGCAAGAAGAGTCTATGTGACGTCCATGTCTTTATCTGGGCCAACCGCAACCGCAGAGAGACCGCAGACACGAATAAATCAATAATATTTTGCTTTGCATATCGATTACAAAGAATCATGAGAAAAATATATTTCTACAATATAATTAAATACCACAAAATAAATTAATTTAATTAAACTAGAATGCTTGATTTAATTTCATAAATTTAATTAATTAATTAGAAATATATACAGGAAAAAAAAAACTATCTTTAGAGATACTAACCTTTTTTTTCCTATCTGGGGAAAGGCGTTATCGTTTTACGATTATATTTTCGATAAATTTGTAACAAATATTCTGTAGATTTTTTTTTTAATTGATGCATCTGACGCGAGGGTATCAAAAGGGCTCAAATATCCATTATAAAATTTATTATTAAATAATATAAACTAAGGAAATCAAACACAAGATATGTTGACCCTTCCCAAACCATGCTGTAACACAGGTCTACCATCATAATTAAACCTGTAAAATTTCAGTAAATACATGCAACATAAAATTCATATATTAGATAATTCTAGAGAAAATATTAGCGCTTAAAAATGACTAGTGAAAAACCAATTATGAAAAGGGAACCGTACAAAAAACAATTATTTTTTCCATTCAATCCGTTGTAAAGTTAATAACGTTGGTAAAAATACAATTTGTGATATGAAAGACAGAGATCACACACTATTTTCACAGTGAAAAGAACAACAAACATGCAAATATAATTGTTGTTTTCTCACTAATTAAATGAAGAGCGATAAGAAGGAAGGACACATTATATAGGACTTAATGAATGCTCTAAATTATTTAATTGATCATTTTTTCAAAATTGAATGCTCAATATTTAAAGTAAATTCGTGCCATTAAAGCCATTTAAGGTAATAAAAACATTTTTTCTAACTGTTAATTACGGTAACACGAGTTGACAGCATGGCTGCGTTTGGGTATTTTATGTCATGGTATGGTAAGGGTTAAAGTGAAGTATTTACAATAAACACAGGATTACCGTTCGCGAGTTCGCGTAAGTCGGGGTATTACCGTATTTATCAAGGTATCAAATTTTTTAACAATCTCACCATCACAAATAGAAAAATTACAGACTACTATAAATTTGTATCTGAAATCAAAAAATATGTACACAGACTAACTAAAACATAAATTATACACCTCGAATATACTCCTTCTAAAAAAGGTTAGAAGAAATATATATATATATATATATTAAATATGAATTAAATATATTAATTATAAAGATATACATATAAAATCAATTTTATCGAAAAATATTGTTGTTGCGCCACCGGGATTCGAACCTGGATCTCTTTCCTAACCGGGGAAGGTGCTTTATCCAACTAAGCTACAGCGACAACATTTTTAGCGACAATTTTCGACCCTATATGTCCTTTTTGATATTAATACATTTAATCGTTCCATCATTTGATAGAGCCATCTACCTTATTTTTACAGAATCTCAAATACCTTTGAGTAAACTGATAGCAGACGCCAGAATTATCAATTCATTTTTATTAAATTTTGGACACATTGATACAACTTTATTATTTTAATATATTTAATTCATATTTAAAATATCACAGACCTATGTTCTAAATAATATATATATGTATATCCTACTGATTATTCTAAAATGTATTATATTTTCTAATATTAAAATAAAATAAAAAATGTAAAGCTGATCTTAGTATAGTGAGTAAGATTAAGAAAGGTTTGGTCATATGGAACGGATGAATGAGAAGAGAATGGTAAGAAACATTATATCTTTCTCATATACGCAAGTGTTGACGGCACCAAAAAATAGAGAACGTACGCGGAAAACTTGGCACAATCAGGTAAACCAGATACTAGAAGTCCAGTTAGAAGCCACAATAACCGGCGAATGTATGAATGTGGATGAGGCGACAATCGTGCATCAGGACGGAAGAGTGTGGCGCTCTATCGTGATAGCAAGTAAGTAATATCATATAAATATAAAAGAACATCGTATTTACGTAAATCTTGTCAAAGACGAATGAATATCTTGATAGAAAGAGACAAATATAATAATTAATTTCCTCACATGTTATATCGTATCAATACTTTAGATTGAAATAATACGTGTATTGTTATTCGAACTAATCAATACTGTAATCTAAATTTGAAGAGTAAAAAGCTTGAGTTGCGAGCATACCGCATCAGCGGACCAGTATGTTCAGCTAATTGAATGCCAGTTAAAACCGCATCCAACTGGCATCTACCAAGTTGCGACTTTGATTCAACGGTCTCATCGAGACGTGTGACTGTATAAAAAAAAACCTATTATTTCCATTCATTTGTAAACTAATAATACAATAATCATGTCTGTCTACGCGGGAAATCTCTCCACGCTACTGCTCTAAAGCCATGCTTGGCTAATCATCGACTCCGAGAACACCCAGGTTCCTCCAGATCAGTCACGGTCTCCCGATCTCCGTCTCGTGTCGTTCTGGACGATGGAATGTCTGGTGCGCACATGGTGAGGACCCAGCATACACGCATATCTTAAATACAATAACAATAACTTTGTAAGAAACCACGAAATTTATTACACGACAACCGGTTTCGCTTATCTCAAGCTTCATCGGAACGTATTTAAAACTGATCATAAATACAAAAAGAGTACACTTATATATACATATGAAAGAGAGACAGAATACATATATAGTTAAATAGAACATCAAGGGAGACAGAAAATAAAATTATATGCGAAAGAGAAAGAGAGAATACATATACAGATAAACGGAACATTAAGGATGGGGAAAATACAGTGTCGATGGATATTAAATTGATTTTAATGGAAACATACCTAATATAAGGCAAATAAATTTCGTGGTTTCATACAAAATGGTTACTATATTTAATATAATATGTCAAATCACAAAGTTATTGCTTTCTACGAAAATATAATATTTTAGTGTTAGTGCCCCTGTCGCAATGAAGAAGAAAGTAAAAAATTGTGCCTCGAGATAAACAAATAAAAAACAAAGCTAACGATCATAGATCGACATAAACCATCTTTAACGACCTTGAAATTGTCAAGGTTTTCAATTATCTCGGGTCCATAATTACTGACGACGAGCCAGAAATTAAATGACGTGTAAGTAAGGCGAAAAGTTCTATGTCCAGACTTGACAAAATATGGAAAGACCGCTGTGATGACCCTCACATGGCCGTGTAAGGGCTCACCTATCAACTAGTGATGGTAAACCGTTGTGTGACTGCGATTGTGTCGATGATCGGTACCTGAGATTTAACGATGATTGGTAATTAAGATTTAACTGTCGAAGGTTTACTTTCTAGTGTACTAGTCACATCATCGTTATCACAGTCACAATAACAGTTAAAATAACGGTTTAAATAACGATTTTACTATCACTAACATGTATATTAACCTTTACCATACCGTGATATAAAATACCCATATGCAGCCATGCTGTCAACTCGTGTTACCGTAAAAAAAAATTAACACTTTAAATATAAAGAAAGATTTTATTAGTTTAAAATGGCAATAAAAATATTAATCCTATAAAACTTACTCTAAAGATTGAGCATTAATTACGAAAATGGGATCAATATCCTAATATAATTCGGAGCATTCATCAAGTCCTATTGAATACTACCTTTTTACTTATATTTCTTCATTAAATTAATGAGAAAGAAAAATCATATATTCCTCTTTTTGTTATTATTTTTATTGTGAAATTAGTGTACCATCTCTGTTTGTCTTACCACAAATAGTATTTTCTCCAGCATATTAATTTTACAATTGACCGAATTGCAAAATAATTATTTTAGTAGGCATAAACATTTTCCGTAGAATTAACTAAAATATGAATTTTATGTTGCGTATATAAACCCGACATATTACAGTTTTAATTAAGGCGGCAGACTTGTGTTACTGCATGGTTTTGGAAGGGTTAAATAAACAATTCAAAATATAAAAAAACTCTGCACACATCTATCGTGACAACTACGATGTTTATGCAAAACACATTAAAATAATTATTCAATATCGAGAGCTGGAAGCTGATTCATGAATCAGATCGGTGTCAAGGCGGGAGACGCCTACGTGCAGTTCCACGTGACTGCAGCGCCGGCTGATCCAATAGGCCAAAATGGGTGCCCACATGTTAAATTTATTATATTATGTACGAGGCGCGTTTCTTAAGTACCTGATTTTTTTAAATAGAAACACATCATTTTTATAACACTTTATTTTTTCAAACTACTTCTCAACATAGTCGCTACCTTTATTAAGGCACTTATCATACCAGGGCATCAATTTTTGTATGTCTGTTCTCCATTTTTGAGTTCATCATCATCGTCAAAATGCTTGCAACCAAGGAACAGCTTCAAATGAAGGAAAAGATGGAAATTTTGCCAAATCAGGACGTACATGGTGATTAATGTCAGCTGGTTTCATGTGTCATGCATTCAAGAAACGAATCACGGACCGCATCTCACAGTCGGCGGGCTGATCTATTGTCTTGAACATTTCAACCACTCACTCAAGGTGAGTCAACAGATGAAGGAAACCACAGCGCTACACCGGGAATATCCGGCAACGGTACTTACTTAAAAAACATTAAACATTAAACAAATTATAGATGTCTCATAGAGACGAAATTATTTTTATATTATATTAAATGGGAAGATATGGGTAATTACAGGGCTTACGACCTGTCTTCGGCTGCCTTAAGTGATCACTTTACACAATGTAACGTTCACCATTCCAATCATTAATCAATCACCATGTCTATCAAATTGTTGTAAGTTGTATATATGTTACTATGAAGAAACACTTCGTGTATTAAAGCCAGCCGAAAACAGGTCGTCGTAAGCCCATATCTTCCCATTTAATATAATATAAAAATAGCTACGTTTCTGTGAGATATCTATAATTTGTTTAATAAAAATTCCATTGTAGGTAAAAAAATGTGTGCTCTTGGACATACTCAAATATTGTTAATAGATTGTTTTTAAATTATTTATCTACTCAATATCAACGATAACATTGCAAAAAGAGCCCGGAATACAATATTAGTATTAAAGTATATTGAAAGATGTCCGAATTATAATAATTTGTCAGAGTTTTCTAATGATTTAATGGAATCAGACAAAAATAATGTTTTTAAAAAAGTACAATTTTACATGTAAATAGAAGTAGACGTTAGAGCTAATTAAATCTCTCATAGCATCACAGTGATCAGTCCCATTTAAAAATAATTTAGGTTTAATATGAATTAAATATATTAATTAGAAAGATATACATATAAAATAAATTTATCTAAAAATATTGTTTTTGCGCTACCGGGATTCGAACCTGGATCGCTTTCCTAACCGGGTAAGGTGCATTATCCAACTTTGCTACAGCGACAATATTTTTAGCGACAAATTTTAAAACATAATTACAACTGCATTCTTCGCTTTTGTTATCACAATGACAACACCATAGTCTAAACAACCCGGCACCATCTTCTACAATCTGCAACATTCCTGACAGCTTCCTGAAGTGAGCTGATGGTTGAAGACTACACTGTTTGAAAGTTAAAATAGAGATGCGCACACGGAATACATGTCATATCAATATTCTTACTATTTTCTTGATGGCCTCCTGGAACGAGGGTCGAACCCTCGACAACTAGATCACTAGGCAAGTATAGTAAATACAAGACCACAAGCATATCGTTTGAAGTAATATCAGAAACCTAAAAAACCACGAACTTCTATAAAGAATACGAAATGAAAGAAAACTGACTGACGGTCCAGGACTGTTCTGACGAGAAAATAAATATTTTTTGTGACTGACTAAAATTCCAACTCTGTAAATGCTGACAATTTTTTATTATCTACCCAGCGGCCCTGAAATGATTTGGTTTTGGGCCCTAAAACGCCTAATTCGATCCTATGTTCTGCGTTTCGAAACGGATTCATAGCTAACCTTAAGTTTATGCGATATTGTGATATTTTAAATTGCAATAATATTGAACACTAATCCTAAACTGCATTAGCTATATAATAGGTAATTGAAAAAAACCGACAAATGTTCGGCGTAATTTCCAACCG
Organism: Eubasilissa splendida; assembly: GCA_031772225.1. Lineage (NCBI taxonomy): Eukaryota > Metazoa > Arthropoda > Insecta > Trichoptera > Phryganeidae > Eubasilissa > Eubasilissa splendida. The sequence goes on from CM062859.1 coordinate 27,635,169, forward strand.
GCGTTCCCAACGTCCAACCTTATGACTCCGGCTTTGTTCTTTGGACCACGTCATAACGATTTCATTGGTGTTCCACAATTATTACGTCACTCATTTTACTTGAGTGCTGATAGAGCAACTGTAATCATATAAAATCCCACAACTCCTGTCTCATACCGAGTGTATTAATCATATAAAATCCCACAACTCCTGTCTCATACCGAGTATATAAAATATCCAACTGACAATGTCTTTGAAAGAAAATTCGATTTCTTGTTTTTAAACTTATAAAAGGAACGTTTTCTTAACCCTCAGCATACCATGGTAGAAAATACTCGTACGCAGCCATAATGTCAACTCGTGTTACCGTGAGTAACATGATGTAATTTTTAAGCATTTAAGTATACTTCTTATCGTGCTTTTATTATAAATACTGATAAATGTGATAATATAACGGAGCATTCATCGTATGCAATCTAACGGTGGCAAGTATCGATCTCACCGAGCGGTAGACCTGTGTTACTGCACGGCTACGGAAAGGTTAAAAACAAAAATTGCACAATTTTGCTTACTTACTTACCATCACGCCATTTCCCAGAGAAGATAGAGCGCCATACTCTGTCCTGACGCGTAATTCCCACCTCATCCACATTCATATATCTTCTCATACAGGCTCGCCGATTGTTGAGACTTCTAACAGAACCATCCTCCATTGTCTGGTTTACCTGGTAGTGCCAAGTCTTCCGCGGACGTCCTCTTAACATTCTCTCCTCATTCATCTGTTCCATATCTAATGATATCTTGTTTAACTTTTTATATATATATATATTTGTACATTGAACATTGCACTTTGTTTACTACTATACAGGAAAAACACTATCTACTATAATACAGTATGCTACTAGTGTAGCAGGCAGCGTACCCAAATATATGTCTTACTCTGCTGAAATGTTTATACGATTATAACATAACACACTGCACTATGAATCAAATAAATTATTATTATTATTATTATATGACCAAACCGCCTAAGTGATCCTTTCTTAACCTTATTCACTATTCTATCATTATCTTTACATTCTTTCCTTATTTCTTCATTCTGTACTCGGTCATAAATAGATTTGCCACACGTACGCCTAAGTGATCTCACAATGTTAATACTTAAAAAATCAAGGATTATATTTTATCATTGTAATTAATTGCGGAGGTTTAAAATATGAAAATGTAAACTAAATTAATCAAGACAATAAATATCAACGAAGAAACCAGGTACAAATTATAACTTAATTGGATTCATCAAATTCTTATATATCATCATACTAGAACTATAGGGTCGTTCAATAGGGACGCTCGAAATTTGTTAGGTTATAGCGGCCATGTTGTTAAAGTGACATCTGTCAAATTTGTTGTCAATTGTTTACTAGTATGCGGCAAATCACCATGGAAGATTGAACAACGTGTGCAAATCATCAATTTTATTATCAAAGTCACGTTCCGCGCAATTTTAATCCTCGCCACAACCGTGTCCTGCCGAGTCGACTATTCGACGTTTGGTGGCCAAATTCGAGTCAACCGGTTCTGTAAATAATCGGCCAACACTAGTACGCTACCGAAACGCGAGATCTGCTGAAAATATCGCTGCTGTGTGTGATAAAGTACGGGAAAACTGGAACAGTTGATAATTAATCCAATTTCGCCAAAAAAAATCGTCTTTAGCGACGAGGCCCATTTTTGGACGAATAAACATGTGAACAAGCAAAATTGTCAGATTTGGAGCGATACCAATCCATACGAGATACACCAGCACCAAATACATCCCGAGAAAGTCACTATTTAGTGCAGATTTTGGTCTGGCGGAATCATCGGTCCGTACTTCTTCCAAAACGAAAATGGCATTGCCATAACCGTCAACGGCGAGCGCTGCAGATCGATGATAAGCAACTTCTTGTGGCTTAAACTGGATGATATGAATACGGATAACGTGTGGTTCCAACAGGACGGCGCTACGTGCCACACGGCACATGCCACGATGGTCATTCTGCACGAGCGATTTGAGGGTATGGTCATCTCGCGCGGCGGTGACGTGCGATTCAACGCCTTTAGACTTCTGCCTTTGGGGCTATCTTAAATCGCAAGTCTTTGCGAATAAACCGCAAACAATTGACGCCCTCAAAGTCAACATAACAAACGCCGTTCCAGCAAATTCAGCCAGATTTATGCGACAAAATCATTGAAAATTAGACCTCCCGAATACGTGCCACCAAGCAAAGCCGCGACGGATATTAGAACGACGTTATATTTCACACTTAATGCCATAAAATATACTTTCAAATGAAAAAAAAATTGAGTGGATATCTCACACACAACTTGTTTTATTTACCTTTTAAAATCGAGCGTCCTTATTGAAAGACCCTGTACATAGGTCGCCCTGTAGACGACACGCGAGTTTTTCTTCTGATGGCATAATAGTATTTTTTATACAAAAAGAAAAGTAATTATCATGTTCAAGTACTACGTCACATTCTTACACGAATATGTATCAGGTACGTAAATATGAAACCGGAATTTGCCCATAAATGCCCCTACCTGTCAATATAGTAACCATCAAACCGCATAATTGGCGCCGTTTTATTGTTTTGACACCTGACAAAGATTTTCAACTCGTAACAATACAAGTTTCATATAACAGCATAGTCTTTAATAGCGTTGAACATGTCGAATTTTGTGCCTGGAAACTACGATTTGAACAAAACGTTACCATTTGAAAAAAACTGCTACAGAATTGCATCGAATGCTTTCAGAAGCTTACAGTGAATATGCTCTTGGTAAATCACAGTGCTTTGAGTGGTTCAAAAAATCGCTATGGACGGAAGACAATGCACTGTGTTTGGTGGGATCAAAAGGGTGTGATCTATTATGAGCTACTAAAACCTGTAATATTGAACGGTTCCAACAACAAATGATCGATTTAAATCACCAGAATATCAAAAAAGGCAACACAAAGTGATTTTGTTTCGTGACAATGCACCATCATACACAGCAAAACCAGTCAAGGAAACGATTGAGGCGTTTAGTTGGGAAATACTTTCGCATGCGGCTTACTCGCCAGACATGACTCCGTTCGATTACTACTTATTTGCATCGATGGGACACGCACTCGCTGAGCAGCGCTTCACTTCTTACGAAAATGGCTCGATGATTGGTTTGCCTCAAAAGAGCAACTAATTGTCAGATAGATGGAAAAAATAATTAGCTAGCGATGGGCAATACTTGAAATAAAATGTTTCATTTTTATACAATAAACGTGTATTTTCTATACGAAAATTCCGATTTCATATTTACATACCCAAGTATACACAGCAGACAGAATACTTACATATTCCTGTCGTGACCCACAACTTTCACTATTTCACATTCACGCTTGACTCGTGATATAGCAGTAACTCCATTTAGTTTACCAAGTCCTCAGAAGCAAGTCACAATGCAGGTAGATATAATCGAATTTATTAGAAAACGCTACTGGGCGAGTATGCACTAGCGACACAAAATATCGTGTTCACTTTTGAGACATGGCAAATGTTCACAGTTAGGCTTTTTAGCCTTTGCTTCACAACCTGAATTGTGCTATTTTCGTTAGTTTTGATGAAGTTGTTGAATTTTTACTTAAACACTACATTCGCTGCCCTCTCTACTATATTGAATATAGCAGGTAGTGTTTTTCCCTACTAAGAAAATACATAATTACGTCTATTTCTGTGACTTTCTGGACGTCTTGTATGCAGTGTTATCATGGCTGTATAATAAAAAACGAACGTGTTTTTATTATATCTAAGATAATATTTTAACGAAATCGTATATTGACATCTGTCATCTTTTCTTCTGTCTATGGTAAGGAAGAAATCTTACCATAGAAATTGTCTATATACGATTCTTATGTCATTTTTGTTCGTTTAGACAGCTAACTTACAAAGATGGAATAACTTTAAATACATCATCATCATCATGCTAGTAATTTTTTTTTGTGCGTATTGTGCAAACGAACAAGTGAATATATACCGTAACATAAGCCAATGCATTAGAGTATTTTTTTAAAATATGAATTAAATATATTAATTAGAAAGATATACATATAAAATCAATTTTATCGAAAAATATTGTTGTTGCGCCACCGGGATTCGAGCCTGGATCTCTTTCCTAACCGGGGAAGGTGCATTATCCAACTACGCTACAGCGACAATATTTTTAGCAACAATTTACAAACCTATATGTTACCTTTTTGATATTAATACATTTAATCGTTCCATTATATGACTATTTGAGTATTTTTTTATTTAAATTTATTTTACACTTATACATATATTGTATATATAATACGTAACATAATTTTATATGGAAGGGCATTAAAAAAATGTATACCTTGATCCTATCTATTTACGCCTCGTAATGGTGTTGAGAAGCAGTACTTTTAAATTTGGGGAATTTCTAAGTTGCCACGCGATCTTAGTCGGTTACTTATTTTTGTGAAAATTGTTGAATTGAAATGGTCTTTGTGAATTTGTAGCAGTGCGTTTTTTTTTGAAGATTTCATTTAAACTGAGAACCTTTAGAGAGTTGAAAATAGTTGTGAAGTTGGAAATATTGATGGTTTTCGAAGGATGACTTTCAAAACCAGCGCCTCTGAACCTTTTCTACAGGTAAGAGGTTAGTCTTGAAAGTCCTGTCCGTCCGTCCCCCCCCAACCGTTTATACCGTATTGTAAGATAGATTGTGCAATTTTAGTAGTAAATCGTTTTAATCATACTAGATGATAGGATATTTCTCAATCTAATGAGTATGTGAATAAGTTTTCTCACTCGGGTGACCAAATTTTGTATATGTTCGTTATTTTTGCTTTTTATGGATAAACATTTGGCATCGTTGTATTCTTTTTTATGTACACACTGCGATGAGTGTATCATGATAATAATATTTTTTTTTAAATTTCAGTATCACTAAGTAATAAAAAAAATAAAAACATTAAAGGTGTGATGAATTCAATTATAAAACTATTTTAAATACTCATATAACTAAAGAACACGTTGCTAGAGAAAACACTTTAAAAATAGCATATTTTGCCTTAGTCCAATCGAAACTACAGTTTGGAAATTTCTAAATAATATAGAAGTCTAGAGATTGAACAGCAGATAATTTTATGTAATTTTAGTGTATTAAAGGTAGAATTTAATTACGTCTCATTTAATCACGCTGCTGCAGGTCCACAAAGACTGACATGCAACAAGAATTTCATGGCTAGATTAGAATTCCTAAGGTTAACACTACACAGCGCCATTGTATTAATGCGGGTGTTGAATATTTCAATGATTTTCCCATTCCAATAAGGAATGACGTTAATTACACAAAATACAAAGAAAACATTAAAAAGCATTTTATGGTTAATTAAATTTATAATACTGTATATTTTTATGGTCAATTAAATTTATCTTACTGCATTCAATTGTATATTATAAAAATTAATTTCCCTCTTATTCTTATTAACTGCTACCACTTTAAATATTACTGACATTAAACTGTGAAAGTTCAAACATTTTTGATTTTTTATTATTTCGTACATACAAGCGTATTGATACTCTGAAATGTTAAACAGGAGCTAACTCTTACTTTATATTATGCGTGAATATGACAATCTAGAAAAGAAAATTATCTTGGGTATAAAACAGGACCTAGAAGGAGACTTGGAAGAATGCCACAACGATGAATGGAAGCGTTACATTTAGATTTAGTTACTGGAGAGACCCTGGGACAGCAGGACCGAGACTTACGGTTAAGCGTGTCTCATCTAATTGAGGTAACTATTAGCTATGCGCGCCTCATCTGATTGAGGTAAATATTAACTATGCGTGTCTCATCTGATTGAGGTAACTATTAACTATGCGTATCTCATTTGAATGTGGTAACTATTAACTATGCGTATCTCATCTAATCGAGGTAACTATTAACTATGCATGTCTAATCTGATTGATGTAACTATTAACTATGCGTGCCTCATTTGAATAAGGTAACTATTAACTATGCGTGTCTCATCTAATTGAGGTAACTATTAACTATGCATGTCTAATCTGATTGATGTAACTATTAACTATGCGTGTCTCATCTGATTGAGGTAATTATTAACTATGTTTATATCATCACTGGCACGAATGAAGGCTGAAGAACAGTTTTGTATTTATAATTTATCAATGTCATAAATATCAAAAAACATTAATATTAAATCATATCACCTTTAATCAGTGTTTTTTTCTCCTAAATCTAAACATCAAATTTTAATGCCTTATAATGTTCCTATATATATTTAATATTTACCATTCCAAGATAGATTTTTTTAATCAAATGCAATTTTTCCAAAATGGATCATATTTAAGTTTGACTGTAAACATTTATCCAAATTTAACTTTTGGAGAAGTATATGTTGCCAATTATGAAAAAAAAAGTGTAGAATTACGCATTTATTAAATTTAACTATTATGAATTAATATGAATGAATGATGTACGTGTGAGTTAACAGATGTCATTGCAAATGTTTGTTGACTCGAATTAGAAGTTTTTAAACTTGTGATTAGTGTGAAAGTAGCGGACGCCCCAATAGTTTATCCACATAATCTCGTGTTCGTTTGATGTCGCGGAGTGACAGGCGGCAAGTTATGAGGACAGAAAATTTACAAACGTAGCAGTTTTCCGTACAACGAAGTTACTGCGCTGATGCTGGCCGCGTTAGTGTTACTACATGCCGTCAGTACTCAGTGTCTTTAAGGTTGACGGGAGTTGCGTTTTATGCACCGGTACTCGCTGGGTACGTTCATCATCGTCGAGCTGTAATAATGAGAGTGGAGGCGACAGCACTCCACAAACTCATGTGATTACTCAAAAAAAATCAACTCTGGTCGGAGATTTGTGCAGATGCATTACGAGCAGTATATCAGCTGATTGAGGTCAATCTAACGTTCTACGCTTCCGGTTACAGCTAGCTTTTCCGGTTTATTGTCTTATATGCGAGTGACGCGCGCAAAATCAAAAATACACATTGCGGATTCCAAAGTATTGTACCGGTCCCGGTTAGCCACCCAAAAGTTCGTGGACTTAACCCTTTCCAAACCATGCAACAACACAGGTCTACCATCGTAATTAAATCTGTAATATTTCAGTAAATACATGCAACATAAAATTCATATTTTAGATAATCCTAAAAAAAATATTAGCGCTTGGGAATGACTAGTGAAAAACCAATTACGAAAAGGGAATAGTACAAAAACAATTATTTTTTCCATTAAATCCATTGTAAAATTAATACGTTGGTAAAAATACCATTTGTGATATGAAAGACAGAGATCACACACTATTTTCACAGTGAAAAGAACAACAAATATACAAATATAATTGTCTCTTTCTCACTAATTAAATGAAGAGAGATAAGAAGGAACGACACATTGTATAGGACTTAATGAATGCTCTAAATTATGTTATAAATCATTTTTTCAAAATTAAAGCCATTTAAGCTAATAAAAACTTATTTTCTAACTGTTATTTACGGTAACACGAGTTGACAGCACGGCTGCGTTCGGATATATTATATCATGGCATGGTAAAGGTTAATACAGACACACGGAACAACGAAAACACAACATATTTGAATGCATTACAAAAACAGTGCTCAAACTCCGGCGGCCTAGTAAAACACCGTCACAAAACATGGATTCTTCGACATTTTTGTTCGGCGGTAATAAAAATGCACCGCAATCCATTAACGTTGTTATTATTCCAGTGCGGCGACAAAGGCGCTGCACTCAATTGACGTCAGTGAAACATACACACTCGCAAATCCGACACACACGTTCTTGAACAAGCTCGCACTCGATTTGAAATGATTAATATCTTACCTAAGTCAATAGACCGTAAATGTTTCCAATGTGCGTCAACCTGTCCGCGACTCGTAACGCCGGCTTTATTAATACCTCGTCATTTATCTGTCTTTAACTCGTTCTGTGTACCTGCGTCCCAGAATATCACATGTATGTATGTATACCCGAATATGATCTGCGATGTACTGTTCTTGTGGGTTAAATCTGCTGACAGTGGTGCGTGGAGGGCGAGTCTCTTATATGTTTTTTTATTTTGTGCCGTGTCATTTCCCGGAAGGGAGTGCCTCTTCACTTCCCCTTTGCTCCCCCAGCCATATTAATTGTATTATTTTATATTATATTTATGTTATGTATTATAAATATTATTTATTTATTTACTAATAAAGTGAGTCAACCGGGGACAATAAGGGCAAATCTTGTTTTGGCAGCTGTGCGGTATCGCCCTGTCAATATGCTGGGCGCTATCGAACAGCTGCCTAGTAGCATTAAAAAATGCCAACCAGATGGCAAATGAGTAGAACCGAGATAAGAGCCATGAGCTTATTACATCGGTCCTGGGTCTACCCTCATTGTTGTATACCAGCAAATCATGGAAATGCCAGAAGAAAAATGAAAAATAAAAAGGAATCGTACGTAAGGAGTGACAATTTAATTCCCGGAATGTATCTTTAAAAATATACACCGTGACTATTGTCACTTTGAAAGTTCTCCCCTTATTCATCTACGATTATTTTTTTAAATAAGTACCTTTGCCAAATATTCCCAGTGTAGCGCTGCGGTTGCGACGTTGCGCATGCGCAATGGTTTCCTTCATCCGTTGACTCACCACACGCAACGTTAGATACATTCACATAGTGTGGTCATCTTGTAGCGGGCGAGTTGAAACATTCAAGACAATGCATAATGCACAAATGAATGCATAAAACGTGAGACCAGTTGACATTCATCGCCGAGTGTATCCTGATTTGGCGATAAAGTGATTTCCATATTTTTCCTCATCTGAAGCGGTTTCTTGGTGACAAGCGTTTTGATGACAATGATGAACTCAAATACGGAGTACTGACATGGTTTTCATCCCAGACGGCGTCGTTCTATGACGAAGGTATACAAAAATTGGTGCCCCTGTTACGACAAGTGCCTAAATAATTGTAGCGACTAGTAAAAATGAAGTTGAGTTTCTTTAAAAAAACCGATACTTAAAAATGCGCCTCGTATAGGACGGCATTCCCATTTCTGGAAGCAGCTTATTTTGGAGTACCTGTCTCGCATTATATTAGAAAATTTTCCGTCCCTTCAGCGCAGTTTTTAATTTCGGCAATAGTCAGATATCTCAGAAATTGGAAAGAAAGTCTCTCGCAGTAGGTGCATCATGACTGGCTCTAAATTACGATCGCCCATTAGTACGCTAAAATCCACATGTAGATATCTCTTCTGTCTAATTAACTGTCTAATTAAACTTTACGCAAGCATTAGTTCAAACACTAATGCTCACGTGATTTCGATAAAAATACGTCACCGGAGACGGGAACCTATGAGTTAACTATAATAATAATATTACACTACTGCTAAACTTTTTCACATCCAGCTGCTTCTTGAAATGCTTTTTTGGGATTCGGCGAGCTGAAGGACAACCTACTCTTCAGTTTCCAGTGCTTGGTTGTTGATCTTTCGGTTAAGGCATACAAATCATTGCCATTTCAGTCGTGATGAATCATCAGGTAGTCTAGTTACTGTAGCCACTGCCTAAACACGTTTGAGTAAAAATATTGTCACTAATTACTCAACAAGAAGACTACATTATGATTCTGTATTGAAAAGAAAAGTTGTTGTGCATGCAGAAGAGCATGAAAACAGCTGCAGAGGGCGCGCGTCTCGCGGATGGGATTACGACAATTCCGGTCGTAAATTGGAATCGCCGCAGGGTGATAAAGGAAGGAAATAAGGGAACCTGGATATAAGGAATAAGGGTCGATGACGGGATAGGGGTTCCAGTCGAAGGACCAGTGATCTCGGGGAACCGAGATTCTGAAGGACTGCTCGCCTTACCTTGTGTGTAACGCCTCCGTCACCCCCTTCGCTTCCAATTGAAGACGGCGATATCACAACTTCACCCGCGGCACACAAACAAAAAACACTACGTGATCACCAAACACAAGATCACAAAAATACAGTGCTGGTGCACTGGAGCAGACAAATCTACACCGCGAATGCTATCGCGATGTCGCGATCGAACAAATGTCTGTCATGTTGACGTCTGCTGACGTCAAAGTCAGACTAAAGACGAGCATTAAAAAGGTATGGTCGGGGAATTTGGACAGGGAAAATGTGTCTATAACACGGATCGCGGCCGATTTGCATGACGCGCCAAAAATGTGTTTTACGAATCCGGAACAACGTCTTATAAACGAGGAAATGCCGTCTATGCTACAAGCTGTATTTGTGGACACATCTCATTTGAGGGAAGCTAACAAGGCGACGCTCTCCTACAAGTTGGATAGACCAAAAATAAAGATGTTAACGGAGTGCTCTTTAAACACTGCCATCAACATGGCTGAAGACCGGAAGCAATGGTGATATATTCTGCACAAGTTACAGATATATTAAGGGACCACGACACACGGGATTGAGTGTTCGATGAATCAGACGAAGATAAGTATCCAAGTCTCGGCAGGCAACAGTTTTGAGACATCGGCAAACTTCACCATGGAGAAAGAACGCATTTTTATTTCTTGAATAACCAATTTTGTCAGTTCAGCGCTGTAGTACTGCGCGACTAGAATTATCACGTATCTAACGTATCGAATATTTTATAACATCTACTCTCTATATTTTAGATCATTTATTTGTTTTTCTATTGGTTGTATACTCGTACTATAATTTTAATTCTGTTTTTCACCTTATCTTTTATCTCTTTTATCTTTTCAATGTAATCATAATATGTACTTTATGGCTTTATGTCGATATCGATTAAAGACAGCACTTAAGAGACGCTGGAAGGTCTAAATTTAAATTAAGCGATAATTGCTAATAATAATTACATAAAATTTTCATTTTCTATACTTTAAGAAATTATGTGCACATTTGTTCGATTTAAAGTCGCGTTTTCATTAGCTTTGATGAGTTGGATCGACAATAGAGCCCTAGCTTCTAAACCGATCCCGGGAAAGGGTGGGTCCAGGGTGGGTCCCCACCCCCCTTCCAGCTGTCCTCCCACGATATCCTGCTGCGCGTGCAGATCTAAAGACAGAACGCGCGATGCAGGCGGAGCATCGGTGAGACGATGCGTCGGTGTTGGTGCGTCGGCGTGACGCATGCGCGCCGCACACGCCGTCGGACTATTTTTACAGCAAGTCTGCGTCAGATATCCCCGCAGACTTCCTAGCGGAGGTCAGTACTAGATATAGGCTAAGTTTACACTGGCCAGCGGGGAGAGGAGCCAATTCTCCGATCAATCAGCCAGACAGCCGACACCTCCAGGATATTCAATATTGCGAAGATTGGAAGTAAATATTACAAACATTTCTCGACCATTCCTAAATAATTGAAAACACTCTATCTCAATGACGCCGCGATGAAGCGAAAAATGAGCAGGTCTATTGCGCAGGTGTTCTTGTTTTGAAATACATTATGCTGTCAAAGTAAAAACTCGGTGTGAAACTAGGTAGGCGCTTATTAGATACTAGCATTTTTAAAATATCTTTTTTTTTCTTAAAAATATTTACTAAAAAATTTAAATAGAAGATAAACAAATTTTTAGATACATTCAAGTATATTATTGTATGACTAATAGCAGTGGCGTGCAGTAGTTATAGATTTAGGTTATGCTGTTACGAATGATATTATACAATCAATAAACTTTGCGTTAAATTAAGAAAGCTGATATATTTCTTCAGATGTCTTAGGGATATTCTAGAGAGACGTATGCTACGAACAATTTGCTTGAACATTGCTCTCTACCAATCCCTTATTAGCTACGCGATCTTAGGTTGGGGTGGAGTTGTGAAAACTGTTCTTAACCAATTAGTAATCACACAAAAATCCATTCGCAGAATCATCTACAGAAAACTATATAGGTTTCCCTCTGACTCACTGTTTGAGGAATGCCAGCTTCTTGATATTCGACAACTCTATATAAAAAGGCTGATCCTTTATTTTCATTCCAACAAAGAGCTTCATCAATATCCATCTCATAATTATGCTACGAAACTTGCTTAAACTGCTTATAATGAAAACAAGCTTTGATCAATCCTTCCATATGTTTCTGGCACCCAAAGCCTATAACATTTTGCCGAGCAGTATGAAACAATTCTCAATGGACAAACTCAAACACCATCTCAGGAGCTGGTTATTGGGTGTTGGCAGAAAGGAAACTGAGCAAAGATTCAAGGAAATTATCACATGAACAGAACATCATTTCTTCATATTAATTTTTCTGTTTTGCAATGTTTCAATCATGGGATAGCGAGAGTATTATATATATATATATATATATTAATAATAATAATAATGGTTTTCATATTTGTATGACAGACAACGGATGAACCTGTCTCCTTTAGTACAGACTTCGGTCTAGTTAAGGAGACAGTGAACATCTCTTACATTATGAAGCTTGTTCGCCTTTTTGTATATTAATAAGTATAAATGTATATTTGTTTAAGAATGTTTATAATGCATAATATGTAAAAATTATATATCCATGTTTCTCAATAAAATAAAAAATATATAATATAACCTCCCCACCCTGTCTCCCTCGTGTTTTCTTTTTATTTATCGTTTGCACCTAAACATACTTATGTACCTAAATATTTATGTGAATTTTCTTAAATAGTAATCACATGTTTAATATTTACTATGTTAGTTATTACAAGTTTACACTGTTAAAATCCCTAAATAAAATAAAATTCAAATTAAATGTGTACTACAATATATGTTGTATATAGGATTATGAACTTTCGTTTAACCAACGTCTTTAGACAAAATGAATCCGTCGTTTATACGACCCTACCATGTATTTATTTGTAATTTTAGAATATATATATATTATTTTTAAGTTTAAGTTTTAATGTAAAATAATACCTTCTTACCCACATAAAAAATGTATGGACCTTTTTAAGAACACTTTTTATGACTGAAGATGATTATTTTATTGTTTTAAAATCATTCACGTAATAACTAAACGAAATAATTATTGTTATTAAAGGTTAACGTAGGAAATAGTACTGTCATTTGCTTTTTGTTTTTTCCCAAATCAAAAACAAATTCATGCACCAAATGCACCTCGAATGCAAAGAACGCCATGAAATCAACACGTTAAAAACAGTAAGATATTAAATTTTGCGAATTAGTAAAAGAGGAAGTAGACACTTCTGTTAAAAAAGGAGCATAGGTAACGACTCAACCGAAAGGAATTTTCAATTCAGTAAATAGTCAATTATATGACTTGAGTAACTTTCAAAATATCAATGTGTCAGATGACTTTTGGAACAGCTGTGAATAGTCCGCCATATTTAACTATCAATTCTCGTATTTGCCATCGGATATCGCAGAGTAAAATGAGTTTACTGCGTGATGTACTTTCGAGAAGTAAATAATTTTTACTTCTATAAGTATTGTAAACTTGGCATGTCTGGCGTGTGTTACTGAAAATATGTCTTCTGTAAATATTGTTGGAATGTTGATTTGAAGACAATCTCGAGGTGTTATACAAAACAAATGTAGTCTAGGATGCAACCAGCACGTCAACTAAATCGTCACACACCGGCGGTCTATCCTCAATTGATAGATTTTCATAATGTTTATTTTGCAAAGCAAGTTCAAATATGTAACTATATTGCCAATATTAATTTATTCAATCTAATAGTGATCGATATGGCTGGCTATATTATAGGTAGATAAAATTTACTGCACGACTTAGAAACTGGCCAGGAGTTTGTGTATCCAGGATTGACTACCTATTCGTGATGTAGGAAATACATACTGTTTATACTTCTATACTTCGATATACGGCCTGGTATTATAGTTTGAATGTGTGCGTTCCATTTATGCGAATTTAAAACAGCAACAAAAGCGAAAACTGCTTCTGCTCAGAGACGTATTCGGAGTCGGTCTTATAACGGCATTAAAACAAAAGAATCCGAAAACACGAGAAGGTTAGCGTCACGTGTCACTGTACATACATGCAGCACGTCCCGCGGCCGCTTTCCCGGAACATGACGCGGAGAGTCGAGGACCGAACCGCGGCGGACGGTGCACGGAGCACTTGGCGAGTTTATTGCTCGTCAACCGCGTGACGTCACCGGTCACAGGTCGCACGGTCGGTCGGCGATGACACGTGGGGTGTCCAAATATCACGCGGCTTCCTTGAAGCGATCGTTAGTAACGATTCTGAAAAAAAATTGCATAAGTATATGCTTGAAAAGTATCGGTCGCTTTGTTCGCACATATTCAGTTCAGCCTTATAATGAATGAAAAATTATGAAAGCTTTGATGTTGTGAGTGGATCCGCTCAATGAAGTCAACCCCGAGTCCAAATTTGTTCTCTCGGACGAATGGTTCAGTAAAATAGAGGTGTAGATTTTAAGGTTCTGATAGTCTGCGGGGTCATTTAGCCATACCATCATCTAGGGGTGTGTATAAGGGGTGAAATTCGGCGAGCTTCACTGATACACTCACTAGAAAGTAAACGCCCAACAAATCTCTGTTATTAAACATCACAGTCTCAATAACAATTAAACACATCGCTAGTGTTCAAATACTAGAGATAATTATTAATTGTAAACACCAAAAAAATTTGTTTAAACTACATTGATTTGTTTTGACATTACTACATCTTTTTTTTTCACTATATTTTGATTATGTCCAAATCTTTGTGGGAACTAATTACTAGGATTTTATCCCCTGGGGGATTGCCATCAAGATAAAGATGTCTCACAGAGACGAAGCTATTATTTTTACATGGGAAGTATGGAAGTATTGGGCATTACAAATAAAATATTTACAGGACTCTTATATAGGGAGAATGTACTGCCTACGTACTATTAACTAGGGTATGGTGGACGTGACATGATAAGGCTACGTGTTTTTATATATTAAATAATGTTTGAATTGGTCAGATATTCGGCGTGCAGGTGTTCTTTTTTTTAGATACAAGAAATGGTTGTAGATGGGGCATTATATACTTGTTTGTTTGTAGGTAGATAAGCGTACATGGATTCTCGATTATACACATTCGTAACACATAGCAATATATACAAATATCTGCATTCTGTAGAAACGAGATATCAACGACAGACTCTCAACCATTAATACCATCGAGGTGAAATCTAAAATTTTCTGAACATCTTGCGAGAAAGGAAGATAACTTTGAGAATCGTCTTGTCGTAGGCCATGGTCGGAGAGGAAGAGGAGAATCTCCCACCCGTTGGACTAACCAAGTGGTAGAACATACAGACACTTCTCTGGTGACGACTCTCAGATCTACGGATGCCAAGAAAGGGGGAGTGTATTCCGTGAAGAACTCGATCGTCAGTTCTGAGGGACCGACGAGAAAGTTACCATATGAGTCATTTACTTCCAAACTTCTCTATAATCAAAAATGTATATTTGAATGCAGTTTTTTTTAGGAAAAAATGATGCATGCAATTGGTTCAAATACTTAACCAAAAATAATAATATAAGTAATAGAAAAAATAAAACCAAGTTTATGTTTCGTGTCACTCTATAATTGAGTATTTAACTTCCAAACGGCTCATGGCTCGCACCAAAGAAGATCAAATAATGTGAGTGACAAACCCCTCTAAAACACGCGTGTTGAGTTTCAGACACCTCTATAACTAGTACAGAGTGACAAATCCTTCTATAAAATTGTAAATTTCGTAATTTCTCAAAATCGACAACACATTAATGATTTTTTTTTGCATTTCCTGTAGTATTGATACACACACCTTATCTTCAAAATATCTAAGGAAATATTTACAGGAAAATTTAAATTTTAAACATATTTCATGATTTCTGGGTTTTGTTAAAACGGGGGTTTGGGTGGCGCAACAACAATATTTTGCGATAAAATTGATTTTATATGTTTATCTTTCTAATTTGATTGTGTTTTGCTTTCAATGAGTTATTTGGTTTTGTGAAATGTAATTTGTTTATCATTTTTCCCTAAAACAGGCTTGCCTAATTGGGTAATGCATTTTAAAATGTGCTCTTGAATGCATTTATGATATTTATGTACTAGTATTTTATCTTATTATTTAGTTTATTATTTTTACACGCGTCTTCAGCTATCGTGGACGAATAAAATAAGTGAATCAGAAGAGCTCGTGCATAACTGACCATGCCGTCATTCAAGACTGCGAGATATGGTCACAGGACTTCGGTAAAAACCGAAGAGTGATTGAACATCGCGTCAGTGCGTGCACGTTAATGATATATCTTGGAAATGGAAGCATACGTGATGTGGACCATGTCGGACTATGTTCCGTACGAATAGGACATGACAAAAAAAAAAAAAAAACATAAATAAAACAAAGCAGAAACACCAGGAGTGGTCAGACAACAAAACCGGCATACATATAATTATCAACAAGGTGACCCTCATGGTTATCCATACATCATGATTTGTTTTAAAATATTATAATTACCTCAACAAAACATGCATACGTTGATACGTTTAGAATAAACATACAACTCACTGAACTTCGAATACAGTCTTAACTAAAATTTTAGAACTATATATGGAATAATATTTTGTTTTCTTATCTATGATTAAAGGCGGAAATTACAAAATCTTATTTGCTATATTGACGTGGTGTAATAGGTCGGCGCACATCGCCGGATAGAAATGGTTCCTGATTTGAGTACGGCTGGCAGCAAAAATATATTTCCGATAGATTACATTAAAATTAGTTTAACTATATCAACAATAGCTTAAATAGTTTACTAATTTACTTACCTATTTACCTATATGACAAAAATCAATGCAGAAGACCGTATTCCGATGAAAAATTTGCGAATTGAAAAACGTCGGTGTGCTGGGAAAATGATCAAAGAGTTTCAAAACAAAGCCTGGGGTATAGCTAGACATTACAGCAGGACGGAGCTCCATCTCACACAGCCAGAAATACAATCAACTTTCTTCATACTGAAAATGTTAATTTCATAGAGCCAGGCATATGGCCACCGAACAGGCCAGATTTAAACACAGTAGAATACGCAATATGGGGTGTTTTGATGATTTCTGATTAGCTAAATATTGTGCAAAAAAAAAATATAATTAATCATTTTATGTTTTGAAATAACTCATGCGTTACGAGGTGTTCTCACTTGTTTTGGGCCATCATGTATATCACAGAACTATGTTCTAAGAAACTTCGCATTAATAATGTGTTCTCCTTAAAAACGTAACATCGTCATTTGTAACTCTATCCATCCAGCTTGTTTTGAGCATTCGGATCTACATTCACATCCCAAAGCTAAAAGTGGCCTAATCATTTCTTCGGTAAGTGGCCTTATCATTCCACGCTTCCATTCCGTAAAACAATACCTTGAATGTACATAAGCTTGCAATTCGCATTCGTAATCTATGGTTGTGATCATGGCTGCAGAACATATGTTCAATGCGGATAAAGGTTGCGCGAGCTTGCTCGACGCGCCAATTGATTTCAACAGAAGGGTCCCATCTTTCATTTATAATATCGATATGATACTTTGAAAAAGTTCCGAAGTTCAAAGTGAAATGTGACCTTGACGTCAGCAAACGTCAACTTGACCGATATTTGTTCGATCTTGACATCGCGATAGCATTCGCGGTGTGGACGTTCAGCTCCAGTGCACCAGCACTGTATTTTGTGAAATTGTGTTTTGATTACGTATTGCTTGTTGTTTGTGTACCGTGCGTGGGTGAAATTATGACATCGCCGTATTCAATTGGGATCGAAGATAGGCTCATCCGCGTGCCATTTGTGTGATCTCGGCGGCGACTGGAGAGATAACGGAGGCGTTATATACAAGGTAAGGCGAGCAGTCCTTCCAAAACCCTTATCCCCTCAACGACCGCATCCTGTACCACGGTTCCTTACTTCCCTCCCATACCTTGTGGTAATTTCAATTTACGACCGAAATTGTCGTATTCCATTCCGCAGGACGCGCAACTCGGATTTACAGTTAGAGTTCCACCATTAATTCAGTAATTAATAACAAGATAATTAAACTGGCAATATTTTGGCTTCAGAAGACACCTGCCCATTACTGCATCTACTAATCAACCATACAAGATCACACGTTTCGAAAACATAATATCTAACGAAATCTCAGGAGCAATATGTGAACCTAACTACCACAGATCAATAAATTAATAGATATTAAATAAAGTACACATATAGGATAGGGGTTCGGAACATTTTTTGCGGGACGACACACATTATTTGTGGAAACATAAATCCGATAGTTTATGACACACTTATAATAATGATAGTGCGTTTAATCCAGCGTGTTTTTTTTTTTTTGAATACCCGATTCGCCATAAAGGTATTACATTTAAGTAATGAAAAGAAAAGTATAAAAATATAAATAAATAAAAAGTTCACGCATATACATAAACAAAATATAGATACTTAATTTCAGTCACGGCCATTATTGTATCTAAAACTATTCTGTAGTCGTTGCCATTCTCTGGTCAGGGAACCAGCATTCCATGAGAGCGCCGCTTGCACCGGAGAGTCGGTGCCGAGCTCCAACCGCAGCATTACGCCAGCAGCTCGATGTCTCAGAAGCGGAACGAATCCATGTATACGACCTTCGGCAAACATTGTAGATGCGCTGCAATAAAGCGCCAAACCGAACAGTAATCCGTATGAGCTGTTGTACCGAATTGAGAGACGGTTGTACGTCACTTGCTTGTATTTCGACCAGGACTCGCGGGTGTACATGCTGGTGATGAATGATTTAAACAGGATCCCCTTCAACTCTTCACTTTATGCAACAGTAAAAATTAATGCAAAAATACTATTATATTGAAACAAGGAATTTCTATATATTTGGTATTATATGTTTATCATAATATAGCGGGTGGTATGTACCTAGTTGTAAAAATTTTAAGGTTAGGTTCATCCATTAATTTTAAATGAGAAATATTCTTGGATTTTTTTAGATTCCTAATTCGGTTGTTGAGTTATTTATCATTTATTTAATTAAGTACTTCAATTTCGCCATCCGATATAATTGTTAAGAGTTAAGTACTAGGCAATACCTCTATCACACTGTGTTATACATTGAGGCAGGTCAACACTAAACCGACACCGATGGCCTTGAAAATTGTCTGTGACAATTTTTTTTTTTTTAATTATTTGTCATTACGACACGGCGGTAAACAATTCTAACGAATTGAAAAAAACGTTAATTTTTGCAAGGCAAAAAAAAATTAAATCAAATGAATTTATAAAATTAGATATTACAAAAGATAAGTAAAAAAAAAAGGCTTATCTTCTTTACTGGTACCGACACTGATGTATGGAAGTGAGGCCTGAAGCTGGCAGAAAAGGAACGAAAGTAGACCGAATGCAGTGGAAATGAGATCACTTAGGCGTATTTGTGGCAAATCTATTTATGACAGAGTAAAGAATGAAGAAATAAGGAAAGAAAGAAGGATCACTTTGGTGGTTTGGTCATATGGAACGGATGAATGAGGAGAGAATGGTAAGAAAGATATATGACGCAAGTGTTGATGGCACCAGAAATAGAGGACGTCCGCGGAAGACTTGGCACCACCATATAATGGAGGACGGTTCTGTTAGAAGCCTCAACAATCGGCGAGCTTGTATGAGAAGATGTATGAATGTGGATGAGGCGAGAATTGTGTGTCAGGACAGAAGAGTGTGGCGCTCTATCATCTCTGCCTACCTCCGCGGAGAAACGGCGTGATGGTAAGTAAGTAACTTTTCACATTTTTTTGTTTACAATCGAATGAAGAAGACTCCCTGAAGTGTATATAACTAGGGCATTTAATTAATCTATTCGAAGAGAGACGTATGTACGATAAAAACATATAATCAGAAAATGGATAAAGATATGAAAAATTAACATACAGCAAAATTAAGAATACACTTATCAAATAGGTCTCATAATGTTGGGATTTGTTTTGCAGACTGCAAAAACCTTTTCAGACCTGCACACATATAAAGTCATCTACATTTCACTGGTCAGACCTCGGGTAGAATATAATTCAGTCATATGGTCGCCACACTTCATTGTACACTCGACGGGGGTTGAAAGAATCCAGAGAAAGTTTCTAAGATTTATTAATTTTAAATTAAATATACCCTCTGAGGATATCAATTATGATTATCTCATCAGTGAGACGTACGATGACCGACCATATACTTCTATACAGGATCATCAATGGTATTGATTGTTGGTCTGCTTGATTTTCACACACAATCCATTGTTTTATTACAGTGATAATGTCAAAACTCCTGCGTCAGCTACCTCCGCAGTCCCCAGAATGTTGTCGATATATAAATTGCTTCGTCACATTTTATATTTATTTATAATTTTGATTATGTAAAAACATGCCGACAGTGTTTGTGTTATTTTACAAATTCTGTTAATGCCTGAATAGGGCGTGTGTATAAATAATAAATAAATAAATACTAAAGATTAGTATTGTACGCTAAACATTTGGCAATTGGGGTTATGTCCAACAATGGCCGAAATGGCATTGTTACGGCAATATCCCAACAGATAGCAGACCACCAGACCGCGAAATAGCTGGCCACATGCAGATTACGATAATTGTACCAATTATTATTTGTTTCAATTCGAATATTGTATTTTACAGATTTTCTATGTGGAAACGGCACAGGGTCACGCTCTGACTCACTACATACACAGCATTGTTTCATTTATCCATCTATAATTCCCATCTCGTATATTGATCTAGACTATAAAAATTATTAGAATCAATTCTTTGAACTCGTGGATGTTATAGGGGTCTGAATCTCGCGAGACGTCTATTTGTTGATTTAGGGCACAATGGGGCGTTAGACCTTTCGTCACAACTAATGTGATTCTATCTATAATTGCATGTAGCATGATTGTGTAATTTGATTTACAAAATTCCCGAAAGCGTAGTAGACGTCAGAATCAATTGAAAATAACATTATTAAGGAGAACACATTCTTATTGTGAAGTTAAAATATCAAAAAAGATAACATATAGGTTCGAAAATTTGTCGCTGTAGCATAGTTGGATAATGCACCTTCGCCGGTTAGGAAAGAGATCAAGATTCGAATCCCGGTGGCGCAATAACAATATTTTTTCTAAATATGAATTAAATATATTAATTATAAAGATATACATATAAAATCAATTTTATCGAAAAATATTGTTGTTGCGCCACCGGGATTCGAACCTGGATCTCTTTCCTATCCGGGGAAGGTGCTTTATCCAACTAAGCTACAGCGACATTATTTTTAGCGACAATTTTCGACCCTATATGTTACCTTTTTGATATTAATACATTTAATCGTTCCATCATTTGACAGAGCAATCTTCTCAAATACCTTTGAGTAAACTGATAGCAGACGCCAGAATTATCAATTCATTTTTATTAAATTGTGGACACATTGATACAACTTTATTATTTAAGAGAACACATTCTTATTGTGAAGTTGTAATTATTCAGAACATAGTATAATAATACATATAATATTTTTCTATAAAATTGATATTATATGTATATATTTAATTTAAATTATTACGAAAATGCTAAATCATATAGTGAACCGTGCCAACATGTTGTCGCCGCCGACTCTCTCCGACGTCTCTCTTTCTCCCTCTCACTCTCTTCTTCTCTATTTGATAACGTTGAAAAAATAATTCAAAAACACAAGCCGTCTGCCAACCGACTTGATTACGCAATCCTTGGTATAAATAATATTATAAAAAAATTACCGACTGATAACGCGTTCTATCTCAAGCGAGCGGTGGGCAACCACTAAAATTGCGGAAGATTAAAAAAAAAATATGTTTCAATACATCTCATTAGTGATCTTAAATTATTGGCGAGCACTAAAAATGCAGACAGCAGATACAGCATGATCGAAATATGATTTAAGAATCATATATAGTGTTGCGTAAAAGCATAGATGCCGGGAGAAACAGAATATTCGGAAGGAGGTTTACACTCACCACAATCCAGTTCTTCTGACACCTCCAAGGTGGACTGTAAATTTATATTTATCACTATTTTCGTATTAGACGCGACGTCTCCATTTAATATTATACTCCGATTCCCGCATAACTACACCGGTTCAAGGTCGCCGTTTGACTGGTGCGGTGGCGTGCCGGGTGAGGAGAGGAGCGGAGAGGAAGGCACAGTACACTACCTTCGTTCAAGGATAAATATATATCCCAAATATATAGTATAGAGCAAATACAGTCAGTGGCATAACTACGACAACGCAGTCAACGTTAGATATAAGTGCAAATTTGATTTCGATATTTTTCACATTAAAATAATCAAGATGTTATAATATTCAGGGAATCCAAGAGACAGTAGTCCAAACGGATCCCACGAATGGGGGAGACATCACCGGCAACAAATTGAGCGTCAAATATGGTCGATTAAAAAAAAAATATTTTAAATCACAAAACTTTGAACAACTTCTAAATCGTTCTATTTCGAATAATCCTATTTTAAGCTCGATGGATTGCAAATATGTCCCATAATCGGAGGATCCATTCGGACGACTATCTCTCGGACACCGTGTGTAACATAAGAAGAAGACGTAATGGAGCGAATACACAAATTGCCGGTAAACGAAATACCTGGCATGGAATAGAGATCAATGGAAAAAAAAAAAGCATTATTATAGGTGTCGGATTGTAAAATAAAACTAACTGTTCTGAACAGGAAACAAGAAGGAAAGGAAAGACAATGGTGGTTCGCCGATCTCAGCTTCTCTCAACCGACGAAGAAGATGATAATTAAGAGGTCGTAAGAAATGAAACACAAAAGATGTTCAATATGGGCACACTACGGCGGCAAAATCGAGAATGGCTTCCGCCAAGCAGAACACTCTTGTTTTTATTCAGATTCATAACAATACACATAGTCATATTTACACGGCGACATGCTGAAACGTCTAAGACGTCTTTGTTTTGCTGAAATCTATCCCACGTGTTTTTTGGCACCACGCCGATGATTACACATTTTAAATTATTGACACGCGTCTTATCATGATATCAACTATATGGCGCCTCCTCGGCGAGTGATTCTGTGCGACACACTAACAAATCAAATCGATCTAATATATAAATTAAATTCTCAGATAAGACATTATATATGTCAAAGCGACCGGATGATTTTCTTCTCTCGATATTACACCTTTGGGCCACCAACTCTCATAAGACAGAGAGACAAAAATTATGATGCATTATTTGAATTATCAATCAATATTTTTTACCAGTCTAAAGACTGTATCCGTTGTGTCGTTCCATTGCAATTTTTTAAACCCCCGATTGTACACATCCGTATGACGTCAACGTATCCGACTAATTTGGCCACAGTCGGCAATTCGATCAGCCGAACCGGACACTGGATGCTTCCTGCACTGTCGACCGCGTTCGCGTTGGCCAACACTGTAGCTAGACGCGAGTACGTGTGACACGATGGCGGGGGTCGGCCGGGTCAAAACACGCGGAGTCTAGATTCACGGTATTTGTAGTGGGAAACTTGATCATATCTGAAATGGTACACTTTCCATATTAAATATTGTATTTCATACGATACATGTATATATATATAAACATGCACAGAATACATTCTAAAGTAAAATAACACGCGTATGATCACGTACAGCTGCGAAACACGGGCACTTAACAAAAGAGGAGTCCAAAAACTTGTATGGATGTTGGGTTTCATACGGAGAGACAAGAAATGAAACTTGTTGACGGGGGTGTGCAGTGCATGCGAGCAAAAAAAGGTGTGCATTACTAAAAATTATGGGAAACAAATATAAATTAAAGAATCTATAATATCGATGGTGAACATATATTTACGGATTTATTTGCGGCATTTGTGTACCAGTAGAAACTTTAATGGCTTAGTTCTAAAAATTACCAAGACAACTCACCGCTGTACCCGTGGCCCTCTTGTGTATTCGCCGTATTGAGGTATTCACATTACTTTGTTCTATCTTTAAGCTAGTGAATTACTCAAGTCATATAATTGGCTATTTGCTGAATTGAAAATTCCTTTCGGTTGATCCGTTTTGTAGAGAGTCGTTACCTATGCTGTTTTTTTAACAGAATAACTTTAAAAAGGCTTACAACTGCGTGCAAATCATTCCTCTTTTACTATTTTATTGTTTTTAACGTGCATGAATTTGTTTTTGATTTGGGAAAAACAAAAGGCAATTGGCAGTACAATCTCCTACAACCTTTAATTAAAATAATTATTTCGTTTAGTTATTACGTGAAGGATTTTCACGCAATAAAGGAATCATGTTCAATCATAAAATGTGTTCTTAAAAACGTCTATACATTTTTTATATGGGTAAGAAAGTATTATTTTACGTTAAAATTTAAACTTTAAAAACACTATTAATAGTACACTAAAATTACAAATAAATACATAAACGACGGATTCATTTTGTCAACAGACGTTGGTTAAATGAAAGTTCATAATCCTATATACAACATATATTGTTTTACATATATCATATATGATTGGATAAAATCATTGGTAACACCATAACCTAAATCTATACCTACTGCACGCCGCTGCCTGTTGATAAGAGTACACTCAAGGGAAATTGATATAATTGAATATTCGCTCAAATTCCAGACAATAATCGGATAAATGTAGTCATCCAGTGGTACCAGAGGAAAATCGAGAAGCCGACACGCCGTCCTAAATCCCGCTGGACTGAAATCGTCAAATTTGCAGAATTGCGTGACAGAGAATAACAATGGAGAGCGACAACTGGGAGACGCTTGGGGAGGCCTTCATCCAACCGTGTATAAAAAACAAACTCGTGTGACTAGACAACATCTGTTGACGAGTACAAACAAAAAAATATATTTAAGGAGAACACATTCTAGGTCTGTGATGTAAAGAAGATGGCTTTCAAATAATGGAACGACAGATGAAATGCAACATATAAGTTTGAGAAATTTGTCAACTCACTATGTTGGTGTAGCATAATCGGTTAATGCATTTCCCAGGATAGGAAGAGATCCAGGTTCGAATCCCGGCAGCAACAACAATATTTTTTCGATATACTGATTTTACATGTATATTTTTCTAATAAATACATTTTTTGGCGTTAAAATATTAAACTTGAAAATGGATCATGAGCTCGAAAATCGTAAGATTCTGCACATCCCAGAGAACAAGACGAAGGACAAAAAGAGGTGGGCTGACTGTGTGGAAGACTGGTGCTGGATGGAAGAGTCCGGGAGAGAATGGCCATGGAATGGGATGTGGTGCCGTGGAAGAAGAAGAAGAAGAAGAATACATTTTTATTTTTTATTAAATAGACATTTGAATAACGTGAGGATAGTTTTAGCGCCGTTTAAAAGTTAATTAAAATACACCCCGCGACGCTTGTATTTGTGGTGGAGGGGAATCAACAAATGAACCAGCGTCCTGTAGACGAAAAGTGACCGCCTTCCTTTCTTCCTCATATCTCCACCAGATAGTATCATGATTATTTGAATTTCCATTAAAACAAACACCACTACACAATGAATTAGTTAAAATAAAATAAATTGTATTTTCAAATTTTAAAAATACGTTTCTGTGAAACAATGGCTATGGGCCGCGCACAGGATCAAAGAATAAATAATACTAAAAACTGTCGCTACAGTGCGAAACAAATTGTCGGCAAGGCCAAGAATATTTCCACATCTATAATTCAATGGCCATTGTTGCGTATCGTAAATCAATTAATCCAAATGAATGCCATAGAAAATGAAATAAACTTCTGACCCAAAATTGAACAATGGATTGAAAACGGACCAGCCGCGGTCAATGATTTACCGAGCAGAAATCGACACGACCTTCCACGCATTCGTATCGAAACATTTTAAAACTATTTCATTTTTCAATATCCAAACCGACAAAAGCGCCGCTCGGTTTGCACGACGAGGCGGTCGGTGCCCACCAGCGCCCGGGACCTGGCCTCTGAAACCTCCCAACCAGATTGACGTGGACCGATTGTCAAAGATAAAGTTGGTCGGCGAGCCGCAACGTCGGCGGGGTGATTTGTCACCTCTCTGCACGTTTCAACAAGCCTGCGTCACTTTGTAGTGTTGAGGTTACAAAATTGGAATCCAACAGTTCAATTTTTTTCGTAGCGTATTTTAATGGCATAGTATCGTTTCATTGAATGTCTTGAATTTTTTAATTTGTGTATGCAAATTTTGTTTTAATTATTGGCGTTTGCTTGAGTTTATCCGCGGTGTTGAGGAATCGGAGGCAGCTAAACCATTTACTATATAAAGTTCTACTCTATTATTAATTGCTTCCAAGTAATGTAACCATCACTTCTGCGGTTAAATGCCAACAATTCCTCTCGAGACTGGGAAGACGGCATCGGTCATTTCACACCCGCCATATTCTCCAGATCTTGCTGCATTCATGCTCCTTAAATAATAATAATAATAATAATAATAATAATGTGTTTATTCCAGCGTGATCTGGTTTTTTTTTATGAAGACCCAATTTAAGTTACGAAATATTATTTATATTATGAAAAGAAAGCCAAGGAAAATATAAATAAAAAGTCGTTGCCATTACCAGCTTTCCATGAGAGCCCCGCTTGCACAAGAGAGTTTTTGCTGAGCTCCAGCCGCAGCGTTACGCCCGCAACTCGATGTCTCAGAAGCGGAACGAATCCATGAATACGACCTTCGGCAAACATTGTAGATGCGCTGCAATAACGCGCCAATCGTATGAGTTGTACTGAATTCGGAGACGGTTATACTTCACTTACTTGTAATTCGACCAGAGCTCATGGGTATACATGCTGGTGAAGAACCATTTAAACAGGATCCTCTTCACCTCCTTACCGCATCGGTAGAAACGCTGTGACAGCACATTCGCACAAACGCTTGACAACTTCTTCATCTACCACCGGATTTCTTCAGGTGTGGAATCAAAAAAATGCCAGAACATTGAGAGACAATCGTAAATAATAATAATATTATATGTTGATTAATTTGTGCAATGTGTTTATTAAACGTAATGTAACATGATGTAGCGATTGTATGACGCACGCAAGTTGGTAAGAATGGCAGCGTGGAAGGGATAAAAGAGCGTCTCTCCAGAATCGTAGATCAGAACACATCTTTTATATTTTTTTCATAATTTTGAAATCCGTAATAAACTGTATTGTTGTACATCATTAGCTGCAGCCATAATAGTCGGGTAAAAGATATAACATTATTATCAAGACTTATTATTATATCTTATTTTAAATCTCCTTCTTCTGCGTTAGGCACCTGTAATTTCACCGGCTCCAACTTCATGGACCGTCGCGTTGCGCGAACGAGTAAATATAACTTAAAGGTTATGCAGATATTTGTCAACTAAATGCGGCGGCAAGCTCCGTTGCATTCTCAGACGGACAAATAGCCTAACAAATCACACGGGAATTATGGCGGAGACATAAGAATGCCGAGCCGGACTTGTTATGTCTGAGAATGCGATGTCCATTAACTTAATAAAAAGGAAATTAAATATGAATTATTGCGCTGTGAGTACGTGTGAGGAGGCTCTCTACGAAGCAGAAGAAGGCTTTGTAATAAATAAAAATTCTAACGGATTCTGTGTAAGTCTCCGTGTATTATTGACACTTGTGCGAAAACAGAAGCAAGATAAAATAGTCTATCTGTGATGCAGATCAAATTAGAACTGGGACGCTTCAATGGAAGTCATATGTCG
This sequence comes from Eubasilissa splendida, assembly GCA_031772225.1. Lineage (NCBI taxonomy): Eukaryota > Metazoa > Arthropoda > Insecta > Trichoptera > Phryganeidae > Eubasilissa > Eubasilissa splendida. The sequence continues at coordinate 27,663,009 of CM062859.1, forward strand.
TATCTGCGATGTACTGTTGTTCTTGTGGGTTAAATCTGCCGGCAGCGGTGCGTGGAGGGTGTTTTTTTTCTTTCATGCCGTCTCGTTTCCCGGAAGGGAGTGCCTCTTCACTTCCCCCCTGCTCACCGACCCTGTTAATTGTATTATTTTATATAATATTATGTTATGTTTTGTAAATATTATTTATTTATTTACTAATAAAGTGAGTCAACCGGGTACAATGAGGGCAAATCTTGTTTTGACAGCTGTGCGGCATCGCCCTGTTAACATGCGGGGCGCTATCGAACGGCTGCCTAGTAGCATTAAAAATCCTGAGTGGGTCCACCCTAATGTCGTATTTAGCAAGCCCCTAGTGTATTCTTCGGCACGAAGACAGTATTGCGTAGCTTTAATCTAAATTTAAAAAAAAATCGAATGTGAATTATTTACGATGGACAGGGCCACAACCTTTTTTCTTGCGTCAAGGTGGTGCACCAAGCTTCACACCCGGATCACACTTGGTCGTAGTGATAGCAAACTGTTGTGAATATGATTGTGATTATGACGATGATTGGTTACTTAGCTTTAACGATGATTAGTAACTAAAATGATAACTTCAAAACTATTAGAGGCTTATTTTTTTGGCACTGCTGGAAGAATTGCGAATAACCAGTCAGAACCAGAAAAATCGTCGTTACTACTGAGTACAATCACAGTTACAATAACGGTTTAAATAAAACTTCTTCAATATCATCAAAGTTATTCAAATATTATAATAAAATCACATATTATATAAATAATAAGACAAAACAATTTGTTTATTGATAAATAATTACAATCATTTTTATGTAGGTAAAACTTGCAGAAATTTTGATATTAGAATGAAGGAGCACTTGAGATGTCTAAATAGCAACAACTATTCTGAATTCGTCAATCACCTTTTGAAAATAAGCCATTATTTTAATATTTACAAGAGTTTGGAAATTATACAAACAAATAATGGGGGTTTACAGTTAAATACATTAGAAATTTTAGAAATAAGAAACCTTTTTTGCAAATAGTCAGCTTTTAAATTTGTTTTCACATTAATTCCTGATTAGTTACCCATCGCTTATACTTTTAAGGTTTTGTTTTTATCTATGCTTGTATTTTTAATTTTAGTATACATTGTTTCTTAGAGAAGATACTATAGGTATAGATACATGTTGATTTATCAATTAATAGTGGTTTAAACAAAGTGTTTTATATCGTATTATTTGTATTTGTTTAACAAACATTTTTTATAACGTTTTGACCATCACAACTTGATTGTATCAACGCTGTATGTGACACAACAGCAATTTCCGCAGTGTCAATCAATGCATATCATACAATTCTAGGATTACCATACAGAGCGAAGTCCATACCTAAAGAACTGTATTAGTATGAAACAAAAAAATTATATCTCTGATTCGATTGTTAAAGGGAGGAGGAATAAGGGCTGAGCCCTCTTATCTCCGACATACGAGGTAACAACAATGGCGTAAGATTTTTTGGCGGACCCTATACGGGGAACATAGTGAAATTGTTTTTTTTTTTTTTAATATCAGATAATTTTAACTTTGTATGTTTAAATAGTAGCAAAAAATGGAGATCGGATGAGGGATCATATAGGCCGAGGGAGTTTATAGAAGGATTTGGGATGGAAATTAATTTATAATAAAATATAGATGATAAATCGTGTATGTGTAGTTTGATATGTTTGAGTATCTGTGGATGATTGTGTACAAAAAAAAAATTATAACATGTCTAAGTGTTGTAATTACACTCGTTACAAATTACAATTTTGCGATTATAATCATTAACAATTACAACATTGCTAAACTACGCTAATTGCTCATATTATGAAACAATGATATCGAAATGGAAAATGACAACAGTAATTAGTTGTTTAACTACATGACACAGTGTGTAGGTATAATTAGGGCAGACTCTTAATCCTTGAAATAAATAAACATCTTGCGAGAAAACAAGATAGCATGGAGACGCATGTTGTGGTGGATCACGTCGAAGGATGAAGAAGAAGATCCCACATCTGTTGGACCGATTGAAAAGGTAACGGGCACTTATCTGGTGATAGCCCTAAGATATGCAGGATGCCAAGAAAACTGCAGATGCATTATTCAAGAGGGCGTACATGAAGATCACGATCCACAGTCGTGAGAGACGGATATGAATGATATAATTAGTTTTTTTTTTTTTTTAGGAGAACACATTCTTATTGTGAAGTTGTAATTATTCAGAACATAGGTCTGTGATATTTTAAATATGAATTAATATATTTAAGATATAATTAGTAGATTTTATTAATGTTAAAATAAAATTGGACACATTATAGAAACTGTTAAAAAAAAAAATATATATTTATAATTCATTAAGGTACATATAATATTACGACAAATACTACTTCGAATATATTGAATTTGTAAAAATAAACACGAATTTAATTTAAACAAATTAAAATATAATTAAGGTGAACAGTCGAGTACCTACACCCTGTACATTGTGTCCTTTCAATATAAACTTGAACATATACCTGTCCCGCTCTGGCCAACTGATGTCAAGATCCGTGTTCTTTTTAACAGTCCGAAAGCAGCGCCGTGCGTAATGCTAGAACCACGAATGGGCGGTGTTGTTCTAAACAGCTCCGGAAGTGCAGTGATATCTCGCTTCTTCACTAACAAGGTTCGAGTCAACTGGAGGTGAAAATGACGTCCAACCCAAGACTTAAGAGCAAGGTAGACCAGATCCATCTGCCATTATTTTCTATCCTGAATCCAATTCGGGTTACGTTCACTAATCATTATTGTAATCGATACAGTCCACGGAATCTCATCACACCAAGTACTTTTCACTTCACTTTTACTTTGGCTTTTACGTACTTTCATTTTGTATTTTGCCTAGTACTTAATGAGTTATATTGGTTTGTGTAATATGATTTGTTTGCCAATTTGCCCTAAAATAGATTTTCATAATTGGACAATGCATTTAAAAAATCTGTTTTATAAAATCTTTATCTAACAAGCTTTACTTACTTACCATCACGCCATTTCCACGCAGGAGTAGGCAGAGAGGATAGAGCGCTACACTATTCTATCCTGACACACAATTCTCGCTTTATCTACATTCATACATCTTCTCATACAAGCTCGCCGGTTATTGTGTCTTCTAACACGACCATCTTCCTGTATCCGGTTTACCTCTATTTCTGGTGCCATCTTTTTTTTCCCTACACAATACATATTATATGTATCTAAGAAATAATAAATAAATACAGAAAAAAATATTCTGTTGCTACCGTAATTCGAATCTGATAGATTATCTATTTTTTCGATGGATAGATTTTTGTTCGTGTATATCTTTCTAGTTGATTAATTTAATTTATATTAAAAAAATTCAAGAAAAAATTGTAAAAACCAAAAAAAAATGTTTGTGTTTTTTAATTTTGAAATTGAATTAAGTTTCGAGAAACTGAAACGCCGCGTGTCTTGTAGGTAAACGGAACGTGATAATAATTTATCATTTAAACTAATTATATCACAGAATCACAAACTGAATACAACACTTTGATAAACGCGACGCTAACTTGCCGCTAAAAAAATTTCTTATTAGGAGGAACACATTCTTATTGTGAAATATCACTTATGTGAATATCATTAAGGTTTGATAATTTGTCGCTAAAAATATCGTCGCTGTAGCATAGTTGGATAACGCACCTTCCCCGGTTCCAGGTTCTAATCCCGGTGGAGCAACAACAATATTTTCAATAAAATTTATTTTATATGTATATCTTTCTAATTAATAATAATATTTAATTCATATTAAATTTTTTTCCCCCCTTTATTAATTGTTTTTGTGCGGTGCTCAACATTTGCGTAAATCAATGCTTATTTATATTTTTCTCAATTACACTGGTCAACAGTCAAAAATATGGAAGATATATTCTTTATTTGTATATACGACAAATGATTAACACATTACACTGGATTACGTCTGAAAAGTCAATTTTCAATTTTATACAACTAAGGTTGACTGTGGTTGGAATGGTGAACGTTACATTGTGTAAAAATGATCACTTAAGCCAGCCTAATGCAGATCGTAAGCCCTATAATTACCCTTTGAAGGTAAAAATCCAGTAATTGTGTGACGTACTCAAATATTGTTAATAATAATAATAATTAAAATCAATGCATTAAATCACAACCCAAAAAATCAGCACTATACACTTATATAACAATTTGACATCGCAGTCTAAGGGGGGAATAGGGAATAGAATAAACTCAGTAAGAGGTGACGGGATCAATATACGGCGCATCTAAAACGCTTTTGATTTCAAAAAGGATTTGATTTCATTTTGGACTGCTACTTGCTCGGCTGCTCCATTTGTTAATTAGCATCAAACTCTACAACTTTCAAATCGGCACAAATTCCACTTACGTCCGTCGTATCGTATTTTATCTAGCAATATTAATATCTATGTGTTTTTTTTTTCCTTAGTACATGACCTCTTTAGACCCTCGAGCTGAAGATATTCTCCAGCAGTGTCCGAGTGACTCAGCACACTGGAGAAAAAATATCGATCGTACCAACATGACTACAGAACAAAAACTTGAACTTCCTTGAACATGACCCGATGAGTAAACACAACAGCAATATTATCGTATCAAAATATAGTAATATTATAACAGATTAAGGTCTCTACAGCGCGAGGGTCACACGAAGAGGGATTCTAAATATTTTTCGCTCTCAAATAAATATGTATATAAGAGAACATATACAAAAAAAAATTAAATGACTTGTTCAGGCCACATCAGACGTTAGCTGGACGAGCACAATCATCTCTAGCAGTGGCGGTCGGTGACTTTTTGTATAAGATATACTGGATAATAACAAATCTATAGACTGGCCCACAAATACTCGTACGATTCGTTATTTTCGTTTAGAGCGTTAGAACACGTCGATGAAGTACTCATGTTGAATTATATATTATTTTTTTATTTAAATACATTATATAATCGAAGAATATTCAATGTTTGAGTAATTTGGCAAATGTCAAAAATGCGACACGCAAACAAATTCATCAAAAGAATCCACTCGCTTCCTAATATCTATACTATTTAGTGCATTATACTCTTTTTTTTTTACACGTTGGATGCTGTTAACGAATGCGTATACAGTATTCGAAGACCTTGACAGACGGAACTGTCGAATACTTTTAAACTTTGTGGATACGGAATGAATGATAGAATCCACTGTTGCTGGTATCTGTGTGTTCGAAATATGAGAATGTATATGTATTTTTAGTAGTGCTGTTTTCGGCTAGCGCAGTGGTATATGAGCCCGAATAAAAAGCCTGCGGAAATACGCGGCAGGAGGGCAGAGAAAAGAGTGAAACCCCTGGGGAGGCCTTCATCCGGCAATAGAAAATGGCTGATAATGATGAATGATGACAATGACACAACTCATCAATCTTGACAGCGAAATACGTACCTAACCACATTTGATATCATACCATATCTAGTTTCACAGATTTTTCGGTACATGTCGATACGTATCAGTGGCGTTATTCTACCCTACGTACAAAATACATGCGTCAATGAGACACAGCACGCTTCGCATTCGACTCTATAATGTTATTTATGATACTTTCGAGACGTGTCTCATGCGCGTGCGCACGCCATTGGAAGTGTTGTTTGACTAATAATCGTAAGAGTGCAGTTGCACATCTGACCTAACCAACATGTCCACAAAATATCAACTGACAAAGGGCGAAGTGTGCAGTCTTACTAGTACGTAGCACATTTAAATAATATACATAAATTCTTATCGGTAGCAATCGTGTCAAAATTGATTGTATTAATTATAGACATAACATGATAAACCAAAATAAATTGCGAGACATAATTAAATATAATGCAACAAATTGAACTCGGGAGATAAAAAAAATGTAATTATCATATGAATGTGAATTTAATACAAATATTTTATTTGACTATAAATTAATTACAGTCACACCTTTAATGTCACGAGCGCGTTAACACGCCAAATTTTTCATGTCACGCTAAGCTATAAGCGTGATAACACGCATTGCATGGATTAAAATCACATTTTGCCATATACGGACGACAGTTTACAGCTTTCGATAGATACTGTAAGTCATGACCATTAAAGACTACTCTTACCATTTGCAGTTAAAAGGTTAGTTAACGACCAGTTTCCGTTTCAACGACCACATTAGAATAGAAAACACAGTGAATTATACAAAATTTGGCGTCTCCCGAGTATATTCTATGAGAGTACTTGAAAATAAAGGTCTGCGCCAACAAACCAATAATTCCGATACCACGGGACAATATTCAAAATGCAATTGCTGAAATAACACGCAAAGTGTGCGGAGAATATCATGAAAAATATGGTTAAAAGAGCACCCATGTTATATTACATTCATAATTGTAATAAACCAAATAATCAATAAATAAAAACAAAATTACAAAATTATGTTACATTTTCTAGTTATTTAAAAACAACATCGGCTTGAAACATAATATTCACTCTGTACAAAGCCAAGGTTAAAACAATGTTGCAGAATTTCAGGAAATCAGACTGTTACATGGGTGTAAAGCTTCATTTTCTATATACATTTGTACGTCGATTTTTTTCCCTGAGACGTCCTCCGAGACGTCAGCGAAGAATAAGGAAAACATTTACATCACCACATCGAAGACATGAAAAAGAGGTACCAGGAAAGGTGAAATGTTAACATGATGGCCGACTACTATTTTATGCTAAAGAGAGACGTCACATGTGAGGGGCGAAAATCAACTAAAATAATAAACCCACCTGAGAAAAAAATAAAAAAAGTTAAATCAGCGTCATATGCTTTTTTAACAGAAATTTTCATTTTTTATTATTTTAATTTTGCCCCCTTCACAACGAGTTAAAAAATAAACAATGATAACAAACTGCGGATCTGAAATCGCCACGGAAAGCACAATGTGATTTAATATGTTAAAAAAATGCACCACATTTGTCGACGTGCAGTGTTCTGCGAATTTGCACCCAAATGGCTCCCGCGCCCGGTGCGACCAGCAAAAGAGACCAGAACGAGCCGTGTACGCGGATTGGCATTGAAAGATCACACATCCGACGGCCATACCAAAGGCGATTGACGTCATTGGCCGCGTATGACGTCATCGAATCGTTAGTTTATCTATTGAATTCACAAGCGCGGTTTTTAAAAGGCGGTTTGATTTTTCGAACAAACGAAATTCGCAACATTGTCGGTATAACCGGTTATAGAAGTTTGCAACTTCTTTTATCGGCTACACACACAATGCCACAGAAACGCGAAATCTACAATTAATAAACACAGAAGAAAAACAGAACACATGTATATTTTAATTCGATAAACAAAACGAACAGAGATTTTAATTTAGACCTTCCTGCGCCCTTTTAAGTGATATCTTTATTTATTCTTAGATACAGGTATATATAACAACATGACAAAAAAAAACAGATAATCAAGTGTTACGTACGGAAGTAATAAAACCAGTTGGTACCAAGACAGCCATTAAAGGGCTAACTATCAAGTACACTCTTCCGTGAAGGGACTCGGACGAAACACAATGATGTATGAGTGACGCCATACACGGAACAGGTCGACGGAGTTATGTTTGTTTTAACCCTTCCCAAACCATGCAGAGTAACACAGGTCTACCATCATAATTAAACTTGTAATATTTCGGTAAATACACGCAACATAAAAGTCATATTTTAGATAATCCTAAATAAAATATTAGCGCTTAGGAATGTCTAGTGAAAAACCAATTATGAAAAGGGAATCGTACAAAAATAATTATTTTATAAAATTAATAGGTTGGTAAAAATACAATTTGTGATATGAAAGACAGAGATCACACACTATTTTCACAGTGAAAAGAACAACAAACATACAAATATAATTGTCACTTTCTCACTAATTAAATGAAGAGAGATAAGAAGGAAGGACACTTTGTATAGGACATAATGAATGCTCTAAATTATGTTTTTAATCACTTTTTCAAAATTTAAATGCTCAGTATTTAGAATAAATTCGTGCCATTGAAGTCATTTAAGCTAATAAAAAATATTTTTTTAACTGTTATTTACGGTAACACGAGTTGACATCATGGCTGCGTTCGGATATTTTATATCATCGTATGGTAAAGGTTAAGAATTTGACTTAAGACTTGCAAGTGAAGTATCAAATTTGTTTGCAAATTACTTCGTGATATTTTTGCTACTACAAAAGAAAACCAAAATACATTTGGCATCGCTTGCAGAATCGTTTGCTACATTGTAATGAGCTTATTTCAGGAAAGCGTAAAGGACTTTACATTTAGCTTGTTTTTCAGTTTTGGCTTGTTGTGGTATTGCTGCGTTCCACATGTCCAGTTATCGAGCGTCGGCACCATTCATTCATTTGCAACTATTCAAAATAGGTGGACTGGAAGAACACTCCCTTATCGGCTCCACACAATAAATGCTACTTGAATCGCGAAATTTAAGAAACAAAAAACAGTTAAATAATTCAAAATAAATTAATATATATTATAAAAGAATGAGTGAGAATGAGAACAAAGATCATAAAGTGACTATTTAAAACTATATATTACCAATGAAGTATACATATTTAGTGAAAATATACTTTAACCGATAGGCGCTAGTGAAATTACCGTATTGGCCCGAATATAAGGCGACCGTTGAAATTTTAGCCTATTATCTTAAGAAAAAACATTTTTTTTTAAATGACAAAACATATTAACAATACTTATACTATAACTACGTGAAATTTACGAGTAGTATTTAAAGCAATGACCAAGTTTTCGTTATAGAGGTTAGGTCTTGAATATAACGCGAACGTCATTTTTATTAAATTATTGATGTTAAAAAACTTCGCGTTATATTCGAGTCAATACCGTATATGCTTCTCTAAACTAATATTCATTTCGATTAAAATACGAAAAAAGCATTTAAACCGAATAATTTTATCATCCAGTTATCAAAATAGTGCTTGTTTTGAATGTTTTAAATCTAACACTAACTTAACATAGCTAATTTTCTAAACGCAGTTGTGGGGCGACAACATCACCAGCTATGTTTAAAATATTCCGACATCAGGTGACATCAATGACACAAACAATGCGCGGCGTATACTGGATCGTCCGTTTGTCATCAAATACATTGAAATTGTAAATCAATTGTTTGATAACATTTTAACTGGTTAAGTTAGAGAAAATATATTTATTCTAGTGAAAGTATAGTTTCACTGGTAATACACATTCACTGTAACATATAAAACGGAAAACTTCGTCTTCCAGGGTAACCTGCTAGCAATTTTAACTTAAATGATCTGATATTTTTCTGGCATGGTCAAAATAATGCAGTTTATCCTTTCTGACCGTATCAATCTGGCTTCTTTTCGGGAATCTATTATATCCAGCGGAAAAATTTCAAGATTAAATTGTAATTGCTCGTAAACCATCAGGGTGAGGTAAGTAAGAGGGGTATTGTTCGACGCGCATGATTTGCAGATTTGCCAGTCGTAATGAGTCACCGGTCAGGAGCGCACCGCGCGTTCGCGGTTGAGTAATATTTAAAGTGTGGTGATTCATTGGTTCGTGCGCGTCGCGCTTTTTGTACTCTCTTTAATATTCGGCGAGTAAGTGATGGGCCGAGCACGCATCTTGTGTTTGGGTTCAAAAGTTCAGACAAGAAGGTATAATAGTTAACCAAACTCCTCCGGGACCATCAACGTCAGCAGCGACGCCAGAACATGTGGCTCAAGTTGGACGTGAAATTATGCCCAATCCGCGTAAATCGATAAGGAAGATTGCAGCCTGTACTGAAATAAAAAAATCAACAATGCACGTTATTTTAAAAAAGAAACTACAGTTTCACCCATACAAACTGCAAATCGTGCAGTTTCTCAACGAAAATGACTATTATTTATGTGAAACCTTAGCGAGAACGATGCTGGATCGTTTTGGAACAGCACGTACTATTGAAACATATTGTTTATTGACAAAGCACATTTTCTTATCGATGGCTATGTTAATAAACAGAACATGAGATACTGGTGCCCCGACAACCCTAGGGAACGCCATCAAAAACGTTTGCATTGTCCAAAAACGACAGTGTGGTATGCAATTTCGGCTCGAGGGATAATTGACCCTTATTTTCTTAACCAGCGAAAGACAGTCACTGCTGACGTGTATTGCCGAATGATCGACGAGTTTTTGGTACCGCGACTGCAGTTATTTCCCAGGTTCAACAACAGAATACAATTTATTTTATATTTTAACATTATATTTTAGTATGGAAAATTAATTATGTTCGATTTGACCACATCGAAAATCGAGCCACAATGTATCAGCACCTGCTTCTCAAGTAGCGCGTCGGCTTTTAGATAAGAGAAATAGCCGAGGAAATATCTTTTGTTGGGGAAAAAAAAAGTGTCGCGAAACCTGTTTCAAATTCAAAATACAAACACACGGTAGAAAGTCGGCAGAGGGAGAAACCAAGGCTGCCACCTCTCATCGTGTCACGTGACCTGCCGCCCAGTTGTGACAATATTGTCGATTCGAGATGAGTAGCCGGTACCTACCTACCTACCTACTCAGGTGATTCAATCACTATTCACACGATTGAAATCACTTGAAAATATTGTTTCACCGTATTAAAGTGTTAGACGAGCAATGACGTTGCAATCTAATTAAATGTCGAGAATGAATTATAATATTTTTTATAGCTAAAAATTATAAAATAAATACATATACAATGCTATCTAAATATAAAAATACAATTTCACAATAAGAATGTGCTCTCAGTTGTATCACTGTTAATTATGGCGTCTCCTATCGGATAACACAAAGATATTTAAGATTCCGTAAAAATAAAGAAGGCTCTCAAATAATGGAACGATAGACGTATTCATTTGAAAAGTGTAACGTATAAGTACGATAATTTGTCGTCAATGCACTGTGTCGGTATAGCATAATCGGATAATGCACGTTTCCCGGATTGGAAGAGAACCAGGTTCAAATTTAATTAATACATTTAATTAGTATTTAAAATATCACAGACCGTCTATTCTGAATAATTACAACTTCACAATAAGAATGTGTTCTTTTATAATAATAAATAATAATAAATGATTTCATACTTGAATAATTAATGTTTCTTCAACGGTGTAAATTTTACATATTATTGTTGTTGTGAAGTTGTAATTTCAGAACACAGTTCTGTGGTGTTACAATCAGGACTTTTTGGTTCCGATTCCGGTAACAACCAAATATAAATAAATTTTTTCTGTATATCTTTCTGATTGAATAATTAAATTTGTATTAATGTGCTACGTGCCTTTCTTTTTATTACAAGATACAATTGACTTAAATACCGCTGTTCCCGCGAGAATAGGCAGAAAGTATTGAGCGCAACTCTCTTCTGATTCGCCGATCTCAGCTTCTCTCAACCGGCGATGATGATGATGATTATGAGATCGAGAGAAATGAAATACAAAAGATGTTCAACATAGGTACACTACGGCGATACGACCCAATTGAAAATGGCTTCCCGCCTGCAGAATACCCTGTTTTTATTCAGACTCATAACAATACATGTAGTCATATTTGCAAGTACATATTCAGCGACAGGGGCCTATGAATAATTTCAGTCATTGTTTTACTGAAATCTATCCCGCGGGTTTTTTGGCACCACGCCGATGATTACATCTTTAAATTACTGACACGTGTCTTATCATATCAATTATATGGCGCATGACCTCGCAATTCTGTGCGACACACCACATAAGCGATCCCTTCTTAATCCTGATTACTATGATCGGTTCTACATTCACTAGTTTCCTCTATGAATATATATCAACCTAAAGGTTTTTTCTACAGTACAAGACAGAGAGGATACTACGCCATATTATCTAGTCCTAATATGCCACTCTTTCAAACTCGTCGATGGAAGTTCTCGCAGGGCCATTTTCTAATATTTGGTCTACATGGTCATACCAGGTCTCTCATATTCAGTCACTATTTCTATTAATCACTATCTAGTCCACACTCACACGTGCTATACGCCAAAACCGTAGACTTAAAAATTATCATATTTTGATTTGTTGTATATTTTTGAGTTTTTTTAGATGTTAATAGTATTAACAATTTTTTTTTAAATAACAAATATCCTATACACTGGTAACGATCAATGTACCCAATTTTTTTTTTGTGGAATAGTAAGTACCAGTGCTGTCATTTGTACGCTAGGGAAGAAAATAATAAAAACATTACCTTACCCAGTAGGTTACAGGGTAGGGCAAGGGTTGACCACATATCATGTCATATTGCCTTGGTATTTTAATATCTGCCTCACTGAGCTTCGCCCGCGTGGAGGCAAACATTTTACATTTTTAATCAACATTTATATTATACATAATTAGTTTATCAACTACAAATTTAGAGTAAGAAAGAATAAAAAAAACTAAGTAACAAAATGTGATGCAATATTTGATCTTGAGAAATATATAACCTAACTGAAATATGTAAAGATAAAGGATTCGTTTTCAACAAGTTTAAATAATACAGTAGAATTTAATTTAATTTAACACAGGCCGCTCACTCATTGGTGTTGGGTCTGAAGTCTTGACTCTGTATGTGTTCATATTGAAGGGGTGACCATACTATGAATATACGTTCGGTCTGAATTTTGAACTGCTAATTCGAGTGCTACAAAACCATAGCTTCTTTGCCCGTATATGGTGCTCATCCTAGGAATTGCTAAATTGTTCTCTGATATTCTGGTATTTTTGACATTTCCATGGAAACCCCAGATGTCCTTATTGATGCATATGTAGTTAAGAATGTTTTTAACGTAGACCTGAATAATGTCCAGTATCTCCAGGCAGTTAAAAAGTATATTCAAGCTTGTTCTCATTGGTAATTTGAATATAATCTTAAGTAATATTTTTTGTACTTTTAAAATTAGCAATATTATCTTTATGTTTAAAATTCATATTTTTATTTATTATCTTTCTTTTATTAACTAAAACATATTATTGTTTCTTTGTCAGAATTTATTTTAAAAAAATCTATTTTTAAAAAATAAAAAAATATTTTTTTTTTTAGTACCTAACTCAAATCATTACTTAATACAAATTTACTCGAATCAACATCCTGAAGAAGAAAATTGTTTTTTCGAAACCGGTAGATGTATTTAAACTCAATTTAGTGGTTAATAAAACAAAGATAATAAATAAAAATATAATATTTTTTGTGCTGAAAATAGTTTTTGTAGTGCATCCCCATCCTACAACTCCATAATCAATTCTTCGGACATATCATCTGCAGTGAAAAATATGATATTGCACAACACATTGTGCAGAGGAAGATAGAAAACAGAAGAGGAAGTCTTGTTAAAAATACCAAACCGTATGCGCACGCACATCCGCATACTTTGGAGGGAACATTGGTTACGATACTACATTTTCGTACAGTAATATTGAAACCGGCCTAAAATAAATTAATTAATGTGCTTTTCAAAAATTATTTCTACACGATTGAAGTCCGTGACGCGATAGAAATACGTGAAAAATAGAAATACGTGAAAAATAGAAATACGTGAAAAATAGAAATACGTGAAAAATAGAAATACGTGAAAAATAGAAATACGTGAAAACTAGAAATACGTGAAAACTAGAAATACGTGAAAAATAGAAATACGTGAAAAATAGAAATACGTGAAGAATCAAATGACACCAGTGACACGGCAACTTTCACATTTAATTGCAAACAAATAATATTGAACGGGAACTAACTACACGAAGCGTGATATATTCTAAATATTGACTCAGATGATGCCGTGACGCTGTCACGCGCCCGGCGCACGTGCGCGTCACGGGTCGTGGACCCAGCAACCGACAACCGGCACCATTGCTTGGACAACACTCTCTATGTGTATTGAGATCGGGTCGTCGTGGGGGAAATAAATATTTAAATGTAACCAGCTGATAAGCGAACGCCTTATTATTAAGGAGAACACATTCTGATTGTGAAGCTGTACGTACTTGCTTACTTACTTACTTACTTACCATCACGCCGTTTCCCCCGCGGGGGTAGGCAGAGAGGATAGAGCGCCACATTCATACATCTTCTCATACAAGCTCGCCGATTGTTGAGGCTCCTAACAGAACCATCCTCTATATCTGGTGCCATCAACACATGCGTCATATATCTTTCTTACCATTCTCTCCTCATTCATCGGTTCCACATGAGCAAACCACCTAAGTGATCTTTTCTTAATCTTACTCACTATACTAACATCAGCTTTACATTCTTTACTTATTTCTTCATTCTTTACTCTGTCATAAATAGATTTGCCACAAATACGCTTAAGTGATCTCATTTCCACTGCATTCAGTCTACTTTCGTTCCCTTTCTACCAGCTCCAGGCCTCACTTCCATACATCAGTGTCGGTACCAGGATTCCGAAGTTGTAATTATTCAAAACATGGGAAAGAGATCCAGGTTCGAATTCCGGTAGTGCAACAACATAACTAACTAAAGCATATATTATTGTTTCTTTGCCAGAATCTGTTTTTAAAAAATCTATTTTTAAAAAAAAAAAAAAAAATTTTTTTTAGTACCTAACTCAAATATTAATACAAACTTAAATTAGATTATAAATAATTTTTAAAAATAGATTCTGGCAAAGAAACAATAATACATGTTTTAGTTAGTTATGACACCCTGAAGTAGAAAATGGTATTTTTCGAAACCGGCAGATGTATTTAAACTCAATTTAGCGGTGAATAACAAAACAAAGATAATAAATAAAAATATGAATTTTAATTTAATTATTCAATTGCTAATTTTAAAATTATATTTAATTCGTATTTAAAATATCACACACCGTCTGTTCTGAATAATTACAACTTCACAATAAGAATGTGTTCTAATATAAATAAATACATGTATTATATATGATTGTATATTATCATAAATGGCAACAGCATAACCCAAATCTCTCATTACAATCGTTTCAATCGTTTATCGAGACGTTTGCGAAATTCACGCGTGCTCAACACCTCGATAAGACAATCACCGTTTCTTCCGAACATCAACACACTTTAATCACATACCTGTTTGTACGACCAACGCACGCCTCCGTTACAGGTAGGTACAATTAATTATACAGATACGATTCAACTGATTGCCGACCCGCGTCAGAATCTCTACGTAAATCAATGATAATTAAAAAGCGTTTAAGCCGAGCTATCTCGGCGTTTACGTCTGTTATTAATCTGAACGTTTATTGTCGACGGTTGACTAGTATTGACTTAACTTTGTCGCCCCGAATGCAACCGTCGGTTGCCATGTGCGAGTAATCATTAATTTGTAGCCAAAAACGCACGGAAACGGAAACTGTGTCGGACCATTGTGGCCCAAGGCCGACTGCACGACTATTAAAACCATAACACTCTATCGTTCATTGAAAGGCATTAGATAGTAGCATAGAAAAAAAATGTATATATTTGAGTATGTCCAAATTTTTGTAAATAACACAATTGCTGGATTTTAATCCCCAGAAGGATTGTTATCAATACACATATATTATAGATGCCTCATAGAGAAGAGAATGAAAAAATTGAAATTAGACTTTTCAGGAGTATTCTAGTATATACAGGGTGGCCCAAAAAAAAAGATAACATTTCGTAAAATGTGATATAATTACATCGAAATTAGATTTAACTATATCAACAATAGCTTAAATAAATTAACATACTTACCTATATTACGTTTTACTTCGACAATTTCCGATAGCCATCTTTGATAATTAATTTTCCCATTGTTTACATTTGGTTTTTTCAAATTGTTGCCCAGAATGACAAAAATCACTGCAGAAGACCGAATTCTGATCAAAAATTTGCGAATTGAAAAACGTCCGGGTGCTAGGAAAATGATCAAAGAGTTTCAAAACACAGCCTGAACATTACAGCAGGACGGGGCTCCATCTCACACAGCCAGAAATACAATCAACTTTCTTCGTCGTGAGAATATTAATTTCATTGAGCCAGGCATGTGGCCACCGAACAGCCCAGATTTAAACCCAATAGATTATGCAATATGGGGTGTTTTGATGATTTCTGATTAGCTAAATATTGTGCAAAAAAAATTACATTAAGAATTATTATTAATTATATTACGTTTTGAAATAACCCGTGTGTTACGAGATGTTCTCATTTTTTTTGGGCCACCCTGTATATGTTAACCATTGCGTCATATATACATATAAAAATAATTCTCATTAAGTGACATCTATGCTGTTTCGGGCGAATGAATATCAAATTTTCAAAATACTTTCATTTACAGCGTTAGTCAACGTTTCAACAATTTGGCTGCAAACATTCAAGCTAAGCTGTCAAAAATGAGTCAATCAAAACAATCCGCTCGCTTCGCAATGTATATTCTACTCTGTGTATAATGCGTATACAGTATTCGAAGACCTTAACAGGCGGAACTGAGTGCGCATGCGCGAAAGTCGAATACTTTTAAACTCTGTCGATACGGAACGAATGATAGAATACGCTTTTGATGGTATCTGTGTATTTGCGCGATTCACAGATGTACGAAACTTGACAATGTATATGTATTTCTACTCGTAGTGTGTGTTGTGACTGGTCTCTAAAGGACAGGACGAATTTATATGCAGCAGTGCTGTTTTCGGCTAGAAACAAAAAGTGCAAAGCTTTTTAATTCTAGAACACAAGGGATGCGAAGCATCCAAAGCATGTATGAAGCGACTGCGCCTGATGTATCATTGATGACTGCTAGCGTTTTACTTACCGTTTCCATGTTCCACTATTGGTAGAATCATTATCAGCTGTAGTCCCGGAATGAGCTGTTGATACTTGAGCAACGTGTTGCAATTGACCTCGTGAGTGTTGTCTTATGAGTATTTTATATCAGTCCTTACTTAAAAGACCAGCTAGCGCTCCGCCGACTTGGTTGATAAACCAAATTCACTATATTTTATTTCAATTAAAGAAATCTTATAAATTGTGCTTGACGTGCCATCAACATTAACACAGAGCCATCAACATTAACATGTGCCATTAACACAGTGAAAACTGACTTACTGTATTAATATAGAACATGTATTGTAAATTAAGGAAAATGAATTATGGTACTCCCTAACGTCATTAACATATATACTAATTAAATGTATTAATTAGAAAGATATACATATAGAATTTAATTTTATCGAAAAATATTTTTGTTGCCTTACCGGGATTCGAATCTGGATCTCTTTCCCAACCTGGGAAGGTGCATTATCCAACTATGCTACGGCGACAATACCATTGACGACAAATTTTCGAACCTATACGTTACACTTTTTCAAATTAATACATCTATCGTTTCATTATTTGAAAGCGATTTAGTTAATTTTTACGGAATCTCAAATACCTTTGAGAAAACCGACAGCAGACGGTTATGGATAATGCACTTTCCCCGGTTTGGAAAGAGATCCAGGTTCGAATCCCGGTAGCGCGACAAAAATATTATTCGATAAAATTGATTTTATATGCATATCTTTCTAATTAATACATTTAATTACTATTTAAAATATTACAGACCTATGTTCTGAATAATAATAATGTGTAATAACAATAATAATGTGTTCTCGGCCGCTCACTTGGCGCTAGACGCAGACGACGCGACACATCTTATAATAATGTTTTTTCCTTGCTGACGACGGTCTGATTTGATCGTTCTCGTACAAAGTGCGTAGTGTTGGTACACGTACAATAAATAACGTAAAAGTGAATGCTAAAAATGTGGTCGTTAAATGAGGAGTGACAGTATTACTTACAATCTTAGCGACAAGGCCAAAATTACAAAATGTCTACAATACCTAATCTTAGCAATTCTCTATGTAGGTTAAGCGGAATTTATAACCAACACAAATTTCCAGATATTGGTACAGTGTACTAAATATTATTACGAAATGTACGTCCGCAATATTCACTGCCAACAAATGGGAATATATTTATATACCTCAGAATAAACTTATTTTAAAGTTATCACGCATATGAAGAAAAATTGCCGAGCAGCTAGATAAAATTGTGTCATCAAATGCACTTTTGAAATCCAATAGTCAAAAGGTATTTTAAATATGAATTAAATATATTAACAATAAAGATATGCACACATATAAAATCAATTTTATCTAAAAATATTGTTGTTGCGCCGCCGGGATTCCAAACCGGGGAAGAAGGTGCATTATCCAACTATACCACGGCGACAATATTTTTAGCGACAAATTTTCGAACCTATATGTTACCTTTATGATGTTAATACATTTAATCGTTCCATTATTTGAAAGAGCCATCTACCTTGTTTTTACAGAATCTCAAATACCTGTAATCTGATAGCAGACGCCAGAATTATCAATTCATTTTTATTAAATCACAGACCGTCTGTTCTGAATAATTACAACTTCACATTAATAATGTGTTCTCCTAATATAAGGTGTTTAACAAAGTTCGAATGTGTTTCATAATTCAACTTTTGCTAGGTAGTCAGCGGTCGCTTTGCGGACGCTAGTAACCACTGCGCGGCCACGATCAGTGTTTCCGTGCCGATTACTTTTGCTAGGTATGTGATGGAATGTTGGCCGTGTTGAAAAGTGGTCTTATTAACTCTAAAATAAGTAAAGTATTGGGGTTACAAAATTATCTAAGCGAAATAAATACATAATATGTAACTGTGGATTTGAATAAAAATCATTATATATTATTAAAAGCACTTTCTATAGACCTATAGTAAATAAAATAGACTGTAAATCAGCACTACCAACATAAAATACCTGAATGTGAACAGAGGACAGACACCATCATCATTATCACCAGTCATCGTAAGAGACCAAGCTTTTAAATCGGTTAAATAGTTTAAATATCCAAGAACAAATGTGACGATGAATAATGTTATCCAACACAAAGTAAATAGCATAATTAAAACAGGAAACAATGAGTTAGTGGAGCATGCCAGAAATGTGTTTTTGTAGTATGTTAAAAAAATAATTTAAAAAATCAGATTACCATGCTTTTTGAATTTTTTCAAAATGTCCAATACTTACGGAAATATTGGCGTTCAAAGTTGGACTTGGACTGAAAAACACTCATAATTCATAATCCTATCCACCGTGTGACGTCACATCTCTCGTACGTAACGGCCAGTACTAACAATATTAGTACTAGTGTACTTGTCGACTCGGAAGATGTGACGTCACATCTCTCGTGTCGTATAAACCGATCGTTTTTAAAACACCCAACATTGAACATCTGCAACTCTGCCGTACTACAAGATATCGAAAAAATTACTCCACTACCTTGAGGTCATTGAGGTCATTATCACAGAATTTAAAGATTCGACTGTATAAAACCCTGACATAACCTGATAGCTCTATAACAGTGTGATGTGTGGTCTCTCACTTTAGAGCGAGAAAATATGTTGTAGTCTTTGAAAATAAAGTCATGCGCAAGATTTACGGCCAAATGCGTGATAATCTAACCGGAGAATGAAGGAGATTAAAGACCCTGAATTTCAAGAACGGTATACCAACCCAGATATCCTGAGAATGGTGAAAGCAAGGAGACTGCAGTTGAGGAAACAGAGTAGATGAGTCCAACAACACGCACAAAGCCCTCATACACAAACCAACAGGGTCGAGATCGAGAGAAAGACCAAAAGTAGGATGGGGGATAATGTCAAGACAGTCCTTCAAGAGATAGGAGGGTCGCGAAGGCGATATATTGCACCGTTGTGACAATAATAACTAACCTATGACACGCGTGTCAAAGGTGACACGCCACAGCGTTTGGGCGACACGCCAGCGTTCACTAATGTCAATTTACCGAAGAACACGTGTCTACAGATTGATTGTTCGGTTATGGCACTTCAAGAATGTATTATATGACTGCTTCACGCTAGACAGTCAACACAAACACATTCTTACTGTAAAGTTGAAATTATTGAGAACATAGGTCTGTGATATTTTAAATACTAATTAAATGTATTCATTAGAAAGATACACATACAAAATCAATTTTATCGAAAAATATTATTGTTGCGCTACCGGGATTCGAACCTGGATCGCTTTCCAATCCGGGAAAGGTGCATTATCCGATTATGCTTTTACGACAAATTTTCGAACCCATATGTTACACTTTTTCAAATGAACACATTCATCGTTCCATTATTTGAAAGCCATCTACTTTGTTTATACGTAAAAGAAGCGCTAATTTGGTATTTTTTTCTTATTGGCAATGAAGTCAACGTACACGACTTGGATGAGAGTCCGCATTGTAAGTAAAAATGGCAAATTTGATTCATTTAAGCCCGCTGTGTACATAGCGATGGCTAGATATCACTTTTATCTTGACAATAATCGACTAGCCACCTACGCAGAATAGAATAATAAAGGTTTACCAATTATTTTTATCAGGCAACTAAATAAAATACAGTTTTATCAATCGCCCACGTGCAATTTCCTAATGAAATCGATGTGAATCACCCTAGAGATATTACGCGACAAGCATCTTATCTAAACGTTACTATATTATATATATATATTTAATGAAAATACTTATTTAAAACTAATAAAGCGAATCAAAATAACGTGCTGTCGTAATTGCGAGAGCTATTACATCATTGTCATATATTACCATATCCATATATACAGCTTTCTGTCTGACAACTGTTTTTTCGTAGTCATAGGTACGCGCCAGCTCTTTCACTTAAAAAAAGTACACACATAAATACTAAACTCATCGTAAATTCGCATTATCCCGGCAAGAGAAAGTTAATTCGGATTGATTCGAATTCAAAGTGTATTTTTATAAAATTTATTTTAAAAATTACATCAAGCACTGGCCGCACGAATCAGGTAGATACTGTCAACGTATTGTGGGATATTTCCCGTTTAATGGCATCATTCTATATTTAAAAAAAATGTAAAAACAGCCGCCATTTTTAAACGAGACGGTGTACCGGGCTGGCTGACAAGACAAGATCAATTTTTCAGAAAAGTTTGATAAAAATCCCATCTGACTAGGCGGCTACAGGGCACGGCCAATTCCGAAATAAACTGTTTGATTTTAGACTTGTGGATGCCCCGTGGTGTGTATGTGAGCGAGTGAATCAAACTCCGGAACACTTCTTGGGGCATTGTGGGATAATGAGGGATGCTCGTGATCGGAGGCCTAACTGGGTGCAACGGTCGGCCTGATCAGTAAACGAAAGGGATCTCAAGCTGTACAGGGACTTCGTCAAAACGTGGACTACGAGATGGGGTATATTAGGCAGATGAACCCCGTTGGCCTGTACCGTGTATGGCGTGACTCATACACCATTGTGTTTCGTCCGAGTCCCTTCACGGGTGAGTGTACTTGATAGTTGGCCCTTTAATGGCTGTCTTGTACCCACTGGTCTGTTTACTTCCGTACATAACATTTGATTATATATTTGTTTGTAATGTTGTTATATATATACCTGTATTTCAAAAATAAAGATATCACTTAAAAGGGCGCAGGAAGGTTTAAATATAAATCACTGTTCCTTTTTTGCAATCTCTTACTCTCTTATCTCTTTTTAATCTTCTCTCTTGTGTTTATTAATTGTACATTTCGCGTTTCTGTAGCACTGTGTGTGGAACCGATAAAATAAGTTGAAACTTCTACAACGGTTCCGGGAAAGGGTGAGTCCTCCCCTTCTAGCGCCCCTTTAATAGGGGCGGCTCCTAAGTTTTTTTTTCCACGATTTTTCTGAATGGAACAAACTGTGTATACAACTTTAAAAACATCATGTATCTACTTTAGACACTTCACATGTCATCTTCGAGAAATGAATATTCTGCAGACTATTATGTAAACGATGTATAACAAAATGATTGCGAATTTATTCCTACACAACAAGATATATAAGCACACATCTATTTTTTCAGAGCATGGTTTTGTGTTATTTTTAATAAAAATTAAATGTATGAATTAGAAAAATTGCAACTTCATGATAATAATGTGTTTTCTTGTATGTTATATATATATATATATGTGTGACCGATGTAACTGTTTGAACTTTCAAAGGTTAACACTGCTCAACAATGGTATCACGAAAATATGTAATATTACAATTAGAAAAACACATTCTTATTGTGAAGTTGTAATTATTCAGAACAGACGGTCTGTGATAGTTTAAATACTAATTAAATATATTAATTAGAAAGATATACATATAAAATCAATTTTATCGAAAAATATTGCTGTTGCGCCGCCAGGATTTGAACCTGGATCTCTTTCCTAAGCGGGGAAGGTGCATTATCCAACTATACTATAGCGACAATATTTTTAGCGACAAATTTTCGAACATATATGTTACCATTTTGATATTAATACATTTAATCGTTCCATTATTTGAAAGAGCCATCTACCTTATTTTTACAGAATCTCAAATACCTTTGAGTAATCTGATGGCAGACGCCAGAATTATCAATTCATTTTTATTAAATTTTGGACACATTGATACAACTTTATTATTAGAACACATTCTTATTGCGAAGTTGTAATTATTCAGAACATATATTTTAAATATATTAATTAGAAAGATATACATATAAAATCAATAAAAATAAGGTAGATGGCTCTTTCAAATAATGGAACGATTAAATGTATTAATATCAAAAAGGTAACATATAGGTTCGAAAATTTGTCGCTAAAAATATTGTCGCTGTAGCATAGTTGGATAATGCACCTTCCCCGGTTAGGAAAGAGATCCAGGTTCGAATCCCGGTAGCGCAACAACAATATTTATCGATAAAATTGATTTTTTATGTATATCCTTCTAATTAATATATTTAAAATATTTTAATTCAAAATATATCTACTCATTCATTTGTAACATATATGTTAAACCTTAGGCATAATTATTGAGATTATTGAACTCGCTCAGTGATTCCGGGTACCTTGGCAGGTGCTCAAGCTGCCCAAGCGGTAGCTACGCCACTGGATTGTAGAAGCTTTATCCTCCCGAAAAATTAAATTACATATTAATTTTGTTTAATATTTTGAAGAAAGTTTCCGCAAAAAAAACTTGCGTCTTTTATAATTAGAGCTTTGTACAAATCCGGCTACCAACATAACAATCCGTTGCCATATTATACGAGTACGTTCACGTTTTGAGTTTTCTTCATGTATTTTAGAAAAATGTCATTGTTATAAATCATCATCTCTGTCAAACAGAAATACATGTACACAAAATAATCACCAAATATACAAAATATCTTCAATATAAGTAATAATAATAATCCATATTACAAATTTGTAATAAAAAATTCAATAAAAAAAGAGTTTGGTGATATACAGATTTTATCTTGATGCTAAAATAATAAATTGTTATAATACAACATCATAAATAACCATATAACCGGTTATTTAAATCACGCATTTGAAGTCAACGTTTGGACCAAGAAGCCGAGAGTAATCTCAGCCGATAAAACACATTGACGGTAGATAGCAAGGTCAATATTATAACATATTATGACATTTAAATTTTACTATATATACATCTCAATACAAATACATCGCAATAAAACTATCTACACAACGTGCGAGTAATCGAATAAAGCTTTTCACGTGCAGGTAGGGAATGTGAGTGTTTTTCTTTTTACTGGTGTTGTGACTTACCTCAGTCTTGGTAATTCGATGTCGGGCTAATTTGACCACCGCAAAGTTTCCCTTGCCGATGGTCCTCTCGATATCGTAGAATCCCACCCGGATCGGGGTCTTATTGACCCGCTCCCGTTCCGCCATGGCGAAAATGCTGTGTGTACTTAATATGTTTACATTCACACGAAGGGTCAGTCAGAAAGTATAATCACTTTTGGCGTAAAACAGCGTAATCATATTAACAACAAACACACACAGTACACTAAAACAGTCTAAAACTCATTATTTTATAACCAAATCGGTATAAAACAATCGATTCTATCTAGAATCTATAACTGATAAATGGCTTAATATAATCGTAGGCCTACAAAACACTTTTCTTTTAAACAATTATATTAGATTATATTACATTGCGTTAATTCGATGTACTCCTTAAATATAATTTGATTAATGTTCTAAACTTACGACGATTACAATTTAACGTTTTTCCCTACACAAATAACAGGTGAAAATGGGTAAAATTGACGATTTCTCGAGCAATCGTCTATCACGGGATGGACGAGTGATCTACATGTCAAATTGCATATAAGGACCCCCGTCACGCTGTTCGTTCTGAGCTGCGTCATAGTTCCTCGGGATGCTTGCAAATTATCTATGGACGGAAAAAGAAATTTGAAACGGCCATTCTCAGGTGTGATGGACACATTTTATACACGGAAAAGTACGCGGCGCGTCGCGGAGTCGCCCTCCGTAGCCGCCTCGTAAAAATGCTCAACTGACAGCTACTGATACAACGTGCGCGAAGCTCACACCGGACCGAAAGCCGGAGCCGAAGCTGTTGTTATGAACCGAACACAGCCGAAGCGTAAATTTTCACGCTCAATCTACGGGAGCCACATTTTCTTTCCCACGTGAAAATTTCACCGTAAAATGTCGCCCGGGGGGTCGATCGGCGATGGTTGATAACGCTTCGGGCCGAATTAATGCATCGTTACATTGTAATTAGTCCCCGATTGAATTGTAAATTTACCCAGCACATTGAAAAGACAAATTATATTCATTTTTTGCACAATTTATCAGGTTAAGAGTTATGACACATGCCCGTATTATTAAATGGGTTTAATACCAAATATACATATGTTTATTTTTGCTACACACTATAACAGCCGGTATAAATAAGTATTACAATATAATAATGTAGATTAATAAGAGCCACATTAATACTTACGTAAAATTTATTTGGTTCGATATTAAAAAATAAAGCTTTGTAAAGAGTTTTTTTTTTTTTTAATAAATAGCGTGTTATTCAAGTCATTGCACACAACAAATCATTATATTACTGATTAAATGTGTCTTTTGAGTTTAAAAATGTTAATATATTAAAGCATCCAATAACAATACGATAAATTATAGTATTTTTAATCTCCGATATCATTTCAATAGTTGCTCTAATTGATAAATTAAATATCCTACTAAACTAATTGGATAAACTAAAAATGTATAACTTTAATTATGTTTTTTGTTCCATATATTTTTTAAGAGATGTCTCGCTCTTGAAGTTGGGATATCATTCTCAAAAATGTGTATGTTTTGTTTATGTAATTTATCGACAGATGTCGTTAATAAAACTTACAAGATAATAATTAGTGACATCTGTTATCAGTTCTGAACGTACATGTTTTTAGTTATTATTTACTCGAGAAATTAATTGTTTTATTAACATTATATTTTTTTTAACTTCGTCGAATATCGCTGTTGACGGATGTATTGAATAAAAATGTAATGATCGTTGACTGACTCACTTTTTAAATCATTACCATTATTTCAAGACTTGAATGATGATACTATTAATTTTATATTGTAATTTCCGCCTTAATTCTATAAATTATATAATGCATAACATATTAGTTTGTTTATTTATTAGCGATCAAATTGTAGGTATACTTCAAATTTTAATATAAGAGGCCGTCCGGGAAGCAATTCGTATTATAAAATTAAAAAATAAGTAACAAATATTTTTTGACAACACTTTTATTTGTTAGGGGTACGCTTTCAAAAACAATTAATATTTTCGCATTCTTCACAAAAACGTGGGTTTATATTATTCATTTATATCAGAAGTTATACACTAGATTTTACTTTTTTTTTAATCATTACTTATATAAGACATTTACACTAATGTAAAACTAACAAACTGAATGTTATTTGCCATAATTAAGAAAATACAAGCATTATAAGAAATACTGCGACCATTAAATTTATTTTCAGCGTGCCACAAAATTGCCTTAATATAGAAAGTTCTTAGATATACGAAATATATATTTTTTTAATCTTGAAGCCAAGATTACGGAGACAAATTTGCATTGAACCAAAATAGAAAAATAGAAAAAATTTATAGTTATAAATCATTCAATTTGCTGTACATATGATCAATTTTCGACATCTTTAAAATGCTTTGTGTAAGTGAAAACAAATTATTGTAAATAATATATATTTAATAACATGCTTAAAGGATTCAGCTACTATTTAAAATCAAGATTTATATCAAAAACACAATATTTTCTAACTAAATAAGATTTATGTCGATCCTATTACTGTGTTTTTTGTTTTTTTTTAATTTATTTCATATCGTCGATTAAAAATTTGAAATGGTATTACAACCAAACTATTATTCAGGATTGTCTTATCAAATATTGATTTATAACATTTCTATTATCTATTAAGATTGCGGCACTAAAATCTAATTTCAAACATGATTAGGAGACAAATGCACTCACCCCCGACTAACTTTAAAGAATTTTGGTTGAAATATAATATTCTTCAAGCAATCAAAAATATATCAGGTGGATAGCAAGAAGTCACGCCATATTGTATTTACATACGTAATACAGTGCATTTCATATGTAAATTTGACTGCTAACTTATACGATTGTATCGTATATGCAAAAAAAGCATATATGTACATGTGTTTTGACACATGACAAACAAAAACATATAACGAACGACCACAAGGTGCAGAAATCGTTTATAAATCGAGAAATGCATGTAAATTATTTCCAGTTAGTGTTAGTGAATTCCAGCTAATCAATAATGATAAAAAACAAGAAATGTTTGTATGTTCTGTGATACTGTGCCTGTATTGGGTCAATATGTAGCATTTTATTGACACACCTGCTTTTTAATACTTTTCCGTGAGATTAACTTTTCCCTTACGGTGCTAAAATAAAAATGCGCAATACGGTGGTGTAAACTCAGTGTACATGTAGAGTTTTGCAATTATGAATATTTTACATTTATTACTTATATTAATCATTAAAATAATAGTTAGCATATATGTAAGTGAATATTTACATCAATTATTGTGTAAACGTGCTAAAAATGAGAAAACGCATTGATCATCACGAACGACAGCATAAGACACGCCTATCTCGGCCAGCACATGCTCTGCCACTAAGTGACGATCGGCATCCGGCACCCTGCCGTCCGCATACTCACATACATGTATTGACAAATTCACGTCAGGTTCTTCGAGAAAACATTTTTTATTCTTGCATATGGTAAATACTAATATATTGTATTGTAGCCGTAAATACTTTGATAGCTAGTCCTGGGTTTTCTATAGGTAATGTTGAATATAGTAATTAAATCTATGCAAATCCAAAATACACAAACCGTTGTGAACCTGGGCTGGTATACGCCGATATCGCTCTCCTTGTAGTCTGGTGGTCCTTAACTCTGCTGGCCAGCCACCGAAAACTTTCTCACAACCGATAATCCAAAAATATATAATACAAAACGTTTTTATATCGCCGCCGTAAATAAGTCTGTCCGAACCAAAAAACTATATATTCCAATAGCAGCTTCGCTTTTGTTTTCTATTTTTAAATCCACACAAAAATAACACATATTCTAAATTTTATGTCAGGTCTACATATCGAAGTATAAAAGCGCGTAAACAATCCAATATATTATGGAGGAATACCTAAATTATGAACTCTGTATTTAGTACATTTACAGAGATTTTCACATAATAAGAGGCAATGTTAACTCAGTTTACATCATCGGAGAGGAAAGGCTAAGTGTGTTTTTAAAAATTCAGATGACATAAAACTCCGCTGCATTTTTTCATCTTATTCTATTGCCACATCCAGCGTCTTACCTGACCATCACGTCTTAGACTTTTTATCATAAAATGCCAGTAACAAATAAAAAATAAGTAAAATAAAACAAACAGAAGCAGTTTTACCATTTGTAATTCCAAGTTTAGATCTTACATATTTCAGTAGTATTCTGGGTTACTCTACAATCTTTGGTAATAATTTTATATAAGAATGAATGACATTTCAACGATTGATTATAGTGTATCCATACAAAAACAACTTACAAATGAATTCATGTTTCGGCTTAGGTGTATAATAATTAAATAAAGTATTTTATAAACAAAAAAAAAATATGAAAAATTGTTTTTGTAAAACAATAAAAAATGAAAGGGTCAACTGTAAAATGAGAATCGTACCGGCTATTTACTATGTTATGACTCGGCGGCGCTACACTTTATGAATTATTAACATTTAATATTTACACATATGATGAATGTTGAAAAAAATATAAAACTGAAATTCATTCATTATTAGATGACTATTTAAGCAAGATCGTAAAAAAATCATACTATGACATGGGTGGTAATATCTTTTATGATTAAAAAATGATGAACACCTCACCAAAGACGAATAAACCTACATTTTGACACCTTTTACGTAAACTATTGTAATTAACAAATATGTCATTTTTAGTTGTTCTAGTATTTCGCACGTACATATTTGATAAATTTTTAATTAGTAGTATAAATTTTTAAGTACACTGCGTCTTACGGTACCCCGATGTTTGGCGACACTGCCGCTAGACGTTGACAACATTGCCACTAGATTGCCGCCCGCTATATTCAGTGTTTCTATTACTGTGATCGCTAGAAACTGACATCGCTCATGTGGTAGAAGTTGTTAATCTTGGCGGGCAATTATATTCAGAAATCAATGCTAACAATGTCAACGCGTAAGCAAAACTACAATGAAGACACTTCAGACCCAATTCCACCAGAAAAGCACATGACAATTGCAAACTTAACAGAAGGTTTCAGCTCAATTGAAAATGGCTTAAAAATTTTATAAAACATAGACTCCAACGAAAAACACGTTATAGCTATAAAGCGAGGAAAAAAAATTATTAACTTGCTACGAAGAAATTTTGCATGAAATAACGAAGGCATTGTGTCGTCATACGAATTTGTTAGATTTTATGAAGCCATCAAAATGACTTTTTTATGTAAATTGTTAATTTTTTTAATATTTCATATTAATATGTATAAAGAACTGCAATTTTATTAAATATTTTTCTTCTAATGTAGTGTTTTTGTAAGTCCTTGGTCCCAATTAAACAAAATTGTATGTATTTATATGCAAAGTTGTACCCCGACTTACGCGAATTCGATTTAAGCGATTTTCGTCAGTCCCACCTATCGCGTAACTTTGGGGTATTATTGTATATCGTATTTAATAGAACAAAATAGAATACAATATTGAAAAGAAACACCGCCACTTAAAAATGTATTAAGCACGTGCGAAACACTAACAACTAAAAATTATATTTACTACTATTTGTTACTTACTATACCTTAACATAGGAGGGGTCGATTTATCTATACTGTGGTTGTCTTGACATCGAGACTCCAATTGATTTTAATAAGCAATTATCCATTACACAAAATGAAGATAGATTTATTTTCAGATATTAATTCATAATGGAAGTAAAATTAAACATTTTCTGCAAATAAACAATATTATCGCTTCATGTTAAATCACAGTCAACTTCAATTCTACACATAATTAACAATATTTCCATTATACAAATTCACACACCAGGATATTTTTATTATTGTTCTAAGTATCTTGAACGTGTCCTCGCAAAGCCAAAATATTTGTTTCCACTATTAAGCGTCTCACAAAATAGAATGAAATCATTTTTATTTCGGACTTAATAATTATCGAATATTGTGTTGGAAAGAAAACAGAAAAAAATTTCAGGATTTCATGGCCGTTCAGAATTTTCTGGGCTATTTATTCTGCCGACATTTCAGATCTCATCGCAGGGCTTAATGTCACGTGTACGTATCAGTGTTATATTACACGGTTGATCCACATAACACCAACAACGACACTCCCCGATTTCGACACGATATTACAAGCCGACACTTAAACACAAACGCTTACTCGTAGCATCGGAAACGTTGGCCAGAGAGGTCGGAGGCACATAGCAGAATAGCCCAAAATACTCTACACAGAAGAGACAGCAGCGAGTAAGTAATACTTAAAACACAGAATATGATTTATCGTTATAACATTTAAAATGATAAGTAAACTGCTGTCGTCTATACAAAAATTACTAAGTATTGGCTGGGGCCTTAAAAGGACATAATTTAATTTTGTAAACTAAAAGCTTAAACAACATCAGATTCGCTTTGATCCAAATGAAAGTTCCAACAACAAAAAACACAATTTATAAAATTATAATGCACATCACAAATATATGTACATCCTTGCGTTACGGTTGAAACTAAGTACGGTAGCGAAATGAACATCACTCCTTTCAATTTTTATTCATCACGGACACAGATTATTTATTGGCAGAAATTAAGGTATTGCAACAGAACTGCTAGTTGAACAACAATTTGCGATAGCCAATAATCAAGCTCAAACATTAATTTAGATTTATACAGTTTGTAAATTGCCTTGCACACCCTCGCATTACACGAGGGTGTCCAAAGCGTCAGTGACAGAATCGTCCCACAGAAGAGAGCCACAGTTTCAACTCAACCACAGCTTCAGCCGCAAGGCGTCCACACCGTTTAGGTAATAACGAAACAATCGTTTGTCCCTTACGAATCCCAGATTTTCGTACAGTCTTAATGCTGGCTTATTTGTTATTTCTGTTTCTAGCACTACCTCATCTGCGTCGTCCACAACCATCATCTGAAAAAAAAAGAGATATTTTTAAGAAAAAGATATTTAAAAATTATTTGATTTTTGGTTATGTAATTCGTGCACCTAGCAAACTGTGTTCAGTGGAACTTCAAGACATCACCAGTGCTAGTGTTAGTGTCAGAACTATTCAAAATAGGCTCAACGATATGGGTTTACAAATAAGAAGACCCGCAAAAAAACCTCTGTTGACCAAGGAAATAAAGAAAAAATTATTGCAATGGGCCAAAGAATAAGAAAATTGGTCTATTAGTTTAAATTGGTCTGGAGAGGGTTGTTTTTACTGACGAAACAAAATTTAACTGGAATAGTCCAGATGGTTTGCAGACAGTGCGTCGGAGATCCGGAGGGGTACAGCGATGAATGCATCACACCCACAGTGAAACATTATCCATATGGCATGGTGTGGGAGATGCATCACATCACTTGATGTTGGCAATCTTATTATCTAGAAGTATCAGTGAATGCCGAGAAATACAAAAAATAAATCTTGAAGGTGTTTTGCCAACACCTAAAAATTTGACTCAAAAAATTGATTATGCACCTTGATATCGTGCCCCCTCTGCAAGTTAATTTTCATGAATCTTTAAAACTTATTTGTTTTTTTACTTGGTGAACATTCTCAACACTAAATTCCTTTTAATTTTTTCACAGGTATCACAGTTCAAAGAATTGTTGGGATAGAAATCACTTTCATGGCAAAAGAACGGTCGCGATTTAAATATTATTGAAAATCTGTAGTCCATAATGAGTAAAAATATCAGCAAAAAATCACACAAAACTATTAAAGAATTAAAAAACATCGTAGAATGCGTGTAGTATGAAGAAATTAGAGTGGAATACATACACAATCTTTATAAATCCATGCTGAGACTTATTCAGAGTGTAATCCGTTCCAAAGGGGTTAAACAAAATATTGATTTGATGTTTAAAATAATAAATTTCCTTTAAAATCCTTCAGATTTAATTAAATTTAAAATATCAGTGTCAAAATTAAATAATACATTGATATAGAAACAACATAGAAATCACTTTGAATTAAGAATGACTGATTTAGTTGGAAGAGATATTTATGGAAATTTTTCCTAAT
Source organism: Eubasilissa splendida (assembly GCA_031772225.1). Taxonomy (NCBI): domain Eukaryota; kingdom Metazoa; phylum Arthropoda; class Insecta; order Trichoptera; family Phryganeidae; genus Eubasilissa; species Eubasilissa splendida. The sequence goes on from CM062859.1 coordinate 27,694,912, forward strand.
AAATGTAGTCTTCAATAATTAATCCCTTGATGTTGTTATTATGCTATAAAATGTATATTTATTAAAACTAAAGTATGTACATATGTTGCCTTATAAAATATAGCGGTTAGCCAAAACACAGCTGATAAAGTGAACAAAACTGCCGAAATTATATTTTCAATAGGTGAGGCTATTTTTGTTGCGCAGGGTGTATTTTGCTTTATGAGTTCAATAAAGGCAACAACGCAATGAAAAGTGCGAGAATATTACTGAAGTGTATGGGTATTGGACAGTAAGTTAGTGTCAACGGTGGTTCTAGAAATTTCAAGCCAGAAACTACAACCTAGAAGATGAGCCTTGTATGTAAAACTCGACGAGGACATCCTGCAAACCCTGGTGGAACAAAATCCCATTGTATATAGCAAAGTAGCTTGGACACCCGTATGCTATTATAAAAGTCAGCAAATTGGGTCAATAGGTTCCTCACAAACTTTTAGAGTCTGATCGCGTGCAGAGTGAATGTGTGCTCTACTTTGCTGTCATGTCTTAGAAAGGAACCTTTTTGGAAATGATGCCCCACACACCATATTCGTGGGACATTGCTCTATCTGATTATCATTTATTACGCAATCATCCAAATCATATGGACAGAAAAATATGAATTTTGGAGACAAGGTCAGAACAGTACTTACTGGAGGAGTATTTTTCGTCACGGACAAGTGAATTTTGGAAGATAGGCCTTGCAAGTCTATCAAAAAGATGGAAGGGCATTGTAGAAAATGAAGGCAAGTGTATTTTAGATTAAAAAAGAACTTTGTTTATTTAAATTTTGAAAAATAAAAATATCACATTATTTGTGAGATGATCTAATATCAACAGTGAGCCTACAAGTTAAAATAGAGAGGAATGTTACAGGGATGAAACACATTTCATTTCAAATAGGACAGTACAGGGTTGAGTGCAGAGTAAGCTATGATTCATTTTTATTGTATTTGTGCAGAGTGACGCAACTGATATATAACAACCTTTGCCGACAAATCTTTGAAACGAGAGATTAAAGATTTATTCAGAGTACTTGCACCATTAGTAGAATTAGTAGGAAAATCAAAATTGAGTTTATATGAAAATATAAACAATAATTTATTCATTCTGCATATTTAAAATTGAATTGTAGAAGTTACAGAACCTTATTGATACTCCTCAATGCAAACTCTGATAAATTTAGATTCCAACAGACAATGTCATACCACTGTAAATACTATACTGTAATACTTTATGGCACTGCTTAAATTTATCAAATTATTATACTGCATATTTCAATTCACCAAAGCAATGTGACACTGTTGATTGAAGATGATGTCACCGCTCAAGAAAAAATTATTAGGATTACCTGTATTTGACTCATCAAATCGGCAATTTTGATAATATTTGTATTTGAAATGAGAAATGTTGTAAAGATAAATTTTCATACACGTCTAGACAGGGCACAGAAAAAACTAATAGCATGATGGATAACCGTATTATATTATAGTATAACAGTTACTGCTATATTATAAAATAAAAACATATATTAGACCACGCTTCTCCGGGCCATGTAATAATGATTCAGGTAGCATACTACCGAAGAAACAGCATCGGTCTCGAGGTGAATTTTAAATGTTTGTATCGGACAGGCGATTGATTAAATTAAAAAAGTTAGTTTGTAAATAAATTATTCGTTGGAATAGCATGAATAGTAAGCATTAGTATTGAAAGGAGAACATACCGAAATAGCCTGCTTGACGAGATGCGAGCCGATCTTTCTTTTCCTGTACTTCTCGTCCACAGCAAGCATGGCGATGTATCCCCTCTTCACCTTCTTTCTATGCAAGTCCAACTTGCAAACTATGGCACCGATACACCGGTTGTTGTGCATGGCAAGAAAACACAGTTTTGGCCAATTGTGAATAAAATATCTGTACGTATAGATGGAATACGGCTCCGAGAGATCTTTCTGAATCAATCTCATGATTTCGGCCATTTGTAATTCTGACCTATATGATTCGAATTCTATCGCGTCAGGTGAGGTACAGCTTTCGTCTTTACATTCGGGACACACAGCCACCGAGGGGGGTACTTCATTGTCTTCACTTTTCTGCGGCTCTTCGGCCGTTTCTGATAATTTAACATCACTTAGGCGCTCCTCCGATTCTTCACTTTTACTGTCCTCACTCTTGAGCCGCTCGCAAACGACTACATCGTCGTTTTCGCCATTTTTACTAATGTTTAGATCGTCGCTGGTGTCATGATCATTTACGCCGTTTGTCAGACCATTGTTGGGGTGTAAACTCACTTTATCTTTGAAATCTTTTATAACACTCTCAGTGTCTACAATATTACTTGTATTATCTACAAGTTCGATGATTTCTTTGGTCTTTTTGGACTTTTTCTTCGCGGTCATTCCTTTCTTAACTCTCTGATCCGTTTTCGCATCGTCATTATTAGTGATATGCTCCATTCCTTAGGATTAAAATTGCCCGCTGAATGGGTTGAGATTTTTTTCGGAATATTAACCTGCTACATATAATTTACTAGAATTTCCTTCACTATCTGGATCGGCATTGAATGCTTGACTTGCCATCAGGTTGCGAAAGAGCGGACATCTTGTTTTCTTAGAAAGATTGTCAAATCAATCGTTTGTCATTGCACAGATATAATGAAAATATTTATAAAAAAACAGACTACTAGGTACTTCAGAAATAAAAATTAAATGGATGTAAAATTTTAAATTACTTATGAAATGAGCTATCTAATTTTTCACAACTTAACCATATTCACATTATGACAAAATTATTTTGTATGTGAAATTATTGCCATCCTAAAACACCTTTCCCGACATTCTACTTTCGGTGTTGTCACACGGAAATTCAACAAGTCTCGTGGCTTAAGCCTAAACTACACATTCTATTTTTAATGTCAAATACACATGTAGAGAAAAGTATACAAGATGAATATGAAAAATCATCTAATATTGTATTTTAGTATAACTTATGAACGGCCATTTTACGCAACTTGCAACGAAGAATTAATTGAACAATTTATATTATATTATATATATATATATATAGTATTAAGAATATGACTACCAGTAAATATTTTTATTTAATTGTATATAATCTAAATACCATCCAATAATAAATGCTCCTATCTCGTTTCCTGGCTGCTCTACAATACAAATAAGAAGTTTATTTTATCGTTGCATATGAACTGTGTAACATAAAAATAAAATGTTTTCGGCTCATTATTTCAAGTAACTAATCAACTAATTATGAACTGCTTCTTCTAATAGAAACTGTTACTAAACTAGACACATTTACAGTATTTTACTAATGAATACATATGCATAAGGTGGGTTAGAAACATTGTCATTATTCTGCTATTCGCATCCATTAAACTTTTTAATGTTTTAAGCTAATTAACCACTTCATAAGAACATTGGAGATTGGGTAACGTTTACTCACTAAATACTTACTTAATAGCCAGGCAGTGGCACCTTAATACCTCTTTATTAGTCCTTCCGGGGTATCAGGGACTTAGTTTATTTAATTTTTTATAAATTATGTATATGTTGTTGCATCGTAAATTGCCAAATACTCCTCTATGCGGATAATATGAAAATATTTCGAACTGTCATAACCTTAAAACATTTTTTTTATAGAATATCTGAAATCTTCTGAGAGAGCCCCTATAATATTTATTTCATCAAAAAATCATTATTAATACTAACTTAAACATCAGACGTCATAATTACTCAACCAATAACTGACAGTAAAAGTATGGTTAATACTAATATTTGATGAAAACTCAAGTTCCTTAATTAATTTATTACAAACTGCTCGACATGCTTGAAATTTAATACAACTTATCTTATCCGTGACCGCTTTGTGGTATTATTTTTTAGCTTTATCACTTTCACAAGATACAGGACATAACAAACAATGCTCTCTTTATTGTTTATTTCAATCCAAAGACATTGGTCGCGATTAAGTAACTACCACAACATGGCTGCCCACAGAACCCAACTATTTTCTGATAATCTATATATATAAATGAATGTTCGCTTGTCCCGTATGCGTTCCTTTACCGTTCATCCGATTGCGATGAAACTTTGGTGAGTCATTGTGCACATGCCCGCAAAGGTTTCTGATTTAGTACAACCATTTTACAATAAGTAGCGCGCGAGTCGTTTCAACAAATGTGTGTATTTTACATAGTTTATTGCCATGAAACATTGATGAGTTGATGTGCGCACGTCCGCGAAGGTTTCTGAATTAGTACAACCATTTTACAATGAGAAAGTTTGCCGAAGAAAGCGATCTGCGTTTCATGGCAAACCATATGTCGTGAAATATGAAATTAGGACACGTTGATTGGCTATTTTTAGGATTCTCTGTGGCGAATTTTCCAAGAATTATCGCTTTTTCTAGCGACTTCTTCGTATACGCACCCGACTGAAAAACAAAATATATTGTGTATCCAAAAGCACTTCAATAATCAGAATTAAAATACAAACATTTTCTTTCTTTGAGTGGCATTGCAACGCATGCCGGGTATTCGCTAATACTATATAAACCAGTAGCAGACAGCAGTCTATCACGTTTATTTCTTAATAGTACGAGATACTGTCTATTGGATAAATTACAAAACGAATAATCTACCGATGCAAACAACCTGATATCAAAAATAAATAATATGTTTCGTTCTCTGCGAATGTTAGGTAGGTGGTATTAAATATTGTAGATTCCTAAAACAGAGTTCATTTTATGGAGTATATACATACCTAGATAATTATTTTTTTAACGTTTTGGATGATATGAATTTTGGCATCAAAAACATTAACAAAAATAAATAAATTCAAATCTTTTTTTATTACATATAATCAATTTTCTTAACAATAAATATTACATTTAATGGAGACTACAAACATTTTTCTAATATAATCTAGCTAGAAATCGAGACCAAGACATAAAATAAATATATTTGATCTGAAGCAAACAATGGTAAATACGTAGTTTTTACATTTTTAGTTTTGAAATTTTATTCAATTTTACATTTAGATGAGTATTTTGATTATTTTTAACTCAATAAAGCCTTTTTATAAACTATTAGCTGTCCCCGGCGTTTCTTGAGTTTCAGATTTATATTAAAGTGCGGGGTAGAGAGGGGTACATTTCTTAAAAAATTATGACGTATGCAAAATTTTATACAAGCAGGAGGGCGAGATGTCCAGGTGATGTATTTTCCTCAGGATCCTAGAGTGCAACTGAGAAAAATTTGGAATGGATTCAACATATTTATATAGGTGACTAGGAAGGGTGGGGGGTTCCTATGTTTTCCGCAAGGTCCTAAAGAGTAAATATGAAAAATCTGGTTTAGATCAGTCAAAGGGTGTGCAAGATTACACAGAAAAGAGACATATATACAGGTTAGCCCAAAGAAAGTGAGAACATCTCGTAACACATGAGTTATTTCAAAACATAATATAATTAATTATAATTCTTAATGTAATTTATTTGGCACAAAATTTAGCTAATCAGAAATCTTCAAAACACCCCATATTGCATAATCTACTGGGTTTTAATCTGGGCTGTTCGGTGGCCACATGCCTGGCTCGATAACATTCTCACGACGAAGAAAGTTAATTGTATTTCTGGCTGTATGAGATGGAGCTTCGTTCTGCTATAATGTCTAGCTATACTCCATTGATCGTTTTCCTAGCACCCCGACGTTTTTCAATTTGGAAATTTTTGATCATAATACGGTCTTCTGCAGTGATTTTTGTCATTCTGGGCAACAGTTTGAAAAAATTAAACATAAACAATGGGAAAATTAGTAATCAAAGATGGTGACCGGAAATTGTCAAAATAAAACGTAATACAGATAAATAGGTAAGTAAGTAAATTAGTAAACAATTTTAAGCTATTGTTGATGTAATTAAACTAATTTTCATGTAATTATATCACAATTTACGAAATGTTTTTACTTTTTTTGGGCCATCCTGTATTATACATATAATAATTTCGATATACAACATAATAATAACATGGATACTGTAAATAATGAGATTTATTCCAAGAAAAACAACAGTTCTGTAAAATAAAAGTTTGTACTAATATTTTATTTGCCTACTTAAATATATTTATACATAATCGTGAATGTATTTCATAAAAACAAAACTTATTTACAAAATTCATCTTATACCAATATCAACACTTGTATCTGTCCTCACACTTCATGCCTGCTGCTCCCCATGCGGCTGCTTCCTTCGCCTCTTCCACGAGCTTCTCGTACTTCTTGTCGTAGGGTACAACACTAGAAAAATAATAAGATTTATTTACGAGATGTACAAAGCGCTTCGCTTCTACAGTGCTAATTAGTGATGAGTTCAAAATCACGAACCGTGAGTCAATCACTGATATCTCTGAGTCACACTCACTATCGGTGATTTAATATCTGGTAATATCGTGATAAGCGATTGATTTTTTTTTCTGACACCGCCGTTTAAATCGATTATCACTTGAATCAGCGCCATCTACCGGATTTTCTGTAATTCGATCAGTGCCATCTAGTCAATTCTGCCAAAACGTTTTAAAATGTTTAAAGTATTTTGATGCTATTAAATTAAATTTACATTATTTATTTATGCTAAAATACGTTTTTTACATAAATGAGGTATTCATAATATAAATAAAAATGCTAAAAATTGTGTTTTCGTCTATTGTGATATCGTGCAGCCTAAGCGCATTAGTAATGAAACTGTGATCACAGTCACAGTTTACAATCACTGATATTATCAAATATTAATCACAATCACACCAGTGAGTCGAGAGCAGCATTTTTTCTCACCACTAGTGTTAATAGTGCTCGGGAATCATAGGCGGGTGTGTACGGAATGATAATGATATTATTAATTATAGAAAATTACCAATCACAATAGTCGTCCCTTCGTGGTTCATTTAAATATAATTAAAGCAGTTAAATTCCGCTGCTGTGGTAAAGTACAGTCGTTGGGCAGTTTACTTTTCATTTCAGTCAGCCTTTGGCCACGAAACGTGCTGCGTATTTGTTACGTTATTTTAACAACCAAGCTGTACTTTGTGTTTATTTAAATTACAAAAATACGTCAGATTGGATATTTGTTTGCGTTAATTTGGAGTGGTGGGGCCGATCTTCTTTTTAATCTTATTATCTTTAATGCTTACATACACGCATGTGCGTGACATTAAACAGAATCTCACCCATTCAAGAGTTTGGCAGCGGTGAGCGCGATTTCGGCCCCGCCGCAGTAGCGCTGGGCCACCACCGGGTTGAGGCAGGCCACTCGGCCCAGGCACTCGGGCCGGCCCTGCAGGTAGCTGGCCCACAGCTCCAGCTCGGGGCCGCTCACCCACTGAGAGTTCGCGTCACCTGAAAGCATTGCGGTATCAGACAGTGTTGCCTTTAATTTTTGAAATATTTTATTTATTTCCATCAACGCCCTTGTGGGCTTTTACATAAGAAGAATAATTTATTTATAACATTTCATTATAACAGTTTAAAAATAACATAAAAAACTAATTACAATTCACGTAAAAATATTACATCAATTCAGGTATGCTCCTGCAACGAAATCAATATGTTACCAAGTCGATGCATCCGCGATATTGGCGAGTTAACAGCATAATTATTTCTATGTGCACCTACAGAGAACACTTCATGTTGTCTCCTTTGAGTTGGTACTTTATGCGAAACCATTTGTATCAACTCAGGCCAGTCCAACATGCTATTGATCATTTTATATAGATATACTATATCGCTCACATCTCTTCTCCAGGATAATGTTTTTAAATGAAGTAGACGCATTAAATAATCGAAATTTATATTCTCTATCGGAATATACAATTTAAAATTGATAAATCTTAGAAATTTATGTTGCACTCTTTCGATTTTTATAATATGTGAGCCATGGTAGAGAGACCACAGAGTGAAGTTAAATTCCAGCGCACTTCTTACAATACAGGTGGCCCAAAAAAGTGAAAATATTTCGTAAAACGTTATCTAATTACATCAAAACTAGTTTAACTATTTGATTATTAATTTTTCCATTGTTTATATTAGTTTTTTTCAAATTGTTGCCCAGAATGACAAAAATCACTACAGAAGACCGTATTGTGGCCAAAAATTTGCGAATTGAAAAACGTTAGGGTGCAAAGAAAATAATCAAAGAGTTTCAAAACAAAGCCTGGAGTATAGCTAGACATTACAGGACGGAGCTCCATCTCACACAGCCAGAAATACAATCAATTTTCTTCATCGTGAGAATGTTAATTTCATCAAGCCGGGCATGTGGCCACCGAACAGCCCAGATTTAAACCGAGTAAATTATGCAATATGGGGTGTTTTGATGTTTTATGATTAGCTAAATATTGTGCATAAAAAATTACATTAAGAATTATAATTAACTATATCATGTTTTGAAATAACTCATGTGTTACGAAATATTCTTACTTTTTTTGGACCACCCTGTGTATAAAGTTGTTAGAGAGCGGAGCGAGATAAAGTTTTTAGCTGTCCTTAACACAAATTCTAAGGATTTCATCGCCTTGTTACAAATTTCGTTGTAATGTTGAATAAATAACAATTTCGGAAAGTACAAATTCCAAATTCCGCAAACTTATTGAAAAAGAAGTTGACTTTTACTTCTAATAAAATGGATTTATTTACATTTTTCTACATTAAGATATAGTTCGTTAGCAAATCACCACATATAAAACAGATTTAGATTATTTTGCAAAGTAATACAGTAGTAATGTTAGAAATTGCTTTTATATATTTTAAGATCATCTGCTTGACAGAACATGAACTTCGTTTATGGATAGTAAAAATAAAACAGGTCCAAGGTGGGACCCTTGTGGTACTTCACTGGACAATAAAATTGAAAAGATTTATAATTATGTATTCTAGAAGTTAGGTAGCTTTCGATCCATTTTACGATGTTATTGCTTATTCTCAGAACTATTAATTTTTTTAATAGTAGTTAATGTGAAACCTTGGCGAATGCCTTGCTAAAGTCCGTATATACTGCATCTGTCTGCAAATGGTCATTAATATATTTATTGATATACTGTTCGTACAAGAGTAAGTTTGTTTGTGTTGATTTACCGCTTACAAATCCACGTTGTAAAGGGGATATAACATTCTTTGTATCTATTATAAATTAGTTTTGGAATCACGGACTGTATGCACACGGGTCTGTAGTTTGATGTATAATTTTTATCGCCTTTTTTAAAAAATTGAGATATATAACTAAAAATAAGTTAAATATTTTTAGGAGAACACATTCTTATTGTGAAGTTGTAATTGTTCAGAACAGATGGCCTGTGATATTTTAAATATGAATTAAATATATTAATTACCGAAAAATATTGTTGTTGCGCTACCGGGATTCGAACCTGGATCTCTTTCCTAACCGGGGAAGGTGCATTATCCAACTCTATGCTACAGCGACAATTTTCGAACCTATATGTTACCTTTTTGATATTAATACATTTAATCGTTCCATTATTTGAAAGAGCCATCTACCTTATTTTTACAGAATCTCAAATATCTTTGGATAATGCACCTTCCCCGGTTAGGAAAGAGATCCAGGTTCGAATCCTTTATTTTTCGATAAAATTGATTTTATATGTGTATATCTTTCTAATTAATATATTTAAAATACCTGATTCTTTTTTGTTTAAAATTTCTGAGAACTTAAAGATAGATTGCGGTTTTATTATTACAGTTTGTTATTGCAAATGCAATTATTGAAATTGAGTTTTGATGAGTTTTGAGAATTCTAAGAAATTATTTACATTACGAGTCATTTTATACTTTTTTATGAGCGAAGTTTTTTATTTGTTACTGGAACAGATGATTCAATCGCTCTGTTAAGAATTTGGTAAAATTATCAATTAATTGATTGCGTGTCTGTAAAAAAGTCTGCTTTATGGAAATTTATTACATTATTTGAACATTTAAAATGATCGATTTCAACACCATAATATATTTTTTTAAATTGTTTATTATTAAATTTTGATTCAAATTCACAAAAAAAAAAATGTAAAATCTGTTTTAATATTATGAAAATAAGTTGTGTTGTTACAAGTTTTTAATGACTGAAGTTTTAGTTAGTGTTTAATTTGTAGATGCAGAATACAAAAATATATTTATTAGAATAAATTAAATGAATCACCTAGAAATAAGGTTAATTTGTATTAGAGAAATATTATTAAAAATGTTCTCAGGTTTCAGGATCTTTTATATTGATATTCGTGAGCTGTTCTGCCGTGTATCTGGCCTGTTCCGTCATCAGAGCTGATGCTGAGTGTCGGTGTTATCATATGACATCAGTCCTGATGGCGGAGCTAAGCCGTTTTTACGACTGTGATTGCTATTTAACTGTTGGAAATTTAGTTTCTAGTAATAATTTGTTACCAATAATCGTAATCGAGTACAAATCACCATTATAATAACAGTTTAGCTCATCACCATCGGATACATGCGGTAGAACAGCCCAGAAAACTTGAAAAAATGTGTTAAAAAGTACAAATTAAAACGGGTCTAATCGCAGCCTGAAAAGCATAACATCGTGCTGTATCACGTTACCATCCTCTGGCGTAAAAGGACCTAGCTTGAAATGTCGGTCTTTAGTGTATGAGTAGAGGATCCAGTAATCATAAAAATAGGAAACTAATTATTGTTAAAATCATTCAAATCCAGATATTTGGTCGAAAACTATCCGAGACTGTTTCTTACCTAAACAAGAGCATTCATAAATCTGTGCCAAATCTAAGATATTTTAATATTTTCGTTCAATAAAAAACATATCTTACTGTGTACTCGAGGGTCCAAGTATTTACTCACTTTCTAAGCTTCTTCCGTATCCGTGGGTCCAGGCTCCAGCCCCGAACATGCCTGCAGCCAGGATGAGAGCCTTCAGGACCACGAGAATCACCAGGTTCGTCAGGTTGAGGCTCAATACCTGCGGGAAGAAAGTTTAGGTACTTATTGAAAAATATTACCCTTTCTTAATCGATTAAAAATAGTACAGATTAATATTGTTAAATATAGAATAAAATTTAAATATTAGTGTACAACTAAAATTAGTGATTGCTTTATACAAATGTCACACAACTGTTGGACAGATTCTACTTATTATTAAGGCGAACACATTCTTATTGTGAAGTTGTAATTAATAATAATAAAATCTGCTATCGGTTTACTGAAAGATATTTGAGATTCCGTAAAAAAAAATGTCGTCAAAACTACTGTTTGCTGTAGCATAGTTGGTTAATGCAACTTCTCCAAATATTTTTGGACAAAATTGATTTTATATGTATATCTTTCTAATTAATACATTTAATTAGCATTTAAGATTCTCCTTAGCTTATTTACAAAGATATACGTATTTTTTGTGTATATAAAAAAATAATTTGTTAATACAATTAGCATTTTATACGCCCTAAGACGTGATGATTAGACAAGTTGTTAGATGTGGAAATAGAAGAAGAAGAATATAATCAAAAATGACACTTAAGAAAAAAAAATATGAGGCGGTTACGACGTCAGTAACCATAGGGAAATGAAAGACCTCGCTTAGAATAAAGATCGACAGAGAGAGCTATATCAACAAGGGACAGATCCAAAAGAAGAAGATTAATGGCAACTAGAAATATACCTATTTCTTCTTTAGTCCATCTGTGTTCCACTGTTACTAACACTTTAGTCATATTTAAAAAATATAAATACGCCTATATACATATTTATTTTTTCATTTATCTAGATGTTATATCTTTATCCTGATTATTATGCAACACCGTCCAAAATACTTGGAGGTGATTAATGTTTGGAATAAGTAGATGAGTTTGTGTATTTGGGAAGTATGTTTGATAGAAACGGAAAGGCTGAGAATCATATCGAAAAGAGGGTGACTGCAGAAAATAAAGTGAACGGCGCTTTGAATAGAATTATATCTAACAGGAATTTGTCAACCGAGGCAAGACTAGCGGTGCACAATGGAGTCATGGTACTGAAACTGATGTATGAAAGTGAGGCTAGGAGCTGACAGAAGAGGAACGGAAGTAGACTGAATGCAGTGGAAATGAGATCACTTAGGCATATATATGGCAAATCTATTTATGACAGAGAAAAGAATGAATAAATAAGAAAATAATGTAAAGCTGATGTTAGTATAGTGAGTAAGATTAAGAAAGGATCACTTTGGTCATATGGAACCGATGAATGAGGAGAGAGTGGTAAGAAATATATATGACGCAAGTGTTGATGGCACCAGAAATAGAGGACGTCCGCGGACGACTTGGACCGACCAGGTAAACCAGATAATGGTGGATGGTTCTGTTAGAAGCCTCACCAATCGGTGAGCTTGTGTGAGAAGATGTATGAATGTGGATGAGGCGAGAATTGTGTGTGAGGACAGAGGAGTGTGATGCTGTATCATATCTGCCTACGGAAACGGCGTGATGGTAAGTAAGTAAGTAATAGGTAATTTAATATATAACTTGGAGACTGCTGGAATTCTCACATCTGTCTAGTCATTAGACTGATTCTGATTACAAAAACCGTGAATGTATGTATTATAACTTGATTTAATAAATAAGAAAAAAAAATACATAAAAAAAAGTATAAATAAATAAATAAATAAAAGATTAATTGACAGGCAAAAAAAACTATAAACAAAAAAAAAACAATAAACAAATAGGTATGCCGTCTAGTTGGTTAAATTAGTTCCAAGATAAAGTTAAGTAAAGTCAAAGATAAAGTTTTGATGCCACGTTGAATTAATAATATTAAAACCATTTTTAGTTTTCATTTTTATATTTACAGTTAGTATTACGAGTATATAATAGAATGCAATAACATTTAAAATTCTTTGTGTATACAGTGGAACCCCGATTTTACATGCCCAGAATTCACGTTTTGCCTCCATTTGCGCGTTATTTCTGCAATCCCGTATCATTTTAGTATATTTAAAACCCCGTTTTACGTTTGTCTTTCCCGCGATTTACGTCTAAAATTTATTCAAATGGACAGTCATATAAATAAAAACTTGACAGAAGAAGAACCTTCTGAAGAAGAAGAAGTGTCTGCTCGAAGGACGATGTCACGAGGAATATTGAAGGCATCAGAGCATATTTTACTAGTATTAATAATTTACCACCAGAAACCTTTAATTTATTTTACAATATTGAAAGATCTATTCAAAAACAATATCGACAACAAAAAACATTGTTTTACTTTTTAAGTAAAAATTAAGTTTTTTTTGTAATACCCCCAATTTACTTTTTCCCTCTGAATTAAACTAAAATCAGTAATTAATTTAATTATATAGAAATGTCATACAAGTGTTGTAGGAATTCTATTTGACTTGTTCACAAAAAATACGTATTTTATATTTAACAACACCATTACGGCAAAATTTACGAATAGGCAGACATATATTATTTTAATTAATAACCAGCGACACACTTAAAAATTGCAAAATTGCTTACGGAAACACGAGTTGACATCATGCCTGCGCGAGGGAAATTTGTAGCACGGTATGCAGAGTTTTAAGAGGACCGGCGGCATGTGCAGGACTGGGGATCGTGGAAAGCAGACAGGTTAAAGAAGATGAAGAAAGGAAACGAAATGATTACATTCTTAGAGAAACGGTGGTCTTATCTTTTAAACGATTGCGAACAGACGTGGACAGTATTTGCACAATTTCCTTCGATATTTACTATACTGATACCATACCTAATTACAGACTCTACCAATCATATGTCAAATGATTATCATATGTATTGAATAAAACCAATCAAACGGGATTCTAAATGAACTCACCCCGTAACGCGACATCCCCAAAGTGCAATAGAAATACAAACCTTCCAAACGCATTCCCAACCAACCTGACTAGACGCTCCTGTAGACCTGGAGATGAGCTCTCTCGCGATGTCCGCCAGCATTTGACCACCTCTCCCGTTGAGGAAATTCCCAGCCGTGTCCATGAATCCGCCCGCCGATCTTCCAGCTTGCGATTCTGTCGCGTTGATCTCCGTAATGTCATTGCCCTCGACGTCATAGTGACCAGGACTCGCGCTGGCCTCGCCGGTGTAGTTCTCGAACGAGTTCGACAAATACGAATCTCGGTCGTCTGATGTTTCATCCGCGATGTCGATCTCTTGATGTTTCGAACGCTCCGAATTGGAGTTGTCGTACAGGTCTGATTGTGATATTTTTTGATACTCCGTTTCGGGATAGCGACTCGGCTTCCTGTAGTGTTGGCTGTTGTACTGAGTTGCCTTTTTCGCGTAGTGTGGAGATGAGTACGCTCCCGGATGCTGAGCGTAGCCGAGAACTTGGCCGGACAACGCGAGCGAGAGGAACGAGATAAAAATTAACGATCTACTGCACATTTTGTATAGATTTAGTTGAACACTTGTAATATTTTTACACTGAAAAATTCTGTAATATGCTGACGTTATCGTGTTGCCCGAACGAAATTTCAAAACATACTGAGTAAATAGATAAAAAACACACCCTTAGGGGTAAATTTCTAAGGTTTTATTGTTTCCAGGAAAGTGATTACGTTGGCGACAGTTTAAGTCGTACGCTGGAATATTTACGATCTCCCCGAGACAAAAAGATCGATCCTGACTGAAGGGCTTTTCGGAAATCAGATAAGGGTGGGGACGGGGAAGTGTTCAGAGTGCCGGGCGATTGTTTCACAAGAAATGCGGTTGCGGAATGGCCTCGCACATACCTGTGGCATTACTTATATGTTCGTAGAACAATCGTCATTGAATTAAACAATGCGTGAAATACGGCGCACGCACGGGGAGGCACGTCGTTTGTGCTATTATCTCAATTTAAGGTAAAGTGCTGTCACGTTTCCTGTAAGAGATAGGCGGAGAGGATAGGACGTCACACTCTTCTACTCGTTCAATTTCATACAGCCTCTCGAATTACCTCATTTCACCAAAGACGATCTCTGCTTCGTATATTTTCTATATCATCCTTTCCTCACTCGGATGTTACTCATGCTGAAAACCAATTCAGTGTCCCTTTCTTATCTGAAGACATCAGATAATGATTATTAAGTTTGTAGTAATTATATATATTTTTTAATATTAGAAGATATAATACATTTTTAAATAATCAGTAGGATATATATATATATATATATATATATTAAATATTTTAATTAGAAAGATATACATATAAAATCAATTTTATCGAATATATTGTTATTGCGCGACCGGGATTCGAATCTGGATCTCTTTCCAAACCGGAGAAGGTTCATTATCCAACTATACTATAGCAACATTATTTTAATTACACTTTTTCAAATGAATACATATATCGTTCCATTTGTTTTTACGGAATCTCAAATACCTTTGAGTAAACCGACAGCAGACGCCAGAATTAACAATTCATTTTTTTAAATTTTGGACACTTTGACATTGGCGCGACAACAATATTTTTCGATAAAATTGATTTTATATGTATATCTTTCTAATTAATGCATTTAATTAGTATTGAAAATATCACAAACCTATGTTCTGAATAATTACAACTTCACAATAAGAATGTGTTCTCCTAATAGGATACATATATATTTATTTTAACATTTATTTCTTCTCTATGAGAGAAAGACTCTTGTATAATTAATGTTTCAGTTAGTCTGTGTACATATTTTTTGACTTCATATACAAATTGATAATAGTCTTGATATTGATTTGATGCCTTAAAAAATATAGTGATTTTGGTTTGCGGTATATTTTAGTTTCGGAATATCAATTTGGTCTCTAAAAATTGTAGATCGGAATTCGCTTCTAATATATAATATATTTTTAATTTAAAATATTTGGATTATTAATTTTTTTTTGTATATGTGAAGAGTTGGATACTTGGATAGTCATTTTTTTTTAGTCGAATTATTTTTAACATAATTTTTTGAGTGATTTCTAATTGTGATATTGAAGTTTTATATGCTCCTCAAAAGTTAAAAGTTATTTTTCTTACATTTTTTTTATAACAATTTATACACTCATGTCTGTCACACCTTTTATATTTGATTATTCTGTGACAGAATAAAGAGACAGATGAAGAACGTTATATTACACCTTTTCATTTATCTACTAAAGCCTTCAGTTCTATCAACTAACTATACTTCAAACATTCAATATATTCGGTTTAAACAAAGGTAATTTTTTACTATAGTAAAAAAAGTTACTTTATTTAAAAAATTGCGAATACGAATTGTTCGATCGTTGGCAAAAAAATATTTACTATTAAGGAGAACACATTCTTATTGTGAAGTTGTAATTTTTCAGAACAGACGGTCTGCGATATTTTAAATACTAATTAAATGTATTAATTAGAAAGATATACATATTAAATCAATTTTATCGAAAAATATTATTTAATATAAAATGAATTGGCAATTCTGGCTTACTCAATTTGAGATTCCCTTAAAAACAATGTAGATGGCTTTCAAATAATGGAACGACAGATGTATTAATTTGAAAATTTGTAAAATTACTAGCGCTGTAACATAGTTGGTAATGCACCTTCCCCGGATTGGAAAAAGAGATCCAGGTTTGAATCCCGATAGGGCAATTAACAATATTTTTCGATAAAATTCATTTTATATGTATAACTTTATAATTAATACATTTAATTAGTATTTACTTATCCATAGTGTACATTCAACAGTAAACTAATTTTACACTCTAATATCCGATGGTAATAATTGTAAATCGTTAGTTTAAAATAACAGACTCTTCACAGCTGTTTCAAAAGTCATCTGTCATATTAATACTTTTAAAGTTGCAGTATACAACAATGAATGATTTAATATTCAGCTATTTCAGTCGATGAGAGTGCATCTGATGCTGATCTGGCTGTTAAATTTACATTAGAACATCGATCGAAGATTGTTTGCCAGTAAAGTGAATGGACCATAAGCTTGTATGTATTGCCAATGGTAAATATAAAAAATAAACCAATATCGGTACAAATCCCAGGTGTTTAACGATTATTCGAAGCCGGCTCTTAAACGCACTCCTCACATTGATTTTCTGTTATTATTTGTAATTCTTTCGGTCCATATTACGGTCCAGCAGTCTTTCCAACCTTTTCTAGTACCTGACGACAATGACATGCGCTGGCAGCCGGCCGGGAAGCCGGCTCTTGCGCGCTACACAAACGATCATTGGTGTAGACTTTTTATTGAATGTAATTATAGCTAATGAGGACTTGTGGCAAGACTAGCGGTTCATAATGGAGTCCTGGTACCGACACTGATGTATAGAAGTGAGGCCTAGAACTGGCAGAATAGGAACGATAGTAGACTGAATGCAGTGGAAATGAAATAACATCACTTAGGATTATATGTGGGAAATTCATTTATGACAGAGTAAAGAATGTAGAAATCCTTATTTCTTCATTCTTTACTCTATCCTTAAAGAATGTAAAGCTGATCTTAGTATAGTGAACATGATTTTAAAAAGTCGCATATGTAGTTTGGTCATGTGAAACGAATGAATGAAGAGATAATGTAAAGAAAGGTATGACGCGAGCGTTGATGGCATCAGAAATAGAGTATGTCTACGGAAGACTTGGCATGACCAGGTAAATATGGTCCTGTTAGAAGACTCAACAATGGAACGTGCTTGAGAACATGTATGAAAGTGGATGATGCGAGAATTATGTGTTAGAACAAATGAGTGTGGCACTCTATACTCTCTGCCTACCCCCGCGGGAGAACGGCGATATACTAAGTTAGTTAATGTCTTAAACGATCACAATCTTTATTTTCTTAAAAATATTTTGTTAAAGTTGGTAGGCTGTAGTTGTAGACTATTATTGAATCGTGAGGATCTTAATTGTGTGATCGTATCGGAAGGTTTTGTGTATGATGAGACTGAAGCCCTTAACTATCTTCATGTTTCACGCGTGTGGGTGCATTTCGCAGTGTATATGAATGTGCGTGTGAGTATTTATTCTGTGTCTAGAACAAGGTATTTCAATAAGAACAGATAAACCTCACAAAGGTTAGCGTTTTTGCGGGATGATTTACAATGGCAGGTATGGAGACTATAAAGTTATTTACGCGAATAAAGTTGAAGACTGGACTTGAGATGTTGACGAAAGAACGGTCTGCGGAGATTTTCAAAACAACATTCCTTTAAAGCTTGCATCAATATAAAAATCCTTAAAGTAACCAATACACCAGCAAGTACAAGTATTAATACTACATTCCATTTACATGCAAGCCTGTTAGTCGCTTCCCATCTCGCTAGGTACATATAAATTATTCGTTCTGAGGTAGGTAGCCATTAGGTTAGCTAGATTAGAAGTAGGAAGTAAGGTAACAAATTCAATAGTAAAAAATTAGAAAAATCAAAAATGAGACAAGTAGAGAATAAGTAAAATAAACAAAGGAAAAATTTTGATACAGCAAACAAAACAAGCCGACTTCATCCAATATTCATTCCTTTAGTGTATTATTGGTCAGTTCGTTTCGGCCCCATATGGATGTTAGGTGAATCCTTACACGGCCATATCTGTGGGGCGCGTGCAGAACCACCACACAGCAACATGTAAAAAAATACGTATATAATTTGTGCCCGTTGCGCAGATAAATCTATTTATGTTAGATCTGTAAAAATGTGTTTTTTCTAATATACACTCCGCCCTGGCCCTGGAGGGATGGCTCACTGCAATCTTGGTCCTGAGGACTTGCGCGTCATTGACAATACCGCAGAAACACGGGCTTCTGGTCACTGGGTTTGAGAAAAATTAAAGTGAAAGTCACTCAATTTCATTCGATGGTAGATGGGTTCAATTTGCGCGGGAGATGATTCGGAAAATGAAAGTGCAATAGAATCATTGTTGTATACAATATCTACTTGCATAGCTTTCAACTTCAACAACACTTTTTAGTTTTCTCTTGTAGGTATATGTGTTGGTATATATTGAATATATATATATATATCTATATTTATACAGTCGGTTAGTTATAAAGGAAAATGGTTCGTAAACCAACTTTGAATATTCGTCACCATAGTTTGACGGCTAATCACTTGGCGCTAGAGGTAGACGACACGACACGTCTCAAGTGTGTTTTTTCCCTTATTCATCATTCAAATCATTAAAATATTCCAGAACGTTCTTTGGTAAAAGTTATTTTTGATGTAATATTATATCAAACTCCTTTTAATGCCGCAATATTGTTTTATTCTTACATTTTTCAATTTGTAATGTTTGTGTTTAGTGTCAACTATAAAAAAATAAACATTTTCGTCATTAGTTAAGGCATGAATTGAATGTTACCACAAATACTACTATTAATTGCGTTCAATGGGTGTAACCATCCATTTATTAGATTTTTTGCAACAATTTTGTTGTCTTGAAGCTACAATTCAAGAAAAACGACTAGAATGACGTCATAAAGCAAGTGTTCAGCAAGATAATGCCCGTCCGCATACTGCTAATATTGCAAAAGTAGATTTTCTACGTCTGCCCTATTTTCCTGACCTTGTTTCATTAGACTTTCATATTTTCCGTTCACTGTTCCAACAGTCCTTTAATTATGACGCTGCTCTTCTAAATTGGCTTATCGATTCCTTCACCTCTAGATAAACACAGCCCAGACACAATTATGATAATTAAATAAATAAATTTTTCAGGTTTGGAATTGAATACTTGCCAACACGTCGGTCAATCGTAAAAAAAGTGCTGGACAATATATTACCGTGTATTAAGTATACGTAAGACGTCATCCCATAAATAATGCAGTTTTTTTAAAATAAGTAAAAGGAGTACATTCGGAATATTTTTCTTTATGAGTTTAACAAAGGCAACAACGCAACGGAAAGTGCAAAAAATATGAAATCAGTAAATGGGGATCGGATAATAAGCGTAAGCATAGCCGGAAGCTACAGCCTAGAAGATGAAACCTCGTCCTGGAAAATCTGTAAAGCTCGACGAGGATATCCCACAAGCCCTAGTGGAACAAAATCCCATAGTAACTAGCAGAAAAGCTTGGATTTGGTCATTCAACCATTCAATCAACACCTGCGTGCCATCGGAAAAGTTATAAAATCAGGTCAATGGGTTCTTCACAAACTTTCAGACTAATCGCGTGCAGAGTGTGAATGTGTGTTCTTCTTTGCTGTCGCGTCTCAGGAATTAACCTTTTTTTGGAAACGATGCGCCACCCACCATATTCGCCGGACAAAATTATTACTATCAGAAAGATAGAAGAGCAGTGTAAAAAATGAAGGCGAGTATATTTTAGATAAAAAAAATAACTTGTCTTATAATAAAATATAATTTTGAAAAATACCGCATTATTTATGGGATGACCGAATATTTATTTAAAGTAATCTAATAATAACCATAAATGCATTTTTGGAGATAAAACAGTATTTCAAGGCTTTATTCTTCCCATCTCCTATTCTCATCCTCTGTTTTGTGCATACACTGCAGACAACAAAAGCCGAGAGTTGTCTTCGAGGAATCTCATCCGTGTGTCAAAGATTATCGCGAGTCGAAAATCTCATCCGTGACAGATGACAATCATTTGTTTACAGTATTGGTACATGCACAGAAATACAAGATTAGTTGGCCATGCTGTGCGATTGTGTCGCCATTTCATTCTCGGTAACAAATAGATGAAGAGTTTAATGTTATATAAGTAGTTGACTACGTTAATCTACGGCCGTTTTCTTTCAGCGGGAGTCGGATTGAATCGGTTGCACAACATGTTTCACGACTGTTTACAAATTATAATAATGCATTAATGTTTTCCGCAACAAAGACAATGGCGCCTTCACTCGGAAGTACACGACGCGCTGTCATTGTTCATGGCCAGCGAACGGGTGCGGAACTCGCCGAATATCTTATTTGGAAATATTAGCCCGACGACAATACGTCGCAATACGTGACTATTTAAAAAGAAAAACTCAACTTCACATCCATATCTCGGGACACTTTTCAGTGTCCAAAATGTAGATACCAAATTTGGTCAACGAACTTTCACGTTTTGTGCACCGCGTATATTTAATAAATTGCCAAGGATCTAAAGTGATTGACGATTTTTAACTAAAAATAACAAAGTGGTCGCTTGATGTGGGTAGAAAACAAAATGAAACTATTTTGTCATTTGTGCTAACCTAACTATTATAGATAAACATCTTTTTTATAAAAACTGTACAGGTAATTGCTTTAGAACAGACCACGTCTTATTTAAATTGTATTATTTTATACTACAAAAAAGATTATAAAAATAGCAGTTAATCAGGCCTATTCTTAAAATTGCAATATTGAAATGAAGGTGATTGTTACACCAACCCTCAAAAATAGACAGTATGTAAATTAACGTCCGTGTTATATTTGAATGAGAGAGAGGGAGAGAGAGTGAGGGAGTGAGGGACAAACGACGCAAACGACGTAAAAATATAAGTTTTTGGTTAAAATAAGTACTAATACAGTATTCAAAGTTCACAGAAAAAGATTTGTTCATAAATTACCTATTGATTTCCTCATCCGCAGCGTCGTAGTGAAGAATCACGGCCAATCCTGTTGCCATTTTTATGTTTTTACAGATTATGGTACGTTTATCTCCCTCACTCTCTCTCATTCAAATATAACACGGACGTTAATTTACATACTGTCATTTTTGAGGGTTGGTGTAACAATCACCTTCATTTCAATATTGCAATTTTGAGAATAGGCCTGAATGACGGGTATAATACAGGTTTGATAGACACTATTTTAAAAAATAAATTAAAAGAATATAATAATCAATTTTTATATAAATCACAGATAAAACACAATGATAATAATGATTATTGGCGTAGGATTTTATACATAAATAACTTTTCGAATCAAATATCTAAACACCTACCACGAAACATTAGACCGGCATTTTATACAAATAATAGTACAGGAAATTTACTCATAAATTCTAAAGACAAAGATGATAAATTTAACAATTTTGGTGTCTATAAACTTAGTTGCAAGGATTGTGCTGCATTTTATATTGGTAAAACGGGTAGAAATTTTAATATAAGAGTAAGGGAGCATTTGCGATGTTTGAACAATAGTGGGTTTTCAGAATTTTCTAATCTAGATAGAAAATGGTCAAGATTTTGATGAAAAATTGGGATTATAAATTTTGCATACAAACGGTGTTGGTCACAAATAGAATAATTTGGAATCGTTGGAGATAAATCAAAAAATTATAAAAAACCAACTAAATTTATATAAAAGTCCCATTCTAAAATTTTTTCCTAAAAATTATTCGAGTAAATTTGTATTAATGATTTGAGTTAGGTGCTAAAAATAAAAATAAAAAATAAAAATGTTTTAGTTAGTTATGACATCCTGAAGAAGAAAATGGTATTTTTCGAAACCGGTTGATGTATTTAAACTCAATTAAGTGGTTAATAAAACAAAGATAATAAATAAAAATATAAAAAGATTATCTACTGTCAATCGCCGGAGAAAATTCTCGGCTAATTTTTATATTATAATTTAAAAATTAATTAATGCAAATTGTGTGACTGGAGAATTTTCTAATTCTTTATTTGATCCTCAAATACTTGATAATAATAATAAGAGGCACTTCCAATATATTATTTTTTCATGAAAATCATGCTTCCATTTACCTTATATTGTATATGTGGGCTTATGTTAATGTGCGTGTACTCAATAATCTCAACTCACTTTTACTGACATCACTACTGTAGCGTTAAACACATTTACCGTTAAATTCATTGTTTAAAAATTCTTAGTAGCAAAAAAGCATGCATTTCATGAATTATTTTGCAATTTTGAAAATGATTTAAATATAAAATATACTGTGACACACTACTCCGACGCTAAACTAATTCGTTTTTCGTATAATATAGTGGTTTTTGTCATAGCTAAATTTAAATAAAATAAAAAACTGGCCGGAGATTTGAAATCGCAACTGATTCTGATTTATGAATCTGGCATCTTAGCCCACTCGGTTGCAAACGATAATACAAAATGCTATGTATTTTCATAATTATTATTAATATAGACTGTACAACATCATGCGCGACATATGACGCTGGGGAGTTACTCGTATTTGTAGTACAACATAATATACTAGCAGATAAGCAATCGGCGATAGAGGTCAGGGTCTCATCGGCTATCGCCGATTACTTGCTGCTAGTCTCTGTGGCGGCTATTTTGGCCGCTTCGCGAGCAATAGCGGCTGCTACGCGGCCATTGATAACCGTTACACGGTCTGTGTCTCAATATAATCTATATTTCAATAATATAACTTTCTCCAAAATAAACCACACCTAAATAAAATGTCGATGTAATTAAAATTATTCCATATTTTAAGTTAGCTGTCAAAACGAACAAAAATGACATAAGAATCGTGAATAGACAATATCCATTATAATATTTCTCCCTTGATCATAGATAGAAGAAAAGGTGACATATGTCAATACACGATTTCTCTAAAATATTAACCTAGAGATATTAAAAACACGTTCGTTTTTCACAATACAGCCATAACGTCCAGAAAGTCATAGAAATAGACGGGGAAAGGTAATATTATTATGGATACTTCCAACTTCCTTGCAGAGGAGCGTGCAGTGTTTTTAACCATTATTTTTTGACATATCTACTCTTAATTATTTTCTACAGATTAATTGTCCACATAGTCCTGTAGCGATCGAAATTCAAATCCACCGCCATCTCAGTCGGCATCGACGCTAGCGACAGCGCTGCCGGCTGCTGCTACAAGCCTGGCTCGATTTTCACCGCCAGGCAGTCTCTCCAGTTTCATCGTTTCACAACGGCGGTCTTGCCGGCTCGCGCTCGCCGAGCAAGACCGCCAACTCGCTTCATTTCATTTCATAAGACACGTGCACCTTCTACATCTTCATTCATACCGACAATAAACACCCCTCCACACGCCAATCACATTAATTTCATTTAACCACCGTCCTAACCCCCAAAGTCCTAACAAGGACATCATCGGCTGTGTTTCGCTGTTTCAGTAGATACTTGATGACAAATCAAATCATAATTTGTACTCAGTTGAGTAACTACACCTGTTCAATGTTTATAACGAGACTATGGGATTGTCGATCGTCGTATTGCGTGAATGTGAATAGTTCCTAAACTATATACTATTTTTATATTTCCTACCTATTCCACATATCCAGAACACGGCCCTTTTCTGTAGTTTAATTATCTTAATTAAAGTTAAAGTTTGACAACAATCTTTTACCATTGGGTGCATCGACTGTCGTTAAGTTCTTCCTGCCGTGTGGGAACGAATTGTTGGCCTGCTGTGTGGGACTGTTTGCGTGTAATCGGTTTCTCGCTACCGTGCGTACAGATTACTGCTTTAATCTTGCTATTGTGCATAGTGTGGTTTCCTGGAGTCAGAAGATTATCCAGACACTTAAAGGAGCAACTCTCAGGTGGGTCGTGTTTCTTCCTGGTTCTGGTTGGTCATTCAGCCTCCACTCTTTTCCAACTAATACGATGCATTGGGGGCCACGTTAGATAGAGGCCCAAAAAGTTCATGCCCTATTATTTATATCGACACTTTTCATAGCGTTAATAGGAGTAACCATTTTTTAAATTTACCAAAGCAAGAAATGAAATTATAAAATGAAAGTATATACAGTAGTATAGTATATCAGTTTACTCAAAGGTATTTGAGATTCTGTAAAATCAAAGTAGTGTCGGATTTCAAATGAGAAGGCAATTAATGTATTAATATGCAAGAAAGGTAAGAATTTAGGTTCGAAAATTGTCGCTAAAAATTTTGTCGCTGTAGCATAGTTGGATAATGCATCTTCCCCGGTTAGGAAAAAGATCCAGGTTCGAATCCCGGTGGCGCAACAACAATATTTTTCGACAAAATTGATTTTATATGTATATCTTTCTAATTAATATATTTAATTCATATTTAAAATATCACAGACCGTCTGTTCTGAATAATTACAACTTCACAATAAGAATGTGTTCTCCTAACAATAATAATATGTAGATATGAATTTAACTTGTATAAATTGCATCTACCTATAAAGGATTATAGCTAATAAAAAGCCCAAAGCCATAGCTGGCAGATCAGTGTGTTTTGGGTATCGGTGATGAGAAGTTCTTCTTAAATAAATGCATAGTGTACAATGGATGTACTTCTCCTTTATATTCAGCACTACGCTAGTACGAGAAATATAATTCACTAACAATTTTACAATTATATATATGCTTTGAATATGTGTACATTTTCGAAATGAACTTGGGAATTCAAAGTAAAAACTTATTTTTTCTATACAGAGATGTCTAGCATTCTGTTTATTGTGATCTACCCGTACGTCTACCGCCATCTACCGTCGCACTGATGAGGTGAAATTGAGAGCGTTCCTTCAAAGCCTACTGGAATAAAATTAAAGAATTTTACTTTTTTTCTCCGTCCACAGAGTTTACACTCAACTTGAAATATGACTAAGTATTAAAATATTTTTCTAAAGTTCATTATGTTCAAACTCACGGATATCTTACTTGTTTAGCTTATAGTAAATGTAGAAGCTACCGATGTGTAAAGGAGGCAGTTTTAACGATAAGGTAATTTTATCAGTGGCGTACAGTAGGTATAGATTTAGGTTATGTTGTAAATAGGATTATAAACTTTTAACCAACGCCTTAAGTTAAAATGAATCCGTCGTTTATACGACTCTACTAGTGATGAGAAAAAATGCAACTCTCGACTCACTGGTGTGATTGTGATTGGTATTCGATTATATCAGTGATTGTAAACTGTGACTGTAATCACAGTTTCATTATTAATGCGCATGCGTCGCACGATATCACAATACACATTATTAAAACCTCATTTGCGTAATAAATTATGCCAATATAATTTAATATCATCACAAAGACAATTAAAATGATTTAAAAATGTACATTTATTTTTCTGGTCAAATTCTCGGTAAATATGCGTAAAACGTTTTGGAAGAATCTATTAGACGGCGCTGATTCAATCGATAATTGATTTAAATAACGGCGTCAAAAAATCAATAGAATTTTTGACAAAAAAAAAACGAACCACGATATTCCCAGATATTTAATCACTGACAGTGAGTGTGACTCAAAGATATCAGTGATTGACTCACGGTTCGTGATTTTGAGCTCATCAATAGACTCTGACATTTATTTATTTGTAATTTTTTTTAGTACTATTCATCATAGTGTATTTAAAGCTTAAATTTTAAAGTAAAATAATACCTTCATACCCATGTAAAAATCAATATAAAAAATGTATGGATATTTTATACGATATGTAGGAAATATTTTTATTAACGTAGGAAATAGTTCTGCTGGTTAGCTTTTTGTTTTTCATAACTCAAAAACAAATCCATCATGCACCTCGAACACAAAGTGTTAACAAAGCGAATTAGTAAAAGGGGAAGTAGCTGTAAGTCAATCTGCAAACCTTCCAAATGTTATTCTATTAAAAGTACGGCACAACAACAGCATAAGAAAAGACTCTTATAAAACAGATTTTTCAATTCAGTAGGTAGCCAATTGTATGGCTTGAGTAGAACGATAGCTTATAAACAGAAGATAGCAATTTAAACAGAACTAAAAGCGGCACAAGACGACTACAGGGTCACGATTTCAGCGGCGGGATATTCGTGGTAATTTTTAGAACTAAATAAAATAAGATTCTACTGGTACACGGCAGGCGCTAGCGTAATTATAATAAATTGTCCGTGCATAATATATGAATTATTAAATTTATTTGTTTCTCAGAATTTTCAGAAATGCACAGCTTTTTTGCTTGTATGCAGTGCACGCCTCTGTATCTAATATACAAAAGAAATTAATTAGCTTTCTAGGATCCTAAAGTGTAACTACGCAAAATTTGGAACGAATAGACTTCAATATACTACATATTTATATTGGGAAAAGGATTCATAAGAATGACTGCTAATTTTGGTTTAGACAGTCCAAACGATATATGATTGTATAAAGAACAGATTGACTTTCAGTTTTATGTAACTATGAATATAGTTATTATTTTCACCTTTACATATACAGGGTGGAAAATATTTCAGTATTATGAAAAAATGCGTACCATTATTTAATAGACATCAGATTCGACTGCAACCTCCATAACTAATATAAATATAAAATTATTCTACGAATCAGTAATATTTCAAAATACATTTGGGTGCAATATTTCCACTAGTGATGAGAAAAAATGCTACTCTCGACTCACTGATGTGATTGTGATTGATATTCGATAATAACAGTGATTGAAAACTGTGACTGTGATTACAGTTTCATTACTAATACGCGTGCACCGCGCGATATCACAATACATAAAATAAATAAAAAAAACAATTTTTAGTGTATTTATTTATATTATTCAAATTTCATTTACATAAAGAATATATTTTAGCACACATATCTAATTTTTAATAATACCATCACAAATATAATGAAAACCTTTTAAAAAATGTGTCGATTTTTCGTGTCAAATTCTCAGCATTTCGGGATCAAATGGGTAAAACTTTTTGACAGAATCTTAGTAGTGATGGCGTTTATCACGAATTATAACGTCATTCCTTCATGAATATTTTTGTTTCATATGCACGTGCGCCGAATCACGGTTCACAGCTAAAGATAAATAAATTTTAAAAAATGAATCACGTATCACGATATTTTCAAATATTCAATCACTGATAGTGAGTGCGACTCAAAGATATTAGTGATTTACTCACGGATCGTGATTATTGATATATTATCGGTGTATTTATAACCAGTCAGAGTTTCTGATCCCTTTTCAAACGTCGCCCTTACAATTTCGAACCTGCCATGAACCTGATGAGCCTGCCATCAAATCTATTAAAATTTTTCCAGTTAAAAAGGAAGCCTTCATCATGTGTATTTTAAGATTTTAAAAGTCAACATCGTGAGACCACGACTCCTAGATGCGCCGAGAGGCAAGATGTGATCTATAAGGAACTCCATGCTCTTTTCTTGAGAGAATGGAGAAATTTTCTTCAGGCCACCGAGGGATGATGTAGAGTTTGTGGTTGTTTACCACATTTGACTCGCGAGGATCGTAATTGTCTCACGCGTGCTGATGCATGGAGTGGCCCGTTTGAGATGTCGACGAAAAAACGGTCTACGGAGAAGTGGTCGACTAGCTCCTAGGACACGTCCGTATCGCTTATATCTGCTGTCAGGTGAGTACTTGCACGGCCATGTCTGAGATAGGTCTGGCCATGTAAGGGATGGGTCAAAGAAATATAGGACGCACAGAAATATAATTTTTCAACACGTTTATTAAAAATGTAACAAATCTCTTACAAAAATTACGCAACAATTTCAATATTTACAAACAGAACGTTTATGTATATATGCTTAAACAAATAGCAATAATATATAGGTACATTAATATAGTTGTAATAATTTATACATGTTGTGTATATATCTAAGGTGCAGGATTGTCAAATATAGATTGTTTAGTTTACTATTACAGGGTGTAAAATAAATAGTAGATGTGTGTCGCCTAAACAGCTTTTGTAGGAAATTTATTAATAAAAAAAAAATCGTGCAACTACAGTCAGTACTCTCATGGTTATTGTATAAACATCGCGTGTATGTACAGTTCACTGGGAAGTAAGAAGGAATTAAATTTATTTTTGACAGTTAAAAATTTTATTTGTTAGAAAACGGTTGTAGGTAGGTACTAGGTGCGTATTACTTTTCAATTATTAATTTTAGATAGAGATACTTAATTTACCTGCCATAAATAAGTTGTTTACATACATGGAACTTCAAGGAACATATTTTGATTTTTAAACATGCGAGCTTTGTGGAAAACGAGAATTTCTGTAATGATATTTATGGGTATTGAATAAAATACGTTATCACCATGGTGACAAATATGATGTATTTGCTAACAAATACATCATATTTAATATTTCAACACATATTACTCTAGAGTGAATTTTGTTATATAACTGCCTTAGTTCCTATTAAATTACGTTCGAAAAATTGACCATTAAAATATCTCGGCTAAGTTTGTTAGCCAGTGTGATCAACCATCTCAATTCAAAATGGCGACTGTTCAAAAGTAAAACAAAAAAAACTGATTCTTGCGGCTAGTTGTTTGTTAGAATATTTTTCTTAAAAATAAATCTCCTACAAGCCTGACAAAACTATACAATGACGTCACTTGTCTTTTGCAGTTACAAATTACGTTTAGTGTTATTTAAAGCAATAAGAAATTTTCACTGGTGCAAAAGATGGGCATAAATAATATATAATTTCTAAAATAGGCATACATAACAAATAAAAATCAATCCTGCTTCGCATTGGCGATCACTCAGAAATATAAACAGATACCATTTGCGATATATTTTTTTCATGGTGTATTATAATATTAATTATGTCTAATTTATTCGAAGTTATTATTATTTTATTTAAAATATAATATTACTGCAAATTAACTGTATATTCAATAAATCAAGAATTTTATATTACTTATTTAAAATCCTAAACCAAATATATATTTAATTTTTTTTTTCATCATAATCGGTTTTAACCATAAAACTAATCCAATTATTAATCCGTTAAAGTAACATATCAAACCTAAAATGTTTATGTCAAAATATTGGTTATTGAGAATTAATTGAATAAACAGATACATTAATTATTTTGAATATGGATAAACATAAAATAGTGTCCGACCGAAGGTCAGTTCAATGCCAAAGGTTCAATCGTACTTAGATATCTTAGAATGCCGACTAGAAAGTATACATAACAATGCAAACTCTACAGTGTTATTTACTTTTCTGCGTTATGATTTAAGCTTCGGCTTCGGCCAAATCTTCGGCAGATTTTAGCCGAAGCCGAATGTGCAGCCGAAGGTGTATTTTTTGGGCAAAGGTGGCTTCGTTCGGACTTTACATAAAATGTTATATACAAATATAGTCTAAAATGCTAAAAATAACTTGATGTACGGATTTCAACTGTTGAACTATGTAAATGTGTCGAATTAATAAACATCATTAGAGTATTTCATTTGGGAACTTTTTTTTTTTTGATATAGAATAGATGGCGAAATAGAGTCTATGAATAGAATGCTGTCATTCGATGGTCCCCGAGGGGAATGAAGAGGAGGTCGTCGTAAAATACGTTGGTCTAACGAAATCTTCAAATTATGCGGAAATACATATCAGGGAATAACAATAGACAGAAAAAAATCTTGTATTCGGCTGATAATAATCATTAATGATAATATCTCTGTAAAGGAGCATTTTAGACAAAAAAAATTATATAACAATTTTTGTTTAAAATCATATATTGAACCTATATTCAAAGTTTTGCTATTTTATATAAGAACATACTGTATATAAATACTTTTTAAATTTTATTTTTACATTGCAATAAGTTTGAATACTTTCAATCTTGTGAGTTTATAGCTTATATTTAAATTATTTAATTGTAATTTTTCAAATGCTAAACATGTTACATATTATACAAAATAAATTACTCTCCGATTATCGCTTTCATTTCTGAGTGATCGCTATGACTATACAATAAAAAAACGACTTAAAAGTAAAATATATTAACAGCTGTTATTTAAATTAAATTTGAAATGATAAAAAAGGTGATTGAACTAAAAAAAATTTTTTTCTGATTAATTTTTTTAATTATTAACTAAATTTACCTTTACCGCAAAAATAAAACAGAAGTTATAAATTTGTCAATACGGAATAAATATAATAAATAGTTATTAACAAAAAACTTACAGCAAAAATAAATATTATATTATTAACAACATGGCTTCACGCGAGTGTCGTTTATTAAAAAAAAATAATTTAAACTATCACAAAGATATAAAAAGATAGAAGCAGTTTTGCAGTATATTTAAATTGCTTAAGAAAAAATTATAATACTAAGTAAGCATTTCTTAGCAATGTGTTATATATACAGGATGTTTAAATAATATACGCGACATATTTATTCATCATATTCAATTATTTGTCACAGGTAGAAATACATTTTAACGATTTACTGAAAATCTAACGTTGATACACGTATGCGATTACATTATATTTGAATATGTGTATAAATGAATTGTGTTCCTTTAAATAACAAATCGTGACCTCGGAACGACGTGGTACCATCTGACATTTTTGACAAAGTTGACTTTTGATTTTGTTTCAAATATATCAAATTTTTAAGTAGTTTATAAGATAACGATGTCATGTAATATTTCACCATTAATATTAATATTTTTCAAAACTTTGAAGCTCAATATCTCAGTTTGATGTAAATGCCAGATGATACCAAGGATACGAAATGTAAAATAATAAATATTACATATTTAAATACAGTACACAATCATTCCAATACAAATAAAGCTAAAAATAAATAATTAAACATTTGATAGGTATAAATAATATATTTTTTTAAATTTTACGATTGAATAAAAATTGTACCACGTGACGCGCGGGATACCTGAATACCTCAGCACTAGTGTGTGTGGCTCGATTGTATTTTACAGTCTGGCAACTCTAGAGAATTCAAATTGGGCGCCAACGGTCATGTCTGGTGGCATTTGAATTCGGAACAGTCGTGTCTCCTGATGGCCGCCATGACGTCAGACAGGTGTGCCGACACCGAGCTGGCTACTGAAGGGTGGACACTGAAAAAATAAAATTAAGACATGATTAAAACTTTTTGAAAATTTGGCGAATTTATCATCATCTGAATAGTAACTTTATTATATATTTATTTCAACTTATTTTACAAACAGAATATATATATATGTACAAATAAAGAGAACATTCAAACAAACATATTCCATTCATGATTAAGATGATGTAAGATATGTTTACAGTGTCCTTAACAAGACTGAAATACCGACTAAATGAGACATGTTCATCCGTTATATTCATCAATATAAATATGAAACCATTATTCTCAATTTAAACCAAAAATATTTTAAATAAAATAAACAAGGTATAAAATAATAATATTACATTACAAAAATATTCTCACTTTACCGTGATTCCCACAATACAAAACAGAAAATAAATGTAAAGAAATAATGTTCTAGCAATATTCGAAATGTCCAAGAATACAACATTACTGGATTTTTACCTACAAAGGTACTGTTATTAAACAGATATAAGATATCTCATAGAGACAAAGCTATTTTTATTATATTTAATGAAAAA
Organism: Eubasilissa splendida; assembly: GCA_031772225.1. Lineage (NCBI taxonomy): Eukaryota > Metazoa > Arthropoda > Insecta > Trichoptera > Phryganeidae > Eubasilissa > Eubasilissa splendida. The sequence continues at coordinate 27,727,224 of CM062859.1, forward strand.
TATATACAAAAATATGGGGTAATTACAGGGCTTACGACCTATCTTAAATAATCACTTTATATATAACGTTTACAAATTCTCATTTATACAATTTTTGAAAGTTCTATATATGTTATTACGTGGACTCACTTCGAGTATCACTACACCAACGCCATCTATGAACCAAATTTGATAATTCATTTATCTTGAAACAGCATATAAGTCAAATTAATGATAATCTGATTTATTTTTAAAATTATTTAAAGCAAAAATGTTTTTTAAGACATATACTAATACACCTGAAAAATCAATAGTTTTCAATTTTTATATATTTTTATTATTTTAAACAGTATATTATTTTAGCAATATTTGAATATTATTAGCCGATGACAGGTCATTATCCCATATTTATATATACAGGGTGAGTGAAAAAAATGAGAACATCTCGTAACATATGAGTTATTTCAAGAAATAATATAATTAATTATAATTCTTAATGTTTTTTTTGCACAATATTTAACTAATCAGAAATCATCAAAACACCCCGTATTGCATAATCTACAGGGTTTAAATCTGGCCTGTTCGGTGGCCACATGTCTGGCTCGATGAAATTAACATTCTCACGACGAAGAAAGTTGATTGTATTTCTGGCTGTGTGAGATGGAGCTCCGTCTTGGAGTAATGTCCAGTTATCGTATATTGTCTAGATATACTCCAGAATTTTGAAACTCTTTGTTCATTTTCCTAACACCCAGATGTTATTCAATTCGCAAATTTTTGATCAGAATACGGTCTTCTGCAGTGATTTTTGTCAATATGGGAAACAATTTGAAAAAACAATGAGAAAATTAATAATCAAATATGGCACACATTTTTGGCGCGTCTTGCGAATCGGCCACGACCCGTGTTATTGACACTCTTTCCCCGTCCAAATTCCCCAACCATTACTTAATGCTTGTCTTGTCAGTGTGAATTATGACCTTGACGTCAGCAGACGTCAACAAAACCGATATTTTTCGATCGCGACATCGCGATTGCATTCGCGGTGTGGATTTGTCAGCTCCAGTGCACCAGCACTGTAATTTGTGATATTGTGTTTGATAACGTAGTGTTTGTTGTCTATTTTTGTGTGTGCCGTGAAGCAAAGATATAAATTAATAATTAATAAATACGTTAACTTCAAGCTTAACACGATTTTGTAAATAATTCAAACAATAACTTGTTCTTAGTGCAACTTTTGAAGAGTGCAGTTAGATTTTAATATTTTTTTTTCAAACCTATAATTGAATGCAATATATGGTATGTGGATTGGACAATAAACGTAAGCCTGTGTCAACGGTGGTTTCAGAAATTCCGAGCCGGAAATCACTGCCTTGAGAACGTCCTCTAAACCTCGGTGAAACAAAATCCCGTGGTAACTGCTGAGAAACTAGCAGAGAATCCTACCTTAGTTTTCAGTCTAATCGTGTGCGAAGAGTGTGTGATATGCTCTTCTTTGTCATCACGTCTCGGGAATGAACCTTTTTTAGAAACGATGCCACACCCACCATATTCACCGGACATTGCCCCATCTGATTATCATTTATTCCGCAGTCTTCAAAATCATTACTGGAAGAGTATTTTACGTCACAGACAAGTAAATTTTGGAAGAGGGGCCATGTAAGAGCATTGTATAAAATGAAGGAGAGTATATTTTAGATTAAAAAGTATAAAAAAACGCATTATTTATCGAACGACTAATATATTATACGTCATAAATAATACATTTAATCAGAACAATGGACGGAATCAGTCTTGCAAAAAAAGATCTCTAATCATTTCGAGAACAGGTGTCACTCAAAGGCTGGACCAAAACAACAGCCGGCATTCTAGAAGCGACCATGTACGTTCACAAACATGGAGCAAGAGTTGCCGTTTTCACGACCATAAACATTACTTTCTTATTTACGGTCTGATAAATTGCCAACACCATGTTATGACAAATTATGATGATACGGATTTAGGCGCGACCAAAAGTAAATCGCATTACCTGACAATATTAAATATAAATATTGTCACACGCGATCTACCATACCGACCCCGAGAGACACGGTATCCGATTGGCGAGAGTGCTGGACGAATGGGACGAGGAGTGGGTTTGTTAACAAGAGAGAACTTCCGTGCGAGCGAACGGCGTTTCGCCGGGGCAAATGGAGGAGAATTTATCTCAACAAGGATTGTAAGACGCGGTGGATACGGGAGATGAGTCCCCGATTCACCCGCGTGATGGATGGATCGTCTAGCTGGGACTCGTGTGGAAATTACTTGGAAAACCTACTTGGACCTGCTCAAGATATCGTGCCTTCGAAAGGAGTATTGGTCCGGGCGCATGGCATCTGAAAGACGGATGCAAACCACAACCCAAATGGATAAGTCAAGTATCATAGAAACTGTAACTTCTAAAAGTGTCTCCTCGTCAGTCGGGGATGTGGCGAACATTGTTTGAAAGATCAAGTTATAGAACTCGGAATAAAATGTCGGGTTTCTCATGTTTAATGCGATCCATCCGAGTTAGCCACACCGACACTATACGTACATGCACCCACAGACTGAGTCTAGCCGGTGACGTTGCGATGGCGTTCAATGGGCCGTTACAATATTTCCCAACTTTAATCATATAACGACGCACGTCCTGTTGAGAAGTGTTGAGGTTAAAAAAAATCAATTTTACACGAGAATAAAAATAAAAATAGCCATTGAATCGATAAAACACGAGAATAATAATAAAAATGAACCATTTTTGAAGAAAATAGTGAATTAATATACTAGGAGAACACATTCTTATTGTGAAGTTGTAATTATTCAGAACATAGGTCTGTGATATTTTAAATATGAATTAAATATATTAATTAGAAATATATACATATAAAAAAAATATTATCGAAAAATATTGTTGTTGCGCCACCGAGATTCGAACCTGGATCTCTTTCCTAACCGGGGAAGGTGTATTATCCAACTACGCTACAGCGACAATTTAAATTTCTCTCATTTAAGAACTACCTAAATTTTTTGTCTTTGTGAAATATATTAAGTTATAAGTGGTAAAATGTCATATTTTTTTACATCTTTGTTTTATAACTTATATCTGTTTTGTTTCCGATAAATATGTGATAAAATATTTTATTAAATATCGTAGGCATCTACGTTACATCCGTTAAAAATGACGTTAAAATGAACATGGAACTATCACTGAGGCGAGACAGGATAATAGCACCGCCGACACATAAATGAATCCGAGCCGACCGGCCATAACTCATGCGTCTCTTCAGATCAAAGGAGACCCGAACGTTCTGGTCGTAAATTGGTATCAAAATATTAATTTAATAGAACCTGTTTCTGCGGTGGCTGTGTCTAGGCTAACAATAACTTTTACATCTCGCCGAGGGTAAACAAACACTCTCCGAGGTGGCGACTCGTAACTGGCACTTAACTTTACCGCTCCACTTCGAAACCCCAAGGCTTGATTTATTTCGGGTGTGTCCGTCAAACTTGGTGCCGACGTCTGAACAGCCAATTTTTAGTCAAACGTTAGTTGATTGTAAAAAATGAAGTAACTAATAATATAATAAATTCGGATATATGTACATTTTTTGATGCTTCATGGAGCTTGACCCAAAACAAACCACACGTAAATAAAATCTCGATGTGATAGAACGGCAGAGAAGACAGCTGAGCATCCGTGCAAATATGCTGTCACGGCGTTTCTACGGATGCAGTGAGGAGATGAAGAGGATCCTGTTTAAATCGTTCTTCACCAGCATGTATACCTGCGAGCTCTGGTCGAAATACAAGCAAGTGACGTACAACTGTCTCCGAATTCAGTTCAATAACTCTGTTCAGATTGGCGCGTTATTGCAGCGCATCTACAATGTGTGCCGAAGGTCGTATACATGGATTCGTTCAACATTCGAGTTGCGGGCATTTATATTTTATATTTTTAGAGTAACCAACAGTGTAACAGTAATAACTGATAATAACATAATATGTAAAAATAACACCAGTGAAGTTTCTTCGGAAGTAAATAACTAGTACATAATAAACTAATAAATAGTACACTCACACAAACTGATAGACAAAAAGACTATTATTTCAATTATTCCATCTTTGTAAGCAGCACTGTTAGCTGTAAAAACGAACAAAAATGACAATAATAAACGCAAAAATGCTATTTTATGTGTATTTAAGTAAAGACAGAATCGGATGAATAGGTTTTTCAGCAGATTTTGACAAGTATTATGTCGCAAACGTAACCAAAAATTATAATATCATAACCAACAATAAGATCTCGCGTCGCTTTGACTTTGTTACTAATAAAGTACTTTATTCTACGACTCTTACACTATAGACACCATAGATAAGAAAAGATGACAGATGTCAATATACTTTCCAGTCGTCTCGTACGATTTCGCTATGTTTTATCTTACTCGTAATGAATACAATGTTCACTTCATTTCAAAATAAATATATATTTACGTATCTACTGTTATTGAATATATAAAAGAGTAATCTAAACCCAGTGATACTAAAAACTCGTTTGACATTTTCACTACTTTGGCGAATATCTTATTTTACCGGCAAATGACACTGCACCCAAGACATCCAATACAGTCCAGTAAGTCATAGATAAAAGATGTCTTGTCGTTGCTGTAATCACAGTAAGTCATCCAAAAATTGTCTGTAGATCTCTACATTCGCTTTGTTAATTATTTTTCTCTATACCTTTCCCTCAATTAATCTTAAAATCTCCAAGACAAGCGATTCAACACAAAATAAAGTCTCAACACACCCATAGATGTGAGTCTTTTGAACATTGTGAAAACTGTAATTGTTTATAAAGACATTTACTTGTTTCGCGACACTTTCGAGTGACAATCTGCAAGTTTTAAGTCATCCAAAAATAAATTGAATAAAATGATGAAAAATGTAAGGTTTCATTTTAGATAAATTAAATGATAAAAGATAAATAAATAAATGTTAATGATAAATTTTGCCGTTCACGATATGCACAACATGTCTCCAGTACTACATCTCAAAATAATAAATATGTCTTCTCACTCTTGCAATTCAACAGATTGATCTCTCGTCTCAAAATGATCGATACGTATCCGTTACGTGCTTTTGAGACGAATCTCAGACAAATCTTATTAATATTCTTCCGACTTAACAATGCTCCACCCTCGAGTCCTACAGATAGAATCAAATCTTATTAATATTCTTGAGACTTAACAATGCTCCACCCTCGAATCCTACAGATAGAATCAAATCTTATTAATATTCTTGTGACTTAACAATGCTCCACCCTCGAGTCCTACAGATAGAATCATCGCACTAGACAACTGGCGTCTCTTCCATTGCGACATATTTTGGACTGTTTGTGCTAAATAGATATCTATTTCCACGACGCGGATACGTCCAGTTGAAGAAAAAAGACTGCTGATAACATTAGCACTTTTTCTACCAAACCGTCCCGAGAGCTGGTGCGGGGTGGGGAGCTGGTTGCTGGTAGCGAAAGTAGACGCTGGCCAGTAGGCGGCGTGACTTTGAGCAATTCGACCAACGACAGGTGAATGTGTGACGCAGAGATGGCAAATCTTTGCCACATAAAGTATTTACCTAATCCAACCTTGAACTCCTGCTTTCCACTGCCGTGCCAGCAACCGAGGCACGTATTTCTTCTTCTTCTTCCAGAGCTTGTACAGTTACCGAACGTTAAAGATCATTATTTTATTTGGAACTGCTCAAAATGATTGAACTGTGGATATCCCAAACCATCGCTGTTAGGTACATGATAATGTGCTGATTTTATCAATCATCATATGAATTTGTAGAATTTAATGATGATATACTCATCAATGAATAAAATCTCATATTATTATCAGAATCGGCGTTAACTTTGTAGAGTTTCATCACAGTAGTGCTAATAAACTCAAGTAGAGTAATAACATTGTTTCATTTATATCCGTCCCTAATAAAAACTCGATTTATTGTTGTTACGTACAAAATAACCAATGTTAAAAATATCCAGGGTGTTTTTTATAAACACATTTACAATATATATGTGATGTCCACGTGTTATTTACTCAATGCATGTGGTGTATTTAACTGTCCACGTGGACTGCGCATGAATTTGCGCATTAAAGCGTTCATATAGTAAATAGTCCAGGAGTTCTTTTGAACATGGCGTGATTTCGTTCACAGCAATATATTATTTATTTCGTCCACGTGTACTCATTCGGACGTTGGCACGGTAAATGTAAAATATAAAATTTGTACATAGTGCGTCTGTTTTGATTGTGAATGAAATTTCAAAATCGTGTTCAAAGCACTCGCCTTTAGAATCTTCAGCAGAGATTCGCTTATTATGCAGTCAGCAATTCTACCTTGGGTGATGAGATGCAGGATCAGATATTTTTCTGAATATTTTTTTTTTTATTAATATTAAAAATATAATACAATTTCAATAATGTTTCAGTTTTATGTTTCAGTTAGTCTGTGTACATATTTTTTCAACTTCAGTTACAAATTTTTCTAATTGTGATGGGGAGATTATGATAAAGTTAAAATATTGCAATTTCTGCGTTTCAAAAAAATTTTTTTTTTCATCAATCTTATTTAGTTTCCTTCATACCTTAATTTTTTTCTGTAAACCTTAAAGTTTTTGTGATAACGGCATTAAAAACTTATTAACATAGCAATCTGGCTGAGATTATAAATAATATTGACCCATTTTTGTTTCGCTTTTTTCCACATCATCTGAAAATCCGCTTAATAACTAACACCTCTTGATGGCGTTATTAAGTTAATTTATAAACTTTCGAAACAATCTCATAAATATTTTCATATTTCGACACCTCCTACGTTAAGTGTCATACCACGCAAATATCAATTATCAAAATTGTCAAATCCAAAATGTAAACTGATTTAACAATTGAACATTATATCAGATATCTCATACAGACAAAGCTATTTTTTAGTGTGAAGTTGTAATTATTCAGAACGTGGGTCTGTGATATTTTAAATATGAATTAAATATATTAATTAGAAAATATCACAGACCACAATGAGAATGTGTTCTCCTAATAATATAAGTTGTATCAATGTGTCCAAAATTTAATAAAAATGAATTGATAATTCTGGCGTCTGCTATCAGATTATTCAAAGGTATTTGAGATTCTGTAGAAATTAGGTAGATGGCTCTTTCAAATAATGAAACGATTAAATGTATTAATATAAAAAATGTAACATATAGGTTCGAAAATTGTCGCTGTAGCATAGTTGGATAATGCACCTTCCCCAGTTAGGAAAGAGATCCAGGTTCGAATCCCGGTGGCGCAACAACAATATTTTTCGATAAAATTGATTTTATATGTATATCTTTCTAATTAATATATTTAATTCATATTTATTTTTTAGTGATGACATATATGCTGTTTAAAAAAAAAGAAAAAGGAATGATCGAATTTGGTCCACAGATGGCAATGGTGTAGTGGTGCTCGAAGCGAGTCCACATACTAACATATATACAACTTATCTGATATTTGTTTAATAACGGTGCCTTTGTAAGTAAATATCTAATAATTGTATGTTTTTGAACATATTCTAATGTTGCTGCTTTAAACCTATTTGAGTATGTCCACACACGTACATACGAATACTGGATTTTTACCTACAAAGGCACTGTTATTAAGTCACATTATAGATATCTAATAGAGACGAAGCTATTTATATTAAACTATATATTATTGTGTGTTTTTGGACATACTCAAATATTATTAATGTAATATACTGGTATAAATAAGAAATACATAAAATTAAAAATTGTCTTTTCAGGCGTATTCTAGTATAAAATGTTAATCATTCGTCATATATATCCAGGATAAAGAATATATAACTTTCATATTTCTAATAAATATGATTCTCATTAGTGACATCTATGCTGTTTCAAGGGAATGAATATCAAATTTCAAACCATAGATGGCGACAGCGAAGTTGAACTTGAAATGTTTAAAAATCCAGCCGAAGACAGGTCGTGAGCCCTGTAATACCCATTCTTCCATACTTACCATATATGTAATATAATATAAATAGCTTCGTCTCTACGAGGTATCTATAATTCAACAACTGAACTTGTCTTAATATTTTTTTAATGTTTTTATATTTTACATTTGCCATCCCTGGTGTTATTCGTTATTCATCTCTACTGGTGGCGGCGTCTTTTGACTCTGGTCCAGTGCCGGGGCCGGGGCAAAGGCCAATCCGAATATTGTATAATAAAAATAAAACCTTCGTGACGACACGGCGTAGTGTTTTTAAAATCAGAAGTAATAAAATAAGTTGTTTTTTTACACAGCAGACTCGCCAGACAGAGAGAACAGAGTTAATAACTTTTAATAATTAACATAAAAGTGGGGCTTAGTTAAATGGAATAAATTAATGTTGAAATATTGTAAGATAGCTGCGTGACGCAAGTGTTGGCTGTACCAGAAATAGACGAGGTCGCTAGAAGATTTGACACGACCAGATTGTCCAGTTAGAAGCCTTAACAATGGATGAAATCAGAGTTGTGTGTCTGGTCAACTCTGGTTTTACTGACTAAACGTTAGTTAGTTGATGCATGTGTGACAAATCTTTGTAGGAACCAATTAGTGGGTCATCAAGATGTCGATGTCTCACAGAGACGAAGCTTACATAATGGCATGAAGTTTCATATACACTCATAAAGGATATAGCCCCATACTTCAGTAAAAAAAAAAAGTCTCAGCTTCAGCGACATCTATACTGTTACGTGAATATCAAATTAAAAAAAACCACAGATGGCGACAGCATAGTTGGAAATAAAATAATTGAAAGGTTTCTACATGATAACATATATACAACTTCAAAAAATTTGATAAATGTGGTAGTATGGGTAGAATTGGTGAATGTTACATTGTGTAAAGTGATCACTTAAGCCATGTAGATGATGCCGAGTATCAGCGGTTTTTTCAAACAATCTTCACACCATAATACAGCGTGTCCGGAGTACTTTAGAATTCACCTTCTGTATAAGTTAACAGTCTATCTTTGATCTTAATTTTCTCACTAGATTGCTAAATGATTTGTATTTATTTTATGATATATATCAGGATGATGAACGTTATAGGTACATGGCATTGAGTGTGCATTTTATAAACTTCTCTCTGATTCGACTGTTAAAGGAATAAGGGCTGAGCCCTCTTATCTATGACATATGAGTTAACAACAATGGCGTAACTTTTTTTTAATAAAAAATGGGTTAAGTTTTTTTATATAATACTTTTTATTTTATTTTATATTTTGTCAATCCTTTTTGATGGGGATCGGATGAGGGATCATATAGGCCGAGGGAATTTATGGAAGGGCTTGGGGTAGAAATGAATTTAGAATAAAATTTAGACGATAAATCGTGTATGTGTCGTTTGAGTGAGGATGTGTTTGAGTTTCTGTGAATGATTGTGTTTCTGACAAACCAGGGTGAGTTTGTAATTCTACCAAGGATGTAGTTTTGTTTGGATTCTAAAATGTTTGTATCAGATTGGGCTCGCGAATGTGAGTATATGAGGGGGTATAGTCGGTTTTAATTGTAAACTTGTACGAGGTGTGATAATTCGGGCCGTATAGTCGCCCGTGACGTAATTGTATAGAAATTACGCAAGTACTCGTATTTGAAAATGTTTGAACTAATACGTGCGTAAATTACAAAGAGATAGAATAAGATTTTAGTTAGATATTTGGAAGTTAGTAGATATCTGTGTGATATGGGCGAAGAAGCTGCCACAGACTTACTGGTCAAAATACAATTATCTAATTAGATCATCTAGCCTGTTCATTTGATTTAGCTCTATGTGATTTCTGACAACTTTTAAAAATAAAATATGAGCTGAAGGGACGAAGATTTTCATATATCAAAATGTGAGATAGGTAAGTACATAATGATATTCTAGAAAATGACTTTCAGAAATGGGAACGCTGTCCAAGTCAGTGTACAGATGAACAAGGTCAATGTTAGTAAAGTCTACATATATATGTTTTAATCGTGTTTGGTATCTCTGAATGCATCTCGCAGTTATCTGGTCGTAAAACCAGGCTTTCAAAAGTCATAAATACTTACGGTAATGACGTCAGGCGACATGCTACAATAATAACAACAGGCAACCACTTGTGAGCTTCACTCGACTATCTGCCGTCTTCCCGACCACAAGTTCTGGATCAGCCTTCAGTAGCTATTTGTGCGTAACTTTGTGTAACATTCATCTCTAACATCTGCTAGTTGCGTGTAACATACCGTGTAAACCGTATATAAATAAATATAAAATGTGAAGTAAAGCAATTTACCCGTCACCATTGAGTTGAGACACAAAACATTGTAATAATGTAGTTAATAGAGTTAAATTTACAGCAAAAATATCGACAACCTCTGTGTATTAATTTCCCAAATAATACATTCTGGGGACTGCGGAGTTAATGCACGAGTTTTGACATTACCACTGTAATAAAACAATGAATTGTGTGTGTGAAAGTCAAGCAGACAACCAGTCTGGGGGAAGTCTATCATACCATTGATGATCCTGTATAGAAATTTAAGGTCGGTCATCGTTCGTCTCACAGATAATTTTAACAATTTCAGATGGCTAAGGAGAAAATCATAATTGATATCCTCAGAGGATATATTTAATTTAAAATTAATAAATCTTAGAAACTTTCTCCGAATTCTTTCAACCGCCGTCGAGTGAATGAAATATGGACACCATATGACTGAATTATATATTTTTAATATTCCTCACACTCCGCGATCATCATCAAACGAACACGTGAGCGCAAGGAGAAATGGGACCCTTTGACACATACAACCTTCTGATTAACACTCTCATTAATCTGTTCCCCAAACGTGCATTTCGGGAAGTGAATTGTCACACCTCACATGTCGTAGGTGTCGTCCCAAGTATATATTATTTATTACGACAGGAGAAACATTTCTTATACTTCTGTGGATCATCTAACCGCGATCAAACACATCGTACCAACATTATAATTTAAAAAATAACTACGTCCACAGAACACGAATTCAGCATCTCACAATGGTATTGTAATCTGTACCGAAATTCTCTTACGGCTTATTTTCGCATAATATTGACCCACTTCTGATTTTAAAATTCTTCGCCAGGAATGTTCGCACCACTCACGTGTTCCGTTATAACAAGAGCAGACGGGTAGGTGCGCGCCGGGTATGCGGATAAGTGCGCAGTCACGGCGGGTAGGTACCGCAGCCTGCACCTCAAGCACCCTAAATATCGGTTGGATTTATGCATTAACGAGAGGCGAGGTATGCACCAGTTTTGGATACCAGAAATAATAATTGGCCGTGAAAGGATGGCTCTTGCGTGCGTGCCGGCATGCGGTATACGCCGACCAGCATTCAGCGTTGAAACAACATTATATATTGGTGTTCCTGTCTTGAATGGAGAAAATCCTGCAGTTCACTATCCCTACAAAACAAATTACTCTACAATCATCCGTCCCCATCCAAGGTTCAAGTAACACTAACATTTTAGAATCCAATCAAAACTACATTCTTAGAAGAATCACAAACTCACCCTGGTTTGTCAAAAACACAATTAATCACAGAGACTCAAACATAACCTCACTCAAACGACACATTTTATTCTAAATTAATTTCCATCCCAAATTCTTCCATAAACTTCCAAGGCCTATATGGTCCCTTATCCGATCCCCATCATAAAAGAATTATCAAAATATAAAATAAAATAAAAGTATTGTTATATATAAAAAAAATTAACCCTTTTTTTCTACTACTTTATACAATTATATATATAGTTAAAATTACCTGATTTAAAAAAAAATAAACATTTTCACCATGTTCACAAAAAATAGCGCAATTGTTGTTACCTTATATGTCGGAGATAAGAGGGCTCAGCCCTTACCCCTCCCCCTTTTAACAATCGAATCAGAATGGAGAAATATCCGACGAAATTGTACGCAAAACAAAGTTGGGTTGCATCTGCTATATGCATCTGCTGACATTGTGCAACTAATGCAAACTTCCAATGCTCATATATAGCTGCAAAACACGCACTCTCAACAAAAGAGTGGTTTATCAACTTAGAATAATGCAGAGGCATAGAATGATGTACACGTGTTGTGCAGACAACAGGCAGAGGTAGTGTGTCAAGAAAATGAAATAGTAGTGGGCAGGCCGCATCGTTAGATAAATGCAATCATCCAGTGGTATCTTAGGGGAACCGTGATACCAAAATACCGACTGGAGTGATGAAATCATCAAACTCTGCAGAAATCGGCAGTAGCGAATTACAGCGATCAATGAAGTACGAGACACTTGGAAGCCCTCTATCCTGAATGAATGAAAAATAACTGATGATGATGATAATGATTCATGTATATGTCATTGAATTAAATGATGAAATTTATTCATGAAGCATGTATATGCAGTATTTGCTAAATATATAGGGCCAGTGAAAAAAGTTACTTTAGTAAAATGTTTTACGAGATACGTTATATTTTAGCTATCGTAAGCCTATAATTTCGTTTTAAGATTGTAAAGTGTGATGTGTGGCGCCTAATTCCAAAACTACCTAAAACGAATTTCGGATAATTTGAGTTAAATACAGCGGAAACCCCAATTTTATTCACGTTTTCTCTCAATCTGCGTGTTATTTCTGCAGTCCCGTATCATTTTAGTACATTAAAAACCCTGTTTTACGTTTGTCTTTCCCGCAATTTACGTCTTAAATTTATTGAAATTCGTTCGGTCAGTTCGCTATTCGTTATAGATCGTTTTGATCGTTTTGCTTGTCGTTTATACGAATTTTTTATCCTCATACCTACGTAATTTTTAAGTTTAGTTTTATTTTATTTTAGAAGCTGGAATCAGCAAGAAAATTGCGTAGAAGATAGTATAGACAACGTTGATGACTGGGAAAGAATTTACGAATAACCCTTAATGACTTACAGACGTTGACGAAGTGGAAATTGAAGGCCTCAAAGCATATTTTACTAGTATTAGTAATGCACCACCAGAAACCTTTAATCTAATTTATAATATTGAAATAACTATTTAAAAACAACAAAAACACCCCCAATTAACATTTTTTTCTAGATTTTTGGTTGGCTACATGCAGAACACATTACTATTGCGTGTTTAAAATCAGTGTTAGTTCCAAAATACCCCAAAGCAGACGAAGTATACGTTGCTATTCCCCCTAAAATGAAATCAGCCTATCACAACGCTTGTTGATGATACAGAAAATAAAGTAACATTACTGAATTCTCTTTAAACAAATATTTTGTATATTGTTTTTCAAAATACACGTTTTCATCCATAACTAAAAAACACATCATGTCGATTTAGGGAGTTTTGGAATTAGGCGCTACGTATGCCTAAAAAGCAAATTTTGTTTATCAATATTTTAAATATTAATTAGAAAGATATACCGGGAATCGAATCTGGATGTCTTTCCTAACCGGGGAAGGTGCATTGTCCAACTTTGCTACAGCGACAATATTTTTAGCGACAAATTTTCGAACCTATATTTTACCTTTTTGATATTAATACATTTAATGGTTCCATTATTTGAAAGAGACATCTACCTTATAAAGGAAAATAAGACCTGTGTTCTGAATAATTACAACTTCACAATTAGAATGTGTTCTCCTAATGTCAATATTTTGTTCACTTTATTTCAATAAACTCGTCAATCTATCCAAAAAGGTTGGCACCCACAACTTATAGCTGATGATGAGAGGGACTACACCTCTCGAAATTATAGGTGTTAACTAAAGTAACTCTCGACGTGTGTGCAGTACAAAGTTCAGTTTCAGTTAATTTTCTTGTGATGTCATGTAATTATTACATTTTCGGTGAAATTACGTATCTTTAATACATTTTCGAACTGATATTAATTTATGAAAACACTCAGCGTGATTTGTGTCGGATCTCATTAACCTTTACCATACCATGATATAAAATACCCGAATGCTGCCATGCTGTCAACTCGTGTTACCGTAAATAACTGTTTTTAAAAAATGTTTTTATTAGCTTAAATGACTTTAATGGCGCGAATTTACTCTAAATATTGAGCATTCAATTTTGAGAAAATGATTAATAACATTATTTAGAGCACTCATTAAGTCCTATACAATGTGTCCTTCCTTCTTATCTCTCTTCATTTAATTAGTGAGAAAGAGACAATTATATTTATATGTTTGTTGTTCTTTTCACTGTCAAAATAGTGTGTGACCTCTGTCTTTCATATCACAAATGGTATTTTTACCAATGTATTTATTTTACAACAGATTGAATGGATTAAATAATTGTTTTTGTACGATTCCCTTTTCATAATTGGTATTTTATTAGTCATAACTAAGTGCTAATATCTTCTTTAGGATTACCTAAAATATGAATTGAATGTTGCATGTATTAACCGAAATATTACAGGTTTAATTATGATGGTAGACCAGTGTTACTACATGGTTTGGGAAGGGTTAAACCACACGTACTCGTATTTTAATCGCCTTGTCTTAAACAGCATTAATGGTTATTATTTGGAACATAATTTTTATGGTCGTGATCGCAGTTTAACGGCCTTGGGTTCAGTATGTAAGAAATAATCACGTAGGTACTAATTAATTTATTAAAAAAAGTGAAATGCACCTAAAATCATCGACAATTTTACTTTCTCCTTGTTAAAAGTTGCCAATTGAGATATTTTTTTTTATGTAATTGTGCGTGAGTTTGCAAATTAATTGTAGAATTTTTATCATGATAAATAATTGAAAGTAATTTAAAACAAAGAAATCTACGGAATACAAAGCATTTTAAAACCATTAAAAAATGAAATGACGTCATGCGAATTTAACAATTTATAATATAACATTTTGATAATTTCATAAAAGCAGAATTATCTTGGACCTCTTGTCTTTGGACCCATAAGAAAACATATTATGTATATATAGTGTTGTGTACAAGCCATAGGATGCCGGAAAAATTTCAGGACAGGAATCGGCACTCACCACAATCAGGATTCTCCTAACATCTTCAAAGAAGTGGACTGTGCATTTTAACTCACTGTTTACCTTGAAAGACCTTATCCTATGTGTTATAGTTGACAGGTTATGCATTCCATGGGCGTTGAATTTGAAACATGACAAGATAGCTTGGAGAAGCTTATTGTGGTGGGTCACGACGAAGGTCGGAGAGGAAGAGGAAGATCAAAGAAGAAAATCTACTGACACTTCTTTGGTGATGGTTCTCAGTTAAATCAAGAGGGAAAGAATTCACGAAGACCACGATTCTCATTCATGAAAGATAAATAAAAGTTCACCATTGGCTTAACAAATTTGTAAAAAAACCTGGCCAGTGAATGGTTACCCACCGATTACCCAGGACCGATTAATGGGCAAAAGCTCTCATTCACCACTGGGTTGGGATTTTTTAACACTACTACGGCAACAATGGTATGCCGCAATGCAACACGGCATGGCTGCCAACCAATGACCATAGTAAAACAACATAAGGCAGAAATAAATCAAATTCACACAACAGAAATAGATAAAATATACATAGAAAAATGGACGTAGAGAAACCAGATCAGATGAATATCCAAATAATAGGGGAAAAAAAAACAAAACAGCTTCTAGAAGACGTACGACGACAATTTACAAATGTGACTGTTTGGTATACGTATTTATTTCTGTAAATACATATTTGTTATTGAACGTATATAATGCATTGTGCCTTCCCCCCCCTTCTTTTCCCCTCTCGGCCGCGCCGCTGATCAGTCGTTGTGTGGAATTGTTTAGGGTCTTTGTTCGAGTGTGAGTCTCCAGATGGGAGATCCTCCAGAGAACTGCTGAGTAGCTTCATCATGCATTATTATTTTGTTTTTTTTTCTACCTTCTGCCCAAATATGATCTGCGATGTACTGTTCTTGTGGATCTCGTTTCCCGGTAGGGAGTGCCTCTTCACTTTTCCTCTGCTCCCCGGCCTTGTTAATTGTATTATTTTATATTGTCTTTATGTTATGTATTGTAAATACTATTTATTTATTTACTGATAAAGTGAGTCAACCAGGGACAATGAGGGCAAAATTTGTTTTGGCAGCTGTGCATTAAAAAATGCCAACCACGCGGCGAATGAGTAGGACCGAGATAGAAGCCTTGAGCTTATTGCAGCGGTCCTTTGTAAGCGGTGGGTCCGCCCTCATTATACTATGTCGGAACCTTTGACGAAATAGTGAGTTAAATATACAATCCACATCTTTGGAGATGTCAGCAGAATCCGGATTGTGGTGAGTGCCAATTTCCTTCCTGTTATGGGATTCTTCCGACATCTATGCTTTGTACACAACAATGACTATCAACGCAAGGTTAAGAAACCAGATAACACATTTATTTTCTCATATTGTCCTAGATCTAGGATATGTTGTACATATCACATGTCTCAAGACAGGGCCCTTATGATTGGTATTATTATTTTTGCATGTTTTTCTTCTTCAACAATAACGTCATGGAGCATTCGCGATCGTAAACAAGCCTCTCATCGCAACAAACATACGCGCGACGTCAACAGCACCGTCAACCGCCCCGTCAACCTCTGCGACAACCGCACCACTGACCGCGCTGACAGCCGAACCGACACGTGACGGCGTCCGTGCGCGCACGCTCAAATTATTTTGCTCCGAGACAATGGAGGCCCGCGGTGCCGTCGTTTATTTAACAGTCCAAATATGTGGGTTTCAAGTTCGCTTTCTACAAGTTTGCGTTTAAAATTTAAATGGCCATCATTACCGGCAGGGACTCGCGCGCCAGTGCGCAGCTGCGAGATGAGTGCCGGACGCGTGTGCGATATTTATTTTTGATATTATAATCATTTATTTATTTTTGTCCTTCTCCTTGGCAATGTGATTCAAATACATATTGACAGATGTCCGTGTTGCATTTTATACTGTATACAACTTCACGCAAGTACCATATCATTAAGGAAGCATGAAACTTTCAGACTAGACACCTACCACAGCACGACATTAACACAGTCAATGAGTTTGGAATATTCTTCAATTTCATGTTTCTGTTCAGAAACGTTTCAGAGACAGTCATATAAAATATTTTGTTTATTGTATTATCGGTTGTGTATCAGTTTTCAGAAAATTCAAGACAGCAGGGAGAGCGACCATCGGTAAAAGAATCGGCGAATAACAGCCCAGTTTCGCAAAAGTTTGTGTCTTTTCATTCATATAGGTTGAATTAATATATTGAACAAACAAATTAGAAATTTCAGGACTAGCTATCGAATGTAATTACGGCAACAAATGTGTTCTTAAAATACATTACATTATCGACTTTAGCCAATCATTTTATCTAGATACACATCTTTTTGCTTTCCCTCTACCTCAACAATAAGTCCAACCCATTCAGCATTTCCACCCTTTAGTACACTATCTGATTCTTCGTTCACACTTTCACCGATATTTAAGTAATCTGTAAATATAAAGTTTGTGCATTTTTAATTGCTACTAATTTAAGTTGTTTTAATCTTTGCGCTATAACTAGTAGTGAATCTTCATCATTCCTAATATACTCATTACCCAGCATCCACACGTTAAAACCGACCTATCATTGTACCAAATTAATTGCACCAATAAGCATTTTTCAAATATTTCGACAAAATTGATTTTATATGTATATATTTATAATTAATACATTAAATTAGTATTTAAAACATCACAGACCTATGTTATGAATAATTACAACTTCACAATAAGAATGTGTTCTCCTTAATAATATAAGTTGTATCAATGTGTCCAAAATTTAATAAAAATGAATTGATACTTCTGGCGTCTGCAGTCGGTTTACTCAAAGGTATTTGAGATTCCGTAAAAACAATGTATATTGCTTTTAAATAATGGAACGACAGATGTATTAATTTGAAAAAGTGTAACATATAGGTTCGAAAATTTGTCATGAAAAATACTGGCGCTGTAACACAATTGGTAGTATACTTCCTCGGATGGGAAATAGAGATCGAAAAATATTGTTTTTGCGCTATTTATATATTTATAATTAATACATTAAATTAGTATTTTAGTTTCAATAGTTCCAATTTTGTACATTAATAAATGGGCAAAATACGATAATTTTTGATTTCTCCGGAAAAGTAAAAAATTATACTTGCTAATTAGCCTTGAAGAAGTGCAGGTAGGTCCAGATGGACATCGTTGATCTTCGCTGATTGGAATTTTTAAACAGGAAATGAAATTTGCTCAGACGCGGACGCGCAAAAAAAGCCCACCTCAGTGACGTAACATCCGTTCGTTTTAAAAAAAAAATCTTTCTTCCCTTTTAGGGATCCAATCGGCGATTCGCAACCAGTCTCGTCCAAATTCATTAATGTGGGAACGTCCGTATATGTGCAAAGGTAGGCACTTGTACAATTTGACTCAAACTTAATGTTGCTTTGCGATGTTTTCATTCATGGCACATCGACATGCAGTCCATTCATTCATTCAACTTTATCTCCAGTAGCGGCTCGAAAATTTGTATTTGTATTCCGTGGCTTTGTGGTAGGTCGAATGTTCTCGACCGCAGTCATTATTAGGTATCATCACTCCTCTGGTAATGAGTACTGTTTATCCAGGGCCGCCCTGAGGCAGGTAAAAATAACGTTTAACAACGCCCCGCACTTATAATAGATAAATATAGATTATTACAGAAAATATTAATTAGAAAGATATACATATAAAATCAATTTTATCGAAAAATATTGTTGTTGCGTTACCGGGATTCAAACGTGGATCTCTATACTACAGCGACAATATTTTTAGCAACAATTTTCGAACCTACATGTTACCTTTTTGATATTAATACATTTAATCGTTCCATTATTTGAAAGAGCCATCTACCTTATTTTTACAGAATCTCAAATGCCTTTGAGTAATCTTTCTAATTTAATATATTTAATTCATATTTAAAATATCACAGACCGTCTGTTCTGAATAATTACAACTTCACAATAAGAATGTGTTCTCCTAATAAGGGTAGTTCGCCGATCTCCGCTTCTCTTAATTGAAACATAAAAGATGTTCAATCTAAACCCACCGAATACCTCGTTTTATTTCAGTCACAAACAATACATTCATTTATTTATATTTTCCCGTCGTATTAGCGAGGCGCATTGTAAGAAAATGACAGTCATTATTTATCGAAATCTATCCCACGTCTCTCGGGCGCCACGCCGATAATTGGCGTCACCTCGGCGACTTCTCAATCCTGTGCAATACAATGGTGTTTTGATAATTTATACGGTTCCAGACTAATACAAATATACGTATTATTATTATTATTATTCTAATTTTATTATTTATATATTTTGCAATAATGAACAACATTACATCTAAAACGGAAGATGTGAGTAAAGAGTGAATTGAGCAATTTAAAAATACTCACGAGTGACTTTATCAACACTTAAACTTAATAATATACCATTTTATTTGGTAGATCATCCTTTTCTAGTTTCCTCCTTCATATCAGTATTGATATAGTGGACTCAATAAGTTTGAAGTCCTGAGTCGCCAGAGTCTCTCCAGCTAGATGCATTGCATCTATCTACTACTGTAATACTATTATAGGCCATCTTCGGATCAAACGCAGGATGACCTCCTTTTCTAGAAGAATCTAGAAGAATTAGAGATTGCTCTTTCTGTGGTTCGATTGGTTGCAGGATTGAGGTATTCATACTTCGTGCTGTTCACTGGATACGCCATTGCAAAAGAAATCGCAGACATCGCATTTTTAAGACCAAATTGACGTCAATTTTTTGAATAGCCGTCATTTTTAAACAGGATGTTGGGTCACGCTGGCTGACGAGATACTTAACAATAAATTTCAAAAAAAATTCAATGAAATTCGATCCAAATTGCCGAATTAGTTCGATGTTGACTTAAGATTTTTATTTAGACTTTTGTTTAGACAGTTTGTTACTGTTACATACTTGACATCTTAGTACGTTTTTAGTGTACACCTCGTAATGTCTTCGTCCAAGAAATAGACTTTGTAACAATTAATCTTTTATTACAATAAACTACAGTTTAGTACAAGGTATATCACTAGTATAGGTAAAACTATTAAGCCGATGAACCGCAGATAAAAGAGACGCGCGCACTCCTGCGCGCCGTCTTTATAGCCACGCATACCCGCACCGACGGTGCGACACACATACACACACACATACCATCCCACCATTCCAAGGACATCACAGTTTTGCACAGATTATAAAATGCATTGCCCAACTAGGCAAGCCTGTTTTAGGGCAAATTGGCAAACAAATTACATTTCACAAAACCAAATAACACATTGAAAGCAAAACACAATCAAATAGAATACGAAACATATGAGGCGAGTTAATGAGAGAAAAAAAATATCAACGTTCAATACAATATGTAAAAGAAACAACACACAAAATGCAGTTATAATAATGATTTCATAATATACAATAGTTTACTCTCAGTATCTGCTCTACCTAGTTTAATGATAACTAGGTAGATTCAGTTAATTCATGCATGTTTATTGAAAGTATCTGTCGTCATCTCACCCACCCTTTCCCGGAACCGGTTTAGAAGTTAGGGCTTCCTTGTCGGTCCCACTCATCGAGGCTAATAAAAAATACGCGATTTTAATTCAATAACATTTTAACAATTACAAAACGAAAAAGGAGAAGAAATTCAAGATGGTTATTAGAATTTTTTTTTTTTTTAACCCTCCAGCGTCCCTTGAGTGCTGTCTTTATTATATAAAAAAACATAGTATTACATGCAGATGGAAAATTAATGGAAAATTAAGGTGCAGCTGTTCAAGGCGATCAATTCATCAAAAACACTCCCAAAAGAGGGACAGTGGACGAAGCATAAAATGATTGTGAAAATAGGGCCATGTTGCAGATAAACTTTAACAGCCTTAAAGTCTTCCATCGCGCCGCGTCAAAAGCAATGTTTTCGGCATGCCCATCCATAAAATGCAAACTAAGTGATCATTATCGCTCAAAAAATGTCTGGTTTCGGTAGTTATTTTTTAAATAAATAATTAAGGTTGTCGCGTACAAGCATAGATGCCGGAAGAATGTCAGAACAGGAAGGAGTTTGGCACTCACCACAGTCCGGATTTTATTTAGCATCTCCAAAGATGTGGACTGTACACTGTTCAAACTCACTATTTCGTCAACACAGTATAGACGCGAAGTAATAGGTATAATATTGTAAACTGTACCATACACGTATAACCGCACTGGCTCAAGGTCGCCAATCGATTGGCCGTTGGCGAGTCCGGGAAGGGGGGGAAGGGAGGGGGGAAGGCACATTGCTTTATTTTCGTTCAATAATTAATATTTTTTCACCAAATTTAAATTTAATAAATGTTACATTTTTATTTGTTAACGTTTATTTATTTAATCACAATCCCATTAACCCTACCACCCTCAACCCCACTACCAGAATAGTTCAACACGAAGCTGCATTTGTGATGATGAAAGGGACTGCATCACTCAAAACTATAGTAATGGCGAAACATCCCAATGTGTGTGCAGTATAAAGTTTAGTTTATCAAAAAAACATTTTAAACTGCCATGCCATTTGATGATATTAAAAATAATTTATTAAAAAATTCACATTGTTTAAACGCAAATAAAATATTATATAATTGTTCAGATTAACCAGAGGTTTCACTAGTGTGGATTATTGAACACCAATCTCAGGGTTCAATATAGTCTGTCACAGATGCTGTAAAGTGAGGCAATATCGGTGGTTCTCTTGTGCTCGTGTCTCAAAGAATTGGCAACTGACCTTACAGAATAAAATCATTATCGCGTACGGAACTTTATTCATTCGGGTTTTTAGCAACCAAATATTACTATTTTTTTTGACACTAAATCATCTGAAAATGATTCACAACGCTTGTTGGAGATGTAGAAGTCATCAAGCAGAACAGTTGTGAAGAATAGTTTTGTTCGGTTCGTTTCGAGATTACTGAATAAACAGCAGAAAAAATGAAAATCTGATTGTACGGTAGATGTTGAATAAATAGTCGCTATTATAATTTTAGCTATGCTGTATGCTGAAAAATCACTTGATGCCGTCTTCCTGAACGTTTTTCAATTTGTATAATAATTGTGGTAGTAGCGCCAACGTCATCGATATTGTAGGTACATATCCTAGACAAAAACCTCTTCATCCCTCTCTCTTATTGGATAATTTAAAAACAGGATCTTAAATGATCGCCGCCAGGCGGCTCTCATGTCATTGTAACGATAAATTACCTTAATTTTTTTTAAATCATTTTAGAAAATATTTATTTGCATTAATGTTTAATTTAAGTTGCACTAAAAAATAATCCATAATGTCAATACAATAATCAATAATAAATTTTTATCCATAGTAAATAATTCATTATAAATTATCTTTAGCCACTATTTAGGCTACATAGCCGAGAGTACAATATAAAAACTGAAGTCCGACCGAAGCTTCGGCTTCGGCTTCGGCCACCTTCGACCAAAAAATACATCTTCGTCTTGAGCTAAAATCTGCCGAAGCTTTGTATTTAACCACTGAAAAGTGCCGAAAACGCACGAATAATAATTCGAACGAATCAGAATACGAACGACGTCAGCGCAGCGCGACTTCGGGTCGAGCGGGGGAAATTGTTGGTTCGGCCTGCACGAAACACCGGCGAGTGGCACAAAAGAAAGAAAACATTGGATATATATACAATTATTATCAATACCATAACGCAGAAAAATAAGTATGGGTGTAAAATTTGCATTATTATGTATACTTTCTAGTCGGTCTTCTAAGATTTCTAAGTACGATTGAACCTTCGGCTTCGGCCGAAGGATATGGTGAGAGCCGAAAAATCGGCTTCTACTAATAACAACGCTGTCAGTTGTGACATTTGTAGGCAAAAGTATTTAATAAGCCAATGTCGTTTTACCGAGAATTAATAAAAAAATAGTATGTTTATTGTGCGTTTATAAACAAATTTTTATTTTAAATATGAATTAAATATATTAATTAGAAAGATATACATATAAAATCAATTTTATGGAAACATATTGTTGTTGCGCCACCGGGATTCGTACCTGGATCTCTTTCCTAACCGGGGAAGGTGCATTATCCAACTATGCTGCAGCGACAATATTTTTAGCGACAATTTTCGAACCTACATGTTGTCTTTTTGATATTAATACATTTAATCGTACCATTATTTGAATGAGCCATCTACCTTATTTTTACAGAATCTCAAATACTGATAGATTGAATGATATTTGAATTTAATTCATATTTAAAATACCACAGACACAATAAGAATGTGTTCTACTAATAAATTTTTATTTATTAAAACAATTAATTTAAACATAAAAAAATAGAATGGTGAAATTCTCAGAAATCGTAATTTTTTTTTTTGCATAATTATTATATATCTTTTGAGAGGGTAATCGAAAATATTTTCAAATGCATATTATTAATCAGTATACCCGCTATAATTAAATAAACAGTAATTTCGCCAAAGATGAGAGCCAATTTATATTTTTAATTTTAACGTATTGTACATTCGGATTACAAGTAATCATCAGTAATTACTGTGTAATTTAAATTCATTCCTACCGGATGACGCTTTCAAGACCAGGTATGTATATATATATATATATGTCTATCTGCGTTACAAAAATAATACATAACACAATATGCTAATTTCGTAGGTTTCAATGGCTACCTTAAATGAGCGATGCATGAAATTGATCGGTGCATTTAGAATCGTAAAATATTTAATTGCAATATGTAATTGGATTGTTTTGCTCGCCAGGTCTCTGATACGTGAAGACGCTGATTTTTTAATCTACATATTTTTAATTTAAGGTATCGCTGTCAGTCGGGTTATTTTATTAGCGTTCATTTCGTAAAGGTAACAGAATAATTTTGAATAATTTTGCAATTAATACCTCAATTCAGTCATTTTTATTATGATATTAAGAGAAAATGTGCGCTAGTACACGTTGGACAATATTTTCATCTGCTTTTTAAAAAGTGTATATCGATTAATTTATGACAGAGTAAAGAATTAAGAAATAAGGAAATAATGTAAAGCCGAGGGTTGATGGCACCAGAAATAGAGAAAGTCCGCGGAAGACTTGACACGACCAGGTAAACCAGTCACCGGAGGACGGTCCTGTTAGAAGCCTCAATAATCGGCGAGCTTGTATAAGAAGATGTATTAGGCGAGAATTGTGTGTTAGAACATGGCGCTCCATCCTCTCTGAGGAAACGGCGTGATGATAAGTAAGTAAATAAAGAATAAATATTTTTAAAGACATTAAGCATATGTGAATTAAAATCAGCCGTGCCCATTTTTTATGGTTTTTGAATTAGGTATGTACGAAAATATAATGCAAATGAATGTCTACAAGGCAAACCTATCAAAATTACACAAGTATCACCGGATTTCGTATAAAAACGCAATTAAAATTTGATTGTTACTTCTATCGTAGACATGTCCAATTGATTCAAACCCAGATAAATGTATTTTCAACCAATGAGACGATTTTCAGTATTTGGTCATGTGACCTGTGGTTCTATTCTCTCCTGTTTGATCCGTTCCATATGACCAAACCACCTAAGTGATCCATTCTACATCTCACTACGCTCAGCTTTAGATTCTTTCATTATTTCTTCATTCTTAACTCTGTCGTAAATGGATCTGCCGCATATACACTTAAGCGATCTCATTCCCACTGCATTCAGTCTACTTTCACTCCTCTTCAGGCCTCACTTACATACATCATACTTCCATTCAAAGCGCCGCCCACTTCATTCCCTACAGTCACCCTTCTTTCGATATCTTTCTCAGTCATTACGTTTCTATCAAACATACTTCTCAAATACACAAACTTTGCTTTCCTCCATCTCGAATACCATCACTTTTGACTTGTTGACATTCATAATAAGATCACTTTCTTTTCATACATTGTACATTCTACTCACTAGACTCTGTCATTCTTGTTCATTATTCGCTATTAATACTGACACCAACACTAAATCGCCCATACGTTTTCGCTTCTACATTAATATATTCCAGTTCTTTCACAAAATTATTCATATACAAGTTGAACAATCATGGAAACATTACACAACCCTGTTTTACACCCTTTATTATATCAAACCATGGTGTGAATGATCAACTGATCCTTACACACGCAGAACTTCCTTTATATAGGGATGCGATTGCGTGTATAAGTTTTCTATTCATCCTGTAATCAGAGAGTGCCTTCCATGACCTTTCTCTTATAACTCTACTATACGTCTTTTACAGATCTACAAAAGAATAAAAACTTTTCCGTCATCACACGTAGAGAAAATATCTGGTCCATGCATCCTCTTCCACCCAAAAAGGCCTCTTGAACGTCTTATACTTTTTCTTTCGTCACCGTTTTTGCAATTTCTATTAAAATTCTTCCATATAGTTTGCCAACCGAGCTTAGTACCGCACTCCATACGCGACCCTTTGCCTTTGTAGGGATGCATAATAATAGCTCTCCTCCAATTTAACGGAGTGTGGTTCTCCTCTAAATACTGATTGAAGTGATTTTTTCTTAGTATCTAATATGTTACAAATTAATATCTCAATATGTTTTGTTATTAACTTTTTCAATGCTGTACTCTCTTTGTTTATTAAATTTGCTGAAAAATAGTATAGAAGAGTAATAAATATTTAATATTGAGCTGAAGAATTCATGTATACCGCATTAAAATTATGATTTCATTAAACTCGCATTGCTTTGCTTTGTCGAGAGGAACTGGCAAGAGGGTAAGTACTCTTTATAACAGCTTCGGGTAAGGGTGGGTTCTTTCTGTAGCTCTCAGAGTGTATGGGGGGAGAAAGGGGCAATGGGAAATGTACAAATAAAAGAGATTAAAGAATTTGAATCTTTGGGTGAGGTATACCGCACAAGATATCCTGCGGAAGATGAAAGAAAGGAGACTGGAGACATGAGTTACGTAACACGAAGAAACCCCTCTTATATAAGCCAACAGGATATAGACAGAGGACAAAGACGTTGGTGGGCGGATAATATCAAGATGGACTTGCAGAAGGTACGACGGAAAGGTTAAGACATCGTAAAAAGATAGCCGATTACTTTCTTGTAATATTCCGTATATACAGGGTGGGCAAAAAAAAGTGAGAACATTTCGTGATAAAATCGTGAAGATGTGATCTAATTACACCAAAATTAGTTTAACTATATCGACAATAGCATAAATAGTTTACTAATATACGTATTTACCTATATTACGTTTTATTTCGACAATTTCCGGTCGCCATCTTTGATTATTAATTTTCCCATTGTTTATATTTGGTTTTTTCAAATTGTTGCCCAGAATGACAAAAATCACTGCAGAAGACCGTATTCTGTTGAAAAATTTGCGAATTGAAAAACATCGGGGTGACAGGAAAATGATCAAAGAGTTTCAATACAAAGCCTGGAGTATATAGCTAGACATTACAGCAGGACGTAGCTCCATCTCGCACAGCCAGAAATACAATTCTTCGTCGTGAGAATGTTAATTTCATCGAGCCAGGCGTGTGGCCACCGAACAGCCCAGATTTAAACCCAGTAGATGATGCAATATGGGGTGTTTTGAAGATATCTGATTAGCTAAATATTGTGCAAAAAAAATTACATTAAGAATTGTAATTAATTATATTACGTTTTGATATAACTCATGCGTTACGAGACGTTCTCACTTTCTTTGGGCCACCCTATATTCGGGTATAATTTCATTTTAAAATGCAAAATCGACTTATCCACGGGTCAGTGTCGATAGAATTTTGTACATTCTGACGTTGGCGAGTCGGTGTTTGATGGATTTGAATAGGCCGTACAATTGGTCAAAAAACCGCCTTCGACTATGTATGGTAATTATTGTAGAAATCAATACGCATTATTAATTTGAAATTGTTTTCTCTAAAACGCAAATAAATCAGCATTTCGTTGAGTCTGCAATCCGCCCCCAAATAAACACGTGAATTCCACTTCTAATGAAGGTTTGACAAATTGCCAACAGGTGTCGCTGGTGGGCAGCCGCCTCCGATTTTCCCTTTTCCCCGCGCTCGTTAGATTCCATATTTGAAAAAGCCGCCGGGCTGCTTGCGGGGGATGGAGCGGGGGCGGGGGGCGACAGGGGCGACGACCCGAGCCGAGTGGTCTTCACTTGTTTTTGACCTACTTTTGAGCGCGCAGTGCTCGCCGACCGCCGGACCTTGACCACCGGACTTGAGCGGATTCCTTGGCTGTGCCGTCAGTGTCAAGTGTTGTCATGAGTGGCGAGCGGTGACAGAAATTGAAAACTTGAGGGAAGTTTTTTTCCATTATTTTATTTATTAATTTAATTAGCTTTGTCTCTATGAGATATCTATTATTTGTTTAAAAATGTTTAATCCAGTAATTGTGTGTTCTTGGACATATTCAAATATTGCTAATGATATGCTAGTCAAAATAAGAAAATATACAAAATTGAAAAATATTGATTTTTAAGGCGTATTCTAGTATAATGTATTAAAAACATTTTACAGATAAAGAATATTGCTTTTAAAAAATTTCAAAAAAAAAAAAAGATTTTCATTGTGACATATATGCTGTTTCAGGGAAACTGCACAAATGTGCCGGGATAGAGACCAGAACATCGCTACAAGGCAAATAAACATTTATTTCAGTTGCGAGTGCAAACAAATGCCTACGGACCAAACGACGAAACTTGAAACTAAACCTCCAACGCTTAAATCTTTGTTATTAATCATCTTTAAATCTTAGTTATCAATCATCTTTAAATCTTAGTTATCAATCATCTTTAAATCTTAGTTATCAATCATCTTTAAATATTAGTTATCAATCATCTTTAAATCTTAGTTATCAATCATCTTTAAATCTTAGTTATCAATCATCTTTAAATCTTAGTTATCAGTCATTAATAACGCGGTTAGTTAAAGTTAGAGACACACATTTTTATTCCATTTGTTTTTTGTTGTAGTGCCTTTTTTTAAATTTTGGAACATCAGAAAAATGTGCACATTACATATTATTATTTGTTTATCATTTTTTTTTTTCATAATTTAATTTTTTATATAAAATATGAATGAAGGTTGGTCAGCTCTGTCCATTCATGCCGCCTAGTACGGCCGCCCGTACAAAGTTATGCGCGCCTGGTATTGTCCGCACCGCATTCAACTTGACGGGAGAAAGTGATGAATGTTTCGCCGGCGAGGGGAGTTGCGCGGGTCGCGGGGCAGTGAAAGTGAAAGGAAGGGGCACCCGAGAAAACTTCAAACGGAATAAACAAACAAAATCATCCAGTCGAACCATTCCATAAAAAAGTTAATTTTACTCATCCGACGCATTTGCTTTTGCGAAGATTTAAAATATCATTTTTATGTCGGTTCTTTAATTTACTCGGTGAGCTTTGACGGCCGCTCGTTACGTCGGGGCTAAACGATCTCACGTTGGAATTTATTCACCTCTTCAATCTTTTGCTCTCCTAATACCTGTTGCGGCGCGACTGCGAGGGTTGTATTACAAAACGGCGCAGCACGCGTTGGTTCGGTGTTTAAAACCAGGGCACAAAACATTCTTCGATTATTTTTTTAATACTTACCTTAATATATTAGTTTTATTATTATGTAGTATGATGATTGATTGAATTATTTATGTATCATACATAATGTGCAGCACGTGATAATAATTCAATAACATTATTTTAAATATGAATTAAATATTTAATATAACCGAGGAAGGTGCATTATCCAAACTATGCTACAGCGACGATATTTTTAGCGACAAATTTTCGAACCTATATGCTACCTTTTTTTGATATTAATACATTTAATCGTTCCATAAGGTAAATGGCTCTTTCAAATAATGGAATGCCCCGGATTGGAAAGAGATCCAGGTTCGAATCCTGGTGGCGCAACAACAATATTTTTCGATAAAATTGATTTTATATGTATATCTTTCTAATTAATATTTAAAATATCACAGGAATAATTACAACTTCGCAATAAGAATGTGTTCTCCTAACTTTATTTTAATAATTATTACTTTTTACTTTTATATTATTTTGTTTTAGATAATACGTTAATGTTAACTATTAAGAGTATAACGCTGATGTCCACTATCTTGAAAAGTGACGTTAATCCAGGTGTCAAAAAGAGGGAAAATCAAAAATCAAAATAATTGTAAGGGATTGTCCCGTCGCTCTCTTTCTTTTAATGTTGCTTACACAGCAATTTCTCCAAATAATCTTCACCGAGTTGAATAATATTTCCGATATATCGTACTTTAATATTTAGACAAAGTGGACTATTCATTAAAATATAAAGAATCTATATTTAGAGAGTACATATAAAACTATAGAATATTGAAGAAAATGACTGAATGGTTTCAATCCGTTTGTACACAAAAAGTAATTAGATAAAAGTAGAGGACCATAGTCAAGAGGGCGCCAGTTCATGGACATCAGGATCCTCAGTCATGAGGGAACGTCGTAGATTAATAGATACATTTGAAGAAGAGTATGCGAGAACAAAATATAATGAGTTGTACTATATACCGACTATCTACCACCATAGATTGGCTTCATATGTTACCAATATTAATCATATTAAATCAATATCTTTAAGGTATTATATATTATGCCAAATAACTAGATGGATAAAAGTGGTTTGTGCCATTTTTTGTCGACAAACTCTTTCATTAAAAATGTTCTCATTATTGATTGACAATTTAAAGATTGTTTTTTTAAAATAATATAAGTATTGTTGGTAACATTGATTCAGGATACATATTTTTAGGATTCAGAAACATCTAATCACTTACACATCTGAAAATAATATATTACGCGTTTGTACAGTCACATTTGCAATACGGTATTATTGGATGGGGAGGAGCATATACAATTTCAATGTCACAATTAGAAATCACTCAAAAAATGATAATAAAAATTATTAAAAAAAAAAGACTATCCAAGTATACAACTTTTCACAGTTTTCAAAGTTTTCAAAAATAATAGACATATACAAAAAAAATGATCCAAACTTAAGAAGCGAATCCAAGATTTAGAGACCAAATTGATATTCTAAAACTAAAATATCACTATACTTATCAAGGCATCAAATTTTTTAACAACCTTCCCATAACCCCATAACAATTAGAACAATTACAGACTACTATCAATTTGTATCTGAAGTAAAAAAATATATACACAGACTAACTGAAACATAAATAATCTCGTACATACTACTTTTCTAAACACGAGTCCTACTCTCATAGAGAAGAAATAAGTGTTAAATGAAATATATATATATCCTACAGATAATTCTAAAATGTATTATATTTTCTTGTCATTTTTCCAATTTCATCCGTGTACTTTTTGGTAATTTGTTGTATAGGTTTATTAATTGACAGCAGCCCTGTGTTAATTCTATTTGTTTGGTTAAAGATTTAGCGTTCTTCAGGTCTTGCTCTTAATTATCATAATTAGTTACTCAAATTAATTGATTCTGTGTAATATGAACTGTGTATGTAGTAGGTATTGATAAAATGAGTCACCATTTTAATGTTCTATGCGTAACAGGTTATAAACAACTTGATATCTTTAGTCGAAGGAAAAGTTAAAGAGACCTGATAAAACACTTTCAACTTGGCTTGATTCATCATAGGTATACGGTTTTCATTATACTGATGCCATCACTTCAGTGTCAGTTCAGTGTTTTCATATTTAAAAAAACATATTACACAATGCATACACTAGCGTTGCATTGGAGGGTGCGTCCCCCGGAACGCCACTGCCCAGCGGATGCATTTGAGGATAGAGCTCTTCGTCTTCATACCTGTGATCTGAGAGACCGCAGAAGAAAAAGATTCCAGGGGCAGAGGATATGACATTTTTAATCGGACACACATTTTTCGATTGTGAAATTATTAGAAAATGTTGTATTTAGTCAAGTGTCAAATGTGATATTCATTCCGCGTCTGAACTGTTAATACCTCGTCTTCATATTCCATACTATATCTTTTATAATTCTCCCATACAGTTCCACAAGTCTTAATCTTCTCACACTCCATTAGAGACCGTTTTCCCTTTTATTGAAGCTTAATAACAAACCTTCCCCATTAAGATACGAATTTCTAATATTTCTAATATTGATATATTAAGTGTGGTTTCCATGTATAGTATACTCGGCACTAACATTGTCGTAGCCCACAATCTTACTATTCCTCATGTGCTTCAATACTCTTTCTGTTTCTTCACTTATTTCTAACGCTATTTTCATAATTTATATTGTCCATATCTGCAAAAGGATCCTAGTTTGTACTTCTTTCTTAAGTTTCTTCAATTTTATAAACTATAAATATCGTCTCTTTAAAAGTATTTGTCTTATAATTCAGTCTACAACTTCTATCCTACCTGCACGATCTGCAGAGAAGTGTTTCGTTTGAAACAATAATAAGTTTTCTCTGAGATCTACAAGCCACCAATAGTATGTATCGACCTTTACTCGGCAGACTACAACCACCGATGCTTGCTCCTCCGTATAAGGTGATGTAAAAACGAAAGGTTTAGGAAGCCATAAGGCGAAGACAGGTATTGGGTACGTCTCCACTAGGTTAAACCAGCTCTAATGCTGTCGTGAGATGGTATCAACACAGGGTATCAACAACGCAATTTACAGTAGGGTTGTACCATCGAATTTTGCAGTCTAATCAGTGTTGATATTTGCTATCCTAATATTGCCCAGATATAGATGTTCATTATTGAACTATGTGTATAGAATTAATGCTTATAACAAATATTATTAACAATTATTTGATTAGAATCAGATCACTTTCGTTTTTTCAACTTTCTTATTTTATTTGATTAAGTTCTTGGATTAAGAACAACGTTTAATGATTGTTTTAAAACTAATAAATCTAACTTTAAACACGGCAAATGGACTCTGTTTACAACCTTCAACATGTGCTTGAAGGGACATATGAATGTTTAAATATGAGGCTATCTATTAATATAACAATTTTTTGATTAAACAAGTGGGTTTTTAGTAGGCGCGTTTTTTAAGTAAGTACCGGAATTCTTTTTAAAGAAACACATTTTTACAACACTTAACTTTCTTCAGACGCTATACAAACTACTAAACTAACTTAAACTACTTTTCAACATAGTCGCCACCATTATTAAGACACTTGTCATAGAGGAGCACCAATTTGTGTACACCTTCTTCATGAAACGTTGCCACCTGGGATGAAAACCATGTCTGTACTCCGTCTTTGAGTTCATCATCATCAAAACGCTTGCCACCACAGAACCGCTTCAGATGAAGGAAAATATGAAAATCACTTGGCGATGAATGTCAGCTGGTCTCATGTTTCGTACATTCAAGAAACGAATCGCGGACCGTATCTCACAGTTTGGCGGGCTGATTTATTGTCTTGAACATTTCAACAAGTAATTACAAGATGGCTACTCTATGTAAATGTCTCTAACGTTACATGTGGTGAGTCAACAGACCATTGCGCGTGTGCAACATCGCAACCGCAGCGCTACACCAGGAATATCCTGCAACGGCCAAGTATATTTGTACCAAGCGACGAATGATTGAAATATATATAGAAAAAATGATCATAATATATTAAATATGAATTAAATATATTAATTAGAAAGATATACATATAAAATCAATTTTATCGAAAAATATTGTTGTTGCGCCACGGGATTCGAACCTGAATCTCTTTCCTAACCGGGGAAGGTGCTTTATCCAACTAAGCTACAGCGACATTATTTTTAGCGACAATTTTCGACCCTATATGTTACCTTTTTGATATTAATACATTTAATCGTTCCATCATTCGACAGAGCCATCTACCTTATTTTTACAGAATCTCAAATACCTTTGAGTAAACTGATAGCAGACGCCAGAATTATCAATTCATTTTTATTAAATTTTGGACACATTGATACAACTTTATTATTTAGGAGAACACATTCTTATTGTGAAGTTGTAATTATTCAGATATATATGTTTATATATATTTTTAGATTGGCAAGATGAGACAACCCTGACTATCCGCTGAAGAAAAGATGTCGCAACAGCAGACACAGAGACAGGCCGTACTCAACCAACACGTGACAAATTGAAATACGTTTATTAACTTTCTAAAACAGTACGCAGTACCTCACTAGACGCATTGTTTTGAAGGAACTCGCAACATTTCATTTTCAAATAGTGCTTTAATACCGAGTCTAGACATAGTAGGTAATACCATACAGCATTTCTTACATTGCGAAACAATCCTTAATTATATTACGCTACAAACGCCAGCCGTCTCGGCATACAACAATCTGTATTGCCAGCAAGACACTAGATTTAAATAAATTTAATCTGATCTGATTAGATACTCTTTGGTTAAATTAATTTGTTGAATTAGATTGTAGTGTAGTAAAATATTAATCCTTTTTTGGGTAACAAATGGTGATGAGCTAAACCGTTATTGTGATTGTGTAATTGGTATTGGAACAATGACTGATAACTGACATTTAATTGTTGGAGGTTTAATTTCTAGTGTGCCATCTCCCAATAACAGTCTCAATAACGGTTAAAATAACGGTGTAGCTCATCACTAGTAATACGTTATGTTTTTAATATTGATAAATAAGTTTTACGCAACACTAGCCATCGCCGAGCAGTCCGCAAAATTTCAACTAATCCTGTACAAGAAACACATAAATAACATCTTTATTTTTAAAAAAATCATGGCAAAACATCCATAACCTATAGTTCAACATCTGTCATTGTCAATCTGCAGCTGGATGATCTATATCACTCTTCATCTATCAAACAGAATCCGAGTCAGCGCTACGTTGCGGTACATATTTTTTGTCTCCGTTCTCGCTAATTGATATATTTACCCAAGCACTGACGTGCGACACCGGCCGAGTTTCTACTCGACCAGTAGAACAAACATTCAAGTTGTCGTGCGACAGAAGAATGCTCAACATTACCACGGGCAGATTTCATCAGCAACATCACTACTGCGGCCAGAAAACCTTCACAAAAAACAAGAAATAATGTACCATGTTTTTCAGACCTTTTTGTTTACAGAGTTCTACGTGCGTTACATTGTCCGAACGTAAATAATACGTGAAAATAAGTTTCACTGAATGCAGTGGAAATGAGATTGATCAGACGTATATCTGACAAATTCTATGACAGAATGAAGAAGTTAAGAGAAAATATAAAGCCTATCAAAAATTAGGTGGTTTTGTCACATGAAGCTGATGAATGAGAGAATAGGAAGAAAGATGTATGACGCAACTGTTGATGGGACCAGAAATAGAGGATATCCGCAGAAGACTTGGCACGACCAGGAAAGCCTGTCAGAAGCCTCAATAATAGGGATTACAAATTGTGATGAAAATAAAAAAAAATCTAAATTAAATAACTAATAATAAAAAATAGCTTATTTAAGATAATGTATTCATTATTATTTATTGTATAAAGAAGTGATTATTTTTCCAACCACAAATTAAAAAAAAAAGGATTAATTGCATATGAGTTTAAGAAGTCTCGTGTTTAGGCGTTATGTTATCTGGATAATTGAGGTTTTTCTGTATATATCAAATAACGTTAATGAATTTAACAGAAAACCAAGGCAGAATAACTAAATGCACACTACACACTGCACTACTGTACTCGAAAAAACAAATCTCAATACCGATCCGCCAGTTTTCGAACATCTCATTGATGCAGTCGCTATCTTTTGTCTATCGGGTCGGCGTCTTTTGTCTGTTTAAGTGCCGGTCGAATGAATCGGCGTAAACTAGTGCTCGTTGGCTATAAAATTGCATATTTCGGGGCATATATTTATGGGCCCAAACATCACCAACAACTATTGAAGGAAACAAAGAAGGCAAACGGTGATTGGCTAGAAATACTGTCCTGGTTGCTGCGAAACATTTGGAAGTGGATCGGTCTCGAAGTTGAATAGTTACTTCAAGTTGCCAAGGACAGATATCAGTTTGGACAGACGGTGGATACTTTCTGTGGTTCTGCAACTAGATAGACGCCTACGCTTGAAAACAGACTCGACACCAGACGAAAAAATAAAACAAAAATAATAACTGACCATAAACCGACGCATTTGATAACCTGTTTACCACAGACTACCAAATATATAGTGGACATGAACTAACGGAAATTACTTGTTTCAATATTTTTATTTTGGTATCACTCACGTGATCACTTTGGTACCACTTACGCAATCAAATAGCTCCGTGATTTAAAAAAAAATATATGTCTCAATTAATAATAATAATAATTATTTATTTATTTGATTCTTGGTACAGTGTATTATATTATAATCGGATAAACATTTGAGAAAAGAAATACATATATTTGGGTACCCTACCTGCCACATTAGTATTTGACTGTACGATAGCTGAGAGTGTTCTTCCGGTATAGTAGTAAACAAAGTGCAATGATCAATATACAAAAGTTAAACAAGATGTCATTAGATTGTTTTTTGCAGGATAATAATAAGTACCTAATAATAATATTTTTCAGGCCATTATGGCAAACAACACGATGAAGGAGCCCTTGGTCCAGAAAAAAATATCATATAAAAAAGATATATAAATTGCTGTTGTAGCAGTTTTAATCTTATGTTCGGACCTTTAAAAGTTCTTGGGCGTAATTTCTCCCCATCTTGTGGAGCCAGAACTGCACTTTTCGTGTAAAAATTGTAAGACTATGGTTGCAATTTTTCACTTTTGCAACGAGAAGTTAAACGTTGACAATATAATATGCATTAACGTAAAAAAATACCTCTTGTTTACCACAACGATTTAATTTTCGAAGAGTAAATACTTTTTCTGTTGCGTAAATATGTCGGATTTATGTTTCCACAAATAATGTGTGTAGAATGACCCTCGTCCCGCAACTAATGTTGCGAACCCCTCTCATAGTGGACTTTATTTCGTTTACTGAGTGTTAGCAAGACATAATATATATATATAAAAAAGGTAGGTATATTTATTTATTTATTTAACACACATTTTATTTGTACGTACAGTATTTGTTTATGTAAATACCTTCGATAGCTGGTTCCCAGGTTGCCGATTAACAATAAGCACACATATGATATATGAATCGCACTAACCGATGTTGTTGTTCTTTTAGCTAGGTTGTCTTCATTACGTTTCGACCGACCGAAGCGCGCACTGGTGGTTTATTTGGACCTGTCGGTTACCGTCTTCTTAGCTTTCCGAAAAAAAGGCGGCAATACTCACACATACATGTACATTATTATAAACCAAGAAACCCAGTACCGACGCCAGGCAACAATGATCATGCGACCAGTAACCATCTGCAGAATTGTCTTGTGAGCCGCTGTATGTTTCCCGACCAGTATTTTAATACAGTTTAACCACTTCTCTATATCTGTATACTATGTTTGTCAATAAATTAAGTGTCAACGTAAGTTGTTTTTCGTTTCATAGCCTGCTCTAGCCACAGTGATGATGATTGTGGAGGTGATGCCGCACTGAAGGTCAATAACTAGATAAAGACACGAGAAGAATCCCAATAAGTGGCTAGAGAGGGATGCTGATCATTATGCAATAATGCACGGAGGTGGGTTTAAGAAGATAATGAAGCTTGGTGGGTTAAGCAATTAAGAAAATGGACAAATAAATAATTTTGTAACAGTTGTGAAACATGCTGGGCGTGAAAATAAATGAAAATGATCAAAACATTTATGGTCAGATACGTGTCTGGTGGTAATTAGTGTGGCAATCGTTAGTTAATTTTTTGCTTAAGCAGCCCAAGTGTCGGTTAAACTACATTAGAAAATAAAATAGCATTTTTTTTGGGTCAATGTACACCAGAAGAGAAATGATCAGCTTAATTCTCGTTTCAATGCAGAATCCAACGCTGACGGATGCAAATCGGTAATTTCAAGCCCACGTGATGATTGCCAGCCAAACGGAAGAACGGTGACTTACATGGAGAGTCTTTGAAATAATGTGTAATTATCTTAAAATAGATGACGAAACGGATGCATTAATATACAATGGGAGAAGAAGACTGAGATGAATGGGAAAGCATCTATTTTAAAAATAAAAAAAGTTTAAAATGAACTCTATTCAGCTATGGTTGTACATTCAACTGGCAATGCTGCCTCGACAGTTCGGATGAAGGAATCCTCATCGCTACGCTTTTCTGTCTGGATCTGTTTTGTCGTAATTATCGGGGTATGGTACATATTTGTTTTACTACACCATTTACTGGGTGCCAGTTCAGTAATTTATAAAAAAAACATTTTTGATTAATAAGATTTAAGAGAGTATCAAATCTTATCAAGTTTTGAAGGCTTTTGTCAGATCTGAAGCCTTGAAAATCTTTTTCTATTTTATTTTTATTTATTTCCATCAACGCCCTTATGGGCTTTTACATAAGAATAATAATTAAAATACTTTTAATTAACATTTAAATTTAACAGTATAAAAAAAACAAATTATAATTTACGTAATATTTCTTCAGTTCAGGTATGATCCTGCAATGAAAAGTGTCAACAAAACTCAACTTGTTACCAAGCCGATGCATCCGCGATATTGTCGAGTTAACAGCATAATTATTTCTGTGCACCTACAAAGAACACTTTACGTTGTCTTCTTTGAGTTGGTACTTTATAAGAAACCA
Organism: Eubasilissa splendida; assembly: GCA_031772225.1. NCBI lineage: Eukaryota > Metazoa > Arthropoda > Insecta > Trichoptera > Phryganeidae > Eubasilissa > Eubasilissa splendida. The sequence continues at coordinate 27,765,081 of CM062859.1, forward strand.
TTTGTATCAACTCAGGGCAGTCCAACATCCTGTTGATAATTTTAAAATATCCTAGTAGAAAGGATGGGTGGAACTCATCAGCAAGAGTACAATAGTCTCGTAATACCTAAGAGAAGACCGAGAAGTAGGATTTTCGATAATTTGAGTCAAATATGCAGTTTTTAGATTTTTTTGTCAACTACATGCAGAACACATTCAAAATCAGGGTTAGTTCCAAAATACCCCAAAGCAGACAGAGCATAAGTTGCTATTCCCCCTAAAATGAAATCAACCCATCACAATGCTTGTTGATGTTAAAATCTAGTATGTACATTTGCTTTTAAAATATACGTTTTCATCAACAACTCAAAAACACTGCAAGTAGATTTAAGGGCAGTAACGACGATATCAAGGGGTGGATGCCGCACTGTACCCACTAGTCCCACATTTTGCAAAGGTACAAATACTACCAATTGTATCTTATGACGCAGACCTAATTATCGCTCTTTGCATCAGCTTTGAGTAGATTTAGAAAATATTAGGTCTATAATTTTGCAAAAATAGCGGAATTAGTGCTGCGAACAGGTAAACAGATGCCATGACAACTGATTCATTACATTATAATATCATTAATGTCTTCACTACGTTGAAAGATTAGCCAATATGTGTCACATCAATATTCATACTGTTTTCAAACTAAGCCAAACGTTTGTGTTATGAAAATAAGACTAACTTGATGGCCTCCTGGAACGAGGCTCGAACCCCCGACCACTAGATCGCTGAGCGAGTATGGCAACCGCTAGACCACAAGCACGTATTTATTTAGGAGCCACGAGTTTTGCTCACCAGGGGCCGCGAAGAGCCACTAATTACCGAAAGTATGAGTGCGATCACGCTCGGTAACTACCTGCCGACTAGTTAGCGCCTGCGTGAGGCGATGTTAACAGATGGTGGACCCAGCAGCCAGGTCAAGGGTCAGGGGTACGGGTCGAAGAAAGTTCTAAGCTTGGCCTTTCTCCACGCCCACGCGTTAGGTGTGTTCCGTCAGATGAATAAGTATTGTCAATGATGTTTTGGTGTTTTTGTATACAATGCACAATATATTTACATTGCGGAAAGTGTTTTATTCTAGAACATCGAAGGACACGCGCTGACCAAATACTTCTCTATCAAACTACTGCAAGACCATACTGATTGTCCCAGCCAATTAGAACCAGTATCTCTCCATGGACCATCTAGATCGACCCGGCAATCCGTACTCTTCCACATTCCCAGAAGTAAAACATCTTACATACAAAATTCATTCATTCGCCGGTCATGCAAATACAAATACAGAAATTGACTTGTTTTGCTTCTTCTTATGAACCACCACAATCTCAATTTTACCCTTTCACTCTACCTATAAAAACACATGTTGCTCTCCCTTAACCGCAACAATAGTTACAACCTCCCCACCCTTCTCCCTCTGTTTTCTTTTCATTAATTTTCTGCATCTAAATCTAAATATTTTTATGAATTTTCATTATTAGTATCACATGTTAAATAGTTATTACGTTTGTTATAATATGTTTACACTGTCAAAATCCCTCAATTAAATAAAATTAAAATTAAATGGTACACACATATATATATATACACGTTCGTTTTTGCCGTGCTCGCGTCTCGCAAACCTGTCCGTTTAAGCAAGCACTTTACAGCCAAAAATGACAAATGACAATAGACGGGCAATCACGTATTGCTACATTCTACGTTACACGAATCATGATTTCATGACAAAAGAAAATATTGAACACTCCAATGAGCTGCATTGAAAATATTTTAACTTCTTTTTGAAGATGTTCTCGTGCTCATCATGCTGTCATCACTTTGTTTATTGCGGCTCACGCTTCTGATGGCGACGGTATGAAAAATTTAACGGGTTAGACATTAGTAAGCCACGCTTAAATAAATTATATTAAAGATTTTAATTAATCTAACGCTGAATTAATATGAATTAATTGGTTTTACTATCACCACATACGGTTGCTTTATTTTTCATCAAATTTATTGTAATAAATTATCTTGATTCACTTTCATTTCGTATATGTTTTAATGAAGAAGTGAAGTGTCTTAATTTTAGTTATTAGCTACATTTATATCGTTAATTGTACATTTGTATCAAATCGCAAATTGTACAACGGTTGTGTATTGTAATGTCAAAAAAAATTGTCAAATAAAAAAAGAGATATTGTAACAAAAAATAATACATGCAGTAAAATGATTATGATCAAAATGTGAAAAAAATACATCGCCATGTAAAAATTACTGGTTTTTAAGAATGGCGATTCAAACGACACAGGTGACATCTGGACTCGGGGTCGGACAGTCTTTGTACACGCCGCATTATACCTCGCAATGCACGACAGTAAAAAAACCTTATTTTCATCACCTATATGCGTAACTATATAATACTATCAAATTAAGAGAAATGTTTGAAAAAAAACGATTTTGAGAGTAAAGTGCTCTAGGTAATTTATGAACCTATGCGGAATGGGAAGTTAAGAGAATGAGATATAATGAACAGAACTGTCCCTGATCTGTACGCAAGTGAGGCACAGCCTTAAGGCGGCACTTTTTCAAAGGGTGTTGTTGCGTACAAGCATAGATGATGAAAGAATTCTGGATAGGGAAGGAGTTTTGCACTCAACACAATCTGGATTCTGCTGGCATCTCCAAAATGTGGACTGAATGTTTAAATTCACTATTTTGTCTTAGGTTCCTTTAGACGAAGTTAGTATAATATTGTAACCGTTTTGATAAACGTATAAAGAGATCCAGGTTCAAAATTGATTGTGTATGTATATCTTTCTAATTAATATATTTAATTCATATATACAATATATTTTAAATATGTAAACATCAAAAATATAAGACACGGTCTTATTGTTGAGTCTGCTGGTCTAATTCCACGCTACAGGATACCCACCACACAAAAGGTAATAGTTGCGGTTTTGAAAACATGTACCCCTAGCCAGTTTGATTATATTGAGACAATATATTTTTACAATATACCGACCGAGCACGATACAACCCACCAGACCACAAGTGTTCAATGATGTTTACCTTGGCCCAACTAATGAGCGGGATACGATGCGAGAGAAAGGAATTGAATCTGTTCCTACCTGCCTAGATGATCGGTTTAGATTAACCTTTACCATACCGTGATATAAAATACTCGTACGCAGCCACGCTGTCAACTCGTGTTATCGTAAAAAATTAGAGTTCTATTAACCATTAAAATGTGAAAAATCAAGTTCTGTATAGGAGGTCGCATTGTATAATACAACCTTCCATTTTATCTATCTTCATTTAATTAGTGAGAAATAGACTCTATTATATTCTTAGGAGAACACATTCTGATTGTGAAGTTGTAATTATTCAGAACATAAGTCTGTGATATTTTAAATATGAATTAAATATATTAATTAAAATATCACAGACCTATGTTCTGAATAATTATAACTTCACAATCAGAATGTGTTCTCCTAATAATACAGTTGTATCAATGTGTCCAAAATTTAATAAAAATGAATTGATAATTCTGGCGTCTGCTATCAGTTTACTCAAAGATATTTGAGATTCTGTAAAAATAAGGTAGATGGCTCTTTCAAATAATGGAACGATTGTTACGTATAGGTTCGAAAATTGTCGCTAAAAATATTGTCGCTGTAGCATCGTTGGATAATGCACCTTCTCCGATTAGAAAAGAGATCCAGGTTCGAATCCCGGTGGCGCAACAACAATATTTTTCGATAAAATTGATTTTATATGTATATCTTTCTAATTAATATATTTAATTCATATTTATTATATTATATTCATATGTTTGTTATTGTTTTCACTGTGAAATTAATGTGTGATGTTTCTCTGTCTTGCCACGAATGGTATTTTTGTCAACGGAATGAATTAAAAATAATTATCTTTGTAGGATTCGCGTTACATAATTGTTTTTTCACTAGTCATTTTTAAGGGGCAATATTTTCCTTCAAAGTGACTAGAATATGAAGTGTGTGTTGCGTATATTTACCGAAATGTTACATATTTAATTAGAGCGGTTGACCTGCGTCACTACATAGCTTGGGAAGGGTTAAGATTTTCATTTTATCTTCGTGTAGGTACTGCGCTGTGTCGTGTCAATGCCGCCGATGTTGAGTGTCTCAAATATTAATATATTCAAAGAATTTATAAATAATTAATACGCCGATCTGAGTTTTTAAACCGACCCTGGAAATTTTTTAGAAACACGATTGAAATGACAGTTGCACATATTAAAATAAAAACAGTTGGTTTTTAGATTTACTAGTTTAATTTACACGAGACGCAATTCGCCTTACCATTCTAACCATTTTAAATTCAATAACTATTTATATGAAATCTATTGAAAAGGGGCAGCTATATAATTTTAAGTGCTTAAGGCAATAATGCGATTTTTTTATATTTTGACACTATTAAACGAGTATGGAGTCCTACAAAACGATAAATTTGAAATAATAGTATTGAAATACGCCCCCGCAAGTTGTGATGAGAAAAAATGCCACTCTTGACTCACCGGTGTGATTGTGATTGGTATTCGACAATATCAGTGATTGAAAACTGTAACTGTGATATATTAAATTACATCAAATAAATAAATAATATAACATAATTTTGAACGTATTTATTTATATTATTAAAACCTAATTTGCGTATAAAACATATTCTAGCATAATTAATTAAATCTAATTTAATATCATTACAAAGAGAATATAAACGCTTAAAAAAATGTGAGTTTAATTTTCGGATCTAATTCTCAGCGTTTCTGGTCAAATGCGTAAAACGTTTTAGCGGAATCTGCTAGATGGCGCTGATCACGAATTATAACGTCATTCCTTCATGAATATTTTCGTCTCAAATGCGCATGCGCCGAATCACGGTTCACAAATAAATATAAATAAAATTAAAAAATGAATCACGATATTTCCAGATATTGATTCACTGATGTGACTCAAAAATATCAGTGATTGATTCACGGTTCGTGATTTTGAGCTCATTACTACCCACAAGGGATACGTTATCATTTTTAAACTCTACTGCTACTTTGTTATGCAGTGGATTGATAATAACGTCACTATCAATCTAATTCAACATCTCTCTGGTGATGTATTTTATCACTAGTCATCTATTCTTTCTGTGCGTGGTGCCGAAACTTACATCTTGCTATTGTGTATCGTACTTGTTGCATGACACTTCGCGCTATCACCAAAGTGTGTGCACAAGAGCACTTCGTGCGGAACAACGGAGTACGTGTTATGGAACCAGAAGACCTGCGGATCCAGCGGATACTCAATTTATTTCAACCTTCCAGACAGTTCTAGAGTTGAGGTCATTTCTGTACACATCCTCACCACACTCTTTATAACCTGATGAGCATTGCGTGGATACTGTAATCAATATCGAATAGCCCGAAGAGCTTCGAGCCAAGACCACTCATCATACTCGTATATACAATATATATACATTACGCCGAGCCAGTTAAGAATAATTGGTAAATTGACTTTCCCCGAACGAGATTAGAGCAGGTATCGTTTTCACCAAACCTCAGGCCGCAGTCACTTTCGATTGTGCGATTTGCACCGATTTAGACTACACCAGCGCCACGAGCGAAGAGTCGCCAATAAAAAGATAATTGTTTTATGATCAGCGATTACTGTGCAACGTAAAAATTAAGAATTTCGCAATAGACACATCGGCGTTGAGTGTGCAAGACTGCAATTTGAGACGTATTATCATCATCATCATTATCAGCCGTTTTTTATTAACCGCTGGATGAACGCCTCCCCAAGTGTCTAAACTTTTTTCTGTTGTTTTTTTTTAACACGTGTTCTCACAGAATTTGTATTTCCTTTTGGTACCACTGGTTTATCTAGTCTTCTTAAATCATCTAGTAATTTTCAATGTGTTAATTATATCAAAATAGTCAATATTATCACAACATTTTCATTTTCTTAATACTAATTATGAGAACTGTCACTTTGTATATATATGTGTGTGTGTGTGTCAGGAGAGTGAGTAGATGAGTGGTGGGGGACAAGCATTATAAGAGACTGTCTCCGTGGGAACAGGTGTCTTTCCATCGCAGCTTCGCCAGAATAACTAATCTATCTCTGAATACGTAAACACGTTGTTGTAATAAACTTAATATTGTTACCCGACATACTGAGTTTCACACACAAGAAATTAGTCATTAATCAGAGGATAGAATGCCCAGAGAATCTGGTGATACTTCACAAAAGTTACCACAGTAATAGCGTTCGATCCTTATAATAAATCCATGAATCGCCATACACACCGCGGATACACCATTATGCAGATACCATGGTCCGTATCCTAGTACCTATAGGTTCCCCCTGTCTATTACTTAAATCGCAATCTTTTCTTTATTGTTTATAACTTTACGCTACTGGCGCTATTGTCGTGTTATCGGTTTCTCGCTACCGTGCGTGCCAATATCATAATGGTGTTTGTGTGTGGTGCGAAATCAGAAGACTTAAAAGAGCCCCTCAGTCAGATCGTGTTCTCCCTGGTAACTGGTTGATCCTTGAGGTCCTCCTGTCGTATCATTTACCAAATTCCTCCCATCCATCTTTTATTCCGATTCCCGACTAAACAAATAGTAATGAGTTTCTTTCAGTTATTGGGATGACGTAGTTACAAATATGACTTGACCAGGCATCAACAGTTTTCACATTCAGTAATGCTCTTTTCTAATTTGATGGTCATCCACTGAAAATATTTGGCCAATAATGAATGTTATTTTTTAATTGCGTTCCTCGAAGACAATGATTTATCGTTGTTCCAGTCAGTCGAACTATTTCTTTTAGTAACGTTAATAGATTTAACAATGTGAGACACGGTTTTTTTATGTATTTTTTATTCTATGAACAAAATCTGTCTCTAGAAGAAGTCTTTTAAAAATGTTATTAATAATAAAGTGCAAATACCTATCAAAAATATGTTTCTTTCAGAGGTTTGTTTTTCGAATTGGCAACATTTTTTCCAGCGACAGCCGATTTGTGATCAGTTTAGTTTGCCATTTCACCATGAATAGACTTACGCCAGAACAACGCTTGCAAATTTATTTCTAAAATCGTGGTTCAGTTCGCTAAACTTACCGTGCGCTACGTCCATTTTACGGTCGACATAATCGTCCATCCGAGCAAGTAATTCGAATAATCATGGATAGTTTTCGCACCACGCATACTCTTATTGATAATACGCATCCGCACCGAAGAAGCTGTTGTTTCTTCAAAAATGATGCCGGCCAAAACGTTACAGTCAACGGAGAACGCTGTAGATCCATGATTACTGACTTTTTCGTACCCCAATTGAATGTCATTAATGTGGAAGAGCTGTGGTTTCAACAAGACGGCGCAGCATGCCGCACAGCGCGCGCCACAATCTATTTAATGAAGGAAATTCGCGTAATGGACCTGTGAATTGGCCTTCAAGATCGTGTGATTTAACACTTTTGGATTTACTGTGAGGATATGTAAAGTTGCTACCCTACGCCGAAAAACCAGAGACGATAGACGACTTGGAAGCCAACATTCGTCGCGTTATTGCCGACATACGACCCCAGCTGCTCGAAAAAGTGGTCGAAAGTTGGACTTCAAGATTGCGCTCTGTTCGAGCCAGCCGCGGTGCCCATATGCTCCAAATCATATTTAAACACTAATGGAATAAAATTATATTTCCAATGAAGCCAATACCATGGCCATTACCACGATTTTTATGTGTTTTATTTCATTTTAAAGTTCCATACCTCTAAAAATATGACACATATATATATATATATATTTTTTTAATATTAGAAGATATAATACATTTATAAAATAATCAGTTGGATATATATATTTCTTTTAACATTTATTTCTTCTGTATGAGCGTAAGACTCGTGTATAGAGATTGTGAATAAAATTTCAAAATCGTGTTCAAAGCACTCGCCTTTAGAATCTTCAGCAGAGATTCGCTTATTATGCAGTCAGCAATTCTATCTTAGATGATGAGATGCAGGATTAGATATTTTTCTGAATATTTTTTTTTTATTAATATTAAAAATATAATACAATTTCAATAATCAGTGGATATATGTATATATTTTTTAACATTTATTTCTTCTCTATGAGAGTAAGACTCGTGTATAGAAAAGGAGTATATTCGAGTTAATTTATGTTTCACTTAGTCTGTATACATATTTTTTGACTTCAGATACAAATTTATAGTAGTCTGTAATTTTTCTAATTGTGATGAGAAGATTAGTAAAAAAATCGATGCCTTGATAAAGATAGTGATTTTGGGTTGCAGTATATTTTAGTTTTGAAATATCAATTTGGTCTCTCTAGATCGGAATTAGCTTCTAATATTTAATTTAAAAAAATTTAATAATTGATTTTTTATTTGTATTTGTCTATTATTTTAGGTAATTTGAAATCTGTGAAGAGTTGGATGCTTGGATAGTCATTTTTTTAAGAATAATTTATATCATCATTTTTGAGTGATTTCTAATTGTGATATTGAAGTTTTATAGGCTCCTCCCCATCCGATAATACCGTATTGAAAATGTGACTGTACAAACGCGAAATATATTATTATTCATTAAAAATTACTATTCATAACGACAACTGTAACAAAATTACTTGTAACGACTCTTGTACAAATTTAAGCTCAAAAAAGAAATCAAATATCTTGGTGTAATTATTGATCAAAATTTTAAATGGCACAGTCACATTAACGTATTAGTGAAAAGAATAAGAAAATGTATTTATATATTCATAAGATTAAGGAACATTCTAAGTATAAATAATTTAAAAAAGGTATATTTTGCTATTGTTCACTCACTACTCCTGTATGGAATAATTGGGCGGGGAGGAGCATACAATAATATAATAAACTCAGTAAAAATAATACAGAGAACAATTATTAAAGTGATATTAAAAAAATATCATTTTTTTCAACATAAACACTTTTTACAAAATTCCCAGTTCCCAAAATAGAAAACATTTACAAAAAAACATCAATTAATTAATTAATTTAAGAAAATAACACTAGAAAATTTGAAACAAGCACATCATTAAGGTTTAAAAACAACTTTAAAATCCTTAAATGTAACACCAAACACTATCAGCAAAATTCTATTTATTTAGGGATAAGAAATTTCAATAGCCTCCCTACACAAATTAAAGAAATAAAGGATATAAAAGAGTTTAAAAAGAAACTAAATAAACACTTCAAAAATACATAATTGGACAATAAACAGTATTACAGAATACTTCAGAAGCACACGAATGGACAATGAATAGAATATGTAAGGTATTATATAAAATTATTGTAGTGTAACTCCCTCTCCAAGCACAAGAGCTGGTTTCTTTTTTGGAGAGGTAAGCGAAAGAAAAACCATGTATGTATGTAACCACATATTAAAAAATTGAATTTATTTTACCATTGTATTTTTGCTAAATTAAATAAATAAAATAATATTATTACAGATTTGTTAGTGATAAGATGTGAGTTTTATAAATATGTAGGCAGTTTTTCTTATTTCGTTTGTAAGATTAGTAATATTTTTTTTTTCATTTGGGTTTGTTATACAGTATTTTTCTTTAATTGATGAACATTGGTCACAAGAGTTTTCGGTGTGAATTTCAGTGTTAACTTTCTGTTGAATAGCAAATCGTAGAAACTATGTTTCATCAGTATTAATTGATAGAAGGCTATCATTCATCATCATGAAAGTGTAGTAGAACTAATATCCTCTATTTTCCGGTTAGGTTAGGTTAGGTTTAACGTGATAAATCTTGTGCAAAGTAGACTCATTAATTCACTTATATAAAATCCTTTCGAATTGTCTCAAAGTGTGTCGGCAATCGTTTTAGCAGTGACACAAACCAGAAACCTTAAAATAAATACATAAAGAAAAAACATTGCATTAAAATTTCTGACATCGAATTATTTACAACGAACCGGGACTGAAAGTATATTTCACCTCCGATACTGTACAATTTGCGACGATGTTCTACAGCGTCGTACGTAAATCATTCATTGAATACAAATTTCACACTTAAATCTATTTGGCGTAAAGCATAAAACTCCGCACAATCGGATTGGATCGATGAGACCTTCGAAATGCTTTCCATTATAATCCGGAATAGTATCATTACGTTTTCACACAATGGCTTGCTTGCAATTCGATATCGCTGATCGTACATTCCAACCGGATATTCATATTGGCATTTTGATCGGAATGGAAATTAAAAATGAAAGGTTTATCCAACGTTTTGTTGCTCGATACTTCGACAGGTGTATCTCAAGGCGTACCATTCGTACGCGGGTGTAATTTTGTAATAAAATAGAATTAGCGTGAATAGAACCTTAATTATTTGATATTACTCGTTAGTGACGATGGTGTAAACCCATTAAGTGGTCGAGCTTGTTTTTGTATTGTTATTGGTTGAAAGTATATTAACCTTGCCTTCCCGAAGCGGGGTATTCACGTTCCCCATAGATCGCTTTAAACTCGACAACTCACTAATTATGCAAACGATTTCATTCTTATTTTTTGTAATCTTCACGGAAATAGTGACGAAAATTTTATCATTTTTTCTTTTTCGAATTTCTAAGCGTATATTATTGAAAAGTATTGTTTTCGGTCCAGTGCGCATGTCGATACCAAACCTATGTATCTTATCTTTTAGTTATTGTGCTTATTATTTGTTTCACTCTAATACACTGGGTAGCCCTGTACCACAGATGCGAACGAGGGAGACAGCTATATCGCTTATCGCGACTCGTTGAATTCGGACATGAGACGTCCGGCGAGACGGTTGGGCCCGCGTCACCCGTCACGAACTTTTTATTATCGTTTGTATGAATATGATCTGGGGTATTTCTATACCCCGCTTCGGACCACACGGAAGTTCTGGCTGCTTAGTGACGAAAAGGTTAACCATCGCTAGTAGATTTACCATACGACTACATAAAATCGAAACGCGGACCATAAACTGGAAGCATTGCAAGATGCTGAAGACTAATTAAAAAGGTAACATGGACAGAATGGTCGAGGGCAGTTCGTTTTCAGAAATGATTTTCATATTACAAAACGGCAGTCTGCGGATAACAGGTCTAGGCTAGTTGGAAAAGGGATTTTGAATTATGATAGTCTTGAAGAAGACAGTGATGTTTCAGATCCTATTGATCTCGCATAGTTGGGGAATCAAGGAAATGAAATTAAGCAAGAACCTCATTCGGAAAATGAATGATCCAAAACCCCCTAAAGCGACTTTATGTGTTGTTATAAAAACGTATATTATGAAAGAAAATGTATAAAATGTTTGTTTCTACATCAGCATTTTCTAAAGAGACAATTCCGTAATGTATTTTTTTTTCTGTATATATCGTTCTGGCAGCCGTACTGGATTTTAGATCACGTGATCATCAACAGGCATTGTAAGATTGGCTGATTTCATTTTAGGAGGAATAGCAACATATATTCTGTCTGATTTGGGGTATTTTGGAACTAACCCTGATTTTGAAGATGCAATATCAATTGATTTAAGTGGCTTTTACGAGAAACAATGTGTTCAACTCTCATTATTATTTTGGAATTAGGCTCGGCATAGATGAATGGATCATTCCTGGTAATTTTGAGAATTATGTTAACATATATATAACTTTCAAAAATTTGATAGATGTGAAGGTTGATTGTGAAGCCAGCCGAAGACAGGTCGTAAGCCCTGTAATACTCGTACTTCCATAGCTTCGTCACTATGAGATATATATAATTTGTCTTAATAACAATGCCTTTGACATATTGTAATATTGTTAATTAATGTTATTTTTAAATTTAAAATATTTTAAGTTCTGCTTGCACGGTTTAGAATGTGGATATTATTTTTTTAAGTAATTGAACAATTTAGGAGCTATGTATGTATATTTGTTCTGTCCGCGTATTTCGTCTAAGTTAAGAGTTTTTTATGTTTAAAGGGACTGTTATTTTGACTTATATCTAGAACTGTTAATTCACTAGGTGATTTTTTCATTTATAATTTGAAGCAGTATTTTTAGAGCTGTTATTATTGGCTTTAGTGTCGTTTTATATATGTCACCACAAATCTGAACACTGTAGCTAACTGATTGTGAAAGGGCAATGTATCAGCACGTATTCTGAAACTGAATATTCCGCGATAAGATTTTTGACAAAACCAGTGCACGGAGAATTCCACAGGTTAACCCAGTTTGTCTCGTATCAAGAACATACCGATCCATCGGATCGATCAAAAATGATTTGACTGCTCCGATTCAAAACACTGCATTGAGAAATTATGTACCGTTTGAACGTTACAAAATATTTAAGTGCATTAGATTAGTAGGTGAACGGATCACTTAATACACGTACATTTTGCACTTCGACGATGTCACGCTCGGTAGCTACCCAGTTCTCACGAATATTGTAGGATAACGGAATACAGACAGCGCTTATAAGATAAGTATGGATAATGAGTTTGAGTCTGATCTTTATCAAAGAACACGCTGTGTTTGTAGTTCATGTTCTGGTCGTATAAATATTAAAAACAATAAAGGTCTGCGAAAGAAACGGCTCCGACATGAAAGAAATGGCAGACGCGGTGTACAGGATGGCCCAAAAAAGTGAGAATATCTCGTAACACGTGAGTTATTTCAAAACGTTATAAAATTAATTTTTTTTTTGCGCAATATTTAGCTAATCAGAAATCATCAAAACACCCCATGTTGCATAATCTGCTGGGTTTAAATCTGAGCTGTTCGGTGGCCACGTGCCTGGCTCGATGGAATTAACATTCTCACGACGGAGAAAGTTGATTGTATTTCTGGCTGTGTGAGATGGAGCTCCGTCCTGTTGTAATGTCCAGGCTTTGTTTTGAAACTCTTCGATCTTTTTCCTGGCACAAATTTTATACACAAATTTTTGATCAGAATACGGTCTTCTGCAGTGATTTTTGTCATTTGAAAAATTAATAATCAAAGATGGCGACCGTAAATTGTCAAAATAAAATTTAATATAAGTAAATAGGTAAGTTATTAAATTAGTAAACTATTAAAGCTATTTTTGATGTAGTTAAACTAATTTTGATGTAATTATATCACATTTTACGAAATGTTCTCAATTTTATTGGGCATTGACATTAGATAAATCTATTTGTTTGGTCCATAGCATAAAAAACTGTTTAATTTACTTACACTCTCAGGAAAGAGTCCATCTTCTTTTCCATTTGAAACAGCTCGTCAGCCGGCTGCGCAGCCATGACCTCGCAGAAAGTCTTCTTAGCGCAGGGGGTGTTGGTCCAGTCAGTTCTGTGGATGTGCGCCAGGACATCACTTGCAAGCCCCTGTCCTATCCTGTCCACTTCTAAACTCTGTACCATCTTCTCCATCACATCGTCTTCTTCCATAAAATCCTCGTCGTTAGTGTTATCAATCGATCTTCTTCTGACCGCGTGACTTCTCGGTTTGTTTTCGTCGTACGCGTCAGTGTAGTCGATGATTTTATGGACATCGTTAAGAATGTCCTGCTTGCTCATGCCCTCCGGGACATACACGTCAACGACATCTGTGAATTGGTCAAATTTGTCATTTTGTATATTTTGAAGGTCTGTGTCACCATCTTGTTCGTTTGATGAACTTTGCTTCGGATTTTTTCTGTTTCTGTCATGGTCTGTATTTGGAATGAATTCAACTGATTCTGTGTTTCGTTTAACTCTTCTCTGACTCTGAGAGAAGGGATTGGTGTTTGGGGCTTCCATGATGACAAAAACATTCTCACTCGGCATTTTAACGTTATCTGTGTACACTTTTCTCTTCATCATATCCTCTCTATCAGGGTCGTACTGCTGGAGACTTTGAATGTAATTATAGTGGGCATTCTCGAGAGATCTCTTGTGTTCCATTTGCAATCGCTGCTTGATCATATCTTCACTCATGCCTGCACTTCGCATCATGTCTACATCTAAATATCTTCCAACAGCTACAGCTCCCAATCCTAGAGCTGCACCGCCAGCCATTAACCCTAATGCGGGTATGAGGACAGATCCTGCACTGGCTACGGTGCCAATTTTATCTTCTGCAGCATATCCGTGTCCATAATAAGGGCGAGGTCCAGTAGAGAAACCTAAATTATGAGAAATTTTATGGGTGGCTTCCATCAGAGGCTCGATAACTGGCTTAGCTACATTTACAATTGGTTCTAGGATTGGTTTAGTCATGTCAAAGACGGGTCTCGTGAATTGCTGAACCGTTTCAATACCACTCTGAAAGGAATCCTTCATTGAATCTGTAATTCTTCTCCACAGTGGCTGTTCTGGAGCCCTTCTGATGTATCCGTAATTGTTTTGGGGTTTTCCAAATTCAGGTCTGTAATAATTGTATCTATTAAAATTGTAGTCAGTGTTATCGTAATACTTGTTGTTTCTGTAACTTTCTCTAGTGAGATAATCGTCATTATTTTTATAATTTTCGGTAGTGGACATTGCCGGTTCCATGGCGTAGGGTGATCTGTCGCTGTGGGGATCGTCTGTGTAATAAACTACCTTTTGCGGTTTCTTCGGAGCACCCCTGGTACTTTCCTTTGGCACATTTTGAGAAGTAGTTTTTGCTGGTTGAACGCCAAGTTCTGGGTGAGCGTATTGCAGAACAGGGTTTCTAGCACCGTCACTGAAAGCGACAGGAGCTACAAGAGCCTCAGCTTTAGGAGTGTACATCTGTGAAGGGGGATACATTTGATTTCCGGGATGTTGCAGCATCCTCCGTTGAAGCCCGTCTGGGAACTTGACATTGTTTTCCTTTTCTGACCGAGAGCTTCTTCCTCCAAAGTAATCTCTTTTCGATTCGTGATCATTTATTTGCTTAATATATTCGATGAGTTTGGAGTTTGCAACGCGAGAGTTATCTGTTTTGGTGAAAGGTCCATACCCCTTTCGCAGGTAATCGTTCAATATAAGATTTTTCTTGCTGTACGTCGGGTTGTCACTAGTCAAGAACGGTCCAATATTGTCACCGAGCACCATAGTGTCTGATCTTAAATTATCATTCGTCGTGAACGGTCCGATTCCTCTGTGACTCGACTCTGGAAAGTTGTCTTCTTTCATGAAAGGTCCGAAACTTCTCATGTCCTCCTCGCTGTCGCTTTCAGTTTCAGGGTACGCAGCTTTGGGCTTGTAACCGACAGGGTACGGCAGCAATTCGCCGTTTATTACTCTAGCGTTTCGCCATGTTTTTGAATCTGATTCATCATCAGGCATTCGAACTCCGTGAATTTCGGGGATTCCGTCGTCACCAATTTTCAGTATTGACTTTCCTCTTTTGAAGTTGATGTCTTCGGGTGTTCCTTTAATAAACATTGTATCAGATTGTATGAAGACCGGTCTCGGTACAGACGCAGAACCGAAGTTTTCTTCGTTAACCTTTGTGCTGACTACCTCAATATGAACTGGATTTCTATCATTCTTAGTGACAATACTGGTGGCATCATCGTCTACATGTCTCGACTGCGATCTCGCCTCACCGAAACTTGCCGATGTTATATAAACGGGAGAGTTGAAATTATTTTCTGAACTTTCGCTGAACAGCGACATTATATCGAGGTTATCGGCTTTGGAATTCCCTTTACCATCATCACTCGTGTCGACCGGTTCAGATGGGGATACAACAGGCGACCAATTACCGTACTCAGCTTTGACGATGGGTGATTCATCCTCGTTCTTTTGTTGATTGAGATAATATTTGTTGTAGTTAGTAATTTTTTCTTTGATGTTTTCGTCATGTGTGTGTTCATTTTTTATTTTTCGTCCCTCTGCTGATCCACTACGCATCGGCTCAAAATTACCGTGATACAAAGGTTGCGAGGCGATGAATGGCTTTGGTGTAGTTTCTTCGACGACTGTTTTGGTCACATTTAATTCCTGTTCAGTTGTAGTTGGCTCGGGCGTAGTCGATGCCACTTCAGGTTGCGGTGTGTTTGACTTGCCGTCCCTCTTCTTCACTATCAGTTGTGCCACTTGTCCCGATTTTGTCATAACGTTCAAGGTCTGCGTGTCGTCTGGATTTAGACTCTTCGCCACTCTGAGTTCTGTTCTTGTCGTTTTTGGTTGCATAACAGTCCTGCGCACGAAATTTCTCAACGTAGTTATGTTGGCGTTTCTTTCTTTGATCGCCAGAGAACTGCACGACACAGCCAGCACGAACACTGCACAAAGTAGAATAATCGATTTTGGGGCCATCTGAAAAAAATAAATAAATTAATAATTGCTCTTATCAAAATAACGAAAATTGCAATACAGAAATTATTCAAATAATTTAGTTAAAAACATAAACAAAAAGAGAAAATAGGTCCAAGATTAGATCTTCGAGGATTAAAACACGCTGTATTTAGTTCTTTAGAATATCAATGAAGAATGAATTCGAACTACATAGGTATTTACTGTTACGTATTCCGAATGTACTTTCTATCTCAATTTAGTCTTCGAGATATACATAGATGTCTCACAGAGGCGAAGATATTATTTTTATTTACATGGGAAGTATGGAAGTCTGTCATCGGCCGGCTCATGTCATCACTTTACACAATGTAACGTTCACCTATTTACCCATGCTACCACATCAGTCAAATTTTTTAAAGTTGTATATATGTTATCATCAATCTTATGTTGGCAGTTGTGCAGCAAAAAATGCCAACCAGGTGGAAAATTAGTAGGACCGAGATAGGAGCCTTGAGCTTATTGCATCGGTCCTGAGTAAACGGTGGGTCTGCCCTCATTGTTATCATGTTAAAACCTTTCAATTATTTATTAAAAAATAAGTGAAAAAAATTTTAATTGGTAATTAAGATTTAACTGTCGGAGGTTTACTTTCTAGTGTACCAGGCATTGCTTGAAGAATTGCGTTAATCATTTATCAATCATCCTTACAATCGAATACAATCACAGTCGCAATAATAGTTAAAATAACGGTTTAACCATCACTAATATTCATTCTCATGTTACAGTATAGATGTCGCTGAAGCCGAGACTCTTTTTTTGACTGAAGTATGGTGCTATATCCTATATGAGTATATAAGAGCTTCATGCCTTAATGTAAGCTTCGTCTCTGTGAGATATCTTTATCTTGATGACCCACTAATTGGTTCCAACAAAGATTTGGACATACTTAAAATATTAGTTTTTGAGTGCCAGAACAATAGCTCTGAGCGGAGTAGGAAAGATTTAAATATTTTTTGGATAACAGCAATAAGTCAAAACTGCATTCTGTATGATTCTGCCAGGTTTTTGATATTTCGACATCTTGTAACACGTCTATCCTACGTTCTTTTGAATCGTCTATTATCTCAATTTTATCTCAATTTCTTACTAGAACAAAGGCTTCTCTCAAAATCTTATTCATGATCATTAGTCTATTGTAGAAAGATAGTATTAATAAAGTTCTTACATAAGCAGTTATTTGTAAATCTTATTTGTATTTCTCGGAAGTGTTGTGCAGCATCTTTCGCCTGTCATGTGTGAGACCGAAGATAAAATAAGATAAAACAAAACGGCCGATGCGACGTATTAGGTTCCGTAGATTCCTTTGATTACTATTTTGAAAAAATGTGCCTTCGAATAAAAAGGTCATATTCTTACTTTCTAAGGAATTTGACACAATCTTCAATAAAATGTATGAATTATCCATTATATTTTCATTTGTAATATCTTTTCTACTAATAAATATTAGCGTGCATCACGATTTTATATATAAGATAATTAAAACTCTTATATCTTATATAGTGCATACAAGCAAACAAGTTGTACATTACTAAAAATTATTGGAAACACATAAAAATTAAATAATTTATAATATGGATTTAACTTTAATGGGTTAGTTCTAAAAACTACCACAACCCACCGCTGTAGCCATTGCGCTAGTAGCTACAATGCGTCGATTCAAGCTAATCATATTACTCTCTTTTATCTTTAAGTATTACTCAAGTCATACAATTGGATATTTTGGTTGATCCGTTTTGTATGGAGTCGTTATTAGTGTTTTTAACGTGTTGATTTCATAATTGTTCTTTACATTTGGTGCGTGGATTTGTTTTTGATTTGGGAAAAACAAAAAGCAATTGAAGAACTATTTCCTACGTTAATCTTAAATATGTACGTTACAATTTAAACTTTAAAAACACTATAAATGGTACTCTAAAATTACAAATAAATACATGGTAGGGTCATATAAACGACGCTTCCATTTTGTCTAAAGACGTTGGTTAAACGAAAGCTCGTAATCCTATGTACAATATGATTATGTAATATCATTGGTAATAGCATAACCTAAATCTATACCTACTGCACGCTACCGCTAATACACATAAAGGGAATTTGGGCTAATGCTTTTTATCTCATTTTACGCCACTGATATTATTTGTTTTTTTATTTATAAATCATACCAATCTTTTTGACGTCGCGCGTCGCAATTGACGCTAGGTTCGCCTCCTTTTTCGCAGAATCTCGGCCACGAATTGAGTATAGCTAGTTTCCCATGACCAGCATTGTGGCGGCGCATCGAACAATTCCGATACAATACCAGTTTGAGGCATGGGAAGGCCAAGATTTGAAGATTGCGCCGCCGTTTCTGCACGAAGCCCGTTTACATTTAGAACATTTCTGCACGTTGGCTTTTTTTGACATTGAACTGGGGAGCGCAGCAATCTGGGCATCATTTATTGTTATATATGCATCTTTGTGTGTATAAAGGGACTTATTAAATTTATTTTTATCATTTTTGAGTTATGCTCCAACGTGAAAAGAAATTTGAGTCAAAATCATCGCGAGTACCTTCAAGTCGCGTTCAAATGCCACATCCAAAATTTAAAAAAAAACGCGTTTTCCGCATTCAGGCTGGCGAAATTAATTATTTTAGGGTAGTTATAAAAACAAAACTTGAATATATCCAAGAACACACAATTACTAGATTTTCACCTACAAATGTACTGTTATTAAACAAATAATAGATATCTCATAGAGATGAAGCTATGTTTTAAATTATATTTAATGAAAAAATATGGAAGTATGGATAATTACAGACCTGTCGTCGACTGGCTTAAGTGACCACCTTATACAAATATAACGTTCACCATTCACACACATTAATCAATCTCCATATCTATCAAATTTTTGAAAGTTGTATATATGTTAATATGTGGAATCACTTCGAATACCAGTACACTATCACCACCTATGTACTAAAACAGCATATATGTCACAATGAGAATCTAATTATTTTTCGTAATTATTTAAAGCAATGTTCTTTATCTGTAAAATATTTTTAAGAAATTATACTAGAAATTTTTATATATTTTCTTATTTTGACCAGTATATTATTAGTATGTTCGTAAGCCCTATAATTAACAATACTTCCATATTTTTCCATTAATACTTTGCCTTTATGTGATATCTATAATTTGTTTAATAATAGTACTTTTGTAGGTGAAAATCCAGTAATTGTGTGTTCTTGGGACATATTAAAATATTACTAATAATATGATGGTCAAAATAAGAAAATATATAAAATTGAAAAATATTAATTTTTCATGCATATTCATATTCTAGTATAATGTATTAAAAACATTTTACAGATAAAAAATATTGCTTTAAATATTTTCAAAAAATAATTAGATTCTCATTTTGACATACATGCTGTTTCAGGGAAGTGAATGTCAAATTTAGTCCATAGATGGCGATAGTGTAGTGAAACTCGAACATATATACAACTTCAAAAAATTTGATAGATATGGAGATTGATTAATGGGTGAGAATGGTGAACGTTATATTTGTATAAAGTGATCAATTAAGCCAACACTTTGTGATTCCTGTAATTATCCATACTTTTATATTTTTCCATTAAAATAAATTCGTCTTTATGAGATATTTATTATTTTTTTAGTATCATTATTTGACTGAGTGAGAAGTGTCGAGATTTTTATATCTACCATGATGGGCTGAAAGGATCCACTATATCCCACAACCGTTTTGCGAGTTGTGCAACTCGCGTATCGGTTCCACTCAGCATATAAACCAGTGACGTTAATAGTTTAAAATAAGTTATTGATACCAGGCTTTCCTAGTATGTTACGTTCACGCAGCTATCTGACGGCTAAAGAAGACAGGGTTGGCCGTGGAAAAGATTCAAAGATACCTTGAAGGCGAATCTGAACAGATGTGGCATAGAACCTGAACATTGGTAAATCGAGGCCCATGATCGAAAACAATGCCGTCAAAAATATATTACACCGGGCGACTCCACCGATACCCCATATCACCATTAGTAATTTATTTTACTTTATACTAGCATTGTAAACATTCGAAAAAATATATTTAATGAGCGTTGATAACACCAGAAATAGAAGACTTGGCGCGACCAGATAAACCAGAAGATGGTTTCTGTTAAAATCCTCAAGAGGCTGCCTACCCCTGCGAGAAACGGCGAGATGATAATTAGTTATCTTATGTATGGAGTTTTTGGACTACTACGCTGTAGATCTTTACTATTTTGCAGGGTCCGTCATCTGGTCTAGTGTCACAAATGTGGACTTCGGACTTTGGTCTCATGTCTAATAGGGTATCGGGTCCGCTGGACCCCTTGCCCCTTCATCGTGATGTTTGCTATAATGGCCTGATAAATTTAATTAATAATGGTGTATTAGTATTGGCTAAGTATTCGCTTGCAATACCGTGTCGAAAGCAAGATGTCTGTATTTGTAACTTTATTAGTTATCCATGTTATTTTGTTATTACCATGCGTTTAATTAATATAAAAATGGATATGTCATGTATGAGTGTGCGAAAATTTCCAATACTTTCACTTAACATAAATATACAATAAATACCTTTATGTATATGTACTCATATGAATATATAATAATTGTTTTACTACCGTCAATAATATATTTATTATTATATTTTATATTCACGGTAAGGCACGTGATTGCCTTTCAAGTAGTAGGTTATAAATAAACAATGCATTTGTAATATTTCGAACTCTCCGTTGGCATTTCTATTCCGAGTCATCGTTCACGACGTCCATGTCGCCTCCGTCGGAGGTGACTTTCTACTTTTGCGGTTGGCAACACTTCGCTCGGACTATTCGTAAACGGTGTTTGCAGAAAATAATTTGGTATCGAAAATGTTCAAGATGAAAAAAAGTGTGAAAATATCAATATTGAGAGAAATATGACGCGAGCCGATTGGTGCAAAAGAAATGTACATTTTTTGTTGCAGCTGATTTCTATTGATAAAGATGTGTTTGAATTTTATTCACCATCGGAACATTTACTTTTATAAAGCCCGAGTGACATCTAGGTTAAATAAAAATTAAAATATGAATTAAATATATTAATTATAAAGATACACATATAAAATCAATTTTATCGAAAAATATTGTTGTTGCGCTACCGGGATACGAACCTGGATCTCTTCCCTAACCGGGGGAGGTGCTTTATCCAACTAAGCTACAGCGGCATTATTTTTAGCGACAATTTTTCGACCCTATATGTTACCTTTTTTTGAAATCAATACATTTAATCGTTCCATCATTTGACAGAGCCATCTACTTTATTTTTACAGAATCTCAAAATACCTTTAAGTAAATCTGATAGTAGACGCCAGAATTATCAATTCATTTTTATTAAATTTTGGACACATTGATACAACAATATTTTTCGATAAAATTGATTTTATATGTATATATTTATAATTAATATATTTAATTCATATTTAAAATATCACAGACCTATGTTCTGAATAATTACAACTTCACAATAAGAATGTGTTCTCCTAAAAAAATAAATAAAAATTATACCTGTACATATAATAGTCTCTCAAAAAACAAAGTGGTCGATTAGACTTCTCGGTTCTATAACAATTGGTTGTGGCATCTTAAACCTTCTCAAACCATGCAGTGACACGGATCTACTGTTTTAATTAAATCTGTAATATTTCGGTAAATATACGAACATACACATCATATTTTAGTTAACTTCGAGGAAAATATTTACGCTTAGAAATGACTAGTGAAAAATTAATTATATAAGGCGAATTCTACCAAAATAATTATTTTTAATTCATTCCGTTGTAAAATTAATACGTTGACAAAAATACCATTTGTGGCAAGACAGAAAGAAATCGCAATAATAATATAATGGTGTCTCTTTCTCACTAATTAAATGAAGACAGGTAAAAAGGAAGGTTGTATTATACAATACAATCTCCTATACAGAACTTGATAAATGCTCCGAATTATAATATTACGTATTTTTTTTATATTTAATGTTCAATACTTACGGTAAATTTATGGCATTAACCATTTTTTCACATTTTAAAGGCGAATATAACTCTAACTTCTTAAGGTAACACGAGTTGACATCATGGCTGCGTACGAATATTTTATATCGCGGCACGGTGAAGGTTAAAAAAACATTTTTCGAACAATTGTGGACATTGTTAACCAATTTATGTCTTAATAGCGATAAAAATATGGACGTATGACAAATGATAATGTTACTTTTAAAATTAGCAATATTAACTTTGTGGTTAAAATTCATATTTTTATTTATTATCTTTGTTTTTTATTAACCACTTAATTGACTTTAAATACCATTTTCTTCTTCAGGATGTCATAACTAACTAAAACATATATTAAATATGAATTAAATATATTAATTATAAAGATATACATATAAAATTACATATACATATACATTATAATGTCGCTGTAGCTTAGTTGGATAAAGCACCTCCCCCGGTTAGGGAAGAGATCCAGGTTCGAATCCCGGTGGCGCAACAACAATATTTTTCGATAAAATTGATTTTATATGTATATCTTTATAATTAATATATTTAATTCATATTTAAAATATCTGAATAATTACAACTTCACAATAAGAATGTGTTCTCCTAAAAAAAAAAAAAACATATATTATTGTTCTTTACCAGAATCTATTTTAAAAAAAAAAAAAAATTTTAGTACCTAACTCAAATCATTACTTAATACAAATTTACTCGAATAATTTATAGGAAAAAGTTTTAGAATGGAAAACAAACAAAAAGATAATGTGTTTCGACATATTCAGATATTTGACAGATGATAGTTTGCATCGTCATACATACATATTTGACAGACGACATATATGTCATAAACTAAAAATAAAATAAAACAAATAAACCTTTTTGAATATTTAGTGGTCCTGACTTTATTGTCATTTTGGTCGAATCTGATTGCATGATTGCAATATCAGCAGCTCGCCTACAAGGCGACCACAATGGTTTGCCAAGAACTAGATGAAAAAGGTGTAAACTAGTTTACAAATCCAACAGCTGCGGTTATGTCAAGTACCACGATTATTGTACGACAAGTGGTGCTGTTCAGAAAACACCACAAGCACGTCCATTTATTAAACGAGCGCTTCTGGTGTGTTGACATATGAATCGAGAGAAATTATGTAAATTGTGTCCTCGCTGATAATCTTGTAGAATTGGTGAACGTTACATTGTGTAAAGTGATAACAGGTCGTAAGCCCTGTAATGCCCAATACTTTCACAGCTTCATCTCTGTGAGACATTTATGATATGAAAATATCTTTTTTTTTTTTTTTCTTTCTTTCAGGAGAACACATTCTTATTGTGAAATTGTAATTATTCAGAACATAGGTCTGTGATATTTTAAATATGAATTAAATATATTAATTATAAAGATACACATATAAAGTTGTATCAATGTGTCCAAAATTTAATAAAAATGAATTGATAATTCTGGCGTCTACTATCAGATTTACTTAAAGGTATTTGAGATTCTGTAAAAATAAGGTAGATGGCTCTATCAAATGATGGAACGATTAAATGTATTGATTTCAAAAAAGGTAACATATAAGGTCGAAAAATTGTCGCTAAAAATAATGCCGCTGTAGCTTAGTTGGATAAAGCACCTCCCCCGGTTAGGGAAGAGATCCAGGTTCGAATCCCGGTAGCGCAACAACAATATTTTTCGATAAAATTGATTTTATATGTGTATCTTTATAATTAATATATTTAAAAATATCTTAGTTTGATCGTTAATATGTTAATACAATGAGCAAAATCTACCTATATAAATAAAAAAGTTTCATTAAAAATTAGAAAATAAGCAAAAATGGAAGTGGCTGACTGTGCTCTCAGCGTGTATTTAAAAAAAATAATCCAATCGATCAAATATTTTCTAGATCAATTTAGATTTTACTTAATAATTATAATATATCTATCGCGATTAACGCGGAACGTGATTTCATTACAAATTTCATATAATATAAGTAGCAAATAAGTCCACCATATAAGATTTCTCTCGTACATTAGCCAGTGGACCGCTGCTCTAGTAATCAGTAAATAAACTCATTACATCTTAGTTGAACAGTTAGTTACCCAACACGGCCGCCATCTTGTGCATCGCGATCTCGGCGAATCCGAGTGAAATTGCGCGCAATTCGTAGATTGAACGCGAAAATCTTCACGGATGCTGCGAACGTCTGCAGATCCGGACACTTGGATCTCGGCTGACCGAAGCACGTCGCAGATGCGGACCGTCGGGCGCTTTCTTGGCGAGCGCTGCCGTCGCCGAATCGCCATCTTGACGCGGTGAAATTGAAATTTCCCGCCGACGGGTCAAAGAGCGATGCGGGCCGGATACGGTGAAATGCCGGACTCTGCGCGATCGTAAACATGACATGTGCATTATTAAATGGTAACTTGCAGAAAGCAGTCGTCAGCAGCGGATTTATAGACACGCTTGTCGCCATTCGAGGGGTCCGAATCACTTAGAAAAGGAAAGCGAAACCAGGAACAACAGACAGAGCGAAAATATTTGAAATAATTTAAAAATAAACCCAAAAAACTCTCTTATCTCCGAAAATACCTGTATGTGCTCGGTGTATTCATGACTGTAGAGCAGTGATTCCCAAAGTGGTCTATATCGACCCCCAGGGGTCTATGATAACCTGCAAGGGGTCTACGTCAGCGAAAAAATAATTTGGGGGTCCACGATAGTGGATCTCAACATACACTGATAGTACCTATTTACTTACATTATAATCTTACAACATAAAGACATATTATTTATAAAAGTACCTATGAAGTAAAAAATTTATTATATATGTTTATAAAATTGTGTATTCGCTTTGTGGTTTAAGTTTTTAACACTAAACTTCACTACGATTAGAAATTTACAAAAAATCAATATCAGGTAAGTAGTGGGTCTACCAAAGACCGAAAAACATGGCAAGGGGTCTACGACACAAAAAAGTTTGGGAGCCTCTGCTGTAGAGTCTAGGCTCCGAGGCTGTCATTATTGATAGTTTTAATACAAATTAAAGTAATGATATATACAAAAAATATTTGGTTGCTACCAAATATGTGTTCTATAGACAGTTTTCTTTCTACGATAGATGTATTAATTTTAAATGTAGCATGTTTGAATCCCGGTGGCGCAATAACAATACTTTACGATCAAATTAATTTTATATGTATATCTTTATAATTAATACATTTAATTAATATTTAAAATACCACAGATCTGTGTTCTGAATAATTACAATTTCACAATAATACTGTGTTCTCCTTAATAATGAAAACTTATTTGCCGGCTCCATCATTGTCACGACTAATCTTGCTCATGGAGGAGAAAATGCGTCACGGAGACGTAATTGCAGGGAAGTCATCTAAATCCGAACCAGACTCTGATCCCACCTTTGTACCAGTCGGTGCCAGGTGCCAGGCGCTTGCTGTTTTATAAATCTAATTAGATATTTATCTGAGAATATAATGACAGATGATGTGACTGAGATTGGAAAACATGGCACACCTACTGATCTACTCCTGAGAAAGAAGAAGATAAAGTATTGATAGAGTAAAGATTAAAGACAAAAACTTCGGAATTTTCAGGACTTTTACCAGGAAATGGGTGACTCGCTGGGTAATGCTAGGAAGGTAGACGGCTAGAGGGAGACGGCAAACCATATTGCTGTCCTCCTCATCCCTTTGCCACTATGTAAATAATAATTAAAAATTATTTTTTATTTTAGATATTTTGGCCAAAATCTTTATGTCCATGTTCTGTCTAAGGGCCGGTTGCGTGATCAGTAGTAACTTTTTACTAACACCCGTAGTAAAAACTATTTGCTGGTTGTTGGTAAATTAAATTTACTACTGTCAAAACATAGATGGAGATGTCTATAGGTGTGACAAATAATCATGAAATGTGCTTTATCTATGGATTCTGTCGCTTTGGTGGGATTATTTTTTCGTATTATGTGTAATAATGTATATTAAACAGCGAGATCATCATAGGACAGACTCTCATCACTAAAATAGCGGGATATTGAATGATTCATTGTTGAACACTGCAACTTTCAAAGTATCAAAGTGTCACGTGACTTTTGGAACAGCTGTGAAAAGTCCGCCATATTTAACAATCGATTCTCGTTTTTACTGTCGGATATCGCAGAGTAAAATGAGCTTACTACGGGATGTAGTTTCGAGGAGTAAATATTTATTTATCAATACAATCAAACAAATAGTATAAACTTTAGTAAAAAGTTACCGATCCGGTCCTTGATCTCCCTTCAGGGAGCATCTATATAAGACTATAAATTTTATGGCAACACCTCTTTCTTGTTACTATAATTACACCTTGTTAATTGGTGCCTACTTGTAATTATAATTGTTTTTTATTATTAATATGCTTTCAAATTTAACTAAATGTTTAGTTATGAACTTTTGGAGTGAAGGGTGGATCCTTTCGTTCTACATGTTTAATATCCTTATATCAAACGTCCATAACAAAACAAAACAAATATGAATTAAATATATTAATCAGAAAGATATACATATAAAATCAATTTTATCAAAAAATATTGTTGTTGCGCCACTGGGATTCGAACCTGGATATTTTTCCAAACCGGGGAAGATGCATTATCCAACTGTGCTACAGTGACGATATTTTTAGCGACAAATTTTCGAACGTATATGTTACCCTTTTGATATTAATACATTTAATCGTTCCATTATTTGAAAGAGCCATCCGCTGGCGTATCCTATCGGACTACTCAAAGGTATTTGAGATTCCGTTAAACTAAGGTAGATGGCATAAGCCCTGTAATTACCCCACACTTTCATATATTTTCCATTAAATATAATAAAAAATAGCTATCTCTATGAGATATCATAATATATAATACAATTTAGAATTATCATAGGATATATATATTTCAAATATGAATTAAATATATTAATTATAAAGATATACATATAAAATCAATTTTATCGAAAAATATTGTTGTTGCGCTACCGGGATTCGAACCTGGATCTCTTCCCTAACCGGGGGAGTTGCTTTATCCAACTAAGCTACAGCGGCATTATTTTTAGCGACAATTTTTCGACCTTATATGTTACCTTTTTTGAAATCAATACATTTAATCGTTCCATCATTCACAGACCTATGTTCTGAATAATTACAACTTCACAATAAGAATGTGTTCTCCTAAAAAATATATATATTTCATTTAACATTTATTTCATCTCTATGAGAGTATGACTCGTGTATAGAGAAGGAGTATATACGAGATAATTTATGTTTCACTTAATCTGTGTACATATTTTTTTTACTTCAGATACAAATTGATAGTAGTCTGTAATTGTTCTAATTGTGATGGGAAGATTGTTAAAAAATTTGATGCCTTGATAAATATAGTGATTTTGGGTTGCGGTATATTTTAGTTTTGGAATATCAATTTGGTCTCTAAATCTTGTAGATCGGAATTCGCTTCTAAAGTTTAATTGATTTTTAATTTTGAAAATTTGGATTATTGAATTTTTTTTGTGTGTCTATTATTTTTGGTACTTTGAAATCTGTAAAAAGTTGTTTACTTGGATAGTCTTTTTTTTAATAATAATTTTATTATTATTATAAGTTTTATATGCTCCTCCCCATTCAAAAATACCGTATTGTAAATGTGACTGTATAAACACGTAATATATTATTTTCAGATTTGTAAGTGAGATATTTCTTAGTCTTAAAAATATGTAGGCAGTTACTAGAGTAAAGAATATAAAGCTGATCTTAGTATAGTGAGTAAGATTAAGAAAGCCTCACTTATGTGGTTTGGTCATATGGAACGGATGAATGGTAAGGAAAATATATGACGCAAGTGTTGATAGCACCAGAAATAGAGAACGTTCGTGGAAGACTTGGATAAATCACATGGTCCTGTTAGAAGCCTCAATAATCGTCGAGCTCGTATGATAAGATGTATGAATGTGGGTGAGGCGAGAACTGTGTGTTTCAGGACAGAAGAGTGTGGCGCTCTATCTTCTATGCTTACCCCCCCGCGGGGAAACGACGTCATGGTAAGTTAGTTAGTTAAAAAAGATACTAGTAATAGTATAATTTGGGCTCTTGTTTGACGTGGGCCCTAATGCATGGCATTTGCTGCACCGGTTACACAGTACGCATTTATATCACGCGCCAATTGCACGTTTGTCCTACGAAGTGTCTGCGATTTTACACTTCAAACGTTAATAACTTTGTTTTTTTGTTAGGAGAACACATTCTTATTGTGAAGTTGTAATTAACTTAATAACAATAGGTCCATGAAATTTAATAAAAATGAATTGACAATTTTAGCGTCTGCTATCAGATATACATCAAAGGTATTAGAGATTCCGTAAAAATAAGGTAGATGGCTCTGTCAAATGATGGAATGATTAAATGTATTAATATCAAAAAGGTAACATTGAACGAAAATTGTCGCTAAAAAAATAATGTCGCTGTAGCTTAGTTGGATAAAGCACCTTCCCCGGTTAGGAAAGAGATCCAGGTTCGAATCCCGGTGGCGCAACAACAATATTTTTCGATAAAATTGATTTTATATGTATATCTTTATAATTAATATTTAGTTAATAACTTTGTTGTTTATGGTGCGGTTAATATAAAATAATCAAACATAATTAAAAAGTTAATCATTTCCCTCTTTTCTATTCATATACCGACATTGCTCCACGTGTTTCGCGCATTGCATATCCACCAGCAAGATATTTCACATCAATCCATCATAATTATGAAGAATTCATTATTATATTATAGATAGCCAGAGTACTTCTTGCTGCGAGCGTGTCACACGGAGAAAGCTTTATTTACGTTCATTTCTTGTCACCATTCCGCTCAGTGGAACGACACGTCATTATTAAAACAGTGTTGTTTCGAATAGTGCACGCCAAAATAAATTGTGTCATTAAATTTTCCACACGCTTTTGGAAAATTGTCCGGCACAAAAAGTGGCCAAAGTGACACGCGCTGGCCGGAATATGATATTATGTGATTATCTCAATTTGATGTTTCGCACGAGCCGGCATTGTATTTTTAAATCCACGTTAAATAATTATAAGATAATTATTTAGATTATTGTTTGAACGTATTTTTTTCCCCTTATTATTAATTCAAGATGTAGTAAGAACACATTGACAAGAATTGAAAATTTGTGTTTTGTGTATTAGTGTATTAGATAAAATGAATGTTCATTGGTCAAGATAAAGAATGCGTTAGTATGTGTTCTCTGCAAGAATACCAAGATAAAACTGTAAAAGTAACACCTGTGGTGAGAGTATTAGCAGGGGAGTGCTGTGCAACAATTCTGAGAAACAAATATAAATTAAATAATCTATAATATGGACCGTGAACGTATATTTACGGATTTATTACAGTTAGCGCCATCTGTGTATCAGTAGACACTTAAATCGCTTAGTTCTAAAAAACTACCTTGACAATACAGTAGCTATGTACATTACTATCTTCTATTTTTAAGCTAGTATAATTACTCAAGTCATACAATTGGCTATTTATTGAATCGAAAATTCCTTTCGGTTATTGAAGGGACTACTTCCTCCTTTACTAACTCGCGAATTTTACTATCTTACTGTTTTTAATGTGTTGATTTCATGATTGTTCTTTGCATTTGGTGCATGGATTTGTTTTTGATTTATTTCCCAAGTTAACCTTTTAGAAAAATAGTTATTTCCTTTAAATTATTACGTGAAGGATTTTCAAACAATAAAAGAATCATGTTCAGTCATATAAAGTGTTCTTAAAAACGTCCATACATTTTTTACATTGATTTTTGTTTGAGTAAGAAGGTATTTTTTTTACGTTAGAACTTAAACTTTAAATAAACTATTAATAGTACTCTAAAATTACTAATATATATTCTTAACGATTAAACGTCTAAAACGATCTAAGTTCATACTTTATTGACATACATGTTTTTTGTTGTAACAGAGGTGAATATATTATAATATAATAATTATATTGCAATTGAGTATATACTCGTAGTTTATTGTGTGGGATGGAGTAGACTCCACCTCTGATACATGCAGCATTGTCCTGGCTACTTTGCTAGACTGCCGTCTGTGTTAAAGTGGCCAGTTTTTTCGTGCTGTTATTTAGTTCAAGAAAGATAAAGATTCGACAGGAATCAAAATAAAAATAGAGGAAAAAAATGTAGTGAGAGTGTTGTAGAAGTAGTGAATTATTAGTGTAGGCACTGTATAATTATTATGTTAGAATATTGGATAGCGACGCTTCTGATTTATCTCTACCCAATTGGAGCATATATTGGGTCCATATTTGTGTAACCTTGTTGGAAGTGAACGATTACCAGTTGGTGCTGAGTGCGTTGTACAGTTTCAGAGCTAAGAACATGTAGAATCTTTGATAAAATGTCGTTGTTGCTCTCGAAACTGGCGGGTAGATGTTCGTTGTTTGTCTTGTGTTGTGTCCATGATTTATTGCTTGGGATGGGTTGTTGTTAGCATGGATATATTGGACGAGTCTCAACATATAGATTTGTCTTATATCTAAATATTTTTAGAAGAACACGTTCTTATTTTTAAGTTGTAATTATTCAGAACATAGGTCTGTGATATTTTAAATATGAATTAAATATATTAATTAGAAAGATGTACATATAAAATCAATTTTATCGAAAAATATTGTTGTTGCGCCACTAAGATCTATTTCCAAATCGGGGAAGGTGCATTATTTAGCGACAAATTTTCGAACCTATATGTTACCTTTTTGATATTAATACATTTAATCGTTCCATTATTTGAAAGAGCCATCTACCTTATTTTTACGGAATCTCAAATACCTTTGAGTAATCTGATAGCTGACGCCAGAATTATCAATTAATTTTTATTAAATTTTGGACACATTGGTTGTTAAGTTCTGAAAAATTACATCTTCACAATTAGAATGTGTTCTTCTAATACATATACTTTCATACTTGGCCCTGAATAATTATTGTTAACTGTAGTATATTGTCACCAGTTTTTAGTTTATTCCTACCCCATAGCCTATTTCCGAACCAGTAGATATTGTTCCATTGGCTTGACTGGTTGTTTTTTGCTAATCCTGGTCCGCTACCGGAGATCCCCCTCATTCCCTCTTATTTTCCCAATCCGTACTTCCGGCCACAAAAGGAAACCTTAAATATCTCGGACATGTGTGAGACATCCGGAGAAGTGTGAGATCTTGCAGGGAAAGATTACTGGATGTCGGGGCCCTGGGAGAATAAGAACATCACAGCTATGAGGGCAGACCCACCGCTTACCCAGGACCATTTATAAGCAAAAGCTTTTATATGGTCTTACTCGTTCGCCGATAGGTTGGCATTTATTTAATGCTACTATATGCAACAACGTCTCGTACATAGTGACAAGACGGTGCCGCACATCACGGCTAAAAAACCTGGGCACCAAGTTGGGGGTAAAAAAGACCCGGTTAAGAATTAGGATTAATGTTTGTGTGAATGTATGGCAGCTGAATTTATGTTAGTGATGAGTGGGCCGATGACCCCGCTAGTGATTCATCTGCCAGACGTCCACACGAGCATCAAATATTTTATTTTCCCATAAAGCTTTGATTCACTGTTTTAGATAAGGCTTCCTGTGGTTAGATTTGGTGCAGTATTGAGGAATTATTGCGTCACGCCGTCTACGGGATGCGGACTGTCTAGGTCTGCGTTTCGTACATGAAGATAAGAATAACAGAGCAAATATAAAAATGGCTTGTATATAATATACAATATATGGAAAACATAAATAGTTTGCTGTAGGCAATCCTTGTTTATACTTTGAGATGTTTGAACAATAGTGTGTTTTCAGAATTTGCTAATCATTTGATAGAAAATGGTCATGATTTTGATTAAAAATTGGGATTGTCAATTTTGCATATAAACGGTGTTGGTCACAAATTAAATAATTTGGAATCGTTGGAGATAAATAAAGCGTGTAAAACTAATCAAAAAATTATAAACAACCAATTAAATTTAACTACGAGTCCCATTCTAAAAAAAAAAGATTCTGTCAAAGAAATAATATATGTTTTAGTTAGTTATGACATCCTGAAGAAGAGTATGGTATTTTTCGAAACCGGTAGATGTATTTAAACTCATTTTAGTGGTTAATAAAACAAAGATAAAAAATAAAAATATATGTAATCCTTGTTTAAATTATCTATATCAGTAATTTTTTTTTTTTTTTCAGGTGTTGAAAATGATGTGTTCGCTTCGGAAGCTGTGCTCGTTGTCCGTTTTTCATTTTTTTTTCTTTACAATAAACACACTGAGTTTCCAGTAGCTTTCGCAACTCGCCTTTGAACTTTTTAAAGTCACCAACATCATTGGCATTTCATGATATCTCACGCGCTTGCCCTCGTAGTGCTCGAGACATTACGTAAATATTAAAAATTCCGTAACAATCGATTAGGTTGAGTATACCTGCACTAAAAAGCGTTCGAACAAACAGACAAGCGGTGACTAATTGAAATGAGAGCTGATTAAGCCACATCCTTTTCCCAAAATACGTTTCTGTGCAGAGTTGTCGAACTGCGAACTTAGAGTGGTCGTATTCTACGTAACATGGAAGGATAAAATGGGTCCAAGTCCGACTATCAAACGGCCTCGGTGTTATGTTTGCGCAAGTCATCAGAAAGTGAACGATCTCCCGAGGATCGTCGCCATGTCGCTAATGCCCTGGTATTATGCATCAGCAGCGTCCAAGCACTCGCCAGCGAGAAAGCTCCGAGGGGAAAATAGAGCCAGGTACATTTCTCTCTTGTGCAAACAGTACTGAATAGAAAATGTGATCGTGTGCGTGCCACGATGTATAAATCACCAGTATCATGTCATTCAATTGAAGATATTTTAATGGTTCGTGATTCGATCAACCAGTGGTTCATTTTCTGATTTGTGGTCGCGTTCATAAATATTATTCTCTGTCATATGACACGAATTCGTCTAATATTAACAGGTAGCGATCAAAATCCTCTCGATTTTGTGGATTACTGTCTACGTAAAATAATATTTTGTTCAATTTTGAGCTCCAATGCTGTAAATTCTCCAAATTAAGAAATCATTAAATAATATTTTGAGTTCGTATATTGTAGATATAGATATAGATTGAAGTTAAATAAATAATTAAATAAATCTCGATTCTCAAAACGTCTTGCAAGACGTTTGTCTGCAGGTACACTTGTATCAATTTTAATACAATCAAAACAACTAATCAGTCAAAGTTTAAACATATATTTTTATTTATTATCTTTGTTTTATTAACCACTTAATTGAGTTTGAATACATCTACCGGTTTCGAAAAATACCATTTTCTTCTTCAGGATGCCATAACTAACTTTTGATAACAATTAAGTGGTTAATAATACAAAGATAAATAAAAATATGAATTTTAACCACAAATATTTTGCTAATTTTAAAAGTATAAAGTTTAAACAATTCATTTCATGCTTACAGGCAAGAGAGGTTATTATCGATAAGATATATATTTTTTTATCATTTCTTTCAAATTCGGAGAAAGCGAACTCTTTTGTGAAAAGACAAAATGAAGTTATTTTGACATACTCAATTATTATTTTTTGTTATATGAGTGCTATATTTTTTACTAGCATTATATCGGCAAATCGTGTGCGCGCGCACGTGCGTACGTTAGATGGAATAGTGTTAGCCAAATGGCTTAGAAATTAAAATTTATAATATTAAAGTTAAACCATCCAGAAGCATTTGAGAAGAACTCTTCGAATACCTTGAACACATAAGGATACTGTTATTAAACACATCAGATATCTCATAGAGACTAAGCTATTTTTTTATTATATTTAAAGGAAAATATATGGAAGTATGGGGTAATTACAGGGCTTATGACCTATCTACGGCTGGCTTATGTGAATACTTTATATATATAGATAACGTTCACCAATTCTCACCCCTCAATCTCCACATTCATCAAATTTTTGAAAGTTGTATATATGTCAGTATGAGGACTCGCTTTGAGTACTACTACACCATCGCCATATATGGATCAAATTTGACAATTCATTTTTATTTCATCACTATGATAATCTGTTTTTTTTTAAATTATTTTAAAGGAATATTCTTCATATGTAAAATATTTTTTAACATATTATACGCCTGAAAAATCTTTTTTTTTTTTTAAATATATTTTAGCAATATTTCAATATGTCTTATGTTTGATCTTTGTAGGTAAAAATCCAGTAATTGTGTGCTCTTGGAGATATTCAAATATTTCACATATAGGTACGTTGACTGATCACAAACTTTGAAGTATTATGGCCCGCGTCCACGAATGAGATTTTCGACTCGAAACAGTCTCTGAGATATGTAATTTACTCCTGTAAGATTCTTTGAGGACAACGCTCAGCCTTCGTAGTCCCCATGTACGCACAATGTCTCGCTCCTCACTTCACGCTCGCCACGTACGTGAAATGTCAAATGTCATTGTCGTTAGTCACGTGACTCATTTGGAATCACCACAACAGCAAATTAAAGTTAAAACTGAATTGTTTGTAATTTAACATAAGATATTGCTTAATGACTTATTCTAACTTTTCAGAATAGATAGTTGTAGGAATCTGTGGTAGTTTTAGAATATATTTACTAATACGTCAAATCTTGCTGTCAGATTGTACGTCAATCTCAATCTGATCTCTGAGTTTATCTCCAGATCAAAATGTTATCACGTGTACACGGTATTGAGGTGAATCTCAACTAAATTTCTGAGATTCTATTATCTTATATTAACGCGAGGTTTTAAGAAGAGTTATTATTAATAGATAGTTAATATCTATAGTAAACAGAATAAATGTTATACTATATGTACCATTATTAAGGAGAACACATTCTTATTGTGAAGTTGTAATTATTCAGAACATAGGTCTGTGATATTTTATATACTAATTTAATATAGATGGCTTTCAAATAATGGAACGATAGATGTATTAATTTGAATAAGTGTAACACGCGGGTTCGAAAATTTGTCATGAAAAATACTGGCGCTATAACACAATTGGCAGTGTGTTATAATCCCCGGATTGGAAACAGAGATCCTGCACAAAATTTATTTTATATATATTTATAATTAATACATTAAATTAGTATTTACTACATGTACCTACCAACTTCTACGCTTCATAGAAAGGGGATGTAGGGATTAACAAGCTGAGGAATATCCGTGGCTGCACTAGTATCAAAAGGGTCGCCTGAAATAGTATACTAAGAAAAAGTCGAACAAAAAGATCCTGTTTCAAATGCCAGTGGTAGCTAAAGTATTTTTCGATAAATTAAAATTATCCGTATATATATATTTATAATTAATGATTTTAATTTATATTATAGTATCACAGAACTACGTTCTGAAAAAAAATTATAACTTCACAAATAATAATGTGTTCTCTTTAAAATATAAAGATAACTTACTTTTCCGTAGATTTTGTACGTAGGTAGTATCAATAGATTTATGACAGAGTAAAGAATGTAAGGAATATATATGACGCAAGTGTTGATGGTACCAGAAATAGAGGATGTCCGCGGAAGTCTTGGCACAACCAGGTATGCCAGATGGTCCTGTTAGAAGCCCCAATAATTGGCGAGCTTGTATGAGAAAATGTACGAATGTGGATGAGACGAAAACTGTGCCTAGCGGTGTGATAGTAAGTTAGTTAGTATCAATAGAGTGATAACATTTATCGTATGTGTTGTTATGTTGAGAATCAGCTGCCAGATCGAAATATATTGTTAATTAACGGTTAACATTGCAATTAAAACTGTGCTACAGCAATTACGAGGCGTTTGATGTCATTTATATGATATATTAAGTGTAATTAGTTGATTGAAGAATATATACATTATACATAATATGCTCATTGAACATCTGGGTTACACTGTTTTCTGGCGGATTCAATAATAAAAGACCCAGAAACGAACATTTCAGAATCAAATGTGAAATTTTTAAAAGACTATTAGCAGAAAGTGTCAGAATTCTCGTAAAATCTGCCGATGTTGAAAAATGATTTTAATGTATTATGTTCCTGACACACGACCGCGTCGCCGCCAGACGACAGATTAGGTATTTTGCTAAATAAATTGATTTTTGAAACTGGTGTCTTGGTACACTCGGCCACGATGTTTTTAATAGTTACTTGCCTTTGTAGGGCAATATAATTAAGGATAGATTGCCATCTAAATATATCAGAAAACCATGAAATACAGTATTGAATATTGTTTTTGTTATATAAATAGTACGTGGTCTGTTCTAAAGCACAGTACGGTAACGTACAATCATTATAAAGTATGGTAAATAAGTATAATGTAAAGTAAGTTATGTAAAAAAAGTACAATCAGAAGTTATAAAATATTATTGTCTGTAATATACAATAGTTGGAGACGAAAATGTGTAGGTAGTTAAGTTAGCACAAATGACAAATTAGTTTCATTTTACTTTTTACCAGTAGCGTCATTATGGCTATATAGTACGTGATTAAACGGACGGGTTTGTAAACACGAACGTGCTTTTAATATCTCTAAGTTAAGATTACTTAAATGTTCAATAACAGAACGGAAATATATATTCAATTTGAAATGAAAACGTATTTTAGCGAAATCGTATATTGACATTTCGAGCCATTGGAATAACAAGGTTCCAACTAATTTGAGTTATTATTATTTATTTCTTCCACACTTAACGGATATTAAATGAAACAGCAAGAGCTGAAAGTTCCAACTGCATCAGTTATTTATTTTGATTTATGGATCATTGTTGTTAATTTACAATGTTTTTATTTGTTTTTTATCTCGCAGTGGTCATTGATAATACGGAAAATAAGTTAAGACCTTAAAACTGATCACATTTGTATACTCAAAACAAAATATACATGAATGTATATTGAAATCCAATCAACACTTTTGAGCTCATTATCTCAAAATAGTGTCAGTGTCAGATGGAACCGATCTTTCATATTCTCTTCTGTCTATGGTAACGGATAAATCTCACCATATAAATGTTCTAATATACGTCATTTTTGTTCGTTCTGACACCTTACTTACAAAAATGGAATAATTTTAATTACATCGATATTTTACTAACGTGTGGTTTGTTTCGGCGAAAGCTCTATCATTTAATATAGATTCTATTGATACCTTGACCCGATTGAGGCAGAATATCTTCACTATTGGTATTATATATCAGTGATCTGAGATATAGGAATCCCTTAACATATGGCAATACCTTGGTTCGTTTCACATATGTTGATACAATTAAATAGCAGGTAATGTAATTATACGGCATTTTTGTTTGTTCTGACACCTTACTTACAAAGATGGAATAATTTTAATTACATCGATACTTTACTAACGTGTGGTTTGTTTCGGCGAAAGCTCTATCATTTAATATAGATTCTATATATACCAGTGATCTGATATATAGGAATCCCTTAACATATGGCAATACCTTGGTTCGTTTCACATATGTTGATACAATTAAATAGCAGGATTTCTCAATAGTGCACCATATAATAATTGACTTGTTCCGACCGAGATATAAATACAGAAGAGATCTATAAATAGGGTTATTAGTCTGGTTGATCATCTGTCTATACATCAAAGAGATCCAATTACATACGAGTGATTCTCAATATTTTATTTATTTTGTTTCAGTTTACCTTAAAGATATACATCAAATAATGGAACGATTAAATGTGTTAATATCAAAAAGGTGACATGTAGGTTCGAAAATTTGTCGCTAAAAATATTGTCGCTGTAGCATAGTTGGACAACAATATTTTTCGATAAAATTGATTTTATATATTTAATTCATATTTAAAATATCACAGACCGTCTGTTATCAACAATTACAACTTCACAATAGGAATGTGTTCTCCTAATAGAATATGTTTTCAAATAAAAAATATTATGAAAACTATGTCAGAAATAGCAAATTTTGTAACATTTTTATATATTCACACTTTTGATTGACGCGCTTGTGGTCTAGTGGTTACGATGTTCGCCTAGTGATCTAGTGGTCGGAGTCGGATGAATATTGATGTGACACATGTTTTGTGCACGTATGTGTATTTAAAAAAATATATATTTAATTTTATTTTCTCCTATATCCAAAATCTTATTAAAATCAAGAACATTTTGTAGGCGCCGAGTATCGCTACTGGTACCTCTAAAAGTGTTTATTCAATGCTCTGCCATCTTAGCTACTCTCCTAGTAGACTGAGCTACCAAACTGTCTTATATGTATAAAAAAAAAAAAAAAATGTGTTTGAATTTAACGTGTTGAACACATACATTTTTTATTTGCTTAAAATAATGTTTTTATGCTTAACATGTAGGAAAATAATTTTATACTTTGAGTGTGTTGCCAGAATTTATGGTGATAGCCTGGAGAAATTGGTGATCAATGAAGGGTGAAAGGTCAAACAAGATGAACAGATTAAGTTCGAGATAGACCGGGCAAGCGCTCGCGCTGCAGAAGCAGGCTGAATATTTATACATTCTTAATATCCAATTTTTTATTTACATTAATTACCCCTGTTGAACCTTGTAACAAGCCAGTATTCCAAACAACGAACATAATGAATATAATTTTATAGAAAATACTGAATGCTCGTGGTCTCCAAAGTTCAGCAACACGTGTCACGTGATACAGATTATTACTGGAATTGTGCAGACATTGGTTGAGAGAAATCTTTAATTACCACTAAGAGGGCAGTAATGATTGATCCGACAATACCTCGCATCTAAAACATGTATACATTATTTACGATACAAATTAAATGTATTAAATATACATATAAAATCAATTTTATTGAAAAATATTGTTGTTGCTACCGAGATTCGAACCTGGATCTCTTCCAATCGAAACTTTATAATATATTTGTTCACTTACATTAGTTTGGAATCATCTTTTTAAATAATCCATAATAACATTACACTTCTTCATCTATGTCTATGACTTTCTGGATGCGGCTTCAGTTGTGTCATTTGTGGTAGTAAAGTGGTTACCGTATTATCATCCTGCCATAGATAAGAAAAGCGTCCTGTCATCTCATCTATATCTTATGGTCATAATGCGTCGCATTCTATGGTCGCAGTTTTTTTCCTTATCGCAGAACTGTCAAATATGACATGCATGTCTTGTTCGTATTTTTCAAGAATGTAGTGGATATATATATTATATGTTTATGTAAATGCCTTCGATAGCTGGTTTCCAGGTTTCCGATTAACAATACGCACACATATGATAAACTGCACTAATCCTTTTAATTTTGCTGTCTTTCTGGTCCGGTGTTGTTGTTCTTTTAGCTGAGTTGTCTTCTTTAGATTTCGACCGACCGAAGCGCGCACTGGTGGTTTATTTTGACCGCTGGACTGGTTGAAGCACGGGATGTAATAAGAATGACGCCTGTCGGTTACCGTCTTCTTAGCCTTCAGAAAAAAGGGGAGCAATATTCACATATTCATTATTATAACCAGGAAACCCAGTGGTGCTAATCGATGTAACAAGGCGCGTAAACAATATATATATATGTATATATCAAAGTTAATACGTAAGAACACCGTTTGTACAATTTCAGAAAGAGCAATACAAAACGCACTAACAGAAACCCAACGTAAAACCGCCCGCAGATCCTAGCAGCAAGTAATCGGTGAAAGCCGATTGTTTATCTCCCAGTATTATTAAATAGTGATCAAGCCTTTGTCGGCAGCATTTGACAGTTATTTGGAAAAATAAATAATGTAGTTTGTGTCTTTTATAAATATATTACTGGCTTTATACTATATTATAGATGATTAAAAAAATTAACTTTTAAAATGATTAAAATTCAAGTTTTAACAATTCTCGTGCCACCGAGATCCGACTTGTGTATACATCATATATATATGTATTAGAAAGTGTTTTAAATTTAATATCTTTATTTAGTACGTTATGTTATAATAGTTTAGTTATGTAGGTTATGCTTTGTTGAAACACTATTTTATAAATAATTAAACAATCCCAAGGAAGGAAATGAATACAATAATTGAGTGTGTAAATTATTCCTACTGAGTCGCAGCCGCTAGCAATAAATCGACCATGAAGGCCGATGTAAAGTGTTTTGTAGTTGATTTACTATAAATAACAATTTCTCCACGATTTAAAGCATCTTCGAGCAGTACCTATCGAGTATACACCTCGGCCAGGGTTGTCACAGTAATGTAAAATAATCTACTAATATATTTTTTAAATCATTACTTAAAAAGTCAAGTGTTGCATACACGCGTAGATGCCGGAATAATTCAGGATTCTGCAGACATCTCCAAAATGTGGACTGTATATTATTTAAACTCACTATTTCGTCATCGAATTAATAAGTCTCGAATTAGTATAATATTGTAAACTGTACCATACACGTATAACCGCACTGGTTCAATTTAATAAATATGTATTTATACAAATAAATATATGTTCCAAACATCAAGAGAACCTAAAAATTATAACAATTAGTTGATAAATTCACCTAAATATATCGTTTTTTGATAATTAAACTAAAGTAAATATTACACTGAAATAATTGTAAAAAACTCATTTTTCTTTCGAAAATACAGAGCGGCCACCAGAATTTAAATCCTGGGGAAAAAACTAAACAAGTCACTGTAATAGTACCTAGTAAATCTTTGTTAATATCTACAGGGTGTGTATGGGCGCCTTAATGCTTCCAGGGAATGATGATTGATGAAATGGTGAGGTATTACCACCTCTTGTCTCCGATGTCTCAAGTGCCATAATCCCGTGAGCGGGTATCTGAATTGGTATTATATCTGATTTGATTGTATATGTATGTTTTTTTAAAATTTTATATATACTTTTTTTGTAGAGTTAGATGGGGTTTTTTTTTTGTTTTCCCCCGCTCAACGGGTTACAGAATCGGGGTAGAGGATTGCAATAGGGCAGAGACGGGAGGGATCGGAGGGAGGGTCGTAAAAACCAAGGAAGTTGATGGTGGGGTTTGGGATGTTGGGGAGGTTTGAGTAAAATATACGGGAAAGGGCAACAAAGTGTTCTATGAGGGAAGAGATGTTGGTATCGAATGACGTTTTCTAGACCTTGTTATTGATATGGGCACTATAATTGAACTGCAATATATTGTCTAATTGAAACGTTAACAAAACATAGTTTGACATTCTAACTTTCAAAAACGATAGTTAAAAACAGTGATTTAAATTATGCGTGCAGTTAATTGATCTATCTACCTACATAATAAAAATATTTGTATCAGAAATACAACTATTTTACAATAAAAAATTTCAAATTTTTGACGATGAAAATTTTAATAGATACCTTCAGATCAATGTCATATATACACACTCACATCTTAACTAGTATATTTCAAAGGAAATTAATACTTTATTCTAATGTTTAGTGTATTAGTTTATTTTAAAATTTCACATTCTTCGTCAAACTTAACCAACTTTACTGTCCCGATTTCGAGTGCCAGCCAGGTCAACCAGAACTAACTTACATTTAATCTTCCTCATTACAATACCAATGCCAAAAAAACTCACTTTTCTACCAAGCACCCCTTTATTTCAATTCATACCTAAACGAACTAGACATTTTCAATAATACAGTTACCTCAATCAAATACAAAAATTCAATACATAAACTTTATTTTATTTTTCCTTTTCCTTCAATTATTTCCTTACTTTCTTTTTTTTTTACATTTTTCTGCTCAGTCCTTCTTAAAATTCAAATTGTACTCACTGTTTAAAGTATTTTATATCTTCATAGAAAACGTGTTTAATTATTGTTTAGCTTTCACTGTGATTTCTGTATTTACTAATTAACTGTAGATTTTCTGTCTGTCATCAGTCTAGCCCTCCGATCCTAAAGACCAACGAGAGGCATTGGGATATTATATATATAATAAAAAACACTTATGTTATTATTAAACAAATTATATATGTCTCATAGAGACGAAGCTGTTTATATTATATTATACGGTAAGTATGGAAGTGAGCACTTTACACAATGTAACGTTCACCATTCCACTAAATCAACCTCCATATCTATCAAATTTTTGGAAGTTGTATATATGTAACTTCACTGTCGCCATCTATGGTCTTAAAATTTGATATTAATTTCCATGAAACAACATAGATGTCACTAATGAGAATCTTATTTAGGTAAAAATCCAGTAATTGTGTAACTCAAATATTGCTAATATGTTATTATTATTTATTGTATATAATATTATGTATTATAAAAAACACTCATGTGTTGGGTGTTTATCATCAATAATTTTTTATTTTTTTAATAAATATAATTGTAAATACTAATTAAAAGTATTAATTAGAAAGATATACATATAAAATTAACATGGATCTTTTACAATCCGGGGAACGTGCATTAACCGATTATGCTATACCAACACAGTGTGGATTGACGACAAATTTTCGAACTTTTATGTTACACTTTTCACATTAATACATCTATCGTTCCATTATTTGAGAAAGCCATCTTTTGTATTCTTACGGAATCTCAAATACCTTTGATCCCGGTTCAAATAATAATATTTTTTGATAAAATTGATTTTGTATGTATATCATTCTGTTCTGAATAATTACAACTTCACGATAAGAATGTGTTCTCCTTAATAATAAAATATAATTGTTATAATAATTGGTAACCCTGTTTCCAACAGAAGATCCACCCGCTGACCCCGATATGTTAATTACACCCTACGCGCTTCGAGTCAGGTTTCTATTGTTCAGTAGATACCGCCTCCAGATCAGGCTGCAGTGCTACTAACAAGGGGCCCTGATTGACGGACTTATTGATTTCATCGTACACTTAGTGGCAAATGCCGGATGTCAATCGGTGGAGAGGAAAACTGCATTTTATGGGAATGCTCTTACGACTGATGGCAGATACCTACTCAAAGTGCACAGTTTTTTGTTTTGTTTTCACAGTTTCAGTACTTTATTTGAAATATGTTGAAGATCTAGTGATGCAACTCGTGTAAAATTACAGTGCACTTTCTTCGATCGTGATCAGGAGGCCAGGGGAATCAAAGGAATGCCGACAGGCCGCCTTAAAAGTGAGACACTTGGGGAGGTCTCCATCCAGCAGTGGATACAAACGACTAATGATGATATATACATTTAAATAAATAAATACGTATTAGGAGAACACAATAAAGTTGTATTAATGTGTCCAAAATTTAATATAAATGATTTGATAATTCTGGAGTCTGCTATCAGATTACTCAAAGGTATTTGAGATTCTGCACATATAAGATAAATGGCTCTTTCAAATAATATCAAAAAGGTAACATATAGGTAATTTGTCGCTTAAAATATCATCGCTGTAGCATAGTTGGATAATGCACCTTGCCCGGTTTGGAAAGAGATCCAGGTTCGAATCCCGGTGGCGCAACAACAATATTTTTCGATAAAATTGATTTTATATGTATATCTTTCTAATTAATATATTTAATTCATATTTAAAATATATACGTGTTTCACATATTTTGTGAACACGACCAACTTCCATAGTTTTACTCGTACTGTAATCAAACTTTTCAGAAATATTGATCTTGTAAATATAGCGACTTGTCTCATTTAATATCGGACCTAGAAGAGAAGCGATCCATGGACGGTCCATATCAAAGATGAAGAAACGTCAAGGACAGCGACAGATCACAGCCCGTGATGGAGGAACCGA
Organism: Eubasilissa splendida; assembly: GCA_031772225.1. NCBI lineage: Eukaryota > Metazoa > Arthropoda > Insecta > Trichoptera > Phryganeidae > Eubasilissa > Eubasilissa splendida. Next base: position 27,809,288 of record CM062859.1, read on the forward strand.
CGAATCACCGCATTCCATCTCACTCTCTTCACAGTTCCGAACAGTCGATGACGTAAAATATGATTATTAACTTTATTTCCAATTCATAGATGCTAAAGATTAATGTATTTTAAATAAATACTTTCCGTATCGGTTCCCAAGCTTTCACTTTTGTATTATATTATAGAATATGGCTACTTGAGGTGGGGTATCTAATGTTCATAAATTATTCATACGATTTTCACTAATATTAATATGTAATGAATTCATTATCATTTATTTATTTGAAGAAGATTTTATTTCAAGTATTTCCTGATATGATTTGAATATTTTGTTCGGCGCGACGAATGGGTATGAAATTTAAGATTTTTTTAAATGTTAGAAAGCGGCGAAAGAAAGATTTTATAATAATTATTAGGTCATATATTTATTTATTTTTTGTAGCATAAATAGTACATATGAAAAAAATAAAGGTAATTACTTTACTAGACGTGGTCTGTTCTAAAGCAATTACCTGTACAGCTTTTATAAGTTGCAATTGTTGTAGAGATAAGTAAGTATAATATTAAGTAAGTTATAAAAATATTATTGTCCGTAATATACAATAGTTGAAGACAAAAATGTGAAGGTAGTTAGGTTAGCGCAAATGAAAAATTAGATTAATTTTGTTAATCACTCATCCCCACTTAAGGTCTAGTGGCAATTTGTTAAATATTCGCGGAGCACAAAATAAGAAAGTTCATTGAGTAAATTTAGTATTCAATTTTGGTTCTGAAAAGTATCATAATGTTTTGCTTCTAGTTTCCTTTGGATCCACCAGATCTACCAGAGCAATCTTAAAAATAGTTTTAAGATTGCTCTGGTAGACAGTTGTCTTATATCCAAAACTTGGAAGAATTTAAAGAGTTCTTCAGAGTTTTACCCTTTACATCAAGTTCAGAACATATGCATCTTCCTGAATTCTTCTTTGAGGTGTGAGAGGTTATGTATAATGTAAGAGTGTATGTTGAAGTCATATCAGAAAAATTTTGAATGACGTGATGTAATTAATGTGACAGTGTTCTTAAACTGCATTTACCACTCACGTGATCATTTGAAAGTCGCGGAAAATATTCACATATACCCAATAGGGTGCACGTGCGTGTGGCAGGCTGAAGGTTATGAGAAAGAAAAACTACTTGCATCCAGTTTATTGTAGTCGAATTTTACCTCATAAAATAAAGTTACTTGCGCGAAAGGTGGCGATAGGAAGAGTGAAGCTTGCGTGGTGACCTTCCGTAGCACTGCTGGCCGCATTGGTATTGAGGGCGGACCCACCGCTTACCCAGGACCGATGCAATAAGCTCGAGGCTCCTATCTCGGGTCCTACCCTTTTTTTTAATGCCACTAGGCAGTTGTTAGATAGCGCCCAGCATTTTGACAGGGCGATACCTTATTAGTAAATACTATTTACAATACATAACATAAAGATAATATAAAATAATACAATTAACAAGACCAAGGAGCAGAGGGAAAGTGAAAAGGCGCTCCCTTCCGGAAAAGATTCACCCTCCACGCACCACTACCGACAGATTTAACCCACAAAAATAGTACATATATTTGGGTAGATAGAATAAGATAATAATAATGATGAAGCTACTCAGCAGCAGCAGTTCTCCGGAGGATCTGGAGACCCACACGAAAACAAAGCCCCTAAACAACTTCAGATTCCTGCCACACTTGAGCAGATCGGAGCTCCTGACGAAACTTCGATCACCCGAACTGCATTATTATTGCTACATGCTATCGGTACTGAGTGTCTTTACGTGTGATGCTAGTTTCGTTTTGAGCACCAGTGCTTGCTGAGTGTGTTCAGCTTCGCCAGGCGGTGATAATGAAAGGGGAGGCGATAGAAATCCACACTTACAAGCTTTTATACTGTACTTTGAACCATCTGTTATACTCTCATCGTTACAAATGTTTCGCCCGCTACCCTTTGACCCCCAATCTCCTACGTTATCCTTATAGTCGCTTTTTTGTTCACGTAGCGAAACGCCCAATACGGATCTCTGCATGCTTCTTTGGGCAACGTTGAACCTTGTCATCGTGGAATCCGTGACATACGGCAGGTAGTATGCATATCTTAAAGACTTTATTATACGTATCGCGAAACTACATACTTCGGACAGCTGGAGGGGGGACCGGTTTAGAAGTTAGGGCTTCCTTGTCGGTTCAACTCATCAATAATACGCGAATTCAATAACATATTCAAGTTTGTACAATATATAAAACATAAAAAAGAAGAAAATCAATGTAGTTATTAACAATTTTCGCAAAAAAAATTTAAATTAGGATTAGGTCCAGCGTCCCTTAAGTACTGTCTTTATTCACATATAATATAAATCCATAGAATACATAGTTTTACATATAGATAAAAATTGATCGAATATTAAGATGCAGTAGTTCAACGCAGACACTCATTCAACCAAAATACTTCCAAAAGAGGGACAGTGGACGAGACACAAAATAGATTGAGTCACATTTACACGGACAGAGTAACAGTTTTGTAAAACACGAGGTATGGAGAGTGGGAGGTAGACGCATAGGTGAAGACATCCACCCACACAGGGCGGCCTAACTACCTACCTAAGGAGCTCCAACGTGTCACCCATACCCGAATAAATTCCTTATATTCCTGGGCGGGCGGTGTTTAAATCCAATGAAACCATTAACTCTACAAAATATGCCGAGGCGTCTGTTCCACTCTCCCACATGTACACCATGAAACTACATACTTAGCACACATCGACGTTTACATTACAATTGAATATGAGGATCAAATGATACGTACTGACCTTTACCGGCAAATCTCTAAGACGAGAGATCAACGCTCTCTTTAATGACCAGAGTACTTGAACTAAATCACCGGTGGAATGATAGTCACAGCAAGAAGTCGAATGGGATCTCAAAATACCACACCACGGCACGACACATTTTGATGAAGACTATAATTACGAGCATAGACGAAAAAATTGGATCAGATCATCTTGATAATATTAATAATAAATCGAGTTAATGTACTGTTTACGGGTTCTACTAAACAAACTGAAATTAGTAACTAGGTACATATTTTTAAATTATGGCTTGGAACCTCTTGCGAATGCCAGATGAACGATTACCAAGAAGCTGGGATAAATAGCTTCAAAGATTCATGGGGAATGAAGGATGCAGTTATGAAGTATTGTTTTATGAATTAACTTTTGATATTTGTATATTGTGTAAGGCTTATACTTCTGGGTGTGGTAAATGGGCAAAATTTGACGTTATGAATAATTTAGATAATATCTGCTTTGGGCTAGCTCAGTTATAGAGAAATATCTTATCAAACTTGGGCTGTGGCTATGTCATTCAATCAAGAACATTCCAATAAAAGATATGCTTAGTTTAAACATAATTTATTCAAGCAGGTTATATAAAATATAATAATTAAAGTGTAAAATATATGACATGAAAAGAATGCGGGATAACATATATGCAGAGGAATAATGGCACGAACAAGTGTGTGTGCCTTGCACGAGGCTGGCGAGTCTAAATTCTCTAATATAATAGTTGACAGTATCGACTGATCACCGTGCCAGTATGGCGGTGACGCATAGGACGCCTCGTAGGCAATATCACTACTGAATTTAATCTGATTAACTGTTTAATAAATACCTTGGGTTTATTCAAAAAACCTGCAGATATATGGAGTATGCCTACACAGCGGTTGTAGGGTACAGGTGGCGGTGGAGGGACTCCTAGTCGGACGATGCCAACTGAAGGACAGGGATGATGAGACAGGCGTCAGCAGAAGCGGCTAGCATGGTTCCGAAGTCGATCCCGAAGATCTATGCGGAGTGATAAGGCGATAATGCGATTTGTTCGGGTTGATGCAATCAGCACAGGATTACGGTGGAAGTTGTCGGGCGTGCTCAAGACTTTGACAATGTGAAGCACGATGAGATGGTGTGGAATTGCGAGCTACGAGTGATTCTAGTGCGACCGGTGCTGATACTGTAGTTGATTCGACACGACGATTTGGTGAGATTACGTGGAACATATAATGGCGGTCGGGTAAAGTACACTAAGAATAAGATCGGTGCAGATATTTTTAATCACTCGCGGATTTATAGTGACAATTTACACAAAAATATGGTAAGTCAGATGAAGGATCAGTTTCGAACTACATCTCTTTAAGATCGAGCTGAGTGATATCAATGAAAACCTAAATCCACGCGGGACAATGTTAACACTCTAAGCTCGCTGGGGGAGAAAGTGATTGTTGAGAATTTCGTGTTGGTCCGTTCGGACGCGTTCGCGATATCCAAAATGTGCAAGTAAGCGAGGGACTAGATGTTTCGCGCGTCGTTTAATTATTTATAGCGGTAGGTACTGGAATATTAAAAATAGACTCACGACAAGGCGTATCAGAAGGATTTGGTAATGTGTGAGTAATGGGCGTCTCATTAATCACCCATCAATCATATGTTCGTTTGAAGATCGCGAAATGTATTGATTAGTTTGAGAAAAAAGCTACTTATGGCTGTCACTGAATTAATTATTAAGGCAGTTATAGTTTAGAGATATACAATAGATAATTTAATGGCTATGTGGAGAAGCGTTTCCTGGTGATGTTATCTGGAAGGCGGTGGCGAGAAGAGTTATTAGGAGCTCTAGTTTTACGTATAGGTTAACGCGAGGTGCGTTCAGGGTTAGTCGACGGCGATAATGACTGTGGAGATAGACCTCCGTAGATTGTATGAAGACAGATTAGCCTTTGGGTCGAGTTTTTGAGCCCCCGACCTTTCTTGAATAAGGGGACGAAGATAATGATGATTACATAATGTGTCTGCTATTGCATTTGTCTTATGTATAAAAATTAAGATGTTAAATAGATGGTGGTCGTGGCTGAAAATAGATTTTTTAAAATGAAGCTTCCAATTTCAAAACATAGTCAATGGTATATAAAATAAATAAATTTAATCCTGGCATCTCTAAGCATCTCAAATGTGTGTAAGCTATACTGCAATATAAAGTTGATTGCTTTTAAAAATGGAATAATATGTCTCATGAATAATATATGTCTGTATTTTTTCGGAAACAAATAGTTGACGCGGTGAAATAGTAACGTTTTGATAATAGAATTGTCGGATATTAGAATCAAAATTGCGGCGACCATTGTAATCACAATAACCGGCGCATAGTGTTTAATTTTTTAAATTAGTGAGGTGGGGTACCTTATAAACGATTAATAATTAATAATTTAAAAACCTTTGAAATACAAAAGAATTTAAATTCGGAGAAAACACTAATTAACAACATAACATTCCCTAACACTTCACCTTTACCGTCCACATTTGCGTTAAATGCGTTTGGTGATTTTGTGTAAATGTTTGAGATGTTTAACTAGAGTGCGTGGATTGGCGTTTATTTACAGATTTACATTTGTTTGTTATATTATAAAATGTATAAGATGAAGTGCGAGCGGTCGGTTCTAGGCTTCCTCGGACTGGTTGCGGCGCGACGTATCGTTGTCTGGTTTGGTGAGTATCCGTCAGGCTGTATGGCTTTAGTTATCGCCTGATGATGAGAGCGACTGCACGTATATAGTCGTGATAATAACTCAACGCTTAGGTGTCAAAATTAAAATAACAGTGGACGATAATTAATGAGCTATTTTGGAGGTCGATATAGAGTCCGATCCGTGTCAGTTGGGGGCGCTGACCCCGGTCGGGCTGGCCTCAGACCGCTCGCCGCCTGGCGTCGTGATTCACCGCATTTAGTGGGCAAGTTCAGATTTCACTTTCTTTTTGGTCACGTGGGCATCTCGCGCGCGCGCGTGTGGCCGCTCAAAACCGAGTCGATTTTATCCCACGTGTCGTTACATAGACATCTCGTCTCTGTGGACTCCTGGTAGGTCGGGTGGCCGCCGAGGGTTGTGTCGGAGGGCCTTCAGTGCAGATGACGTAATATTATTTGGAGAACACATTCTTGTTGTGAAGTTGTAATTAATTATTCAGAACATAGATCTGTGATATTTTAAATATATTAATTAGAAAGATATACATTTAAAATCTATTTTATCGAAAAATATTGTTGTTGCGCCACCGGGATTCGAACCTGGATGTCTTTCCTAACCGAGAAAGGTGCATTATCCAACTATGCTACAGCATTTAATAAGATGGCGACCGGAAATTCTATTTAAGCTATTGTTAAACTAATTTTGATGTAATTATATCACATTTACGAAATGTCATTTTTTTGGGCCACCCTGTACGTAATTCATTAATTCAGTTAAATAAATAAAATACACATAATGTCTTTCGCGCGACAGTTGAGGATACTAAATGCTGCCGAAATTGATGAAACGCAAAAATGGCAATTTAACGGTTTGTTACAAAGTTAAATAGGGGTAACTATTTTTTAATAGCATTAAATTTTGATGTTATGAATGCACAAATAATAATATAAATCAGTGCATTAAATTCTAAATACAAAAAAATCTGTCAATCATACGTGACGATTTGACTGGGATCGACACTAGACTCAAAAATGTTTTTGAAATCGATAATTTGCGATTCTGACGCCTGTTGATGTGATAATAAAACTCAAGGTAAAAGTGAGAGCATATTAAATTACGAAATTTTCTATTGCGCTAAACGGTTCAATTATTTATCTGCGTACTTTGTACGACCCGACGATCTCTCAGAAGGTAACTTATAACAGCACGCTCCGCGCTCAACTCTCTTCAGATTTTACACGACTTTCGAAACAAATCTCGAGACAAGTCTCAACAGTGCAAAGTTAATAAATCATTTAAACGTCATCTATTGCACTGTATTTGAGAAATGAAGTTAAGATGTGAAATTGTAATGGGAAATATTTAACAAGAAAAAAGTTTATATTTAATTCATATTTAAAATATCACAGACCTATGTTCTGAATAATTACAACTTCACAATAAGAATGTTTTCTCCTAAATAATAAAGTTGTATCAATGTGTCCAAAATTTAATAAAAATGAATTGATAATTCTGGCGTCTGCTATCAGTTTACTCAAAGGTATTTGAGATTCTGTAAAAATAAGGTAGAATAAGGTCTGTCAAATGATGGAACGATTAAATGTATTAATATCAAAAAGGTAACATATAGGGTCGAAAAATTGTCGCTAAAAATATTGTCGCTGTAGCTTAGTTGGATAAAGCACCTTCCCCGGTTAGTAAAGAGATCCAGGTTCGAATCCCGGTGGCGCAACAACAATATTTTTCGATAAAATTGATTTTATATGTATATCTTTATAATTAATATATTTAATTCATATTTAAAAAAAAGTTTAATGATTTTGTATTTATCATCATTGCTTAATTCCGCGGCTCTTAAGCAATTTACTTAAACAGAAAAAAAAAAACGACAAGTGTATGAGAATAAATTCCGAGGTTAGCGAACTGTCGCGAATTTCAAGTAGGACTGTGCCGGACACGTGACGAGACTAACCGATGAACGTCGGAATGGTGAAATTATGCAGTCATGGCTGGGCAAACAAGTGGATGCTGACCACAAATGCAATGTACTGATGACGTTAAGAAGACCTGTGGAGGAATATTGAAGAAGAGATAATGTACCAGAGAGGCCTATTCAGAAAGAAAAAGAAACGTCAGTCTACTGTTAAGACTAGTTACAATTTGAATTTTTTTTAGACTGATATGATGGCGGTCATTAGTTATAAAAGTATTTAGGTAAAAAAAAAATATAGTGAAATCACACCTATGTTTTATATTTAAATCTTTGAATTTTTTACCTTTGTCTTAAACTTTCTATGGACACCAAAGTTCGTTAGAGACAATAAAAATGATACATACAATTCATCTGTCTCAGTCCGCGAACGGCGCACTGCGGCACTGTCGTTAGCATGTGTTAATTTTGATGAGCGATTATTATGCTTGGACTTAGAAATCTGATAGAAAGCGTAATAGATGTGCCAAAAAAATTGACACGTTATTAAAAAATAAAATAAAATAATTTCACATCGTCGCAGATATGGGAATCTGAATAAAAAAAGGAACTAGCCTCAATTATGGCAAGTGTGAAATATGACGAGAGATTTATAGTTTATTTTAAATACAAATTAAATGTACTAATTAGAAAGATATACATATAAAAATATGATTGTTTCTACCGGGAATCGAATCCGGATCTCTTTCCGATCCGGGGAAGGCGCATTAACCAACTATGCTACAGCAGACAGTACTTTTGGCGAGAAATTTTCGAACCCATATGTGTTCAAATTAATTCTACTGTGTTTTTACCGAATCTCAAATATCTTTGATTCATTTTTATTAAATTTTGGACACATTGATACAACTTATATATTATAAAGGAGAACAAATTCTTATTGTGTAGTTGTAATTATTCAGAATATATGTGTATCTTTATAATTAATACATTTAATTAGTATTTAAAATATCATAGACCAATTTTATGAATAATTACAACTAAGAATAAGAATGTGTTCTTCTTAATAATATAATTTAGTTGTTAAGAGACAAACGCTAATATAAATATAATATAAAAATACTCCGATATAGATTTCCAAGACACAGTGGCGTAACTATAAACATACGTTTTCTATGTTTGTAAGATTAATAATATTGAGTACTTGTTTTATTCATTAAATAGTAATAACAAAAAATGCTAATTTCGCTTTACGACGGTGGTCTGGTCCCTAACCAGACATATTAGTTGAGTTGGTACTGTTTAATATATTGATAATATTTTATTATTTGATGTAATTCTATGTCTAGCTGTGGTGGATTTCAAAAATATTAGTCCACATTTGGGCTAGGCAAAATATCGCTCCCAAATTGTTAGGCGCGGATCTTTTGAGCCTCTGACGCCCCTAGCGGCGAGACACTGCAACGGATGCATTATTCAAGACATAGTCTCAGCTGGGGAGACTATGTCTTGAATAAGAATAAACTGCTCGTGAATAATTGAGGATGGCAAGAAGAATTATGTAAAGTAATAGTTACCTAGCTAATTCATTCTCTGTATAAAAACATACATATTTAAAAAAAAATGGATTAAGGGTTGAGTTACGGGATACGCGAAGGGCTAGTACGCCATCCCTTCCGCGTTAAAAGCTGAACAGTTACAATAGAGAAATAACCGGCTGGATTATTCAACTTTTTAATAAAAGCGGCCCTGGATCAAAAGGCGAAGTCAAAAGACCCTGAAATTAATGCAAATCAACACGAGTATGATACGAGAGGAAGAAATAGAATAACAGTTATGTTGGGAAGAAGGCAGAATCTCAAAAACCTATGACGTACATTGCAATGAAGATTTTCAGTGAAATCTAACGATATGAATGCAAATTAAATTAAACAATCAGAAAGACGTACAAAAAAATATTTTAGTTTCTACAAAATGGTAATGTGTTTTCCCGGATATGAAAAGTTCCGGTAGCAATCAAAATATTTTTTCGATAGATAGTTTTATTTCTGTGTATCTTTCTAAATTATTAATTAAATTAGTGTTTAAAAATATCACAGCGCAGAACTATATTCTGAATTACAAATTCACAACAAAAATAGAAAATGTGAGTTGTGTAAATACTAAACGGATTTAAAAACAGACATTTATTAAAATAGCTTGTATATATATATATTTATATACGCACCTCACATCATTTTGTCACCGGATAGGATTTTTCACCATTTTTTACCATGTCACCGATAAGACTGACATCCGTTGTTGACATGTTACCACGTCACCGATATGAGTCGGCATGCCTTGTTAACTATCAAACAGCAGAAGTCAGGGCGCGGTGTTACAATACCTTGCGTCAAGAATTGAAAGTGATCATCTCGGATTGGAATTTGAGCCGCGCTGGTGGAGCGAAGAGACGAATTCGTTTTCGATTTTACTTTCTCCATATTTACGCATACGAGCGTGTAAACATTAAAAGTACGTACGTAGGAATGTACGGTTTAATCAATAATTTTTTGAATATAAAAATATTATTAGGAGAACACATTTTTATTGTGAAGTTGTAATTATTCAGATCATAAGTCTGCGATATTTTAAATATTAATTAGAAAGATATACATATAAAATCGATTCTATCGAAAAATATTGTTGTTGTAGTTGTATCAATGTGTCCAAAATTTAATAAAAATGAATTGATAATTCTGGCGTCTGCTATCAGTTTACTCAAAGGTATTTGAGATTCTGTAAAAATAAGGTAGATGGCACTTTCAAATTATGGAACGATTAAATGTATTAATATCAAAAAGGTAACATTTAGGTTCGAAAATTGTCGCTAAAAATATTGTCGCTGTAGCATAGTTGGATAATGCACCTTCCCCGGTTAGGAAAGAGATCCAGGTTCGAATCCCGGTGGTGCAACAACAATATTTTTCGGTATAATTGATTTTATATGTATATCTTTCTAATTAATATATTTAATTCATATTTTAAATAAAAATGTTAATTCTACTGGTTCTGAAAAATAATTTTCCTTCATTAGGGTAATACAAATTCAATTTATCATAAATGTATTATTTTTGGTTAAAATATTATATATTTAAAAAATAAATTTAATTTGTCAATTATGATATTTTGTTATTTTTATACACTTTATTTACTTTAAATAAATCTAAATTATCCAATAAAGACCAATATGACACTCTGTTTACATATACAAGTTGTTAACGGGCCTTGTTACTTCGATTGGCACCATTGAGTTTCTTGTTTTATAATAATGTACATGTGTGTGTGAGTATTGCCGCCCTTTTTTTGAAAAGCTAAGAGGACGGTAAAAGACAGAGGTCCAAATAAACCACCATTGCTTGCTTCGGTCGATCGATATCTAAAGAAGACAACCCAGATAAAAGAACAACAACATTAGACCAGAAAAACACCAAAATTGTTAATCGGAAACCTGTGAACCAGCTATCGAAGGCATTTACAAAACACAAGTTGATACATAATTTCCTTTTTTTTCTTCATTATAATAATATTAACAATTTAAATGCTCTTTGACTCTTGTGTTAAATTTCGAACATTGCTTCCAATATTAAAGAGCAGTACTTTCTTTACAACTAGGATTAACATATTTGTCTTTTGAATTTACAAATAGTTTGATATACGTATATTATTTTTGTAAAATGCAGTCTGAAAATGTGAGATAATTTTTAAAAATAATCGATATTTCGTGAACATTTGATTTAACTTTTGTTACCAATCACCATTACAATAACACGGACATGTGTTGAAGATATCAGCTATTAATTAGACTGTTTTATTTAAGTCGCGTGTTCTAAAAATCAAATTGACAATTTAAATCGCTGACTAATTTACTTATTACTGACTAATTACTGTCGGACATTTTTATATTTTTTGACAGTTCAAACGTATATTATACATAATGGTTTAAAACACATTTTAATATCTAGAAATGTTGGTTATATAATAGAATACTTCCAGAAATATTGTAACAATCTCATAAAATGTTCTCCAACTGCAAATAATTTAAAAACCTTATATTAGTCATATAGTTTTTTTTTTATGGGTAGTGAGTGGTGTAATTATTTATATATTAACATAATAATTTAAGTACTGGGTATATTAAATTTTTTGATTAATTAAAATATTTTATTGATTCCAAATTATATATCATTAAGTCTATTTAGCATATAATTATTTTAAAATATGTTAACATAAAGCATAACATAATTTAGTAAAATTTTCCGTAACGGTACAGAATTATTTCAAACTTCTTGAACACTTTCGAATATTGTGGACATATATAAAAGTGTGGATATTTCGTAAAATGTGATATAATTACATCAAAATTAGTTTAACTATATCAACAATACCTTAAATAGTTTACTAATTTACTCGACAATTTCCCGTCGCCATCTTTGATTATTAATTTTCCCATTGTTTATATTTGATTCTTTCAAATTGTTTCCCAGAATGACAAAAATCACTGCAGAAGACCGTATTCTGAGCAAAAATTTGCGAATTGAAAAACGTTGGGGTGCTATAATCAAAGAGTTTCAAAACAAAGCCTGGAGTATAGCTAGACATTACAGCGGGACGGAGCTCCATCTCACACAGCCAGAAATACAATCAACTTTCTTCGTCGTGAGAATGTTAATTTCATCGAGCCAGGCGTGTGATGATTTCTGATTAGCTAAATATTATAGTTATATATATATATTAATATATAATAACTCTACTAGATGTTTTTACTTTTTTTGGGCCACCCTGTATACGTGTATTGCTGTTAAGATTCTGATATATACCTAGTTTGACCAGCGATCAAGCGTAAACATTGTGTAATTTTATTTTAATGTATGTGCTAGTGAAACAGTAAACAATAATAGTAATAAAGAATTGTTGAACGGAGAAATCCGCGTGCCTGCCACGCGAGTGTTTTTACTTGACGGGTCGCACTTGACACCGAAATGGAGACGAACTTTCTTCCGTTTTCACTGAACTTACATGATCGAGTTTTTACACAGGTACTTGTATTTCTATGATTTATTATATATATATATATATGAATCTATTTTTAATTTTTATTACTTTTTTATTTCAGCTTTATTACATACATGTATATTTTTATTTTTAAAAATTTATTTATAAATAGTGCGTTTCAATATTTTTTACTTCTCTGTGAGAATCGACATAGATAAATATGAATTAAAATATGAAATTCATCAAAATAAACCAAAATTAGATGAGAATGTGTTCCATTATGTTTTAGCGTGGTCACTGGGGTTACATTAGCTATCTCACATTTTTAATTTTTAATATAAGATTCTTAAAACGAATTAGATGAATCAGTTAGAAAGATATTCAGTCACCACCGAGACTCGAACTGGCTTAATTGGGCCAGTGACACCATACAACGTCGTCAGATTCCATTTACCGCGATACCTTATTAGTGAGACGTTGATTATTTCTCTTTGAAAGCGACCATCTTTTAATTACAATGTTTCTCAAATACCTTCGAGTAACCTGCTGGGTGGCGCCACGACTTTCAGTCTAACTATTTAGTTAGTTAATTTATTATATATAATGTGAAGTACATTTAATGAAAATATTTAGAGGCATTGTGTGGAGACTCCACTCCAAACGTCTGTCACTCCACTCGGATGGAGTGACCGACGTTTGTTGGCTGTGCAATTCGGACCAGAAGGTTTTGTACATGGTGAGTCTGAAGACCCTAATCTCTTTCGTGTCTCACGCGTGTGGGTGCATTTCGCAGTGTGTATATGAATGTGCGTGTGAGTAGTTATGCTGTGTCTAGAGGAAGATTTACAATTGCTACTGAGTACTGCGAATAAAGTTGAAGACTGGAATGGCGCGCTTGCGGTGTTGTCGGAATAACAATCTGCGGAGTTATATTACTCGTCCGTCACGATGTATTAACATCTACCGTTAGTCGGTGCGTATCAGCACAGAGTGTTAATTTTAGATAGCCAGATCCGTGAGGCGTGAGCAGGCCTCCACAGCATTATATGTATAGAGTCCGACCAGCGTAAATTGGCGAACAGCGGGGGGCGACACTGTACTCGTACTGAATCTAATGAAGAAGGGAACAACCGCGCTCGGACGAAGAGAATGTTAGTTCGAAATGTCACCGCTCGCCAATTTACGTTGGTCGGACCATATGTGTCAACATCTTAGCTCACCTCCCCCCACCCCCCTCCCAATGAATTATATATGACCGACGTACGTTTTACTCAGTACTCGTAACGTTAAGACAAGATTAAAAAATTCCGGAAGGCGGCAAAATAACTTATTTGTGAATTCAACATCTTCACGGAACCTATTTAAAAATTTTGACTAAAAAATACTACATACCTAGTATCTACCTGCACAAGTATAATGTTAAACAATAATTTAAAATTACAATAATGATTGTTAGAACACATCCTTATTGTGATGTTGTAATTATTCAGAACATTTTACAGAATTATTTTGTTACATAAACGACGTTATGTATGTAACATTAACAATCGTTAATCGATCCATACGTCCGTCAGGATAGGAAGGCCCAGCCTTGATTTACGACCACGTAGGCGGTGATTGTTGCAGCACTCCAATGTCAAGGCCAGAATTAAAATGAATTAGCATTCACATTAAAAATTTGTCTCGCAATGCTGCAATTCGCAGCCTACATTCAGGCTCTGAAATAATATAAAAAATCACAGACAACTGTCGTACAATAATGTAAAAATTGGAAAATGGTGTTACATGTCCAATGATTAATGTCGACGTGCTTGTGATCTAGTGGTTGGGGTAGACCGGGGTCAATTGTACCAGGGGGCAGTAGTATATATGTAACGCCGCCGGGAGGCGCGTTTGACACATACGGATTTGTCTCCAGTAGCTCGCATTAGCTAAGGACAAAACTTTATTTCATAACGAACGCTTCATTCGACGTCTGTTGGTATCACTGGTTGGTCCCCCCCATGCAGGTCGCAATCGCTTCGCACTTCATATAGTACAATGAAGTGTGGTTGAGTCGTTATTTTAACCGTTATTGAACTATACTTCAATGATGTGTCTGAAGTGCGATACGAAGAGTGCAGTGTGATACTGCATGAAGTGAGCTGCAAACTCTTTTGTCTCTATACATACACAGTTCACAGTTGATTGTATGCGAATTATATTTCTCGCGCCAGCGTAGTGCCGAATTAAAAGGAGAAGCACATTCCTTGTACAGTATGCAAAAGAAAATAATGAATTTATTTATGAAGAACTTCCCGTAATCGATGTTAGCTATGTTTTCGGGCCTTTTGTTATCAATAATTCTTTGTTCTTGGTTAATATAAACATTTTTTTGTTTTAAGGGAAGATTTTAGTCCCTCTAGTTTTATGGGTTCAATGCACCCGCTGGTTATAAGAAGGTAGGTAGCCGGAATATAATATGCGTTGTTGAGTGAGAGCTTCATTGCAGGCAACTAAATTATTTGCTAGTGTGAGTGAATATAATTTGAAGTATTGAACTATTGAAGCGTTAGCGCGATTTAAAAGCTACGAAGCGTGAGTATTAGTGACGTGAAAACATGCTACTCTTGACTCACTGGTGTGATTGTGATTGATATTCGATAATATCGGTGATTGAAAACTGTGACTGTGATCACAGTTTCATTACTAATATGCAACGAAATCACAATACACGAAATAAATAAATAAAAATTGAGCGTATATATTTATATTATTCAAATTTCATTTACGTAAAAAACATATTCTAGCATGTATAATTAACATATATTTTATTTTATACATTCACAAAGAAAATGAAAACCCTTAAAAAATTAGAGTTTATTTTTCGGATCAAATTCTCAGCATTTCGGGTCAAATGCATATGCAACGTTTTGGCAGAATCTATTAGATGGTGCTTATCACGAATTATAACGTCATTCCTTCATGAATAATTCCATTTTATTTTCACATGCGTCGAATCTTAACTCAATAAATAAAATAAAAAAATGAATCACGATATTCCCAGATATTCAATCACTGATAGTGAGTGTGACTCAAAGATATCAGTGATTAACTCACGGATCGTGATTTTGAGCTCATCGCTAGTGAGTATAAAGAACAAGTTCATTGTAGTACTTCGTACAGTGTGGACCCATTGCTAGCTCATATGACTTGGCGGAAACCGGACAGTTGTATTTGCATGTATCAAAAAGATAACATACAGGTTTGAAAATTGTCGCTGTAGCATAGTCGGATAATGCACCTTCCCCGGTTAGTAAAAAGATCCAGGTTCGAATCCCGGTGGCGCAACAACAATATTTTTCGATAGAATTGATTTTGTATGTATATCTTTCTAATTAATATATTTAATTCACAACTAAATTGGCCAGCAACAATGCAAAAAATTACAAAACGCATTTTGTTACAATTGACCCCGGTCTACCTTACTATATTCTTCTAGTGATAGTGGTCGGGAGTACGAGTCACGTTCTTGGAGGCCATCAAGTTAGTACTATTTGAATATATACATTCAGATTCCTGTAAGAAGAAGATATGGCAATATTGACTTGACTACTATCCATATATTTTAAGCGTTGAAATGGCTCCAGCTTCTTCATACTTTCATCACTTCTTGGGAAATGAAATCTGGATTTGTCTGTGATGGTCTATCTGTGTAGATAGTCAAATACCATAGAATTCGTCCTGGCATTATACATTTTAATTTTATTTAACTCAATTGTATTAAAAATACATGAGATTTTAGTTTAAAGTGTATTTTTACATACATCACCGTGTTACTTAAATCTAAGCATATAAACATATATTATTATACAGTGGTTGATGGCACCAGCAACAGATAACGTCCGCGGAAGACTTGGCGCGACCAGGTAAACCAGATGGTCCTGTCAGAAGCCTCAATAATCGGCGAGCTTGTGTGAGAAGACGTATGAATGTGGATGAGGCAGAAGTAAGTAAATAAGTAAGTATTAATTTTTTCACAATAGAGCTTTGACTAAACATTTATTTTTCTACATCAGGATACATGTTTATATATATTTTGTCCCTTTCCGCTTCTCCCAAATTTCATACTAGAATAATCTCATAAAAATATGTGTCTAAACAAATACGTCATATTCATAACCGCGACGATGACCTACATATTTTATTTAGAACAAAAAAAAAAAATTTTAAATATGAATTAAATATATTAATTATAAAGATATACATATAAAATCAATTTTATCGAAAAATATTATTGTTGCGCCACCGGGATTCGAACCTGGATCTCTTTCCTAACCGGGGAAGGTGCTTTATCCAACTAAGCTACAGCGACATTATTTTTTAGCGACAATTTTCGACCCCATATGTTACCTTTTTGATATTAATACATTTAATCGTTCCATCATTTGACAGAGCCATCTACCTCATTTTTACAGAATCTCAAATACCTTTGAGTAAACTGACAGCAGACGCCAGAATTATCAATTCATTTTTATTAAATTTTGGACACATTGATACAACTTTATTATTTAGGAGAACACATTCTTATTGTGAAATAAAAAAATTAAAAAAAATTAATGTAAAAAAATGATTATTTCCTTCCTTCACAAAGAACTGTACGCGATACACATTTACACGTGCTCATTCGATTTATAAAAAAAACACACAGAGTATATTATTATTTATTAGCGACGATTTAAGAACGAACTTGTGTGTAATGTAAAAGATTAACCTCGATGTTCACCGGCCGTGTAGCCATTGAAGACTCCACCTATTGTTTCGGTGTGATCCGATTATAGTTCACGACAGAAACGTTTCGCTACCAACTCGAGCAGATAAGCAGCGGTACATTTGAATATTTACAAAATAATAATATTGCCGATAGTAATTTGCAGTGGCAGAGAATCAAACACTTGAAGGCACTTGTAGGTAGATTTCGATAGTAATTATATAAATAAAATTTATTCTTGTAAATATCTCGGCCGGGTTTGTTAGCAAGCCAGCTAAACCATTGTATTTTAAAATGGTGCCCAAGAGAAAAAAATAAAAAAATAAACTTTCCTTTTATAAATGCACGACATCTACCTGATTCGTGCAGCCTTTGATTATGATTCATCATCATCATCATAATAGTTATCAGCTGTTTTCTATCCACTGCTGAATGAAAGCCCCCCCTTGTGTCTCCCACTCTTATCATCATTAATGTTTGTCGGTGGTTATTTAAACCGTTATTACTTCACAATAACGGTTAAACCATCACTACCTGCTTCGTCCTGATCATGACTATATATGTATAAAGAAATATATAAGTATATCTGTTTTATTTATATATATATGTAACTATCAATAATCTCACACGCATGTGTATATACGTCAACAAATCAAAATATAAGATTATTAAGGAGAACATATTTTTATTGTGAAGTTGTAATTATTCAGAACAAAGGTTTGTGATATTTTAAATACTAATTAAATGTATTAATTAGAAAGATATACATATAAAATCAATTTTATCCAGTATTGAGAATAGATCAGAAGTTATTTGAGATCGATAGATGTATTCATTTGAAAACGGTAACATATGTCGCTGTGGCATAGTCGGTAATGCACCTTCTCCGGATTGGAAAAGAGATCCAGGTTCGAATACCGGTAGCGCAATGACAATATTTTTCGATAAAATTGATTTTATACATATATATCTTTCTAATTAATACATTTAATTAGTATTTGAAAATATAAGAAATTCGTCTAGTGTTACCGGTTATCAAAGGTTAGCGTGATCTATTTTAACCCTTCCCAAACCATGCCGTAACACAAATCTACCATCATAATTAAACCTGTAATATTTCGGTAAATACATGCAGCATAAAATTCATATTATAGATTATCCTAAAGAAAATATTAGCGCTTAGGAATAATTAGTGAAAAACCAATTATGAAAAGGGTATCGTTCAAAAACAATTATTGGTAAAAATACCATTTGTGATGTGAAAGACAGAGATCATACGCTATTTTCACTGTAAAAAGAACAACAAACATACAAATATAATTGTCTCTTTCTTGCTAATTAAACGAAGAGAGCACACATTGTATAGAACCTAATGAATGATCTAAATAATGTTGTTAGTAATTTTTTTCAAAATTGAATGCTCATTATTTAGAGTAAATTTGTGCCGTTAAGCCATTTAAGCTAATAAAAACACTTTTTCTAACTGTTATTTACGGTAACACGAGTTGACAGCATGGCTGCGTTCGGGTATTTTATATCGCGGTATGGTAAAGGTTAATATACAAACGAAATGTATCAACTACAACGATATACGGAAAAAATAATTTTGTTATTTTTAAAAATATAAATATATTATTTGAAGACTTCCCGAAATATTAAAACAATTAATACCTGGAAACTACAATATTTTGACATCTTATAATCCAAGACGAAATTGCTAACGGACGACGCACTGGAAAACGGGGATCACCCTAATTGAAAAGTATACTTAATTTTCCACACTAATTTTTTTTTTCATTTGTCGCACTCCTGTATCAGCAGTGTTCCTTTTATGGAGCCGCCCGCTCCGACACGGAGAACCCGTCCGCTCCGCGTGTGCTCGAAAGTAGGTACCCGCGTTGAATTTAATTGAAAGGTGTTTTAATTATTTGGGCATCAGTAATGCGGCCACACTGCCGGCAACTTAAAATGCAGCCGGGTGATTTACAATATGCGTTATTTCACTTTTAGAAAGTCAAGTTCATTAACCAGCCATCTAATACGAGACAAAAACGACGCTAAAAGCGCTTAATTAAACAATTTTCAATTTTAATTGACTTTCTTAATACTATTTTCAAAACGCAATGCCAATAAATTTGATTACCTCCTCGAACGTCATTTTGTAACATCGCTTTTAACCACAAAAAAGGTTATCGTGTAACATTTTGTATTCGTGTTATTGTATTTGTATTTAAATAACTTTTATTCCCACGATTTACAGTATTTTAAATTTTATAAACTATAAAAATCGATTACTAAAAGGCATTTAATATTCCATAAAAATAAATAAGATGGCTTTCAAATTATGGAACGATAGATGTATTCATTTGAAAAGTGTAATATATAGGTTCGAAAATTTCTCGTCAAATCGGTTAATGCACGTTCGCCGGATTGGAAGAGATCCAGCTTCGAATCCTGGAAGTGCAACAACAATATTTTTCGATAAAATTGATTTTATATGTATATCTTTCTAATTAATACATTTAATTTGTATAAAAATATATATTTTGTAACATCTTATATACTTAATTACTTCTAAATTATCCGTTAATGTCATAACTATGAATATCTGCATAAAAAATTAATATAATATAATTTTATTATACATTAATATCTATGTAGGACTATCTATCAGGGCCAATAATGACAGTGGTATAGCTAATGCATCGGCAGCCCAAAATTACCGAATAAATTCTGTTCATTTTTACTATTTTCAAACTAAGCCAAACATTAATTTGTGCTTTAAAATAGTACTAAGTTGATATTCTCCTCATTCTAAAGAGACTCGAACCACTAGACCAACAACCTACACAAATTGAATAATCTAATATAAAATAATTTCATAGTATCAACAAATGAATATTATTATTTTAACCTATGTACTGGCTAAAAGTATATATGTACCTAATTGTAAAAAAATATGTATCTACTAATTATTTTTAATTAAAAATGGGAGGGGGGAGTATCTCAAATTAAGGGGTGATTTCTTGCTTTGTCACTGATAACGATTTGTCCTTAATCTGTCTACTAAAAATAATAAACAAGCTTACCTTTGTATATTAATTCCTTTTTCGATTCTTGATTAGATTACACACCACTCCACATCATCAAATACTAAAAAAAACCCTCCCCCTAAAATCTCCCCTTTTCCACACAGTCCACAACAAATAAACGCAGCAATATTTTTACTCTCTCGCGATGAAAAGATAATGTTCACACACTGCTTAAAACGGAACGAAATGGTTGCGTTCGAAAAATTTTAATGTTCGGTCGAAGAATGCTTTCTTCGAGCGTTCGTTTTCGAATTTCGAACGATTTCTCTGCGGTTGCGCGCGCACTCGTACCGTTCGGTTTGCTCGGCGGCGCCAGGAACACGTTTGACTGTGCTCCGCCGGCAGCGAGAGAGTTCGCTCTCTGCGCGCGGCCGCGTGGGGGATCGCCTGGAAAGGGTAGGCAATAGTATTACTATTACACTGCTGCCGATTGCGAGGCAGACGTCATTTTAATTTTCTCGGGTTCGCTTCTTGGCTATTTAATAAATGGTATACTCTCTTGGCGTGATGTCGTATACTGCAATACAATTCGCTAATCTAACTAGGAAGGAAGAAATGATATTTTATTACATTTTTAAATGAGATATGTGCACTCGACTCTGAAATCTTATAGGTGTACATGCGGTATGCGAAAACGGTTGCTTAGCATTGTGCTTTGTTCGGGTCGGTATTAGATATTTAATATTTGTTTAATTTATATTTTTGGTAGATACTCTTTACTTACTAACATGACGTCTAATTAAAAAAATATTATTAATTGATTCACATTGCATAATTTTTAAATTATAGTTAGTTAATAAGGAGAACACATTCTTATTATGAAGTTGTAATTATTTAGAACGTAGATCTGTGATATTTTAAATACTAATTAAATGTATTAATTAGAAAGATATACATATAAAATCAATTTTATAGAAAAATATTGTTGTTGTGCTACCGGGATTCGAACCTGAATCTCTTTTCCAATCCGGGGAAGGTGCATTACCAACTATGCTACACTTTACAATTATATATCGCTCGATAAGATTACATATATTTTTATTTATTATCTTTGTTTTATTAACCACTAAAATGAGTTTAAATACATCTACCGGTTTCGAAAAATACCATTTTCGTCTTCAGGATGTCATAACTAAATAAAACATATATTGATTCTTTGACAGAATCTATTTAAAAAAATCTATTTATCTTTAGTACCTAACTCAAATCATTACTTAATACAAATTTACTCGAATAATTTTTAGGAAAAAATTTTAGAATGGTTGTTTATAATTTTTATTTTTATAATTTTATGAATCTTAACCACAAAGATAACATTGCTGATTTTAAAAGTAAGATTACATATGGTTATTTATTGTCGTTTTAATCTGTAACACATACAGCATGTTTTAAAATAGAGGCACGTCTAAAGAAAAACATATTATAATTTAAGAGATTGTACAATGGTATTCTATGGACAATTTTCACAATATTCTTATTCTTTTTGGCCTGCAAAAATTGTATATATACAATTGTATGTTTGCAATACTTGTATTGAAATAGAATTTAAACTATTGTACAAGGCAAATATCATGTTCCGGGATGATTTTGCATTGGCTGCATTTGACAGTCGTAGAAAGTAATTAATTACTATTTATTATGGAACATCTAACATCGTGTTTAAGTGATCGAAACAATAAAGCAAACATAAACCAGACGTTCAGAAACGGCTCATTTCGATTTGGCGGGTATATTGATCCACCCACGCAGAGTTACTGTATGGTGCGCCATGTGGGCCAGCGGTATCATTGGGCCCTATTTGTTTCATGATGGAAGAGGCAGCTGTGTAGGTGGCCGAATTGAGTCGATTGGGCCTGCAACACGTGCTGCTTCAACAGGTGGTGGAACATAATATTCACCGTCTAGATGTTAAATAAGGGTAATAACATGCTACTCTTGATTCACTGGTGTGATTGTGGTTGATATTCGATCATATCAGTGATTGCGATCACAGTTTCATTACTAATACACGTGCGCCGCACAATATCACAATACATGAAATAAAAAATCGTTTTTTGTAGCGTATTTACTTATATTATTCAAACTTCATGTTAGCGCCATTTAAGTTAAGTTAATTAAATTATCTTAAGTTTTAGGCGTTTGACTCGTTGCCTCACTCATGCGTACCGCATACGCGATCTACTTAAAATTTAACCTGCGTATCTCAGTCCCTTTTTTTCCTAACCTATTCTTAAGCACGAGGAAGAAGGATTATGTCGCAGTAATCAACACTCTCCAACTGCAGATAGTTCAGTAAGCGCTCGGAACTTTATACGGACTAACTACCGTCGCTTATTAATTAACCGCTAATGTTTATAATCAATTTTTACTTTAATCCCGCTTATACATAAAAATAATCCTTCACGCGAGTGTTAACAGTGTTTGTATAATCCAGCAACGCTTGTTCTTGTGGTGGAGAAGGAATCAACAACTGAACCACCATCCGGTAGACGAAAAATCCTTCCTTTCTTCCTAATATTTCCACCACTTCATTTACGTAAAACAATATATTCTAGTTTATGTAAATAATATATATCTAATTTAATATTATCACAAAGAGAATAAAGTCCCTTAAAAAAATGTGAGTTTATTTTTCGGGTCAAATGCCTAAAACGTTTTGGTAGAATCTACTAGACGGCGCCTATCACGAATTATAACGGTATTCACTCATTAATATTTTCGTATCATATGCACATGCGCCGAATCACGGTTCACAACCAAATATAAATTAAATAAAAAAATGAAACACGAATCATAATATTCCCAGATATTCAATCACTGATAGTAAATGTGACTCAAGGATATCAGTGATTGATTCACGGTTTGTGATTTTATGCTCATATCTAATTGTAACCGGAGAATAAATTGCTACTGTTGGCTCATTGGTGTGGCTGTGATTGTTATTGGATGATATCAGTGATTGCAAACTGTTACTGTGATTAGCGTTTCACGATAATACTACAATCTTTTTTTTCTCCATCATGTGTTTAACATATATTATTGTGGCCTCATTCAGATGAGACTCGGCTCGTAATGCACCTTCACAAGTTCCGTTCCAGGGTCGCTCACACAGCTGACTACAGGGTGTCCACAGCTAGATGAAACGCCTCTGTCCATCGTTGTGGCACTCTTCTGGGCCTCCTTCGACCCGTAGTTGATAGATAATCTTCTTTTATAGGCTCATCCTACTTAGCAGACTATGTAAATGCAGTTCGTTCATCAAGCTAATATTGTCAGTCATGCAATTCTAAGACAGATATGTCTTTGAAAACGTTGTCACTCTACCCTTAGCTTTGGTCTTCCCAAAGATAATACTTTGTTGACAGCAGGTCGGTTATCCTCTCTCTACTAGATCAATCATCATTAATGGACCATCACTTATTTTAAAATCATCATTAAGAAGCTTTTTAAATATGAATTAAATATATTAATTATAAAAATATACATATAAAATAAAGTTGTATCAATGTGTCCAAAATTTAATAAAAATGAATTGACAATTCTGGCGTCTGCTATCAGTTTACTCAAAGGTATTTGAGATTCTGTAAAAATAAGGTAGATGGCTCTGTCAAATGATGGAACGATTAAATGTATTAATATCAAAAAGGTAACATATAGGGTCGAAAATTGTCGCTAAAAATATTGTCGCTGTAGCTTAGTTGGATAAAGAAGCTTCCCCGGTTAGGAAAGAGATCCAGGTTCGAATCCCGGTGGCGCAACAACAATATTTTTCGATAAAATTGATTTTATATGTATATCTTTATAATGAATATATTTAATTCATATTTAAAATATCACAGACCTATGTTTTGAATAATTACAACTTCACAATAAGAATGTGTTCTCCTAAATAATAAAGAAGCTTATCTATTCATAGCGTAATTTACCAGTAAATTGAACATCTGTCATAGATAAAAAAAAAACACCCGTCCTGTCATCTCATCTACGTCTCATGGTCATATCGCGTCGCACTCTATGGTTTCTTTCCTTATCTATGGTAGCACTGTCAAATATGACATATGAATGTTTTATTTTTATTTTTCAAGAATATTTTTAAATGGATATATATGTTTCAAAGTTAATACGTTAGAACACCGTTTGTACTATTGTGTTCGCTATTCAAACTTCACTATCTGTATACAATAAAATAAAAACACATTTTCACTACGATATTAGTACATACCAATGGCATAATAAGATTTGTAAAAACTTTTCAAGTGTATGATGGCGGCCGCAGAACCTCCAAGGTTAGCGATTGAATAAAACAAAATTCTCTATAAGGTAACATAAAGATTATTTATTTATTTGAAATTCACAATAAAATGTAATAATCTTCACAATCGGTGGGATTTTAGACTTCCACAAACAAATCTGGCAGGAACAATAATTAATAAATATAATATCGCTTCCTATTGGTCGATTGACAAAATAGCTTGTTACAAAGTTTCAATTGGATATAATTGTACGAAGTATCAATGCATTCATTTTCACGTCACTTGTCACACGTAGATTGTATAAAAGAGGTAGAAAAACTGAAAACTCACAATATAAAAGAAGTAAATAGTTTCTAGTAAGTATTAAATTTAAATATGAATTAAATACATCAATTAGAAAGTTATACATATAAAATCAATTTTATCGAAAAATATTGTTGTTGCGCCACCGGGATCTCTTTCCAAACCGGGGAAGGTGTATTATCCAACTATGCTACAGCGACGATATTTTCGAACCTATATGTTACCTTTTGTTTTTGTTGATATTAATACATTTAATCGTTCCATTATTTGAAAGAGCCATCCACCTTATTTTTACAGAATCTCAAATATATCTCAAATATAGTAATCTGATAGTAGACGCTAGAATTATCATTAGTATTAAATTTATTAATTTAAAATTTAGTTTTGACGCATTTCTGTAGCCGATAGAAAAATAGTCACCGCTCAAGCTTCAAATCACCGCTCTGTCTTATACTCTCTGTATATAATCTCTTTGGGTTAGTCCATACTATATTGTCCTGAAGAAGGTTGGGTCCAACGGAAACTAATTGACATTTGTGTATATACGTAATAAAGTGATTCAAAACTATATTATTTTATTATAATATCAAGCCACAACGTGTTTGCTTTATAAAGTTATTATTATTCAGATGTGGATATTTTCTATAATTAACTTATCATTCATATTTATATATTATTATATCAAACTTGTTTTTAATGCTTCTTAATTAATGTAGTATGCTGAACGTATTCATACGTTTTTCATCACTAGTGATGCCCGATCGCTGGCCGGTAATGTATTAAAATAAAACTATGATTTATGTCTCACTAATGGCAATGAAGTTTACTGAACGCGGCGGTGTCTTATAAATGATGAAGTGTGATATCGGATCCATGCCCGCGGGTCGGGACTTCCATGTTCCCTCGTTAATTAAATATACAAATCTCGCCGAAGACAAACAGTGAAAAAATTGCGTGCTTCGTGACGTTAGACGCAAGTTGCAGGGGTCATCTATCATATTTGCGCTCGCATCAGAGAGAAAGAACGCTTTTAAACCGAAATAAACGACGCATTTAATTAGACCAATTATTTACCGTGTAAACGCATATTTGTGCACACCGTTTGCACATTTTACCATGGTGCATTACTAGCTAGCTGGCTTCAACGCGATTGGGCACTTGTTACAAGACCTTAAGGCAAAGTTGTATTCGCTAGCTAGTAATCCAGTACCACAGTACGCGATATACTTGAATCGGACAAACGATGGACGAAAATCAATAGACCTACAGGAATGCAGACATAATTAGTAAAAATTAAGAGAATTGCCTTGATGAGCGTAACTCACGACTAGATTTTATTTATGTACAACTTCATGGCCATTCTTGTACGCAATTTGCCAGGATGTAAGTGTCGGTATGTGTTTATCTTGTCTGTTCAATCCGTACGAGAAACATACTGAACTAAATTCATATTTTTTTACGCAAGATATGCAGGCATCTTTGTCTGCCAATTTTCTGCATATTTCAAACAATTTGTTGACTTCGAAAGGCATTAATCCTTACTGAAAACTGCGTAAATATGTACACTTTCTACATATTTGTTTTGCGTGACAGATGAAACGTTTTGTTTTCATAGTGTATTCCAACCTGTTATTCCTAGTCATTCGGCATTTCGATACATCTACGTAGATACAATTTGTAGATTATCATTTATTATTTGTCTAGCGTTTGCAACAGGTTGCTTTTTTCGGGATATTATTACCAATATTTAATTAAACGTTAAAATAAAATTATTTCTCTTATGCAAATTTGTAAAGCTAGTTTTTTTAATAAATGTTTTTGAACAATGATAATGAAATATTTTAAATCCGATGTCCGAAGGGGAAATTGAAGAAAATATTTTAAGTTAAATCGAAAACAGAGTAGGTACGATACCGAGAAATAAAAGAATTTGCCTTTTTTAAAGTAATACATTTTCTTAATTTAAATTGATAGAATTGTTTTCAAAATTATAAAACTTTTTTTATGATGCCTAGTATACCTATTGTATACTTAGTTAGCATTATCAGTAACAGCATAACCTGAGTCTGTGCCTACTGAACGCCACTGGTAATTAAGTACTTACTACAAGGCCTTAAGGTACCACCAATATTTAATTACCTAGCTTGGCATCTTTAAAATAATTAGGTTCTAACTTAAATCCTTATTAGCTTTACTATAATAGGCTGTTATTTTTTTTCATTACGACTTCAGGATTTTGACTATAAGATAATATTATGGTACTTATAAATGACTCTACTGCATTCGAGGATGACAGGAGTGGCACGCCCTTCAAGTTGTCAGACGAGGTCATCCTGATGGTTTCAATGGCTTCCCAAGCGCATCGTCTTACAATGTAAAGTATTTACACGTATTTCAGGATGAACGACATTGCCCCCTCCTAATAAACATAATAATTCGTTTCTCTATTATAATTAGTCTGTATTAATATGGCCTATATGAGGTCTGGAGATGGCAGAAGAGGAACGAAAGTAGTCTGAATGCAGTGGAGATGAGATCGCTTAAGCGTATGTTTGGCATATCCATTTATGACAGAGTAATGTAAAGCTGATCTTAGTATAGTGAGTAAGATTAAGAAAGGATCACTAGAGTGATTTGGTCATGTGGAACTGATGAATTAGAAAAGAATGGTAAGAAAGATATGTGACGCAAATGTTGATGGCACCAGAAATAGAGGACGTCCGCGAAAGACTTGGCACGACTAGATAAACCAGATACTGGAGGAGGGCCGGCGACCTTGTATGAGAATATATATTCATGAGGCGAGAACTGCGTATCAGGACAGAATAATGTGGTTGCATTGGGGTTCATTATTTATCAAAATGGAAAGCCCTTCTGTATATGCATTGCAATATTGCGAATACTGTGGATCTCCATTCTTTAGGAGCTGAACATGAAGGACAGACTCTCAACCATTAGCCTTATTTTGTTAGAATGGAAGATAGTTTGGGAAATATCACCTACACCTTAAATCATTTCACGCACAGGCCTCTGCCATAGTCAACCTAAAAAGTTGTGTGGCGTCAATCAGGACAGACGTCATCCTCGCAACGAGGAACCACCGAAGAAGTAGAAGATAATTATTAACCTGTTTCTGTGGCAAACTTCCATTGAGCTTTTGAAGCGTTTTTTTTGGCCCCTTAGGGATTGAAAGAGTTTGCTTTGCTTTATATGTTATGTCATCAGTATGGAGTGACTGATGTTTATAGGTTATGTGGTTCCGAGGAGGCCAAGGAAGAAGTGATTACTTCAGCTGGCTTCTCAAACCGGTTGCGTTGCGATGTATTGTCGTCTAGATTTTCGGTCGGTGCTGGACTAATTGTCCAGGAACTGTGCGGCGCGTTCAGGCCTTTACATTCCCATGTGATAGAATAGAGAAACATGGGGCGTCATCTATTTTTTTGGTTCGGACGAAGTTTAGATCATTCGTTGAATTTTAATAAAATCACTCGCAATCATTATACATAATTCTCTGATAGTTAAAACAAATTGTATGAATCAATGTTGTCAGCTCCATCTACTCATTTGACCTTACTAAGACATGTTTTTCCCCTTTGGAATCGGCCATCTCTTTAATTATTATGTTTCTCAAAAACCTTGACGCAAGGACTTCCAGACTATTCTAACAGATGTCGTACTAATAAGGTAAAATGCGTAGTTATAATCTGACGACATTGCATAGCGTGACCATAGTTAAAGTAGTTATTTAAAATGAAAAAAAATTACATATTTTAGCGAAATCGTACGGGACCACTGGTTACTTGTCGGTCATACTACCGGGATTCGAACCTGGATCTCTTACTATCCAGGGAAAGCGCGTTACCATTTTC
This sequence comes from Eubasilissa splendida, assembly GCA_031772225.1. Taxonomy (NCBI): domain Eukaryota; kingdom Metazoa; phylum Arthropoda; class Insecta; order Trichoptera; family Phryganeidae; genus Eubasilissa; species Eubasilissa splendida. The sequence goes on from CM062859.1 coordinate 27,838,037, forward strand.
GCTATTGCAATTGAATACGTTTCAATCAACTTGTATATTGCGATGAATTCCAAATACCTTTAAGTAAAACACGTATGAATAAAGAAAAATAATTAAATATATTAATTAGAAAGATATACATATAAAATCAATTTTATCGAAAAATATTGTTGTTGCGCCACTGGGGTTCGAACCTGGATTTATTTCCTAACCGGGGAAGGTGCATTATCCAACTATGCTACAGCGACAAATTTTCGAACCTATATATTACTTTTTTGATATTAATACATTTAATCGTTCCATTATTTGAAAGAGCCATACAGAATCTCAAATACCTTTGAGTAATCTGATAGCAGACGTTAGAATTATCAATTATTAAGAGATCCAGGTCCAAATTTTTCTAATTAATATATTTAATTCATATTTAAAATATCACAGACCTATATTCTGAATAATTACAACTTCACAATAAGAATGTGTTCTCCTAATAAAAAGAAAAAGAAGTTTGAGACAAAGATAAAGAAAAGACATTTGATGAGACATCCGAAGAAGTACGAGATCTTTTACCTCACAATGCAGGGAAATATTGCTGAAAGTCCCGGAAGAAGGAGAACATCATGACTGAAGAACCTGAGGCAATTGTTTGGCCGGTCTACTGTAGAGTTGCACCGGGCTGCAGTAAACAAAGTTATGATAGCCAACGTCCTTTGAACGGATAGAGCACAAAAAGAAGAAGAAATCACGCTAGGAGACGCCAGTATTAAATTAATACATTTTATTAAATTTCTGAGACGATAAAATGCAAATGGCCAATTTCTCACTGTGTTACCAAATGTAACATTATCATTAAAATGCCCATTTAACTGACATCTGTATAATTTTAGTGTCAAATAGTAATATAGCGCTGTGTGTGAAGAGTTTTAGCACGTTTTAGTCACATCCGGATGTCGGACTCTCAGTCAAATGAATTATATATTTTTTCGTGCGTACATTTTTGTGTGCATCCGCGATACAAAAGGTAATTCATCAATGTTAAACAAGACACCGCTAATTGACTGGAAAATATAGTTTTTGAAAATGTTGCACAAAGTCAAATATGATTGATTAATCATATTTGACTTTGCGTATAAACGTATAAATTGCGTATAAACGGGAAACGATAAAACTTTCAAAAATTTCTATGTATAAAAAGGTTTTAGTTTTTTTTTTTTTTAATAATATTATTGTACAGTGGAACCTTTTATATTCGTCATAAATCTGTTCCTGGGTGTCTAACGAACATAAAATATGACAAATATAGATATAATTTTTCCGATAAGAAATTACTAGATTTCAATTAATCTATTTCCAACTCTTAAAAATGGTACAAAAATGAAAAAATGTTATTTAAGCTTTAACTTTATTGTACTAAATAGATATACATTGTGGTGTAAGTAGAAGAGAAGGATTCGTATTCTAGTATAATATATTAAAAAACATTTTACAAATAAAGAATATTGTAAATATGAATTAAATATATTAATTAGAAAGATAAACATATAAAATCAATTTTATCGAAAAATATTGTTGTTGCGCCACTGGGATCTCTTTCCTAACCGGGGAGGGTGTATTATCCAACTATGCTACAGCGACAATATTTTTAGTGACAATTTTCGAACCTATATGTTATTTTTTTGATATTAATACATTTAATCGTTCCATTATTTGAAAGAGCCATCTACCTTATTTTTACAGAATCTCAAATACCTTTGAGTAAACTGATAGCAGACGCCAGAATTATCAATTTATTTTTATTAAATTTTGGACACATTGATACAACTCTGTTATTAGGAGAACACATTCTTATTGTGAAGTTGTAATTATTCAGAACAGACGGTCTGTGAATTCAATTCATATTTAAAATATCACAACTTATATTACAACTTCACAATAAGAATGTGTTCTCCTAATAAAGAATATTGCTTTAAAATAATTTCAAATAAATATAACATATATGCTGTTTAAAAAAAAAGAAAAATGAATGATCAAATTTGGCCCATAAATGGCAATGGTGTAGTGGTACTCGAAGCGAGTCCACATGCTAACATATATACAACTTTAAAAAATTTGATAAATGTGGAAATTGAGCGGTGAGAATTGGTGAACGTTATATATATGTATTTATAAAGTGATCAAAGTCCTGCAATTACCCCATACTTCCATATATTTTTCATTAAATATAATATAAAATAGCTTTGTCACTATGGAGATATCTGATATTTGTTTAATAACAGTGCCTTTGTAGGTAAAAATTGTGTGTTCTTGGACATATTTAAATATTGCTAATAGTAATTCCAATTCTGATCATGGGGTTCGTTTTATCGATGATTCAGTAGGACTCGATTTAACAAGGATCTTGTCCAATATTTTTGTCTGCTCTGTGAAATCTTTTCCTGAAGTAGTCAATCATATTATCGTTAAACGCATTTATATTTTGGTTGACTATAGCAAAATTTGGGTGCCATTTTTTGACTATATTTTGTACTTAGATTAGATAGCATTTTATTGATGTAGAATTTACGATGTATGCAAGGAAAGCGACCTTATTATAAATGCCAACAATTAGAAAGTGATGGTATTCGAGAAGGAGGAAAGCGAGACACCGTGCTAGGTTCTTGTAGGTATTGAATGGTTAGAACAAGTAGATGAGTTTGTGTATTTGGGAAGTATGTTCGATAGAAATCGAACGGAGGGTGACTGCATGGGATAAAGTGAACGGCGCTATGAATGGTGTAAGGATTACTTCGTAGGTGTGGTAAAATTGCAAAATTTGAGGTTATGAATAATTTAAATATTATCTACTTTGATCTAGCTCAGTAATAGAGAGATATCTTATCTAACTTGGGCTGTGGGTCGATGTCGTTCAAAGGGTAACATTGCAATAAAAGAGGTGCTTAAGTTTAAACACAATTTATTCAAATAGGTTATAGAAAATGCAATAATCAAACTATAGAAGAAATGACATTAAAAGAATGCAGGACAATATATATGCAGATGAATAATATCACCAACAAGTGTGTGTACCTTGCACGAGGCTGGCGAGTTTAAATTCTCTAATATAATAGTTGACAGTATCGACTGATCACCATGCCAGTATGGCGGTGACGCATAGGACGCCTCGTAGGCAATATCACTCACTGAATTTAACCTGATTAACTTGTATTCAATAAACCTGCAGATATATGGAGAATACCTGCACAGAGGCTGTAGGGTACAGGTGGCGTTAGAAGGACTCCTAATTAGATGATGCCAACTGGAGGACAGGAATAATGAGACAGGCGTCAGCAGAAGCGGCTAGCATGGTTCCGAAGTAGATCCCGAAGAATTATGCGGAATGATGAGACGATAATGCGATTTGTTCGGGCTGATTCAATCGGCACTAGGATTACGGCGGAGGTTGTCGAACGTGCTCAAGACTTTGACAATGCAAAGCACGATGAAATGATGTGGAATTGCGAGCTACGAGTGATTCTAGCGCGACCGGTGATGATATTGTAGTTGGTTTGGCACGAAGATTCGGTGAGATTACGTGAAAATATAATGACGATCGGTTAAAGTACACTGAGAATAAGGATAGATACAGATATCATTGATCACTTGAGAAGTAACAATGACAATTTACACAAAAATATGGTAAGTCAGATGGTGGATCACGATGGATTGGTTCCCAACTACAGCTCTTTATATAAATGAAATCCAAAATCCACACGCGACGATGTGTACTCAGAGCTCGTTGGGGAGAGTGACCGTTGGAAATTAGCGTCTCTGGTTTAAACGGAAGCGAACAGCTAGAACAATTAGATGTTTATGAATAATGTCTAATGGGAAATTGTCAATTGAGGTAAGTCTAGCAGTTCACAGGGGAGTCTTGGTACTGACACTGATGTATGGAAATGAAGCCTGGAGCTGGCAGAAGAGGAATGAAAGTAGACTGAATGCAGTGGAAATGAGATCCATTTATGACAGAGTAAATATTGTAAAGCTGATCTTAGTATAGCGAGCAAGATTAAAAAAGGATTACTTAGGTGGTTTGATCATATGGATCGGATAAATGAAGAGAGAATGGTAAGAAAGATATATGACGAAAATTTTGATGGCACCAGAAGTAGAGGACGTCTGCGAAAGACTTGACACGATCAGGTAAACGAGGTACTGGAGGATGGTCCTGTTAGAAGCCTTAACAATCATCGAGCTTGTATGAGAAGATGTATAAATGTGGATGAGGCGAGAATTGTGTCAGGATAGAAGAGTAGCTCTTTATCCTCTCTGCCTACCCCCGCGAGGAATCGGCGTAATGGTAAGTAAGTAAGTTCATTGATGTCAGCGTTAGGTATGGATCCTTTACTTAACCCTTCCTCTCCAGAAGAATTCACCTCCATCGTTCAGTTTCTTGGTCTTTATGAAGCTCCAACAGTTCCCTTCCATGATTCTCAACCAATTTCTCTACATTTTCACTATAAACATCTAAACCCATAGACCTTCCCAGGCACAAAATTTCATCAACAATAGGCTGTAACTCAAGACCCTGAACGTCTCTTTCTGACACACATTCTGGTCACAGTTTCTTCCAGGCCGAGATCATTCATTGTCTTGGAAGACAATTTTTCCATGTCTTGTCAATTATCCTCACACAATGTAGAATATTAAATCACTTCTATACGTCACCTCAAAACACGTTTGATTTATTTTTTAACCCCTATTGTTCTTCTTACCGCTTTCCTTTCTAGCTGTTTTTCTTCAGCGCGCTTTTTAGGAGTCATGGTCACCTAATTTTTTGAAAATATTCGCGAGAAATTAGGGCAAAATACACACACACGACAATACACGCACGACGACCACACATAGCAGACTAACTACAGCTACCTAATATGTTTAGCTGATTGGCGTGCGATTGCAGCGGCAGTGCCGGCGAATGTGGAAAATACTAACGAATATGTGGGAAAAAAATCGTCATCAAAATGTGACGATTATTAAATATTATTAATTTGGGGGTTGGCATATATAGAGGTACTCGTATTATATACTAGCAGTAAAAAACAATTGCTTTCACCAATTGCTTTTCTGTTTGTGCATTCTGTATTTCTCTCCCTGGAATTGTATAAACGTGAAAAATATGAACAAAACATTAATGTCACATTCGACAGCGATATAAATAAGGAAAGAAACCATAGAGATCGACGTGATATGATCATGAGACATAGATGAGATGACTGGATGCTTTTCTTATCTATGACACGAGTCTCATAGGCTTGCCCCTTTAAGCAAGCACTTTACAACCTATCGAAGCAAATTACACAAACGAAGTTTACCAAATGCCTTTCCACATGATTTGGAGTATGTATTTGTTGATCATTTTTACCAAATGCCTTGCAGTATGTATTTTTTGGCTTATTTGGATATTTTTTACCAAATGCCTTGCCACATGACCTACAGAATGTATTTTTTGGCTATAAGTTTGGCGATCATTTTTACACATTAATTTACATATTTATTGATAGTTTTTGCCGAACGAAATCATGAATTGCAGTATATACTTTTATTAGCTTTTACCAAACTTGTTATCACATAAATTGCAGAACGCGCGTTCTGAAATAAGGGAATAAATCAAAATTGCGTTTTCTGTAAAAATATATTAGAGAAAGCTTTCTTAATTAAAATGGAAATTTTGTGTTTTTAATTACTGTGTGAACACAAATAATACATTATTCTCATTAGTAATTTTTAAATTAATATTGGCGTTTAAAATAAATTTTTCACAATTTTTTTTGTGAAATTAAATATTAAAGAACTATTTCATACTACATCACATTTTCTTAAATCCAAATTCTAATTAATCTTGTCTTAAATCTCCAACTCTTATTCTCATCCTATTCTAAAGCGATTGACATTTCACGACTCAAGTCAGTGGACTCAAAAGTGCTCCACCAGATACAACATTTGTTCGAGTTTTATAGTTCCATGTGAAACATAATAAATCAAAATGTAAACAAACTCATCGAAAGGTGTCGACCACTTGAATTAACTCTTTTGTAGATTCTGAATAATAATTTAAACACACTCACTAAAAAGTATATAGCCGTATTATTTATACAAATTTAAAATCATTAAGGAGAACACATTCTTATTGTGAAGTTGTAATTATTCAGAACAGACGGTCTGTGATATTTTAAATACTAATTTAATGTATTAATTATAAATATATACATATAAAATCAATTTTGTCGAAAAATATTGTTTTTGCGCTACCGGGATCCGAACCTGGATCTCTGTTTCCAATCTGGGGAAGTACACTACCAATTGTGTATTTTTCATGACAAATTTTCGAACCTATATGTTACACTTTTTTTTATTTTAAATTAATACATCTGTCCTTCCATTATTTTCGAAAGCCATCTACATTATCCGGATTGGAAATAGAGATCCAGGTTCGAATCCCAGTAGCGCAAAAACAGTATTGTTCGACAAAATTAATTTTATATGTATATATTTATAATTAACACATAAAATTAAAAATCTTTTTTCTTTTTTTTTAGATGGCTCTATCAAATGATGGAACGATTAAATGTATTGATTTTTATCATTTTAAAAATATATTTTTCTGGGTTAGTAGAGCATTATTTTATAATAAATTATATTTAAAACATTGAACAATAAGTTTTACAGAAACACTGGCCATTGATAATTCTGGCGTCGGCTATCAGATTGCTCAAAGGTATTTGAGATTCCGTAAAAATAAGTTAGATGGCTCTTTCAAATAATGGAACAATTGAATGTATTAATATCAAAAAGGTAACGTTATAGGTTTGAAAAATTTGCCGTTAAAAATACCTTCGCTGTAGCATAATTGGATAAAGCACCTCCCCCGGTTAGGGAAGAGATCCAGGTTCGAATCCCGGTAGCGCAACAACAATATTTTTCGATAAAATTGATTTTATATGTGTATCTTTATAATTAATATATTTAATTAATATTTAAAATTTAAAATCATTTAAACTTATGGTAATGCTATAACGAAGTGCCATTCGACCGAAAGAGACTCAGTAATGTTGGAATGTTGATAAAAGGTGTACAGCATCAGTATGTACATGATGATTTTTAATACCACACGCTGTTGAGCATTTTACTGGGTGGTACTTTTTTTCAAAGAGAATATGAAGATGTCAAATGTCACAGTGAAAGTTGGTAAATGTCAAATGGATTTGTGTCACGAAGAATAAGTCATCCGGCCGTGGACACAGTGTCTGGTGATGTGTCAGAGACGCGTCCATCTGGTTGAGTCATTATCTTTGATAACCACTCATAATAAAGTCAGGGTCTCTGCCCCATATATATCCAACAAATTACAAAGAAGATGCGAATATCAAGAAGCGTGTCGGATGAATGACAAAATATATAAATTGTATTAATGTTTCCAAAATTTATAAAAAAATAATTTTAAATATGAATTAAATATATTAATTATAAAGATATACATATAAAATCAATTTTATCGAAAAATATTGTTGTTGCGCCACCGGGATTCGAACCTGGATCTCTTCCCTAACCGGGGGAGGTGCTTTATCTAACTAAGCTACAGCGACATTATTTTTAGCGACAATTTTTCGACCTTATATGTTACCTTTTTGATATCAATACATTTAATCGTTCCATCATTTGACAGAGCCATCTACCTTATTTTTACAGAATCTCAAATACCTTTGAGTGAATCTGATAGTAGACGCTAGAATTATTAATTCATTTTTATTAAATTTTGGACACATTGATACAACTTTATTATTTTTTAGGAGAACACATTCTTATTGTGAAGTTGTAATTATTCAAAACATAGAAAAACATAAAAAAATAAATAATAATAATAATTATTAATTAATTCTAACGTCTTCTGTAGAATTTTACTCAAATGTATTTAAGATTCCGTAAATATATTAGGAGAACACATTATTATTGTGAAGTTGTAATTCTGGCGTCTGCTATCAGATTACTCAAAGATATTTGAGATTCCGTAAAATTAAGGTTGATGGCTCTTTCAAAAATAATGGAACGATTAAATGTATTAATATCAAAAGAGTAACATATAGGTTCGAAAATTTGTCGCTAAAAATATCGTCGCTGTAGCATAGTTGGATAATGCATCTTCCCCGGATTGGAAAGAAATCCCGATAGCAACAACAATATTTTTCGATGAAATTGATTTTATATGTATATCTTTCTAATTAATACATTTAATTATTAATTAAGAATTAATAATGAAGACATAGAAGAGGTGAAGAAAATCAAATATTTAGGAGTAATAATTGATAATAAACTATGGGCTATGGCTATAATTGATAATAAAAATGGCAAAAAAAATTTTTTTTTAAGCAGAATCTGAAAGAAACTAAAAACATAAATTATTATTCAACAGTATTATTTTTGTAAAATAAAGCTGGGAAGAAAAAAATTAAAAACAGAGCAATGAGGACTATTTTAAAATGTATTTAATAGATATACAAGAATAAGTGATATGCTAAAACAATTAAAATTAATGACAGTTAAACAAATAATTATACAAAATGTTCTAATATTGATATACTCAAGGAAAAAATAATAGAATAAGTTTGAGATTTACAACATTATAATTATAATTAATTAATTAGCTTTTACATACAAAATTTGAGCATGATAGAATAAGACAATATTAGTCTAAAATATAGCACAAAAATAATATCACATCAGTGTGATTTAAATAAAAGATTTTCAACAAATCGTCCACAACAAAATTAGCAACAAGTATTAAAATCAGACGTGAGAATGTGAGAATAATTATTTTAATTTACTACCTTTTCAAAATTTTACAACTAAGAATTTTTTTACAACAATTAGACACAAGAACCTTTGCTCTTCAGGAGCAATCCATAATTTGAATTCAGTTTTTGATGTTCCGAGTCACCCCGTAGTATACTTGGTGTCTCCTCGCACCGCCAACGTCATAAAGGCTAGGTCATCTGCTTCCTGGCGTGGTTTCTGAAGTAGCGCAGAAACCCATGCTTCCTCATGTTGTAAAATAGATTGAGCAGATGGAACCCAATCGTGTTCTCATCATGCTTAGTATCGCGAGTAATCCTTCACGAAGAAATTAGTATTGTCATCCAATTACGCCTCACGGACGTCGTGACAGGAAGAGATTTGTTACATCCTGCAAATACACAAAACACAATATCAAAAACTCTCGATCGACATGGTACAGCGTAACACAGATGCCATATATTTTATATTATTCTCACTCTTCCTTTTCTAAACATGAAATTACATTTTTTGATATTAATTCCACGACCAGCTTATTGCACACGCTCTCGATCCGTCAACATCTCGTGGCCGGTAGGTACTATAACCTAACATTATAACATAAATTTTCTATGATTAATTAACCATACTCTGACTTAGTTTGTTCGTCTTGTTGGATAACGATCTCTCGTTCTTCGTCCTATGATCATCAATTTTAATCAATACCCAAAGCAAGCAATAATTGTTTTCCTGTACATCATATTCTTCAGTCAGTTTGTTTGTGTCTCAGCCCATGATACACGCAGCATACGACGCCAACTCCACATCTCAAAAGAAGTCGAACACGTTTTAAACGTGAACTCTGAGATTAAAGAATTTTCCAGATTTGGTTGCAAGATAGCAAGCGAGGCAAATTACTTTGGAAAATTTATTGAATTTTTAACATAACTAATGAAGTAAATAAAATGACTGGCGTTGCTTTATTGCTGAGCTTATAGCAGCGGCGTAACTACAAAAGTTGGGCCCCACTACAAAACGGAAAAAGGGACTCTTTAAATAAGTATTGTATATAAGATATACGAATATGAGTACTGCATGGTTTATACAAAAAACAGTAAGAATAATATCCACACTTTAAATAATTAACACGTCTAACACGTAAAGGGTGTTTTTTGGAGGTACAATACTTTAAAATTAAATTAAACACATAAAAATTATGGTATTTGAAAGATAATTTTATGCCATTAGTGTTTAAATATGATTTCGCGCATATGTCTATATGTGCGCCGGGGCTGGCTCGAATAAAGCGCAATCTGGAAGTCCAAATTTCGACCACTTTTTGTAGCAGCTGGGGTCGTATATCGGCAATAACGCATATTGGCTTTCAAGTCGTCTTTTGTCTCTGGTTTATCGGCGTAGACTAGCGACTTCACATATCCCCACAGAAAATAATCCAAAGGTGTTAAATCACACGATCTTGGAGGCCAATTCACAGATCCGTCAGAAAACGTCAAAAACCCGCCATAATACAACATGCGTATTGCAAAAAAAATGTGGCACACATTTAAAATAAAATTTGTAAAGCTACTTTTGCTTCGTCACAATATATATGAAATGATTAGATTACTAAAAAGAAAAAAATCACATGAACTTCTTCAAATTGTTGTTAAATTGAAGTTGGAGTCGAACCCTGAAGCAAAAATGGAATCTAAATCCGAGTCGGTAATTTTTTCAACAACTATGGTCTAGTCCCTAGGCCGACACATTAGCAGTGTACAACTGTATACATGTATCAATAATGTTTACATGTGTTTTCGTAATGCATGTGAAAAACTATTTCTTAAGTGTTACAATATGGCATAAGAAAAATAAACTAAAACTAAATGTAAACAAAAGTACATTCATGAACATTAGAAATAAAAGAATACTATTTATATTTATATTTTTTATCTTTGTTTAATTAACCACTAAAATGAGTTTAAATACATCTACCGGTTTCGAAAAATACCATTTTCTTCTTCAGGATGTCATAACTAACTATAAACAAAGATAAAAAATAAAAATATGAATCTTAACCACAAAGATAACATTGCTTATTTTAAAAGTAGAATACTATTTACACTAGAAATTATCATAGATGGTGAACCTCTGAACGAAGTGACTGAAATAAAATATTTAAGACTAATGATAAATTCAAAATTCAACTTTTTGCAAAACACAAGACACGTGACTAAAAAGATTACTGAAAAAATTTCACTTCTGGTAAGGACCAGAAGATTCATTAGCACTGGATCTTGTCAAATAGTACTCTGTTATTATTTCTCATATCAACTACTGCAGCAGCATTATATTTTTGGCTAATGAAGAAGAAATGCAGTAATTATCATCAGTAGGTACTGCAAAATAAAGCTTTGAGGATATTACTCAGTAAAAATAGATATACTCGGATCAGTGCAATGCTGGAAGATCTGAATATGATGACCTTTAAGGAGAAAAAATATTTTAATGTTTTGAAATAATAAATAAGAAAATATTGGCAGAATGTAAAGAAGAATTGATACAAATCAATATTATGCAAGAGGAAAAGATAGACTGAGAACGCCACTCAGGGAGAAGGCTAAATTTCAGAAATCAGTGCGATGAAGATATTTAATGAAATGCCAGAAGATATAAGAAAGGAGGAGAAACTACATAGATTCAAAATGAATCTAAATGTACAAGATAAGTTGTAGTAAAACAGAACATTTTGATCGTGTTTATATTAGAACATATATGTATGCACTATATTAAGAAGAATAAATAAATAAATAATTACATTTATTTAGGTATCGAAACTCGCACAATATTAGTGCCGAATGGGTGTGAATTTTTTGAGCCACGATATAACGCGAGCTCCTTGCATTGGCACTGCGTTGGCATAGTTACGCCACTGGGATATAGTTAGTTGATTCATTAAAGGTCCAAAGAAATTTTTACCGGCCAATTATGCATTTCTTCAGCTAATGGCTTTGGCGGTCAACGGTCTTTTGGAGCATGTCCGCGGTGAGTCACGAGACTGAGAAAGCTTTCCGAGCCTCCCGCCGATCTCACCCAAATACCATAGTGAAGAGTGTTCCTTGAACTCCAACCCTTTTAACCTTTTCGTCGCGAAGATTCGCCAACGAGAGAAAGTCCGATTAATTGCATTGTGATTTGTAAGGCGACAGGCGCCGTCACGAGTTTATGCGAAACGCTCGGAAATTGTGACCTCCTAAAGAGGAGGTACTATTTTCAATATTAAGTTTCATATCATAGATAAAAAAAAATAATAATACAAGCACTTACCTAGTATATAATATAATATTCCAATGCTCTTTATGTTCGAATTTTAAAATAAGTGATGCTGGTATAAAGATTCGATTTATGATCGATTAAAAATTGTAATTGAAAACTAATATTTCTATAATTGGTTGTAGAATTTTAGAATTAGGTGTAGTAGGCCAAAGCAGAGATGAAACGACAATGTCTTCAAAGATGTATATATCTTAGAAGTCTAGGACTGGACAGAAATGGCTCGTGGAATGGAATCAGAAATGGATCAATGAAGGAAACTTCTTAGAGGATTTAGATTTCTTAGAAAAGATTTAGAAGCAATGTCATACATAAATAATAAGACAAAAAATACTTTGTTTAAATCAATATTTATTGATTATTCAACGATGTAAAGCGTCCTTGAGGTGAAAGTTTTTACAAAAATGGCGCTATACTAATAATCCAATATTATTATTATTAATGTATCCTGAAATTAAAAATACAACCAATCTCTCCTCATTCATCCGTTCCATATGACCAAACCACCTAAGTGATCCTTTTTTAATCTTACTCACTATACTGACATCAGCTTAACATTCTTTCCTTATTTCTGCATTCTTTACTCTGTCATAAATAGATTTGCCAAAGTGATCTCATTTCCACTGCATTCAATGTACTTTTGTTCCTCTTCTGTCAGCTCCAGGCCTCACTTCCAAACATCAGTGTCGGTACCAAAACTCCATTGTGCACCGCTAGTCTTGCCTCGGTTAACATATTCCCGTTAGATGTAATTCCCTGCAGTCACCCTCCTTGCAATATCATTTTCAGCCTTTCCGTTTATATCAAACATACTTCCCAAATACACAAACTCATCTACTTGTTCCAATCATTCATTATCTACAAGTATTTTGCACGGTGTCTTCCTTTCCTTCTTCTCGAATACCATCACTTTCGACTTGTTGACATTTCTTGCATACATCGTACATTCTACTCACTAGACTCTGCAGTTCTTGTTCATTATTCGCCATTAGTACTGCATCATCGGCGTACAATGAACAGCATACAATCAAATCGCCCATTTTTGCTCCTACATTCATACATTTCACATTTTAACAACATTTATTATATTAAACATAATTGCTCAAGTAGGAATGTTTAACTTATCTATGATTTTATACAGAACGCGTTTCTAGTATGGTAATATTGACTAACCCTGAGATGCACTTCTTGCAGCTACTGACATTTCCCGAGTGCGCCAGCTCTCCGGCGCGAATCTTATTTAACAAAAGACATCCCGATATAAAGGGTTGATGTGAGATGAAATCCAGCGTCATTATATATTACTATTGTACTACTTTGTACTGTTGTTAATATACCAAGATTACGGCACTAAAATCGCGCGTGTTTTATCATCTGCATAGAAGCTCGTGTCCATAAAGAATTTACCTGAGAATCTCGAATATGTAAAGACAATTTATTCATTTCAGTTTAAGGACTAATGTGGACCGATCTATTTCTATGACGTGGTTTTGTACAATATTTTACAGAAAAAATGCTACTTTAGACTCATTGGTGTGATTGTGATTGGTATTCGATAATATCAGTGATTGAAAACTGTGACTGCTATCACAGTTTCATTACTAATACGCGTGCGCCGCGCGATATCACCATGCAAGAAATAAATAAATAAAATAGAAACATAATTTTGAGCGTATTCACTTATATTATTTAAAATTAATATATTTAATATTATCACAAAGCGAATGCAATTTCGGGTCAAATTCTCAGCATTTCGGGTCAAATGCTTAAAGCGTTTTGGCAGAATCTACTAGCTGGCGCTATCACGAATTATAATTCGTGAATATTTTTGTTTCATATGCACAAGCGCCGAATCACGGTTCACAACCATATATAAATAAAATATAAAAATGAATCACAAATCACGATGTTCCCAGATATTCAATCACTGATAGTGAGTGTGACTTAAAGATATCAGTGATTGATTAACGGTTCGTGATTTTAAGCTTATTACTACTGTGTACAACTTCTATAACAATGCCGCACCTCGCCAATATTTACATCTCGGCGCCTCTTGTAATTATACACACATCCCGATCTGCGATGTCTCCATCCAACCTGACGCCCCTTGTGGATTCATGTTCTTCCGTCGGCTTCTCCGCCGACGCCTCCTTCCTGGCCTGACGACTCACCTGGATCTTGCGGGTCGCTCCTCGCAAGCAGCCTCCATCTTAGAATTCCGACTTGTAAAAAGGTCCGACAGATCAGTGTCGTGGAATCCGGGTATTTAAATATCTCCAAATATTAAATCTAACAATGATTTTAGATTTAATTCAGTGCACCAACGTACTGTGAATTCTCCGCTACATTCACGACGACACGACGGAAAGTAAGTAATTTTATTTTTTTACCCAGTTATTTTTCACATTGGTAAGAAATATTAATAATAATAATAATAATTATAGACTTGCTAAACCAGGTGTGGTTTGACTTTTATGACCTACCAGGATCGCATAAAATGAATACTCATCTACGTTTATTAAAATTGATGACACCATCGGATTAAGATAACGCTTTGAGGATACAAACAGTTTTTTCACCTTTTGTTTAGACTATCTCGATAATCTGCTAAATTACAGGTTGGCACTGAAATTCTACAACACCTGTATCTTAAGGTAGGGGTCAATTTAAAACGTTTTATTCGCGTAGATGTGCCATCAGAAGTATACAACTGTATCATTTTATTTTTGTATCAGAAAACTCAATAAAAATATGAGTATATTAAAGTTCATAACCCGCAAATGATTTCTATAACAGGCGTTAGTAAAAATATTTAAAATAAATAGATGTATTCAAAATGTATGGAAATCCTCAGAATTTCAATGAATAATGTTGTCCCTTTTCACCTCATGTAAATAAAATTGTATTGCTGTCCCTACAAGATATTTATAACTATATATAAGATATATAGAATTTGCTAATCATTTGATAGAAAATGGTCATGATTTTGATAAAGAATTGGGATTGTCAATTTTGCATATAAACGGTGTTGGTCACAAATTAAATAATTTGGAATCGTTGGAGATAAATAAAACGTGTAAAACTAATCAAAAAATTATAAACACCAAACTAAATTTAACTACGAGTCCCATTCTAAAATTTTTTCCTAAAAATTATTCGAGTAAATTTGTATTAAGTAATGATTTGAGTTAGGTACTAAAAATTTTAATTTTAATTTTTTTAAAATAGATTCTGTCAAAGAAACAATGTATGTTTTAGTTAGTTATGACATCCTGGAGAAGAAAATGGTATTTTTCGAAACCGGTAGATGTATTTAAACTCAATAAAACAAAGATAATAAATAAAAATAAGAATCTTAACCACAAAGGTAATATTGCTGATTTTAAAAGTATAAATACAAGTTGTTGAGTTAAATTGTTAAATTGATAATGCCCTTGCAAGGCGAAACGCGTCTCAAGTAAATTATGTTATGAATGTATTAAAAATAATTATTATTTGACAGATGGCATCCTAGTCGGTCCCTTGACGTGACATTGAGGACACCACAACAAAGAAGAAGACACAGCTGACAATATTTTGAGTCAGCGTTGTTATCATGAGAATTGCATGCACACGCGCGCGCGCAGCTTAGAGTGAACATTGATTGTAATACCTTTTTTTTTTTTAAATTTATATATTTCGGTAAGTTAATACTTACCGGTTAATATTGTATTAAAAGTCCTTCTGTATCTATCTCTATATACAAAGTGAATTAGTGATGCCAAAAAATGCTATTCTTGATTCGCAGGTGTGATGATGTTCAATAATATCAGTGATTGAAAACTGTGACTGTGATCGCTGTTTTATTACAAATACGCGTGCGCCGCGCGATATCACAATACACAAAATAAATATAAAATACATAATATTGAACGTATTACTAATATTATTCAAACTTCATTAGCATATAAAATTGGAAATTGAGAATGAAAACCCTTAAAAAAATGTGAGATTATTTTTCGGGTCAAATTCTCAGCGTTTCGGGTCAAATGCTTAAACTATTTTGGCAGAATCGACTAGATTTGTTTCGTATGCAGATGCGCCGAATCACGGTTTACAACTGAATATAAAAAAAATAATCACAATGACTTAAAAATATCAGTGATCGAGTCACGGTTTGTGATTTAAGCTCATGCCGTGGATACCCCATAACCAGTATGTTCGCATTGATGTTAAATTTGTTGTGCCTATTAAGGTGATACTTAATTTAGTCTTGGTCCATTTCTTCTCTGTCTACTTCTCCGACTGTCGACCTCCGTTCGATCACATCTCTCCACTTTCTACCACCGTTAACATTTTGATTGAAGATGTGTTTCGATATGTACGTATTATTTATTATAGATACATAAATATTATCCAAAATGGCGTGTTGCCAACGGCGGCACGTGATTTTCGCATTCTCGAGATCACCAACGGTTCAATGCTGCCTTTGTAATGTTGTTGTATTTAAAGATATTTTCAATATTTATGGACGAGCTGATGAAAGAGAAAATGGCATACTTAACCGCGCGGGTATTCTTTATTAATGAAAAGTTTGAAGAATGCTGACGACATCGCCATTATTGTGCATTTGAATATTCAAATGAATGAGTTAAAGGCATGAAGCACCGTCGCTAACTATTAATGTCATTTTAAATAATGATTTTAAACGCAATCACCACACACTAGAAAACTTCTTGTTCAGAGTTTCACCCATTGTTGAGAGCCATCGCCTTCTTCATATTATAAAAAATATGCCTACTTTGTAAAGGGTGTTTTTTTTTTTTTAAAAGCATACAATTTTAAAATGAAATAAAACACATACATTATCGAGGAGAACACATTCTTATTGTGAAGTTGTAATTATTCAGAACAGACGGCATGTGATGTTTTAAATACTAATTTAATGTATCTATTTAATAATCTTTACAGATATACATATAAAATCAATTCAAACCTGGATCTCTATTATGTGTTATAGCGCCAGTATTTTTCAATTACATTCACTTCACAATATGTGTTCTCCTTAATAATATAAGTTGTATCAATGTGTCCAAAATAAAAATAATAAAAATGAATTGATAATTCTGGCGTCTGCTATCAGATTACTCGAAGATATTTGAGATTCCGTAAAAACAATGAAGATGGCTTTCAAATAATGGAACGGCAGATGTATTCATTTGAAAAAGTGTAACATATAGGTTCGAAAATTTGTCATGAAAAACACTGGCGATATAACACAATTGGATGGAAATATAGTTCGAATCCCGGTAGCGCAAAAAAAATATTTTTCGACAAAATTGATTTTATATGTATATATTTATAATTATTACATTCAATTAGTATTTAAAACACATACAAATCGTGGTAATGGTAATGTTTTGATCCTTTTTTAGAGCAGCTGGAGATGTATATCGGCAATAACGGCAAGTCGTCTATCGTCTCTGGTCTATCGGCGTAGACTAGCGACTTGTCATATTCCTACAGAAAATAATCCAAAGGTGTTAAATCACACGATCTTGGAGGCCAATTCGCAGGTCCATTACGCGAAATTATACGCTCATCGAATTTTTCCTTCAATAAATAGATTGTGGCGCGCGCTGTGCGGCTTGCTGCGCCGTCTTGTTGGAACCACAGCTCTTCCACATTAATATCGTTCAATTGGGGAACCAAAAAGTCAGTAATCATGGATCTATTGCGGTGCACGATGGCGAATCGACTCATTCGGGTCCTCCTCAATACTACGCTCCACTGCAGCGACAGCTTCTTCGGTGTGCACTATACGACATATCTGCGGATGCATCTTATCAATTAGATTATGCGTGGTGCGAAAACGATCCATGGTTCAAATGAATTACTCGCTCGGATGGACGATTATGTCGACCGTAAAATGGACGTAGCGCACGGTAAGTTACGCGAACTGAACCGCGATTGTAAGTCTATTCATGGTGAAATGGCAAACCAAACTGAGCACAAATCAGCTGTCAGTTGTCAAATTGGATGCCGCTGGAAAAAATTTTGTCAATTCGAAAAACATACCTCTAAAAAAACACCCTATACTTATCAAAACATATTATAATTTATAGAATCATTGCTCAATACCTGATAAATTAGCATAGTATTTTTTGACAGACAGTGTGTCCAATATATAAAAACAAATATTAGATTAATGCCAACTTATAAATGTAACACATTGATAAACAAATGTAACAACAACAGGGTACCAGGGTTCATCTTATTTAGAACCGCCCCAGGAAGACCTTGGAAGGTGCATTATCCAACTATGCTACAGCGACAATATTTTTAGCGACAATTTTCGAACCTACATGTTACCTTTTTGATATTAATACATTTAATCGTTCCATTATTTGAAAGAGCCTATTTTAACCTTATTTTTACAGAATCTCAAATACCTTCGAGTAAACTGATAGCAGACAATTAGAATTATCAATTCATTTTTATTAAATTTTGAAATTTATTTTAATACTTCACCTGTCGATGAGAGTAACTGTTTCTCTCGAAACTCGAGTAGTGCTAATAAACTCAAGTAGAGTTATAACATTGTTTTATTTATATCCATCAATTTTGAAAATTTATCCAATTGCCGTGGGTACTGTATACCAAAACACTTGACCAAGATAATGCGACGAATTTCTTTGAAAATCTTGTTGTATATAAGACTTGACGATAGTTAAGTTACTGCTCTTCGACTAAAATAGTTTCAAGAATTCAACAAAAGCTAAACGCAATCGGCTATCGCTCAATGGACCATTACGGCGATAACGCGACACACAAGTGCAACACAAGCTTGTGTCTAACTATATTCGAGGTCTTTACTTACCAGGCTTTTACCAGGTGTCGGCAGTTTGTGCAGAGTAGAGTTATAACATTGTTTTATTTATATCCACCCATTGTGATACTCTGCAAAGTTAACGCTGATTCTATCAACAGTATGCTTATCTTATCGGTTGGTTGTTGGCCTCCTTCCATCTTCCTTGCATCTCTCGGTGGCTGCAAAGTTCAGCACGAGCCTCACCGCACTTCCGCAGGTTCCTGAACGATGTCTAACCATTCTTTATCGTGACTCTTTTTGCCCATCTTCAGCGGAATCCTACTGAAAACTCAATGTGAAAATACGAGAATGCTTTGGGGTGTCAAGAAATTAAGATCTAAGGAACGTAATGTAGCTAGTTAAAGATAGAAAAGAGAAGATTTTACATCGGTAAAAGACTTGTGCATATGTAGACTTAGGTTATGCTGTTACCATGATATTATAGAAGACTATACTTTATAAGTACACAGGTTTATGAATTTTCGTTTAAACAACGTCTTTAAGAAAAAAAAATAAAAATAATACTCCTCGAACGAAAAGAACATCACGAAAACAAAAAAAAAATTGCGAATTAATAAATGAGGAAGTAGATGCTTCTATCAGCTCTATTCAATACCTTTCAAGTGTCATTCTGTTAGAAAACAGCATACGACGTGGGTCAGCTGATACAGCTACCGAGTGGAATTTTCAATTCAGTAGGTAGCAATTGTATGGCTTGAATAGAACGATAGATTAAAACAGTGGCTAGCAATAAATGATGAATAACTCTGCAGAGTACTACAGCGCTTCGGTGGCGTCGCGCGGTAGCATCCAGAACTACGCAACTAATGGTTTTATTGGTGGGCGTTAGCATGATTATAACGTATATGTATTATTAAATTTGTATTTGTTTCCCGGAATTTTTAGTAATGAACAGCCTTTTTTTAACTGACGAGAACGACCGCATATGACCTGGCATATTGTTTCAAATTAAATTAATAAATCCGTAATGGTGGTATTATGCATACAAGTTACACGATAGCAGGCATCAGGTTGGGCTATTCTAAAAATGTCTTTGAATAAAACCAACATTAACATTTGAACACACACTAATTTATTTAAACATAGTAATACATTTTATAAATATTACAGTATAAGAATATGTTTATCTTAAATACGATGTAACCATTACTTAAATTAACTTAAATATAAAAATATTTGTATGTTAGTATCAATTTGATAAACACTTATTATGTAAACATAAGACAAGCCTTCCCCCCCCCAACCCCTTCCATCATCTTGATCATGATCTTGAATGAGTGTGAATCCGTTCACCTAAACGATTACAATAATATATTCATTTGAGACTTCGTGTCTATGCAGTGTCGTCTTAAGGAACCTAAGACGAAATAGTGAATTAATAACATACAGTCCACATTTTGGAGGTGCCAGCAGAATCTGTATTGTGGTGAGTGCCAAACTCCTTCCGTATCCTGAATTCTTCCGGCATCTATGTTTGTACGCAACGCTATATATTGTAAATATGAATTAAATATGTTAATTAGAAAGATATACATATAAAATCAATTTTATCGAAAAACATTGTTGTTGCGCCATCGGAATCTCTTTCCTAACCGGGGAAGGTGCATTATCCAACTATGCTACAGCGACAATTTTCAAAATTGATTTTATATGTATATCTTTATAATTAATATATTTAATTCATATTTAAAATATCACAGACCTATGTTCTGAATAATTACGTCACAATAAGAATGTATTCTCCTAGCTATATATTGTATTTTTATTATTATACTATTATTATATTATTATAAATAAACCTGATTGTAGATACACTCATTTCAAGTAGTCAATTTGAGTATGTTCGTTTCAAATGACGAGTGCTTGGGTGGGCACTACCAATAATGCCGATGTTGTTCCTACATGCCTCAACTGTTGTTTCTGTTTAATCCGTTTCGGAAACATTAACCTGGCTATTAAAGCCTCCCTAATTTTATAAATTTCAGTTCATCATATATGATACGTATACGTCGTAATTTTATGAAAGTGCATGCGTTTACCAAATTTTAAATTAATTTCTGACAATAGTCAAGTGGATTGGGAGGAGTATCATTAAAACCTTCGATGATTGCACATAATGACCCAGCCATCGAAGCCTCTGTGGAGGGCTGAATATACCTGGCTGCAAACAATAATCTCTCATCAACTTTAAAGGTACACCCGGTATCGACTCAAAAACTGACGACTCAAAAGGGAGTCGGTAAGCCTGTTTCAGGGCAAATTGGAAAAAAAATTATATTTCACAAAACCGAATAACTCTTTGAAGGCAAAACACAATCAAATAGAAAATGAAACATACAAGGCAAGGAAATGTGAAAATATATAAAATGAGAGAACAAAAATACTAATGTGCAATACAATATGTATACATAGAATATAGGTATAAGAACATAGGTCTGTGATATTTTAAATATGAATTAAATATATTAATTATAAAGATATACATATAAAATCAATCCAATCCCGACAATCCAAGGGAACGCCATCAAAAACGTTTGCATTGTCCAAAAACGACAGTGTGGTGTGCAATTTCTGTCCGAGGAATAATTGGCCCTTATTTTTTTAACCAGCAAGAGACAGTCACAGCTGAATAATCGACGAGTTTTTGGTACCGCAACTGCAGCTGTTTCACAGGTTCAACAACAGAACACAATTTTATATGTATGTCTTTATAATTAATATATTTAATTCATATTGAAAATATGTAAGATACAATTATAATGCAGTCAGAATCATTTCATAATATACAATAGTTTGCTCTCAGTATCTGTTCTACCTAATTTTAACAACCAATTTGAAACATAATTTTTAAAGCTTTAATGTCACTTAAAGTTATAATGTTATTTCCAATTTGATTGTATATTCTGAGAGCTTGAAGAGTAAATAATTATTGTGCATTTATCCTCAATACACGCCCATCAATTATAAGTTATTTATCTGTTTTAGCCACATCCACGCACACATCTAGATACACACACACGGCGTTATTATCCTCATACGAACTCAGTGGAGAGCTGGGAGAAATAGGGACATTTCTTTTATACGTACAACCTTCTGATCGACAAGCATAATAACAAAATTAATTCATCTCACCAATTTTTAATTTTATTCCTACCCCTTAGCTCACTCCCAATCAGTACACATTGTTCCTTTGGCTCGACTGCTTTGATTTAAGTTCATAAAATTTGTGGAGATTTGGAGAGGAAGTGTTTCATGTGATTGTTTTTTGGAACGCTAGTGATTTTGGGTGTTGTGGACGTTGAAACTTGGAGTTTATTTATGCCGTGGTAGTTTCGTACATCGGGTGACCTTCTGAAAGATCATAGAGACGGCGTCTTCAACCAAATGAGTCGAGCTATCTTTTGGTTTCGTGAATCTGTCCCGGTCCGCTATCGAAGGATTCTCTCATTTCCGATTCTCTATATCCCACCCACCCATTCTTGTGTTCACTTTGATCGGCGACATGCGTCTGTTACACAGGTTATAATTATTTAATAGGGTACGCAAAATTTCAAATTTATTTCCGACATTCGCACGTATTGTAGTCGAATAGAACTCAGGAGTATCATTAACAATTTCAAGGATTGCACGCAGCCTCGCTAATGTTATGAATCACATCATTAATAAATAATTGTAAGCCGCCTAGTGAACCATTGCCAAATTTAAAATTAATTTCTGCATCGTTAAAAATTCGAAAATCCCACATCTCAAAGACGCAGCGGTCAGCTGTTGAGTTGCTAGCTGCACCGAAATTAATTAATTATCTTTCGCTCATTCGGTAATACGCGTCGGCAATAATCGTTTAAGTCACTGTCGCGACACGACTTTCCAACTTTTTGTTTGTTAATTTTCCGACGCAGCATGTATAAATGTATAAGCCGGCAATACATTTTAGTGTCCGTTTGAAGCGTTTGACCCAAATGCGCCGACCGACGCGGGAACCCGCCGAAGGTCTTCGACGACCCCGTACCATTCGACACTTTATTTCGATAAGGGACTGAGTACGATATATCAGTTGGCATCGAGTCTATCGTCCCAACATCACAATAGTATATTCTAGTCAATATAAACATTATCAAGGAAAACACATTCTCATTGTGAAGTTGTAATTATTCAGAACATGCGATATTTTAAATGTGTTAAAAGTGTAACATGTAGGTTTGAAAATTTGTCGTCAAAAATACTGTCGCTGTAGCATAGTTGGTTATGCACCTTTCCCGCATTGGAAAAGAGATCCAGGTTCGAATCCCGGATACGCAACAACAATATTTTTCGATAAAATTGATTTTATGCTGGCACGTTTTGGAACAGCACGAACGCTTGAAAACATTGTTTGGCGACGAAGCACATTTTCATATCGATGGCTATGTTAATAAACAGAACATGAGATACTGGTGCACCGACAACCCAAGGGAACGCCATCAAAAACGCTTGCATTGTCCAAAAACGACAGTGTGGTGTGCAATTTCTGCCCGAGGGATAACTGGCCCTTATTTTTTTAACCAGCAAGAGACAGTCACTGCTGAATAATTGACGAATTTTTGGTACCGCAACTGCAGCTGTTTCCCAGGTTTAACAACAGAACACAATTTCAGCAAGACGGAATACTCCACACACAGATAGAGTTCTAATGGAGAAGCTGAGGGTAATTTTTCCCAATAAATTAATCAGCAAGTACTGAAACATACCCTGGACACCTCGGTTACCGGACCTTACACTGTGCGACTTTTTTTTGTGGGGATACCTTAAGTCAAGAGTTTACAGCAACAGTCCTTGAACAATTCAGGCCCTACAATAAAATATCCGCCGTGAAGTTGCTGCCATTGAACCAACGCTTTGCTCTCGCGTATTTGCAAATTAAGAGTCCGATTGCGAGGGTGTCTTAATAGAAAGAGAAATAGTTTAGATAACAATGATGACTGGAAAAGAATTCATGAATAACCCTTGCAGACTTACTTAGACGCTGACTCCAACGTAATAACATCGGACGCAGTGGAAATTGATGAAATAGTGGACAGTCGTATAAACGAAACCTTGACAGAAGAAGAACCTTCCTGTTCATTTCACAAATCTAATTCCTACAAGAGAGGATGCCATGAGGCATATTCAAGGCTTCACAGCATATTTTACTAGTATTAGTAATGTACCACCAGAAACCTTTAATTTAATTTATAATATTGAAAGAACTATTATTTTTACACCAAAAAAATCTTTATATTTTTTGTTGATCCCTTCAAAAACTTAAAATCGGGGTTTCACTGTGTATTATTATATAATGTGCATTGATCATTTAGTGACTAAAAATACAGCAGATATTTTTGTACAATTTTGTGAAATGGAAACAATTCAACGTAACAGGGTAACATTTAAATCAGAGATAATTAAAGAAGTACATAAAAATAACACGTTAATATTGTACTCTATATTATAATGTATATTAAAATAGACGTAATTGGAGATTAAAACAAGAATAATATGTTTTGATATGATGTTTTTGTGATTCAAAAATCTTTTGAATTTGAGAAACTTTCAATACTTTTCTCTCTGGCAACAGTTACGTAACAAATGACGAACTTCAATGTTTAAGTGAAATGGAGATGGAATACAATTCAAACCAGAAAAATGAAAGTCCTCCCCCAACCTCTTTTTAAGTAAGTTAACCTCGCCTTCCCGAAGCGGGGTATTCAAATTCCCCATAGATCGCTTTAAGCTCGATAACTCAATAATTGTAAAAACGATTTCGTTCCTATTTTTGTAATCTTCACGGAAATAATGACGAACATTAACAAAATAAAATTCTTATTATTGACATCTATGCTGTTTCAGAGAAATGAATATCAAATTTCAGTAAATAGATGGCGACAGCGAAGTTATGGTTAATATTACATGGTAAGCATGTATACAACTTACAATTTGATAGATATGGAGGTTAATTGGGTAGAATGGTGAACGTTCCATTGTGTAAAGTTATCACTTAAGCCATCCGAAGACAGGTCGTAAACCCTGTAATAACCAATATTTTCCATTTAATATAATATAAATAGCTTCATCTCTATGAGATATCTATAATTTGTCTTAATAACAATGCCTTTATAGGTGAAAATCCAGTAATTGTGTGTTCTTGGACATACTAAAATATTGTTAATAAAGTTCTGATTACAATCTATATTATTCAGATTTGAAGCCATATCGTGGATAAGTTAATTAACAATAATTATAATCAAAACATACAAATAAAATCAAAAACAAGAGTGACTTAAAACCATCTAACAAATTTAATTATATTAATACAGAGGTAATATAACAGTTTTTTGAGGTATTACAGTAGGTAACACCAAATTTTCCCCGGTACATTGCAACTATTAATTAGACTTAAACAACTGGTCATAACCGTTGATGGTTACTTGAACGGTGGACGTATCCACCCATTTTGGGTTTCAGATCTTTTAAAATTGATACACTGACTGGATGCATACAACCCGAGGGGTTGATGACTAGAGACAAATCATGAATTCGACCTTGGATAAGAATAAGATTTTATATGTTTATAATAAAACGTAGTAAACAGATTTAATATTTATATTAAGAAATTCTGCATCAAGGATGAAAATTACTATTTCCAATCAATACGTACAATAGGTATGTGATAATTTTAGTATATACGAGGGGCAAGTAAAAAATAAGGTTCCTACATTTTTTTCAGGTATAAGGTATTTTTTATTACAATAAATAAGTAAACCATCTGAAAGCTTGTACTTTATTCTATTTTTCTACATAGTCTCCTGATTTTTCTATGCATTTTTCCTGACGAGTTATCCACTTCTGAAAACCCGCTTCGAAGAATTCCGCCGCTAGGCCGCCGATGAACTTGGTGACCGCTTCTTTCACCTCTTCATCTGTATTGAAGCGTTGTCCACCCAAGTGTTGCTTCAATTTCGGAAACAAGTGGAAGTCGCTGGGAGCAAGATCAGGGCTGTAGGGGGCATGGTCAAGCAATTTCCAGCCGAATTTGTCCAGTAGGGCGGTGGTCTGTCGAGAGACATGCGGGCGAGCGTTGTCGTGGTGCAGCCTAACGCCCTTGGTCAGCCTTCCTCTCCGGCGATTTTGGATGGCTCTTTTGAGTTTTGTCAATGTCTCGCAGTACCTGTCCGAATTGATGGTGGTCCCTTTAGGCATAAACTCGGTCAGCAAGACGCCTTTTCGATCCCAAAACACCGTAGCCATCACTTTCCCTGCGGAAAGCGTCTGCTTAAACTTTTTCGGCCTAGGCGATTCAGGATGGCGCCATTGTTTGGACTGTTCTTTTGTTTCTGGAGTGACGTAGTGACACCACGTTTCATCTCCCGTAATAATGGAGTCCAAGAATTCTTCGGTATTCTCGGCGCATTCTCGAAGAAACCCCTCGGCACACTTGACACGATTGTCTTTGTGGGTTTCTGAAAGCATGTGTGGGACCCACCGCGCGCACACCTTGCGATAACCAAGTTTATCGGTCAAAATGTTGTCGATGGTTTTTTCACAAACCTCAGGAACCTGGACAGCAAGCTCCCGAAGCGTTACTCTCCGATCTTCGAGGAGAATGCGCTCAATCTTCGCCACGACTTCGTCCGACACCGATGGCCTCCCACTCCTTTGCTCGTCGTGGACGTCTGTGCGTCCTTCGGAGAACTCCCTGCACCATTTGCGGACGTGTTGGACGCTGATGCAAGCTGTGCCATAAACTTCTTCCAACTGTCGATGAATTTCAACAGGTTTAAGCTTCTTCGCGTTTAAAAATCGAATCACCGAACGGATTTCACACCTGGCGGTAACGGCGATGGCGGGTTCCATAGCGGATGGCTGTCAGGCCTTTACTGAGCGTCGCAGCGTTTGCTCCCGGTAGTGGGGATGTAGTTAAGGGACCAACAATCAAGGCGGTGTTGCCGGATTTCGCCTAGCATCTCGCGTGGCGAGTGTACAGCGTAAGGAACCTTATTTTTTACTTGGCCCTCGTAGATTAGAAAAACAAACATATGTATTTTATCGAAAAAAATTGTTATTGCTACCGGGATTCGAACATGGATCTCTTCCAATCCGGGGAACATGCATTAACTGATTATGCTATGCCAACACAGTGCTTTGACGAAAAACTTATATGTTACACTTTTCTAATTGATACATCCGATATTGGATTGGAATAGATCCAGGTTCGAATATTCCGGTAGTGCAACAACAATATTTTTCGATAAAATTGATTTTTTTAACACAGTCAAGTCAATCACAGTCTTAAAATTCATTACATCCCTCAATTCAATCGTGCATCCTCTTACCCCTTCGCAAAACACCTCCTCTAAGTATCGGGGAACTTGTGGTTGTTGCAAAGTGATCTCCATCATCATCCACGTAAGATTCATCGAGTTCTTCTTCTGTTTCAACATCATCTTCTTCCAATACAGATGGAACATCGCGTGGCGTTCTTTCAGTGGACTCTGTTGTGTTAGTTCTTTGGGGTTTTTTGCAGATGAACGCATTGCAGTCTCTAGATTTTATGGCTTTGAATAATTTTTTCATCCTCGCTCTCTCGGCTACGTCGTCTGGTATACTGCATGAAAAAATATTTAAAATTTAAACAATATTAGTCATATCTTTATACTATACAATACTGTTTTATTTAAGATAAAGAAAGGAAAGGTTTGGTAGCTGAAACATTTTAACAAGAATTTTATTGATGCTAACCCTTCCCATACCATGCAGTGATATAGGTCTACCACTCGATACTTGCCACCGTTAGATTGCTTCGTTATATTACCATATTTATGAGTATTCATAGTAAAAGTATGATAATAAGTATTTTACCACCATTAAAACTAGTAAAGGCATTTTATCCGCACTAAAAATTGTTAAAAAATAAACATTCCTCACGGTAACACAAGTTAACATTATGGCTGCGTATGGGTATTTTCAATCATGGTATACTGAGGGTTAAAGAAAACTAATTGTAAAATTAAATGGTTAACCCTTCCCAAACCATGCAGTAACACATGTCTAAAATCATAATTAATCCTGAAATATTTCGTTAAATACAGTACA
Organism: Eubasilissa splendida; assembly: GCA_031772225.1. Lineage (NCBI taxonomy): Eukaryota > Metazoa > Arthropoda > Insecta > Trichoptera > Phryganeidae > Eubasilissa > Eubasilissa splendida. The sequence continues at coordinate 27,866,127 of CM062859.1, forward strand.
GAATGAAGAAATAAGGAAAGAATGTTAAACTGATCTTAGTATAGTGAGTAAGATTAAGAAAAGATCACTTAGGTGGTTTGGTCATATGGAACGGATGAATAAGGAGAGAATGGTAAGAAAGATATACGACGCAAGTGTTGATGGCGGAAGACTTGGCACGACCAGGTAAACCAAATACTGGAGGACGGTCCTGTTAGAAGTCTCAATAATCGTCGAGCTTGTGTGAGAAGATGTATGAATGCACAGGATGGCCCAAAAAAAGTGAGAACATCTCGTAATACATGAGTTATTTCAAAACATAATATAATTAATTATAATTTTTAATGTAATTTTTTTTGCACAATATCTAATCTACTGGGTTTAAATCTGGCCTGTTCGGTGGCCACACGCCTGGCTCGATAAAATTAACATTCTCACGACGAAGAAAGTTGATTGTATTTCTGGCTGTGTGAGATGGAGCTCCGTCCCGCTGTAATTTCCAGTCATGCCGTAATGCCTAGCTATACTCCAGGCATTGTTTTGAAACTCTTTGATTATTTTCCTAGCATCCAAACGTTTTTCAATTCGCAAATTTTTAATCACAATACGGTCTTCTGCGGTGATTTTTGTCATTCTGGGCACAACAATTTGAAAAAATATATATAAACAATGGGAAAATTAATAATCAAAGATGGCGACATATAAAAAGTAAGTAAGTAAATGAGTAAACTATTGTCGATATAGTTAAACTAATTTGAATGTAATTATATCAAATTTTATGAAATGTTTTCACTCTTTTAGGGCCACCCGTGTGGAGAATTGTGTGTCAGAGGAGAAGATTTTTTTTTTTTTATATTCCTATGCCTCTATCAAAAAAGTCACTTCTCAAAATGTCAATGAAATCATGCATGTTGATTGAGAGCGTGATATTATGGTTATAAAAACCGACGGAGAACAATCACAAGCAGGTACCGGCGTTCGCTCCACAGAACGGTATACCCCAAGAAGACATCTGTTGACGCGGACGTGTGGAAGTGGGCAGCGGCGAGCCACTCTTGCTTTCTTCCAAACGGTAATAAAAAGAAACAGGTAGAGACGCGAATAATCGGGCTGCGGACGCCAAATGGCGGAGAAATTCTTCTCAAACTATAGGTCAGTGTAGCGCAGGGCGGGCGGCAACGCGATGTACTCGTATATTCATTATTCATCTTTTAAACAAACCAAACATTTCGTATCGCACAGGATTACGATGTCGCCGTGGTGACACCGATTTATTTACGCGGTAACGACACGAGGAGATAAACGAGAGTAGACTGAATGCAGTAGAAATGAGATCACTCAGGCGTATATGTGACAGAGTAAAGAATGAACAAATCAGTATAGATGAATGAGGAGAGAACGGTAAGAAAGATATATGACGCAAATGTTGACGGCAGCAGAAGTAGAGGACGTCCGCGTAAGACTCGGCACGTCGGATGATGGTCCTGTTAGAAGCCTCAATAATCGTCGAGCTTGTATGAGAAGATGTATGAATGTGGATGAGGCGAGAGTTGTGCGTCAGGACAGAAGAGTGTGGCGCTCTATTCGCTCTAAGTAAGTAAGTAGGACACGAGGCAGTAATCTAAAAATATAATCATGGATGGGGCGCCAGAAAAGCGAGTGATGATTTCAGAAAAAAAATTACTCGTTTTTTGATAAATATACATTTTTCTAGCGCCTGTACGCTGAAATGATGCGGAATATTAAAATCAATGAATGTATTGTTTGTATCTGAAATAAAACCAAGTATTCTCGATTATGTCGCCGCATTGTCCCTAGAATGAACACACTCGTGTGTTTAATTTCTTCTGACGTCATCATCATCATCGTCATCGCCAGTTGAGAAAAGCAGAGTTCGGGAAACCACCCTTGTTTTCTTGTGGCTGTACGCAATACATTGCACAACACACACAACTCAGTTTTATGGTGCTGTTCTGCTATCAATAGGTATAAAAGGCTTTATTGGTGCTCGGAAGGGAGTGCCTCTTCACTTCCCCTCTGCTCCCCGACCTTGTTAATTATTTATTATTTATTTATTTACTAATAAAGTGAGTCAATGAAGGCAAATCTTGTTTTGGCAGCTATGCGGTGTACCTTGTCAATATGCGGGGTGTTATCGAACAGCTGCCTAATAGCATTAAATAATACCAACTAGAACCGAGATAGGGGTTCTAGTCGAAGGACCAGTGAATTTCGAGGAACTGGGATTCGGAAGGACTATATATGACGCCTCCGTAATCCCTGCAGTCGCCGCCGAGATCACACAAACGGCACGCGGATGAGCCGATCTCCGATCCCAATTGAATACGGCGACGTCACAGTTCACCCACGGCGCAAACAAATCACAAATAATACAGTGCTGGTGCACTGGAGCTAAGCTCCGCACCGCGAATGCTATCGCGATGTCGAAATCAAACAAATATTGGTCAAGTTGACGTCTGCCGGCGTCACATTACACACTGAAGAGACGAGCATGAGAAAATGTATGGATGGGAATGTGTCAATAAGAACAGTCGCGGTTGATTCGAAAAGACGCGCCAAAAGTGTGTTTACGAATTCAGAACAACAGTAATTAATTACTGTATAATGGTAAAAACAATGCGGAATGAACCGTCTCTTATTAAGAATAAAACATCGTTTAAATACTAATATTGAATTCAATATTTGTACAAGTAATATGTGCATTAAAGCGCTCGGTGAAATAAACGCCCATCGCTGAGTTTCTTAAGTCTAGTCACTCGGTTCGGTCCTGCTTTGACCATCACACCGAAAGAGAAATTTATTGACTTTTCTCATGGCAGAGATATTGTAATGATTCGCGCTCGCGATCAGCAATTCTCAACTGATGGTTCAAGCAATATAAAAAAAATTGTAACATATTTAAAAAAAAAAAAAAAACATGCCATGAATCAGGGAGTAAGGAGCTTTAGTTATAGCCAAAACGGGACCATCTCTTAAGATTAGATAAAAATGATTTAATTTTTTTAAAATTAATTGCGCATATAGACAGTTTTGTTTGCAATTTAGATTTTAATATTAATAAATAATATTGTACTGCACATGTCATCAGTACATACACGAGTTCTTTGAAACGAAAATGAGACTTGTAAGATCAGATCAATAACGACAGAGAAGGTCCAGACAACACAGAGATGTAGGATGCATGCTGGGTTAGAAGAGATGAAAATAGAGACGTTAAATAGGAGAACATATTCTTATTGTGAAGTTGTAATTATTCAGAACATAGGTCTGTGATATTTTAAATATTAATTAGAAAGATATACATATTAAATCAATTTTATCGAAACATATTGTTGTTGCGCCACCGGGATTCGAACCTGGATCCCTTTCCTAACCGGGGAAAGTGCATTATTCAACTATGCTACAGCGACAATTTTCGAACCTATATGTTACCTTTTTGGTATTAATACATTTAATTGTTCCATTATATGAAAGAGCCATCTACCTTATTTTTACAGAATCTCAAATACCTTTGAGTAAAATCAAAAAGGTAACATATAGGTTCGAAAATTGTCGCTGTAGCATAGTTGGATTATGCACCTTCCCCGGTTAGGAAAGAGATCCATGTTCGAATCCCGGTGGCGCAACAACAATTTTTTTCTAAAAAATTGATTTTATATGTACATCTTTCTAATTAATATATTTAATTCTTAGTTAAATAGGTCATGAAGCCAGACGATAAGGAAGACACCACGTGGCTGACCAATTACAAGCTTGGTTGATGATGATGAAATTGGACACCATTCCAAAACGGCTTGGCAGCAGAACCCCCAGGATAGAAACATGTGGAACTTCACGGATAATGGATTTGCATAGACTGATGAAGATGATAATGGCATTTACTGAACAATTATGGTTTTTAGACTATATATACATTATTATAATTAACTTACTATCACGTCGAGACGATAGAGCGCCACACCTTTCTATCCCAACATCCACGTCCATACATGTTCTCATGCAAACTTGTCGATTGTTGAGGCTTCTAACAGAACCATCTTCTAGTATCTGGTTTACCTGGTCGTGCCAAGTCTTCCGCTATTTCTTGTGCCATTAACACTTGCGTCATATATGTTTCTTGCCATTCTTTCCTCAGTATCACATAATATTATTATAATGTTGTATAATTAATATTAAAACTCACACAAAGCATGTACTCAAGAAGACTCTTGTGAACGATATTCATCAATTGAAGAAAAATACTGTATCAAGTATCATATAGGAATCATAATAGATCTTTCAAACAAATTAAGGAAACTGCCTACATATTTTTGAGACATCTTATCACTTAAATCTGAAAATAATATTTGCAATACGGTATTATTGGATGGGGAGGAGCAAATAAAACTTCAATGTCACAATTAGAAATCACTCTAAAAATGATAAAAAAAATTATATATACATATATACAACTCTTCACAGATTTCAAAGTGTCAAAAATAATAGACATATTTATCAAGGCATTAAATTTTTTAACAATCTCCCCATCACAATTAGAAAAATTACAGATTACTATAAATTTGTATCTGAAGTTAAAAAAATATGTACACAAACTATCTGAAATATAAACTCTCGTATATACTCCTTTTCTATATACGAGTTTAATATTAAAATAAAAATGATGTCTGAAAGGTGATATCTATGTGATACAAAGCTAATCCTCAACAGTGCGCTTCGAGTGAACGGGTGTTTCGTTCGGCGTGCTACTTCTTCACAGTACTTCATCCAGGCGGCAACAAAGCAGGGCGCCACTAAGTAACTTCATCTCAACTTAGAATAGCGTATTTATTGTAAATGACCGTTTTGAATAAATCAGGTGTTTTCATGTAAGTACTTTTTTTATGATGATTAGCAATGCTGGGTATCAATGCAGTGCTGAGCAATACTGGGTATTTGGAAGGCAAAAAACTGATACGTGTGTGAGTAGAGAATCCAAGGATCCCAACATTCGCGGTACTGTGCTGGACATCTGCGAATACTAACTGATGAACGTTGGAATAGTGTGTAATAATAGAGATATTTAAATACGTTCGAAATATTAGACATGCGATCTCGCTACTGTGGTGTGTTATTTTGGACAATCATTTTAACTCTTGTTCGAATTTTATGATAAGACTCATGAATCACCAGTCACGTCCGTGCGCTTGTTCATAACTTATCTATTTCCCCCTCCTTGTATCCAGAGCACGACCATTTTCTGTATGTCATTAATGATTTTTGACGAATTGCGTTAACGTTTTTTATTGGAGCGCGTTAGACTGTGAAGTTGACAAGTTATCTTCATGCCACTTTGAAACTGTAAAATTGACGTCCTGCTTTCGAACTTGTCAGACACAGACAGTTGATAGTTAAACTGTTACTTCTACTTCGCGCTATCAACGAAGTGTGCGTTCGAGAGTGTTTTTTCCGGTGATGCGTATTTCTGATGCCAGTGAAAGAAGAAATTCCTAGTAACTGATTGATCCTTGAGCCTTCCTGTTCTGTATTCTTGTTTCTGTCCCTGATTCTTTCAATCCGTTTTACTATCCTTCATTTAGAGTTGATAAATAAAGACAATTAAATAATTATATATAACAAAGGTGTTATACCGATGGTTTAGCATCACCGCCGCAAAGAATTTGCCCACAAATAGAAGTACAACAATTTTAAATTCCCAACACACCGGTGTGGCCGCGCCGCGGCACGTATGCACGTATTACACACCATCACACGCCGTAATGGGTCGAGCCATTAACCAATTTAAATCTAACTGTTGTCGTAATAATGCGAGATTGTAGCGGTTAATTATTATTTTTTGTTTAATTTTTTCTTTTTTTTTGCGAAACGGTGCCTATTGATAGATTCAATGCATTTTGCACGTTCGAAATGCATACGGTCTCGGATGTACACACACACACATACACACACACTGCATTCATTAGAATGTGCGACTTTTTTTGAAAGTTTTAATGGCATAATTTGACTGCCATCGGTGAAGTTGATCACGGAAAAGTTCATATTTCAGTCGATGTTTACAGGACCACAAGGAATCAGAGTCAACGAGGGAGACTTTATTATAGTAAGCCTATTTATTAAGTCTCCTCTACAAATCGGTCTGTAATGAAAAATTGACTAAATAAAAAAAAATATACCAACATAACCAAACACAGCAAAAATAGTACGTCAGGATATAATAATGTGGCTTTCTATCCGCATTACCTTTCTCTGCATTTTTTTGATTTTATTTTGTTTTAATACTGCTTAATGTGATGGCATTAGCTTATCCTAAATTATTGCCACGGATGTGGAAGAAGCGGTGAAATATGTGGGACAGTGCCGATTTATGAGCAAGAACTCCCATATAGGTCCCTCACATTCACCGTACAGTGCAGTAAAGCAACATAAGGCAGAAATAAATCAAATGTACACAACAATAATAGATACAATATGCACACTGGCACTGAGAGGGACAGAAAATGGCGGTTCATTCAAATCAGTAAGAAGGGAAAGGCGAATGTCCCCACCCTCTTTGACCTGACCGTTTCAAAATCTCCCAGCGAGACACCCACACACTCACGAACTTCCGGAAAAGTCCGAAATTCCTTTCGTTCCTCATCGGGTCATCCGATGTAGGTCAGGTGAGATTTTAATATTTTTGCATTCCTGATAAGTATTGAGCCCGCTTACCCAGGACCGATGTAATAAGCTCAAGGCTCCTATCTCGGTCCTACGGTCGGCATTATTTTAATGCAACTATGGTGGCTGATCGGTAGCGCCTCGCAGGGCGATACCGCGCAGCTGCCGGCAGAATCACATTATTAATGAAGAAAATACAAATAAGTATGACTGACAATCATGATTAGGGAAATTAGAATTAATGAATATACATAAAAAAAACAAGCATATCAGAGCTATATCTAAAGATATTAGAAGTATCATGTACATAATGTAACACTTACTCGTGAGCCAACTTCCAGAAAATTTTCTCCACGAGAATTGCCGACGAATCTTCGCCTCTTCTCGCCATCTCGCAGAAGTTCCTGTCGTCACATCCCGGATCCTCCAAATTCTGATGTCGCTGATCGTTTGACTCCATCAGGGAACCTTTAATGATCTCCAGGAGATGGCCGGTCACCGCTGAAGGCTGGCTCGAGTAAAGGGCACGCTGGCGAATTGGGTAAGTCCTGTCACTGCAAAAATATAGTATGGTAATATTCACAATTTGCTTCGTCAAATCGACACAGGGCACGTTGTAACGCTACAATATGTAAGATGATACAGCAGACACAGTTAGCGCCATCAGCGGGTAATCACTCACTTCAGTCACTTCTCTGCCTGATAAGATTGTTTAGTTTCAACTTTCTACTTTATAATCCACCAGTTTTCTCTCATCAATTCCATATCCCGATATATGACAGACATGGTAAAAAAACGTACGAATTCAATCTGGACTACACAATGAATGGATCCAAATAATCATAAGGGTAATCGGCTTAAAATAATTCAAAGATCTATTTTTCGCACCCCCTGGTTCACCAAAAAGAAAGTTTTCAAAAGAACAATATCTCTAGAATGAGAATTGGGCTTTGCCAGGCAGCCTCATATTTATTCAGATTGAACTTAATAGATTCCCCAATGTGTGAGTGTGGTGCCGAGGAGGAAACCCTTGATCATATCATTTTGTCTGTCCATTGCGGATCACAGGTTTTTTTCACAGTAATCTCGTCAATGGTAATTTTCAACTCCCGGTTAACTCGTGTCATCTTCTTTCCTTTAACTCGCCACATTTAATCTATATAATAGCGAATTTTTTTAACGCCAATGGTATTGACTTATATAATATTTCATATTCTATAATATTATAGTACTTTTTTTCTATAAAATAAAGCTTTAACTTGATTAATGACATAAATCACTAAAAGAAGAAGAAGAATCCACTTATTGCATATTGTAAAATAAGTACCTACTTGTTTCTCTATTCATGCTATTTATAACTATTAAACTGTTAAACCATGATGAATATTAATCCAACTTAAACACGAATAATGTGCTTTCTGATTGACGTACGCAGCGGAGACTTGTCTAGTCCGCAATAGCGACAAGTGTAAGACAGACGCCTTCTAAGCACGACGCGCAAAATCGTCAAACCTGCCACAAAACCAACCACAGCAAGCCTACAGTTATTAATGATTTTTTGGCTATATGATGCATCAGAGTGACAGCCTAGAAAATGAGATGATGCTTGGCACAACTTTGGATTTAAGAAGACACGGAAGAGTACCACACAACAAAGGATAGATATGTTGCATCTGGAGACCCCTGAGTCAGCTGTGATGACACCCTGGGACCGAGGCTTGATGAGCCATATAGCAAGCCGTGTCTCATCTGATTCTTCTTCTTCTCGTACCTCATCCGCAATAATAGATCAGTGAGTTGCCCGTCTACTTATCTATGGAAACGGGAAGCGCGACGACGCTTCTACGAAGCGGCGCATCTATGACTTCCGAGCGAACCGTCATGTAATAACATGTCGATAGATTTATTAGTACTGAGTCTTGTAAAATAGTATATAATTCTGTTATTTTAAATATGAATTAAATATATTAATTAGAAAGATATACATATAAAATCAATTCTATCGAAAAATATTGTTGTTGCGCCACCGGGATTCGAACCTGGATCACTTTCCTAACCGGGGAAGGTGCATTATCCAACTATGCTACAGCGACAATTTTCGAACCTATATGTTACCTTTTTGATATTAATACATTTAATCGTTCCATTATTTGACAGAGCCATCTACCTTATTTTTACAGAATCTCAAATACCTTTGAGTAAACTGATAGCAGACGCCAGAATTATCAATTCATTTTTATTAAATTTTGGACACATTGATACAACTTTATTATTTTTAGGAGAACACATTCTTATTGTGAAGTTTTAATTATTCAGAACATAGTAATTAATTTAATAAACATAATAATTACAACTTCACAATAAGAATGTGTTTTCCTAAAAATTCTGTTATTATTCCTCGCATCAGCTACTGCAGCAGCATTTTATTTTTGGCTGATGTAGAGGAAATGCTGCAATTGGCAGATATACTCGGATCAGCGCAATGCTGAAAGATCTGAATATGACGACCTTCAGGCAGAAAATACATTTCAACGTAATGGTATTATTTTATAAAATCCTCACTAGGAAAATATCAGCGGAATTTAAAGGAAAAATGTATGCAAATCAACATGAGTACGAACATCATACAAGGGGAAAAGATAGACTGAAACTGGCATTCAGGAAGAAGGCTTAAAATCTCAGAAATCTATGATGTACAGTACGATGAAGATTTTTAATAAAGTGCCAGAAGACATAAGAAAAGAGGAGAAACAGCATGGAATCAAAATGAAACTAAACAGATATGTGATAGATAAGTTCTAATAATTTTGATTTTGTTTATATTATAGCATATATAAATATTTTCATATGCACTATATTATGAATAAATAAAAATAAACTAACAAACATGTAACATATATAATTAACAATACGTTCAACGGATATTAGCTATAATATTGGCCATCATAACTTTAATACTAGTTAAATGTATTAATTAGAAATTACCATTGCATTACCAACTATGCTACAGCGACAGTACTTTTGACGACAAATTTTCGAACCTATATGTCACATTTTTTCAAATGAATACATCTATCGTTCGATAGATTAAACCTGATCATATTTGCATACTCAAAACAAAATATACAAGAATATATGTTGAAATTCAATTAACACTTTTGAGCTCATTATCTCAAAACACTATCAATGTCAGATGGAACCTTTTATTCTGAGTATATTATAAAGTGAAAAATTTCGAACGCAAAGCGAATGAAGCATAAAAAAAAATATTAAGGAGAACACATTCTTATTGTGAAGTTGTAATTATTAAGGTACTGTCTGCTGTAGCATAGTTGGATAATGTACCTTTCCCGGATTGTAAATATATCCAGGTACGAATCCCGGTAGCAACAACAATATATTTTTCGATAAAATTGATTATACATGTATACATTTTTAATTAGTATTTTAAAAAATATCACAGACCGTCTGTTCTGAATAATTACAACTTCACAATAAGAATGTGTTCTCCTTAATAATATATAAGTTGTACCAATGTGTCAAAAATTTAATAAAAAATAATTGTTAATTCTGGCGTCTGCTATCGGTTTACTCAAAGATATTTGAGATTCAGTAAAAATAAAGTACATAACTTTCAAATAATGGAACGGTAGATGTATTAATTTGAAAAATGTAACATAGGTTAGAAAATATGTCGACAGATGTATTGTCTGCTGTAGCATAGTTGGATAATGCACGTTCCTCTGATTGGAAAGAGATTCGGGTTCGAATCCCGGTAGCAAAAACAATATATGTATATATTTCTAATTAATACATTTAATTATTATTCGTCTTGCCACACTGCGAGTCGAGATTTATTATCTATGCTTTGACAGTAGTAAATTTGACGTACCACCAACCAGCAAATGTATGAATGTCATTTTCTACCTCATTGGACTGTGATCGGTGGATCTGTTATAATATTTCTCACATCATAGTCATTTAATTTTTTTTTCCATCTTTTCATCATCTGATTTAGGCCGCCAGAGCAAAGAGGAACAGCAAGATTTGCATACCTTCAAGTTCTGTATTTATTATTGAGAAAAAGCCCGAGGCTCAAAATGAATCTAATCAAAAAGACGATCGATCAATTTTCATTAAAACCGATCGAAACAATAAAAACGCCCTACATACAGTCGCTTAATCAAACACATTTATAGTTTGATAAAACCCGTCGACCAATTCATTAGCGAGATCGCGCGTCGGAGTCTAATCGACAATTACTCATATTAAAATGTTTACGTTTCCAAAAAAAAAATGCTCCCTGGGAACCGAATCCAACGCTGGCTCCTCGTTAATGTATTTATTACAATTTGGACCAATCAGCGTCGAACTTTCGAACCGTTGCATTGTCCCGCACGAGTTGCAATCAATCTTTTTCGTAAAAAATGACACATTTTCGCGAGCGTTCTTCGTATCAAAACAAAAGCACACAGGCCATACACAACACCATCAATCTTCAGAGCCTCACGTGCTTTGGATTGTCGGCTCGGTAACCAGTCGGTGAATTTTTTTCTTATTTGTTTGCTGTTTTCAAAATATAAGACATCTTAATACAGACATTTATATTTTTTACTTGCTGTGCAGAATACGTGACAACCCTAATACGGGGTGAATATTATCTTCCAGGTCGATTTTATTTAGCCACCATTTTGGTTTGACAGATATTTGTCAGTTCGCATTTGGTAGTCGTAAACAGTACTTGATTACAATTTATTATGGAGCATCTAACGTCTCAACAACGTCTTAAAGTCATTAAATCATTATTCAAGAGAACATATTCTAATTGTGAAGTTGTAATTATTCAGAACATATGTTTTAAATACTAATTAAATGTATTAATTATAAATATATACATATAACATCAATTTTATCGAAAAATATTGTTGTTGCGCTACCGGGATTCGAACTTGGATCTCTGTTCATTACGAACTATGCTACAGCGACAGTATATGCATTATATGAAGTGTAGCATATAGGTTGGAAAATTAATCGTCAAAAATACTGTCGCTGTAGCATAGTTGGTAATGCACCTTCGCCGGATTGGAAAAGAGATCCAGGTTCGAATCCCGGTAGCGCAACAACAATATTTTTAGAAAACATTGATTTTATATGTATATCTTTATAATTAATACATTTAAAATGAGTATTAAAACATTTTATTAATGCTGTAATCATTAATGGCGATCAATAGAAACTTGTCAACTGAGGCAAAACTAGCGGTACACAATGGAGCTCTAGTATCGACACTGATGTATTGAAGTGAAGCCTGGGTTTGGCAAAAGAGGAACAAAAGTAGACTGAATGCAGTGGAAATGAATTTGCTTAGACGTATGTGTAGCATATTATTTATGACAGAGTAGAGAATGAAGAAACAAGGATAGAATGTAAAGCTAATCTTAGTATAGTGAGTAAGATTGGGAAAGGATCACTAAGGTGATTTAGTTATATGGAACTGATGAATGAGAAGAGAATGGTAAAGAAGATATATGACGCAAATGTTGATGGCACCAGTAATAGAAGATGTCCGCGGAAGACTTGGTACGACCAGGTAAACCAGATACTGGAAAATGGTCCTGTTAGAACCCTCAATAATCGGCGAACTTGTATGAGAAAATGTATGAATGTAGATGAGGCGAGAACTGTGTATCAGGACAGCAGAGTGTTACGCTCTATTGTCTCTGCCTACCCCTGCGGGGAAACGGCGTGATGGTAAGTTAGTTAAGTTAGCTATCGTCACATTTTTGATAACTTCTTGGTAGCCGAATTGAGACTATTGGGCCTGCAACATACGTGATTTCAACAGGATAGTGCCACCTTATACGCAGCCCGAGCTACGCTTGAAATTTTGCAACAATTTTTTTCCGGCCGCATAATGCTCAAAAGTGGTGACATCGGCCGGCCTCCTTGATAACCTAATTTGACGGCTCCCGACTATTTTCTGTCGGGGCACTTGAAAAGAAAAATATGGTTAAAAGAGCACGCATTTGTTCCGATACCGGAGGCGACTACTTGGCCTATAAAATATTTTATACTCAATTGTAATAAATTACGTAATTGATAAATAAATACCAAATTATAAAAATCAGTTTTATTTTTTAGTTATTCAAAAACAACATCGACCTGAAACATAATATTCATCCTGTACTTTACGCCCCACCCTCTACCCTATAGGATGATAAGAGGAATTGCTCTTTTCGAAATTATCGTGTATGCAATACAAAGTTAAAGTATTTTGAATTTTTTTTAAATAAACATCTTACTTAATTTTTAGTTTCAGAAGATTAAATAAATTAAATAGTTGTCTTTGTTATTCAATGTCTCAGCGATCCTTTGTCGTACCTTGTTTTGACAGTTTTTTTTTAGAACGTTTGAGTTTTATTAAAAAGAGATCGGCTTTTTGCTACCTGCAACAGGTACAGCATTCGCTAATAACAATTTAATTAACTCCAGTCTCGACAACAACACGTCCTGTACTAATAGCGCGCACGCCCATGGACTACTACAACCATTGTATTTTATTTTTCCTTTTAAATTGAATTCATTAACAGCAATTTGCAATAGTAAGCCATCCAATATTTGGTCAGTTGATGATATATTAATATTGTATACGCACTTTTTGTTCCTTCGATTGGCACCATCGGTTGTCTTATTGTTGGTATGATTCATTTATGTAGTGTGAATAATGACGCTTACGGAGAACGAAGGATCGCTATCAAATCACTGTTAGTGGTGATTTTTCGTTCTTCATACGTGATCATGTTATCAATAGGAATCCCGGGAACAACAAGCTGTTGAAGGCATTCGCGGAAACAAATATATTAATAAATATTAAAGAACAAATGAATAAAGAATTATTATTTTTTATTGTTACAACACTGTTAAACAATTACGATATTCGTATGTTTTTTTAACAAAAATAAACAATTTTGTTTTAATTCCAAATTGACTGTCTGACTACCAAAAATGGCGCTGGTTTCAATCAAGTTTTGTCGCACGTGCCACGGATTGTCGCGCTACAAGCGTACCCTTGAGAGATAGAAAAACCGAGGTTGCCGACATGCCGGACACTTGGCGAGACAACAGACGATTGTTGGAGTGTTGAAATCCGATAGGCACGCCCGTAGCTAGGCGCGACATAAAGGGGACCGGCGGCTTGTATTGGAGGAGAGCCGGGGATTGTGGAAGGCAACAAAGGAGACATGCCCAGCAGAGGAAGCTAGCAGCACGCTAAAGAAGATGAATGTGTAAACACCAAAGCTGTGCGTGCTAACACCTTCGATAGCAATATTTCTGGTTCTAGGTATTCTATTTATAATAAGACCGTGTCACTCTAGTAAGACAGATCACCAGTAAACAGGTTGTATGTCCTTGCCGGTCTGCACAAATTTTCCGGAGCTTTGATTGACAGCGGACTGATTCTGATGGCGGCTGGTTACTTTATGTCGAGTTAAGTGGCGCTCCTTCCACACAGAAAAAACGGACACATTGCAACATAAGAATAAGAATATCAAATCATTCGCAAACAAAAGTTTTATTTCTAAAGTTTTCACACTCTAGAATACATAGTCTAGAAATGTGGTGCTGGCGACGCACAAAACGCGTACCATAGCAGTCCACACAACTGTCCTGTTCCCTAATTTCTGATTTTTCTGACATCGTCCGCAGAGACGATGATAATGTGGAAATGCTTGTGGTAACTGGCAATGAGAAAGAAGGTGTTCTCTAATTCGTTGGACTGATCAGATCAGGAACGCTGCTGGATTTCTTATTGCAACAGCTCTCAAAACTGAGATCTTCAGAAAAAGGTGTGAAAAAGGCCTGAACGCGTCGCACAGTACCTGGCCGTTTAACCAAGCGCTCCACAGCCATTCTTTCCAAATCTGTCCAATACCGACCGAAAATCTAGACGACAATACATCGCAACGCAACCGGTTCGAGAAGCCAGCTAAAGCGTTTAGTTCTTCCCTGGCCGCCTTCTCAAACGCATCTCTCGTGAGCACTACCAGTCATCAATGTCAAACTGTAATGTACTGCTTAATTTATCAACCTGTACCGCGACATTGCAATGTTTACATACACGCGTGAGGTCTGAGGAGGTTTAAGACCCTCGGACTCACCTTAAACAGATCATTCTGATAAATATAACCTACAAACATCAGTCGCTCCATCCGAGTGACTCCCACAAAACAAAGCAAACACTCATTCAATCCCTCAAGGTGGAAGCGGGATTGTCAGTTTTATGGGAGCCGATTAGAAGAAGCGTCCCTTTTATTGTGGTAAATATTAATTTAGACCGTTAATTTAGCAAATTTTTGCGAATACAAAATAATGTAATAAATAACTTTTTATAATTTGAACCCAGAAGTCGTGATAGTGTAAAAGACGATCATCTAAAAGTTTCGTGTGCAACTAGCTTGTTAGTTTAGTTGTCAAGACGCCGGCCTAGTGCTCTGGTGGTTGGAGGTTCGAGCCTCGTTCCAGGAGAACCGAAAGTTAGTCCTATTTTTATAACACAAGCGTCTAGTTTAGTATTAATTTGTAGGTAAAAATATCAATTAATACATTTAATTTGTATTAACCTTGCCTTCCCGAAGCGGGGTATTCACATTCCCCATAGATCGCTTTAAACTCGATAACTCATTTATTATGAAAACGATTTCATTCTTATTTTTTGTAATCTTCACGGAAATAGTGACGAAAATTAAGATTTTTTTTTTTTTTTCAATGTTCTAAGACTATAATATTAAAAAATATTGTTTTCGGTCCAGTGATCTTGCGCGGTACATACACCTGCGCATGTCGATACCATACTCCTGTGTCTTATCGTTAAGTTATTATGGTTATTATTTATTTCACTCTAACTAATGCACTGGGTAGCCCCATATCACAGATGCGAACAAGAGAGACAGCTATATCGCTATATCGCTATATTCGGACAAGAGACGTCCGGCGAGGTGGTTATATTATATTTTTCATTTTTTTATGTATTTTCTTATTTTGATCAGTGTATTTCTATATATTTTCCATTAAATCTAATAAAAATATGAGATATCTGATATTTATTTAATAATAATATTAGTAAGGCTTCCGTGAGAACATTTCACATGGGCAATGTACATAACTCAAAACTCATTATATTTGTGTCTGTTTTGCCAGCGGACTCGTAAGCTCACTTGGTTGTTGGATTTGTGTATTTCAGACATTCAATATTTATTCGATTGTTTTATATCTAATCTAATTTAACTTCTACAGGTCTCTTCCCGTCAACAGCTCCAGGAATCGCCTTGTAACTACACTGTACGTGGTAACTTCTAACATATTTGTAAACTGCTCGCCGAGTGTCGATCGTATGTGATCACTTTCTCATAAACTGCAGTCTGCTACACTCACATATACATTATACATTCCGCGACTTTCAAACGAGCACGAGAGTGGTGAATGAAATATCGGGACGTTCACCACACTCCGCATTAATCAAATCTCATTCGCATTTACGTACACCAGCACGCACATTCCAACTGTGCCTGTTAACACTTTCTATAGCAATAATCCTTGTCCTGGGATTTCTATTAACAATAAAACCGTGTAGAAACTAGAGTGCTAGTAAGACAGATCACCGCTAAGCTGGACTACTGATTCCTGATGATTTTGATGTTGTATGTTCTTGAAACGGAAAGTAGACTCAATGCAGCGGAAATGAGATCGCTCAGGCGTACATGCAGCAAAATGAAGAAATAAGGAAAGAATTCAAAGCTGATCTAAGTATAATAAATAAGACGAAGAAAGCATCACATAGATGGTTTGGTCGTATGAAACGGATGAATGAGGAGAGAAAGATGTATGACGACCAGGTAGCTGTGGAGCCTCAATAATCGGCAAACTTGTATGAGAAGATGCATGAACGTGAATGAGGCGAAAATTGGCGCTCTATCCTCTATGCCTACATCCGCAGGGAAACAGCGTGATGGTAAGCTAGTTAGTTAGTTATGTTCTTGGTCGGTCTGCACAAATTCCTCGCGCGCTGCGAATAAACTTCTCAGAATAATTTTTGATAGTAGACCAATTCCGACGGCGGCTGGATACCTTCTGTCAAGTTAAGTGACGCTCCGCTCATCAAAGCGATAACACAAACGATATCAAATATTATATATTTTCATACAATATACATATCGATACCCCAGTGTACCAACATTTCTGCTACATTTTTCAAGATATTGTTATTAAAAAGCATTTGTGGTGTTTAACCCTTTCTACCCTGACGGTACTTTAAAGAACGATTATCTTTATCTAGTCAAATATTTTGCGGTGTCAATTCTCTGACGATATTATTAAGTATATATAAATAATAGTCTACTAACATTAGTTATTTTTTGTTATGTCAACATTGCGGCGGCTAAAATGTCAGTTGCGCATTGTTGCATGGTTAGGTTTGACGCGCTTGTATTCCTTGTGATTATTAATAATTATTTTGATCCAATTTTCAAATATTATTTTAATGTTTTAGAAGTATATAGCATAGTAAGTACACTATGATGTATATTTTTACTTTTTGTGTACGTCATATATAAGGTCTGACTGCACTTAGAAGTACCACAAATTAAAATTAATAATATTTATATACTTTTTTTTTCATTTTTCATCACAATATTATTTTAAGAATATTACAAAAAAATTACAGTTGCTAGGCACTTAAATTTAATCATTTGGGGTAGAAAGGGTTAATGAGTAAGCAAGATCCAGATTACAAAAAGAGATGCTTAACACTCGCCTCCCGGAACGGGGCACAACATAATCCTGAAAAACTTATTTTTAAAATTATTTATTAAATATTAATGACATTGAGCTGGTATTCATCGTAATACTTATAAATATTCCAAAGAATGCAACGCGCAATAAAAATAAAACAACAAATACAGTAAAATGTAAACATAATGATGTTTTTCCATAGACAATCGGGACCGTTTTAAGTTAATTCCCCTTATCAGGTAATGGCAGACATGGCGTACGTATTTGGATGAGTCGCGTTTTAGATCTCTTTGCTGACTTAGGATATGCACGTGCGCGGTGTGTTCGCGAACGCAACACGTCCGACTGCGTCATTCTGCTTGCGTAGCTGCCGACGGCCGGACGCTTATGAGTGATGATATTTCAAAATACTACGATTTCTTATAAAATGACGACAAATTTAGTAGTATCCTGTTCGCATTGTATAAGAAATTTAATTAAAGATATGATAGAACATGCTCAAACTATTATTCTTCATTATAACATACTCTGCGGTGGTGGGTCAGATTTGACCCAGGTGTTTATAAAAATATGAATTGCGCTACAAATATTCGTTTAATGCTGTTCTATAATTTGAGTACAACTACTATAATAATTTGACATACAAATAAATGTTATCGGACTAGATTCAAATGAGTAATTGATAAAAATGTGAAAATATGCTCAAAAACTGACCTAAGACAGTCGGATTGAATCTCAGTGCTTACGCCTAAATATATATTGTCAACATTTTGTGCGGGTAGACAAAGGATACCAGGTATGAATGCATACCATGTATTTGTTTTGACTTATTTTTGTCTGGCGGTCCCTTGACAATGCCAGTAACATTATTATTTGAGGGGCGTTGCGCGTACCTGTAAGTTTTATGACTCTACCTGATCGAGTTCCGACGAGAAGATCACATGCTCAGTGGATGTTTGTATTTTGGCCGCGTAGGGCGTCTGTTGATGCGTGAGAATATATACATTATTCGTAATATTTTTAATTTTTTTAGCAGAAACATTACGGCACATCATGTCATTTCATTAAATCATATTTAAAATGAAATATCTATAAAAAATCCACCACAAAACTGTAGAAAACTTGCCGAACGTGTTTTGTTTTGACCCACCGGGCTGCAAGTGTTAAAACGCAAATTTGAATGGGGTCACTTTGTACCTCGATCCTATTTTTGATATTCCGGTACCCGAAGATTAAACGCGTTCAAATACGGATTTTAAACACTAATGCTGTTATATAATTATCATTCTACGCAGGAAAACTAACCAAATTACATTCCTTATCTTACAAATACATTTCCCGAATCACCCACATTGTAGATCGAAACCGCTCTGCAGTCTGCATGTCAAGTGTGAGAAAATCAACAGGAAAACGTCAAACCGAGTGCCGTTTGTAATTGGACGGCCGGCAATTAAGAGCGGCCAATCACGGCCGAGAGCGTCATGATGGAATCCGGACGAAAGCGAAAGTTTATTGGCTGATCTCGGGAGGCCCGCGGTTCCGGACCAGCCGCGGCGACGTCGGTCTCACCGTACCGTTAGGCAGGTGCGCGCCGGGCATTTGCTTGATTTACAGCGGTGTTACATTTTACGGGGAAAATTTGCATTTTACTACTGTCAGCTATTTATTTTAGTCATTTTCTGTCGGAAGATTACGATGCATTGATACAAAGAACAAACCGTGTCGAAAATAGGGTTTCATATTGTTCAATAGGGTCAAGAACAGGGTAAAGAAGTGAAATGAGACGAAAACAATGGGGATCGGATGAGGGATCATATAGGCCGAGGGAGTTATTGGAAGGGTTTGGGATGGAAATTGATTTAGAATAAAATTTAAACGATAAATCGTGTATGTGTCGTTTGACTGAGGGTATGTTTGATTCTCTGTGAATGATTGTGTTTCTAACAAACTAGGGTGAGTTTGTGATTCTCCCAAGGATGTAGTTTTGTTTGGATTCTAAAATTTTGGTGTTACTTGAACCCCAGATGGGGTTCGCGTAAATGAGTATAGGACTTATTAATAATACTTAATTTCATGCACGTTTTCGATTTCACATTTTCAGAATCGGTTCTAATTAATGTAAGCGAGATAGAAAAATAAAAAAATCGTCATTAAAATCTTTGGTTCATAAAAAATCACCCTCTAACCAATACACATTAAACGTGGTTTAATGAAACAATTCATAAATATGATTTGTTATTTGACAACATTTCCTAAATTGAGTAAGAAAAAATAAAAGTAGAGATTTTTGATTGCCTTCAGATCAGAGAGTTCGTGAAAAAGATTCAGCTGTCATAAAATCGATGAACAGTATTGTATCACGTGCCCGATCTTCGCTTATTTGAGTAATAAATAACTTTCTTGGAACACATAAATCAGAAAACTATGACGTCTAGTTTTCGCAGACTGGGCTGCATGACTGTATCACACAGGATTAGTTGCCGCAGAGACACCAAATAAATGATATGCTTTGAACACGAGACAGAGTAAAAAAATACTGTAATTTTTTTATAAAATGCGCCTCGTTAACACGGTGGGAAAATATGAATAAATGAATGTACTGTTTATAACTGAAATAAAACAATGCATTCTCGATTCATCAGCGTGACGTCAAAAAACCCGTGAGATAGATATCGGGAAAACGATGATGTCTTATTAGGAGAACACATTCTTATTGTTAAGTTGTAATTATTCAGAACAGACGGTCTGTAATATTTTAAATATGAATTAAATATAATAATTAGAAAGATATAAATATAAAATCAATTTTATCGATCGTCACTGTAGCATAGTTGGATAATGCACGTTTCCCGGTTTGGAAAGAGATCCAGGTTCGAATCCCGGTGGCGCAACAACAATATTTTTCGATAAAATTGATTTTATATGTATATCTTTCTAATTAATATATTTAACTCATTTTTAAAATATCACAAACCCATGTTCTAAATAATCACAACTTCACAATAAGAATGTGTCCAAAATTTAATAAAAATGAATTGATAATTCTGGCATCTGCTAACAAATTACTCAAAGGTATTTGAGATTCCGTAAAAATGAGGTCTTTTAAATAATGTAACGATTAAATGTATTAATATCAAAAAGGTAACATATAGGTTCGAAAATTTGTCGCTAAAAATATCGTCTCTGTAGCATAGTTGAATAATGCACCTTCCCCGGCTTGGAAAGAGATCCAGGTTCGAATCCCGGTGGCGCAACAACAATATTTTTTCGATAAAATTGATTTCATATGTATATCTTTCTAATTAATATATTTAATTCATATTTAAAATATGTCTTAATAAAACGTACAGCGGCGGCCTGTCATAGTGTAGGTACTTGCAAATATGACTATATGTATTGTTATGAATTTGAATAAAAACAGAATATTGTGCATGCGGCAGCCATTCTCGATTCTGTCGCCGTAGTGTACCATTATTGAACATATTTCTTTTGACCTCATAATCATCATCGCCTGTTGAGATCGGCGAACCACACTTGTCTACATTTCTTGTTCCCTATACGACTATTTAGGTCCATTATCTCTACAGCCACTTTCATGAAATCTTGGTAAAATAGAAGGGCCCCGTATTTGAATTGTGTATTGAAGGTGTAGTAAGAAAATTAATCACTATGTAGTTTAATCTAATAAGGAATAAGAATGCCGTATAATTATTACTATATTTGTAGCTCGATAAGTAATGACATTTTTTTTATGAGTGGTAATATATGTCTTGTCTTGGTCCCTTTTTTGCCGTGAGAAAAACTTGCCAGTCAACGCGTGTCGGACCTCTTTTTCGTTTCACGACAATTCAGAGCTCACGACAGGTCCATCATCTGGGCTAATGTCGCTGGTGGATTTTCGCTAAAGAAGTGGGTCATGTTTTGATT
Organism: Eubasilissa splendida; assembly: GCA_031772225.1. NCBI lineage: Eukaryota > Metazoa > Arthropoda > Insecta > Trichoptera > Phryganeidae > Eubasilissa > Eubasilissa splendida. The sequence goes on from CM062859.1 coordinate 27,887,496, forward strand.
TATATCAATGTTTATATAACAGTATAATGTAGGAATTTTATTTATTAATTATTTTATCAGCTGATTTATCACGGACACGTCTCTTCTGATGAATGATGGTAGATAATTTTCAAATTAAAAATATTTATGGCCGGTATGGCTGAACGCACACCGCAGATACCGGTGCGTGAAACAAAACTCCTAGCAGTCGTTAACATACCCAGTACCGATGCTAGGTAGCATTGACTTTATTGAACGGTCAATTTTCTCTATATTTGTGTAATCTGTTATAATAAATCAAGTGACAAATGTAAGTAGTTTATTTTTTCACATAATCTGCAGCCTACCACACTCTACATATACAATATATCCTTGCGACTATCAATCGGATACGTGAGTGATGTGTGAATACTGGGTCAGTAGTAATATACATCAGCTGCATAATTTTTTTATTTCAAATCGCCGATTAAAACACAATAAAAGCACATATTAATTGGATCGATATAATAAGAAATTATTATGTTTTTGATATAAGTAAATTTAATAAATTATTTAAAATAATTTGTATTCACTAACACAAAGTGTTTTAAAAACGTCTAATTCATCAGATCATATTTACAGCAAATTTAATGGTTTATAACTCTATACATTTTTAATATTTTGGTAACTTGGTTCAATGCAAATTTGTCTCCGTAATCTTGGCTTTAATATTATAAGAAAATATATTCCATACATGTAAGAACTTTCTATATTAAGGCAATTTTGTGCCACGCTGAAAATAAAATTAATGGTCGCGGTCTTTCTTATAATGCTTGTATATTCGCAATTATGGCACATCCAGTTTATTATTTTTAAATTAGTGTAAAGATCATATATAAGTCATAGTTTTTAAGTAAAAAATATTGTATAACTTCGGATATAAATGAATAATAAAAACCCACCCTATTTTTGTAATAAACGCGGAAATGTTAATTATTTTTTTAAGGGAGCCTTTAGCGATTATTAATATTCCATCATCTGACCATACTCTACTTGAATCTGCAATGACAAATGATCTTCAAAACAGTATGCAGGAGCTATCAAAAGTGGTAGAAGTGAAATTGAAGATAAACAACTCAAAGACTAAAGAAATGATTGTTACGAACGTGGTTAACAATATTATCTATAGAAACCGTATATAATGATGATATTTTATTGAAGAAAAAAAAATCCAGATACCTAAAGGAACATCTTTCAGGTGGGTCGTGTTTCTTCCTGGTTCTGGTTGGTCCTTCAGCCTCCCTGTTCCCTATTCCTGTCTCTCTCCTAAATAATTTCCACCCGGTAAAAACTAAAATGTGACATTTTTGGTTGTGAGGTTCAGGAGAAAACGACCGGCATCATCATCGAGCTGTTATATTCGTCTTAATCTGGTCAATTAATTTCGAAGGATTAACCCCTTTACCCTATCCTCTATATTCCCTTCTTTCCCTTTCGGAAAGGTTCCATCTGACGCTGTTTTGAGATAATGAGCTCAAAAGTGTTGATTGAATTTCAACATATATTCTTGTATATTTTGTTTTGAGTATGCAAATATGATCAGTTTTAAGGTCTTAACCTATTTTCAGTATTATCAGTGACCACTGTGAGATGAGGGAAATTAAAAATAAATAAAACATACTAAATTAACAATAATGATCCATAAATTGAAATAAATAACTGATGCATTTGGAACTGGAGCTCTTAGCCATTAAATAGAGTTGGTGTATATGAAAGAAATAAAGAATAATGGATTTGGAACCCTTTTCACGCAACAACTCAAATTAGCCCAAAATGTTAGTAGGAACATTGTTATTCTATGGAGTCGATTTTACGCGTCATAATGAGTAACTAGTAGTGATGAGAAAAAATGCTATTCTTGACTCACTGTGTGATTGTGATTGCTATTCAATAATATTAGTGATTGAAAACAGTGACTGTGATCACAGTTTCATTACTAATACACGAAATAAAAATATTAAAATTGAACGTGTATACTTATATTATTTAAACTTCAATCTTATTTAATATCATCACAAAGTGAAAAAAAATGCTTTAAAAAATTAGAGTTTATTTTTCGGGTCAAATTCTCAGCATTTCGGATCAAATGCATAAAACTTTTTGGCAGAAACTAATAGATGGCGCTTATCACGAATTACAACGTCATTCTTTCATGAATATTTTCATTTCATTTTCACATGCGCCGAATCATAAATCAACAAATAAAATAAAAAAATGAATCACGAATCACGATATTACCAGATATTCAATCACTGATAGTGATCGTAACTCAAAAATATCAGTGATCGATGTAGAAAACAGACGAACGTTCAATTTTATATGTACACTACTGCACTGTGCAAATCTATGTGATTTTAAACACCTGGATACATTTTTACATCGGTGTAGCCAGCCGGGCACGACCGGTCTGACAGTGTGTGAACCACGTGACCTCCTGGCCCGCACGCGTGTGATTAATTAAACTTTATAATGGACGTCCCGTCCGATTATTGGTCGCACCTACCGCGTCTTTATAATCACTTTAAAGGAGGTTGCACGCAAAACGGGTGGAGCAAAAACTATTACCAGAAGTCAGTACCTCTTCAAATAGTGATCACATGCGAGACTTAACACGACCGAAACATAATATATGCTCATTAGTATACATAGGGAGATGTTTCTGTTGAAATGAAATATCGCAGAGTGATACAAACAGATGTTTGTATTATTTTGTGAAATGGAATCAGGAACATTTTTCGAAGAAATGATACAAAATAAGATGAATGGACAGATATAGATGTCTCACAGAGACGAATTACTATTATTTATTTACACGAAAGGGTACTACAGAATATAAACTACAATCTAGTGAGTAGAATGTACGATGTATGCAAGGAAAGCGAACTCACGATGAATGTCAACAAGTGGAAAGTGATGGTATTCGAGAAGAAGGAAAGCGAGACACCGCGCAGGTAATGAATGTTTGGAACAAGAAGATGAGTTTGTGTGTTTGGGAAGTATGTTTGATAGAAACGGAAAGGATGAGAATGATATGCAAATTTTAGTTTTTCCATGTGTGGTTTGGCTGCAGTTTGGATCTAATTATGGCTTTGTAAATGAAAATATTGTTATACTTCTAAAATTAGCAATATTAACTTTGTGGTTAAAATTCATATTTTTATTTGTTAACTTTGTTTTATTAACCACTTATTGAGTTTAAATACATCTACCGGTTTCGAAAAATACAATTTTCTTCTTCTGGATGTCAATACTAACTAAAAACATATATTATTGTTTCTTTACCAGAATCTATCTTTAAAAAAACAACAATTATTTAATTTTTAATAAAAAATTTTAGAATGGGACTCGTAGTTAAATTTAATTGGTTGTTTATAATTTTTTGATTAGTTTTACACGCTTTATTTATCTCCAACGTTTCCAAATTATTTAATTTGTGACCAACACCGTTTATATGCAAAGCTGACAATCTCATTTTTTTATCAAAACCGTGACCATTTTCTATCAAATGATTAGCAAATTCTGAAAACTCACTATTGTTCAAACATCTCAAATGCTCCCTTACTCTTTTATTAAAATTTATACCCGTTTTACCAATATAAAATGCAGCACAATCCTTGCAACTAAGTTTATAGACACCAGAATTGTTAAATTTATCATCTTTGTCTTTAGAATTTATGAGTGAATTTCCTATACTATTATTTGTATAAAATGCCGGTCTAATGTTTAATGTATTTAAACTCAATAAGTGGTTAATAAAACAAAGTTAACAAATAAAAATATTGTTTGACGCAGAATTGAGTTTATTGTGAATGTGTTTATGTCAAGTAATTTTTGAATTCTTTTGAATGCAACGTACTTAACGTTGGTGACAATTATTCCTATTAAGCCTTGATTATTTATATTGCATACAAAATACAAACTACCCAAATCGGATTAAAAAAGATATGTATTGTTAAGGATAAAATCAAGTGGACTGTATGAAAGAAATGTGATGAGGCAGAAACAGGATGACTCAGAAACTACTCCTCAGCTTTTGAAGTCCGGCCTTTCTCTCCGCCCTCAGTAATGAAGAATCCCTCGACTTTTTAAGACACTCATAATTGATATAGGAAGTACCTTTGGCTACTTTGCAGGTATTTCTCGGTGTAGGTAGCCAGGTTTTAATGTTTACAGTGCTGTGACCAGATTAGCACTAATTTGCGACTAAGTAGTTACCAAATATGTGTCTGGAAGTTGAAAGGAATCTATACCGGAATCAGGAACTTTCTCTAACATATATAATGTGTAGGCCTGTGCGTGTGGGATCATGTGGGACAACTCCAATCGGTGATAGGTGTGAGAGGAGGAACGCCCCAATATTTCATCGACAACTTCGTGCTCGTTTAAGTGTCGCGGAGTGTATTGCGTATTACATGTGAGTGTGGCAGGCGGCCTCTTTTCTCTACCGTTTATCTCCGTGGATAGTTATATACTCTGAACCATAACAATATTATTATTGTAATGAAGATTATAATTGACACATGAGGAGTTTCTCATTGGACTACCGACAATCTTCGGTGAGGAACTTGGAAAGTACTGATCGCGAAAGAACGTAACATTTACAAATGAAAATGTTAAGAACCGTTGTCTAGAAGGCTGATGGGAGTTGCGTTTCACGCACCGGTACCTGTTGGGTAAGTTCAGCATCGCCGGGCAGTTACGTTGATAGCCTTCCGCAACATACTTTATGGAAGTATTTCATTTCATGAAATGCAGCAAAATGCGGTACTGATAACGAAAGTGCAAAAATAAACAGAATTCGTGTACATCAGAATAGATCAAGACATAGTTCATTTCTTTCACTACACAGGTCAGGACACAGGTACAAAGAATGATGAAGAACTATCCTCGCTCTTCGTCGTCACGTTCTCATTATTCGATAAATAATGATTTATCATGATGCTCTGCTGACTTCATCACTGTCCCCAGCTAAATGCTCGTGATCTGGTGATGATTGAAGTAAATTGAAGAAGAAATTTAATGGCATACCTGGCAGACTTTTTTTATCACCATGCAGCATACAACAGAGGCCTCCTAAACCATCCATCATTTAATTGTGATACATCCTAATAACCAATTCTTCAGAATAGCGAACAGGTTAGTTTCGCTTACGATGAAAATCATTTACAATAGAAGCATAAAGAAAACTCACAAATATATAGTGATGAACTCAAAATCACGAACAGTGATTCAATCACTAATATATTTGAGTCACACTAACTATCAGTGAATGAATATCTCGGAAAAACGTGATTAATTTTTTATTTATATTTAGTTATGAAACGGGATTCAGCACACGCGCATTTGAGGCGAAAATATTCATGAAGAAATGATGTTATATAATTTGTAATCAGCACCATCTAGTAGATTCTATCAAAAAGTTTTACGCAATTGACTAGAAACGCTGAGAATTTTACCAGAAAAATAAACTCATGTTTTTTTAAAACGTTTTCATTCTCTTTGTGATGATATTAAATTAGATGTAATTAATGTACTCATAATTAGGTTTTTATTATTTATTTCGTGCATTGTGTTACTAATGAAGCTGTGATCACAGTCACAGTTTTCAATCACTGGTATTATCGAATACCAATCACAATCACACCAGTGAGTCAAGAGTAGCATTTTCTCTCATCACTACAAATATCTCCATAGTACTCTTACGGTTGTGTGTAAATTTCGCGTTAATCATGTGTAATTTATTTATTTTTACAAGTAGAAAATTATTTTTTTAGAAAATATCCCTCGTATTGGTATGTATGTATATTTTTTTTAGGTATTCACAAAAAAGTAACGTGAAATTAAAAATATTTTAACCTTTACCATACCGTGATATAAAATACCCGTACTCAGCCACGCTGTCAACTCGTGTTACCGTAAAAAAAAAGAGTTTTTTATCATTCTAAATGAGAAAATATGTTTTTATTAGCTTGTCTAAATATTGGTCATTAAACGTGAAAAAAGGATTAAATTATAATAATATAATGTAATTTGAAGCAGTCATCAAGTTCTATACAGTGCGACCTTTCTACTTTTCTCTCGTCATTCAATTTGTGAGAAAGAGATATAATTATATTCGTATGTTTGTTGTGTATGCTTGTGAAATTAAAGTGCAATCACTTTCTATCACACTCACAAATGGTATTTTCACCAACGTATTAATTTTACAACAAATTGAATTATTTTTGTAGGATTCTCTTGGTTTTTCACTTGCCATTTCTACTGTTACACCGGAGGAACACTGTCTGCTATATAATACAGTAAATTACTAGTGTAGCAGGCAGGGTACCCAAATACATGTCTTACTTTCTTACTGATATGTTGTATTTACTATGCCAAATTTTATATGCATACCATACAAGCTGGCCTACCAATGTTTCAGCTGGATAAATTACAATCTATTCTAAATGCGGCTGCACGGATAATATATGGAGTTTCCAAATTCTCTCATATAAAATCCCTTTTACATCAGCTACACTGGCTCCGATTCCCTGAAAGAGTTGAATTTAAATTGTGCTGGTTGATGTACAAAGCGACACACAACATGGCGCCTCTATATCTTCAAGAACTTTGTATCCCAGACAATTTGAATGGCAGACATCAAACTCTCAGGTCAGCTTCTACTTCAGCTGCAGGAAGGGTTGTAGAACCGATCAGCCGTTGCCAGAAGTCTAAATTTAGTGAACGGGCATTCGCAGTCGCAGGCCCAAAAGCGTTGAACTCTTTGCCCTCCGTTATTAGAAACAGCGCATCAGAGACTTTATTTAAGAGAAACTAAAAACGCACTTTTTCAAAAAATCATTTCCATAAGTGAAAATAACGATTTTTTAATTTAAAAAAACATATTATGTGTAAAGCGCCCATGAGGTGAAAGTTTTTATGAAAATGGCGCTATACAAATTATCCATTATTATTATTATTATTATTTGTCCGATATTTGAAATATTACGCAACACTCATAGTAATTGACTAGGTGAAAATGTATTATTAATGAATATTAATTTGGAAGAGTAATACGTCAGACCGTTAGGTATTATTTATCAATGTAAGTACATAATACATGTAAAAAGTGTATTATTATTAAATAAAATATGAATTTTATGTAGCATGTAATTACCGAAATATTATAGGTTCAATTGGCACGGTAGGCATGGTTTGGGAAGGGTTAAATTAATAAATATTAAATATATAATCGCCATGTTTTGTCATTTGTATTTGATATTACGTTTCTATGTCGCCTTCATTAGTTCTCATTTAATTTTTATATTTCATTAAAATGATTTTGACTTTTAAATCACGACACGTCCGTTTGCAACAACTTGACCATTCTGGATGTCATGTAATGAAGAACTGTCACCGAACCTGGCGCGGCCCGTCAGTGTAATCGAGGATATGCGAGTGTGTCACCGATAGCGGGTGATGAGAGAATATTAATATCTCAAGGCTATAATGAGAATGATGAATGTTCCCTCACCATAATGTGAAGATATTAGAAAGAGAAAGTGATTAGAAAATTAAAAGTTCTTTGATTGCGTCGACTATATTGAAGAGCTTCTCTTCATTCTAGAAATGAGTCCCCCCCGGTTTTGACTTCAACGTTTCAAGGTTCAATGATTTCGCGCACATGGGCGCCGCGGCTAGCTCAAATAAAGCTCAATCCATCCAATTTTCGACCACTTTTTGGAGCAGTTGGGGACGTATATCATATTCCGATAGCACTACCCAGAAGCATGATGGCCAGATGGACTTACACCTTTCTCCCCTACGTGGCGGTGATAATGAAAGTGGAGTCAGTCCTCCGGCGCTGACCACTCTTCGACTTAGGACTTGTCCGTGCACCGGGGAATGTGTGATTATGAATTATGATCGATTAGAAGGAATAGCTCATCGGATCTATTAAGAAATTAAAGGAATCTCGAACATTTCCGGGTATTTATTAGGGTGTGGGTCTCCCGCTGGGGGTCGCTGGGATGGACGATGCCGGAAAGAGCAGTGGCTAGAGAGATCTAACGGAGCATTCTACTGGCTCTCCCTCGCACCTCTTGCGACCTGGACAGGGTGAATTTCTGCCGGACTGTGACCGAGTTCTGCGACTGCAACCCATAAATGTGACGTCTAACCTCCCCTTTTGGGGGTGCAAGATTTCTATAGCTACTCTCTAGCTGCCCTCTGAGTTTAATGTGATAACGAGTTTCACGTCAAATTGTACAGGTATGGCTCTGGTACGATGATACCGGAGCCAACCTATGAATGCAATTTAAAAAAATATATAATATCAACCAATTGTAATAATAAAAAAAAGGAAAATATGAAGGGGCACCATAAGGTCTACTCTAAAAATACAGTCCAAAACAAGCTTTAAGATTTTGTAAGATATTGCACGCGTTGCTTTGTTGATTGGAATCGAAACGAGAGTAAACAATTCTCAAAACGATTCCTGTATAGGGTGGGACCATTTGGGGTTTCTTTTATACCCAAAAACATCCGATCATCCACTGCAGCAGTTTTTACATCGCCAATCTCCAGTCCCACTTCTTGACTATGCGTTAGGAGGTTATCCGCGCACATTTCAGTTCAATGCGATAAATGTCTTTTTAAGTACTGCTATTTTTCATACACAATGCTTCGGTTGCACAACAACAGGGGCACGTTTTTTAACCGATACTTTCTCTGCAATGCATAATACGGTGTTGTACACCATTCTGTAATAATGGAGCACTTACGATGGATTCGAATCCGAGCCACCCGACCGGATCGGCAGCCGATTCCATTAAGTTAAATAGAAATTTCTTTCCACTTTCTGTACATAGATGGCACGCCGTTGTCGTGCGTGATCTATCGCCAAGTATTTGGACAATATTCACGTGGCGGGGTTCGATCATTTATTGTTGTCGGATTGCAGTCGTGACGAGCGAGGTGTCACGGCCGACTAGCTCGTCGCGTTAGCACAATTGGTTACATCACACGGTCTGTTGTTATTGTGCCGTGTGCTCGGCGTAGCACGGCAGTGAAAATGATCCATGTAATTAATATTATGCTTCAATCAAAATTAACTATTTTTATTTATTAACTTTGTTTTATCAACCGCTTATTGAGTTTAAATACATCTACCGGTTTCGAAAAATACAATTTTCTTCTTCAGGATATCGATACTAACTAAAAACATATATTATTGTTTCTTTACCAGAATCTATTTTTAAAAAAATAATTATTTAAAAAAATAAATTTAGTACTTAACTCAAATTGTTACTCGAATAATTTTTAGGAAAAAAATTTAGAATTGAACTCGTAGTTAAATTTAGTTGATTGTTTATAATTTTTTGATTAGTTTTACACGCTTTATTTATCTCCAACGATTCCAAGTTATTTAATTTGTGACCAACACCGTTGATCCCAATTTTTTATCAAAGCCATGACCATTTTCTATCAAATGATTAGCAAATTCTGAAAACCCACTATTGTTCAAACATCTCAAATGCTCCCTTACTATTATATTAAAATTTCTACCCATTTTACCAATATAAAATGCATCACAATCCTTGCAACTAAGTTTATAGATACTAGAATTGTTAAATTTATGGGTAAATTTCCTATACTATTATTTGTATAAAATGCCGGTCTAATGTTTAATGTATTTAAACTCAATAAATGGTTAATAAAGCAAAGTTAACAAATAAAAATATTAATATTAATCTTTTTGTTAAGTAAAGAATTTACGTCTTTGAATTGTGGTTTGGGCGGAAAATGTATCCTATTATTGATAGAATCGGCGTTAAATTGAAATCCGCTCAGTGCGAGTCCAATATTTTGGAAACCAGACGGGCTTGAGCCCGGGTTCGGGTCCAAAATCATTATAGTATAAACATAAGAATAAAAAAATATACAAGTTTATTGCAAATAATGTTACAGCATTTATGGGTTATTTTGTTTTAGAATCTCTTATATAATAATATTTTTTCATGCTAAAACTAGTCGACACCGAGAATGTTCGCTCACTGTCCGTCCAAGTCGGTCTCACTGTGCAAAGCGCACCGTAGAGCCTCTCAAGATTGAACGTACACTTTTTATTGATTTCAAACAGGGCAAATTCTTCCCTTAAACATTTAAAATTGTCCGCTTCCTGTTTCTCCGGTGTTTCAGCATCTTTTAAAATGAGATCCAACTCTTCATCCATCGTTAATGCCTTTTCCTCATCGTTGACTTTTGAAACCGAAAGCCTGCTCATCAGTTGTATAGAATTTAAATTTGGGTCTTTGAACGCTCAAAACAAATTGATCAAATTCTAATGCATTCGATCGTTCAGTAGTTTTCCGGTATTTTGCAACAATTCGCTTGAAACCAGAACCCGGCGAGTTTCGGATACGGGTTTTAGTGTCATTACCCGACCGGGTCGGGTCCAGAAACCCTACTTGTATGTCTACCACCTGAGCGTTCTCCTATATTTGTAAGTATTTAGTTTAATACTTCACATGTCGATATATCATCATACAACATCTTAAATTTAAAGTAATATTCCGAGAGCGTCCCTAGAACATTCATTGATTCTATTGTGTTCTAGAAAACAGATATTGATAGACTTCGTAAAACTGTAAAACACGTCATCAGTACTGAAATATGTGCAAAACTAAATTACAAAACCACTTACGCGGTGTTGTTAATGTTCACAATGCTGGGTGTGAGGGCCGATATCAGAATTCCAACAGGAATAAATGCCGTCAGCATATGAAGAACCCTCTTCCAGGGTGAAATACTGAAAAAACATACCAATTACAATATTAGGAGAACACATTCTTATTGTGTCTGTGATATTTTAAATATGAATTAAATATATTAATTAGAAAGGTATACATATAAAATCAATTTTATCGAAAAATATTGTTGTTGCGTCTATGGGATTCGAACCTGGATCTCTTTCCTATCCGGGGAAGGTGCATTATTCAACTATGCTACAGCGACAAAATTTTTAGCGACAAATTTTCGAACCTATATGTTACAATTTTTGATATTAATACATTTAATCGTTTCATTATTTGAAAGAGCCATCTACCTTAAGACGACAGCAGAGCTTTTCAACAAATAATTGGCGTCGCTATCAGAAGAACACAAAAAGCCTGTACACCCTGTATGTGTCATGATATCATTGGCATATTTTTTAGATATACGGAGCATTGTGGAATTATGGACAGTGAGGGGTGTATTTTTTCTGGTAGCCGTGTGTCGCCAAAAAAAGTCCAATCGGGCGGTAAATGAGAAAAACCAATTGTTGGTATGATTGATTTATGTAGTGTGAAGGTCGCCATTTTCTGCGACAGGGGGATCGCTGTCAAACCTGTATGTCGCTGTATTCCGCCATATAAGGACCTGTTTTTAATTGTTTCTGCCAGTCGAAACAATATGTTAAATATTAATTAAATGTATTAATTAGAAAGATATACATATAAAATCAATATTATCGAAAAATATTGTTGTTGCGCTATTGGGATTCGAATCTAGATCTCTTTCCTATCTGAGGAAGGTGCACTATCCAACTATGCTACAGCGAGATTATTTTTGACGACAAATTTTCAAACCAATATTTTACCTTTTTTCAAATTAAGTTTTTCGTCAAACATAATGTTGCTGTAGCACAGTTGGATAACATTGATAACGACGATAAAATATTTTTTTTATGTATATCTTTCTAATTAACACATTTAATTAATATTTAAAATATCACAGATCGTCTGTTGTGAATAATTACAACTTCACAATAAGAATGTGTTCTCCTAATAATGATACAATATGTGACCCAATAGGAACAATACAATCCACAGCATCCGTAATAGCAGGTTAGTGGTGATTTTTCTACCTGCATTAACTTTCATATTGCTAATAGGAAGCTGTCGAAGGAATTCACTAGAACAGGGAGCATTCGCTCATAGACGGTGGGTCATTTCTCATTATGAAATCGTGGACTCTTGAAGAAAAGAGAGAGGGTAGATGCCTTTGAGATGTGATGAGGTACATGTTGCACTTAACACAGACAGCGAGACGTACGAATGTCTGTTTTACGTTAAAACTTAGGAGTAAATAGTAATCAAAAATTACAAATAAATAATCCTATAAATGATCGATTTTGCCTAATGACGTTGGTTAAACGAAAGTTTATAATCCTGTGTACAACATTTATTACATATATTATATATGATGGTACCATTGCTAATTTAGTATAACATAATAAGAATGAAAGTGAAGTACATGAAACGTAGTTATACTTAAACATGTGATAATCATGAAACATACCCATGTTTGACATCGCCGACGGCATGTTCCGGCTTCTTGTGCTCTTCACTCGCATGCTTGTGGTCGTCACTTCCATGCTTGTGGTCATCAAAGGCGTACGAGGTGATCGGAAACTTAGAGCCCTGGTATATTTCTCCCGCTGGCACCTCGTGCGAATTGTCATCTTCCTGTTTCCCTGGTTTTTTGCCATGAAGAGACCAATTTGGTTTTTCAAACTCGTAATGAAAGGGTCGCCCGCCGACCAAGTGAGGAATATCAGGGATTTTAATTTTACCGTCTTCTGTACTGGGGAATTTGAAATTGGATATGTAAATTTTCGTTTGATCATGTAACTTCAATCGTTCTCCAATGCTTCCGTCGTGGTTGTAGCCACCGAAAATATTTTCCGCCGAAGACAATGAGTGCTGTCCGAGCTGAAAGTTTTGTTGAAACTTCTCCGCCAGCTTCTGTTTCATCATCTCTTTCATTATAGGATAATTGCTGACCAGCTCGTTCAGTTCAGGGTATTTATTTTTAAGGTTATCAAAATCGTTTTGAAACGCTTTCAATCCATTCACTGGTTTAAATGTTGTTCCCGCCCCAGTGTTTGGGAGTCTCAACCCGTTAATGTCATTAATGGCTTGTTTTGAAGCCTCAAAACTGTTTACATGTAGAGTTAAGTCATTTGTGGGAAATCTGATTCCTTCAGAACCTCCGTTGGGTATTCTCGACTGTCCGTATCCGTCTACTTGAGACTTTGATTCTTCAAAGTTATTTGTAGGTAATTTTGGTCCTCCATAACCGTTCATCTGTTGAACAGATTCTCTTTCACCGTCAGCGGATATTTTAGTTTTTCCAAAGGAATTTATCGGTAATTTGAAGTCAGCTAAATCATGAATGGGTAATCTTGGCTCTCCATAACTGTTGGTCAATAGTCCTGCTTCACCGAAACTGTTGAATCTGGAGTCACTTAAAGAATTGTATGGAAAATTTGTACCTCCGTAGTCATGATTTGAAAGGCTTCCCTTATTGTTATTTGGTGATCTTATTTCTGAAAATGTGTTCATTGATTGGCTCTGTTCTCTTTCCCTGTTGAAGTGGCTGATGTCATGATTGGTGGGTTTTTTTAAACCATACACTGTATGGGCGTACGTTATCGCTTTTGGTTCGTGATAAGAATGCGGAACGAACCCTTGGGTGTCATCAAACGATCCCACCTGTAAACTAGGAACAAAATCTGATTGAAAATTGTCGTCTGTTTGCCTTTTGCTGGAATTGATGGATCTTAGATCGGACGCAGCGCTGAGTGATAATGGTGACGGTATCTGCCACTTCTGCTGTTTGCCGAGACTCAAGATCTTTCCAGATTTCTTATCATTCTCCTGTTCGACGTGCGATAGGGCAGAACTCGTTTTTGAATTTTTGCCTGGCAAAGAATTGACCTTTTGGTTTTCGGCTACAAATATTTGAGCTTTCACAATACTTTCTGTTGAATTTGTTTCCGGCAGCTTGTCAGATGTTCGTTGGGGCTCCCCAAAATTATTTTCCCTTCCGGGAATGGTTGGAAGTACCGGGTTTATGTTTTGTGTCGGACTGGCGTTAAGTTTTAGGGGTGTGTTGTTAATTTCGCTGGTGTTCTCGTAAACTCTGATGGACAGTGCCTCGCTCAGCCACCACAGAATTGAAATTATTCCGCATATATAGACTCTTTTGAAATTCTGAAAAAAATAATATTAAGTAATTACAAAGTTAACAATAATATTACATCTGTAATATTTGAATATGTTCAAGAACCCACAATTACTGGATTTTTACCTGCAAAGGCACTGTTATTAAACAAATATCAGATATGTCATAGAGACAAAGCTATTTTATTTTATATATACAACTACAACTTTCAAAAATTTGATAAATGTGGAGTTTGAGGGGTGAGAATTGGTGAACGTTATATACAGGATGGCCCAAAGAAAGTGAGAACATCTCGTAACACATTTAACACACGAGTTATTTCAAAACTATATTATATAATTAGTTATAATTCTTAATGTAATTTTTTTTGCACAATATTTAGCTAATCAGAAACCATGAATCATGAGCCACATGCCTGGCTCGACGAAATTAACATTCTCACTACGAAGAAAGTTGATTGTATTTCTGGCTGTAAAACAAATTTAGTTAAATCTGAAAATGAAAATGCACTAAAATTTCTGGCGCCATCTAACAAATTTTACTCAATGGTTGTAATTAAAAAGACGGTCTAAATGTACATGTCTGTAACTTAATTTCCGGGAATTAATAAAGTGTCTGTAAAATTTTACCAAACTTTCTACAGCAACTAATAAGGCAAAAATTCATTTTTGATTATAGATATTATAAAATAAGTAATCATTTTTTAATGTTGCCATTAATCGTTATATTTATATGCAAAGTAAAATTTCTATTTCAAACACCGATACAGATATTTCAATTACAAAAAAATCATAGATTTTTCAATGCAAGCCGGTATCAGAAAATAATTAAATAATTTAATTGTTTCGGGATAGATTATAATGTATTTCTTAATCGTTCCGTATCGTAAAATCAAAATTAAAATAATTCTTGCACGTTTGCATGTCATGTACGAAGTTGATACGATAAAATACCTTTCTCTGGATGTTCTATTTTTTAAAACGAATCAACGGTTGGTACCTACAACACGTAGGTTCAATAATAATCAACTACCCACATACGATTTATAAGATTCAACCTTGAACAGCGTCACATATCTGGGCTGCGTTACGATATATATTTACTTCAAATGATGATAGTAATTAATTATATTTATGTACACTAAAATATTCTGAACAGCAGAAAAAATAATATTTCAAATTATTTTATTTATATTAATGAAATGAATTCCCAAGTATGTATAAAAATAATTCCCTTATCACTTAATGATTATGTTCAGACATACAGATAAGCTTTTATTAGAGTTGAATTCACTTTTTATTGTAAATAAAATATATATATATTAAATCATAACATAATTCATATGGAAGAGAAAACAACAAGAAAAAAAACCTAATATGTACTTCAAAACTAAATAACAAGAAAAAATCATTTACAAACTACTATTAATACGATTAATTTGTATTTTTTTTTGTTTTCCTTAAAATCAATTTTAATATCTATCAACACTGTATTTTCCCATCCCTTAATGTTCTGTCTATCTGTATACGTATTCTGTCTCTATCTTTAGCGTATAATTTTATATTCTGTCTCCCTTCATGTTCTATTTAACTATATATTATGTATTCTGTCGCTCTCTTTCACATGTAATTTTATAATATATCAAAATTTTATACAAAGTGATTGTTATTTTATTTAATATTGTTAATTTAATTATTAAATATATATATATATATATATATATAGCAATTTCAGCACATTGTCACTATAGAAGATTAGTTCGACTTGTTGGAATACTGAAATAGGGTTGCTATGGCAATATTCGTTATGGAATATGGAAATTTATAATTGATAAAAAGGGTGAAAAATTAAACAGATATTAATCACACTGTATTATATAATATAATATATAACTTACCATGTTATAAAATGTTTTGAACCATTTACACTGTATATGTAGTATTTATAACCAAACTTGTGGACCTTCGCACGGTAAATGGCTTTCCTAATACTTTTCCGGCCGTATAAATAGATTTTCATTCGTCGTCTGTCAGTCTACAATGCCTTTTGTCCTGAGAGACAATGAAAATTATAAAATAATTGAGGAAGAAGAAGCGGTCGCGGTAGGTTCTAGAGAAAAGGAAAGTAAAACGGTCTGTCACGATGTCGCAACATTAAAAGCGACACGGATATTGAATATGTAACACGAAAACATGCGTGTAACATAATGACATTTGTCTTACGATAACGTGCATTGTAACATGTGACAGATCAAATGTATCGGAGTCAGACACGAGAGAATCTTTGTGCTCGATAGCAGTGCAGTGAAGGAATGCATATCTCAGCTTTCGTAGTCCTCGTGTACACACTATGTTTCAGAGATTCGCCGCCCCACTTCGAACTCAACATACGTCAATGGTTGAATGTTAAAATTGTATCTATATTTAAACCACTGTGAATTATTCAATATTAAGGTATCTTTGTCAGAACTGGCGTATAACTGAACTGTTCCATAAAATTTAAACGATATCCATTATGGGGTTAAATGGTAAAATTAATTGACCAATTAAACCTTACAAACCCTTACAATCACCTTCCCCCCCCCTCTCTTATCAAGACTCCGACTACAAGCCATAATAGTACCCCAGTCCTGATAACGGTTGACGTATACATAACTCACAATGGTCTAAACAAAATATGTATTAATTAGAAAGATATACATATAAAATCAATTTAATCGAAAAATATTGTTGTTGCGCCACCGAGATTTGAGCCTGGATCCCTTTCCAAAACGGGGAAGGTACAGCGACACTATTTTTGACGACAAATTTTCGAACTTTTTCAAATTAATATGTCTATCGTTCCATTATTTGAAAGCCATCTACTTTGTTTTTACGGAATATCAAATACCTTTGAGTAAACTGATAGCAGACGCCAGAATTAACAATTCATTTTTATTAAATTTTGGACACATTGATACAACTTATATATTATTAAGGAGTACATATTCTTATTGCGAAGTTGTAATTGTAATTATTCAGAACATAGGTGTGTGATATTTTAAATACTAATTACAAATTCACAATAAGAATGTGTTCTCCAAATAATAAACTAAATTAAATATAGATACATTTAAAAAAAAATTCTGACCACAATGTTCACGCTACAGACATCACCGAAATTGAATGTCGTTTACACGGAATTGAGTTTTATTCTCCTTCTATTAATTCCAAACTGATTTTGAGTTTATCTTCAGATCAGTACTGAGCCTATTTCTTGTACAATGAATACGGCTCATTTTAAACTTTATTTGAGCATCCAAAAATTGAAAAAATAATATTATTATTCAGAACAGACGGTCTGTGATGTTTCAGTATGTTTCATGAAAATTTGTCATGAAAAATAATTGATAGTGTACTTCCCCGGATTGGAAATAGAGATCCGGGTTCGAATCCCGGTAGCGCAAAAAAAAAACAAAGTCTTCTTTGTCTTTAATAATTTCGTTAAACAGTTCAATAACGGATAATGCATTGCTACTAATTCAATACGATTCTTCACAGTGACTGATTTTATATTGTCACACATCACGTCACTCATCACGTCACTCATCACATCACACATCACGTCAGTCATCACGTCACTCGCAAAGGCAATCTCAAGTATATATTGGAATGTTGTGGAACTATCTCACTGATTTGAAGTGCTGGTGGTAGTTGTTTTAGGGACTAGCTCTAGTTTGCCAGATGGCAACATTAATACAATATAATATTTTATGTTTATCACTCGGCAGCATTTCTTTTCCTTCCTTATATTACAATAGGTACACTTTTTCTATCTTCCAAATCTGTTGTGCCAAAATGTGGACTCTGAGAAAAGGGTAACGCAAAATGACTGGAATGTAATTTTCTGCTTGCAACGCATTCTCTGCATACCTTGATCAGCGTCCGACTTCAACTGCAAATCTTCAGGAACTCCATCTCTCCATAATATGCAAGAAAATATCCATCCCTTCTAACAATATACTTACCCTTTCCTCTCCGACGATGTAAACTGAGTTGACATTGCCTCCTGTTATGTGAATATCTATCTTAATATACTAAATGCAGAGTTATTAGCAGAGTATTATACAGGGTAGCCCAAAAAAAGTGAGAACATTTCGTAAAATGTGATATAATCACATCAAAATTAGTTTAATTATGTCAACGATAGCTTAAATAGTTTACTAATTTACTTACTTATCTATTTACCTATATTCAGTTTTATTTCGACAATTTCCGGTCGCCATCTTTGATTATTAATTTTCTCATTGTATATATTTGGTTTTTTCAAATTGTTGCCCAGAATGACAAAAATCACTGCAGAAGACCGTATTCTTCCGAAAAACATCGGAGTGCTAGGAAAATGATCAAAGAGTTTCGAAACAACACCTGGAATATAGCTAGACATTACAGCATAACTGGACATTACAGCAGGTCGCAGCTTCATCTCACACAGTCAGAAATACAATCAACTTCCTTCGTCGTGAGCATGTTAATTTCATCGAGCCAGGCGTGTGGCCACCGAACAGCCCAGATTTAAACCCACTAGATGGGGTATTATGATAATTACTGATTAGTTAAATATTGTGCAAAAAAAATTACATTAAGAATTATAATTAATTATATTATGTTTTGATATAATGTGTGTTAATTTTTTGATTTCATAACGTTGGTAACAGCATAAGTTAAATCTATGCCTACTGCACGCCACTGTGATTAAATATATTTGTTTTAATAAAATTAGTAAAACTATCTGAAGATCATTAATACATTTTATAATAATAACAATTTATTCACACGGACTTTACGGAGGCCGAGCTCGTCGTGGATGATTTACCTCACCGATGGTAACTCGCCTATTCGCTAGAACCATCTCTCCAGCTTGCTGAACCTTGTCGTCCGCGGTGGAGATTGACGGGCGTCCTTCTTCCTCTTCGTGCGTCACACTCATCCGGACACTTTTAACGGCATCATCTCGATCCAAAAAAAACACCCACTTTTACGTGATACAGCACTACCCCCGTATTGTGAGAAAAATGTCTACGATAAATTTCAGCCCTTTTCACACCGCCCGACCAGAGAAATCGGATCACTGCTCGTTGTTCCTCCTTGGCGCAAACTGCTAGCGGAGCGGACTTGTATACAAATTAAGGCAAATTGCATTGCACGATCGGGATTAAATTTCGCACACATGCGCAGAAGGCAATATGACAACCTTGAAGGTGTGTTATGGCGGAGGTATAGATAAGTTTTGTAAGTAATATAGAAAAATAGTTTACATTGTTTGACACGATAATTTCTAAGCTGGTCTGGTGTTCGGTAGACTCTTTAATGTTTGCTGTTCGGTCAACCTCTTTTCAAACTCAAAATTTAGTTTTTAATCCCAAAACTGACAAATTGACAAATGCCGACCAGTTGTCCTATTATACGATTGCGCTTCGTCGTCGCTCTTGGATGTGTACATAATCCGTATTTGGATATGTAAGCGTCATTGGCCAGTAAGAAAAAATTCCACAAATTCGCCAAAGTAGCGAATATGTCGAATGTGTTTTTAATATATCTAGATTAAGATTATTTAAATTTTTCTCTTTTATGTTTACGTTTGTTCAATAATTATTTATGTAATTATGGAATTTATTAGGTATACTAGGGTGTAACAGACCTAGTCCACAACACTTTATGGGTTGATACCTGACTAAACTACGAGTCAAAAATGTCCAAGGAGTATGTGCCTAATCTCAACCATAACAGAGATATAAGCATTTAAAAAAAAAACTTAATTTATCGAATGTTTCGATTAATTGATATATTTTATTAATTCCAAATTATACATTGAATATTAATAATTAAAGGTAATTTTTTGTCACATAATTTAGTGCCTCAAGCAATGATATAGATTAATAATAGATAATTTTCGCCAATATTTATTTTGAAGTATGTAGACTTAAAGGTTAACATGATTTTGTCAAAATTTTATACAATCATTTTTTCTGTAACGGTGCAGAATTTGCACATATTTCTTAAACATTTTCGACTCGTAATTTAGTCAAGAATCGACTCATAAAATATTGTGGACTAGGTATGTTACACCCTATGTATAATTCAAATTTGACACGTAGGAACACCGTTTGTACAATGCCAGCATCGCCGATTATTTTTCTGCTACTTATTAGAGGTAGGGATAACTAAATGATAAGAGTCAAAGACCACTTTTTATTATTTACTTTTAAAAAACGATAGGAAACGCTTTCAGCTTATAATAACACACTGTGGGCATAGTTGGTCAAGGAAAGGTCAAAACAATACAGATTGAAGACGCTAGATGAAGATTAATTTGTGGGCGAATACAAGTTCTGTATCTGCAGAAAATGATGGTCGCAGCTTTGTCGGAAACTGGATGATCGATGGCTTTGTTAGACCAAATCAAAGAAACGATAAAAAGATGAAAGCAAACGTAAAAAGAGCCGCTCATAATTTATAGATTATTTCGCAATGTATTTTATTACACTCGGGCAATTTGACACCGTTTCGTCTCGGATCCAACCCTTGCCAATTAAAAACAATGGAGCCATAACTCATGAGCGCGAAAGTTCAGTTTGTAATGTTGGCAAACGTTAGGTTTTTTTCCACAGAGAAATTGGCGCTGATGACGAACAGCATTTTTGCAAAACGGAAGAATTGTACAGGTGGTACAAGTGATTAACGCTCAAACCGGAAATATTTTATGTGAACAAAAATAACATACGCGTACTAACGGTGGAAAAATAACAATTTTTCTCACTTTGACCTTTCCCGTACGGTGCCAAAATAATAAGGCGCGCTCCGGTGCTGTTAACTCAGTGTACATGGAGACTTTTGCATTTTTTAAGTCGGATAAATATGAATATTTTACATTGATATACAGGCTGGCCCAAAAAAGTGAGAGCATTTCGTAAAATGTGATATAATTACATCAAAATTAGTTGAACTATGTCAACAATAGCTTAAATTGTTTACTAATTTACTTACTTACCTGTATTACGTTTTAGTTCGACAATTTCCGGTAGCCATTTTTGATTATTAATTTTCGCATTCTGAAATTGTTGCCCAGAATGACAAAAATCACTGCAGAAGACCGTATTCTGATCAAAAATTTGCGAATTTAAAAACTTTGGGGTGCTAGGAAAATGATCAAAAATGACATTACAGCATAACTGGACATTGCGGCAGAATGGAGCTCCATCTCACACAGCCAGAAATACAATCAACATTCTTCGTCATGAGAATGTTAAATTTTATCGAGCCAGGCATATGGCCACCGAACAGCCCAGATTTAAACCCAGTAGATTATTCAATATGGGGTGTTTTGATGATTTCTGATTAGCTAAATATTGTTAAAAAAATAAATAAATTATATTATGTTTTGATATAACTCACGTGTTACGAGATGTTCTCACTTTTTTTGGGCCACCCTGTATATTAGTGAATATATATATATATCAATTATTGTGAAAAAGTGCTAAGAATGAGAAAGACATTAGTCATACGGAACGACAGCACAAAAACGCATAAGACACGTCTAACTCGTCCAGCGTACGCTCTGCCACTATTTAAAGTGACGATAGGCATCTGGCACCCCGCGCACTACGCCTTCCGCACCTCTTCGCATGAAATGGACGACATTTAGACGTTATTGTTTATAAAACGTTAAATAAGTATCGTTAAACTCTATTTTGTATAAATAAAATATGAGAATAACATTGTAGTATTTTATTTATTTCATTTTAAACTTGAACATTTTCCGCTGGACACCCTTCATAATACATACTTGTGTTAACCTTTCCCTTGCGATGATAAAATAAAAACACGAATTCCGGTGCTGTGAACTCAGTGTACATGTAGACTTTTGCTATTTTTATGTCGGATAAATATTAATATTTTACATTTAGTACTCATATTAATCTCATTAAAATAATGTTTGACATATAAATAAGTGAACATGTATATCCTCTTCCTCCTTCCTCCTTCCCCCTTCCTCCTTCGTCGCAAGATACCCAAAAAATTGAAGGATTCGTCTCAGTTAAATGCTTGAGACTTTGTTTTTAATGATTACTTTTGAAGTATCGTCAGCTTACTGACTAATTACTGGGGTTCCAATTCCTTGTAACATGAAACTCAGTATGTCCGGGTAACAGTTAATTTTATTACTAGTATTACAGTACATAATTATTATAAATCATACACTTCAGAGATAGACTAGTTATTCAGGTGAAGCTGTGATGGAAGAGATCTGTCCCCCCAGATACGGCCTCTTATAATGTTGGTTCCCCATCACTCATCTACTCGCTACACAAACACATACATGTACATGGTGAAAGTTCTCACAATAAGTGATTCATTGAAATAAAACCCTGGCCACGAAGCAGCCACAATAGTCGCCCACAGGGCCTAGCTGCAAGTCGGCTATAAATACGCTTCTCACTACTTCGTCAATTATCATCGATTTCATAGTAATAGTTTTTTAGTCCCATATTATCTTTTTGTTGTAGAATTAAGATCTCCACTCAGATTAGTAAATGAATAGACATGAAATAAAGTGTACATATAAGAGAGGGATTCGGAACATAGTTGTGGGGCGAGGGGTATTCTACACACATTCTTGGTGAAAACATAAATCTGACAATCTGTTTATGACACATTTATGCAACAGTAAAAGTATTTACTCTTCGAAAATTAAACCTTTTTGTAAACAAGACGTATTTTTTACATTAACGCGTATATTTTTTATTATTTCTTCTTCATTACATATTTATTTATTGTAAAACTACAAGGATATAGGATATAGTATATAGAATTAGAAATATATAAAGAATAAAATTAGTGATGAGCTCAAAATCACGATCTGTGAGTCAGTCACTGATATCTTTGAGTCACACTCACTATCAGTGATTGAATATCTGGAAATATCGTAATTCGTGATTCATTTTTTTATTTAATTTATATTTGGTTGTGAACCGTGATTCGGCGCATGTGCATATGAAACGAAAATATTCATGAAGAAATGACGTTATAATTCGTGATAAGCGATTCCGGCAAAACGTATAACTTAATAAATCTGAAATTTGACGAAAAATAATCTCACATTTTTTAAATGGTTTTCATTCTCTTTGTAGTGATATTAAATTAGATATATATTAATTATATATGCTTGATTATGTTTTTTATGCAAATGAAGTTAGAATAATATAAGTAAATAGGCTCAAATAAAAATTAATTGATAATTCTGGCGTCTGCTATCAGTTTACTCAAAGGTATTTGAGATTCTGTATAAATAAGGTAGATGGCTCTTTCAAACAATGGAACGATTAAACGTATTAATATCAAAAAGGTAACATATAGGTTCAAAAATTTGTCGCTAAAAATACTGTCGCTGTAGCATAGTTGAATAATGCATCTTCCCCGGTTAGGAAAGAGATCTAGGTTCGAATCCTGGTGGCGCAACAACAATATTTTTTGATGTATATCTTTCTAATTAATATATTTAATTCATATTGAAGAATATGTTCCTTTACTTTGCATTTTACGGTAGTCATTGGGGTCAAATCATTTTTCTAAATGTTTAATAGGTCTTTTTAGATTTTTTAAATTATTTTTGGCACAACACATTCTCTCCTTCTCTCACGGTTCGACCCAACAATCTGGTTGTATTCAGGATCATATACAGTAACACCCTGACTTACGCGAACTCAGAGTTACACGGTTCGTTCGGCGGCACTGCCGCTAGACTGCCGCCCGCTATATTCAGTGTTTCTCTTATTGCAATTGCTAGAAACTGATATCCCTCATGTGGTAGAAGAATTGTTAATCTTGGCGGGCAATTAGATTTGGAAGTAAATGCTAATGATGTCAACGAGCTGTTGGATTCACTTAGTCAGGAGCTAATAATCGATGAGCTCATAGAGATGCGTAACCGTAACGACAATGAAGACACTTCAGACCCAATTCCACCAGAAAAGCACATGACAGATGCAAGCTTGACAAAAGGTCTCAGCTCGATTAAAAATGGTTTAAAAATTTCAGAAAACTTAGACTCCAACGAAGAACACGTTATAGCTACAAAGAAAGGAATAAAAAAATTATTAGTTCGCTACGAAGAAATTCTGAGTGAAAAAAGAAGGCATTGTTTTGTCAGACGAATTTGTTAGATTTTATGAAGCCATCGACATCGAAATGACTTTTTTACGTAAATTGTTTATTAATACGTATAAAATGTGCAATTTCATTAAATATTTTCGTTCTAAACTAGTGTTTTTGTTAGTCCTTGGTTCCAATTAAACAAAATTGTATGTATTTATATGCAAAGTTGTACCCCTATTTACGCGAATTCGAATTAAGCGATTTTCGTCGGTTCCACCTACTGCGTAACTTTGGGGTATGACTGTATTATATAAAATATTAATTTAATACATTAATTAGAAAGATATACATATAAAATCCACCAGGATTCAAACCTGGATCTCTTTCCTAACCGGAGAAGGTGCATTATCCAACTATGCTACAGCGACAATATTTTTAGCGACAAATTTTCGAACTTATATGTTACCTTTTTGATGTTAATACATTTAATCGTTCCATTATTTTAAAGATTATTTTTATATGTATATCTTTCTAATTAATATATTTAATTCATATTTAATATATCACAGACCCTATGTTCTGAATAATGTCAACTTCACAATAAGAACGTGTTCTAATAACTGTATTATATTGTCAGCGTTTAAATTTTCGTTAAAATCGAGT
Organism: Eubasilissa splendida; assembly: GCA_031772225.1. Classification (NCBI taxonomy): domain Eukaryota; kingdom Metazoa; phylum Arthropoda; class Insecta; order Trichoptera; family Phryganeidae; genus Eubasilissa; species Eubasilissa splendida. Next base: position 27,912,299 of record CM062859.1, read on the forward strand.
CATATATTTAAAAAAAGTCGCTGAGCTATTGAGCTGTCGCGTGAGCGACACCAAAATGCAGTTTATGGATCTCCATCAAAAGTTGTATCAAACACAAAGGTGCAACAGGCGTCCGATCTTCAACAGCGACTAACTGTTAACCGTGTCCCAGTTGGCAGTATTGCCATATTGTGATCAAGTCATTAGCCAGACAGTTGGCAAATAACGATGCTAAAACGTATTTAATGTGTTTTCTCCCCTACGGCCCCAGCGAAGACTCATTAATTTACTTTGTATGCTTAAGATTTATCTCGAAATCCGATCGAACTTCCACACAAACATTTCCCCGAATAATTTATTCCCGTAATTAACTGGGCACATTTTGCGTCCGACTTGAAAGTTGGCTCTTGCACTTTTTTATACGATATTTTTTTGGCCATCGAAAGTAGACCCGAGTGCCAATGGATCCATCTTCTATGGCTTGGTACATTTGCATACCAGAACGGCCTTGGTACGACATTGAGAGGTTTCTTCAACTGCGGGAATTAAAATTAACTTTCTATTTGCATAAAAATCTTTATTATATTCATTAATTACGTTCATGATATAATATATTGTATTATTAACTGAATTTGATTTAATTTACTATAACAAGTACTGACTAAGATAAATAACTCTTGACTCACAGGTGTGATTGTGATTGGTGTTCGATAATATCAGTGATTGAAAACTGTGACTGTGATCACAGTTTCATTACTAATGCGCACGTGCCGCACGAAATAAATAATTCTAGTATAAATAATAAATATATATCTAATTTAATATCATCACAAAGAGAAAATAAATGCTTTAAAAAATGTGAGTTTATTCTTCGGGTCAAATTCTCGATGTTTTGAATCAAAGGCGTAAAACGTTTTAGCAGAATCTACTAGATGGCGTTGATCACAAATTGTAACGTCATTCCTTCATGAATATTTTCGTCTCAAATGCGCAGGCGCCGAATCACAGTTTACAACCAAATATAAATAAAATAAAAAAATGAATCACGAATCGTGATATTCCCAGATGTTCAATCACTGATAGTGAGTGTGACTGAAAGATATCAGTGATTGACTCATGGTTTGTGATTTTGATTATAAATAATGTTAAAATCAAACTAAAAAATATCATCGTATTCATTACTTTATTGTGTATAATATAGTATGACGTGCATAAAAAAAAATAGCGACATCTAAACAGACGAAAAATACTGACTACTTTTATTGTCTAGTAATATAGCCAGGGCGAGGATTAAAGTACGATAAAATTATTATAATTTAAAATAGCAATTTATTTCTAAAATAATATTTATTTACTTTAAAGAGAACACATTATTATTTGTGAAGTTGTAATTTTTTCAGAACATAGTTCTGTTATATTTTAATACAAATTAAATGGATCAATTAGAAAGATATATAATACATACAAATAATCTCAATTTAAATAATTAAATTATCGCGCTTCTCCGGATAGGTAGAGATCCTGGTTCAATTTCCGGTGGCAGTTAAAATATTTTGTCGATAAATTTAGTTAATCTGTACGTATATCTTTTTAATTGATGCATTTAATTTGTATTATAATTTATTTAATTAAATTATTGTTAATGTAGTTCACTTCTCATGCAAAAATTGTCGAATTAGCGCTAAATCGTTTATAAATAATAATAATATAAAGGGCCCATAGCAGATCCTTGCGGAACTTCTGAGAAACAAGACTAAACTATTAAAAGAAGGAATAACAAACTCTAGTATGTGTTGCATCTATGTTTTGATCTAATGTTTTTCCTTCATTTATAATGTCATTATGTACATCCACAAGTCTGCATGCGTCGCACAGTAACACAAAATAAAGCAGTCAATTATATCACGTGAAAGTGTGCGGTAATCGTGTCAATTATCATTGTTGTATTTTTGTTGATTTTTCAATTAGCAACCGCATTAACTATATCGGCGTAGTTACGCCACTGGACTCTTACCTAGCACAGGAAAGGAAGGTGTTAACAATGGAAAGGAAACAGATTTTTGGAACTTGTTACAAAGTGTGAGGCGGTCATTCGATTCGCCATATTAATAATACATTCAAGTAACAAACGAATCCATGCACACAACATTGTAGGTGCGCTACAATAACGCGCCAACCCGAACAATATTCTGTATGAGTTGTTTTATTTAATTTGTAGACGGTTGTACATCGCTTGCTTGTATTTCGACCAGAGCTCACAGATGAAGAACGATTTAAAAATGATGCATATATAAATACCTCTCGCATTCACTGCGCTTGCGTACATTCACTTTCATAATGTTTTTTTTTTTAAACATAGACAATTGTTGTGCTCTAATTAAAAGGACAGCTGGAGGGGAAAGGGAGGGCACCAGTTTAAAGCTAGGGCTTCCTTGTCGGTCTCACTCATGAAAGCTAATAAAAATAGGCGACTTTAATTCAATAACATATTTAACCTTTACCATACCATGCTGAAAATATTCTACGCAGCCGTGCTGTCAACTCGTGTTACTACAAGAAATTTGAGTTTTTTTTACACTTTAAATGGGAATAAAATGCTTTTGCAAGCTTAGATGGCTTTGAAATAGTTAATGTCACAGTTACTATAAATATAATAAGAAATAATAAATATAATAATTAAATACGTTCATTTTATTCTCAAACATTATTCTTGTAACGCATTCGTCAAAAGACCCATCTAACATGATCTTCATCTATATCTTTCATCATTAAAATTAATGTGTGATCTTTTTCACGTAGTAAAAGTGGTATTTTTAACGTAGATAGCAATTTTATATAGCATTGAATTCAAAAATGATTCTTTTTATTATGATTCGCTTTACATAATTGGTTTTCTACCACTCATTTCTGAGTGAAAATGATATTTTTAGGACTAGGTAAAATGTAAGTTTTACATTGTGCATATTTATAGAAATACGATTTAATTGGCTCGGTAGACCTATGTTACTGCATGGCTAGGGAAGGGTTAAGTATATGCAAAACGAAAAAAGAAAATAAATTCAATGTGGTTATTAGCAATTATCGCAAAGATTTTAAAATTTAGACCCTCCAGCATCCGTTAAGTGCTATCTTTATTCATAAAAATCATATAACATAAATCCATAGAACATAGTTTTACATACAGATGAAAAATTAATGTGCAGTAGTTCAATGCATACACTCAGGGATCCATTCATCAAAAACACTCTCAAAAGAGGGACAGTGGACGAGGCACAAAATGGATTGAGTCACACTTACACGGACAGACTAACGGAGTTGCAATACACGAGGTATGGAGAGTAAGAGAGTAGAGTCCCACACATGGCTTAACTACCCACCTAAGGAGCTCCAACGAGTCACCCATACCCGAATAAATCCTTATATAAAACAAGATTCATCGCATTACTAATTAGGTCTGCATTCCTGGGCGGGCAGTGTCTAAATCCAGTCTAATCCCACCATCTCTAAGCATCTCACAATTCCACAAAATATGGTCAGGCGTCTGTTCCACTCTCCCACATGTACACCGCGGGGCATCCACAAATCTAAACTCAAACAGTTTAGATCTGCCATTCAAAATGATTTAGGTCTGGAGGTTTCATCTCTGTGCTGTGTACAGTATTAAGGCTGCCGGCGAACATTCCAAAAAATGTAACACAAAACGAAAAAATGTCGCACTCTCGGGCACAGCGAATAAACTGGTCCCGTCGCCGGCACAAGTGAGCCAGTCTCTTCTGGCCGCAGACCTACGGTCGGATATTAATGGTCCCGCTGGCGTGTATCCTGTCGCAATGTGTCCAATTAATGAGAGCTAGTTTGCATTCGCCCAATCTATTCACAGCGTTTCCTTAACGCGTAAAATTTATCACTCGTTTGGCCGGAAGACAGTTACAAATTTTGCCGAGACCTTTTTCCACAGAAGTCGGCTTCGGTCGAGTTTCGTGAATCAATCACGTCGTCGGAGAAACTTCTTCGGAAGCCAACGAATGTCCTTGTTCTTATGTCAATCTTTTTTTAAATTTTAGATATCAATGTTTGGGGATAAAAGTGTGACATAGACATTGATCTAATGGCAAACAGAGCCTCGGGTACTAAGACCCCTTACTCCTTCATCTGTTGTAGCAACCGATGCGGCAATTGGGTTAGATAGTGTTCAACAAAGTGGAAAAGAGAGAGAAGTTACTGCTGGCATGTGGCAGGGATCTGCTTTCTTGGGGAAGGGTTTTTAATAATCTATTTGGACCATCTATAGTCGCCTAAATCTACATCGGAAGGGAGAAATTTACCCCTCCCAAACCATGCAGTAACACATAACCTGTAATATTTTGGTAAATGCATGCAACATAAAATTCATATTTTCGATAATTCTAAAGAAAATATTAACGCTTAGGAATGACTAGTGAAAAGTCAATTATGAAAAGGAAATCATACAAAAACAATTATTTTTTCCATTCAATCCGTTGTAAAATTAATACGTTGGTAAAAATACAATTTGTGATATGAAAGACAGAGATCACACACTATTTTCACAGTGAAAAGAACAACAAATATACAAATATAATTGTCTCTTTCTCACTAATTAAATGAAGAGAGATAAGAAGGAAGGACACGTTGTATAGGACTTAATGAATGCTTTAAATTATGTTATTAACATTTGTACAGCTGCAATAAAAGACATTTTGTTACATATATTTTACACATATTTTTAAATGTTTTGCCCAACTAGGCAAGCCTGTTTTAGGGAAAATTGGTAAACAAATACATTTTACAAAACCAAAACTCAATGTGCAATACAATATTTAATGTAAGCACTTGTAATGTAATGTAATTTGTAGTCAGAACGTCTTTTGGCAAAATGCCGGCCTAACAGAATATCGCCTCTAGCGTGTGTGGCACGCGGGCGGCCGATTTAGAGGGCGGCTAATTAGCTAATCATCCCCGTTAATTAACGGGGATGATTTTACAAAAATTTAAAACATATTAACTTAATTTACCAGGTTAGGTTAGGTTACATAAAGATAGGATATATTAGGTTAGGTTTGATTAGGTTTTACTACACGGTGTAGCGAGCGGACTGTGAGTTTGTTAAAATAGTATTCAGCCTCAACACGGAAATTACAAATGTGTCCAAAATGACACAATACATTGAATTTGCAAAAAACTTCATTCTTTACAGGAAAATGGTTTGTCTCCCATCACATTTGTTTTTGTAGCTTTTCTCAGTCATTTAAAAGTTCAATATTTAAATTCAACAGTTTTGTTGATAGATAAACGTGTAACGCATATAGATTTTTATCTTCTTCTTCTTACTTTCATATCAGAACACTTTTTATCGTTTTATCAAAGTGTATTAGCGAATTTTTTTATCTGGAGATTGACAACAGAGTACTGCGTCTCTGCAGGGTGCGTTTGCGAAGCTGCTGCGGTAGTTGCGGACAGGCTAGTGTTCACTTAAGTTACCAGGGCAGAAAAAAACAATCTTACTTGTGGTGGCAAAAAGTCTAGCGCCAGCTACAATAAGGTAGCGACATATTTTGTTGTATCACTGTAATTATTTGAAACACTACATATTTAAACTCCGCTCAAGAACACTGGACAGGTGCTATTTTAAAAAAAAATTATTTCGCACATTAAGATATTATCGTAAAACAGTTTCCAATCACTGATATCAAACACCAATCACACTCACGCCAGTGAGTCGAGAGAAGCAAATTACATCTCTTCACTATTCTTTTGTACACACTGCAAATAACACAAACCGGTTCAATTTGACACGACCTAAGAAATAATTCAAGTTACAACTTTATGAAATGCATTTTTTTCCAATTGACATCACAAAGCATATTCAGCTGTGGCGTGCGAAGCAAAATATAATATTATTCTAGCGTGTCTGGCTTACTGTAAAGTGCACAATCTCTTATCCACTAATTAATGTCACACGTTGATGGTTCTAGGCACTGCTGTAATTTTTGTAAACAACACTCCAAAGCAACCGTTCTAAGTAGATCACGTTCATAAGTCAATACGTGTAAAAAGAGCTTAGTTTTTTTCTGAACGGAAAGTCGAGTACCATTTTAACCTTCCACTCAACAAAGCTTAGAGGGTAGTGGGAAGGGCGTGTGTTCTCTAGTTGCACTCTCCTCCGCTAGATCCTACTCACAGTCACAGTTCACTCAGCTCACTTCTCTCTGCTATTCATCACAGCTTCAAACTAGGTAGGGTCAGGATCGAGGGTCAGTGCACGGCCTTGCGAGCGCTTACCAGATTTTTTTGTGAACGCGTAGTACGTGAAGTATTTCATTTTTCATTCCTCTATAATTTCTCTATTGTATAGAATTTTTCAGTACTCCAGTGTTTGTGTATAACTTTATATAAGTTCTTTTTCCTTCACTATTATTGTATTTTTCTTCCTGCTTTTGTACTTTTTCTCAAAAGTAACAATAATATGAATTAAATATATTAATCATAAAGATATACATATAAAATCAATTTTATCGAAAAATATTGTTGTTGCGCCACCGGGATTCGAACCTGGATCTCTTTCCTAACCGGGGAAGGTGCTTTATCCAACTAAGCTACAGCGACAATATTTTTAGTGACAATTTTCGACCCTATATGTTACCTTTTTGATATTAATAAATTTAATCGTTCGATCATTTAACAGAGCCATCTACCTTATTTTTACAGAATCTCAAATACCTTTGAGTAAACTGATAGCAGACGCCAGAATTATCAATTCATTTTTATTAAATTTTAGACACATTGATACAACTTTATTATTGCGGTGGCGCAACAACAATATTTTTCGATAAAATTGTTTTTATATGTATATATTTATAATTAATATATTTAATTCATATTTAAAATATCACAGACCGTCTGTTCTGAATAATTACAACTTCACAATAAGAATGTGTTCTCCTAAATAAAGTAACAATAATGATTATCATTTTTTAAATAGCTATTCTAATGTTACATTTGGGTATTTGTTTTTTTTTTAGTTTGTTTATTTACCTAGATAATAATATTTTATTGATAAATAAATCATTTTTATTAAAATCGTGATTGCAACATTGTGTTAGAGATCCTACGACCGTATTATATTGAAATGTGCACTTTAAAAAAAAGAAAACCTGATAAGAATGATAAAAAATCTTGGGCGGTCAACTGACCGCCCACGCGACCGGGCGTGTCAATCTATCTAGCGCGAGCGCATGAAGGTTAATACTGGGGATTAGCTTGTCCTAATGGCCCATGTCCACGGAATGAGATATAATCGAGATAGTCAAAAGAAACAAAAATTCAAGCCCGCATGTACAACGTTCAATCTGACAGCGCGACTCATCACATACGTGTTACAAACATTTACAACGATTTAAATTTACTTAACTGTCGGACAGACATTTGACGTAAAATAATCGTAAAGTAAGCATAACTTCAATGAAGATGGACAAGACGACGATAATATCGAACGACAGAAGACACAGGTTACAGAATCAGTAAAACTCGGTACAGAATACTGATCAAGTTGATGCGTTATTGTAGCGCATCTACAATTTTATCACAACAACAATCTAATGCTGGCTGGCTCCCTGACCAGAGGATGGCATCGACTGCAGAGTAGCTGCAGATACAATAATTGCCGTGACTAAAATTTAGTACTTATATTTTGTCTATATATACATATACATATGTGTGAATGGATGGATATAAATAAAACAATGTTATAACTCTACTTGAGTTTATTAGCACTGCTTGAGTTTCGAGAGAAACAGTCACTCTCATCGACAGGCGAAGTATTAAACTAACTACACACAAATATAGGTGACAAAGCTTAAGTGGTAGACATACAAGTAATTGAGTACTGACAGATGGAGGGAGAGGGGGCGGAATTACTGGTGGAAGGTAGAGGGGTGGTTGTAACGGGAATATTGAGAGGAGAGGAGAGTTAGAAAATGTAATATTGTTTAATAAATTATTATCCGAGTTCCAATTCTTTTTTATTTTAATTCATTTTTTTACTTTTAAGCGTGATCTCGAGTTTACCTCGAGCCTTTACTTTGAGTTGTGTTAATAAACTCAAGTAGAGTTATAACATTGTTTTATTTATATCCATCAATTATATGTGTGAACTTCATCATTTTAGTTTTCTTTTCATAACATTTATTTATATATTTTCATAATTATTTTGTTGCTTTCGTGTATTATGGGCAGAAATAGTAAACTGTTCATTGACAACAAACTCATGCTAAACCCTCTATATAGCCCCCGTCTGAGGTCACGCCTCCAAAGGTCACACGAAACGACTCCAAACTTTCCAAAGTAAAGCCATCCGGTTAGCTGGTCGAGAGTTACACTCAAGCATCCCCCTAATAAGGGATCACATAAAACATCTCGCCGAACATTTTTAAGCCGGGCTTCTAAACCACCATAGATACCCTCTCAACGTTTGATTTCATTTCTAGATTTAGGCGACCAAAGATGGTCCTATTAGATTATTAAAAACCCTGCCACATGTCAGCAGTAACTTCTCTCTCTTCCCCCCTTTGTTGAACAGTATCTAACCCAATTACCGCATCGGTTGCTACAACAGATGAAGGAGTAAGGGGTCTTAGTACCCTGGACTCGTTTGCCATTAGATCAATGTCAATGTCAACTTAAATAAACAATAAACACATTATTATTATTATTTTAATCCCTTACTCAATAATTATTTCGATTCGAAAATGAATAAAAATGTCACCCCTCGCCATTTAAAGTGAAATCTAAGTGATTTGTAATTCTACTTATATTTCGGAGTTAGCCTGTCTTAGTATGCTGTGATAATAAAATCTATGAAGATAGATGAATCAATCGCAAATAATGGTTTGATTATTTGGCCTCGATTAATTTAGATTTACATTTCTAATACAACACAAAGTACGTCTCTCAGAAGCTGTTCTTTTTGTAGCAATATCATAGTTTGATTTTCCATATTTTAAAACTGTGACAAAATATATCTTTGTTTATGAAGTTTCCTTGGCCATATATTCAATGAAGATGGACAAGACGATGATGATATAGAACGGCAGAGGAGACAGTTGAGCATTCGTGCAAATATGCTGTCACGGCGTTTCTACCGATGCAGTAAGGAGGTGGAGAGCATCCTGTTTAAATCGTTCTTCACCAGCATGTATACCTGCGAGCTCTGGTCGAAATACAAGCAAGTGACGTATAACCGTCTCCGAATTCAGTACAACAATTCATACATGTTCGGATTGGCGCGTTATTGCAGCGCATCTACAATGTTTACCGAAGGTCGTATACATGGATTCGTTCCGCTTCTGAGACATCGAGTTGCTGGCGTAAAGCTGCGGCTGGAGCTCAGCACAGACACTCTTGTACAAGCGGTGCTCTAATGGAAAGATGGTTCCTTGATCAGAGAATGGCAACAACTACAGAATAGCTACAAATGTGTGATTTTTAACTTTTCATTTATTAATTTTTATTTATTAATATTTTCCTTGGTTTTCTTTTTCATAGCACTATATTGATTTCATAACTTTAATGTATAACATAATATGTATTATCTGTATGGCGAATCGGGTTAAAAAAAAAACCTAATCACGCTGGAATAAACACATTATTATTATTATTATTATTATTAAAACTGAGAAATATTTGGTTCTCAAAAATATTGTTTAAAAACATTCCCAGAACCAAAATTTAAACATATTAATTTAATTCATAACATATTCTTAAATGATTTTTATCTTGTATATTTGCACTTGTTTTTATACATTTTAATTAGATTTAGAACTTTGAATTCCCTCTACCTAACAACTAACATTGATTCTAAATGAGAATTGTCGATTGCGTTATAATTATTGATAGAACTTAGTTACCGGACTGTAGAAAGAAAAAAAAATTATGGTAAAATTATCCTCTTTAGAATGTGGCTGGAACAACGCCGGTACATTATCGATCACTCTAGACTCTAGACAGTTGCCAAGGGAGCTTCAGTCTTCAATTCAGGATTCATCCGCTCTGGGGATCCATTTTCCTGTGGTGGTGTTGCCGTGGGTAGTTCTAGAGATCCCCCAAAAGGCTTCCAGCCACTGGGCGGGTAGGGACCACTAGATGCCGGCGGGTATGCTGCTGTTGGCAATTCCGTAACAGGAACATCAGTGGTGGTCAATTGTCGTTCCTGCCGTAAAAACTGTATGTTTTGTCCAAACATTTGCGACTCTCCGCAAGCCAGAGAGATTATACCACAATACGCCAAAATTGCAATAATTTCCATCTTGGAATATATATTTAAATGCACAGGTGTTCTCTGAGACAATAAATTCAACTGACTGGTGATGTTCTGTCGCAGACTTTTATACTATGTTTAATTAACGCATCAACATTGATAGCTCCTAAAATTTATTTAATTGAGGTTAGGCTCAGATGCACCGTTTTGGTTGCATTGGAGCAGTTACGCCACTGAACTGAGTACATCTCAATTGAAGTCATTCTAACAATACTTCATAGATTTCACCCCATGCTGTGCATATTTTATGTCAGATTAAGTCGTTTTTGGATGTCACTGACCCGAATTATTCGAATACAAATGTGGTCCAGTCAACGCACTCACTAAATAAGGTTTGCATTAATACTAATCACTGTTAAATGGATACGTAATCTAATTGCAAGTATGTAATTAATATATAAGTGCAACAACATGTATATTAATCTTTTCTAAAAAGGGTACCACAATGTTGGCTGAATCATTCAAATAAAATTTTGCAATGTCTCCCTAGCGGTGCTTATTATAAGCTTCATGCAATGAAGGACACCGAGTCTAGTAATTATCAGTGGCGCGCAGTAGGTATAGATTTAGGTTATGCTGTTACCATGCTATTATATAATACTACAACTTGCTACATTCTACATAGGTTTATGAACTTTCTACATGTTTCGATATCTGTGGTATCTTCTTCAGGAAGCAATGTATACTGAAATTAAAAACACAAGCATAGATAAAAACAAAACTATGAAATGGAGAATAAGTAAGAACTAATATGAAAACAAATTTAAAATGTGACTATTTGCAAAGAGGATTTGATATTAACATTTTTTCTCATTTCTAAAATTTCAAATTTATCTAACTGTAAACCCCTAGTATTTGTATGTAAAATTTCTAAACTCTTATTAATATCAAAGGAATGGTTTGTTTCCAAAAGGTGATTGGGAAATTCTGAATAGTTATTGTTATTTAGGCATCTCAAATGCTCCTCAATTCTAATATCAAAATTTCTGCAAGTTTTTGAATAATATTTTTCACGTGTATTGTGATAGTATTATTAATATGTACAGTAATGGGTACATTACTAATATGTCGAGTTAGAGACCAGACTATTGAAAATCGTCGTAAAACGTAAGGTTTATTTTATTTATTAGTTATGTCTACATCTAAATTCTTAAAAACATTTTTTTTTTCATTAAAATGCGAATATTACAGAATAAAAGACACCAGTTTATAATAATTAATTGATAAATTCGTGCAGAACTCAACTTTATTTATATGCAATGCATGTATATACAGGGGAAAATTTTTCTAATAAATTGGGGACCAATATTTTTAGCTACGCCACTGAACCATGTCAACGAATGAGGTGGCGTTTTCAATCGTAAAGTTTTAATATTAAAAATTATAATTACATAAGAATCCTGCATTTTACACAGGTTTTAGTCCGGTATCACGATTAGCGTAATTGACTTCATTTCGTCCACAAATCGCGTGGTTCAAATATGGATTTTTTTCATTTCATATATGTTATCGAACACCCTTTTTTATATTGTTAAATTTTCTATATTAAAAAAGATAATTAAAAGAACGTTTAATTCCTGTGTAGCTAAAATAAATACGTGTGCCTAAATAAAATTTAAAATCAATTTTGTCCAGAATTTAAACCATATCAGCGTCATCTGTTTGTGATTGTTGCAACCACAACGCAATTATAGCATAGTTTCTAACCATTTACAGCAATTTTGTAAGGTTATGAACGTAGACGAATGTTTTGAGTTCTGACGTTTCTGCATTTTGTAATCAGTTCAATACATGCTCTGTATTTTGTTCCTCTGGATTCGTATTTATTAATTAAGCTTTAAATATGTTTTTCCGTAGAGTAGTATCAAACAATGTAACCTGTATTTATCGATCTTTAAATTATTTATGTTTTCATTCACCCGTGTCATTACAAGCTATACAATATTGTGCAATTTCAAATAGGTCAAGATCTTCAGTAATTTTGTTAAATAATAATATTTTATTGCCTTCTAATATTTTAAATAAGCGGTTTAAATCTGAGAAGAAAACAAACAGACAACAGGTATTTGTTCTTGAACATATTGGATTTATTTATCAAAAATGAAGACATTGATACAAATCTTTTGAATGCCTTTTGGAACTTGGTACTGTATCCCTCACTAACATTATACGTTATTCGACAGGCAATATTAATACATGACCTATGTTCATATATTCATGAGTGAAAACACACATTTTTGTTAAAATAAATATAAGTTTATATGTTTTCAGTTTTAATCGGTATAAAAATTTGAACACCACAAACTTTGTATGTCAAAGGCATACATTTGCAAAAAATGATTACCTGCACATTATTTATAAGATTATTATTGCTATTTTTTCCAGGACTCTGATTCGGATGACGAGGAAGTATGGAAAGATGACGATCACACTCTCGGAAGGGATTCCAAAGTATTGACAATGAAATTAACTTCTATGCGATCTGATGCCATTTTGAAAGCAGGCCTAAAAATATCCAGAAAGTAAGATTTGTTTTCAATAATCTAATCTATATTATTAAATATATGTCAATCTGTTCAATATTACACCTTTTGACCGATCTGAACTCAATTTTGAATACTTACTCTTTAAGACTATACCCATAATGTGTATTTTAATGCTATTTGTTTAAATTTTGCTTAGTTGCACTTTAGGACCACAAGTACCTACATCACACCATGTCCAAATTTTGCATGCATCGTTACTCTTTAAGACTTACGCAAAACAAAGGCACCCTCCACCGACTAACTCTTACTTTAAACTAAATCTGCGTCCCCGACAATGCCCGACACACTAATACTTCATAAAATTGTCTTAAAGTCCATATAAAGTCTTATAAAATGTGGTGACAATCTCGGTGCAAATTCATTTTATTACCTTTTACAAACACACTGTCATTCTCTATATATTTAAAAAAATTAATCTATTAATTCATTTGTTTCTGTTCTTCATCACAGCTAATTATTCTTGGTAGGCGCCAACATTTAGCTTTGTCATTATTTAGTTTATATATTTGTCTTGGCCTTTCTCTTTATCATCTTTTTTTGTTTTATTTTTCAGATATTTTCCTCTTGTTTCTAGTATTTTCTCTTTCTGTTTTTCCGTCCAGCTCAATTTTTGCATCTTTTAGCAACACCACACTCAAATTATTCCATTCTGTGTGTTCCTGATGGTTTAAGCAATATTGTCTCAAGGCATGAACTTGTTTTTTTTGGTTAAGGCTTTTTTTTTTAAATGTTTGTTTCGCTTTTTAGTTGATCATTAAAACATCACTTAGTACCAAATTTGATTGAACTTTAAAAAAAATGTGTGTTATTAAAATGTTGCCTTCTTATTTTATGTTAATTTATTAATAATCCTTATTAATTAATTCACCCTTGTTGTTTTACAGTAAAATTGAAGTCCTTTTCTACGAAAGCAAAATAAGGATTAACGGAAAACCATTACTGAAGAAAAGTGCTAACGTAGGTATTTTTTTACTTAACTAGAAAGGTACATCGCTTAACAAGCAATGTGTTCACTGCCAAAATGCTATAATAAATGAATGATTTAAATATAGATTGATTTTCAATAATCTGTGGTTAATTTCAATCTTCAATTTAGGCAGTTTATAAGATTTTTTTGTTATCAAATGCGTCTATAATGATTATTTTCTCTACAGAGAGTATATTGCGACATATTACCATCAGCTTGAAGTCAGTACCTGTATTAAAATAATATATAATTTAAATCTATATTTTAAAATAAAATCACATTTCATTCTTAAAGTAAGCGTATTCAGAACATGGTTCCTTGATAATTATCACAAATGTCACACGTCACATAGAACAAATCTATGTTTTGAAAAAATAACTGCTAACATAGATGTCTCACTAAAACAGAAATATAAAATGATCAAATTTTACCAGACAAGTAAAAAAGCCATATTATGTTTTTAGCTATAATGCAATCGGGCTTTTTGGCAATGTTCCTTCTAATTTTGGATCACAGTGCGCATATAAAATAATTTGTGCATTTTTAAGGACCTGTGCGCTAGGGGAGAAAATATAAAATAGATTTATTAGGTATTATTAGGTAGGTTGACTACATTATTAATAAAACTATGTTAGGACGCATAAATAAGTCAAGACTCAAAGAAGGTCGCTAACCTTCGATGGAAGGCGGCACATTTAGAAGAAGTCTTATAATGCTGTATTTTTTAGTGTGCATGCGCGCACCTGCACACTAACACTGATTTTCGGTATTGTAAAATTAGTTTTGTTATTTTATAGCCTCTACGGGTTTTCTTATGAAGGATGCTAGAAAGATATACGTACATATATCTGAAAGGAATATAAAACTTATTTTTTCAATGTAGCCTTTAACCTGTTTTCAAGGCACTGTTAGGGCCGGTTGTGTAATCAGCAGTAATTTTTACTATGGTAAAAAAAGTTACTAAAGTAAATTTTTTTGCGAAAACGGGTTGTCTGATTGTTAGTAAAAAATATTTACTTCTCAAAAGTACATCCCGTAGTAAACTCATTTTACTCTTCGGACTTTTCACAGCTAGTCCATAAGTTATCTGACACATTGCTACTTTGAATGTTACAGTATACGACAATTAATCATTCAATATCCCAATGATGAGAGTTTGATCGATGATGATCTCGTTGTTTAATATATTTCAATTTCACCACTAATGTGACAGATTTCGAACGCCCAGACAAAAAATCCATAGATAATGCATAAAATAAAGCATATTTCATGATTATTTGTCGCGCCTATAGACATCTCCATCTATACTTTGACAGTAGTAAGTTGAATGTATCAACAACCCGCAAAGGATTATCACTACGGGCGTTAGTAAAAAGTTACCGCTCTGATTACACAACCGACCCTTTGTCCTGTACAGTTTTATTTGAATGTCTTTCTTATTTTTCTTCATCGTATGCTCAGTGTTGAGCATCGAGGTCTCTTGAAATATCTATGACTTGGTGCACAATAAGTCTCCATTCCTTACAGTCTTGATAGAATAATACTCTACAGAATAAATATGTTTTTTTTTTTTTTTGTTTAAACAGAACACATTATTATTGTGAAGTTGTTTTTTCAGAACATAGTTCTGTTTTTTAATACAAATTATACAGATAAAATCAATTTATCGAAAAATATTTCAGCTGCCACCGGGGTTTGAACCAAGAATTCTTCCTATCAGAGGAAGTATCAATTTGAAATAGCTGCAACATTTATATGTTATAACCTAACTTATGTTAGAAAATTTGGCATCAATTTACTAGGCTGAAATTGGTCAGCGCGCTTCCCCGGATATGAAGAGTTCCTGGTTCAAATCTTGGTAGCAGCTAAAATATTTGTTGATAAATAGATTTTATCTGTTTTTATATCTTTTTAATTGATGCATTTGGTTTGTATTTAAAATGTGTTTAGCATTATGTGTTAATATTATTTAATCTCATTTTCAGATTAAAGTGGGCGATGAATTAGATGTTGTAAAATCTGTGAGTCCCCACAATGATGACCACCTGTATATATCCCGTTTAGAAGTTCTGAATGCTGCAGTTAAAGATGACGTCATTGTCGTCACTGGACGACAGTTCAAGACCCTACTGATCGAGAACTACGATGATCCATGGAAACCGAGCTCCAAAATGGATCTAAGCTAATTTTGAATGATCGTTTTCTTGATTTGATATGTACTGTGTACTTCTGTAAATAATTATAGTTTAAATAGATTTACTGCAAACAAAAATAATTGTAAATTTATGAATTTTAGAAATATTAAAATACTTGAAATAGTTTTTTTGTTTTTAATTGTCATTAGTATTATTTGTATTCGGGTGTATACGTGGCAGATCCATTTATGACAGTAAAGACTGAAGAAATAAGGAAAGAATGTAAAGCTGATGTTAATATAGTAAGATTAAGAATGGATTGAGATGTACGAAAATGACCATGTACAAATGATCCAATATTATTATTAGGTGGTTTGATCATATGGAACGGATGAATGAAAGCAAGAAAAATATATGACGCAAGTGTTGATGGTACCAGAAATAGAGGAAGTCCGCGAAAGACTTGGCACGACCAGGTAAATCAGATACTGGAAGATGGTCCTTTAAGAAGCCACAATAACCGGCGAGCTGTATGAATGTGGTTGAGGCGAGAATTGTGTGTCAGGACAGAAGAGTGTGGTGCTCTCTCCTCTCTGCCAACCCCCGCGGAGAAACGGCGTGACGGTAAGTTAGTTAGTTAATTTTAAAAGTTATTATTATATTTGGACTTAATGATAATATAAAGTTACAAGATCAACTAGCTATGTAGACATTGTATATTGTATGTAAAACCCAAAATAAATTCAGTTTCAAGATATTAAGTATGTAATTTAGTTTATTGTAATTTATTCTCTTTACGCTAACAATTTGAAACTCATTATTTGAAAATCTAAAAGATTATATAAAATATACAACTACTTTCTTATTCTTTGTCCACGCTTTATCCCATTCATCTGGGGTTGGCTATTCTAATTATTTTGCTCCACTTTCAACTATTGAAATTGTTCACTGGACTGTCTCGTTCAAATGTTTAAGTTTGCGACTCACTGAAGCTGTCCGTATTGCTCGTGGTCTTATGAATTATGTGATCTTCCTCTCTTCATATCACATGTTCATATCTAGTGGATTTTATTTTATTTTACACGAATAGCGGCCACTCAAAAATATAAAATTGTTCATTTTGGTGACTCCACCGCCAACATACATCTCAACGCCACAATTAATCACACAATGTATTGTAATTATTATTTATTTAATATGTTGTGTGTATTGTAATATCTGCCTCACTGGCTTCACCCGTGCTGAGGCAAACATTTTACATTGTTAATCAATAATCATAAAACAAATTATAGGCATCTCGTAGAGACAAAACTATTTGTATTATATTAAATGGGAAAATATGAAAGTATGGCTAATTACAGGACTTACGACCTGTCGTCGGCTGACTTAAGTGATCACTTTACTCAATGTAATGTTCACCATTCCACCCATTAATCAACCTCCATATCTATCTAATTTATAAAAGTTGTATATATGTTACCATGTAGAACCACTTTGAGTATTAGCTAAAACTTTACTGTCACCATCTATGGTCTGAAATTTAATACTCATTTCTCTAAACAGCATAGATGTCACTAATGAGAATCTAATTTTTATTAGAAACATGAAAGTAATATTCTTTATCTGTATATATAACAATATTGTACCTGTAATTACCCATACTTCCATATTTTCCCATATAGATAGGTACTCAAATATTGTCAATAATCATATTTCACATAGTTGGTTCAGCAAATCTGCCAATAAAAATTTAGAATAACTAAAGAAAGAAGAAAAAAATTGAAATAAAAATTGTAAATAACAGAAATAAAGAAGGGAATGATGCAATTTTTCAATATGAAAAATATATAAGACAATACCTAAAATTTGTAATAAGATAATAGACATTTGTTTTCAATGAGTTTAATTAATACAAGTTCAAATGTTAATGACAGATATTCAAGGTTGGTGAAACACAGGCATATTAAAATGTGGGTAAATAATTATAAATATGAAAAGATAATGTAGTCTGATGTAGATGATAAAATTTATTTTGGTTCTTCTTCCGTTGTCTGATTTTGAGTTTTCAGAAACAAACTCTTTTATCGCGGTTAATCTTTGGGGGTCAATAAAATACAAATATGTGACCTTGCGAGCCTACATCCCATCCACACTCACCGGCTAGTCAGTGGAAGTACACGAAAATGTGGGTCCGGTACTTTGAACTTACCTATGACTATTCTGGTGTAATGCTCGGCTCATCATTTTGGAGAAAAATAAATCATACAGATTATTCAATACAATTTAGGGGACAACATGCTACATATAAAAATAAGTTTTGTTACAACATAATATATTATATTAAGGAGGACACATTCTTATTGTGAATTTGTAATTATTCAGAACAGACGGTCTGTGATGTTTCCAGTTTTGCATGTGACAAATATTACTGAATTCAATTAACGCTAACATACTAAATCAAACAATGATGACAATTTTTGGACTTGATAATGACCAGTGGGCAGAATTAGTGCGGTGATGATACCGGCGTGATGTTGATTACCGACGTCCTTGACCATCCTTGGCATCCGACATTGATCGCACATCACACTTTATTATAAACTTTGACTATCGACCTTTGTGACTGTGATGTCCTTGGAATGGTGGGATGGTGTGTGTATATGTGCCGCACCGCCGGTACGGATATGTGTGGATATAAAGACGGCGCACAGGAGTTTGCGCGTCTCTTTTATCTGCAGTTCATCGGCTTAATAGTTTGACCTATACTGGTGATATACCTTGTGCTAAATTGTAGCTTATTGTAATAATAGATTAATTGTTACAAAGTCTATTCCTTGGACCTTCACATTATGAGGTGTACACTAAAGACGTATTAAGAACTCAAGTACGTAACAGTGACTATGTATAATAAGAGTGGGACAACATGGGGCAAGCCATGGTCTTGCTGGTCCATGTCATCTTGAAGTGGTATATTAGGTTAATATAGAGGAAAACGCGTACAGCTTATATATCATTGTCAACTATCCTTACGCATGAGCATGCAAATTATCATTTTTAACATTAGCCTTACTACGCTTAAATAGTTATTTTTTTGAACCACCGCAATCTCAATTTTGGGCAATTAATCTACCTGCAAACTCATCTTGCTCTCCCTTTACCGCAACAATAGTTGTAACCTCCCCACCCTTTCTCTCACCTTTTTATTTATCTTCTGCACTTAAACATACTTATGCTCCTAAACATTTCTGTGGATTTTCATAAATAGTATCACATGTTGAATATTTATTATGTTAGTTATATTAAGTTTACACTGTCAAAATCCCTTAGTATAATAAAATTAAATAAATATTTTGTTATCAATTTTTTTTCTGACTGTTTTACAGAATTGTTAGTTTTTTATTATGCACTCATCATTATTATTTTACAGAAGAGATTATATATTATATTTTGCGTATGGTCCTGTAGTGTAATTATACAAATTTTGGTTTAGATCGGTTAACACTTACTGCCAGGTGGGTCAAAACAAAACACGTCCGGCGGTGTGGGTCATTTTAGACCCACCTCAAGTTTTTGGTTTTCCAACCGTTTTGTGGGAGATTGTTTAAATATGATTTAATGAAATGGCATGTTGTGCCGTAATGTTTGTGGTAAAAAATTAAAGTTAAAAATAAAAATATATTACCAATAACGTACCTATTCTTACGCATCAACAGATGCCCTACACAGCCAAAATACAAACATCCACTGAGTATGTGATCTTCTTGTCAGTTGACGATTGAACTACCTGCTGGTGTGTAACAGTGGTTATAAACAATTAAGATCTATAATTTATTTTTTATATATTATTATTTTTTACACATAAACCAAATGAAAATAATTTAAACAAAATATTTATAGAAGTGAAATAAATATATTATAAAAATTATATCCATTTTATACGAAACGCAATCAACAATATTATAAGCAAATGTAATTGACATAATTTAAAAAAATTAATATAACAATAGACAACTTGTACTCGAAATAGATATATTATTATTTTATTTTTTATTTATTTTAATATTCGAAAATATAATATAATTTTGAATAATCAGTAGATATATCTATATATATATATATATATATATTAACATTTGTTTCTTCTCTATCAAAGTAAGACTCGTGTATAGAGAAGAAGTATATGCGAGTTAATTTTGATTGTGTTCTGTGAATTCCGGTCAGTATGTTTGTTATTTTCAGAATATCATTGTCAAAAATATAAATAACAATTGCCCCATGGCCGACCCGCTTCTAAACTGTGTAGAAACTGCCTTCTATCATTTATAATTAGCAACAATAATATTGAAAACCCGACCAGGTAGTGTCATAAACGCCCCTTTAATAGTTATATTACTGGCATTGTCTAGGGGGCGCCAGACGAAAATAAGTCAAAACAAATACATGGTTGCATACTCGGTATCCTTTGTCTACCCACTGTAAAAAATATGCTCAAAATGTTGACAATATATGTTTTGGCATAAGCGCTGAGATTCAATTCCGTAAAAGCGACTGTTTGAGCGTTTTTTCACATTTTTATCAATAACTCATTGGAATCTCATCCAATAACATTTATTTATATCTCAAATTATTTGGAAATATCAGTTATAAAAGATTAGCTAGATGGTAAATAGCATTAATGGAATATTTGTAGCGTAATTCAAATTTTTACAAACACCCGTGTCAGATCTGACCCACCATCGCAAAGGATATGTTAAATGGAGTAGGATTGTATATATAATAATCAAAACACTTAGTTTTAAATATATAGACATTGTTTAGGACATATCCTTGTTATTATGTGCTATTACATGACGCGCTGACACCGATGAATCGAACGCCAGCGCATTACATTACCGACTTGGCTCAGTCTGTGGGTGTCTATGTGAAAGGTATCAAAGTGGCTGGCTCGATGAATGGAAATGGTCTCAAACAATAAAAACACTTGATTTACACATTAATCATATTGAACAATTGATTTAAGTACAACAACAAAGCCTGACATAATGATTTATACGAGTAGAGTTTTTCATTTTATCTATACATCTTAGTTTTGTCCACCGAGTGTGGACATTATTGGTTACGAAACTGGCACTATTTTTATGGTTAGGTACGAGGTTAAAATGTTACTTGAATGACACATGGCTACCATAGTGTTATAGGCAGCCGGGGTCTGCCGTAAAAACAATACTGAAACTCTATTGTTGGCCGTCGCCATTTCTCCATTTTTTGGCGGAGCGCCGTCCGGCGCTCGCTCCACGCACCTCGCCGGCCTTCTCCTCCAACAGACACCATGTCCTCTCGGATAGGTAAAGTAGATCGCTGCCGCCGCTCAAATTTAAAATGGCACAATGCCGTTAGCGCGGTTAGTCAATACGCTGTTATCAATCTCGGAGACTTTGTGAGTCTATTGTGTTTGACCTTTGACGAAATAATGGTAATTTTATATACAGTCCACTGCGTCCGGAGGCGAATTCGGTGAGTTCTTTTTTTTCCTTCCGTGTTTCTGACACCTAAAGTGCGATTGCAATAGATATCATGATCAGGCCTATTCTCAAAATTGCAATATTGAAATGAAGGTGATTGTTACACCAACCCTCAAAAATAGACAGTATGTAAATTAACGTCCGTGTTATATTTGAATGAGAGAGAGGGCGGTATAGTTTGTGACGGACTCGATGATTCCCTACTCCTATTCTTAAATTGAATAATTATATTACTCTAAATATTAATGTAGAATAATCCTCACGACTCTTTGTCTCCGGCACCAGTGTGAAGATCTCGCATTTTCTCGCTTAACACTAGTTTATACGCTTAATATCTAAGTTTGGCCAACGTGATCGATCTAATGGTTACGAATACCCCATGTCATGTCCGTAATAATCCTAATTCTTTTAACCCGCGTTTTCAATTATCAAATATCCAAAGTTTACAAATATCCAAATATTATAGCCGTTCAAATACCTATAGAGCAATTGTTAAAATAAATATACCGATTATCTTATAGTACGCGATTAAATAACGGAAATCTCTGATTATGCGGTATGATACCCGAACGCACTCGTTATAACATTAATTCTACTAGTCTTCAATTTATTACGTCTAATTATGAAATATAAGAGTGTGGATGAAATCAAACATAGGACACCAACCTTGTCGTAGACCTATCCTCGTGACTGTGGCCGCCTCGCGGCGTCGCCTAGCTGTTCATAAATTATGTGGACATGTGAAACAACATGCGACATGCTAAATGCCTCGCTTGGCAAATATGTTCCGTGATTATGATAAGTTCTCTAGACACCAGTCTGTTGCGCTCGCTCGGCTCCCCTATCCCCAGATTAAGATACCCGTACGCCTGGTGCCTATTCGCGGTAGACGACGGGTGCTTAACCCCGAGCCCTCTCACCCAACACGTTCAAAAGGTAATGATGATGATGATGATCCAAAATTTAGATTCGGCCGATGTCTCAGTGAACAATATCATTTGTTATGACTCATCCAAGATGCATGGCTGAGGTCCTTGTATCTCCAAAATGCTGCTGTTCAGTATCGGTAGGAAAATGGCCAATCCGTGGCCGCGTCCACCACTGAAGGTAATTAATTGTGATTGATTGTGACATGTCAGTACGATTCTCAGGAAAATTACCATCCTTTAGGTGCGTCTGAGGGCATACGACATGTGACAGCGATGAATAGTTTAGTTTATCTGCAGGATGATCCTCGGTGTCTCGAACAATGCATCTCGAATAGAGCCAGGAACAAATCAGTTAGATGTGTTAATAATACGTAGTCCGTGCAAGATGACGCCTTTTGATGTAAATCTCCCTCTCGTCCTTTCGTTAAGATACCCACGCTAGGTGGTGTGAAATGGCAATCTCCCGGCATTCATGTTTAGAGACTCATCTCTCGAGAAGTCCGAAGAGGTATCCATAGAGCGCTGAGGCTTCCTTCTTCTGGGATCCGTTCCGTCCGCTCACGTCTTAGCTAAGGTGTGACGCAACAGCATTCAATCGGCAGACTCTTTCGTCTTTGTGCCGATAACGCCTCTTGGATGGCTAGCTAATGTATGCATGTCAAGGGATCCTTCAGGCTAAAGTGTACGATCTCGACGATTGCGAGATACCCGTGAAGCATTGCCCAGAACGGAGACCCCCCTCAGCAACTATAGACCACTCCAAACTCGACGAGAGACTACCTCGACATACAATTCCTCTGCATCATTATCTGTCACTCGCGACACTGTTGTTACTTTGATCACGGGAGAGCAAGGCCCTCGAATAATTTCAGTTTGGGGTGGTTGTTAGTACCATGCCAATAATAAAAGGCAGTATGATTTCCATACACATGCAATCGTGCTATTTCAAAATAAAATAAACACACGACCATTCTCGAATATACTCTATCAATTCGTCTGGCAAGCCATTACTTCGGATCGAAAATGTAATTTATAAAATGCGCCCTGTCTCGCACCGTGGTGCCAGCGGCGTGAGCCATGACGGGATTTGTGAGATCTTACTAGGTTTCCGCGAATAAGTAAATACACAAATAATTACGTACATAGTTACCTAATTATTTACACGGACCATAGTAGTATATAAATAGTCCTGAACGATGAGATAAATGTAACTAAAACTTGTAGGATGGTGTTCCGAATTAATAAAACAGGACAGTAATTAAATAAAGCGAAATATCAAGTAGTCTAGCGATTATGCCATCCCCTTTTTATGAATGAGTAATTACATGATGATCCGAATCACACTACCGTATTTGTTAGCGGTTTTAATTATGTATACAAGCATGCAAAAAGATAAACTTAGTATTTTGGCGGATCTGGTCCTCAGCGTCTGCGCCGATCCTGGTCAGCCCTCAGGAACTTGAAGTCACCGCACTCGCGATTTAAATTAGAACACGACCCCGCGGACGCCGAAACCCACACCTAAATCACCACTAAAACACTCGCGGCGTAAATTGGTTTCGAAAGGAAACCAATTTTCGTACCCCGAACAATCGTAACGTATTCGACTCTTTTCCCGGTTCAAAAGCGACTCTCACACGTACAACCCCCTCACCCTCCCGAAACCGACTGTCTGGAGAAGCGTTCGCCACCCCCGCTCATACTGTTCTCATCCCCCGCCCCGCTACTCTCGCCCCTAACCGACCCGCTCTAGAAATTTCGTAGAATTCGTATTTTTTTATCATTTTGTTATATGTGGATCATCACAAGTTGTACCTTATCAAGGCGGTATAGTTGTAAAAATTGCCCATTTGGAATTTCCATCGGGTTGCACAAATCACGCAAACGACGTCTTTCCATTCTCGAGTTTCGACTAAAAATATAAGTTTTTGGTTAAAATAAGTACTAATACAGTATTCAAAGTTCACAGAAAAAGGTTTGTTCATAAATTACCTATTGATTTCCTCATAAGCAGCTTCGTATTGAAGAATAACGGCCAATCCTGTTGAAATTTTTATGTTTTGACATATTATATTATGTTTATCTCCCTCTCTCTCATTCAAATATAACACGGATATTAATTTACATACTGTCTATTTTTGAGGGTTGGCGTAACAATCACCTTCATTTCAATATTGCAATTTTGAGAATAGGCCTGATTATCACATTCACATTTGTCCAATAGCCATGTGTGTGAAGCCTAAATGAAGAAATAAGCTTAAATGATCAGGTAGGTACCAAATTTAAAAAAAAACATGCAAAACACCTCAATAGCAACAGTCTGTCACACGTAACAAGTGCCACTCATTTTTCCAAAAAAAAATCGTCCTCTAAATCGGGCCGCCCTGGGCGACCGCTCCGTCCGCCTATATGAACGCGCCTGCCCTGCCTATTGCCTATTCCCCAAAGTAATATCGCTTAATGATCACATCGCCCGTGAATGGACCGATAATGGGGCAATTTCCGGTCCACATGCCATCAAAACCAATCGGGTCTGGACCTCTGAATCGATAATATCCCAATACTAACTCTGTGTATTATATGTATACATATCTACTGAGCAGGGGCGTGCACTGAAACAAATATGAATGGAATAATCCATATGTTATAATTATGCTACGCCCATCGCGTATCAGTAGAATCATTAGTTGCGAAGTTCTGGACGCTACCGCGCGACGCCACCAGAGCGCTCTGTAGTCATCTACTGGGTTATTATTCATTTATTGCTACTACAATTGCTAGCCACTGTTTTAATCTATCGTTCTATTTAAGCCATACAATTGCTACCTACTGAATTGAAAATTCCACTCGGCAGAGTCAGATATGAATCAGCTGAACCATGTTGTACAGAGTCCTGAATTATACTATTTTTTAACTGACATTTGAAAGGTTTTGAACTTGGCTTAGAGCTAATAGAAATGTAGGTGCTGTGGTTGTAGAATTATTATTGACTTGCGAGGATCTAAATTGTGTGATCGTATCAGAAGGTCTTGTGTGTGTGAGTATTTATGCTGCGTCTAGAGCAAGGTATTTAAATAAAACAGAACTTACAAAAGTTGACATGTACCGGGGGACGATTTACAATGACAGGTACTACAAGTATAAAGTTAATTTTGCGAATAATGCGATGTATTGGCATCTGCTTATTGGTCAGTTCGTTTCGACCTTATTAGCTGTCGGGTGATTTCTTACACGGCCATGTCTGTGGGGCGTGTGCAGGACCACCACAGAAGCATCTATTTACTGTCGGTTTCATGATTGTTCTTTGCCTTGCATAAGATAGATTCATTTTGCTTAAAGACGTCGGTTGAACGAAAGTTCATAAACCTATGTCCCGACATCCCTTTTGATATCCATCAGATCTTATATTTAAAGAGTACAATGCTCTAGACATAAGACCAATCTATATGTTGAGACTCGTCCAATATTTCCATGCTAACAACAACTCAACCCAAGCAATAAATCATGGACACAACACAAGACAAACAACACGCCAATTCCGAGAGCAACAACGTCATTTTATCAAAGATTCTATATGTTCTTAGGTCCGAAACTGTACAACACACTCAACACCAACTGGAAATCTTTCACTTCTAATAAGATTACACAAATATGGACCCAATATATGATCAATCAGAAGCATCGTTATCCAACATTCTAACATAATCATTATACAGTGCCCTACACTAATAATTCACTAGTTCTACAACACTCCCACTAGATATTTTAATTTTAATTCCTGTTGAATCTATATCTTTCTCGAATTAAATAACACCACAATAACACGAAAAAAACTGTCTACTTTAACACAGACTGCAGTCTAGCAAAGTAGCCAGGACAATGATGTATATATCAGAGGTGGAGTCTACTCCATCCCACACAATAAACTACTAGAATTTAATTGCAATATAATTGTATCTTATGTTTATCATGTTATATTATTATATATTCTGCTACAACAAAAATATGTATGTTAATAAAGTCTAATAAATAAATAAATATGTACAATGATATAGTGTTGTATAATATCATGGTAACAGCATAACCTAACTCTATACCCACTGCACGCCACTGCTACTGAGTAACATATAATAGGGGAACTCAGAACTAACTGCCTAATCATATTTAGTGGTCTTTTTAGATACAACCAGATTTCTTACATTTTCATATTATTTACTACGTGCTCGTTGTGATATGAGTGGTAACTTTTTACTATAGTAAAAAATGTTACTAAAGTAAAATTTGTTGGAAAAAATGCAATGGTTAACCTTTTAACTGCCAACTCTATTTAAAATGGAGGACACCGCAAAGGGTAAGACTAGACTTATCTATCAAAAACTGAGACCAAAAATGGCAAAATGATTTGAAATTATGACTTTAATCAGTGCAAGTTTGCAAGGTCCAAAAGTGCGTATTAACACGCTTATAACTTGACGTGACACAAAGTTTGACTAAAAGTTTAACTAATTTTACTCTCGAATATCGAATGGTAAAAACTGAAAATCATTGGTAAACATGGCGGACTCTTCACAGCTGTTTCATACCTGTCACATTGATACTTTGAAAGTTGCAGTATACGACAATTAATCATTAAATATCCCGCTATTTTAGTTAGCTATTTTATCCCGTTGTTTAATATATATTAGCACATGATGCGAAAAAATTTCGAAGGCGAATAAAGCCACAGGTAAAGCATTTTTCATGATTATTTGTTTTGCCACACTGTGAGGCGAGATTTCTTTTCTATGTTTTGACTAAAATTGTATTCCGAATTTCCTCAGAGACAATTATTTCTGCAAGTGAAGAAATATGTCCCATTTTCACTAACATATCTATCGTAAGTACATTTTTTTTCTGTAGAACATCTCAATTTTTTCTATTCAGCGGGAGATGATTGCTTTCTTTAATTTATTTTAGTACTCGCATCAACTGTACTTTAATATTACTGCAGATTCTTCCAAATGACTGGATATTTCACGGTTGAAATTTTTGATTTCAGACAATCCTCGCTTTCAATAATTTCAACTAAGTTGACGAACGTCACTACTATACAATTAGGAATACTTTTTTTGTCATTTCATTATTATTCGCGTGTACCTAGAATTAAAACAATTAATACACCAACAGTGAAATATTGAAATCTCACGAAACTTAACAAAGGTTTTGAATTGTCAAGAAGAAAAGACAATTGCACATTAAGTAAAATGGAGCAAGAAAAGTCGATAATAATAAAAGTTAAATGGTCCGTTTGTGAGGAAATGTTCCGGAAAGTCTTTTCTACCTGCCGGTCGATTGTGCTTCACCTGTAACTTGTCACTTCGCTACAATAAATAGATGTCTGTTACGATTATTACTTTTTATTGCGTTCAAAACAGAGACTGTATTTTAAAGTGCTGATTTCGTCAATTTTCAGGTAATTTGTACGCTGTGATGATTTTGTAGCATTAAATATGATAAATGTAATAGAGAGATGCATTTAGGTAGCCAGAAGATTCAGAATGTTAAGAAGGTCAATGAATTAAACTAAAACTTAAAATTTGGAATTTGCTAAGGCATGGGTATACCATGTAAATCCAAAAAACGAGGTTTCTACGCTAGAAGTGGAACGTTATGACGCATTTAGAGTTACGAATTTACGATTTACGATTTACGAATTACGATTTACGAATTTACGAATTATCGATTTACGAATTACGAATTGCAAATTTATTACAGCGCGCAGCGGTGTCGCCGTCCATGAGAATACCTACTCCGGGCGCTGCGAGTGCGTAGGACTACGACAACACGACCAGGAGATGATAATACCCACTTCCCTTACTTCTAGAACACCTACGTGAAGTACTACGAGAAGGACAACACTGTTTTGGATCATACTTCATTGTACAACTAGAAACACTACGTATAACATTTTTGAAATAACGTTGATGAATGGCTGAGAAACAATGAGGAGATCCTGTGCTAAATTACCAAAACGAGAGTACTTCGTTATTGCATTTTTTTTTTCTGTCAATGTTGCTTCTTTTGAATTTTTCAGAAATTTACTGTCTATTTTATGTCGTTTTAATAAATTATACGTAGATAAATTTTGACTTTCCCTCGTGTGTAAAATATTTAATAGGTTCACACTCGGTTACCTGTGGTTAGATAACCTAACAGAACGACACGTTCAGCATTTAGCACAATCGACGCGTCGAATTTAATACTCAAAGAGATGTACAAAAATGTCTTAAAATCTTATTGCGTTTATACGATATTGTAAAGAATTGCACGCCGGGTAGTTGCATTGGCCAGGATCGATTAGATATTACATCAAAAATGATAATTTGACTAACGTTATCGATCTGCTTGGGTCTGGAGAATAAGACGTGGAAATCACTAGAATTGTTAGGGGATTCGTATACTGGCAGCTAATATTAACCTTTACCATACCGTGATATAAAATACTCGTACGTAGCCATGCTGTCAACTCGTGTTACCGTATGAAATTAATGTTTCAAAATGTGAAAAAATGGTTAAAGCCATAAATTTACTTTTAGTACTGAGCATTAAATATATAAAAAATAAGCAGTATTATAATTCGGAGCATTCTTCAAGTTCGGTATAGGGGGTTGCATTATATAATACAACCTTCCTTTTTATCTATCTTCATTTAATTAGTGAGAAAGAGACACCATTATGTCTGTTATTGTTTTCAATGTAAAATTAATGTGTAATTTCTTTCTGTCTTGCCACTAATGATGTTTTTATGAACGTATTAATTTTACATCGTAATGAATTAAAAATAATTAATTTTGTAGGTTTAATTGATTTTTCACTAGTCATTTCTAAGCGTAAATATTTTCCTTCAAATTAACTAAAATATGAAGTGTATGTTGCGAATATTTACCGACATATTACGGATTTAATCAGAGCGGTAGATCTGTGTTACTGCATGGTTTGGGAAGGGTTAACAATCTTTGATATGTCATATCATCCGCGCTGGTGCACACCGATGCGTACAAGATTAAACCGGTTCATATCAGCTGCGTATTAAATCTGGGTGTCACGTAGTGCATCCTAATCTACGAATATTTTATTTTAAATATTAATTAGAAATATATACATATAAAATCAATTTTATCGAAAAATATTGTTGTGGAAGACGCATTATCCAACTATGCTACAGCAACAATATTTTTATCGACAATTTTTGAACCTATATGTTACCTTTTTGATATTGATACATTTAACCGTTCCATTATTTGAAAGAGCCATCTACCTTATTTTTACAGAATCTCAAATACCTTTGAGTATACTGATAGCCGACGCCAGAATTATCAATTCATTTTTATTAAATTTTGAACACATTGATACAACTTTATTATTAGAAAATTGTCGCTAAAAATATTGTCGCTGTAGCATAGTTGGATAATACACCTTCCACAACAATATTTTTCGATAAAATTGATTTTATATGTATATCTTTCTAATTAATATATTTAATTCATATTTAAAATATCACAGACCATCTGTTCTGAATAATTACAACTTCACAATAAGAATGTGTTCTTCTAAGAATGTTTTATTATATTTATTTATCAAATCCCTGGATTTTAACATTAATCGATTACGTTCCAATATAAATATACAGGTAGTCTAAATAATTTTAATCACACATTGTTAATGTTACTTACATAGATAGTACGCTTCAGTTGTACATCTCGTAGTTATTGAAGGTCCAAGATAAACTCTTAATATATATAACTAGTAACAAGTCAAACGCAAACGCAGAAGAGAGGCCGCGCCTTTTTATCCCCGCACACACACACACACACATATACATATCCCGCCGCGGCGGTGCGGCGCTCTGACACACACACGCATATATATAATCTTAGGAACATCACAGTTAATAAGACAAAAATGACAATATTTAATGGAAAATATATAGAAGTATGCGGTAATTACTTATTAAATATTTTTTTAATAACAGTGTTTTTGTAGGTAAAAGTCCAGTAATTGTGTGTTCTTGGACACATTCAAATATTGCTCAATATTTCAGATTAAATAATCACTTTGTATTAATCCACTAATTTTATTACAAGCCAATCGGTTAAGCTTAGCCCAAGCTTCGTCAGGGCATATTTGAAACTAATAATAAATACAAGTATTCTATATACATTATTATATATACATAAGTGGACACTTTTTGTATTTATTGTTAGTTTTAAATACGCCCTGACGAAGCTTGAGCTAAGCGAAACCGGTTGGCGTGTAATAAAATTCGTGGTTTTACACAAAGTGATTGCTTTCTACGAAAATATAAAAATTCCAGTTAAATGCAGAACGGCTACATTAAATAAAACATAACTCTTATATTTTATTTATGTTGCGGAGTGCGGCGACGGGCCGCAGACTAGATTTGACTGGGGTCGCGTAAACCGAATTATTCCCAGCATGATATAACTATAGGAACATCACAAGTTAGTAATTTGAATGTCCGCCTAAGTGTAAAATCATTACTTCCCGTTCCGGGCGGCAAACTACAATGGCTTCCTCAAGAATCGGTAGCCGACCCAACTTAATGAGGCCGACCGCCATCTTGGTAATTACAATTTACGATAATTTCAATTAAACAGTAAAAACAACCCCTAAGTCTTTATTTCGGCCAAAATAATAATACTTTATTATGTAATATATGGTATATAAGGTCCAAAGTATATTTTTTAAGGCTGGCATAAAATTTTTAACGCCTAGAAATGAACATTTATTTTAATGTGGACCTTGGTTTAATATTAAACTCATTAGGACTTGTAAAATTATTTAAAAAAAAAATATTTTGAATTTTTTTCGTATACTTATATAGCATAAATTTTAATTTAGTGATCATCGTGTTATTAAACAAATATCAATATATCTCATGGAGACAAAGCCATTTTATATTATATTTAATGGAAATATATGGAAGTATGGGTAATTACAGGGCTTACGACCTGTCTTTGGATGACATGAGTGATTATAGGTATTTGAGATTCCGTAAAAACAAAATAGATGGCTTTCAAATAATGGAAAGACATATATGTGTTCATTTGAAAAGTGTAGCATATAGGTTCGAAAATTTGTCGTCAATTCACTTTGTTGGTATAGCATGATCCAGGTTCGAATCCCGGTAGCAACAACAATATTTTTCGATAAAATTAATTTAATATGTATATCTTTCTAATGAATACATTTAAAATGATTATTGTTAAATCTAATATATATATATTTTTTTAGGAGAACACATTCTTATTGTGAAGTTGTAATTATTCAGAACATACGGTCTGTGATACTAATACTAATTAAATGTATTAATTATAAATATATACATATAATTAATACATTATAGATGGTGTTTCTAAATTTTTATTTTGTAATATTTTTTTTGCGTGTATTTGTAAGATTGTGGGGTCTTCAATTTTGTTGAATATTTCATTTGAGGTCGCTTCTTTTGTCATTTTGAGTATTAGGTGCTGTTCCGTACCGTGAAGCACACTTTTAGCCTGCGTGAATATCGACAGCGAATAATTTTATCGACATACATTGCGCGTCCAAATTCCCATCCTCCATACTTCCTCATGCTCGTATCAAGTGTGAATTGTAACTTTGACGCCAACAGACGTCAATCGTGATCGATATTTTGTAAACATTCGCGTTGTGGAGCGTTGAACTCCAGTGTACCAGCACTGTTTTGTATGATTTGTGAAATTATTGTATGTGCGTGACATCGCCGTCTTCAGTCGGGAGTGGGATCGATCATCCGTGCGCCAACAACTGTGTGATTGTGCGGCGATGGCAGGGAGGAGTCGTTCCGAATCTCGTTTTCCAAGATCACCGGTCCTCCAACTAAATTCCCTTTCCCTCATCGACCTGTTCCCGTATCCGTCTCTCAATATTCTTCCCCTACTCTGCGGTGATTTTGATTTACGACCGGAATTATCGTTTTGCATTCCGCGGGACGCGCGACCCGGAGATCGCGCATTCGGGTACTATTATTACTACCTTCTTGCTCCAAATAGTTGTTTAATATATGTATAGACTGCTCCTCCGTATGCCGTATTATAGTTTTGTATGACAGAGCAAATAGTATAAATTGTTTATGTGTCTAAAAAAAATTTCATTTAAAAATTGAGCTATTCTGCAGTCAAAAGCCTCGATTATTTTTTTAATCGCCTCAGTGAGAGAAAAGTATGAATTATTAAAATGCGTCTGAAATCTATTCAACGCTTAATTACATTTAATGACCAAGAGGAAGATTTAAAAAAATATTTAAATATTTTTAGCTACAGAAAATTAAGACTAATTTTCTCCCACAATTTGCACGATGTATTAATTACATTATTGAAGGTGATTAATTTTCAAAAGAGTAATTCAAAGTTTATGAAGATAATATTGCACAATTTTTTACTATTTTTATCAATTTTTCTTCTTATCACGTCTGTTATCTGCGATATCCTTGTTTTGCCCTTGGCTTTGAGTACAAGACTGCGAAGTCATCGTTTGCTACAAATTATTTTTGTTGTTGAAATCTATATTTATTTAAATACTAATTTAATGTATTAATTATAAATATATACATATAAAATCAATTTTGTCGAAAAATGTTGTTTTTGCGCTACCGGGATTCAGTCTGCAGTCGGTTTACTCAAAGGTATTTGAGATTCCGTAAAAATAATGTAGGTGGCAATAATGGAACGACAGATGTATTAATTTGAAAAAGTAAAACATATACGTTCGAAAATTTGTCATGAAAAATACTGGCGCTATAATACAATTGGTAGTGTACTTCCCCGGATTGGAAACAGAGATCCAGGTTCGAATCCCGGTAGCGTAAAAACAATATTTTTCGACAAAATTGATTTTATATGTATATATTTATAATTAATACATTAAATTAGTATTTGAAACATCACAGGCCGTCTGTTCTGAATAATTACAACTTCATAATAAGAATGTGTTCTCCTTAATATATTTATTTTATCATACTGGCTGATATACCTGGAGATGCGTGGTGATATTTTGTCTTTAATGGTTATTTTATCAGGTACACCGAGAGTTGATCCCTCGGACAGTTGATCCCTCGGACAATTGATCCCTCGGACAATTGATCCCTTGGACAGTTGATCCCTTGATAGCTATTATATATATTACGGTTTTAGAGGAAGTTTGTACACACATGCCGAGTCTCTGCGAATTTTTGTCTCGTTTTACCAAAGTCTAGTTGATTATAGGTTTATCTCTAGATCAAAATTATTTTAACACGTGTACGTGGTATTGATATTTATCTCATCGTGTCTCATTCCGTGAACGCGGGCCAAAATGGTGGCTGTTTTAATGAGATGAACGATATTTCGTTACATTTTACACTAGTATACTTCACATCCAAAGCAACAGAGAAACAATACTGCCAACATTGCGAGAACAGAACTTTGTCAAGTAATTCTATACCTACGTACAAGTTTTAATTTATTTTAACCCTTCCCTAGCCAAGCAGTAACATAAGCCTATCGAGCCAATTACATTTACTTAAACTTACATTTTACCTAGTCCTAAAAAATCATCTGCGCTTAGAAATGACTAGTGGAAAACCAAATATGTAAAGCGAATCATAATAAAAATAATATTTTTTTAATTCAATGTTATATAAAATTGATTCATTGCATGCTATTTGCGTTAGAAATACCACTTGTACCACGTGAAAAAGATCACACATTAATTTAAATGAAAGGAGATAAAGATGAAGATCATGTCAGATGGGTCTTTTGACGAATGCGTTGCAAGAATAAAATGAACGTATTAAATTATTATATTTATCATTTCTTATTATATTTATGGTAACTATGACAATAACTATTTTATTTGCTTACAAAACTCAAATTCCTTGCAGAGTAACACGAGTTGACAGCATGGCTGCGTAGGTTATTTTTAGCATGGTATGGTAAAGGTTAACAAAGCGCTCCATACGGACTGAAACGATCCGAATCAAATAAAATCACGACAAAAATACTATCCGGTCGCTGTGTGTTTCACAAAGGAATTCTATTCTGTGTAAGCCATCAAAGCAGTTTGAAATAGAATGACATGTTTGGAGAATTAAATCATTCAAAAAACCAATATAAATGTCATGGGAAAAAATTACGAAACACCCATGCAACAACACTGTGTATCGGTTTTGAGCTGATCTGAATTACGAATGCCACAACCTTGTACATCGAACAGTTTATTAAACGACCACATAAAATAAATAAATAAACTATTTAGCACAATTTATAAGTGAACTTCTTTGCAACAAGACTGTATGTCATCCAATCTAGCAACATTTGTAAAAACCGATATACAGTATTGTTGCAGGGAAGGTCTCACATATGGTTGTTATATTATGATAGTGTGACAGTTTAATTCCCGGAGAGGTCGCGAAGTTGCTTGTGACGTAATTATATCGTATTTGGACATGTTTAAACTAATATGTGCGTAAATTTTAAACTAATGAAGTCAATTGTTAGACAGCTATTGGGAAGGTAATTGGTATCTGCGTGTGCTATTGCATTACTCGTTATCGTGGTGACGCCATATTGTATTCAGTATATTGTTACGCAATGGTGGATCGAACGCCAGCGCACCACGCCACCGGTTAGGCTGTCTGTGGGTGTCTCTAGTGTAGTGTGTCAGTGTGGCTGTCTCGGATGGATGGGAATGGTCTTAAACAAATAAAACACTTGAGTCTTTTTATCTTCTTCACACTAATCCTATGGTTATTACAAGATTGAGGGATTATTTGAATGTTGAATTAATGATGTGACAGCCGTGCCAAAATTATCTCTCGCCATCGAGAGACGTCCAGATAGTTACATGATCCATTTCTCCCGCGCCGGTCCGCACAGCTAACAGCCGAGATTCTTCCCCTGTCTCCAACCAGGGGATGGGTCCATGATGCGGATGGATCGGAGAGCTCAAACGTATCTACCGCATTTCAGAATTCCTTTTTCCAAATCTCTCTGCTTTGTCGGCGCGCTCCACACGGCTCGCTGGCACGAGTCCAAGTTCCCGCTTTTCTTTCTGTCCGCCGCCACTCGGATCGGTGATGTAGCGCTCGGACTGCCGCGCAATTTTTAAATGTCACAACATATAAACGTCAAACTTAGGTTTTGACACTTTTATAAATTCACTCGTACCTAGGGTACTTACCGACACAAAGACGCCATGCATGATAACATTTCAATCCTTTCATATTTCCCACGAACTATACACACAACACAAACACCATGAGAATACTTTCGTGTTCGCTTGATCTGTAATAAATCTGAAATTCCCTTGAGAAAATGCAATGTACGAGGGTGGTTTGATATTAAAGAAAACAATTAGAGTTTTGTAACGTAAGTGCTTTATTTTTAAACATAATCAACGCACTTGCTCTAACATTTCTCAGGTTTTTTGGGGGCTTTCAAATGACCCCTTCATTTGACTAAAATTTTCGCCTTGCCAGGAAAGCTTTCAATTGGAACTTCGTTAATCGACGTCACACTAAATAATTAAATAAATTCATAGACAAAAATATAATGTGATTGATAAAAATTAGTACATGAATAAAACAAAAATATTGAGCTGTTAAAATTTATTAATTTTCAAATGATTTCCAGTCACTACTGATGGGTTATAAAAATTATCAATATACTTAGTGCCAGTTTTATGACTGCTTCTAAATCCATATTAGCTTCCATCACCCGATATTAAGGTATTGATCTTCAATCAGATAGAATATTGAGAAATTCTGACAGCAGAGAGCACTTCGTCGCCATCTAAATTATTAAGAAATTATCTTATTCAATTAGACTCCATTGAAATTGAAATGCTTCAAATTTTAAAGAGACTTGAGAGAATTTTCTTTGACAATTCTTAAAATTTCTTCTTTTCATCGAAACTGATTACAAAGCGGGCAGCCAAATTCAATTACGGCACCATTTTCTTATCTAAAGGTATCGTTATGATTTCATTAACATTTTATATCGAGACTTTGGTACAAGGTATCGTTGGATATTTTGGTCAAAATTCAATTGAATCAAAGTTATTACAAACATGTCAAATTTCATTTTTTCTTCTTTTTCTTCATTACGTGCTATCTTCTTTCGAATATTGGCGACCAAGTTGCAGTATGCTGATTAATTCTGTATTAGATGTTTGTTTTCTCGGATGGAGCCAGAATGCCAGCTACTGCTTACTTATTACTGGCACTGAATTTACTAAAACAAGATACACAAGTTGATTTATTACAATGGTTGTCAAAGATAGGTTTCGGAGGCGACATCGGCTTGGGACGTCGGTAGGTGAAGTGAGTAGCTTGGCCTTCACGAGAACCTGGCTGACACCTTTACCTGATGCACGCAGCCAGCATCGTGAATATTTACGACTACAAAGACTACTAAAGTAGCACATATAATATTAACCCTTCCCAAACCATGCAGTAACACAGGTCCACCGCTTTAATTAAACCTGTAATATTTCGGTAAATACACGCAACATGCAATTCATATTTTAGTTAATTTGAAGGAAAATATTTACGCTAGTGAAAAATCAAGTATGTAAGGCGAATCCTGCAAAAATAATTATCTTTCAATTCAATCCGTTGTAAAATTAATATGTTGACAAAAATACAATTTGTGGCAAGACAGAAAGAAATAACACATTCATTTCACAGGGAAAAGAATAATAAACATACGAATGTATTTTTTAACAATCTCCCCATCACAATTAGAAAAATTACGGACTATCATAAATTTGTAACTGAAGTAAAAAAAATATGTACACAGACTAACTGAAACATAAATTAACTCGAATATACTCCTTCTCTATACACGAGTCTTACTCTCATAGAGAAGAAACAAATGTTAAACTGATTATTAAAAATTGTATTATATTTTTAATATTAATAATAAAAGAAAAGAAAAAAAAAGAAAAATCTTTTTCTCACTAATTAAAGAAAGATAAATAAAAAAGAAGGTTGCAATATATAATGCAACCTCCTATACAGAACTTGATGAATATTTTTTTAATATTTAATACTCAATATTTATAGTAAATTTATGGCCTTAACCATTTTTTCACATGTCAAAGACTAATAGAAGTCAAATTTCTTACGGTAACACGAGTTGACAGCATGGCTGCGTACGAGTATTTCATATCACGGTATGGTAACGGTAACAATCAACAGCAACAACTGTTGATTTGTAAAAAAATGTGTAAAAAGTGTCAGCGACTGCTCCACCACCGTGTAGTCTGTAGTATGTCTAGACGTCTTTAAGTTTCACGTATTTTAATTGTGATTATTTAATATGTGTACGTACTTGCAAAGCGATGCACTGCTGTAGACAGTGGCGTAACTAAAAAAAATTGGGCCCCAATGCAAAATTGTAAAAAAGGCATTTAGCTCGAATGCAAAACGGAAGGGCCTCCTGTATACATATGTATTGTATGTAAGAAATTAATAATATTATTCATAACGAGGATTTATCTATTAAGTAAGGACCGAAGTGCTCTCCTATAATAAAACATAAGTGAGTTTTTAGGCATGTAAAAGGGTGTTTTTTTTTTAGAGGTTTGTTTTCCGGTGACGGCTGACAGCTGATTTGTGCTCAGTTTGGTTTGCCAATTTCAACATGAATAGACTTACGCCAGAACAACGCTTGCAAATTTATTTTAAAAATCCTGGTTCGCTACACAAACGTCCATTGGAGCAAATCATTCGAACCTTGGATCGTTTTTGCACCACGCATACTCTAAGACCCGAATGAGCCGATTCGCCATCGTGCATAGCAATTGGAGCTGTGTCCATCCGCTTCATAGAAGATTTTGCGGAAAGATCTTGGTTTACGATCTTACAAGATCTAGATCGTGCAAGAATTGAAGCCGCTTGACCATCGTGTGTGTCGTACGCTCTGTGAATGGCTCGAAAACGAGATTTCAACACAAAATTTTGTTCAGCGATGAGGCTCATTTTTGAAGAAAGTCTACAAACTATTATTGAGACACCGTTACATCCACAAAAAGTCACTGTATGGTGTTGTTTATGAGCTGGAAGAAGCATTGATCCACATTTCTTCAAAAATGATGCCGGCCAGAACGTTACAGTCAATGAAGAGCGCTATAGATCCATGATTACTGACTTTTTCGGTCCCCAATTGAATGGCATTACTGTGGAAGAGCTGTGGTTCCAACAAGATGGCGCAACATGCCACACAGCGCGCGCCACAATCTATCTATCGAAGGAAACATTCGATGAGCGCAGAATTTCGCGTAATGGACCTGCGAATTGGCATGTTATTTAACACCTTTGGATTATTTTCTGTGGGGATATGTGAAGTCGATAGTCTATGCCGATAAACAAGAGGCGATAGACCGCTTGGAAGTCAACATTCGTCGCGTTTTTACCGATACACGTAAAAGTGGTCGAAAATTGGAATTCGAGCCAGCCGTGATATCATGTGATAAAACTATCGATGCTAAATGACGTATTTTACGCCACTGGCTGTGGACGTCAGCACAAATGTCAAACGCGCTCGAGTGGAAAATTTCCCGTCACATCGGGCCTAATGTATGTATGGTATGTAGCTACCGTGTTGCGTTCAAATTCGGACGTTTAACTATTCGGTTCACGCTGTAGTTGTAAATGTGCACACATTTACATGTTTGATTTATGCCGACGCACTGTACGAATAAGTGAAAATGGGCACCGAAATTCAAATGTTTCAGTGTCAGCGGGTGACGCATCAATTAAATTTGGAATTTTCTATCTGAATTTGAATTTTTTGATGACTGACACCGCGCGACAGTCGAATCGACGTGACGCAACCCCATAATTCATTCTCATTTTTTTTCTGCATCCCCCGAAGCGGATTCGTAGAGTTGCAACGGCGAGGGGACTCGTTTCCCTGAAACACTAAATAGAGGGACGTTAACCCTTCCCAAACCATGCAGTAACACAGGTCTACCATCATATTAAACCTCTAATATTTCGGTGAATACATGCAACATAAAATTCATACTTTAGATAATCCTAAAGAAAATATTAGCGCTTAGGAATGATTAGTGAAAAACCATGTATGAAAAGGGAATCGTACAAAACAATTATTTTTGCCATTCAATCCGTTGGTAAAAATACCATTTGTGATATGAAAGACAGAGATCACACACTATTTTCACAGTGAAAAGAACAACAAATATAATTTTCTCTTTCTAACAAATTAAACGAAGAGAGATAAGAAGGAAGGATACATTGTATAGAACTTAATGAACGCTCTAAATTATGATATTAATCATTTTTTCAAAATTGAATGCTCAATATTTATAATAAATTCGTGCCATTAAAGCCATTTAAGCTAATAAAAACATTTTCTCTAACTGTTATTAACGGTAACACGAGTTGACAGCATGGCTGCGTTTGGGTATTTTATATCATGGTATGGTAAAGGTTAAACCAGAAGCAGCTGAAACGAACCCACCCGGAACTGTTATGGAAGTGGTTACTCTGGTTCCAGTTCCTTTCAACAAAGCAAAGAGTGAGTCTAATTGTAATTATGATTGGACAGCGAATTATTTACCGTTGCGAGACGTAAAGTTATAATATTACTATTGTATATTACTGACAATAATATTTTTATAACTTTTTTTCAATATCTTTTTATAACTTCTGATTATAACTTTTTCTAGACCTTAAAGGGTCTAAAGCGATTAATGACTTCAAACCAAAAATAACAAAGCGGTTGCTTGGTGTGGGTAAAAAGCAAAATTAAACATTTGTCATTTGTGCTAACCTAACTACCCACACATTCTTGTCACCGACTATTGTATATTACTGAAAATAACATTTTCATAACTTTTTTCAATATCTGATTATACTTTTTTTCATATTACTTTTTGTAACTCACTCATTATACTTACTTACCTCTTAACATTTACAACTTTTAAAAACTGCACAGGTATTTGCATTAGAACAGACTACGTCTAGTAAAGCAATTACCTTTATTTTTCATATGTACTATTTATAGTCAATAAAATATTATATATTTTCAGTGCTTCTGGCTTGTTTGAAAGGTTATTTTAGGTTAAAAATATACATCATCCAGCAAACTTAACCAATGTCATTAATTGCATTAAATTTTTTGGCGTTTGACTTGTTGCCTACATTCAATTCGCGGTTTACCAAATTTTAACCTGTAAAAAAAGGGAATGAGATATGTCATACGCGGTCAGTGTTGCCAATTGGTAAATGTCAACTCCCAGCCTATTTCGTACGCGGTAAATACCAAACATAACGTAATAACATTTAATTAGTATATAAAATATCACAGAGCTGTGTTCTGAATAATTACAACTTCACAATGAGAATGTTGTTGTTGTTGTTGTTTTTGTTGTATGACAACAGTTACACTCGTTTTCCGCGATTCTTTTTTAAACCATAACATTTACAACATTTGTCTTACTTTTGACAGTTCAAATCTACTTGTTTCAGACAGATATTCATATACTAGCCAGTGAGAATATTAATAAATCTACTTCATTAAACGCTAGATATTGAGTTATTTTCACAGCAAATTTCCCTTCTTATAATTGATATTGGATGAACGTCAATAAAAGGATAGTAGAGTTATTACATTTTGTAAAATAAACAATTCATTAGATTTGATAGAAAAATACGCTACTTTTGTGTTGTTCGGTATTTATGACCGGACCCGGTCGCCGTGCGCGCGCATCCAAACGTTAGGTCGGTGGTTAAATGAAATAGATTTGCGTGTTGATGTTCATTGAGATGGATAGATCGAACAAGGAAGACAGATTGAATGAATACAATGAAGAAATGCAGAGATGTAAAAGGTGTGCGTGAAACCAAAGAGACTGCTTGGCGGTGAAGGATCGAGCCGCCAAACCTGTAGCAGCAGCCGGCAGCGGTGGATTTAAATTCTGATCCTTACAGGTTTATTATGTGCCCCCACTCCATTATTTTACCCTTACCACAGAACACACATATTTCTGTGCGTTATCTATAACTTGTGAACTGTCAAAAAGTATGAATGTCCTGCTATGAGCTCGTCACGCTGACTTGAATTATTATTGTGTATTCGGTTTCTCGCTGTGTGTGCCGAAGATTTACAATCACTATTGGATGATACACAGTGCTTCGTGGTAACCATCAAAGAAGTTTGTGATCTGTGACTATAGCAGAGAAAATCCAGGTAAATCGTGCTTCCTGGTTAGTTCTTTGAGCACTGTCCCTATGCTGAATTCTTATCATTCTTCCGATATCCCGTTTTACTACCCCCTTGTTTAAACGTGTATTTTATTACTGGCAATAATGACAATACATTAATAGTAATATATTGTAATTTAGGGTGGGATTCCGGATTTCCTGTTATCATAAAAATTTGATACTTCTAGATTTGAATGTTTAGGAAATATGTTTCTAATAAAATGGGCAGAATACGTTAATCAATCATAAAAAATATAAATTGCTTAAATATGTAGGTAACAGTAATAATTTCCTTATCAAATGTTGTTATCTTTTCTGATAACATGAGCCAGCATTATTTCTAGCAATACTTTAGATTAATACTGTTCTGCGTGCTTGGTGGACCCGACTAGGCATATCATATCATACACATTCCAAGGAATTGACTAAATCTACGTAAGTCCTTTTTAAACTTCATTATGATATCTTTATCTCCTCAATGAGCATCCATCTTTCATACGTCATGACCAATCATGGTCCAACGTGTCTTTATAAACTAAATATATTATAGATTATTTAACTTAATTAATATTTTTAAAATACCAACTGGTTTCGGAAAATACAATTTTCATATTCGGGATGTAAAATTAACTAACCATAACAAAGTATAAATTAACATAATAAAACACATAGTTTAATTTATCTCAGCTTAGTATGGGGCGACTCACGGGACACCTTTTCTCAGAAGTTTTCAAGAAGAATTTACATCTTCATGGCATTCTTAAGACGTATATCCAGGCCTCCTTAATTGAGACTTTTCTATGTATAGAAGCAGAGGCTCCGTACCGAGGGTGTCACACAGGGAATGTCACTTCTGCTACTCCCCTAACTTGCAATGTGATCCGAAATGTTGGCAAATGAAATACACGACAGATTAGCTCAGAAAACTGTACACAGAAGTAAATACTTTTATTTTAATTTAAGGGCATATTGAATAAAACGTATTAAGATTTATTTCTTAATCTTATTATTAACCCCCATAAATTATGCATATTTCACTATTTTAAGTCGATACTAGTAGTTAATTAATAAATAATAAATTTATTAACAATATCACTTATATATTAAAGTATGTTATTTTTAAATAAATGTTGCTACAAAGAAATGGTTTTCTCACATTTAAGACAGGCTTTGAAAAATTGTTAATTTCTAGAATAAGATAATTGTAATAATGTTTTGCAATTAGATACATTTTTAATTCGATGGATGGTATCTATTTAAAAAATATTTTCAGTTTCTATAAAACGTTTAGCTCGCAAAAGTGCTAATAAATGACATCTAGAATTCTCGCGCGTCTCAAATTACAGATTACGCGATAAATATTTTTTCCCATTCCATGAAAACTTTTCTTCAGTTTTGCCACGTGCGTGCCTCGGGATAATTCTTTTTGATTTTGGCAAACAATTTTCTAGCGTCGTAAAATTTCATAAAAAAATTGCAAAATAAAGATAAAAGCAGGCATTATAAAGATTAATTGACGGTCGTAAAAATTTATGGGATCATGGCGCCATCTAACATAATTTATTTGATCTAATTCTAAGTTGGATAGACGAATCTTGATTAACAATAATTAAATATAAATTATTATCTTTGTATTAGTTTCGATAATGATCGTCGTCTATTTTTGGTTCTATTGGCACCACTGGGTTTCCTTGCTTAAAATAATGTACATGTGTGTGTGTGAGTATTATCACCCTTTTCTCGGAAAGCTAAGAAGACGGTAACCGACAGGCGTCATTCTTATTATATCCCGTGCTTCGACCTGTCCAGCGTCCCAAATAAACCACAAGTTTTCGTTTCGGTCGGTCGAAATCTAAAAAAGACAACCCAGCTAAAAGAACAACAACATCGGACCAGAAAGACAACAAAATTAAAGAGGTTAGTGCAGTTCATATATTATATGCGTGCTTATGTTAATCGGAAACCTGGGAACCAGCTATCGAAGGCATTTACATAAACAAATACATTAACAACCTTCAATTAACAATTTTAATGGGAGAAAAGTTCAACAACCACAGTAATTAAAACAGTATAAATGAAACAACTTGACCTTTGGACACGGGATGCTCTTTCTCCACATTGAACTCGTTTT
The DNA here is from genome assembly GCA_031772225.1 of Eubasilissa splendida. Lineage (NCBI taxonomy): Eukaryota > Metazoa > Arthropoda > Insecta > Trichoptera > Phryganeidae > Eubasilissa > Eubasilissa splendida. Next base: position 27,956,135 of record CM062859.1, read on the forward strand.
CGTTGCTTTCTGGTCGAAGCGTGCCGGGTTACGTGAAATTGACTTTTAGCCGAAGTCATTCGTATTGCGACATCGTCCAACGTTCATATGGGTCATTCATCCCGTTCCAAGAGGGAAATACAACATTTCTGCAGCAGAGTTGAATACAACTCAAATTAGGATTTATTACAAGATTGATAGAAAATCGACGCATTAGTAATCATGACGGTTTTCTTACCCATTTATTAAATAATAAATTCAAATCGCAAATACAAGATCGGCCATCTTTGCGCCGGCTGCTGCCGCACGCAAAACGCGCGGTTAGCCGCCTCCCTCGTCCAGTGGTGAATGTCCGTCCGCGATCCGTGCGTCGGCAGATTGGTACCTGACAACGATTACCACATGCGTGAGTGTTACTATTATAACGATAATTATTCCCAATGGCCTTTAATTCTTAAATGATATTAAGTACCAAATAATTCAGGTATTTGAACGTAATTTGTAATGTTACAGTATATACACTAATATCATTTTTTATAATCCAATTGACTTTAAATTTCTAAATATAATAAAGCGAGCTTTATAACAGTAATTTGTTAATTAAACCTTTAAATTTATTTAGAATTTTAAGACGGACGCACCGTGGAGCTAAAAGGACGCTGACGTGATCGGCAGTATCTCCTAAAGCGTATTTTTATATTGTTATTCTTTGCATTTTTTTATATTCAAATTCACACACTACCTATAAACCTTAATTTTTATACAACCAGGAGACTGCAATAAACTTCCAAGACATGACCCAAGGTATGCTTATTTATATTATCACATCCCTGATGTTAGCTTCTCTGTAAATTCATTCTGAATATTGGAGTCAAATAATTCTTCTGCGCCTGTTACACTTGAGCCAACAGAATACTCCGTTTAAATAATAGCTACCCCAGGACCAGCCATAGAGATATTCGTACGTCACACAGTCCGCAATATTCGAAGAATCTCTAAGATGTGTTATATTAGGTTTCGTGTCCACTAACGTGTCATGCTCACACTAAAAACAGAGATAAAAGATACAGTACAGTGAGCGTCTGAGTCATTAATTATTGTTTTTTTTAAATTAGATACGCATACACGAAATACGTGTCACATTAATACACACGGTGTCTTAAAAGTCTATTTCATAATAAAAATTCTATAATATAATATAATATAAATATTGGTAATAGCAGGGAATTTATTTCTTAAAAAATATGTTTTCTAAATGTGATCCGTAATTTCGTTGGCACTCTTCTAAACGGGAGGCAAAATTTCCGAAAACTGTTCGGCACGTATTCTCCGTGATCGCTACAATTTCCTCTTGGATATTTTATTTTAATTGGTCCAGAGAGGGAGGATTGTTACTGTATACCTTTGATTTAAGGTAGCCTCATAGGAAAGAGTCCATTGGTGTCTGGTCGGGACTACATAGAGGGCAATTTATGTCACCTCATCAGAATATCAATTTTTCACGAATAACTGGTAATTACACACTCCATAGTGACTGAATCCCCAAGAACGCGGCTAGCGATCGGCATAACCCCCATTCCTCTCCCGTTCGTTGCGTCGGTGCAGCGAATGAACCAAAATGAAAAAGACTTTTGGGACGCACTGTACTTATTATTTATAAACAAAGCTTTGGCTGGAATGAGACTGCTAGATCGATAGACAACTATCGTTACCACTAGACCACATATAACAAAAACTGATAACTTATTAAAGTATGTAAATTTCTTACATTTCAGAAAATTAATGAGAGACTCCTAACTGGCAGACCCTGAAGAAATTTGGATTAAGAGATACCAAGCACGTATAAAGAGGTTCTAGACAAAATATTTTGATTTTTTTTATCAAGAACCTCTTTATACACGTTTGGCGTCTTGTCATCTTCAGACGCTGGACCGGGGGCGTTATTGGCTTTCGAGAAAAATAAATGAAAACATTGTGACAGCTGTCTCTGTTGTATTTGTGATATTTTGTAGGATAAAAGAATGTGGAGTAAATAGTGTTATTATAAAAATGTACACATTGCAAAATATAAAATCGCTTATGACGAAGAAAGTTAATAGACCATCGTTATTTTCTGGCACTTTGTATTTATTTTCTTTGTTTCAATGATACAAAAATACTAACAGAAGATTTTGAATTTTAAACGACTTTTTGTAAAAATAGTGAAATATAAATGATAAAATCTTATTACTAATATATGCATGCATACAATTCGCAATTTTGCATCAAGCACGTGATATTTTAACGATCTTTTCTGATTGCGCGAATATTTTCACTGTGAACATGAAAATACTTTCTCTCCAGTATGCTTATTTAAGTCTCCTTTCCGATTACATGAATAATTACACTGGAAACATGAAAATAATGTCTCTACATCAGCCCATGTCTATTTAAGTTTCGTTTCCGATTACATGAATAATTGCACTGTGAACATGAAAATACTTTCTTACCAATGTGCGTAGAGTTTCTTCCCAGAATGTGAAAGCACATGATATTTTAACAATCCTTTGTGGTTGCACGAATAATTACACTGGGAACATGACAATAATTTCTCTGCAGTATGGATCAGCACATGTCTATTAAGACTCCTTTACGATTGCACGAATAATGGCAATGTGAACATAAAAATAGTTTCTCACTAGTGTGCGTAGAGTTTCTTCCCAGAATGTGAAAGCACATGATATTTTAACAATCCTTTGTGGTTGCACGAATAATTACACTGGGAACATGACAATAATTTCTCTGCAGTATGGATCAGCACATGTCTATTAAGACTCCTTTACGATTGCACGAATAATTGCACTGTGAACATAAAAATAGTTTCTCACCAGTGTGCGTAGAGTTTCTTCCCAGAATGTGAAAGCACATGATATTTTAACAATCCTTTGTGGTTGCACGAATAATTACACTGGGAACATGAAAATAATTTCTCTGCAGTATGGATCAGCACATGTCTATTAAGACTCCTTTACGATTGCACGAATAATTGCACTGTGAACATAAAAATAGTTTCTCACCAGTGTGCGTAGAGTTTCTTCCCAGAATGTGAAAGCACATGATATTTTAACAATCCTTTGTGGTTGCACGAATAATTACACTGGGAACATGAAAATAATTTCTCTGCAGTATGGATCAGCACATGTCTATTAAGACTCCTTTACGATTGCACGAATAATTGCACTGTGAACATAAAAATAGTTTCTCACCAGTGTGCGTAGAGTTTCTTCCCAGAATGTGAAAGCACATGATATTTTAACAATCCTTTGTGGTTGCACGAATAATTACACTGGGAACATGAAAATAATTTCTCTGCAGTATGGATCAGCACATGTCTATTAAGACTCCTTTACGATTGCACGAATAATTGCACTGTGAACATAAAAATAGTTTCTCACCAGTGTGCGTAGAGTTTCTTCCCAGAATGTGAAAGCACATGATATTTTAACAATCCTTTGTGGTTGCACGAATAATTACACTGGGAACATGAAAATAATTTCTCTGCAGTATGGATCAGCACATGTCTATTAAGACTCCTTTACGATTGCACGAATAATTGCACTGTGAACATAAAAATAGTTTCTCACCAGTGTGCGTAGAGTTTCTTCCCAGAATGTGAAAGCACATGATATTTTAACAATCCTTTGTGGTTGCACGAATAAATACACTGGGAACATGAAAATAATTTCTCAGCAGTATGGATCAGCACATGTCTATTAAGACTCCTTTACGATTGCACGAATAATTGCACTGTGAACATAAAAATAGTTTCTCACCAGTGTGCGTAGAGTTTCTTCCCAGAATGTGAAAGCACATGATATTTTAACAATCCTTTGTGGTTGCAAGAACAATTGCGAATAATTGAAATAGTATCTCTCCAGTGTGCGTAAGCACATACATCAAATTACATTTTTTTATTTTTTTTATTTTAATATTAGAAAATATAATACATTTTAGAATTATCAGTAGGATATATATATATTTCATTTAACATTTATTTATTCTTTATGAGAGTAGGACTCGTGTATAGAGAAGGCGTATATACGAGATAATTTATATTTCAGTTAGTCTGTGTATATATTTTTTTTACTTCAGATACAAATTGATAGTAGTCTGTAATTGTTCCAATGTGATGGTAGATTGTTACAAAATTTAATGTCTTGATAAATATAGTGATTTTGGGTTGCGGTATATTTTAGTTTTGGAAAATCAATTTACAAGATCAGTTGGATGGACCTCAATAAACAGATAATAAATAATATTTTTCTATATTTTGTTTCCATTAGGTTTGATAGAAACCCTTCTTTGGTCCTTTTTCTTATTAGCAATAAAAACAATTTGGATTTTTATTTTCAGAGCGTATTCAAGTGTACAGATTTATAATCAGTAACACTGCCTTAATATACTTAACGTCGGTATGTAGGTAAACAGTACCTAAATAAAAAATATATTGAAAAAATATGTAATTAAATAATAGTTACATAATGTAATTAAAGCATATTTGAACAATGGAGGATTGTTATTATGGATTCTGAATCGAGATAACCCGAAAATACATTCCCGGGAATTCCATGTTTTTTTACTGTCTGGAGTCCCGGGAATATTATAAAAAAAAAACCCCTAGACTCGAGACTATTAATACATCTTGATATTACTCATTTTAAGCAAATTGAGTTAATCATGTATACCTGCGAGCTCTGGTCGAAATACAAGCAAGTGACGTATCGTCTCCGAATTCAGTACAACAACTCATACAGAATACTGTTCGGATTGGCGCGTTATTGCAGCGCATCTACAATGTTTACCGAAGGCCGTATACATGGATTCGTTCCGCTTCTGAGACATCGAGTTGCTGGCGTAAAGCTGCGGCTGGAGCTCAGCACCAACTCTCTGGTGCAAGCGGCGTTCTCATGGAAAACCGGTTCCCTGACCAAATAGCTACATATACAACAATGGCCGTGACTGAAGTAGTTATATATGTAATATTATAACTTTTTTAAATATTTTTTATTTTTTTATTTATTAATATTTTCCTTGGTTTTCTTTTTCACAGCATTATATTTATTTCATAACCTTTAATGTATAACATAATATGAATTATCTTTATGGCGAATCGGAAAAAAAAAACCTGATCACGCTGGAGTAAACACATTATTATTATTATTATTATTATATTGTCAGCAATATTTGGATATGTTCAAGAACAAACAATTACTGGATTTTCACCTACAGAGGCACTTATATTAAACAATTAATAGATATCTCATAGAGACGAAGCTATTTTTTAATAATGGAGAAGTGTGGAAGTACAGGTAATTACAGGGCTTACAACCTGTCTTCGGCTGACTTGATTGATTGATTGGGTGAAATGGTGAACGTTATATTGCATAGAGTGATCACTTAAGCCAGCCATATTTTTCCATTAAAAAATAGCTTCGTCTTTATGAGATATCTATTATTTGTTTAATAACAGTGCCTTTGTAAGTGAAAATCCTGTAATTATGTATTCTTGGACGTATTTAAATATTACTAAGTAAATACTAGTCAAAATCAGAAAATATATAAAATTTTAAAAATATTTATTTTTCAGGCGTATTCTAGTATAATGTGTTAAAAAGATTTTACAGATAAATAAAAACGCTTTTAATAATTTAAAAAAATAATTAGATTCTCATTGTGACATATATGCTGTTTCAGGGAAATTAATATCAAATTTAGTCCATAGATGGCTATAGTGTAGTGGTATTCGAAGTGTTTCCACATATTAACATATATACAACTTTTAAAAGTTTGATAGATATGGAGGTTGATTGGGTGGAATGGTGAACGTTACATTGTGTAAAGTGATCACTTAAGTCAGCCGAAGACAGGTCGTAAGCCCCGTAATTACACATTCTTCCATATTTTTTTATTAATAAAAAATATCTTCGTCTCTATAAGATATCTATTATGTATTTGTTTAATCATATTGTCCATTGACATACTACAGGTAGTGATCCAGCGACGAACGGTGCACGTGTGAGTATATATTATTTTAAATTGATATTTTCCATAGTTTATATGGTCAACCTTAAAGAGTTGCATTAAGGAGAAATTAGATATTTACTACTAAAAAAATTCTAAAAAAAATGGTTTTGTCGATTTCTTCAAACAGGAGATTATGTTTCATTGTAAAATATGATATCTTATTTTTAGTATGAACTTCGGTTGACTTTGTTTGTCGATATGTTTCTTTATTAATTGTTATTTTTTATATGTTTATTTTTTTAATTGTTTTGTATTCAAAATATACGTAAAATTAATTTCTTCAACATTATGAAATAATAAATTTTTCATCAATCAGTTTTTATTTGTTTAGCAAATTAATATTAACGTATGTTTTTTCACGCAGGATATTATCCTTAATAGTAGTTATATATCATACATATGAATGTTTAAAAAAATATTTTTTTAATTAAGTCTCTATTCCCGGGAATTCAGTGAATTTGAAAATTTTGACTCTCGAGTCCCTGGAATTGAAAAAAGTCGAGAATACAGTATCCCTAATTGTTATACTATATACGGTATCCAGCAAGAATCTCCAAATGAACTGAAACCTTTTGTAAAGGGTGGTTCGTCTTATCTCCGAAGTATTGGGATTGTTCCACGTCCTTTGAACCGTTTTATAGTGCTAGGATCTAGACAATAAACCGTATCGTAGATCTAAACTAACTTCATCGGCTGACGTAAGCTTAGCGTAGTGAGGGTAGATACTCAAAGGTTGGGTATATCTTGATTCAGGGTAATACAAAAACCTTATTCTTGATTTTTTAATAATTTTTCAAAAAATCACATAAAGTCTTCCATATGAAAATAGCTGCTAATACGTTAAGAAGAGAATGGCACAATTTCAGAACTATTCGCCGTGTTCCGGGCAAGGGACGAATTTTTTTATACGCAATAATTATTAACATATACTCTGCGGTGGTGGGTTAGATTTGACCCGGGTGTTTGTAAAAATATGAATTACGCTACAAATAGTCGTTTAATGCTGTTTCCTTCTATCTAATCTTTTATTAAATGTTTTCAAATAATTTGAGATAAAAATAAATGTTATCGGACGAGATTCAAATGAGTTATTGATAAAAATGTGAAAAAACGCTCATAAACTGACCTCGAGACAGTCGGATTGAATCTCAGCGCTTACGTCAAAACATATATTGTCAATATTTTGAGCGGGTAGACAAAGAATACCAGGAATGCGTCCATGTATTTGTTTTCCCCTAGACAATGCCAGTAATATAATTATTTGAGGGGCGTTGCGCCTGCCTGTAAGTTTTATGACACTACCTGCTCGGGTTCTGACGAGAAGATCACATGCTCAGTGGATGTCTGTATTTTGGCTGTGTTATTATATGTACATTATTTGTAATATTTTTTAATTTTTAACTTTAATTTTTTAGCAGAAACATTACGACACATCGTGCCATTTTATTAAATGAAATATCTATAAAAAATCTCCCACAAAACGGTTGAAAAACTGAAAACTTGAGGTGGGTCTAAAATGACCCACCACCGCCGGACGTATTTTGTTTTGACCCACCGGGCAGTAAGTGTTACAGCAATCGATTATTTAATGCATAACTATATTACGCTTCATCTACATCTATGACTTTCTGGATGTGACTTCAGTATTGTCATTATGACTGTATAGTGCTTAACGTATTACGGCTGGTAAATATATTGAGCATCTGTCATCTTATAATAGATAAGAAAAGAATCCTGTCTTTTCATCTATGTCTCATGATCATATCGCGTCGCATTCTATGCTCGCAGTTTTTTTCCTTATCTATGGGTAGAACTGTCAAATATGACGTGAATGTATTGGTGCATGTTAATGTATGTATGTGGTTCCGCCGAGATGGATAATTGCCGTGCTTTAATGTTATATATATGATAGAATAATACCCATTCGTAGTAATAAAAGTATTTATTTTAAATGCTTCAATACAATGTAGTACATGTCAATATAAAATGTTTACAGTTCAACGGTCCGGAGGCAAAAGATGCATTTATCTATTTCACACCCTCATCACTCGTACCAACCTTAACGCGCTCTCTTACTCGTCCCATAGATACATCACATTTAACGTTATCCGGTCCAGGAAACTGAATTCGCCTGCATCTGACCACCTCCAAAGCGCAGCGAGACTTTCTTCCGTCCGAGGAAAGTGCAAAGTGGCGTCCAGCTCGTGGGATTGAGATCAAGGTAAGGCCAGATTCCTTCTATCCTTATACCTTTTATCGTCCGAATCGGATTGGGTTAAACAAACTATCTAGCAAAGATACAGTCCACCGCGAGATCTATTCCCACCAGTTGGATTTAAAAAATGAATATAATGATATTTTTAGATTAATAAAAAAAAATTGTTATTCATTGAAAATATTCATCTTTTTCTCAATTAATACTGTTTATGTAAATACCTTCGATAGCTGGTTCCCAGGTTTCCGATTAACAAAAAGCACACATATGATATATGAACTGCACTATCCTCTTTGATTTTTCTGTCTTTGTGGTCCGATGTGGTTGCTTTTTTTAGCTGAGTTGTCTTCTTTAGATTTAGGTGGTTTATTTGGACCGCTAAACTGGTCGAAGCACGGAATGTAATAAGAATGACACCTGTCGGTTACCGTCTTCTTAGCTTCCGAAAAAAGGGCCACACGGGGCTGTGTTCAATTTTATTTTATGTACGACTGATGATCCAATACATAGATGGACAAGTGATTTAAAAAGGGCTTACACGTGTTTGTTTCTCTTCAAGGGTACAAAGTAAGGTCGTAAACGAGTGCGATTGGGTTTCGGTTGCTGGAGCGAGGAAACGTAGTATCTAGTCAGCGGCGTAACTAGGTGCATTGGAGCCCAATAGGTCCGCGGTATACAAGACATTTAGTATCGATACTTTTGCGAGAGCATTGAGGACCAGACCATCGTAGATGATCAAAATAGAATAATATTTTTCATTCAGTTGTGAATGCTTATAAATGTCTAAAACATACGTTTTTTTCTTCAAAAAAGTGTTATTTTATAGATGGTACTCGTTTTTTTTTGCATTTTTAATGAGAAAACTGCTTTTATGACTTTAAAATAATTAATAACGTACATTTACTCTGAAAGTGAAGAAATATATATTATTCGTTCATTCAATTTCTGTACAAAATGACATTCCTTATTATTCTTCATTTGAATAATTATATTCGCATGTTTGCTATTCTTTTCACGGTGAAATTAATGTTTGACATTTTTATGTCTTAATGCAAATACTATTTTTTTCCAACATAGCAATTTTACTTGTAATCGAATTGAAAAATAATTACTTTTACATAATTGATTATAATGTGAATCCTACACATTATAAGTCATTTCAAAGGGTAAATGATTTTTTTATAATACTATTAAACAATAATATTTAATTGGGGGGGTAGACTTGTGTTACAGCATGACTAAGAAAAGGTTAACGCATAAAATTTTGTAGTACTTAAATATTTTAACATTTTATATAAAATACACAAACAGGTGTTCTTTTTCCCCTTTGTGCATTGGTGCTCAATTTTTTTAGTTACGCCATTGGATCAGATGCGTGAAATATAAAAATGGGTAACATTCACGCATCTGGCAATGACAGATCATTCTGAATCATCAAGGCGGCACTATGCATATAGCTGGAGTTGCGTAAGTAATGCGTTCCGTAGACCTTTACGTAAGTCGAATTTGTAAATTGGTTAAATGTAACGACGTAAATAAAAACTCAATATTTATTATTATATGTGTTTATTATACTATTTATATTTATAATTAAAGATAATTATATAAACAAACAAAAAACAAGCAAATTTTTTTAAATACGTTGTCTCTGGATATCCGGCACTGGCGGTGCACGTTGAAGGTTATGAAAAAATTTATTTAGCTCTACTCAGATTTTTTCTTCTTATTTTAGAAAATTCCTTTTTACGTACCAGCGAATTTACGTAAGTCGCGTGTTACGTAACTCGAGGTGTTACTGTAGATGAGAAGCTTAAAACATTTAATTTACAGTCGTGTTTTTTTATGAACTAATTTAGGTGGAGAGGGTTGGTCACCATTTTTAAATTAATGATTTTTTATTTTATATAATAAAGTGTAAAAATAATAAAAAAATGGTTAGTTCATCAAAAGGAGAATTTATTTAATTAAATCCATCAATTCTATAAAATATGTCTAAAATTATAAATTCTCAATTCATAAATTGTCATCTTCACTAACAATTTATATCAATCAAAATTAACTTATATTTTTTGGATATTTCACTATTTTATTTATTTATTAATTTTAAATTATATTATCTAACGTTTAAATCATAATTTACACTTCATCGCCACTTCAACTCCACTTACATTCGATCACCATAGAAACCAAAATTATTAATCTTTGGGACAGTGCTGCAGCAGCGAGTCGTATAAAATCTTTCAAGTAGCCATCTTTCTTTTCATTTTTGTATGAAGTGCGCGCATCATGGGTGGTGCCAGCAGGCGCGCACCGCCACAGTGATACGGTCGACATGTAACCAGCACATGGCGACAAACTTGAAAACTTTAAATTCTTCCACGAATGTAAAATTTTCGCTGACGTCGTACGATACATCGTTTCTGTGACATTCCGCCGAGATAACTCGGAATAAGGCAGTTTATCATCATAAAAGTCCGTGTACCATTCAACCCACTTTTTTTTTATTGTCTGAAGACTTTTGAACGAAAGTGAAATTCCTTAAATATTCCACATTACAAGTTTCCATTTTACGGCGCAAACATTTGAAAAATATTACCAAACATTTGCTCTCTTTTAGCTAACAAGGCAAATTTGTAAATGTACACGCGTAATAAGAAATGTATCGACAGGATTGGATTAAGAATTGTTGAGCTAACAAAAATTATTACATTATAAATTTGTTCCGAATTCGAAAACATGCTATTGACAGATTTCCGCATCCAAATTACCATGAATATATTTCCTAATGTCATGTCAGCAGGCGTTAACTTGACCGATATTTTTTCGATCTCGACATCGCGATAGCATTCGCGGTGTAGACTTGTCAGCTCCAGTGCACCAGCACTGTATGTTGTGTTTTGATCACGTTTTGTTTGTTTGTGCCGTGGATGAAATTGTGATATCGACGTCTTCAATTGGAGGAGGAGATCTGCTCATCCGCGTGCCATTTGTGTGATCTCGGCGGTGACTGCAGGGGTGACGGAGCCATCGTATACAAGGTAAGGCGAGCAGTCCTTCCGAATACCGGTTTCCGAGATCACTGGTCCTTCGAACAGAACCCCTATCCCCTCACCGACCTCATCCTGTTCCAAGGTGTACCTACCCTGCAGTGATTCCGATTTATGACCGGAATTGTCGAATTTTCATTAATTCGTTCATTTGGATCCTATCGCTGCAGGATTTACAGTTCGAATTACCTTTCTCTTTTTATTCACGAAGATTCTAGATCACAAACACCGGTGACAGTGAACAGGAAATTCTAAAATACAGTTGCCTTAATCCTGCAATAAATTCAATCACAGCATGCACTATCTAAAGCAGTGAACAAAAATTTCTTTCAATTGAGTCGCACAGCGGCAGAGTAGCCCAAGTGCATTTTTTTATATTTAAAGTTAAGCTATTGCAAAAATAAGTTCAATAATAAACAAACATAAAGATGACAGTGACAAAGGTATCGATATATTTATAAATCTAAGAAAAGACTTTGATAGCATATCACGCAAGAAACTACATAATAAACTTTAAAATATTGGCCTCAACATACCGAAAACAAAAAGTAAAAATAAATGAACACAATACCATAGACGTGCACAGATTGCACAGACAATAATACAGATTGAAACCACTGACTTTGGCATACCACAAGGCACGGTACTTGGACCTTTGTTATTTCTTTTGTACTCTAATCATATATTTAAACTTAAATTATATGGTAAAATAATATCTTATTCAGACGATAAGTTGGACTGACGCTAAGATACAAATGAAGATGTTAATACCATAAAAAAGTGGACGAATTACTAATTAATTGATACTGATAAAACATACTTTCTATGATTTGCTATTCAACAGAAAGACAACACTGAAATTAATATTAAGCACCTCTTACTTCTCATGTCGCGCTACCGCGGACGGCCACATACATACACATGAAAAATTGATGCAAGTCAACATGAGCACGAGCATCGTACAAGAGGAAGGGATAAACTAAGAGTGCCATTCAGGAAGAAGGCCAAATCTCAGAAATCGATGATGTGTAGTGCGATGAAATTTCTTAATGAAATGCCAGAAAACATAAGAAAGGAGGAGAAATTGAATATATTTAAAATGAAACTGACCAAATATGTAAAATATAAGTTTTAGTAAAAGAAAATACTATAATCTTGTTTATATTAGAGCATATATAGACGAAAAATAAATAAATAAAAATGTAGCTTTGATCAGTGAGCCGAGGGAGGAAAAGAACAATCTCCCGAAAAAGAAAAAAGGGCAAAACAAAATTAATAACCAACCACCGACCGTAACATCCCAATGATAAGTGAAAACAAGATATAGACTACAATACAAGATGAAACAACAAATGAGAAAATAAAGTGTATAGCTAAAATAATTTAAAAACATAGAATAAAAAAAAGTTGTCCAAAAAACAGATGGTCCATTTGGTACCACCTATTCCCGGGTACGGATCTCGTCTCACAGTTCCCGACCTTCATCCGTCTGCACGAATCCGGCAGGACTCTCATTGTCTTCCGCCGGCCTGAAGACATCACCCGGTCCGTCTCTGGCTCTAGGTAGGCCCTTGCAGCTGTCCTTCCTTCGTTTCTTGGCTGCGTGCGATCTCCCTGGCTGGCAATAAGGTCAGGCCTCCCCGTAATCCTTCACGTTGTAAAAAACAAAAAGGTATTTAGATCTAATGTTATTGTTCCATGTCAGTAAAAATGTGCTACTTTAGTGCTACAGATCTAGAATACTTAATCGCTCCATTTTCATACTTACATTAAAATTTAATGTTGCATTTGCGATGTTTGTATAATAATGGTTTTTCAGAATTTTCTAATCATTTGTTACAAACTTTTTATAAATTTTTTTGAATTGTCTATTTTACATATTATATAAGCAATGTTGTTCTTAAATTAAATAATTTGAAATCATTGGAAATAAATAAAACGTGTAAAACTAACTAAAATATTATAAAACAACTTATTAAATTTAACTTAGAAATTTTTAGAAAATTATTCCAATAATTTTGTATTATCAAATAACAATTCATGTTAGGTACTAAAATTAATGTTTTTTAAAGATAGATTCTGCTAATGAAACAATATAATATATGTTTTTGATTAGTTAATGACATCCTGAAGAAGAAAATGATATTTTTAGAAACCGGTAGATGTATTTAATTCATTAAGTTGTTAATAAAACAAAGTCAATAATCCAAAATAATGGATTTTAACCACAAAGTTGATTTTTCTAATCTTAAATAATCGATACAGCCTTAATTCTAATTGTCATGTAAAACCTAAATTATGATACATCCTCCCAATTCGGCCCCGAATTACAACCCCGTGAGGGTGGTGAGGGTGAAGGCGCTATGTAAATAGGCATTCCTCACGACCTCACAAATTGTGTCATAAACCCAAAGCGCGCCCCGAGGGGGTAGTTTCACAGTCTAGGGCCCCGAACATGGCGGTAGAACATTCGGCCGTGAAGATAGAAATCTTGCCGAAAACTTTTTTGACTTAGGTTTAGAAAGGTTTAATAAAAATAAATTTAATGACAATTTTTGTAACACGATGGAGACATGAGTCCTTGACGCGGACTATTTTGTTTATTCAAAGACAACATAACTTTGTACCATGTCTGTGAGTGTAATATTTATAAAAACCTAAATCTCTTCAATTTTCAGCCTTTTAGCCGGTTTTTATCTACTGCTGAATGAAGGCCTCTCCGTCCTTTCTTTGTCCATTGTCATTCGCTGCTGCGTGTTTTCGTATAATTTAATGATTTCGTCAGTCCACTGGGTTTTAGGGCGGCCTGGTGGTCTGCCCGTTGCCATTTCAGGACAATAACTAATTCGTTGTTTAATGAATATGGACTTGTGACATGGACCCTGAGAAGGAAAGATAGAAGCATACTCGCTTTACCTCAAGAATGACGTCACCGAAACCATGCATGCACGAAGATCTCCGTTTTCAAATGAAGACGATGATGTCACCCATGGCACGTCAAAACAATAAACAATAATCCTAATGGAAACAAAAAACATTGCTCCATAGCACTGGAGATGATTGGTTCACAATATCGCCGTTATCGAGATCAAACGATAGTACAATATTCATTTCAAATTTAATATATATTTACGTACTGTAATTAAATAAATAAAAGAGAAAATAATCAAGTATTCTTCATCTAGAGATATTAAAAACACATTATTTTTTGGTGACTTTTAAGCCACAAATGACACTACGTCCGAATCGAACACATCTAGAAAGTTATAGATAATAGATGGGGAAGCGCAATACTATAATGGATTAATCCAGTGATGCCTCAACAATGCCAGACTCCAACTCAAACTGATGAGCTCAAAATCAGGAATCGTGAGTTAATCACTGATATCTTTGAGTCACACTAAAAATCAGTGATTCTATCTGAGAATATCGTAAAATTTTTTTTGTTAAAAATTCTATTGATTTTCTGACGCCGCTGTTTAAATCGATTATCACTTGAATCAGCGCCATCTACCGGATTTTCGGTAATTTGGTCTGCGCCATCTAGTAGATTCTACCAAAACGTTTTACGCACATTTGCTGAGAATTTGACCCGAAAAATAAATTTACATTTTTTTAAAAACATTTTCATTCTCTTTGAATTAAACTAGATTTATATTAATTATTTATAATAATACGTGTTTTTTTTATTTCGTGTATTGTGATATCGTGCGACGCATCATGCGCATCGGTAATGAAACTTTGATCACAGTCGCAGGTTACAATCACTGATATTATCGAATGCCAATCACAATCACACCAGTGAGTCGAGAGTAGCATTTTTTCTCGTCACTACTGTGTAACGTCTTAGCATATTTGTCACTTATTTATTAAATCTGTCAATGATCTATTAACTAATAACTGCATAATTTTAATCCGTCGCCAATGTGTCGCGATTGCCTTGTTTATGTTCTAGCTGATAATTTCGTATGTTTTGAATAATCTAATATATTTTATATTTTTTATCTCGCTATTAGCAAGATTGTTATGTGTTGGTGCTAAATTGTTGTATTTTTTTCTCAACTAAATGTATAATATAATTAGCTGGTGAGAAAAAAGGTGATAAGTTTTAATGAAACATTTAATGCATTCGTTACAAAGTGTTCGATCTTTATAACTGGATTCTATGGATCACCGATTGCATCATGCGCGTATGTGATCGTAGATATAATGGTTCCTGTCTATTACCTCAAATTACCCCCTCCACTATACCCAGAGCACGACCTTTTTCTGTGCTGTACCTGTGAAAACTGAGTGAATTGACGTCCTGCTATCGAGCTCGTCAGATTGACTATTGTGTAATCGGTTTCTCGCTACTGTGCGTACCGATTAGTGTTTTATCCTGCTATTGTGCACGATGCGTGTTGTCCCACTTCGCGTTATCAACGAAGTGTAGTAGCCTGAAACCAAAAGTGGTTCCAGTGGGCGAAGATAATCCATTAGGAGAACACATTCTTATTGTGAAGTTGTAATTATTCAGAACAAATATATTTTAAATATTATCCATAATATACACAATGCACCTTCCCCGGTTAGGAAAGAGATCCAGGTTCGAATTCCAGTGGCGCAACAACAATATTTTTCGATAAAATTGATTTTATATGTATATCTTTCTAATTAATATATTTAAGTCACATTTGAAGATAATCTAGATACCTAAAGAAACGACTTTCAGATGGGTCGTGTTTCTTCCGGGTTTTGGTTGATCCTTCAGCCCTCCTGTTCTCTATTCTTGACCCTCTTCCAAATTCTTTCCACCTTTTCTACATCCCGTTTCCCTAATCCCTTGTTTGTTTTTATATTTTCGTAATAGAATATAACATTTAAACGCGTTGACGTAGACACTCTCATATCACACAATAGCGTTTGTATCGAGTTGATTATATATCGAGTTAAGTCTAATAATCTACCCTGTTCTCGCGGGACACACCCTCGCTTCTGTGGCACGTGATGTAGGTACTCGTGTGTGGGGCGTGCTATCTGTAGAACCCCTTGTAATGTATGTCAGTGTGGGAGAAACTTCCCCTCGCAGACTTGCTCTGCTTATCCATTCCTCATCAGCACTTAATTAGTGCATCCCGGGGTAGTTTAGAGTGCCGTGTTTTATGCTAACCCTTACTGCCCCTGAACTATTTTATGCTCGGTACAATTATTTTAAAGATGATAGTAGATAATACAAAGTAAGTAATGCATCATTAATTTAAACGCTATCTTTATATTTAGGAGAACACATTCTTATTGTGAAGTTGTAATTATTCAGAACATAGATCTGTGATATTTTAAATACTAATTAAATATATGAATTAGAAACATATACATATAAAATCAATTTTATCAAAAAAATATTTGACATTTCGTAAAAACAAAGTTGATAGCTTGGCTTTTTTGTCAAAAATAATGTCGCTGTAGCATAGTTGGATAATGCACCTTCATTATTAATGCAGATTCGAATCCCGGTGGGGCAACAACAATATTAGATTAGAATACCCCACAGACAATCAAAGGTAGCAACATGTGTTGTATCAGGTTAGTGGTGATATTTATGCTCGCATAAAGCGCCCTTGAGATGAAAGTTTTTAAGAAAATGGCGCTATACAAATTATCCATTATTATTATCATTGAGTTTCATATTATCAATAGGAAACCCGAGGAACAACAAGCTATCGAAGGAATTATCTAGAACAAGAGGTATGACTTGATGTGAGTATCGATACCGTGGAGCAGGTATGTTGGTTAATGGCATAATATAAATAATATATTGGTACATGAATGCAAATATGTTAGTGCTGAATTCCCCAATAACCACCCGTTCATTCGCATATTTATTTGATTGTGATCGCGGAGTGTGTGTGACTAGAGCAGATCTTGTGGTAGACACAAGTTTATTGTAGAGCACTGTTACAAATTAGAGATATACAAAAGCAATGAAATGACTACACGGATGAGCGTTTTCTGAAGATGCTATCTGGAAGACGGCAACAAAAGCTTCGAATCTTCCAGCTGGTTGCGGTCGCATATTATTGGCATTTAGCGTCGGTTATTGTGGTGTCGGTACTGGGCGTGTTTTAGGAGCTCTGATTTTAGGCACCGGTAAATATGAAGGTGATATACCTCCACTGTAAATCCACGTAAATCCTGCGCCGATAGAATCTAATGAACGAATTGCGCAATTGGTTTCTTAAGGACTGCTCGCCTTACCTTGTGTATGACGCCTCCGTCACCCCTGCATTCGCCGCCGAAATCACACAAACAGCACGCGGATGGGCGGATCTCCGCTTCCACTTGAAGACGGCGATATCACAACTTCACCCGCGGCACACATAAAACGCAATATCACAAATTACAGTGCTGGTGCACTGGAGCTGACAAATCCACACCGCGAATGCTATCGCGATGTCGCGCACGAATAAATATCGGTCACTTTGACGACTGCTGACGTCAAGGTTACATTTCACACTGAAGAAGGTATGGTTAGGGGAAAAGTGTCAATAACATGGGTCGCGGCCGATTCGCAAGACCCGCCAAAATTGGTATGTCAGTATCTAATCCGATTGACGTATAAATAACTCACAATGGTCTGAACAAAGTTAAATGTAGATACAATTCTAAATCGGTAAGGTATAATAATGTTATCACTTAACGTGTCAGACTTCATCCTACTTTAAGGACAGTGTACATATTACAGTTGTTCAATAATCTCGCAGATTGCTGAGACATGTCTGTTGCTGCTTTTTCCGATAATAATAAAATATCCCAGAATAAAATCTTTTATAAAAGCGCGGTTCAAGAGAAACAATAATTATTGATTATCTGTAACGAGGCAGATCGAGAGGCTGCGGTTGAGGACGTGATTGATTAAACACGCCTTACCTAGAATTGGGATGTGAATAACACACAATGCGAACAAGATAGGTATCGTGTACCTACATATTAAGAGGATGAGCAGGTATATTATATTTGCATTACAAATTTATACGATAGATGTGAAGTTCTACGCTTACCCTTAGGTCTGTTTAATGTTTATATTAACCCTAGATCAGTATCGTTACAAAATCGGAAATATAAGCTAGCCCACCTCCTGTAAATATCATAACATTTTGCACCTCATATTTGAATAAACTGTCTATTATTAACCCTTCCCAAACCATGCAGTAACACAGGTCTACCGTAATAATTAAACCTGTAATATTTCGGTAAATACGTGCAACATAAAATTCATATTTTAGATAATCCTAAAGAAAATATTAGCGCTCAGGAATGACTGGTGAAAAACCAATTATGGAAAGGGAATCGTACAAAAACAATTATTTTTTCCATTCAATCTGTTGTAAAATTAATACGTTGGTAAAAATACAATTTGTGGTATGAAAGACAGAGATCACACACTATTTTCACAGTGAAAAGAAGAACAAACATACAAATATAATTATCTCTTTCTTACTAATTAAATGAAGAGAGATAAAAAGGAAGGAAACATTGTATAGGATTTAATGAATGGTCTAAATTATGTTATTAATAATTTTTTCAAAATTGAATGCTCAATATTTAGAGTAAATTGGTGCCATTAAAGCCATTTAAGCTAATAAAAATATTTTTTATAACTGTTATTTACGGTAACACGAGTTGATAGCATGGCTGCGTTCGGGTATTTTATATCATGGTATGGTAATTTTTTTATTGAAATGTTCCACATTTAAATGATATCGAGTCACAGCCCATTTTGAGTATAGGATATTCCTTGTAACACCTAACATCACTTGTTTATTTTACCACCACGAGAAAGACACCACCACGTCACTTATATTTATGTTAGTTATTGTTTAGCCCTGTATCTGGGGTGGGTACATATAGAAATAACTGAAAATGCCTTTATTATTATTATTAAAAATTGCGTCTGTACTGTTATTAGTTTTTTTTTTTGTAAAATATTGAACATTTTTAGTATACTTTCACAAATTAAGTGGGGACACTGTGGCAACCGTTTACTCAATTGCACTGTTGCATTTTTCGGTTTTTAATGGTTGGTTTTGATGGTCACAATAACACTATTATTTTTAAATATGAATTAAATATGTTAATTAGAAAGATATACATATAAAATTATATTTATCGAAAAATATTGTTGTTGCGCTACCGGGATTCGAGCCTGGATCTCTTTCCCAACCGGGGAAGGTGCATTATCCAACTATGCTACAGCGACAATATTTTTAGCGACAATTTTCGAACCTATACGTAATCGTTCCATTATTATTATTACAGACCGTCTGTTCTGAATAATTACAACTTCACAATAAGAATGTGTTCTCCTAACTATTATTTTTGATAAATGTTATACCGGTTTATACAGAATCGATTTTTAAAACGGAGCACATATAACGTACAGCAGGTTGGTCTGTGCAGATTTGCACACTGGTGAGAAACTATTTTCATGTTCACAGTGCAATTATTCGTGCAATCGGAAATGAGACTTAAATAGACAAGTGCTGATCCATACTGCAGAGAAACTATTTTCATGTAAACAGTGTAATTATACGTGCAATCAGAAAAAATCGTTTATATGTCATGTGCTTTCACATTCTGGGGAGAAACTTCGTGTTCGCAATGCTTCATTAGTCGTGCAGTCGTAAAGGATCGTTATCGTTGCCAACTTTTAGCAGGTTGGCAACCTGTGTCCAAATGACAACTTCGAAAAATTCAGAAAGAAAACGTACGAAATACAAACGATTATTATAAATGTGGCTAGATGTTGAACAAGGACACACTCTTTTTTGTTTCGCTTTAAATCAAAATATTCGTATAGGCTCTTTTGTTAGAAGTATTTCTCTTTTTAGGACTATTTTTAAGTAGGTTATTACAGAGAATAGACATGAAATATTACGAGACACGAAATCTTCTTACAATATTCTTGGAACCAAATACATAATTGAAATGCGTTTTAGTAAAAAGATTTTGTCTTGTTTTTAGTCAGATGAATATCTTAAATATGAATTAAATATATTAATTATAAAGATATACATATAAAATCAATTTTATCGAAAAATATTGTTGTTGCGCCACCGGGATTCGAACCTGGATCTCTTTCCTAACCGGGGAAGGTGCTTTATCCAACTAAGCTACAGCGAAATTAATTTTAGCGACAATTTTCGACCCTATATGTTACCTTTTTGATATTAATACATTTAATCGTTCCATTATTTAACAGAGCCATCTACGTTCTGAATAATTACAACTTCACAATAAGAATGTGTTCTCCTAAATAAGATGAATATCTCCCCAAATATCTCAAATTTTTTTCTGTGAATTCATTTACATCATTCGGTTAGGTATAATGGACATGATTTATGCCAATGCTATGGAAAAAATACAAATTTAATATTATATTTTCGTAGAAAGCCATCACTCATATTATATTAAAAAAAAATAACAATAACTTTGTATAAAACCATGAAATTTATTATACGATGCACCTTCCCCGGATTGGAAACAATATTTTTCGATAAAATTGATTTTATATGTATATCTTTCTAATTAATATATTTAATTCATGAGTTACTTCATCGTGTCCAATTAAGTCAACCAAAATGAAGGGCTTCAAGAATTGCTGTCGACACAGCAGCAAAACTGGACCTATAATCTGACAGTTTAAAGATTCCAGTTGAATATGAATTAACACACAGGAATTCTGCTCCAGCCGAGGCAAGAGACTGAGTTTCAGAACCGTATAAATATAATATGAGTAAATCCAGGCCATCCTTCGAGGGGTTACCCAATTAAATTCATTGCGAACAATTGAAGCATTTTGTGGTGAACGAAATGGTTTCGACATTAATCGCGTACAGTGGAATTGAATGATTTCGACATATTTAAGGGCATGCACATGTTTCTAATTAATACATTTAATTAATATTTAAAATATTACAGACCCTCTGTTCTGAATAATTACAACTTCACAATAAGAATGTGTTCTCACAATAAAAAATAAATCGTTAATGTTTTCGTTATCAATCTTCGAGACAAGTTACTAAAGGTCAGAAAGGGATCTTTAATGATTTTATCTTATATTTCAGACGGCAAGATGTTTACTTATTCCTACTGATTTATGGCCAATTTTGTACGCTGAGTTGAGTTATTTAGAGTATTGGAAACCAGTAAATTGAAAATATTGTGCCACTTTTGTTACAGCTTCTTGGACAATACGATAACAGCATTAGGATTGTGAGAGTGGTTTTTTTTTCTCAATTAGCGGAAATTTATTTATATTGGCATACTTTTATATAACGGATATATATTAACTTAATTAATTTATATTATACACGGGTCGTACAAAAACTTTCCGAAAAGTTAACAGAAAAACAGTATTTCCTCGTTTTTGTATTCTGATAATGATTTATAGAGATATGCGTGAAGGTCAATAAAAACTCAAGTTGTTTCAAGTTGGATTTATTCAAGAGAACTACAACTTACAACATATTTACCGGTGTTATGTATAGGTAGATTTCCTATGTACGTGCTATTTACATGAGTACTTTATGTGGCGGGCGTGATATAAATAGGCCATTATGCAATATAACACGGGTTTTCACATATAAATAATTGCATGTAGGGCTTTCAGGTGTTCTTTTTATCGGTTAAATGCGGCTGTACATGGAGCATAATGTATGTGGCGTGTAGTAGGTATAGATTTAGGTTATGCTGTTACCTATATTACAATCATATGTAATACAATATATGTACTTTCGTTTAACCAACGTCTTTAGACAAAATAAATCCGTCGTTTATACGACCATATCATGTATTTATTTGTAATTTTTATTTAATTTCTTACCCATATAAAAAATGTATGGACGTTTTTAAGAACACTTTCTATGACTGAACGTAATTCATTTAATGTTCGAAAATACTTCACGTAATAACTAAAGGAAATAATTATTTTTATTAAAGGTTAACGTAGGAAATAGTAATACCAATTGCTTTTTGTTTTTCTCAAATCAAAAACCAATCCATGCACCAAATTTAAAGGAAATCAACAGTTTAAAAACAGTAAGATAGTAAAATTCGCGAATTAGTAAAAGAGGAAGTAGACACTTCAATGATTTGTACGCAGTTGTAACTCTTTCTAATGTTACAAACATCATAGGTAACAACTCCATACAAAACGGATTTATATATTATTAAAAAATTAAAAATTAAATAAATAATAAAATTTCGATTTTGTTTCTATTTTTTAAATTGACCACTTCATGAAATAGATCTAAAAAATGTAAAAAACATTTCTCACGCGTATTTAAAAAATACTTCAACGCGTATGTAGCGAAAACATTTATTTTTGTAATTTTAAATTTTAAATATTTCAATGAACAACCAGATTTTATTTTTTAGGACAAATTTTATTGTAACAGTTTAATGAATAAAACCACATAGTGGGTACTTAATATTCTTCCCATTTTGCATTGGAGCGTAATTTATTCAGTTGCGCCACTGTACCCACACTATTTTAAAGGTTCACACTGAATGTCAGTTAAACTACAGCAGTAAATTTGTCTCCTTTCCACCGGAAAATAGCCCGCAACTTCACTTTGTCTTGCTGCAACTCTTCTCAGTGCATAATGCATTATGCACTTCTGCTCGCGTGCAGTCTGACCGCTAAGTTATGGCCGACTTTTTTGTAAGCGAGTGCACTTAAAGGCACTTTCCTCTCTCGCAGGCGGCTACTGAGGGTCTGCTCTTCCGCTACACAGAACATTAAAGGCAGCAGTTTTTTTTAATATTTTTCTAACATCCACTAATATATATGTATATAAAACTGAAAGTCTTTCTCTATACAACCCTTTGACCGATCTGAACCAAATTTTGCGTATTTACCCTTTAGGACCCTGCAAAAAACATAGACACCGTCCTCTTTGCCTAAGATACCCCACTCTACCTCCCAGATGTTATATTAAATGCCACCCATTCTAAATTTTGGATAATTAGTCTTCAGTGTCCTGGATTTATTTATTAACAAAGACACCTTCCCCATTTCTCCTGGCCACCCCATCCCACTGCCACAGACGTAAATTTATATTACATTGAATGTAATTGCAAACTAATGAATTAAAATTTTGCAAGGTTACTCTTTCGGACCTTGCGCTACCCTTGCCGCTCTCTCCAAAATTAAATGTGTGTTATATTAATTGTAATTTTGCAAGGTTAATCTTTAGAACCCAGCATAAAATATATTATATTGTGAGAGGTAGACGGGGTGTCCAGCACTCCATCACAGACAGCTGCATCAGCCAACAGAGCAAGAGTCAGTGAGTCCTCAATACCAGGATTGCATACTTACACAAACTACTTGGTTCAATTGTCTCCTGTACTTGCGAAAAATTTGTAATGATTACATTAGGAACTGCATTGAAAGAGGTTATAGTTAGTGAGGATAGGTGGTTAGAATGAAATGGAAACGCGCGGTTGGTGTCGACATTTATTGATAGAGAGGATAGAACAGAGAGTACAGAAGGTATGCGTGTAAAATTAAATATGGAGAAGCGAGAAATGCGAAGAGTAGAGGAATGAGTGGCGGTATTCGGTGTCGGCCCCGCGAGTGTGATCGATCGGGCCACACTGTGGCGGCAGCACTTTGCCGCCGGCTAGGTATTGAATGCAAATGTCGCTGGTGTCAATGCCGGCTGGGAACGGCGGTGAATTTGAAAAATTCCCTAAAAGTTTAATGAAGTTGTATATTCATAATAGAAACAAATAAATTTAGTTCTAATAATGTTATATATAATAAAAATATTCAAAATATGAAGAATGCAATATGTAAAGGATCAGTTAAATTTCTCCATAAAGAAAGATTTATATTTTAATGATTTAAGTAATAATAGATGTATTATTTTGAACTCGTGGAAAGTTAGTGATAAAAAATAATATTGGAAGGAATATAATATTAAGTAATAAGATTAGTTCAACACAAGAGGGCTTCCAAATCAATTCTTGATAGCAATAATTCAATCAAAGTTTGATTTGTGTGATTTGTCAAACATTTCATACTGGTTAGTTCATATGCAACATTTTTCTATTCGTCATACAGAGAAGGTCTTGGATCGATCATATACAACACTTTCTAAGTGCAGGATAGCGAATTGGCCATCCTACAAATCTACTAGAGTTTGTATCTCACAAGAAGGAAATTAATATTTCTAGAAAAAGACAGATTACCGTGCTAACTAGGCACAGTGAATTAAACAATAAATGTACTAGTTTCGGAATAAAATTAATTTCTTTTTTACACTATTATGTTGACGGATGACACAGATAATTACCGGCGTCGGTGCTCTCAACTCTCTCAATCGAGTGTACCAGAGAGCGTCGCTTTACCGACAATTGCCTGTGTTGGCATACTTCAAATGTGGCGATCACGGATAAATCAACCAATCACAGGCGATTGAATTCATAACGTTACAATATGTTATATTGAATGCCGTTACGCTTACAAATTTTGCATAGTTACACTTTAGGATCCTACGCTCTCCCTCCACCTTCACCAAATGTTACTCAATTGGATCCCACACAAGTGGGGGCACCATATGTTTCACATTCCATTCGCTCCCCGAGATACAAATTCATTAAAATAATTTGAGTACCGTCCGTTTCAAAACCAAAAAATATTAAAAATAGCCCAATGGATTCGGAGTTTATCCTCGAAGAAAAAAATACTATTCTAATCAAGACATATAACTCATAGTGTTACAACTCTTGGGGCAAGACGCCCGATCTCCTTTATATTCTATTCAATCTCCATAAACCGTTCCACGAGGAACTTGAATTTAGATTAAAAACGTCAGGAGAAGGATCTGACTAACCATAATAGATCTGTCTACACGATCCGGGAATTCTGGGAGAAGAAACATAAATATATTAATGCTACATTCACAGCATCGGGCCGGTAGAGCGTCCCGCTTAAAAAATCTTGTATTTTTATTAATTTTGAAAGGTGTCTTTTCATATTGTGAAAATGGGGAACAATTTTTTTTTGGCTCAATTAAGGTGTTGCAAGAAGCTAATGATGGTTGTCGGTTGAGATTGCAGGAAATCCATCACTACGGCCCGTGTCCACCGTTGAGTTTTATTATGACATTTTTGATTCATTATACAGTGCCTACACTAGTTCTACAACACTCCCACTACATTTTTATTAAAAAAAAAAAAAAAAAAATTATCTCTATTTTTATTTCTGTCGAATCTTTATTAAATAACACCACAACAGCACGAAAAAAACTGGCTACTTTAACACAGACTTCAGTCTAGCAAAGTAGTCAGGACAATTCTATATATATCAGAGGTGGAGTCTACTCCATCCCACACAATAAATTACGAGTATTTAATTGAAATATAATTGTATCTTATATTTATCATGTTATTTTATAAAATATGTATGTCAATAAAGTCTAAATAAATTGATGTTCCGTTCGTCAGTTGAGTGAATTTGAATCTTCTCAACAACGGTTAAAACAAATAATGTAATTTATTTATGTACTTATCTAACTTTTTAATATAAACTAAATATATGGTTCTAGGTGATACACACATGCACGTTTGTCGAGTCTCATTGTCAAATCGAACGAAAAACACACGGGTCGTACATACCAATCAATTGCATGAGATTTATCTCACCTAAATATATGAGATTACTTCCAAAGGTCAACAATGTCGGAACACGTGACGCGCGACAGTCCTCGGTCGTTGTAAAGCGCGTCAATTTGCCATTTTAATATGTGAAAAATAAACCAACTGACAAATTCACATTACAGTATGCGGGATTCTTTTAAAATATTCTGTAGATATAATGTACGGCGAAATGTGTAAAGGTGTGCTTCGTTCCAAGATTTGCATAGGGTGTTGTTTTTTTTTTGCGTATAAGAAAATTCTAATTTTTCACATCAAAAACGAGACGGGAATAACTATATTCCACTGTTCAAGAAAATACCAGCTACGATGTTTTGTGGTAAATTGATTGTGATGAGAGA
This sequence comes from Eubasilissa splendida, assembly GCA_031772225.1. Classification (NCBI taxonomy): domain Eukaryota; kingdom Metazoa; phylum Arthropoda; class Insecta; order Trichoptera; family Phryganeidae; genus Eubasilissa; species Eubasilissa splendida. The sequence goes on from CM062859.1 coordinate 27,982,486, forward strand.
TCACAAAAGGATTCATTTTTCTGTATGAACAATGAAGAGAAAAAAAATGCTCAGAGCAAAGCAACGTGATAGAGTAATATATTTATATGTTGCTCCTTAAATATACATATGGGGAGGTGCATATAAAACTTCAATGTCACAATTAGAAATCACTCAAAAAATGATAATAAAAATTATTCTTAAAAAAAAAAAAAAGATAGACATATACAAAAAAATTCAAATTTTCAAAATTTAAAATCAAATTAAATTTTAGAAGCGAATTCCGATCTACAAGATATAGAGATCAAATTGATATCCCAAAACTAAAATATACCGCAACTCAAAATCAATATATTTATCAAGGTATCAAAATTTTTTAACAATCTCCCCATCACAATTAGAAAAATTACGGACTATCATAAATTTGTAACTGAAGTAAAAAAAATATGTACACAGACTAACTGAAACATTAATTAACTCGAATATACTCCTTTTCTATACACGAGTCTTACTCTCATAGAGAAGAAACAAATGTTAAAATATATCCACTGATTATTGAAATTGTATTATATTTTTAATATTAATAAAAAATAAAAATAAATGTTGTATGTCTATTTCTAACATGTCTATGATCACAGCAAAAAAAAATGGTCAAAAATCAATTGAATTTTTTGTTAAGCTTTAGAAACTAAAATATAAAGGAAAATACATCAATTTAGGTTGTTTTTACCTTCGCATAGCTTTAGAGTAAATAAACTTTAAATATTAATTAAATGCATTGATTCGAAAGATATACATATAAAATCAATTTGTTGTTACGCCACCGGGATTCGAACCTGGATCTCTTTCCAAACCGGGGAAGGTGCATTATCCAACTATGCTACGAATTTTCGAACCTATTTGTTACCTTTTTCAAATTAATACATTTATCGCTCTATTGTTTGAAAGAGCCATCTACTTTGTTTTTACGGTTTGGAAAGAGATCCTGGTTCGAATCCCGGTGGCGCAATAACAATATTATATGTATGTAAGTGGTGAGTCCGCCCTCATTGTGTATTGTAGTCCCTATCCTAGTACTTACCTTCCCCCTCCCCCTCCCTCCTCCAACACCACAGAGCACGACTTATTTTTTGTGGTATGTTGTCTATGAGTCTAATCAGTTTACTAGTTGACGTTTACTTGGAGTTGATAAGTTGACATTTGACCATATCAGATTTTGTCCATTACGTTTGTGCGTGTGATCGGTTTTCTCGCTATTGTGCTTACCGAACTAAGTTTCACCTTTATTATTGTGTGTGGTGTGGATAGCGCTTCATGCGCATCAGCGAAGTGCGTGTTTCTGAAGTCAGAAGAATATTTTAAGACGTAATAGATATACAAGAATAAGAATAATACAATTTATGACGGCTAAGCATAAAATTATGCAAAATATTTTAATATTGATATACAAAATTAAAAATCGATTATTACCGTCGTACATTAATAAAAATACAATTTTGAGATTCACACATATTCTACGAGGATAATCTGGCAGGAACACACTATACAGATTTCAAATTGTTTAATGAACTGTCAGTAAATGTGAAGGAAGCAACTAGTCTAGTTACTTTTCCTAGATTAAGTGCAGAATATGTAGTATCTATGTTTAATAACTGATCATTTCATATGTTTATTTTCTTTTGTATTTATAACTCTTTAAAGTAAAATTATATACGATGTAAGAATTTTTTAACAATAAAATAAAATATATACATTAGCAGGTAGGTCGTGTTCTGTGTGGTGTCTGGTTGGTCCTTCAGCCCCCCTTCCTTTCCTATTTCTGCTCTAAATTTCTTTCATCCATACTACATCGCATTACCTTACCCATTCCTTGCGCTCACATTTTTAGTCCTTCAGCCGGAGAGTAAACATGAATTTTATGGGCTATTCTGCCATCTGTATGTAACCTCTCAGGCTGACGTGTTGATCATTAGAGCATAGATATCTTTATCGCGAAGTGTTTGTGTTATATTAATTCAAGTTTCAATCGGCCTGAGAGATCATCAAAATGGCAAAGAAACTAGATTTAAATTACAAAATTAATGTTTCAAAATCGTCCAGTATTTTCGGAACACCAAATAGTTCGTTAATAAACCTAAAACGTAATCATTTTCGGATTATTCAGTCTTAGATCTTATTGATTACTTCATTAGAGGTCTTAATGAGAAGTTAATTCAAAAGCGTCTGGAGGAGCATTAAGCTTTTCCCGAGCAAAGTTAAGCTTCCAATATATTAATCCTAACCTCATTTCCTTCGGTGCTTTGCCTTCAAAAGAGCTACGCAATTATTATTCCCTATTGGTTCCTTACTTTGGGTGAGGCTTGTCCGCTGATATTCTCACGAATCTTACAAAGAAATGAGGAGACCACGGCGAAGCGGCCAAGATTGTGCTGGAAACATTAAGGGTGAGTGCTGCCCCGTTGACGAGATGGTCTTCAGATTTGTTTTGAGTCTAGTATACGTATCAGAACTGACGGTACAAAGCAATGTAACGAGGTTGGCTAGCAACGAGGTTAACAAGCAGAATGGACACTCAAAAACATCATAAAATTCGCGTAAATCTACCCGACGGACGTACAAATATTATAAAAATAAAAACTTGTTAATATTTGGCTGTATGTCGCGCGTATAGAAAATGAATAATAATGTTCAATGAGAAACATATTTTTTAAACTTCTCATCAGTGTCATAAATACAAATTAATATCTGAGCTCAATAATTTGAATTTTGAAATATTCCCTTAAGAAATATATTTAAAATTTCATCCACATGAATTATGTTGTTATATCAATAAGTAATGTTACACAAGTGCGCTTAGCTTGATGTCAAACGACTAACTTTATTCCTTACCTTATATTTCCTATGAGATATTACTAATATTACTGTCATAAATCATTGATTGCTCTTGTTAGAAGCCTCAATAATCGGCGAGCTTATATGAGAACACGTATGAATGTGGATGAGGCGAGAATTGTGTATCAGTATAGAAGAGTGTGGCCTTCTATCTTATCTGCCTACCCTCGCGGCGAGACGGCGTGATGATAAGTTAGATATAAATCATTGTCGTAGCACCAGAAACATCATGAATAATAAATATACTACTTATATGTATTAATTAGAAAGATGTACATATGAAATCAATTTTATCAAAAAATATTGTTGTTGCGCCACCGGGATTCAAACCAGGATCTCTTTCCAATCCGGGGAAGATGCATTAACCGACTATGCTACAGCAGACAGTACTTTGACGACAAGTTTTCGAACCCATATTTATATTATAGACGTCGGTGCCTTTGGCACCAAAGACCCAACCATCCAATTAGGACTATTCTCGTGTTTTGATGTGATCTTACCGCGTGCACATTCACAAAAAAATATCGTGAAACATGTGACGTCACACTATTTTATGATAGCAACACAAAATTACGATTTTAAACTTTTTAAAAATTCGCGTGCTCCAAAATACAACATGTCCTTTCACGACTCTTTAAATAGATAAAGAACTAATTTGTGGAAATGAGAAATTTGAAAGCAAAAAATTATACATATCTATTCAGGCCTATTCTCAAAATTGCAATATTGAAATGAAGGTGATTGTTACACCGACCATCAAAAATAGTGTTATATTTGAATGAGAGAGAGGGAGAGAGAGTGAGGGAGTGAGGGAGATAAACGTACCATAATCTGTCAAAACTATCTGTCTATTTTTGAAGATTGGTGTAACAATCACCTTCATTTCAATATTGCAATTTTGAGAATAGGCCTGAATATCTACCAGCCTTAAAATAATACTAAAAAAAACGTCATATGTCAAAATAAAACACTTGTTTTTTTTATTCTACTCGTTCAATTTAGTTGAATTCATTATGGAGTTCTACAGATTCAAGATTAATGATTGAATTTCTGCGAATATCGTTGTTGCGTAAAAGCATAGATGCCGCCGGAAGAAACAGGGTATTCGGAAGGAGGTTTGCACTCACCACAATCCACTTCTTCTGGCACCTCCAAGGTGGACTGTAAATTTATTCGTATCACAATCTCCGTTCAGGGGTCCTAGTCTTTTAAATAGTTAACACTTTATAGACGCGACGTCTCAATTTAATATTATACTGCGATTCACTAGTTACCGTACCGGTTCAAGGTCGCCGTTCGACTGGCGGCTGCGTGCCGGTGAGGAGAGGAGGGGAGAGGAATGCACAATCGTGATTCATCTTCATATTTTATTTATATTTGATTGTGACAGTGACTGAAATGCGTATAAAGCGAAAATATTCATGAAGGAATGACGTTATAATTCGTGAAAACCGCTATCTAGTAGATTCTGCCAAACGCATCTGACCCGAAAAATAAATTCACATTTTTTACAGATTTTCATTTTATTTTTTTTACGCAAATTAAGTTTGAATAATATTAGTAAATACGCTCAAAATTATGTTTATTTATTTATTTCGTGTATTGTGAAATAGTGCAGCGCATGCGTGTTAGTAATAAAACTGTGGTCACAGTCACAGTTTTCAATCACTGATATTATCAAATACCAATCGCAATCATACCAGTGATTAAAAAGTAGCATTTTTTCTCATCACTACATACACGCGCTTGCTTAAATATATTATTAAATATATAATTTTTGGGGGTTAGGACGGTGGTTAAATGAAATAAATGTGATTGGCGTGTGTTGAGGTTTATTATGACAATGAAAACAGATAGAAATGAATGAAGATGTGATGTAGAAGGTGCACGTGTGCGTGAAATGAAATGAATTGGCGGTCTTGCTCGGCAAACGCGAGCCGGCAAGACCGCCGTTGTGAAACGCTGATACTGGAGAGACTGCTTGGCGGTGAATCTTGAGCCCGGCTTGTAACAGCAGCCGGCAGCGCTGTCGCTAGCGTCGTTGCCGACTGAGATGGATTGAATTATGATCGCTACAAATTTATGATTTATATACTAGTAAAATTTCTATAAACTAATTCTGACAGAGATTCTGAAGATTTTGAATATCAGTATTCATTTATTTATTTATTTTTTATATAAAAAGTTCCTTTTTACTACAAGTTATCTTGCACATTTAGTTTCATTTTGAATCTATGTAGTTTCTCCTCCTTTCTTATATCTTCTGGCATTTCATTAAATATCTTCATCGCACTGTACATCATCGATTTCTAAGATTTAGCCTTCTTCCTGAATGCAGTCTCAGTCTACCTTTTCCTCTTGTATGATGTTCGTGCTCATGTTGATTTGCATCCATTTTTCCTATAGATAGAAAAATAAATACAATTGAAATATATTTTCTGCATAAAAGTCATCATATTCAGATCTTTTAGCATTGCACTGATTGTACATGTAAAAAAATATATATTATCTATACAATCTTTCCACCCTTCGACTGATTTTGCAGAGTGACTCTCCCCTATTTTACTGGTAACTCCATCCCTTCCCACGAGACATAAATGTGTGATGTATCCATAATAATATTCTAACAATCATTATCGGTAGTGTTATTATGGCTGTATAGTGATTGATTAAACGGCCAGGTATGTGAGATACGAGCGTAGCAAAAACCAACGTGTTTTTAATATCTTAAATGTTTTCTCTTTTACATATATTAAATAACAGTACGTAAATATATATTCAATTCGAAATAAAGTGTACCTACATTGTCTTTATTACGAAAAAAAAGTATTTTAGCGAAATCGTATACATATTGACATCTGTCATATTTTTTTCTGTCTATGGTAAGTGAGAAATCTTACTTATCATAGAAATTGTTTATTCACGATTCTTATGTCATCTAGATGTCATATTTGTGCGTTTTGACAGCTAACATACAAAGATGGAATAATTTTAATTACATATACATTTTATTTGCGTGTGGATTGTTTCGGGGACAGATCTATTATTGAAATATGACCTGAAAAGCGTATTTTCTGTATTGTCGTTTATTGAATAAGGGATAGAAAAGAAAGAGCACAGAAGATAGCAGACCGTAAAGTATGAAAATTGACGGTCTTATCAGTTCCAACGTGTCGGGGCGAGTGACGCAGCGGGACTGAGTGCGGGTTCTCTCGGCGGAAGTCCTGGTCCTCAGGTATAGATATCGCACGTCATCGGTCAACTGGGGACGGTGACGATAGCGGCGGAATTGTATCGAATTGTATGGAATTGTATATCATATTAGTTAGTTAGATTCGTTTTTGAATTTCCTTTACTTTTATCAGTAACTAAATGAATCAATACTATCTACTATTCTTTCTATGTACACTTTCAGATACACGGCGCAGTATTAAATATCTATTTATATAAATTGAATAATAAAAAATATTTTTATAAAATTTCCGGACACCCAACAACCATTCATGAAACAATCTAAAAAAAAAAACGAAGCTTATTGAGAGTACGTACTGCTCTGTATCGGCAGGAATTTAAATCTCAGTTTTTGTAACAGGGTACAGAGAATATTTTGAAAAACAAGATGAGATTTAATCCAAAATTTACACAAGGGATCTGTAAAAAGGATAGGTACTGTGACAGACGCAAGTCGCTGACCAGAGTGGATGGTAAAGGACTCGGAAGGGATGGGTGGATGGAAAATAGGGAACCTTTCGACTCACGGAACCACAAGGGCAGCTCGTCAAACTTATGATCTTCCGGAAGGTCATCAAATGTACGAAATTACTAAAAAAAAAACTCTGATGAGTTTCTCGTTCACGACTCACCAAAATCACAGCGGTATAATTTATTTTAATTTTATTGAAGGATTTTGATAGTGTGTAAACATATTGTACCTTGACCATGTCTTTTCTGCCTGTCCATTGCGGATCACAGGTTTTTTTTACAATAATCTTGTCAATGGTAATTTTCAACTCCCGGTTAACTTGTGTCATCTTCTTTCCCTCAACTCGCCACATTTAAGCTGCATAATAGCAAATTTCAATGGTATTAACTTGTAGGGCAATATTCCCTATTCTATAACATTGTTGTACTGCTTTAATTTGTTTAATAGCACAAATCACTCTTGAAGGGTGGATTGTCTGTTTAAAAGAAGAAGAAGAAACATATTGTTACAAACATAAGAACTATTCAACATGTGATACTAATAATGAAAAGAGAAGAAAAAAAAGAGGGAGAAGGGTGGGGAGGTTGCAAGTTGCAACTATTGTTGCGGTAAAGGGAGAGCAACATGTGTTTTTATTGGTAGAATGAATGGGCAAAATTGAGATTGTGGTGGTTCATAAGTAGAACCTTTTGAGCGTAGTAAAGCTAATGTTGAACAAGTCAATTTCTGTAAATTTCTCATTATGGTATTTGAATTATTTATATAAACTAGTGATCCAATAATTAATCACATGATAACACTTCCTCTCCTAGAACTAAAAAAAAAAAAAACTAATAGAGCCAAAGGAATAATGTGTACTAACTGGGAATGAACTAGGTGAGGGGACAATAATATAACATTTAACAATAATAATTTGATTCAAGTCATTGAATATATATGAATATAACTGAATGTTATTTTACATAATTAAGACAATACAAGCATTATAAGAAAGATTGCGATTATTACATGCATTTTCCGCGTGCCACAAAATTATCTTAATTTTGGTAAATTATTGCATAAACGAAATATGTTTTCTTATACCTTAGGACGGTGGTTAAATGAAATTAATGTTGTTGACGTATGAGGTTTATTATGACAATGACATTGAAAACAGATAGAATTAAAGAATGAATGAAGATGTAGAAGGTGCGCGTGTCTTATGGAATGAAATGAAGCGAATTGGCGGTCTTGCTCGGCGCGAGCCGGCAAGACCGCCATTGTGAAACCATGAAACTGGAGAGACTGCCTAGCAGTGAATGCTTGAGCCCGACTTGTAGCAGCAGCCGGCAGCGCTGTCGCTAGTGTCGATGCCGACTGAAATGGCGGTGGATTTGAATTCCGATCGCTACATACCTAATCTTGAAGCCAAGATTACGGAGACAAATTATATTAATGATGGCGGCCGTTAGCAGCAGCACACTGCTGGAAACGATCTCTGAAATTTTACACAACTTGTTCAAACAAATCGCGGGGTGTGGCGTTAACTTATTCAATAATCCGCTCCCTTAGGTCTGGAAGGATGTAAGGGTGATGCTTTAACACATTTTCCTTCAGATATCCCCAAGAGAAGAACTGAATTGTGTTCGCATTAAGAATGGCATTATTGCGTAGAATGTTGAACCATCGCCGAAAAGCTCATCGTGTCGCGATCACAGATCGGTTGTTTTCTAAATACGCGCGCTCGGCAAAGCGTCGATACGCTCCGGTCCAAACCATGTTAGCTACTGAAATGGGGTCACTGACGGAACCCCCTACCACGGGCCGATCATTGAGCCCTACTAACCGGTGAGTCAGTTCTACTGCACCCTACACATGAAGTACATTGGAAGAAAGACATAATTGATAATGAACCTGATGCAACCATTTAGTCAGTCAACAAAATAATGATAGCCAACGTATTGTAGAAGAACACAGATTGTATTTACTATTTCCACTTTAAAATCTAATGCTAAAACAAATAAGCCTTGATATTGTAGCGTTACCGTAAAACCTGTCTTAATTATAATTTATTATTTTACATTAAAGAAAGCTGGCGTAAATTCATCACGTCCCCGCGTGGTGGCGTTTCTTACAAAATGCGGGCGGTCCCATTGGTAAACTGTTCACGTTCCGACTTAACTCAGCAGCTTGGGTTCGTAAGCAAGGGATATATTAAGGCAGGGGTGGCGCAGCACCATCCAGGACCTTAGTCAGTCAACACCATGTTGCAGTTGACAAAATAATTCATTAAATTCTTCTACAGGGTTAGGTAACATTACGAATGATTGACATTTGCATTTTCCTCCACATTTTTATTTTTGAAGTCAGCTTATTTAGACGCATTTTTATATCGATGCTCCAAAGCCAGAATTCCAGATTTATAAAAGGATTCCTCAAGATTTTTATAATACTGCTTCATAATCGAATTGGTACGTTTGTTTGGTTTGTTGTGTGGTGTGCGGTTACGAGTTTATAATATCTGACAACCCTGTTTTAGAGGAAAATCAGCGCAACCGGGTGGAAGCAAGAAGAAGAAACTGATGGCTTTATTAGACGGGTAAAGAGGAAATTTCTCTGTTGCTGACCTTTATCAGAAATTCTTTGACCTAACAATAGATAACAAGGCATTTGAGATAAATCAAAGTATTATTAGAAGGTGTGATGTATTAAAACTGTGATATCGTGGGGATGATGATGATAATTATACCTTTGTATGCGGGGTTGTGTTGTCAGAATAATACCCAGTTCGCCATAGTTAAAATATTTATTCTAGATGCTTCTATATACAGGACAATATTTGATGTATTCAGTTTCACAGTTATCTCTTTCATGCGCGTTTTGCCAACCTAACGCGCGCTACTCATCTATTACAATTGCACAAAAATATATTGTTTTAGATATAGAGATGCGTGCATGTAGTATATGTCCCATCAATATTCTTGCTAATCTAACCGTTTATACTTTGAAAGTAAGACTATCTTCCTGGTCTCCCGGGACGAGGCTCGAACCATCGACTACTAGTCAAAAATATACAACGGTCTAAATGCAAAAGTGAAAGATTGCAACCATAGTCTATACATTCAGGCCTATTCTCAAAATTCCAATATTGAAATGAAGGTGATTGTTACAACAACCCTCAAAAATAGACAGATAGTTTTGACAGATTATGGTACGTTTATCTCCCTCACTCTCTCTCCCTCTCTCATTCAAATATAACACTATTTTTGAAGGTTGGTGTAACAATCACCATCATTTCAATATTGCAATTTTGAGAATCTCAAATACCTGTGTGTACCCTATGGACTCCGAAAGCCTAGAGTTGTCTGAAGAACCTCATGGGAGCATGATACCCATCTCAGAGATTGTATCGAATCGAAAATCTCATAAAAATCTATTAGTGGATAGTCATAAATATTTAAGTTGAAATATATTTTTAATTACAGCAACACAATATCGATGGTTCAGAAATAATAATGTTACAAAATATTTAATTCATAGTTATACATTTTTTCGTTATTAACCTTTACCATACCGTGATATAAAATACTCGTATGCAGCCACGCTGTCAACTCGTGTTACCGTAAGAAATTAGAGTTCTATTAGCCTTTAAAATGTGAAAAAATGGTTATTAGCATAATTGTATTGAGCATTAAATATAAAATAAATGTGTAATATTATAATTCGGAGCATTCATCGAGTTTTATATAGGAGGTTGCATTGTATAATACAACCTTCTTTTTTATCTATCTTCATTTAATTAGTGAGATAGAGACACCATTATATTCATATGATTGTTATTGTTTTCACTGTGAAACTAATGAGTGATTTCTTTCTGTTTTGCCACAAATGATATTTTTGTCAACGTATTAATTTTACAACGGAATGAATTTAAAAATAATTATTTCCGTAGAATTCGTCTTACATAATTGATTTTTCACTAATCATTTATAAGCGTAAATATTTTATTTCAAATTAACTAAAAAATGAAGTGTATGTTGCGTATATTTACCGAAATATTACAGATTTAATTAGAGCTGTAGACCTGTGTTACTGCATGGTTTGGGAAGGGTTAAAGTTTTATATTATTAGAATGCGAACCTCCGGAAAATAATTAAGCGTTACAGATTGATCCGGTGTCGGTCTTACGTTATATAATATATTGGAGCAATACATAGAAGAAATATACAGGCTTCATCAATCTTATTCCTCTACAATTTCAGTAGATTTGTATGGACGGACATGATATATTTTCTTTGTAGCTGGTTAACGACGGCAATTCTAAGGGAAATTATTTTTTACAAATCTTTTCGAATAACAAATAAACTATTGTCTGCCGAATTTTCCGAACAATAACTGCGATGTCCTTGGAATAGTGTGTATGTATGTGTGTGTGTGTGACGCACCGCCGATGCGGGTATGTGTGACTAATTGTTACAAAGTCTATTTCTTGGACCTTCACATTACGAGGTGTATTTTGTTATAACATAAATTGTAGTCAACAGTGGCAAACAGGTAGTGGCCATTTCGCAGCCAATGGTGGTCGCTTTTAAATATAATTTCTCAAAAAAAGCACGTGTTATATCACGGTTCAACTAGCGCAAACATAAACCCAATTTGAAATATTCTTTGATGATGATAATGATTTAAGGGAAAATTAATTTTTTAAATTTATATTTTTGCAGTCCAGTGGGCATGACATTGGCTTCTCATGCTGTGGGCTACGGATTCCTGATAAGGATACAATGCATTTTGTATGTCATTTATATGTGATATCTTTCACTGTAGTAATTGGGCCTCATGGCACGTTGTAGTATTAAAATTTTTATATAATGCATCATGGTGTAGCGATTGTATGACGCGCGCAAGTTGGCAAGAATGGCAGCGTGGAAGGGATAAAAGAGCGTCGCGCTTGGGCGCGCGCTCGATATCTCCGGAATCATAGATCAGAACACATCTTTTATATTATATATATTTTTTTATTTTAATATTATAAAATATAATACATTTTAGAATTATCAGTAGGATATATATATATATATATATATATACTTCATTTAACATTTATTTCTTCTCTATGAGAGTAGGACTCGTGTATAGTAGAAAGAGCATGTACGAGATAATTCACGTTTCAGTTAGTCTGTGTATATATTTTTTTAACTTCAGATACAAATTGATAGTAGTCTGTAATTATTCTAATTGTGATGAGAAGGTTGTTAAAAAATTTGATGCCTTGATAAATATAGTGATTTTGGGTTGCGGGTATATTTTAGTTTTGGAATATCAACCTGGTCTCTAAATGTCGCATATCGGGATTCGCTTCTAAAATTTAATTAACTATTATTGTGAAAAGTTGTATATTTGGATAGTCTTACATTTTAGGAATTATCGCAGTGGACTGTAAAAAATAAAAATATGGAGGGAGAAACAGGATGAGTATTTTGAAAACTACCAACTTTCATACAGTCCACTGCGATAATTCCTAAAATGTGTGTTAAAATATCCTCCTGTTTTTTAGTATAAAAAGCAGTACAATCATTACAACTAAGAATGAAGTTCCTCAGAGCTTGTGACTGTGGCTGAGTGGGATAAGAAGTCTAATCAGAAATAAAAATTTTGCAGTGCAAGTTCATTTCCCCAGCTGGCTAGTTGTATCCTCAATCCTACTATTACGGCTGCAAACAATGATGACTCCTTGTGTGCGGGAATTCAGGTAGTCAAAAACTCGATAGTACAACAATACAATTTATTACAGTAACACTTGTAATACGGTATTATTGGATGGGGAGGAGCATATAAAACTTCAATGTCACAATTAGAAATCACTCAAAAAATTATATTAAACATTATTCTAAAATAAAAATAAAAGACTATCCATGTATACAATAATGCAAATTTTCAAAATTGAAAATTAATTAAACGTTCGAAGCGAATTCCGATCTACAACTACATAGAATTGATTTTAAATATATATCTTTCTAATTCATATTTAAAATATCACAGGCCACCTGTTCTGAATAATTACAACTTCACAATAAGAATGTGTTCTCCTTAATATAATATAATTACTCTCAAGCGATAACACGAGGTATTCAAATTAACATTTAAGTAGAATTTATATAAATCATTCATTTACTGAAGTAATGAAGTAAACTATGAATAGTAATAATTAATCTCGAAATTACAAAACAAACAGCACATATTTTTGATTAATTTTAAATAAGCACACTTTGTTTTTACACAATTCTAACGAAAACATATATTCCTAAATAATAATAATAATGTGACCTTTTATACCCCATATTTTATAATTATATTCTGCCTCTTTATAGCCATATATTAAAACTTATTCTATGTAGAAAGGGTGTTCTAATGAACATACAACATTATTCCACAACTTTCGTAAACAAATAGAAAAATAATTGCCAAGAATTACGATTAATTTACCATATAGATTTATTTTATGTAACATAAATGCTTTATTAATTTTATTTTAAAAAGTATGTAAACATTGTATAATAGCGCATATTATAAAGGCACAACAATTTTGTATTTATTTAAAACTTCTAGACACACCTTAACATTGTAATGACAATATCCCCCTTTTTAAGCTCATTATTATATTTATTTTTTAAATGAAACCCTTTATTTTATTAACATTATAAAATAATTCATTACAAAAAATTGTACACTCTTAAAAAAGAAAAAAAAAATTAAAAATACTAACTACATACTCGTATATAAGAAAATAATTTTTAATATTATCGTTCCCGTGACATAGAGGACGTTTCATAAAATAAATAAATATATACGTTTATCTGCTTGTAGATATTAGATACCATAACTTATTTTATATAGCTATGCTTGTACTGATCGAGTATGACTATTAAGTGGGACTTATATATTTTAAATACGTATAGTTATTTATTCGTGCATATTCATTTAAATATGGAAATATATCGTTAAAAATATTTTTGTCCGCCTGTTATTGTGATCACCGGTTGATTTTGATTATAATATCCGGTAATTATGTTATTTGAATACTACGATCCAAAGGAATATATATATGAAGGTTATTATATATATATATAAACAGGGTAGCCCAAAAAAGTGATCTCGTAACACATTTCAGTTATTTAAATATATAATATAATTAATAATTTTCTTAATGTATTTTTTTTGCACAATATTTAGCTAATCAGAAATCATCAAAACCCCCCATATTGCATCATCTACTGGATCGATGAAATTAACTTTCTCACGACGAAGAAAGTTGATTGTATTTCTGGCAGTGTGAGATGGAGCTCCATCCTGCTGTAATGTTCAGTTATGCTGTAATGTCTAGCTATACTCCAGCTATTGTTTTGAAACTCTTTGATCATTTTCCTAGCACCCCGACATTTTCAAATCGAAATTTTTGATCAGAATACGGTCTTCTGCAGTGATTTTTGCAAAAACCAAATATAAACAATGGGAAAATTAATAATCAAAAATTGTTGAAATGAAACGTAATATAGGTAAATAGGTAATTAAGTAAATTAGTAAACTATTTAAGCTATTGTTGATGTAGTTCAACTAATTTTGATGTAATTTTATCACGTTTTACGAAATGTTCTCACTTTTTTGGGCCACTCTGTATATATGAAGGTTATGTTATAATCGTTTAATTTAAAATAGGCACTTCTTTTTAGAATATTTACTATTAACTATTAACTCAGTTTTCAATACAATATAAAATTTTGAGTTATCAAACAATGACACACAGATTTAAATTGCTGATCTTTGAAAACAACTTGCCAAACTATAAAATAAAATAAAGTAACTAATGTTTCAACGGCCAGCTTTGACACGGGCGTCACACATAGAGCGCTAATTTAAAAAAAAACAACTTAACCTTTCCTCTCCGATGATGTAAACTGAGTTGACATTGCCTGTAATTATGTGAATATATCTGTAAATATACTAAATACGGAATTTATATTTATGTATTGGATAAAATAATTACAATATATAAGTATTTACCAAACGCAATAATAAAAAATGTTTACACGAAAAATCTGACGTGAATCGGACGGCGCAGTGCGCGGGGCACGAGGTGCCGGATGCCGATCGTCACTTTAGTAGCAAAGCGTGTTCTGGCCAAGTAAGACGTGTCTTATGCGTATAAAAATCGCAAAATTCTACATGTACACTGAGTTTTATTTTAGCACCGTATGTTTATATAAATATTTATATTATATTATATATGTGTGTGTGTTTTATTCCCAAATGGCACTTTCTTCTATATATGTAATATAATAATATGGTGTTTAATCACGTCTTTGCTAAGTCGATTTATGTAGCTCATAACGTTAAAAATAATGAATTTGTTGAAAATATTACTGCAAATGTCATTTACTTACCATTACGCCGTTTCACTGCGGGGGTAGGCAGAGAGAATAGAGCGCCACACTCTTCTGACCTGACACACGATTCCCGTCTCATCCACATTCATACCATCCTGCAGTATCTGGTCTACCTGGTCGTGCCAAGTCATCCGCGGACGTCCTCTACTTCTGCTTCCATCAACACATGCATCATATATCAGCTTTATCAGATCAGCTTTACATTTCTTCATTCTTTACTCTGTCACAATGTTTATGGCAGTTATTATCACAAAACATGATTTTTTTTAATTACCTAACACAAATTACTGAGTTCTGAAATAGCCAAATGTCATAGGATTCTAAGTCTCTTCCAGTGAGCGCTCTGTGATCGCTTTAAATTTCGACCGTCACAATAAATGACTAACAATTGGCTGTTTCAGTCTAAAAATTACGCACGTATTAATTCAAACATGTACAAACAAAACCTTCGCGTGATTCGTATACAAATAAATTGTCAAACTTGTTATAAAAATATTTTTAATTGTGAGATTCTTATTCAAACACTCAAAAATACACACCACAAATGACGTCTATTATAATATAAAATCAATTAACATATTTATTGAGGTAGGCACCGATCGGCGGTCTTTGAGAATAGGCATGAACATGCCTTTAGATCTATTTATTAATTAATTAATAATATGGTATCTTCTTCATGAAACAATGTACCCATACAAAAATTAAAAATACAAGCATATATAAAAACAAAGCTGTAAAAGTATAAGTCGTGAGTGTGACTAATCAGGAACTACTATGAAAACAAATCTAAACGGTGACCATTTGCAAATAATACATATTATAAGTTATTTGGTTTTAAACAAAGTGTTTTTTTTTTACTTATTATTTGTATAATATATCGGGCACTGATATATATTTGCAAATATTGAAGAAGTTTTTTGTAAATGTTTCATTTACATCCATCAGATGTCGCTACTCTTCTAAGTGCTGGAGAATAGGGTATCTGGAAGAGTGCTACTCCGCACGGTGGTCCGGATCATATTTTACCATATTAGCTAACATTTTTTGAGCTTGTTTGTATGTTGGTAAACCTGCAAAGACATATATACATTAATATTATAATATAAAAATATTAGAAAGTAGATACACGGAAAAATTAATCACTTCAATGTTAAGTAAGAATAGACAAATATCACTTTACACATTAAACTTGTACAAAATCTGTTGAAACCAGTTTAGATGTCCCCCGTTCTGACATTAATATATTTCTATGTTCCATCGCGAGCATCACGATTCTTCAGCATTTCTGGAACATTCTCTCCTATAGTGAGATTGCACAATGATTTGTTCACCTACATTGATATATTTGTTTAATTACAATACATAATGTGAATAATTTTTCCTTATTTTTGTTCATACATAAATACGGAAAACCTATGCTCTTTTCGTGTACTTTTTTTATATTTTATTATTTAATGATTTGTTCACATACATTGATATATTTGTTTAATTACCAATTATCAAAAACCCAATTAACAACATTCTTCGATGCAATACATAATGTGAATAATTTTTCCTTATTTTTGTTTCATATATCATACTATGCTCTTATCGAGAACTTTTTTATATTTTATTATCCATACGTTAGAATATAAGTAATCTGTCACTATATTCTATTTGCCTAACATTGCATTGAAACCTATAGAAGATGAACTTTCTTTGACAACTTTGCCTACATTATTAGATGCGTGTGCTTGAACGACTTTCAGGGTGTATCTACGGTGAGGCGGACACAGCGCGCCATCCAGAATGGCATAAATCACGTCGGTAGGAACATCAGCGGCCGCTAGGGGTCAGGAATCACGCGGGCTAACCGATCACTTGACAAGACTGTTTCGCTTCTCTACCGCGTACTTTGCATTCCAATTCACAATTATTTATACCCGCGCAGTATACACTACTGTAAGCCCTTGCTTAATACATTCAGTCAATTTCAAATAAATAATGTATATTTCTGTTCACGCCTCATCACTGTCCAAATACATTCCGCCCTCTTGACTATACGCCTCCACTTTTGATCTGAAGGTTGTCACCAGAGAAATGTCCTCTCCAGCCTACGACGTGGCCCACCTTAAAAATTCTCTTCTCGTAAGATGTGCAAAAATCTATTTTCATTGTAGTTGTTGCAGAATGGAAATGTTTGTACGACATGCTGTCCGCGGAGCACACTGCGTGTTTCCAGCATCACATCTCAAAGGTATCAATCACAGCCACACGTATATATTTAATGCACAAGCCCGATTGGTTGTTTTGGACCCATGCGTCATTTGATTTTTAGTTTGCATCTATTGTCCTCATTAATTATAGACCCGAGATGATTAAACTCTTGAGTTTCCAAATACCAAACTGTCAAATCAAGGTGAATAATAATTGAACACGAATGGTGAGTCGATATATGGAGGCGGGTCGTGACTTTTATTAAAATTCTGATTCAATACATAACCATATATATATATATTTACGATATTTGTAAGAGTCTTACCCGAATCTCGTGATTGTTCTGCATCTGAGTACAGCGGGGGGGCACTCGGAGTCGGCAAGTCATGCATACTTCGGAACGGGGGAAGTTGTGAATTCTGCAACGGGGGGAACTGAGGATTCCAGAATGGGGAAAGTTGTGAATTCGGCAACGGAGGAAACTGTGAATTCCCGTATGGGGGAAGTTGTGAATTCTGCGACGGGGGAAACTGTGAATTCCCGTATGGGGGAAGTTGTGAATTCTGCGACGGGGGAAACTGTGAATTCCCGTATGGGGGAAGTTGTGAATTCTGCGACGGGGGAAACTGTGAATTCCCGTATGGGGGAAGTTGTGAATTCTGCGACGCGGGGAACTGTGGGTTCAAAAACGCGGGGGCACCGGAGGGTGGAAGCTGGGATAGATTTGGACAAGAAGGATAGCTGGCTATAGAAGGATTATCGAACTGTTGTCGTTTGAAAGCTGTCGTAGCAGGAGGAGCAGCGCTGTTCTGCGTGTAGACAGGAACGGTTCCAATTCTGACAGGAATTTTAGCGTCCAGGTTGCAGTGTATTCCTGTTACAATCGCTCGCACCTGAAATCAAATCTCCCCTAATTAGCTTCGAGACCACAAAGCGCCTTGACTAGATAACATAATGAGACAATACAAATAACTTGTGAATCATGTTGGATGTTGATGACTGAATTCAAGATTTTCTTATGATTTAAAAAAAATATTTTTTTTTGAGCTTATTAATAAATAAATTATTTAAATAAAAGTATTCGAATCTGTAACAATAATTTTGAATACATAACGTCGCGGTGAACAACGTAAAAACTGCAGTGACTCAAATATCACCGCGGATCCTACATTGAGACATGATGATAGTTCAGAGCTAATATAATTTTATTTTTCAACTTATTACACATACAGATTATACATTATAAATAATATTATATATACACAAATAAAGAGAACATTCAAACGCACGTATTCCATACAAGATTCATAACGTGAGAGATGTTCACTGTCTCCTTAACTAGACCGAATTCTGTACTGAAGGAGATCTATCTATCAAAACAAATATGGAAGCAATATTCTCAATCTAAACCAAAAATATAAAAAATTAAGTACACAGAATTATAAAATATTACTAAATACATAACAAAAATATTCTCGCTTTCTGTTGATTGAAACAAAATACAAAACTGAAAATGAATATAAAGAAGTGATTTTCATAAATAAATATCAGATATCTCATAGAGACGAAGCTATTTTAATATATGTTAAAGGAATGACATATAGAATTTTCAAAAATTTGATAAATATGGACATTTGATAAATATGTGAGATATTAAAAAATTTGATAAATATGTGTGAATTGATGAACGTTTTTAGGGCGGTCATTGAAATCAGTTTGCGCTTGGTTCATGTATAGTAAGTACGTCAATATTGGTATTATTTTGAAGCTCATTTTATCCCGTTTCGATTTCAATACATTTTATTTGATTTTCTCCCATAGAAAAAATGTCACGGCCGGAGATCGAAGAGATGCAGTTGCGGTGTGTGTTATTGTTTTTGTTTGACAAGGGGTTGAAAGCCAAAGAAGCCACCGAAAGCATTTGCGAAACCTGTGGAGATATTCTAAAGATTCGTAAGTGTCGACGGTGGTTTAAACAATTTAAAAATGGTGATAGAAATTTATAAAATAAACCAAAATCGGAATGAACGCAAAAAATCGATAACGATGTGCTGAAATCATTTAGTGGAATCCGATCCTCGTGTAACAAAACGTCGACTGTCCCTGGTCAACTGTAAAAGATCACTTAAAACTGTCGGAAAAGAAACATATAGACAAGGAGTTTGGGTACCGCATGATCTATAATAATAATAATAATAATAATGGATAATTTGTATAGCGCCATTTTCATAAAAACTTTCACCTCAAGGGCTTTGGATCAACAAGTGACCATTTGTTTTTCTTTGTTGAGCAGGTATGAAATCGATCCATTTCTAAGAAGGATAGTAACTGAAGATGAGAAATGGATCCTTTACAACTCTTCTGATAAAAAAAAGAATGCCTCTCTCCAAGAGAAAGCACCGGTTTCAACCTCTCGACCAGGTATGACATTAAAAAAACACGGGGAATTTAGATATTAAGATATTAAGCGTAAAAATGACGGATTCATTACACTGGTGCCGGAGACCAGGAGTTTTAAGAATTATTCTAAGTTAATATAATTATTATTTAGGAGAACACATTCTTATTGTGAAGTTGTAATTATTCAGAACAGGCGGTCTGTGATATTTTAAATATGAATTAAATATATTAATTAGAAAGATATACATATAAAACCAATTCTATCGAAAAATATTGTTGTTGCGCCACCGGGATTCGAACCTGGATCTCTTTCCTAACCGGGGAAGGTGCATTATCCAACTATGCTACGGCGACATTATTTTTAGCGACAATTTTCGACCCTATATGTTACCTTTTTATTATATTTTATTATTTTACTTCAAAGGTATTTGAGATTCTGTAAAAATAAGGTAGATGGCTCTGTCAAATAATATTAACATCAAAAAGGTAACATATGGGTTCGAAAATTGTCGCTAAAAATATTGCCGCTGTTGCATAGTTGGATAATGCACCTTCAACAACAATATTTTTCGATAAAATTGATTTTATATGTATATCTTTCTAATTAATATATTTAATATAATTATTCAATTTAAGGGATTACTGGGATTCTTCGCGACGCACATCAACCCACACAAGTACATCTAAATCATTCGCTGATAAACATAAAATGAATATAATATTACGTACCTTTATAAAATACTGCAATGCTATCAGATCGTTATTCGTGGAAGTTGGTGGAATATTAGGAATATCCATCTCCAATTTCAACTGTGATTCACTCTCTTTTTCCACATGTTGTCCTGTGAGTTCTATTATTTTCTGTTTTTCTGTTTTGATGCCGGCATGGAACGACTGATTGCACGTGAATGTGACTAACTAAAAAAGGTGGTGTACAATAAATTATGATTTGTCCCCGAGTTTAGATTGTTATCGTGCTTAAATAACAAGCTCCCGCACAACACTAATTCATTTAATTAAATCAATTCTATTAGGTTGGTAGGAGAATAATTGCGATGTTCGCTTTCTGAATTCTATCCTTAAATCTTTTCAACTAAAGTGTAATTTCACGTACATATTAATAGATTTTTAAATTGTTGACATTGAATTTGTTTTTGTTATTGTTTATTCAAATTGAGCTATTGAATTAAACATTGAATGAGAGCAATAAAAGGTAGTAAAGCAACGTGAACTGTTCGTAAACTAAACCAATGGTTTTGGTATTGGTACTGTGTTAAGGTGCGTATGGTGCAACGGTACGAGAGCCTTGAAGATGAAGGTGTTAATCAAAAAAGTTTGACAGATGGGTGCCGCACGAACGAAATCCATATTGTGAAAGCATGTTTATTACTTGTTTAAGCATTTTGACAACATTTTACAGGGTGAGGTCGTCAACAACCAAGCTGCCACTGACAGTGCATTTCGTGATTTTACCAACTCCAGATCTCCGTCATTTTACGCTAACGGAAAAGTAAATTTGTAATTAACTGAAAAAAATATGTCGATTATAATGGTGCTTATTTCCATTAACACATCCTCTGCGGTGGTGGGTCAGATTTGACCCAGATGTTTGTAAAAATATAAATTACGCTACAAATATTGGTTTAATGCTGTATTCCTTCTAGCTATTCTTTTATTAAATATTTACAAACAATTTGAGATACAAATAAATGTAATCGGACGAGATTCAAATGAGTTATTGATAAAAATGTGAAAAAACCCCCAAGAATTCTGACCTAAGACAGTCGTTTTTACGGGATTGAATCTCATCGCTTACACCGAAACATATACTGTCAACATTTTGAACAGGTAGACAAAGAATACCAGGTATTTGTTTTGACTTATTTTTGTCTGGCGGTCTCTAAAAAATGCCAATAAAATAACTATTTGAAGGGCGTTGCGCCTATCTATAAGTTTTATGACACTACCTGGTCGAATTCCGACGAGAAGATCACATGCTCAGTGGATGTCTGTATTTTGGCTGTGTTGATGCGTGAGAATATGTACATTATTTGTAATATTTTTTAAATTTTAACTTTATTTTTTTAGTATAACAATTACGGCACATCGTGCCATTTCATTAAATCATATTTAAAATGAAATATCTCTCACAAAATGGTCGAAAAACTGAAAACTTGAGGTGGGTATAAAATGACCCACCACCGCCGGACGTGTTTTATTTTGACCCACCGGGCAGTGTTGATTTAGTTAATTAATAGACGAGGAAAATGTATTTCAATTCGTCAGTCGAAAACCGCAATTATTTTCCTACCAACGTAATATTTCAATTGTAATACATACTCTTTGGAGATAGAAAATGACAGCTGATATAAATATTGTGCTGTTGTTTTTTACGAGACACTTAATGGGAAGCTTTTGTCCGGGGATGTAGCCCGCCATAGGGAGTACGATGGTCATCTCTAAAGATCCTTGGTCAATGAAAAATGTTGAGAAATGTTTGGACACCACTTCCTTGATCGGCATCTGAATACAACATGTTCAATTATTAAATCAACCACAAAAAAACATATATAATAGTTCATAGCAATTTTATAACAAATATGTATCGTGGGACCCAGAAATCATGCACACAAATTTTAGTACAAATACCAACACAAAAAAATATTAAAAAGGATTAAAGAAAAAATTCATAGTGCGCATTGTGAGGTCCACAATTCATACACCACACAATAGTCATGAAGGATGTCCAGCGGAAAATTTTCAAGTTTAATATTGAATAAAAAAAAATTAACAATGTTATTCTCATATTTTATTTATACAAAATGGAGTTTAACGATGCGGATTTTACGTTTTATAAACAACGTCTAAATGCCGTCCGTTTCTCTCACTCGACACTCTTGCAATCGGACTCTTAAATTTGCGGACACGCGAAAGCAAAGCGTTGGTTCAATGGCAGCAACTTCACGGCGGATATTTTTTCGAAGATTATTGCTGTAAACTCCCGACTTAAGGTATCCCCACAAAAAAAAGGTCACACGGTGTAAGGTCCGGTGACCGAGGTGCCCAGGGTATGTCTCCGCACTTGCTGACTAATTTATTGGGAAAAATTCCCCTCAGCTTATCCATTGAAACCCTAGCTGTGTGTGGAGTGGCCCCGTCTTGCTGAAATTGTGTTCTGTTGTTGGACCCGGGAAAGAGCTGCAGTTGCGGTACCAACAACTCGTGGATAATTCGGCAATACACGTCAACAGTGACTGTCTCTCGCTGGTCAAAAAAATAAGGGCCAATTATCCCTCGGGCAGAAATTGCAGACCGCACTGTCATTTTTGGATAATGCGAATATTTTTGATGGCGTTCCCTTGGGCTATCGGGGCACCAGTTCTGTTTATTTACATAGCCATCGATGTGAAAATGTGTTTCGTCAGTAAACAATATGTTTCCAAGCGCTCGTGCTGTTACAAAACGTTTCAGCATCTTTCTCGCTAAGGTTTCACGTAAAGAATAGTCATTTTCGTTGAGAAATTGCACGATATGCAGTTTGTACGGGTGAAACTGTAGTTTCTTTTTCAAAATAACGTGCACTGTTGATTTTTTTTGTTTCAGTAAAGGTGGTAATCTTTCTTATCGATTTACGCGGATTGCGCATAATTTCACGTCGAAGTTGAGCCACATGCTCTGGCGTCGCTGCTGACGTTGATGATCCCGAAAGAGTTTGGTTAACCATTGTCCCTTCTTGTCTGAACTTTTGAATCCAACACCAGATAAGTTGCGTGCTCGGCCCATCACTTACTCGTCGAATATTAAAGTGAGTACAAAAAGCGCGACGCGCACGAACCAATGAATCACCGCACTTTAAATATTGCTCAACCGCTAACGCGCGATGCGCTCCCGACCAGTGACTCATTGCGATTGGCAATTCCGCAAATCACGCGCGTCGAACAATACCCCTCCCACTTACCTCACCCTGATGGTTTACGAGCAATTACAATTTAATCTTGAAATTTTTCCGCTGGACACCCTATATTTCATAGCCAACCACAATTTATATTAATTTAATTTTGCACAATTAAAAACATCACATTACACATATCATATTTCATGCACACAAGTAATAGCTCATAATTCACATGCCACAACATATAGGCCATATATCATGCACACATCTGACAGCCTTACAATTCATAGGCCATATTTTTTTTGAAAACCCCACAATATATCGCGCACAAATCTCTGTTCTGCAAATCATAATAATACACTAAATATAAACATAATTCAAAACTAGATTTAAATTATATATTTTATATTGACCAGATAAAAGTATTCACGTTTTTCTATAGCATCAAGCTCATGACTACTATATAGATTGAAATATATCAGTCTGAACCAAAATTATTGATTGTAATATAGGGCAAGCTCATGACTACCAAATAGATTAAAATATATCAGTCTGATCCAAAAATATTGATTGTAATATAGAGCAAGCTCATGACTACCAAATATATTGAAATATATCAGTCTGAAACAAAAATATTTTTTGTATTATAGAGCAAGCTCGTGACTATATAGATTGAAATATATCAGTCTGAACCAAAAATATTGGTTTTAATATAGAGCAAACTCGTGACTACTATATAGATTGAAATATATCAGTCTGAACCAAACATATGTGTTGTACTTGATTATAGATCATGCTAATGCGTAAATAAAAGGATGCGAGGTAGTTCAAGAGGAAATTGATTTGGTAATGCAGACAATGGGCAGGAAATTTTCATAACCATAGACATATCCAACTAAAACTAAGGTTGCTACGAACTCTCAAGACCACGGAAAGAGAGACACATCGAGTTTGAATTATATTTGTAATTTTAAATAAATAAAAATATAATAATGAAACCTTACACTATTGGTCAGATTAATATTGAGATCAGTGAAGCAGATGACATTGAAGGGAAATTTTTTAGTCTTGTCAAATTTGTTAGCCCTCTCCGCGGTCAATATTAGTTTATATTTGGTCGTGCCATAGAGTCCCTCAAAGGACGAAGGTATCCCTTTTGGCAGAGTGAAGGAGAAATTAAATGTATTAAGACCGGGTTTAATTGTCACCTCACCATCTGAAAAAAATAACGTTTTACTTAATTTATTTTTTTATTAAAACAAAAAAATATCCATTTACGAAAAAATAACTTTTTAATCGAAAAACAATATTTAACGATGCCTTGTATATTTATGACCTAGAACTTTACATTGACCTTGATTAAATGAATTTTCTTTCTCCTTAATCTTCAACGTGTACTTTACGTGTAACATAATCGACTAAAACACTATTAAATACCATAAAATTGTTAGCAATATATTAAGTCATAAACTGGAAATGACAAAAATTCTCACATCAACACCATATGATATACCTTGCAACAAGGTACTGCAAACGCAATTAAATTCCCACCAACCGAATAGACTCGTGAAACTGTTTAAAATTGTGAAATAAAAGATATATTTAAAGTAGGGTTAGGGGTGTATTTACGGGGTTTTACCTTCTTTGGGATATCCTTCTAAGAGTGACACGGGGGCGGTATCCATGTGACCCAGTAGTCCATAATAAGTGACAGTTCTACGGTTCTTACCACTTCCGTGGGTTTCCGTCCATCGAGTTTTTGACTTTCCAGTCACTTTGTAAGACAGACCTGGAAAAAATCACAAGCAACAGACATGTATACGGTAAAATGAAATATTGCAGGACTAGACTTAGCTAATATTAATAATTTGTTGTTAAAATACCATGTCATGAGCCTGTGGAGGTCTATCGTTTCCACTATTATCGATACTGAATGCACCCCGCAGCTTCCGGTGCGTGAAACTAAACTCCTAGCAGCCGTAAACACACCCAGTACCGACGTCAAATTATATTTCAAAATTACATTAATTAAGTTATTTTTCTTACCGTTGATATTAAAAAGTGCTTGGGAAATAAATTAACATTAATCAGACTGCTCAGTAAAATGTTGATGGAATAAACGAGCAGCTGATGTTCTTTAACACCTAACCTCTTAATACGTTTTCGGCACCCTTCTTAGGACGGGATTACTTTTTTTAAACACTAGTTTAAAAAATTCTAGTTAGTCATTTTTTTATAGAGGCTAGTACCAGCCATACGTGAATAATATAATATATATAAATACAGGAGTCATTTTTCCATTTTGCATTGAGGTCCAATTTTTTTTAATTTTCACAACATATAAACATACAAAAAAAAAACAATTTATGAAGGAACACATCGGAAGACAATAACGTGTAAATTTCATTCCATCTAAATTTCGTTCCGTCAAAAGATTTTATCTTAAATATTTAGGTACAATCTCCTGTTTGAACAAACCGACAGAACTATTCCCTTCAAAATTTTTTTGCTGACCATATATTTCATAGTTATAAGCTACAATGATTAACGCACGTGCACCGCTCGCCGCTAGGTCGCTACCTGCTGAACCGCAATGGTAATCAACTAAAATATTTTTTCGATTAATAGATTTTTTTCTATATATCTTTTTAGTTGTTTAAAATGAATAATATCAAGAAAAATCATAGTTTCGAGTCTCGGGCAATTTTTTTAAAGTCCCGGGACTCGAGATTCGCAAAAAACCACGAGATTCCCGAAAATTTATTCTCGGGTTGTCTCGACACAGAATCTCTAGTACGAACCAACAGAATGTGTGTGGAGACATTGGGTCTCCAGATCAAGTTATCTCCCTCAAACATATTCTGGAACCTTTAAGAGGAATAGACTTTGATGGTTAAGGACAAACCGCACGAGTTAGATGCCACAATGATTTACGAGTTCCGTGAGGTCGGGTTATTATTCACATAAGAATTAACAATACTGGATTCTTATATTATGAAATGTTGGGAACATTATTGGTTTTAAGTTACAATTGTATTAGAACAATATTTCCGCACTTTAACATCATGGAGTCGCGGTATTTTAGCTCTACAACCCCTGGTAGGTGCTGGCTTCCACAAGAGAACTCAAGAGCTCCATTTATAATTGTTTCGCTTTGCTTCTACGGCAGAACATTGTTGCTCCATCTTAGCTTAATCCGTAGCAACCTCCTGTGTCCTGTTGGTCTGATGTTCAGCAGTGACCTCGATCCACGCTATTGGGTCATCTTTCTGACATGATCCAAAATGAAAATCTTCCTATTCTTACAAACTTTGAGACGTCTAGCTTGAGGCGGACAGGTAGCAATATCTATCCGCAGTGTACCGCAACACGATGTCAAGAAACGAGCGTCGGTGCACTGTCGATAGAGGTCCAGGATGCCCGGTGCGAAAGGCCAGGGAGACCCAGCAGTTTTACAGTTCTCTCTACTTAGCGATATACTTAATAATTATTTGTTGTTAATTTGGAATAGAATAAACGCGATCCAACCAACAGCATCACCAAAAGCTAATTAGATATCAAGATGCATGTGTAATTATATAGATAATACGTTTTAAAAATGAAATAATATCGAGTTTTATCATTTTATAACGGTAGCCTATATATTTATGTAAAATAATTAAGTAGTGTGTTAGCATACCTTGAATTTGTTTGGATTCAGGTTGTTTAATGTGGAAAGCTCCGGTGACTTCCTGTCCGCTGTAGATCACCGCTTGAGGAAAGTGAAACACTACTTCACAGTCTTGGAATGACATTTTCACTGTTATTTCACAAGCTTTGGGATGACAGTAACACTTTGTTTAAATAATAAAATCAATTACTTCGAGGGCAAGTACCCACCAAGAGGGAATTAAAACTGAAATCAAAATTAAAAATAAATCAAAAATAAAAGTTATATACAAACTACCAGTGATACTAGGGATACTGGAAATTGTCCAGATTTATGCTCTGGGGTTTCCATGGAAATATCAAAAATACCAGAACCTCAGAGGAGAATAATTTAGCAACTCCTAGGATGTGCACCACATACAGGCAAAAAACTTATGTTTTTGAAGCACCTAAATTGTATAATTCTCTCCCTAAAGATATATAAAATTTTGAGCATCGCAATAAAATCCTGGTTAAAAAACTCAGATCCAGCATAAGTTCATAGCATGTTTAATATGACCATACGCAGAGTCGAGAACGATTAAGACCTCAACCCTAATTTCTATTTTGAGGCATAAAAATTCTGAAAAACCTGATTCCAGAAAAAACAATAATATTTTTATAATTCTTCTAATATTATTCAAATTTCATTAACTCTTTTAATTAATGCAATATCTCAAAATAAAATATTGTCCAACACCGCCGAAATAATTTAAAAAAGTATCAAACTCTCTCCCAAATAATGGTAGTTCTTCTTCAGGGGAACATAAGAAGCGCTGTTTCTAATTGAATTAATCGTGGATGGATATAAATGAAACAATGTTATTACTCTACTTGAGTTTATTAGCACTACTCGCTAAGTCGCTAGACACCCTTTACAATGCACTTGCCAGATCTCATATCGATTACGCCTCGTTTCATCTTGATCCTTTGCCCATGTACTTGACAAAAGAATTTAATTAAATTCAATACAAATCTCTTAGACTGATATCTGGATGCATTGAAATCGACTAAAGTTTAATGTAAACTGACGAATTAACGTTCTTCAGGTAGAAAATGTTGAACCACGTTTGTAAATAAGACGACAACTCCAGTCTGACAAATTTTTCGTCAACCGCCTTAGTATACTTTCTCATACATCAAAACCAAAATTACAACTCTTGCATAGCTACTGTCACAACCTACCCTTTTGGCGAAACAAAAAACATCCCTCATTTGTGACGAGTTACCATTCGTTATATTACTACGCCCTTAATATATATCGAAGTCATTCAATTCCACTGTACGCGATTCCTTATAAAAGCATTATTCTAGAAAATAGTGAATTATTTTTTTTTATTTTTTTTTTATTGTTGAGAGGAGAGAGGAGAGAGGAGAGAGGAGAGAGGAGAGAGGAGAGAGGAGAGAGGAGAGAGGAGAGAGGAGAGAGGAGAGAGGAGAGAGGAGAGAGGAGAGAGGAGAGGAGAGAGGAGAGAGGAGAGAGGAGAGAGGAGAGAGGAGAGAGGAGAGAGGAGAGAGGAGAGAGGAGAGAGGAGAGAGGAGAGAGGAGAGAGGAGAGAGGAGAGAGGAGAGAGGAGAGAGGAGAGAGGAGAGAGGAGAGAGGAGAGAGGAGAGAGGAGAGAGGAGAGAGGAGAGAGGAGAGAGGAGAGAGAAGAAAGGGGAGGAAGAAGCCCCATTCACTATCGCTGATAGAATTTACGGGACTTCTTTTTTTATAGCAACAGGATTCCACAGATTACTCGAAACAATTTTGTTCACCACAAAATGCATCAATTGTTCGCAATGAATTTAATAGAAGATAACTCACAAAAGATGGCCTGGATTTATACTTTAATTATATTTATACTGACGGTTCTAAAACTCTCCTCTCAGTCTCCTGCCTCGGCTGGAGCAGCATTCCTTTGTGTTAATCCATATTCAACTGGAAACTTTAAACTGTCAGATTATAGGTCCAGTTTTGCTGCTGTGTCGACAGAAATTCTTGAAGCCCTTCATTTTGGTTGACTTACATGGACACGATAAAGTAACTTATGAATTAAATATATTAATTAGAAAGATATACATATAAAATCAATTTTATCGAAAAATATTGTTGTTGCGCCACCGGGATTCGAACCTGGATCTCTTTCCAAACCGGGGAAGGTGCATTCTCCAACTATGCTACAGCGACAATATTTTTAGCGACAAATTTTCGAACCTTACCATTTTTGATATTAATACATTTAATCGTTCCATTATAATGCACCTTCCCCGGTTTGGAAAGAGATCCAGGTTCGAATCTCGGTGGCCCAATAACAATATTTTTCGATAAAATTGATTTTATATGTACATCTTTCAAATTAATATATTTAATTCATATTTAAATATGATATTGTTTTCATTTTAAGAGAATTGTGAACGTATAATTTTCATACATTCACAATATTATTACATTACAATTAAAAGAATTGTCTTTTTTTATCTTAAAATAGTAATGTTGAAAAGTTTTGTTAATTTTAAGTTGGTTTTTGGTCTGATATGTTTAGTTATGTTATATAGATTGTACTAGTTAAGAGAAATGTGAACGTATATTTTATACTAATAATTATACAAAATACTTTGTTTAAGCCACTATTTATTAATTATTATGATAAAAGGTGTTATTAATAATATTTAAAAGGTCTTATTAATATCAAAAGAATGGTTTAGAAATTGTACATACAAATACTAGAGGTTTACAGTTAGATAAATTTGAAATTTTAGCTATAAGAAAAAGTGTTAATAGCATGCTTAATATTATAAATAACCAAATCTTCTTTGCAAATAGTCACCTTTTAAAATTGTTTTCATATTAGTTCTTACTTATTCACCATTTTATACTTTTGTTTTTATCTATGCTTGTATTTTTAATTTCAGTGTACATTGTTTCCTGAAGGTGATACCATAGGTATCGAAACATGTAAAATAATTAATAAATAGTGGTTTAAACAAAGTATTTTGTATAATTATTAATATAAAATGAGGCCACAAAGTATTGCATAATGCAAATATTGAAGAAGTACAATTTATATATTAATACTTTATATGAATTGAAATGCTACTTTATTTTTAATTTTAATTATTTTTTTATATACCTGTATCCTTCATTTAACAACAGTCATCATTTGCATATTTATACTTTCAAATACAAATGTTTTGTAGGTATGAAAAAAAAATGACAATGTTTGTTAATGTGTTAATTAGATTTCAAATACCAAATACTTATACTATTAATATTAATAATATTTCCCTGATTATTTCATTTATGTTAATTATTTATTATATTTAAGATATTATATATTATTATTATTGTGAAATTATTCAGAACATAGGTCTGTGATATTTTAAACACTAATTAAATGTATTAATCAAAATGATATACGAAAGAATCCCGGTGGCGCGACAACAATATTTTTCGATATAATTGATTTTATATGTATATCTTTCTAATTAATACATTTAATTAGTATTTAAGATATTATATGATTGCATCCGTATCTACTTGTAATGGTTAATTACACCTAATTGGCAAAGGCCACAATAAAGGGAACATAAAATTATAATTTGCCTACCTAGGTTCGCAGTCAACTCTTGTAATATTGCATTTTAAAGAATTTTAATATAAAGTGAACTGCATTGGAATGCGCGTGGACGCCCAGAGCTATCGTGATAAGAATGAATGAAGAAAGGAACTACTTTCAGAAACAAAAAATCAAATTGTATTCTTATGCAATTCCTTCCTTCTTTTTTATCGAACGCTTCAAATGTTTTCGTAATACTTTTTCATTTGGGAAATGACGGGCATCGATATTAATACAAATTAAAGCGGTAAATGAAATGATAGAATTAAATAAACCGGCCACAAACCACAACTATAACACTTAACAACATAGATAAAAGTACACTTATCTGACAGCTCACATGGCTCACTGACACGCCGCTGTGTATAGCGACCGTGCGAACCTAGCGGTATAAAAAGGCAGTAAGGTCGGGTTGCGTCATCCTCGGTAACCATAAACTTTACTTTTAAACTTAGTTTATCCGAAAACGCGTTGCATCATCTCATTTTTGTCGCTTACTTTTAACTTTAACTATAAACCGCCGAAAATCTCCGCTTAAATGTAAACTTTACTAATGCACATGCGCACTGCGCGCGAGCCACTGACAGATGTCACCGAAATCGAGTATTTTTCAATTTTAGACACTGTAGTATCGAAATGTACAATATTATGTCGGATATCAGTGATATCGCAGAGTTTTTTGATGATAAACTAATTATACAGTATATTCTTAACAGGAAAAGTAAAACTTGGACCTCGGCACATAATTTTTTGCGGGAAGAAATGGGTTTTAAAAAATCTTTTTCCGATAACGGATTGCATCCACTGGATTTGTCATCTAGGGCACATTTGCATTGTGCGCATCCACTTGACATCCGTCATTAAAAGCATTCTTTTAAATTTTTCGACGTCGTATTATTGAAATGAACATTATTATGTCAGATAGCACTGATACCGATTCTTCTGACGATCAAATAATTGTTCAATACATCCTTAACAAGAAGAGCAAAATCTTTTAGGCCACAAAGTGATCATTTTATATGGGAAGATATAGATTTTATTGTAAGATTCCGCCTGTCCTAAATTATGGTTAGGTAACTGGTCTTGCTTATTTCAGACAATATAATGTCATCTAAAATTATCTACTTCATAGGTATATAATAATATTTTTGATAAAGATCAGAAATCACGCAGTTCGTCCTGTAAACCAGGTCTCGATAACTTTGCATTTCTATGCCACAGGATCAATGCAAAGATGCACGGGTGATATATCTGGTGTACACAAGAGCACTATTTCACGGATTGCGAATAAAGTGAGCAGAGTAATAGCCGCTCTCAGATCACAATTTATGTATACCTGTATCTACCAAAGAAATTCAGCAATATCTGAATCAATTCTTCAACATTATAAAATTTCCAAACACGATCGGTGCAATAGATTGCACTCATGTGGAAATCCTATTTCCAGGAGGAAATAATGCGAAATACTATCAAAATATAAAGGATTACTTCTCCATTAATGTGCAGGCAGTAATAGATGCCACAATGAAATACACAAATGTTGTTGCAAGGTAGCCAGGCTCAACACACGATAGTATTCTAGTCATTCTAGATTAAAAGGGCAACTAGATGATGGTATTTTTAATGAGAAACATCTCATTGGTGACCGTGGTTATCTACTCAAACCATACTTACTTACTCCATTTACAAATCCAATATCTGTGGCAGAAAAACTATATAACGAGAGCCAAATCAGGACTGGGAATGTTGTAGAAAGAACATTTGGGGTGTGGAAAAGGCGTTTCCCCGCAATAGGTATGAAACTCAGGCGGAGTATTGAAAGAGTGGAAGCAGTCATTATAGCCACAGCAGTGCTGCATAATGTTACCGAGTCACCACCACCAATATTATATGAAATTGACTCTGAACCTGCACAGGATGGAAATAATATAAGACGAGATCTAATAAATGGCTATTTTTCCCAATTATTAAACCAGCCATAGCATTTCATTTATTTATTCTTAATATTGTGCGTACAAATGTAAATATATATGTTCTAATATAAATAAGATCAAACTTATCTTACACATATTGGCTTAGTTTCATTTTGAATCTATGAAGTATCTTCATCTGGCATTTCATTAAAGATCTTCATCGCTCTGTACATCATTCATTTCTGAGATTTAGCCTAAATTGTTGTCACATTTATTTTACAATAATATTGGATCTATAATAAAACAATTCTTCCTCTGTAAAAACTCTTTTATTATATTTATATATATACCTTTTAACATAAATCACATACAGAAATTACCATCATAAATTGAGTAAAGTCAAGTAAGTAAAATTAAAGTCAATAATTAGAAACTGTAAAGCCATACGACATAACTACACAATATTATTTTAGTAAATAGAAAAACGGTTTATGTTAATATCTTAAAATGAAAGGGGGTGAAACCACATTAGCTAAACACAGCGCGAGGCAGTAAACATTTAAAAATAGAGAAATTGTTAATGTTTATAAAATTAAAGAAGTAAATTATTTAATTAATTACATATTATTTTTTTCTTTCACTAATTTAAAATTTAGTTGGGCCAAATATCTCTCAGCTTGACATCTGACTAAAATTACAACATGCAGTTCTTGTGTCATTTGGGGTGATTGAATTCATTTTGCGTTTTGATTTATCTGCGAACAAAGAAAGGGTATATATTATAAATGAAATAATTAAACTAAATAAAAGCATTATCGATATCTAATATTTATATTTTTTTACATTATGTAAGTGTGCATACACCAAAAAATTAATTAATTATATTGTGAATTATCATTCTGTTCATTTTTTTGAGGTGATGCCATCAGTTGGTATTTGAATGCAATGCCAAGATATTTAGACTTGAGGCCTGTGCTCAACATCTTCCACCTATGAACATACAAACATATTACATTTGTATAATTGATCTGCTTACAATTGGGGTGTACATTATTTATTTGTTTTTAAAAGGTAGCATATTAAATGCAAAATGAGTGATAAGATTTGCATTGCAAGGCCTTGCAGAGTACTTACAGTTAGAATCTGTATCATCATCTAATATCGAAACCCGCTATCCATTGACATCTGCATCATACCTCGAATCCATTCTGCTGTTTCTTGCTTCGTCTTGGATTCTCTGAATAAATATTAAAAATAATGTTTACTAATACGTAATTTACAACATAAACTTTTAAATATAGTTAAAATACAAGAATACTTACTTTATATTGACATTCATCGCTCAAAAACGGTCAATTGCTCATTTCGGGAAAGTAAACACACCAATTTAACGTAAACGTCAAATGTCAAATGAAGCGTTCTACACGTGTTGCCATAAGCAAAATTACTCGCGCGGCATTTGTTTTTGAAAATGAGATTTTAAGAGGCCTATGTAATTGCTACACTGGATAACTATAAACTTTGTTGACGCAACTCGATTTCTGTCAAATTATTTGAATCTCGTTTAAAAGTAAACGAGTTTGAAAGTAAACGAGTTTGAATCTCAGTTATAGTTACCGAGGATGACGCAACCCGACCTAAGTCCGCCATTGTGAAGTTTCTTACATATGCCGGGAATGACAAATGGCGTGTCAATAAATCTAATCTACGTAATGTTTGTCCTTTTTGCGCGCCATATTTATATAAATGTGATTATTTAACTGAATTACGATGTTACCATTCATACACTTCATGCACGCTCATCGATTAAAGTCTCCAACGAAGATTGTGTGATAATAATAATATACAATTGTACCTAAAGTATAGAGTGTAAGGCATCCTATACATTATAATATATTCTTTCCGTGCCTGATCGCTGCATTCCTTGTAGATCTGTTTTCCAAGAGTGTCGTCCGCTTGTCCCTAGACGGTGCTGAACTTCTACATCCGTGATTTACCCAGATCATTCTCACGAGAGAGGCGAATGTAGGGATGACCAAACTAGATTTAAGGAAAAAAAACGAGCATTGCATTTCAGACGTGTGATTACAAATTTGGTACATTATTCCTTTCGTGCAGGAGAGTCACAATTACCCTTTACAAGCGACAACACGAGGTAGTGAAAACAGTGCCATTTTAGTAGGATTTAATATATTTATTTAATAGCGTTAATTTACCTCAAAATCACGTTACATAATATATCTGATTTTATTAAACGATGAAAAAATATAAATAGATATGTATGTAATATTTAATCATTTGTTTCTTACATTTATTTAATATGTATATATATATATTTTTTAAATAATAGTAATGACGTTAGCTGTGACCTTTTGAACACATTTAGTATTTTATAATTATATTAGGCCTCCTTTTATTTTATATTATTAATAAACAAAGCAAGCTTTTCATATTGTGAATTTTATTCCATTTCATACAACATACCACCAACATATGTTTTTATTACTTATTTCTTTCCACAAAGATACTAAATACCCGTAACAACGTATATATAGATACAACTGATATAATTACATCAAAATTAGTTTAACTATATCAACAATAGCTTAAATAGTTTACTAATTTATTTACTTATATTACGTTTTATTTCGAAAATTTCCGGTCGCCATCTTTGATTATTAATTTTCCCATTGTTTATATCTGGTTTTTCATCACATACCTATGTTCTGAATAATAATAAATATTTTATTATTATTATTATTTTATATAATTTATCGAAAAAATATTTTTGTTGCTTATCGGGATTCGCGCCTGGATCCTTTCAAATCCGAAGAAATGCGTTAACCTATTACACTACACCAATATAGTAAGTTGACGACAATTTTTCGAATTTATATGCTGCAGTTCTTTCAAATTGATACATGTATTATTCTATATATATGTTCTACTTATAGCGATGGCGAATAATTCATATCATGAGATGTACTGTTGCATCTTTGCATGTTATACAAAAAAATATTGTTCCCGTGAATGCCTCAGACAGCTGTTGTCCCTAATACTAATTTGGGGGTTAGGACGGTGGTTAAATGAAATAAATGCGATTGATGTGTGTTGAGGTGTTTATTGTCGGTATGATAAAAACAATGAACACAGATAGAAATGAATGAGTGGAGAAGGTGTACGTGTCTTAAGAAATGAAATGAATTAGCGGTCTTGCTCGGCGAGCGCGAGCCGACAAGACCGCCGTTGTGAAACGCTGATACTGGAGAGACTGCTTGGCGGTGAATTCTTGAGCCCGACTTGTAGCAGCAGCCGGCAGCGCTGTCGCTAGCGTCGATGCCGACTGAGATGGCGATAGATTTTAATTATGATCGCTACACCAATATGGTCATGTATGCAGAATAAACATCACCACTAACCTTGATTAACAATAGCTGTTAATGTTAATGTTATTGTTCTTCTTATCTCTGAGTAGTACTGCAGAAATGCAAAAAAGCTGCGATTATTAAGAGATCTTTACCGGACGATGTACTGGCCGACCGTGGTTTGACAGCGACCATTCAATCTCCTAAAGCGGCAACATTCACACAACATAAATGACTATCAATCAAAAAGAAATACCAGAGTTGCCAAATGAAAGAACAAAAGGTGCATATACCCAGAGAGATAATTCTAGGTATTACATTAAAGTACTTAGTATTTAAGACGATTGGGGATATAACATGTTACAAAATACACCTAGTTAAGAAAATTTAAATTTAAGTAATGTTATATTTTTGCGCTTACGTAGAATGTCGGTCGAAGTAATAACTTGCTACTCTTTTCTAGTGTTTTATATTTTATATTAACATTTGTCCGCTATGTTCGTTTATAACAAGTTAGAGATGTTACATTTGCGCATTAATTTTTGTATGAAAAATGGAAATTTTATTTTATCAAATGTGGAAAATGGAAAATCTTAAAAGATACTTTTAATAATACTCCATATTTTTAATAACCCTTCCCAAACCATGCAGTAACACAGGTCTACCATCATAATTAAACCTGTAATATTTCTGTAAATACACGCAACATAAAATTCATATTTTAGATAATCCTAAAGAAAATATTAGCGCTTAGGAATGACTAGTGAAAAACCAATCATGAAAAGGGAATCGTACAAAAATAATTATTTTTTCCATTCAAACTGTTGTAAAATTAATACGTCAGTAAAAATAGCATTTATGATATGAAAAACAGAGATCACACACTATTTTCACAGTGAAAAGAACAACAAACATTAAAATATAATTGTCTATTTCCAACTAATTAAATGAAGAGAGATAAGTAGGAAGGACACATTGTATAGGACTTAATAAATGCTTTAAATTATGTTATTAATCATTTTTTCAAAATTGAATGCTCAATAATTAGAGTAAATTCATGCCATTAAATCCATTTAAGTTAATAAAAACATTTTTTGTAACAGTTATTTACGGTAACACGAGTTGACAGCGTGGCTGAGTTCGGATATTTTATATCATGGTATGGTAAAGGATAATAAAACAAATGTGCTATTTACAACAAAAATATACATATAATCGTAAAGAGTCTCAGATTATATATTTTCTTTCCTTACTCACTACCATCTATTTCATTCATATTTAATTCAAACAAATCTTTTTCTTTTTCTGTCCTTCGTTTATTTTTATGTTTCACTTGTGCCAATTTCCCAAATTATTTCAGATAGAGTAAGACATATCAAGTGTCCAGATCAAGGTCTATCAATGTTCCTATATCTTATATATCCACATTTGTCGATGAATCTCGTCCATTTTTCATTTGTCCCGGATGACATATTCCGTGCGAGTTTAGCGCCATTTCCGGCAACAAACGGGCGACAGGATACGGAAAAGTTTAACCGGAAGCGGAACTGGTCAGACGAAATGTAGGTCAACTGCAAAACAGTATGATTTACGAGTCTAGGAGAAACGGAAGTGATTTGTCGGATACTTAGCTACGTTTCATTTTCCCAATAGTCAGAAATATTTTGAATTAAAAGTAGAACACTTAATAAATGTTCTGAATAATTACAACTTCACAATAAGAATGTGTTAATCTGGCGTCTGCTATCAGATTACTCAAAGGTATTTGAAATTCCGTAAAAATAAGGTAGATGACTCTTTCAAATAATGGAACGATTAAATGTATTAATATCAAAAAGGTAACATAAGAGTTCAAAAATTTGTCACTAAAAATATCGTCGCTGTAGCATAGTTGGATAATGCACCTTCCCCGGTTTGGGAAGAGATCCAGGTTCGAATCCCGGTGGCACGTAGCAACAATATTTTTCGATTAAATTGATTTTATGTGTATATGTTTATAATTAATATATTTAATTCATATTTAAAATATCACAGACCTATGTTCAGAATAATTACAACTTCACAATAAGAATGTGTTCTCCTAATAAAAATTTTCTCATTAACAAAAGACCCAATTTTATATTCAAGGGTGTGAATTATCTGGTGAATGCGCTGAGTTCAAAATTTAAAAAATAAAAAAAAACTCAAGGACGCATCACCAATTTGTCATTTTGATTAAATTTTCAGTTTATTTAAAATAGAAAATGCTATTTATATATGAATACCAATTAAAAATTATTTGGCTTATTACGTTCAGTTAGTAAAAAGTCAATCTTGAAGTCATGAAAAAATGTTCTTTCCATTATTTTTAAAACTGATAAATAAATAGGTTTTTGTGTTGTTAAGCCATCCAGTTTAACGCAAACGACGTCTTTCCATTCTCGAGCTTCGACTAAAAATATAAGTTTTTGGTTAAAATAAGTACTAATACAGTATTCAAAGTTCACAGAAAAAGGTTTGTTCATAAATTACCTATTGATTTCCTCATCCGCAGCGTCGTAGTGAAGAATCACGGCCAATCCTGTTGCCATTTTTATGTTTTGACAGATTATGGTACGTTTATCTCCCTCACTCCCTCACTCTTTCTCCCTCTCTCTCATTCAAATATAACACGGACGTTAATTTACATACTGTCTATTTCTAAGGGTTGGTGTAACAATCACCTTCATTTCAATATTGCAATTTTGAGAATAGGCCTGAATGTATACTAAAATTAAAAATCCAAGCATCCTTAAAAAAAAAAGTTTTTAAATAATCGTACTTTTAATTCACGAATAAAAAATATCCCAAGAGCCGGAAACCCACACAATCACCCCTAAAACACTCGCGGTGTAAATCTCGAAAAGGAAATCAAATTTCGTGCCCCGAACAATCGTTACGTATTCGATTCTCACACGTACAACCTCCTCACCCTCCCGAAACCGACTGTCTGGAGAAGCGTTCACTACCCCCGCTCATGCTGTCTCATCCCTCGTCCCGCTACCCCCACCCCTAACCGACTCGCTCTAGAAATTTCGTGGAATTCGTATTTTTTTATCAGTTTATTATACGTGGATCATCACAAACTGTTTATTAATTAATCAACATGTTTCAAGACCAGTGATATAATGTATACTAAAATTAAAAATCAAAGCATACGTAAAAACAAAAAATGTTTTTAAATAATCATACTTTTGTGAAGGCTCCTGAAATTCCTGTACTCCAATTTCCGAAGTTCTAAATATTAATTTAGAATAATCCTCACAACTCCTGGTCTCCGGCACCAGTGTGAAGGTATCCTGAAATTCCTGTGTTCAATGATACTATATTTATCCACGACGATACATGTAATTGTTAGGCAGTATTTTATTAAATTATTTCAATACGGCGAGTTGCCCCTTATTAAACTATTAATTAATCCTGGTCTTCGGCACCAAATGTGATGGATCCTGAAATTCCCTACTTCTCCTCTAAGTTGAATGTTTAAATCAGAAGTTCCCAAACTTTTTTGTGCCGTAGACCCCTTGCCATGTTTTTCGGTTAAAGGGAGACCCACTACTTACCGGTTGTTGATATTTTGTATATTTCTAATTGTAGTGAAATTTAGTGTTAAAAACTTAAACCACAAAACGAATGCCTACATCCTACAACTTACACAATTTTATAAACATATATAATAAATTTTTTACTTCATAGGTACTTTTATAAATAATGTATATGTCTTTATATTATAAGATTATAATGTAAGTAAATAGGTACTCAGGCCTATTCTAAAAATTGCAATATTGAAATGAAGGTGATTGTTACACCAACCCTCAAAAATAGTGTTATATTTGAATGAGAGAGAGGGAGAGAGAGTGAGGGAGATAAACGTACCATAATCTCTCAAAACTATCTGTCTATTTTTGAGGGTTGGTGTAACAATCACCTTCATTTCAATATTGCAATTTTGAGAATAGGCCTGATTATCAGTGTATGTTGAGATCCACTATCGTGGACCCCCATTTTCATTTCATGGACCCCCAAAATTTTTTTTCGCTGACGTATACCCCTTGCAGGTTATCATAGACCCCTGGGGGTCGATATAGACCACTTTGGAAATCACTGGTTTAAATAGTATACATGTCTATTTGGGCCCCGATGGCCTTTATAACCCGCGTAGACGGCTTCTGCAAAACCTTAATATTAATTTGGCCAAATAATCATCTAGTGCTAGAAATATTCCCCATGTTATGTCCGTAATAATCCTAGTTCTTTTAACCCGCATTTTCAATTATCAAATATCTAAAGTTTCCAAATATCCAAATATTATAAGCGTTCAAATACCTGTAGGCGATTGTTAAAATAAATATACCGATTATCTCATAGTACGCGATTAAATAACGGAAACCTCTGATCATGCGGTATGATACCCGAACGCACTTGTTATAACATTAATTTTACTACCTCTAATTCTGAAATATAAGAGTGTGGAAAGAATTATACATAGGACACCAACATTGTCGTAGACTTATCCTCGTGACTGTGGGCGCCTCTTGGCGTCGCCTAGCTGTTCATAACTTATGTGGACATGTGAAACAACATGTGACGTGCCTGCCTCGCTTGGCAATTATGTTCCGTGATTATGATAAGTTCTCTAGACACCAGTCTGTGGCGCTCGCTCGGTTCCCCTAAACCCCAGATTAATAAACCAGTACGCCTGGTGCCTATTCGCGGTAGACGACGGGTGCTTAACCCCGAGCTCTCTCACCTACGCGTTCAAAAATTAATGATGATGATGATGAACCAAAGTTTAGATTCGGCCGATGTCTCAGTGAACAATATCATTTGTAATGACTCATTCAAGATGCATGGCCGAGGTCTTTGTATCTCCAATATGCTGCTGTTCAGTATCGGTAGGAAAATCCGTGGCCGCGTCCACCACTGAAGGTAATTAATTGTGATTGATTGTGACATGACAGTACGACTCTCAGGAAAATTACCATCCTTTGGGTGTATCTGAGGGCATACGCCATGTGACAGCGATGAATAGTTTAGTTTATCTGCAGGATGATCCTCGGTGTCTCGAACAATGCATCTCGAATAGAGCCAGGAACAATTCAGTTAGATGTGTTAATAATACGTAAGTCCGTGCAAAGTGACGCCTTTTGATATAAGTCTCCCTCTCGTCCTTTCGTTAAGATACCCACGCTATGTGGTGTGAAATGACAATCTCCCAGCATTTATGTTTAAAGACTTATCTCTCGAGAAGTCTGAAGGGGTACCTACAGTGCGCTGAGTCGTCCTTCCTCTGGGATCCATTCCGTCCACTCACGTCTCAGCTAAGGTGTGATGCAACAGCATTCAATCGGCAGACTCTTTTGTCTTTGTGCCGATAACGCCTCTTGGATGGCTAGCTAATGTATGCATATCAGTTCTTCAAACCGAAGTATACGATTATGTCCAGCATGATTCCCGCGAAGTATTGCCTAGAACAGAGACCCTTCTCAGCAACTATAGACCACTCCAAACTCGACGAAAGACTATCTCGACATACAATTCCTCTGCATCATTATCTGTCACTCGCGACACTGTTGTTACTTTAATCACAGGTGAGCAAGGCCCTCGAATAATTTCATTTAGGGGTGGTTGTTAGTACCGTGTCAATAATAAAAGGCAGTATGATTTCCATACGCATTCAATCGTGCGATTTCAAAGTAAAAACACAACCATTCTCGGATATAACCGTTCGGATAAAATGTAATTTACAAAATGCGCCCTGTCTTTCACCGTGGTGCCAGCAGGGTGAGCCGTGACGGGATTTATGAGATCTTACAAGATTTCCGCGGATAAGTAAATACACAAATGATTACGTACATAGTTACATGATTATTTACATGGCCAATATGTAGTTAATAATAAGTCCTAAACGATGAGATAAATATAACTAAAACTTATAGATTGGTGTTCCAAATAAATAAACAGGACAGTAATTAAATAAAGTGAAATATCAAGTAGTCTAGCGATTGCGCCAGCCCCTTTTTATGAATGAGTAACTACATGATGATCCGAATCACACTAACGTATTTGTTAGCTGTTTTAATTATACATACAAGCATGCAAAAACATAAACTTAGTATTTCGGTGCGGCTATGGTCCTCAGCGTTTGCGCCGATTCTGGTCTGCCCTCTGGAACTTGGAGTCACCACTTTAACATGACCTCAGCGGACCCGGAAACCCACACAATCACCCCTAAACCGCTCGCGGCTTAAATCTCGAAAAGGAAATCAAATTTCGTGCCCCGAACAATCGTAACGTATTCGACTCTTTGAAAAGCGCCTCTCACACGTACAACCCCCTCACCCTCCCGAAACTGACTGTCTCATTCCTCGTCCTGCTACTCTCCCCCCTAACCCGCTCTAGAAATTTCGCGGAATTCGTATTTTTTTATCAGTTTTTTATATGTGGATCATCACAGGCGGTTGACGAAAAATTTGTCAGACTGGAGTTGTCGTCGTATTTCCAAATGTGGTTCGACATTTTCTACCTGAAGAACGTTAATTCGTCAGTTAACATTAAACGTTGGTCGATTTCATGCATCCAGATATCAATCTAAGAATTAACTAATTAATTAAAATGACTAACTAGAATTTTTTAAACTAGTGTTTTAATCCTGTCTTAAGAAGGGTGCCAAAAACGTACTAAGAAGAGGTTATACAGATTGCCCAGGCACTATTTCCTGCGGCGAAGCAACGCGCTCGATCCTCCGGACTGAGCTGCACACAGAAGCGGACAGCGTCGAGAGAACTCTCCAAATGATGATTTGTAAAATAATAAAAACAATATATTTTTAAGTCTTGTAGTATTTATTTTAGTTTAAATATTTAAGGATTATGTTAGAATAAGGCGGCACTGTACATAAAGTGTCGCGCCTAGATAATTTGAAATACTTAACTTCCAGTAAATTGTTTAGAGGGTTTTTTATCAGTAATTTTTTACCCTTCCAATTCATGTATTAATATAAAACACTCAGATGTTTATAATAATAAGGTAGTT
This sequence comes from Eubasilissa splendida, assembly GCA_031772225.1. Lineage (NCBI taxonomy): Eukaryota > Metazoa > Arthropoda > Insecta > Trichoptera > Phryganeidae > Eubasilissa > Eubasilissa splendida. The sequence continues at coordinate 28,025,591 of CM062859.1, forward strand.
TGTAAAAGTGTCAAAGTGACTAGCGCTGATGCACTTGTAGTTTGTAGATTAGGCGGTCTAGCCGCATGTAGAGTACTCAGAGTATCGTAGACTCTAAGGAATTGGAAAAAAATGCATGTCAGGCCTTCAAACCGAAGTATACGATTATGTTCAGCATGATTCACGCAAAGTATTGCTCAGAACGGAGACCCTTCTCAGCAACTATAGACCACTCCAAACTCGACGAAAGACTACCTCGACATACAATTCCTCTGCCTCATTATCTGTCACTCGCGACACTGTTGTTACTTTGATCACAGGAGAGCAAGGCCCTCGAATAATTTCAGTTTGGGGTGGTTGTTAGTACCATGTCAATAATAAAAGGCAGTATGATTTCCATACGCTTGCAATCGTGCGTTTTCAAAGTAAATAAACACACAACTATTCTCGGATATAATCTATCATTTCGACCGGCAAACCATTACTTTGGATCAAAAAATTAATTTACAAAATGCGCCCTGTCTTTCACCGTGGTGCCAGCAGGGTGAGCCGTGACGGGATTTATGAGATCTTACAAGATTTCCGCGGATAAGTAAATACACAAATGATTACGTACATAGTTACATGATTATTTACATGGCCAATATGTAGTTAATAATAAGTCCTAAACGATGAGATAAATATAACTAAAACTTATAGATTGGTGTTCCAAATAAATAAACAGGACAGTAATTAAATAAAGTGAAATTCGAAAAAAGCGTCGAGAGAACTCTCCAAATGATGATTTGTAAAATAATAAAAACAATATATTTTTAAGTCTTGTAGTATTTATTTTAGTTTAAATATTTAAGGATTATGTTAGAATAAGGCGGCACTGTACATAAAGTGTCGCGCCTAGATAATTTGAAATACTTAACTTCCAGTAAATTGTTTAGAGGGTTTTTTATCAGTAATTTTTTACCCTTCCAATTCATGTATTAATATAAAACACTCAGATGTTTATAATAATAAGGTAGTTTGTAAAAGTGTCAAAGTGACTAGCGCTGATGCACTTGTAGTTTGTAGATTAGGCGGTCTAGCCGCATGTAGAGTACTCAGAGTATCGTAGACTCTAAGGAATTGGAAAAAAAAAAAAATAATAAGAAGAGGTTAGGCGTTAAAGAACATCAGCTGCACGTTTATTCCATCAACATTTTACTGAGCAGTCTGATTAATGTTAATTTATTATGGTCGATTTTTTATTTCTGTATTTATTTGTGGACTGGATCGTCATCTTCACTGATGAAACGTCACCAACTACAATTCACAAGCACTTTTTAATATTAACGGTAAGAAAAATAACTTACTTAATGTAATTTTGAAATATAATTTGACGTCGGTACTGGGTGTGTTTACGGCTGCTAGGAGTTTAGTTTCACGCACCGGAAGCTGCGGGGTGCATTCAGTATCGATAATAGTGGAAACGATAGACCTCCACAGGCTCATGACATGGTATTTTAACAACAAATTATTAATATTAGCTAAGTCTAGCCTTGTAATATCGCATGTGCAAATGACATGAAAATATTCATGACGAAATGACGTTATAATTCGTGACAAGCGCCATCTAGCGTAGATTCTGCCAAAACGTTTTACTCATTTGACTAGAAATGCTTAGAATTTAACCCGAAAAATAAACTAAAATTTTTCAAGCGTTTTCATTCTCTTTGTGACAATATTAAATAAGATATATATATTAATTATGCATCCTATAATAAGTTTTGTAAACAGTTGTAGTCTTTCTAATTTTGCTCTGTTAAAAACAGCATAAGTAACTACTCCATACAAAACAAAGGATTTTTCAATTCAGTAAATAGTCAATTGTGTGACTTGAGTAATTCACTAGCTTAAAAATAGAACAGAGTAATGTGAATAGCTATAATCGATGCATTGTAGCATGTCGACAATAGCGCTATGGCTGCAGTGGTGGGTTGTCGCGGTAGTTTTTAGAACTAAGCAATTATAGTTTCTACTGGTACACAGATGGCGCCAATTGTAACAAATCGCTATATAATGTATCCGTTCATGTTCACATTATAGATTATTTAATTTATATTTGTTTCCCAGAATTTTTAGTAACGCACAGCACGCTCCTAACATGTTGGCTATTACCACTATATTGACTGCGGCCCAGAAGAGCTCTACAGTGACTGGTCAAACCAGTAATCTCAAGCTTTTAGTATATCTCTAGATCAAACATTCAATACGTATACATGGCACTGAGATTTATTTCAGACTAAATCTCTAGACACTAGTTATAACACTTTAGGTAGAAGGGATCGACGTTTAGTTATGTTCTAATAAACAGAAAATAAAAATAATAGTATCTTACCGAATAAATATATCTTAACGCGTTTAAAAATATATTTCTTTCTCGATAAGAATCTTAATGAAAATCATTTAGAATGAAATCTCTCGAAGTTTGCATACCTGGATTTAAATTAATCTGGGATTTGGCCAGCAATCCTGTGAGAGTATTTTATTTACAGATCCCTCGTGAATTTCCCCGTATAAATTCTGAATTAAATCTCATCCTATTTTTCAAAATACCCTCTGGCCTTTGTTACAAACTGAGATTTAAATTCCTGTCGATGCAGAGCAGTACACACCCTCAATAAGCTTCGATTTGTTTCTTTGTCGAGTTTTTAAAAGTAAATATTAAAATAAAACAAAGTGTATCTTTAATAATTTTTAATATTGTTTCGTGAATGGATGGGTGACCGGAAATTTGATTGAAATATATATAATTGTGTAATTTATTAAAAATATATACCTATGTAATATTGGGCCGTATTTCTGTAGGTGTACATGGAAAGAATATTAGGTAGCATCTGACATATTAGATTATTTTAGATCGGAGTTGTAAAATATGAAACGTTAACGCTTAGTTAAGTTAAATGAAGTAATCTATATCTACCGTCTTCGAATTCAGAACAACAACTCTTACATAATACTGTTCGGGTTGGCGTGTTATTGTAGCGCATCTACAAAGCTGTGTATGTCGTTCCACTTCTAAGACATCGAGTTGCTGGCATCGAGAGCTCAGCGCCAACTCTCTAGTGCAAGCGGCGCTCTCGTGGAAAGCTGGCTCCTTGATCAGAGTATGGCAACGCCTATAGAATAACCACAGGTACAATAATAGGCGTGATTGAAATGCAGTATTTATATTTTATTTATACTTGTGTATATATATGAATTTAATTTTTTTTCTTATGCTTTTCTTTTCATAACATAATTATTATTTTATAACTTAAATGTAATCTAATATATGTATTATCTTTATCCCAATTATATCCAGCATTAGTGTCATTGCAAGTAATTAATTTTCTTTAGAAATCCGCTAGATGGCAGTATAGATGTCCAAAAAATAATAATGAATATTTATTTACAATATTTCCGCATTATGTAATAGATGTCACTGATTTAAATCTCCAGTAAGTGCCGCTATTCAAAGCAGATAAATAAATTACGTCGCGACGGATTAATATGTCGCTGGTCGTGGTGGAATGTTTTTAAAGTGTATAATGTTTGGATATGATTACTCGATTATTTTAATTATCGTTATACACAAAATGTTGTATTTACTTGAGATTTAATTTTTTTTTTTTACTTGTTTATTATTTTATGTCTTTAAGTTCACTATATCATTCATGTTTACGCTTTTAATTTATCAATTAAAGATATCTCTAGGTATACGTGTCGTTAGGTCCGTTTAAGTTAATTAAATTATATTCAGATTTTAGCGTTTGACTTGTTGCCTCACTCATGCATGCTACATCATGCATACCTTAAATTTTCCATTTACCCAAATTTTAATCTACGTATTTCCGTGCCTTTCTTTCCTAACCTTAAGCACAAGGAAGAAAGAAGATGTAGCAGTAATTAACAGTCTCTCCAACTGCAGTTCAGTGTGCGCTTAGAACTTTATACGGAAACACTACCGTCGCTTCACTCCGCTTTTTAGTTAATAATCTCAACTTAATTCCGCTTATACAATAATCCATTCACGCGAGTTGCAATATACGCCCCGCTCAAACGCTTGTTCTTGTGGTGAAGATGGAATAAACAAATGAGCAGCAACGGACAGACGAAAAAGTAAGTGCCTTTCTTTCTTCCTCATATTTCCACCACATATTGTATAATTTTACTAGTAGGTGTTTTGTTTTTTCTTACAATTGGTGCATTGTTAAAAGCGATATAAAAAGGGATTTCCGCATTGAAATATAGGTTCTGCATAAACTCCCGCATGGCCAAGCAGTAAACATTGTATCCCAAAACTGGCGCACCGCACTGGCTAGTGAAGTTCATCAGTACGCATCAGTATCGGACTACGGGCGAAAAGTAATGAATTATGATCTGTACGAAGCATGCACAGAGTTTGGAAGGATAGCGATTATCCTTTATTTGATCCTTTATTTTCATTCCAACAAAGAGCTTCATCAATATTCATCTCATAATTATGCTACGAGAGCAAAAAACAATTGGCTTGGAAAAGCCTAAAATGAAAACAAGCTTTGGCCAATCCTTCCATATGTTTCTGGTCCCCAAAGGATGAAACAATTCTCGATGGACAATCTCAAACACCATCCCAGGAGCTGGTTATTGGGTGTTGGCAGAAAGGAAGCCGAGCAAAGATTCATGGAAATGATCACATGAACAGAACATCATTTTTTTATATTCATTATTCTGTTTTGCAAAGTGTTAAAATCATGGGATAGATGTTTACTTAATTCCTAATATTTATATGATAGACAACGGATGAACCTATCACTTCAGGTCTGGTTAACCCTTCCCAAACCATGCAGTAACACAGGTCTACCATCATAATTAAAGCTGTAATATTTCAGTAAACACATGCAATATAAAATTCATATTTTAGATAATTCTAAAGAAAATGTTAGCGCTTAGGAATGACAATTATGAAAAGGGAATTTTTTCCATTCAATCCATTGTAAAATTAATACGTTGGTAAAAATACAATTTGTAATATGAAAGACAGAGATCACACACTATTTTCACAGTGAAAAGAACAACAAACATACAAATATAATTGTCTCTTTCTCACAAATTAAATGAAGAGAGATAAGAAGGAAGGACACATTGTATACGACTCAATGAATGCTCTAAATAATGTGTTAATATTTTTTTCATTCGTGCCATTAAAGCCATTTCAGCTAATAAAAACATTTTTACGTAACACGAGTTGACAGCATGGCTGCATTCGGATATTTTATATCACGGTATGGTAAAGGTTAAGGAGACAGTGAACATCTTTTACATTATGAAGCTTGTTCGCCTTTTTTGTATATTTATAATGTGTACGTATTTTAAGAACATGAACAGAATAAATAAAAAAATAAAAAATTGGCGACCTCTGGCGGAATGCGCAATTTTGTCAAAAAACACGTATTTTTATGACATAGATTTGAAAGATAATATTCAATTTTATATTACTTCGATCTTGGTCTGATTGGCTCGCCTCTGGTGTGTACCTAGCCGAGCAAATATAGATCGTAATCACGAAGTTATTTACTCAGCTCGCTATACATGTAATAAATCGCGCAACTATTTCGGGATGTTTACCTTTGTGACCCACGTGACACGACGCTTTAGCTGTAATATACTGTTATTAAAGCCTAAAGGGATGATATCTAACCACCCTATATTTACGCTTAGCTAGATATTACAATCTTGTAATTCCTGCCATGAATGCGATCGATAACAGAACATATCTTCAATGTACGTAATTATTTTCTATTTTAATTATATAAATTTAAATTTCAAATAATTAACTAAAAACTATATTATGTTAAATTGTTCTATTGCTTTTAAATTCAATTAAAAACGATAATTACTATAAAATAATCTAGTACCTAACTTAAATTGTTACGATTATGAAATATGTGGAAATTTACTAAATTATAATTAATATTTATTTATTTGATTCTTAGTACAGTACGTTATATCGTGTTATATTATAATCAGATAAACGTTTCAGAAAAGTAAGAAATATTTTTGGGTACCCTGCTTGCTACACTAGTATTTGACTGTATTATAGCAGACAGTGTTCTTCCAGTATAGTAGTAAACAATGTCCAATGATCAATGCACAAAATATATATATATATAAACAGTTAAGCAAGATGTCATTAGATTAGATACATACTTTGTAAAACATAACGTAAATGCATTGTTCAATATATAATATATGGTATACGTAAAGAGTAAAGCAAGATGCAATTAAATAAGTCCAATGTTCACAGTATATAATTTATTTTGTTTTACTCTTTAAAATACGGCGCAATTAGGTAATTCAATATACTGTTGTAGCAGTTTTATTCTCAGGTTTGGACCTTTAAAAGCTCTTGCCCGTAATTTCTCCCCATTTCGTGGAGCTAGAACTGCACTTTTCGTTAAAAATATGCAAGACTGCGGTTGCAATTTTTCACGTTTGCATTTAGACTGCTATATACTTTTGGTGCTAGAAACAAATGTAATCTTTAGTTTTGGTACAAAATAGTGACAGTTGGCCTGTGTTCTTGTGAAGTGAGGGTGCATAATTTGCTGGTGATGTTGTTTATGGCGGTAAAAGTGTTTTGGTATACCAAGAATATACATTTGACGGATGTCTAGGACGTGACATTCTTTGAAGAGTTCATTTGAAGGATAGCGAAAGGGTTTCTTATAAATAAATCTCAAAATCATTTTCTGTGCTTTACTTATGTAGTCTAGAATACTACTAGCTGCACCACCCCAACTAACAATCGCGTTGTAAAGTAGCTTAATGATACCAATTTTAGGAAAAAAAGGGCTAAATGTTACGTTGGTTATTCATAATATTTTAAATACTAATAAAATGTATTAATTAGAAATGATTAAGTAGACATATCCAATCAGTTTTATCGAATAATATTGTTGTTGCGACCGGGATTCGAACCTGGATCTCTTTTTAAACCGGGGAAAGTGCATTATCCAACTATGATACAGCGACATTATTTTTGACGACAAATTTCCGTAAGATTCCGTAAAAACAAAGTACATGGCTTTCAAATGATGGAACGACAGATGTATTAATTTGAAAAAGTGCGGGTTCGAAAATTTGTCGTCAAAAATAATAAGTATATCTTTCTAATTAATACATTTAATTACGATTTAAATTATATTTCTAATGATTCAAATTAATTAAAACCATGGTATGTATGAATTCGTTGAGAAGTGAATCACCCTAAGAGAAAATTAATACAGGTACATGAGTTAATTGTTATTAAAAGCACATAGCTAGAGGGTTGCACCAATCCTGGTGGTGTAATCCCAGAATTCTAAGGTCGGGTTGCGTCATCCTCGGTAACTATAACTGAGATTCAAACTCGTTTACATTCAAACTCGTTTACTTTTAAACGAGATTCAAATAATTTGACAGAAATCGAGTTGCGTCAACAAAGTTTATAGTTATCCAGTGTAGCAATTACATAGGCCTCTTAAAATCTCATTTTCAAAAACAAATGCCGCGCGAGTAATTTTGCTTATGGCAACACGTGTAGAACGCTTCATTTGACATTTGACGTTTACGTTAAATTGGTGTGTTTGCTTTCCCGAAATGAGCAATTGACCGTTTTTGAACGATGAATGTCAATATAAAGTAAGTATTCTTGTATTTTAACTATATTTAAAAGTTTATGTTGTAAATTACGTATTAGTAAACATTATTTTTAATATTTATTCAGAGAATCCAAGACGTAGCAAGTAACAGCAGAATGGATACGGGGTATGATGCAGATGTGAATGGATAGCGGGTTTCGGTATTTGATGATGATACAGATTCTAACTGTAAGTACTCTGCAAGGCCTTGCAATGCAAATCTTATCACTCATTTTGCATTTAATATGCTACCTTTTAAAAACAAATAAATAATGCACACCCCAATTGTAAGCAGATCAATTATACAAATGTAATATGTTTGTATGTTCATAGGTGGAAGATGTTGAGCACAGGCCTCAAGTCTAAATATCTTGGCATTGCATTCAAATACCAACTCATGGCATCACCTCAAAAAAATGCACAGAATGATAATTCACAATATAATTAATTAATTTTCTGGTGTATGCACACTTACATAATGTAATAAAATATAAATATTAGATATCGATAATGCTTTTATTTAGTTTAATTATTTCATTTATAATATATACCCTTTCTTTGTTCGCAGATAAATCAAAACGCAAAATGAATTCAATCACCCCAAATGAACAAATAGACAATACACAAGAACTGCATGTAGTCAAGCTGAGAGATATTTGGCCCAACTAAATTTTAAATTAGTCGAAGAAAAAAATAATATGTAATTAATTAAATAATTTATTTCTTTAATTTTATAAACATTAACAATTTCTCTATTTTTAAATGTTTACTGCCTCGCGCTGTGTTTAGCTAATGTGGTTTCACCCCCTTTCATTTTAAGGTATTAACATAAACTGTTTTTCTATTTACTAAAATAATAATGTGTAGTGTATGGCTTTACAGTTTCTAATTATTGACTTTAATTTTACTTACTTGACTTTACTCAATTTATGATGGTAATTTCTGTATGTGATTTATGTTAAAAGGTATATATATAAATATAATAAAAGAGTTTTTACAGAGGAAGAATTGTTTTATTATAGATCCAATATTATTGTAAAATAAATGTGACAACAATTTAGGCTAAATCTCAGAAATGAATGATGTACAGAGCGATGAAGATCTTTAATGAAATGCCAGATGAAGATACTTCATAGATTCAAAATGAAACTAAGCCAATATGTGTAAGATAAGTTTGATCTTATTTATATTTACATTTGTACGCACAATATTAAGAATAAATAAATGAAATGCTATGGCTGGTTTAATAATTGGGAAAAATAGCCATTTATTAGATCTCGTCTTACATTATTTCCATCCTGTGCAGGTTCAGAGTCAATTTCATATAATATTGTCACAAAGTCTGGTGACTCGGTAACATTATGCAGCACTGCTGTGGCTATAATGACTGCTTCCACTCTTTCAATACTCCGCCTGAGTTTCATACCTATTGCGGGGAAACGCCTTTTCCACACCCCAAATGTTCTTTCTACAACATTCCCAGTCCTGATTTGGCTCTCGTTATATAGTTTTTCTGCCACAGATATTGGATTTGTAAATGGAGTAAGTAAGTATGGTTTGAGTAGATAACCACGGTCACCAATGAGATGTTTCTCATTAAAAATACCATCATCTAGTTGCCCTTTTAATGTAGAATGACTAGAATACTATCGTGTGTTGAGCCTGGCTACCTTGCAACAACATTTGTGTATTTCATTGTGGCATCTATTACTGCCTGCACATTAATGGAGAAGTAATCCTTTATATTTTGATAGTATTTCGCATTATTTCCTCCTGGAAATAGGATTTCCACATGAGTGCAATCTATTGCACCGATCGTGTTTGGAAATTTTATAATGTTGAAGAATTGATTCAGATATTGCTGAATTTCTTTGGTAGATACAGGTATACATAAATTGTGATCTGAGAGCGGCTATTACTCTGCTCACTTTATTCGCAATCCGTGAAATAGTGCTCTTGTGTACACCAGATATATCACCAGTGCATCTTTGCATTGATCCTGTGGCATAGAAATGCAAAGTTATCGAGACCTGGTTTACAGGACGAACTGCATGATTTCTGATCTTTATCAAAAATATTATTATATACCTATGAAGTAGATAACTTTAGATGACATTACATTGTCTGAAATAAGCAAGACTAGTTACCTAACCATAATTTTGGACAGGCGGAATCTTACAATAAAATCTATATCTTCCCATATAAAATGATCACTTTGTAGCCTAAAAGATTTTGCTCTTCTTGTTAAGGATGTATTGAACAATTATTTGATCGTCAGAAGAATCGGTATTAGTGCTATCTGACATAATAATGTTCATTTCAATAATACGACGTCGAAAAATTTAAAAGAATGCTTTTAATGACGGATGTCAAGTGGATGCGCATAATGCAAATGTGCCCTAGATGACAAATCCAGTGGATGCAATCCGTTATCGGAAAAAGATTTTTTAAAACCCATTTCTTCCCGCAAAAAATTATGTGCCGAGGTCCAAGTTTTACTTTTCCTGTTAAAAATATACTGTTTAATTAGTTTGTCATCAAAAAAGTCTGTGATATCACTGCTATCCGACATAATATTGTACATTTCGACACTACAGTGTCAAAAATTGAAAAATACTCGATTTCGGTGACATCTGTCAGTGGCTCGCGCGCAGTGCGCATGTGCATTAGTAAAGTTTACATTTAAGCGGAGATTTTCGGCGGTTTATAGTTAAAGTTAAAAGTAAGCGACAAAAATGAGATGACGCAACGCGTTTTCGGATAAACTAAGTTTAAAAGTAAAGTTTATGGTTACCGAGGATGACGCAACCGGGCCTAAGTCGGGATTTCGGGATCCTGAATTTAAAATAAGCGTCAGTAGAATATTATTCTTGATGTGAAACGTCCTAGGACCCACCGTGTTGGGTTAGTCGTCAAAAACCAGCAAATATGACACCACACCTCTTATCAATCGCGCTACACAAAGATCACGGTATGTTACTGATTGCACGTTTGTTACGCCAATCGTCCATGATCGTGATCTGTAGTCTGATTTAGATAAAATAAAAGCCTTTCCATGTAGTCGACAGTTCTAATATTAAGATTTAGTTTATTACTGAAGAGGACGCATTAAGCGCTGAAAACGTGTACTAGTTTTTTATTTATTTCTTCTTTCGTCGTATCGATGATCTTAATTTATCACAGCCTCTCAAATGACATGACTCCGATAGTATCGAGTTTACTGCCCACTTTTTTGTTTTTTTTTGTTTTCGTAGACGACGTTATCTCGCACCACAAATCCACCAGCGAGATATTTCACATCATGACAATTTTTTAAATATGCTATCTTCAATATCTTTTTTTAATTACTCAAATAATATATTGAAGATTATTTTTTACTATTTTCGTTCAATTTGAAACTAGCTAAAACATACTACAGTATACATACTATATATTAAGATTCTTGAATCTAATTCTCCCCCTTGAATATACATTTGTTGACCATAATTAAAAAGAGGACAAACAGCCTTAAAAGTAGTATTTTTAACTCGATTTATATATATATTTGAATTATAAAAAGATTTAGACATGAAATGTAAGGGTGTAATTTGATTTTTCTCGTCTGCCGACTCGGGGGTGGGATACAGAAAGCCCTGGGATATTTTTAACGTGACATGAATCAAAGGTTTTTTAAACAGCTAACGCCGTGTGAAATCAAATCAATTTTACCCACATCGACCTTTCGCTCTCCGAGTACAATATTAAATTTTCTTTTTTTCTATTTCGTTTTATAATCAAATTTCACTCTGCTCACTTTATCAATATTTTTATTATCGAATTTACACCTAAAATTGTCAAAACCTTTTTATTCCAAATCCAAATTCATTGAACTAATATGACTGCTACTGATGCAACAATAACTTATAATAATAACGATGTGACGTAACAATTTGTAATCCAATCCCTACTCCGGGATAACAGCGAAGTTCGGAAAAATCATTTTTTAACCTTTACCATACCGTGATATAAAATACCTGAACGTATGCCATGCTGTCAACTCGTGTTACCGTAAATAACAGTTAGAAAAAATGTTTTTATTAGCTTAAATGGCACGAATTTTCTCTAAATATTGAGCATTCAATTTTGAAAAAATGATTAATAACATAATTTAGAGCATTTATTCAGTCCTAGCTCTATACAATGTGTCCTTCCTTCTTATCTCTCTAATAGATACATTTAATTTATGTTAAAAGAGCACATAACTATCTTCTGAAAAGACTGCAACATCACAATAATAATATAATTAAGTTTACGTGAAATTATACATTCTATAAATATATTTTATTCTATACTTCACGTTAAACTTAAAACCGTAATTCATATTTAATGATTTTTACAATTCAGTCCTAGCTCTATACAATGTGTCCTTCCTTCTTATCTCTCTTCATTTAATTAATGAGAAAGAGACATTTACAATTGTATGTTTGTTATTCTTTTCACTGTGAAAATAGTGTGTGATCTCTGTCTTTCTTATCACAAATGGTATTTTTTACCAACAACGGATTCAACATAGTTAGATAATGCACCTTCCCCGGTTAGGAAAGAGATCCGGATTCGAATCCCGGTGGCGCAATAACAATATTTTTCGATAAAATTGATTTTATATGTATATCTTTCTAATTAATATATTTAATTCATATTTAAAATATCACAGACCGTCTGTTCTGAATAATTACAACTTCACAATAAGAATGTGTTCTCCTAACACTAATAATTCACTAGTTCTACAACAATCTCACTACATTTTTTCTTTATTTCCGTCATATCTTTATCTTTCTTGAATTAAATAACACCACAACGACACGAAACAAACCTGGCTACTTTAACACAGACGGCAGTCTAGCAAAGTAGCCAGGACAATGCTGCATACATCAGAGGTGGAGTTTACTCCATCCCACACAATAAACTACGAGTATATAGTATGTAGTATATATGTATGTATTGACATACATACATGTTTTTGTTGTCATTGAATAAAGCCTTTTTAATCTTATTTAATGAATAATCTAGCATCTAATAATTATAGTCTCCACTCGATATATATCTTAAAGGGGTATATATTTAATTTCGTGAAAAAATCAGTCTACTTAAAAATTTTTAATACCCGAGTAATTTGAATCAATTGGAAAGTAAAATCACCATTGTTAGGCATATTAATTTTATATTTGTAGCAAAAGCTAATGTTTCTTTTTCACTAGTTACATTTGAATGATTTGGTACATAAAATATTTATTTATATTATTTTATAATAAGAAATCGCTTTCGATGTGTTCTGCTTGAAATACTGGATATTTTGGAAAGTATCCTAATGATTGATCTCCTTCGCCGTCTTTTGCTTCGTTTAACCTCCCGTCAATTTCGGTTTCTTCATACATAGACCAATCTGAAAAAAATAAATTTTACAAAAAAAATCCAATATACCTTCTACAGTTGGATTCAAGAGCAATTGACTAATCTTGACTTCTAGGTTAGGAAGCTGCGAGGCTTTCTTGGTCAGATCTTAAAACTCAATGATATAGAGATTACAACTGCAGTACAATTCAAAAATTGTATGAATCAGTTTTCTCTTATTTACATTTCTAAATTAAATAAGGCATGGCCGATTGAGATTTTTGATTTGATAAGGGAGAACTTCATTTTTACGGTAATACAGGTTTTGAAAAACAATCTAAAAATAGGGGTGAATTGTTAAATTAAAATAATTTGTGGAGGTCTATCGCCTTCACAATCAACAATACCGTCGACGGTTCCTGAACGCACCCGTCAAATATCTGGGTGCAAACCATAAGCTCTCACCAGCCACATAATCTCACCGGTACCGCCCAGATATTGATAACAATAAAATGCACGGGCAGCTTCTCTCTCATCCGATCAGTTCTACAGCAGACACTTCACGTTTTACTGCATATAGTTTATATATGTCTATTAACTGTAAGTAGTCTATTATCCATTCTGCTATAGCCACATTTACGCACAAATTCTCCGCAATATCATCCTTAAATAGACACGTTGTAGAGTTGGGAGAAATGGGGTCTTATTTTCCACAAATTCGACCATCTGAACAACACTTGTTTTCAAACATTAGTCACACACTTTTTAACCTATGATTGGTGACCCTATAACAGTTTTACCTATAATTGGTGACCCTATAACAGTTTTACCTATAAATTGTTATTCCCTCGTATTTGATCACGGTTAAATACAGTGAAACTGTAAACACTGGTAAAATTTATATAGTCCTACGTGTCGCGTACAAAGCATAGATGCCGAAAGAATGTCAGGACAGGAAGAGTTTGGCATTCACCACAATATGTGTTATGTTTATGTGGAATATATATCTTACTCACTATTTCGACAAAGGTTCCGACACAGTATAGACACGAAGTCTCGAGAATATATAATATTGTAAACTGTACCGTGCACGTATAACCGTACTGGTTTAAGGTTGCCACTCGACTGGTCGGTGGTGTGGCCGGGAAGGGAAAGTAAGGGGGGGGGGGGGGGAAAGGCACAGTGCATTGTCTCAATATATGTCTCAAACACCATGAAATACTTAAAATCAGTACTCATACACGCGAAGAAAACACGTCAAAACAGGCTGAAATCATCCTAGACATTGACAATGCTGTCTCTGGAGACAAAAATATAATGCGAAACTCTACGACACGTGGTTTGATAAATTCAAATTTGCTAGCTGGGCTACATGCATGTAGACAATTAAAGTTTGTTTAGTGATCTTCAAAGGTGCAGGATAGTGAGTAGACCGAAGCTGACGGTCTATGATAGCGAACTATCGAGTTAGGATTCTATAGATAGAAGGAAATGGCGACAAACTTGCTGGCAATCAAAGCGCACAAAGGACACTCCGGGAGAACTTCTGATGACTTTACTGACGATGAACTGAACTTTGATGATTTACTGACGAAGCACATTTTCATATCGATGGCTATTTTAATAAACAGAACATGAGATACTGGTGCTCCGACAACCCAAGCGAACGCCATCAAAAACGTTTGCATTGTACAAAAACGTCAGTGCGGTATGCAATTTCTGCCCGAGGGATAATTGGCCCTTATTTTTTTAACCAGCGAGATACTGCTGATGTGTATTGCCGAATTATCCACGAGTTTTTGGTACCGCAACTGCAGCTGTTTCCCGGGTCCAACAACAGAACACAATTTCAGCAAGACGAGACCACTTCACATACAGCTAGAGTTTCAATGGAGAAGCTGAGGGGAATATTTCCCAATAAATGAATCGTCAAGTATGGAGACATAATACCTTAAATAGAGAGTTTACAGCGACAATCTTCGAACAATTCAGGCCCTACAAGAAAATATCCGCCGTGAAGTTGCTGCCATTGAACTGACGCTTTGCTCTCGCGTGTTCGCAAATTTAAGAGTCCGATTGCAACAGTGTCTTGAGAGAAATGGACGATATTGTTTATAAAGCGCATTGCATCCTTCTAACGAGAAACAAGCATACTTGTATATACACAAATGCAAAAAAATCATTCACTTCCTAGGATTTTTGGATATGGAATTTTCGATGACAAAAATGATTTCTCATTACCGTATTCGGAAGACTCCACTAGTGCTGTAGCATTTGACTTTTCTTCTGATGGCGAAAACGGAATGGTTCCAATTTCAATAGGTATCTCAACCTTGAAATTCTTATGCAATCCTGATATAACTGCTTTTATCTGCAATCATAAATCAACGGTTATAAGTTCGTAATATAATAATTTTAGATATCTGTACACAAACATAAACTATTAAAGGCAATATTCAAGTCCTCGAGTAGCAGATACAACAAATTTTATTTGTAAAAATTGTTCTTTCTAATTTTTTGGTTAGCAAAAAAATAAGATATGATTATTTGGTTTAGTAATAAGTTGTCGAGGGTTTGAGTCTCCACCTGTAAGTCCGTCAAGCTAGTCCAATTCTTCAAAACATGAGCTTCCATTAAGACTGGAAATCACTTATAATTTAAAGAAACTTTAAATAAATAAATTCAACTAACAAACTTACCACGGCGCTGTAAACCCGCATGGGTAGAGTCTAATATTCAATCTAATCATACCTATCTTTTCTGTCATATTCTTGTGAGCTTCAATACTCACCTAATATATTGTCTTTACTATCAACTCCTCGTTCATACGTTCCACTCATCTAAGTGATCCTTTTTTTTAATTCTATCGACTATGCTACAAAGAGCCCTACATTCATTACTAATTTGTTCATCGTGACGGACACTACCCTAGGATCTAGCGACCACTTCTCCGCAGGCCTTCCCTTCATCCATATCTTCTGAGGGAGCCGGGGGGAGGTATTAAAAGATGCTGGATGCGCAGTCGCACTCTCTTTCAATACTCTTCGGTTCTACAGATTTTCTACTACCGACATATCATCGAACTTTCAAGAAAGCTGTACCGTGGCACAGGCGGCACAAAGAAAAATATACTGACTAAATATAAACGACGCGTTCGTTGACCTGACATGTTACTCTAAAAACATGTATGGAATTAAATTTGTATCAATCGTATCTAATTTGATAAACCGTAAACAATATAACAAACATACTTTCATTCTCATATTTTCTAAACATTAATTATTTTATTACTCTTTCATCTATTTTTTTTAAATACCGATTGAGATGGAATTAATAATATTATAATCTTATGGATTATTTGTACTGTAGGCTACATGCAAATGTGATGTAAAACGAATTAATTAGCCACAACGTCTAAAACACCGTACCGTAGGCACTGACTAATAACTGACAAGAGGCTAGCTGTAATTTCAGGTACCGTGTATTTTTTTCAGTTTCAAGCCGTCATCCCTGTTGATTCAATTTAGGCAGAATTCAATTCATTCAAAATTTCCAGTGCTTCAAGCGGTAACATTAAAATGTGGTTTGTAACGTCAGTTACGACAAAAATTGACCCAGAAGATATTACTATGACTGAAAATCTTCAGGTGTGTAAAGGACATAATACATTACTTTTATGTAGTATCTAATTGTCAGGATCGTTGGAGTATTTTGGTCAGACGATGGAGGTACAGCTGGCACGTGAAGACGCACATCGTACTCCTTCTCCTCCCCTTTGTCCACCACTGTAGATTGAAATTCCGATAAAATCTTTTTAAGGCAGTACGTCCTCTTGTACGGATTTTCAACTTTGTATTCGGTAACCTGTAAAAATATCCTTTATATTAGAGTAATTCATCAAAAACTACATCGAAAGCTTAGCATTATTTACTTATTCTTAATACAGTGCACACACAAGTATTTTTATGTATGATGTTTAATATACTACAACTTATCTTTCACATATTTGCTTAGTTTTATTTTAACCCTTCCCAAACTGTGCAGTAACACAGGTCTACCGCCCCCAATATTTCATTAATCACACGCAACATTACAACATTAAAAGCGAATACAATAAAAATAATTAAATTCAATTCAATCTATTGTGAAATTAATACGTTTGTAAAAATACCATTAAAATCACACATTAATTTCACAGTGAAAAGAATAACAAACACATTAATATAATTTTGTATCTTTCTCACTAATTACATGAAGAGAGACAAGAAGGAAGATTATATAGGATTTGAAGAATGCTCCAAATTATAATATTATATCAGACATTTTTTCACATTTGATGCTCAATATTTATAGTGGCATTAACAATTTTAAAGCCACTCAAGCTAAAAGCATTTTTCCACATTTTAGAGACAAAAAAATGTAATCTCTTACGGTAACACGAGTTGACAGCAAGGCTGTATACGGGTATTTTTTATCACGGTATGGTAAAGGTTAAATCTATTTAGCTTCTTATTAAGGAGAACACATTCTTATTGTGAAGTTGTAATTATTCAGAACATATGTCTGTGATATTTTTTTTAAATACAAATTAAATGTATTAATTAGAAAGATATACATATAAAATTAATTTCATCGAAAAATATTGTTGTTACGCTACCGGGATTCGAACCTGAATCTCTTTCCAAACCGGGAAAAATGCATTAACCGATTATGCTACACCAACACAGTGTACTGACGACAAATTTTCTGACCTATATGTTACACTTATCAAATTGATACATCAATCGTTCCATTATTAATTCTGGCGTCTCTTATCGGTTTACTCAAAGGTATTTGAAATTCAGTAAAAATAAAGAAGATGGCTTTCAAATAATGGAACGATAGATGATAATCATGTGATGCCTCGTGAGATAATATGTTCAAAGGGCATCAAGAGGTATATTTTCGTATCAGATAAGTCCAATAGGGTGGACAGGTTGATGCGATAACTCTAAAAGTACAAAGTGAATTTATATTTTATTGATCTTGGACGAAATCCCTCAAAATAATTGACCTCTAGTGGCTGGCATATCCGCGGCGAAACTAGACATTTTGTTTCAACCGCGAGCTCTCTTTAATCTTACAAACCGCCACCATTTTTTCCATGCGATTCTATTTGGACACCACGTGGTATCCATGGGTTAGCTTGATCTCAAAAAAAAATAAAGTTATACTCGCAATTAATAGAACTGTTGGATTTGGCATTAGCATTGATTTAATTGCATAAGATTATTACGTGATATAAAATTGATATTTGTACTCGACAATATATGTACAAAATAATATATTGGCAGTGCCATCAACGCCTTCCGTCGACACCGCTATTTTCAAAATGTATCAAAAATTATCGGCTACGGATAATGTGGACATGTTTCAGGCACTCTAGCCCGATACTACATCCTTGATGCTTTGTTAGATACACTCCATCGGTATGATATCATCATTACAACATATATCGAATATAATAAACCACCCTTTCATGGAACAGTTGTAGAGTTTGAACTTCTTTTACCGGTTCCACACACAGTGCTACAGAAACGCGAAATGTATAATTAATAAACACAAAAGAAAGGAGATAAAAAACAAAAGCTAATGTAAGAGATTGCGAAAACGAACAGAGATTTTAATTTAAACCTTCCTGCGCCCTTTTACGTGCTATCTTTATTTATTTTGAAATACAGGTATATAACACCATTAGAAACAAACAGATAAGCAAGTGTCATGTATGAAAGTAAAGTGGGTACAGGCCAGCCATTAAAGGGCTAACCATCAAGTACACTCTCTACTGTACTGAAGGGACTCGGACGAAACACAATGATGCATGAGTCACCCCGCACGATTTTGTTTGTTTTAAGAATTTGACTTATGAAACGTGAAAAAATAAGGTAGATGGCTCTGTCAAATGATGGAACGATTAAATGTATTGATTTCAAAAAAAAAAAAGGTAACATATAGGGTCGAAAAATTGTCGCTAAAAATAATGCCGCTGTAGCTTAGTTGGATAAAGCACCTCCCCCGGTTAGGGAAGAGATCCAGGTTCGAATCCCGGTAGCGCAACAACAATATTTTTCGATAAAATTGATTTTATATGTATATCTTTATAATTAATATATTTAATTCATATTTAAAACGTGAAGTGTCTGCGTTCTCGCTGACACGATCTTGTCATCATCTACCTAATATACCCCCATCTCGTAGTCCACGTTTTGATGAAGTCTATATACAGCTTGAGATTCCAATTAAGCCTCCAATCACGAGCATCTCACATTATCACGCAATGCCACAAAATGTGTTCCGAAGCTTGAGTCACTCGCTCATATCGGATAGTTCAGTTGTCTATAACACTCGCCAGCATTTAAACTTCAAACCTCTAGCGGTTGGCATATCTGCGGCGAAACTAGGCATTTTGCTTCAACCGCGCGCTCTTTAATATTACAAACCGCCACCATTTTCTCCACGCAATTCTATTTAATATTTTTATATTGGCTTTGACCCTTTCCATACCGTGCAGTAACACAGGTCTACCATCATAATTAAACTTGTAATATTTCGGTAAATACATGCAACATAAAATTCATATTTTAGATAATCCTAAAGAAAATGTTAGCGTTCAGGAATGACTAATGAACAACCAATTATAGAAAGGGACAAAATGATGATTTTTTTCCATTCACTCTGTTATAAAATTAATACGTTGGTAAAAATACCATTTGTGATATGAAAGACAGAGATCACACGCTATTTTCACAGTGAAAAAAACAACAAACATACAAATATAATTATCTCTTTCTCTCTAATTAAATGAAGAGAGATAAGAAGGATGGACACATTGTATAGAACGTAATGAATGCTCTAAATTATATTATTAATAATTTTTTCAAATTTTAATGCTCAGTATTTAGTAAAGACATTTAAGCTGATGAAAACATTTTTTCAAACTGTTATTTAAGGTAACACGAGTTGACAGCATGGCTGCGTTCGGGTATTCTATATCACGGTATGGTAAAGGTTAAGAACGTGAATTGACTGCATTATTATTGGCACGTAGAGAAAAAAAGTTAGTTCGCTTGGTGCGCAATAAAACCTTTGTTTCTTTACTTGTATAACATGTGACACCATTTTGTTGGAATGAACATGTCTCTACAGCGTAATTACCACTCCATTAATCAAAACTTCAAAGTTACTCTTGCTGTAATAGAGTCGCAGCTTTGCGAAAAAGCAATCAAATACTTCGATGCAATGGTGGTTGTCTGAACAAAGATCCGTGGCGGCCATTTAGATGATGTGCTATTTCATACACAATCTTTACTCTATAACCGAATAAATAAAACCTGATTATAGTATTTTTAAAATTGTAATTGAATTTTAAAAAAATGTACACCTCTTTTTGAAACACTATAACGTACTATCAAATAGAAAATAAGCTAATAAATACGCAGTATATTACTTTTTATTATAATATGTAATGTTTTTTAATAGTCAAACAAGGGAGGAATTTTGATCGGATGATTTAATTTAAAAAGGGGTGTAATAATTATATATTATAATATAATTGTCGCTGTAGCATAGTTGCATAATGCACCTTCCCCGGTTAGGTTAGGTTAGCTCTAGCTATGTGCTTTTAATAACAATTATTTCTCATGTACCTATATTATTTTGCTCTGGGGTGATTCACTTCTCAACGAATTCATACATACCATAATTTTAATCATTAGAAATATAATTTAAATCTTAATTTAATATATTAATTAGAAAGATATACGTATTATTTTTGACGAAAAATATTCGAACCTACATGTTACACTTTTTCAAATTAATACTTCTGTCGTTCCATCATTTGAAAGCCGTGTACTTTGTTTTTACGGAAATTTGTCGTCAAAAAAATAATGTCGCTGTATCATAGTTGGATAATGCACTTTCCCCGGTTTAGAAAGAGATTCAGGTTGATTTTATTGATTGATTTTATATGTATATCTTTCTAATTAATATATTTAATTCATAATTAATAATTATAAGATATTGGCCACCGACTTCCACTGTTCTAGTGGTATTAGAACTGACTCCAAGTTTGAATACTGACCTGCTTCAGGTTGAATCTGACTTCCGTGACAACTACTCTGCTCTCGTTAGAGATGTGACACTTGAAGTAAACAAACTGTCCAGGAACGTAGCCGCTCACCGGAAGATGGGCTGTTACATTTAGACGTCCAGTTTTTGCAAAAAGGACGTGCAAATTCTTGTAATCTTTTATTTCTAAGGATTCCTGAAATGGTAAACAATTGTTTGTTGATTAGTGTATTAATTAATTTCATTTTAAGATAATGCACCTTCCCCGGTTTGGAAAGAGATCCAGGTTCGAATTCCGGTGGTGCAACAACAATATTTTTCAATAAAATTGATTTTAATTCATATTTAACATATCACTATAGAGGTTAAATAATTTAGAATTATAATGATAAAACTTTATTTTATTAATACATAAACTAGCAATGCCCTTACAATGCTGCCCTTATGAGCAAATTTGGTCTGGCGGAGGGCTCTTTCTTTGATAATGATTAAATATGAATGTCATTGACATTAGTTTAACATGAAAAAAATAAGAAAATAACGCTTAATCTCACAGTATAAAAAACTGGTTTTGATAAAAAAAATCCGTACGTATAAATGATGATTTTTAACTGCCAACCATATTTGACATGGGGACACCATACAGGGAAATCTATCTGTATTGGCCGAATGATTTCATAAATATAACATTAAACATGAAACCAGGAAAACAACCTTAAATATTTGACTAGGAAAAAAAAATGACACTTCCCAATCTATATCTATGGTTACGAAACAAAAATGACACTTTCCAATCTTTATCTGTGATCACGAAATAAAAATGACACTTCCCAATCTTTCTCTATGGTTACGAAACAAAAATGAGACATCCCAATCTTTTTCTATAGTTACGAAACAAAAATGACACATCGCAATCTTTCTCTATGGTTACGAAACAAAAATGAGACATCCCAATCTTTTTCTATGGTTACGAAACAAAAATGTAACACATCGCAATCTTTCTCTATGGTTACGAAACAAAAATGATACTTTCCAATCTTTCTCTATGATTATGAAACAAAAATGACACTTTGCAATCTTTTTCTGAGGTTACGAAACAAAAATGACACTTCACAATCTTTATGGTTACGAAACATGGACATTTAGAAAAGTGGCGCTGGCAACGGAATCAGAGTCTGTCCTTATGGACATGGAAAACATGAAAAAATTGGTCATCCAAAGAAGGGTGGAAGGGAACACATCCCTTGGAAAGTCATTAAAACTGAAATGCAGAGCCCACTCATGCAATGTACAATGAATGCCACGGGCAACCGGAATAGGTGACGACAGATCATCCACGGTAATTTTCCGCAATACGATCATAAGAAGAGTAAGGACGAAGAAAAATAATACAACATTTAATATGGTGTTTAATTCCATCTCTACAAGCTTGAAAATTGCGTGTAATCACGCTTGTGGCTTGGCGTGACATGCAAATTATGGCGTATTAACTCGGTAATATTAAAAAAAATAATTTCGTGACGTTTCATTTTTAAAATTTGACTGGAATAACAATGATGAGTGTCCAGAGTGACGAATCCCGGACCGAAATGGTCAAAGGCAGTACAACATCAACAGCGACGTGTACCTGACCCAGCTTGATCGCCTTTATTCTGCTATTCAGCTGAAAAGACTGCGCAAAATGAACCAAATCGTTTTCCTCCAGGACAACACACGCCTTCATGTCAATCGCCGTGTGATCGAATCCATCGCTAGCAAGAAATAGAATTTGCTCTCCTGTGATAAATCTTGAATTACCACAGATTCTCTTGAGGTTCTATCCTCTGATTACTGTCTAGTTTCTTGGGTCCCGATTCCTTGTAGGTGAAACTCAGTCTTTCCGGGTAACAATATTAAATTTATTACAATACGTTATTATAGTAAATATAAATTATACGCTTCAGAGATAGTCTTGTTATTCAGAAGAAGCTGTGATTGAAGAAACCTCTTCCCACAGAGGCGGCCTCTTATAAGGCTCGCCTCCCACCGCTTATCTACTCACATTCATGACACACACACACACGTATATATTTACAAATAGACAGTTCTCACACTCTCCCATCCGCCCTACTTTCGCACCAAGGCCTCCACGGACTATCACATCAACCGCTCTCTGAAAAATTGACAGTTTTGACCGTTTTTGAAGCAATAATTAAAGTTGATGGTGACTTTGCCCCTAAATGATAATTGTACATAATATATTTAGAGTTTGTTTTCGTTTTTGTTTCTGTTACAATATAATTTAAAATACAATATTATAGTATAATTTTAAAAAAACAGTGGATAATTATCCATTAACCTAATATATTAGTTCTTACCTTGAGGTTTGGAAACAAATTAAGATCGCGGTGTCTGATAACAGTGAATGAAACTTTGGAACTTTTGTCGAATTTTCCAGGCCTCTTCATCGTTACCTTAGCGGTATACCTGACCCTTCCAAACCTGCCTTCGAAAGAGGTTTGCGCCTCTGCTGGTATGGGTGTGGAAAATTCGAATTTGTTTTTCCCGGCAGGTAGAATTGCAAGGCCATCTAGAAAAACAAAGTTTTTCTTATTAAGAATTGAATCATCTCCGGTATTAAGTACATGGTGAATATTATATTCCAGGCAGACATTCGTCGGTGCGCATTTTTCATAATGGCAATGCCATTATGAAAAATGCGAACTGAACTGAAACCATTAATGGTGATCACCAACGTCGCATGTCGAAATACTTATCGGTTGCCGAATTGGGTCGATTGGACCTGCAACACATGTGGTTTCAATAGGACGATGCCACCTCACATACAGCTCGAGCTACGCTTGCAATTTTGCCAGAAATTTTTCCCGGCCACATAATGTCAAAAAGTAGTGATATCGACTAGCCTCCTCGATCACCTCATTTGACGGCTCCCGACTATCTTTTGTGGAAGTACTTGGAAGGAAAGATCTACGCCAATAAGTCAACTACAATTCCGATGCTACAGGACTATATTTGAAATGAAATTGCTGAATGTGAGCGATAATGTTATGGAAAATATGGTTAAAAGAGCACGCATTTGTGCCATATTTGATGCATAATTGTAATAAATCAAAAAATCTATAAATAGAAATTAAAATAAGAACATATATTTTATTTATTAGTTATTTAATAACAACATCGGCCTGGAATATAATATTCACTTGTATTATGGGGTAATTGATTCTCAACCGAATTTTTGACGTATAATCCTAATAGAACCAGAACTTATAATCCTACGAGAACTATTGGAGACTTTAGTCATATTCAAAAAGAATATAGCCATATATATATTTTTTAATTAATCAGTACGACAATATAAATAAAGGAAAAATATAAAATGAACTGAAGACAAATAAGCCAGCAAAAATATCCGGTGTAACTAAAGGATCTGTTATTGGCCCAATTGACTAACTTACATAAGCATGTCTATATTTGGAATTACAACAGACATATATTTATTTTTTCTTTACTAAATATAACACATTATAATTTTAAAGTCTTTATTATACAAGTTCAAAAAAAGTTTCAAGATATAGTGTTGCATGTTATATCTTTATTGAAGAAAATTTAGATATTGGATGATGCTTATTACCTACTAATTCAAAATAATCACGCTCTGTTTCATTAGTAAATGTTTTTTTAATTACTGCTGGATGAAAGCCTCTCCGAGTGTCTACTATTTTTTCGACCCATTGTTTTTCACTACCACGTCATAAATTCACTAATTCAGCGGGTTTTATGGTTGTGTTTTGGTTTCTTGATGTCTCATGCATACCTGGATGATTGTGATAGTCTGACGATTTCCCGAACCTAATTACAATATTTATATGATAATAAAATGTTACCGTTATCGAGAAATACTCCTTCCAATAAATTATTTGTCTCTTCAATGTATATTTCTTCAGCGTTGTAACTAATAATTGTTGAAGAGCTGCCCGTGCTGTAGTTCTCAGACCAGCTGCATTTCGCGTCTCCAGATATTTTAAGAGTTATTTCTAAAAGAATATCAAGAATTATTCACTGGAATTGATCGTGACAACATTTGTAGATTTGAAAATAAAACATCGGATAATAATATTAAGGTTATGTCCGTCATGTCTGAATCATTTTCCCTGAATTGTTTGGTCATCTTGCGAGAATAGAAAATAGCTTGTTATATCGCACAGGATTGAGAGATCGCCGAAGTGACGCCAATAAAGTGATGTGATAAGGACACGAGGCAGTTGGTACAGTAATTTAAAAATATATGAACGGTGAATCATCAGCGGAACACCAGACAAATGTGGTATAGTTTTCAACAAATAAATATTGTAATTTTTTTGTAAGGTACGTTCGTCTTGCTGGCGCCTGTTGCTGCCGAGCTCGCTGAAATAGTGGGGCAAATATGAATGAATAACTGTATTGTTCGTAACTGAAATAAAACAAAGTACACTTCGAGCGGGAACGCATTCTGACCTCATCATCATCATCGCCAGTTGAAGTAGATATCAGCGAACCACCATAGTTTTCTAGTGGCTGTACGCTCCATTCGTTGTGGTGGTTCACGTTGAAGGACGGAGAGAAAAATGAAGATTGATTTTGAAGAGACCAAATGGAAAAAAATTGAGAAAAATGCAGAGAAAGGTGGTGGGGCATAGTCAAGAGAGCGGGAGTCCATGAATTTCACGATCCTCAGTCACGAGGGATCTCCGTGGATGACTCACGGTTTCAAATCATAGGTACACAATGTAGATATTCAAAAACTTGCGCAAAAAGTCATGGTATCTTTTGAACATCACACAAAGAGACAGGAAAAGAAACTTATAGATAAGAGAACAAACAAAAATATTTGATATTATTGTTGAATATGCCAAAATAATTTATGGGGCAATGGGCAGGTCACAATCGTCGGTCCAATACAGGAAACAAAAGACCGAACGCGCTGAACTGGCGAAATCATTAAACTATGCAGAAATACGTGGCAGCGAATAACAATGGACAGATAAAAGTGGGAGACATTTGGGGAGGCCTTCATCCAACAGTGGATAGAAAACAGTTGATGATCATTATCATTATGAATGATGATGATGTAAAATCATCAACACGTCCACTATTCCGCGAGTCATATGGCAACAGAAGTGTAGAATAGCAATATTTAAACATATAGTCAATATTGCTCTACAGAGCTTGACACTATAAATATTTGAAATATGACTCGATATAAGAATTAGTATTCGAATATGACTCGATATAAGAGTTAGTATTCGAATACCTTGGACAAATTTTCTCACCAACTGTATTAGTATTAAGAACAACTAATATGAAAAGGGAATTAGTCTATGGTGAAACAGCAAAAATTTAGGCGATCTCATTCATGTGTTGAAGAGGCTTCTGATCTTGATTATCTAGGTAATGCATCGCAACAAACATCTCAAATAGCAGGATATGAAGTAGTTCAATAAGTCATTTATTTTGGGCTCGCTGGAGAAAGGGAGGAAATTCAAAAACGCATACAACTAGCTAATGTTACTATGAACCATCTTACGAAAATATGGAAAGACAGCGACATAAAGCAAGCAACTAAAATTGTATTTTAAGTATGAATTAAATATATTAATTATAAAGACATAATTATATAGAAAAATATTGTTATTGCGCCACCGGTAGGGATTCGAACCTGGATCTCTTTCCAAACGAAACAAAAAATTAGATAATGCACCTTCCCCGGTTTGGAAATAGATTCAGGTTCGAATCCCGGTAACGCAACAACAATATTTTTCGATAAAATTGATTTTATATGTATATCTTTATAATTAATATATTTAATTCATATTTAGAATGTGTTCTGCTTAATAATATATAAATTCATTTTATTTTCGAGAGGTTTGAAATTAGGCGCTACACAAGTGTACTATAAAAATCACGAATCTGTTTGTTTGGACGTCTCCAACGAAGATTCTAGAATCTTCGAAAAAATCTTAAATTAGATCCCGTGAAAACATTTTTTTTAAATATTATTAATATTCGTGACATCTAAATCAAATTAAATTTAGAAATATTTAATTAATACAAAAATAAAACATACCTGAAACTTTTTCACGTTCGTCCAACACTATGTTTACACTCCCCTTTAATAAGGAACCGCTGTAAAATACACCGTGTTGGTTGGAAAATTGAAAATGACAATTTTTTAAAGCCATATTATTAGCATTTTAATAAAAATGAATAAAACAATTACGCAGCTATGTTAAATATATTTAAGGCACAGCTTGGTCGGTGAATTAGTTCGTCACTTGGATAAAACAATTTTTAAATGTCTCGACGAAAAGTTAATGTTTATCTCGTGTTCTTTATCAAGATATGAAGAAGTTTATCGTCAAATTTTATCTGCGTCCATTTGCGTCAAAGGTACGATAACTTGAAAATAATAAAATCATTGATTATTTTTTTAATGATGGATAACCGTTGTAATTTTTTTAATGCAGCGTGTTCCGTAAAGTACAAAATGTTAAAGTGAAATGTCGTGTATGCTAGATCTTGCGAACTGTTATGTTCCAGTATTTGATAAGGGTATTATCACCCCGTAGGGCACGGAGTGCACCTGGAGAGATTATTACAATGTGGCCTACGTGGTTCGAGGATCATAGTTCATTTCTGGAAGTAGATGTAGGCCGTAATAAATGTTCCAACCCTGTCGATCTAAGCCTAGGTGTTTATTTCGATAACATTTCTTTTATTGCTTGCATCAATACAAAAATCCTTAGTACAAATATTATAATACGTTGCATTTACGTGCAAGCCTGTAGGCTGCTTCCTACCAGGTAGGTAAGTATCCATAAGGTGCTACAAGAGACAGAAGGAGATAAGTAGGGATAATAAGTAAATTAAGTAAGTAATTTTTTTTGATACAGGCTAAGGATATATAAAAAGTAAATGAAAAGAAACAAGCAGAGAGCAAACAAAACATGATAAATGTGAATTAAATATATTAATTAGAAAGATACACATGTAAAATCAATTTTATCGAAAAATATTTTTGTTGCGCAACCGGGATTCGAGCCTGGATCTCTTTTCAAACTGGGGAAGGTGCATTATCCAACTATGCTACAGCGACGATATTTTTAACGACAAATTTTTCAAACCTATAATGTTACCTTTTTGATATTAATACATTTAATCGTTCCATTATTTGAAAGAGCCATCTAACTTATTTTTACGGAATCTCAAATACCTTTGAGCAATCTGATAGCCGACGCCAGAATTATCAATGGCCAGTGTTTCTGTAAAAATTATTGTTAAATGTTTTTAATATAATTTATTATAAAATAATGCTCTACTAACCCAAAAAATAATTTAATACCTACTTAATGTACCGTTCCGGTGATGATCATTCCGGGTGATTTAACAGATTGCATGGACCATCGTCACGATACTTGGTATTTTTCTTGCTGAAAATTCTGATGTTTGTAGCGTAATATAATCACAGATGGATACTCAGAAACGTGTCTTAAGGCTGGCCGAATGGCAACATTTACACCTTATTTCGAACCATAATGTGCAGGGTGAATATTATGTTCCGAGCCGATGTTGTTTTTGAATAACTAAAAAGTTGAATATTATTTTTTAATTTAATTATTTTTATTCAATTACTTAGATTATTACAATAATGCATAGAATATGTATTGGCCAAATAACTGCCATTGATAGCGGCATAAATGCGTGCTCTTTTAACCATATTTTTCATGACCTTCTAGCACACTCCGCCTGTTATTTCAACAATTCAATATCATTTCGAATATTATCCTTTAGCATCAGAATTGGTGTTGGGTTTTTGGCGTAGACCTTTCCCTTCTTGTACTTTCACAGAAAATAGTCGGAAGCTGTCAAATCAAGTGATCCAGTCGATATCACCACCACTGTTTGACATTAAGCGGCCGGAAAAAAATAATCTCGGGCTGTGTGTTAGGTGGCACTATCCTATTGAAACCACACGTGTTTCGGGCCCAATCGACCCAATTCGGCTACCATTAAGTTTTCCAACATGTGACGATAGCGATCACCATTAATGATTACAGCACTGCCATTATCATTTAAATAAAATATTTTTATGACTTATAATATAAATTATAACTTTTATAATAAATTGTAATCGACAACTCTCTATGACTACCGAATGGGAATTGAGAAATCTATGCCAAAACCAAAATAGCAGCTAAACAAAATCGGCCTGGAACATAATATTCACCCTATACTTACAAACAATTAGGTATACTCGCAATAAAAATATTTATATTATTTTACTATATTAGTAATTTAATATTTTATTTGAGGTATGCAAAGATATAAATAGTGGATTAATTGAAAAAATAAATAATTTGAGTGAATAACCCAATTTTTTTTCATTACACCTTACAATTGTGAAAATTATTCAATTGGTAACAATGTAAATTTTAAACTTTTACTACTATAACCCTTGGTTTCTCAAGGGTGGGTTCTTACATAGCCTGTCGTCACAATACGCAATTCTTTGTGATGACGCCGCAAAGCACAAAGCGACGGAGTATAAAAACGACCCCCAATGGTTTTCTGTACTAGGGGTAGATTGAAAAGTTTCCGGAATCGCCGCTAGGGGGTTGTTTTTTACAGATATTTTGATGTATGTAGAGTTATATTTACAACTCTTTCATATGAATTGATCTATTAATTAGTTCAATTTTAACAAGCATTCAATTCAAATAATTTTGGATAAAACACGAAATTTTTTTCAACAAATTCACAGACACAAAGCTATTTATATGATATTATATGGAATTTACAACCTGTCTTCGGCTAGTTTAAGCGATCACCTTACACAATACAACGTTCACCATTTCACCCAATCAACCTCCATATCTATCAAATTTTTTATAGTTGTATGTATGTTGCCATGTAGAAACACTTTGAGCATTAATTACAACTTCACTGTCGCCATCTATGGTCTGAAAATTTTCATTTTCCTGAAACAACATAGATGTCACTAATGAGAACCTTATTTTATAAATATAGAAGCTATATTCTTTATCTGTATATATGACAAATAATTAACACATTATACTATAATACACTTGAAAATTTCATTTTCAATTTTATATATTTCTTGTTTATTATATTATGTCCAAGAACACACAATTACTGGATTTTTAACTGCAAAGGCATTGTAATTAAACAAATTATAGATATCTAATAGATTTTTTTTTATTTGTAAGGAAAACCCTTAACCGAAATCAAATCTAGGCTAACCTAAATTTAACAAAATCTAAACGCCCAACATTAATTTTCTATTGTGATTTTTTGAGTTTCGTAATTCAAGCGTGGCCGCACATATTCAAGTAATGAATCACCGAAATTAGCTACCACACCAGAAGTTGTGGATAAAATCCATGACATGGTTTTGACAGATTGCCCAGTAATAGTGTATGAAATTGAGGAAGTTGTAAACATCTCCTATGAATGAATAGTTTATATATTACATAATGAATTGGGTTTGAAAACTTTCTGCAAAACGCTTTCAAGCGTGATCTTTAGCCCTTTCTTTGGAAGTGTTTAAGAGAAATCCAATTGATTTTAAGACCTGATCCTGACCATGAATAAGACTTCTCAACAACTCACTAGAAATAAAAAAGCAATCAAAATAGTGGATTGGATGTGATGAATTCCGAAGAATTATTTTGGGAAGCAAAGGAATTTTGAAAATTAATTATCTTGAAAAAGGAAATCGCAATATTTTGAACAGGCTGAAAGCAGAAATTTAGGAAAAATGCCCAGAAACATACATTTGTTAAATGTGTTAGAAATAATACGATCTTCGGGTTTGACAAGACTTTATTATAAAACAACGCCACAAACGGGCAACCTAATCGCGCTGTAATCCTCGCAGAGGCCGACGCGACCCGTGGCGCCACCGAGCGCCACCGGCGCGCGCACTTAAAACGAGTGGGTGAGCCTGTCCTGTGTCTCACTTCCGCTCTACAATAAAACAATATTTTTCGATAAAATTGATTTTATATATATCTTTATAATGAATACATTAAATTAGTATTTAAAACATCACAGACCAATGTTTTGAATAATTACAACTTCACAATAAGAATGTGTTCTCCTTAATAATACTATAGTATTTATTTTTCACACTCTCATTCAAGTACAATCTTTCATCTAAAATTGGCAGAATAAAAGTACTGAATTCATCCGTATCCATTACAATTGTTTGATCTACCTTCTACCTGATCCTGAAAGAGACTTGGGTCGACTGAGGATGAAAACAGTTGTTTTGGGGTCTTCAACGGAAGTCACTTCCACGAGGAATTGGGAAGCTGGAAAAACGTTATACATATAAGTATGTTGAGCTTCGAAGGTTTAAGTGTGAGACTGGTGGCCCCAATTCTCCTAGTGCTAACTGTGTTCGGATGATCGCGGATTGTGAGGTATATGTGTAATATAGACTAGAGCAAGCAATGAGAATAGAAATTAACACGAGATTTATTCAACGATATTATACAAGGTTTATGTGCAAGTAGTTACTGAAGGTTGATCTAGAGCTTAAGCTGAATAATAAAACACATCTTGATTCAGATTTATTTTGTTTTCATTGTCATTTTGAAAACTTTTCAATCTACCCTCGTACAATCAGACGTAAGTGGATCTCCACTTTTCATTGTCAATTATCCTTCCGCGCTTTGTATTATATTTCTATAACAACGTTGCCACATTGCTGGGCGTCGCAATTGGCGCTGAATCGCGACGGCGCCGTTACGCACCGCGCCGCCATCTTTAATCATCATTACTCCCGCCGTTTGGTTGACACAGGCGTTCGAGAATGTTCTCAGGACAAAAGTGTGAACACACCACACCTTGAATACATAAATTAGCCATTTTTAATATCGATTCTTCTGTATTGCTCGGACTAGTCTCCTAGAGAACAACTAAGAGGTCTATTAAGGCCAGTGTCCAAGGATACACGATGAGATAATCTTAGAGATTTAGTTGAGATACACCTCATTACCATGTACAAGTGTTGAGATTTTAATCTAGAGTTATGCTCGAGATTGGAATAAAGAGACAAAAATTCAAACCAGTGCACACGACATTAGACATATATGTACACAAATTCGTTTTTCTAATTTATTTCGTTTATTCAAAATCATCTTGAAACAAACGAATTAACAAAATCTAACTGACGAACGACAACGACATTTGACGTATGACGTACGTGTGTTGCCATAATTAACTTCGATAGCTAGTCTTGAATTCAACCTACGTAAATGAAAAGACACCGACCTTTGCGAAACTGGGCTGTTACTCGCCGATTCTCGCCACCGATGGTCGCTCTCCCTGCAGTCTTGAATCTTCTGAAACACGGCTGGCCGGCCTCCAAAAACTCTAGCACAACCGATAACCAAAAAATGCAATACACAAAATGTTTTTATATCACCGCCGTAAAATATATGACCGACTCCGAAACCGTCTCTCAACAGAAGCAGTTTTACTTTTGTTTTCTGTTTTTAAATCTACACAAATAGAATGCACATATTCAATCTATAATACCATATTAGAACAAGAACAAAAGATAACTGAGTCAGTATAACAATAAAGTGACGGACTGATAACAGAAAAGGTGAATTATAGAAAAAAACATACGAACATTTCATGTCGTCAGGTATGTTCATCATGTTAATATGCAGCGCTATATTTTTTACAATTTTATTTTAAATTAAAGAAAAATATAACTTAAATAGAGGAGAATAAAATCTACTCAGCAGCCACTTAAACTATTCTGCGAGAATTTTTTTTTGTGTGTTTGTATATTTAGGTTCTATACTTCTTCATCTTTGTTTTATTCATGAGAGCAGTTAATTGCGGTTAATTGCGGATGACGGTATGAATGATCTGTCACCGCCTATATCTGTCGGTGGGCTCTGCATCGAAAGTCTGTCCGTAGAGTTGGTGACCTTCCACACAATCTGATTCCTTCCACCGTCTCTTGGATCACCAACTTTTACTACGGGCTAAAGATTCTATAGTACCAAATAAAAATATATTTATTCAAATATTTAATCGCCTTATTGAAAATTAATAACTATAAAAGAAAATACTTACTCCTATAAAAAAACAAGTATATACATTCTAATAAGCAGTGGAATAAATTATAATTTAAAATGTATCTGATAACATTCGAAGCGTATTAGAAAAAAACCCAACAAAAAAGTAATAATCTGTACAATAAAATGTTAATAATCTGTACAAAAAAAAAAGGCAGTGAATAGTGGTAGGCCAATTCTTAATAACCAAATTAATTTATCCATTAGCCCTATTATATATTTTTTTGTAGCATAAATAGTACATATAAAAAAATAAAGGTGATTGCTTTACTAGACGCAGTCTGTTCTAAAGCAATTATCTGTACAGTTTTTAAAAGTTGTAAATGTTAAGAGGTAAATAATTATAATGTCATTATGTGAGTTATAAAAAGTTATGTGAAAAAAGATATTGAAAAAAAGTTATAAAAATATTATTGTCAGTAATATACGGTAATATCGGTGATAAGAATGTGTGGGTAGTTAGGTTAACAAATTAGTTTAATTTTACTTTTTATCCACATCAAAAGAAACCACTTTGTTATTTTTGGTTTGAAGTCATTAATCACTTTAGACTCTTTAAGGTCTAGTGCCAATTTATTAAATATTCTGGGAGCACAAAATAAGAAAGTACGTTGAGCGAATTTGGTATTAAATTTTGGCACTGAGTAGTATCCTAAGACTTTACTCCTGGTTTTCTTTGGATCGAATTGAGGAAGTAAAGTTAATTTTTTTTAAATAATTTTAAGATTGCCTTGGTAAACAGTTGTCTTATACCCAAAAATTCAAAGGATTTAAGAGTTCTTCGGAGTTATGTCTATATTAGGTATATTATGTCTATATTAGGTATTTAATATCTATCAATACTGTATTTTCTCCTCCCTTCTTTTTCCGTCTAACTGTATATGCATTATGTCTCTCTTTCGCATCTCATTGTATTTTCTGTCTCCCTTGATGTTATATATAACTGTATATGTATTCTGTATCTCTCTTTCACATGTAATTTTATATTATATCTTCCTCTTTTTGTATAAGCGCACTCTTTTTGTATTTATTCTTAGTTTTAAACACGCTCTGACGCGAAACCGGTTAGCGTGTAAATGATTGTGTTTTATTTAATCTAATTAGTCACTAAAATACAAATTATTTCTATTTAGGTCAAGAGCAGCTCCGATTTCTCTCGACCCACTTTTGCAAGCCTATGATCGAATCCAAGCAAGATATGAATATGTTTTGAGATTAGTTAAAAAATATCTAAGTACCCTACATACGTATTTAGTGTGACGTCGTGTCACACTCGATAATTTCACATTATTATTTCGTTCAACAGTTTTATGTTGCTTTTGCAATATGCATTGACCGGTAGCGAAAACAGACAAATGTATGTCCGCCATTGAAAAACATACAACAAAAGACGAATATATATAATATATGGATAGTGTTATGAGAGTCCATCTTGCGACCTGAATTGAAAGACAGGAAATTCGGGAAAGTATCTTGATAACTCGACACGTTCATTGGCATCTTTCTCTGTTTTTCTTCTCTCGATTTCGGTTTCGTCGTACGTCGGTAGAACTGCAACATTAATTATTAAAATTAATTTAAATCACTACACATGAAATGAACAAATAAATTTTTAGCAATATTTCAATATGTCCAAGAACACACATTTACTGTATTGTCACCCACAAAGGCACTGTTATTAAACGACCCGTCTTCTTAGATGCTGTTTCAATCAAAATGAATATCAAATTTAATCCATAGATGGCGATAGCGTAGCGGTATTCGAAGTGATTCCACATATTAACATATATACAACTTTCAAAAATTTGATTGGGTGGAATAGTGAATGTTACATTGTGTAAAGTGATCGCTTAAGCCAGCCGAAGACAAGTCGTAAATACCATATAATATAAATAGTTTCGTCTCTGTGAGATATCCAATTATTTGTTTAATTAATTTTAATTTTATTGCCCGGCCGAAATTGATAAAATAATATTAGGCGGTTTGTGTCTTAGCTGAATGTACAAAATGAATGCTTTACGGGGTTTTTTTTTCGAGGTAAAGCGGTGTGTGTCTTGATTAAACACACAATGAGATATTTGTTGTAGAATTAAAACTTTACTGCCCCACTAAGTCACAGTATAATATACACAGAATGCGGACCCAGCATTTTTGGCATAATATAATATATTGATTCACAAATCGCTCTCATATGATACTTTATTCTTTTACTCGGATATTTATCGTTTTTAAAAATCTATATCGAAAAGAACGGCATTGAAAAAACGTCGGAATTACAATCCCTATACTGTGCTCAATGGAGAACAACGAATTTGTATATACATGTTATTTTATCTGTCTATACTCGTACATATCTAAGAAAAAATAGTCTAGCCATTGGAAAATCACTGACCTTGTATTTTTTAATTCAATATATCGTTTGAGATCAATTAAAACACGTTCAATTATTAATAAAATGATTAATTTAAATCTTTATATCTCTGGTTGACAATGTAGCTTGAACATTTTCGACTAGTATTTTTAAAATCTTCTAGAATGTCATGAACTAGGCTTGTTACATACTGTGTATAATTCTAATAATTTGTATATATATCACATGTAAAAGTAAATTGGACCAGTTTTCTGTGACTTGTGAACTCCGTGGGTTATTTATTTTAAACCACCGACTAGTATATTTGGGTTGAAGATATTTTATGTAATTACCGCAATCACCACATGGTTGTGTCGAAGCCCCACAAAATTTTTCGGAGATTTCCTTTCTCTTTACTCGTTCTCTCATTAGCGGAATTGTACCAATTTCAATTGGTATTATAACCTTAAAGTTCTTATATGCTCCTGATACGAAAGCTTTTATCTGAAAAGAAAATTATACTATTTTATACTGCTGTTAATGTTAAAAGGGCAGAAATACAATAAAGATTAAAAATAAAACAAATTATCAGACAATTATCAAAAAACAGAATATAAATTGATCATATAATAAAACAGCTATTTAAACAATTTTATATAAGTAAGAATTGTAGGAATCAAAAACCAAAGCATGCGGAACAAATATGGTAATATTATACAACCCCAAACGTTGTTGTGCATATGGGCGCCGTGGCTGGCTCGAATAAAGCGCAATCTGGAAGTCCAATTTTCGACCACTTTTTGCAGCAGCTGGGGACGTATATCGTCAATAACGTGACGGATGTAGGCTTCTAAGGCGTTTATCGTCTTTGGTATATCAGTGTTGACTAGAGACTTCCCATGTTCTCACAGAAAATAATACAAAAGTGTAAAATCACACGATCTTGGAGGTCAATTACAGGTCCATTGCGCGAAATTATGCGCTCATCGAATATTTCCTTCAATAAATAGATTATGGCGCGCGCCGTGCGGCATGTTGCGCCGTCTTGTTGAAACCACAGCCCTTCCACATTATTGCTATTCAATTGGGGATCAAAACAGTCAGTGATCATGGATCTATTGCTGTGCGATGCTGTACGATGGCGAATCTACTCATTCGGGTCCTCCTCAATACCATGCTCGATGGTTATTCGAATTACTTGCTCAAATGGATGATTACGTTCACCGCAAAATGGAGGTAACGCATGATAAATTTCACGAACTGAACCACGATTTTAGAAATAAATTTGCACAATTTTCAAGCGTTGTTCTGGTGTAAGTCTATTCACAGTGAAATGGTAAACCAAACTGAGCACAAACCAGCTGTCAAATTGGCTGTCGCTGGAAAAAGTCTTGCCAATTCGAAAAACAAACCTCTAAAGAAGCACCATTTATTTATATCCAGACACGTAAATTTTAACGATGCTAATCTAGGGTTAAGCTATTCACTGGTACGAGGTGTTCAGCTAGCTCATCGCGTTTCCGAACGCACTAATCGTATTCTAGAGTATACGCTCACATGAACGCATTCGGAAAGAGACGGCGCTAGTGCATGACCTCTGTTTATGCAACATGTCTCAACTTACGATAGTCGGCCGGTCAAACGCGTGTCCCCTCACCTTCGCATACTGATACCAACCCGAGACCTTGCTTTGCTCATTAGGACCCGTCCAGACCTCGACCCCACTGGATGGTTTCTACGACGAATGATACATTTAACAGTAACATGTTCCAATATCATGTTTCATGTTATATCATCGTAATTTCATCAGATCTACTGTTAAAATGATGAAATTTTTGATATTTATTGTTAATCTAATTTTATTTTACTTTGTTCATTTTCTTTTAATGTAATTTCTAAATTATAACTAGTATTTGAATTCTATGTCGCTTATCTTGTCTTTCTTTGTGTCAAACTGCGACGCACGGTGTGCTGCTTTTGCGGGTTAAATCTGCCGGCAGTGGTGTGTGGAGTGTGAGTATTTGTTTTTTTTTATGACGTCCTTTTCCCCGAAAGGGAGAGTTTCCTCATTTCACCTCTACTCCCCGGCCCTGGCGCTGTACTTTGCTAACAACATTGAAATTAACATTCATCGCCAATTAGTATCTCTGTAACTCGTATTTTTCTATTTTGACCTGCATTTTTCATTATTTATATTATTTATGTGTATTGTCACGTTACGATTTATAGCATGTTAACCTATAGTTGCGAATGCAGAAGATTGCAATATTTCGCGACAATAAACTCTCACCTGTCTCAAACTGTCACTCGAGACAAAGAACAGATGGGGATAAAATCGAATAAATAAAAAAGGGATACCTTAATATAATATCCTATTGTCAGAAGAGATGAAATATTTATATCAGAAGTGGAAGGCACAGTTGGTGCACACATATTAATATTATAAAGGCAATTTTCTTTTTCATCTAATCCGCAATCCTGTGTTTCCGACAGTGTTTTCTTAACATAGCGTTTATTTTTAGAAGGATTCTTAACCCAAAACTCTATAATCTGAAAAATAAATAAAAACAAATGAATCGTTTAGCGTAAAAGCAGGTGGCTGACCAAATCAGACGAAATCACACAACACCAGACAGTAATGCGAAATGAAATACATCACATGAAACAAACACAAATCTAACTGTATTTTATACCATTCTACAAGAAATGCCTAAAGAGATTGAGATTGTATAGTAAATATAGCGGTGTCTCGGAGTTTAAAAAGGTGACATGATAATATTCGAGTTTCCAACATCACTTTTACATCAGCTACATTGGCTCCGACTTCATGAAAGAGTTGAATTTAAGTTGTGCTGGTTGATGTACAAGGCAACACATAATATGGCGCCTCGGTATCTTCAAGAGCTTTGTATCCTGGACAATTTGAATGGTAGATGTCAAACTCTCAGGTCAGCCTCTGCTGCCGACCAACCGTTGCCAGAAAGGAACTCTTTGCCCTCCGTCATGAGAAACAGTGCACCTTTTCAAAAAATCATTCGCATAAGTGAAAATAACAATTTTTAATTTAAAAAAAAACAAAGATAATGTAATTATAAACAGTTAATGTGTAAAGCGTCCTTGAGGTGAAAGTTTTTATGAAAATGGCGCTATACAAATTATCCAATATTATTATTATTTTTAACCAACCTGTTTTAAGTAAAACTTCACTTCGGTAACAGATGTATTGCTAGCATTATCGATGAAGCATTTAAAATAAACATTTTGTCCCGGAACGTAGCCCGTCATCGGTAGTTCCGCTGATATGGTGATACGACCGGTCTTCGCTAATAGAAAGTGATACTTCCTATAGTCTCTCACTCCTAGAGGATCCTGAAACCGTGACAAACAAGGTTTAGCTGTATATTAACCTTTACCATACCATGATATAAAATACCGAACGCAGCCATGCTGTCAACTCGTGTTACCGTAAATAACAGTTAGAAAAAATATTTTTATTAGCTTAAATGGCTTTAATGACACGAATTTACTCTAAATATTGAGCATTCAATTCAGAAAAAAAATGATTAATAATATAATTTAGAGCATTCATTAAGTTCTAAACAACTTGTAATAATAACAGATAATTATATTTGTATGTTTATTGTTCTTTTCACTGTGAAAATAATGTATGATATCTGTCTTTCATATCACAAATGGTATTTTTAACAACGTATTAATTTTATAACAGATTGAATGGAAAAAATAATTGTTTTTGTACAATTTCCTTTTCACAATTGGTTTTTCAACAGTCATTAACAAGCGCAAATATTTTATTTAGGATTATCTAAAATATGAATTTTATGTTGCATGTATTTTACCGCAATATTACAGGTTAAATTATGATGGTAGACCTGTGTTACTGCATGGTTTGGGAAGGGTTAAAAAAAGTACAATTCCACATATACTCGGATTGTACATGTACACGGCGCTGTCTACATATGATATAGAATGACATCGAAGATTCGAGAAGAGCCACGTTCAATCGAGCGTACGCACGATAAAGTACACAATTGCGAAGCAAGGACGAGATGTAAGAAGCTGCAGACGGATCTTTGCGAAACACATTATTTTATCAAATGCGATTTTGTACTTTTTGTTTATAAACTTCAGCTTTCAAAGAGAAATAATTTTTCCTCTTCTATGTTTTTTTTTGTGACAGGAGTCTGGAGCCGTTTAACGAGTTTGAACTCATGTATCGGTTCCACTCAATAAAAGCAAATGAAATTGTACAACAGAAGAATATATCGAGAAATATGGAGCAATAATACATAAATTATTAAATTATGCTGCATAAATAATTACGTTACAGTATCATAGAAGGTAAACATAGAGGTGGCGTTGTAGAGAAAGTACACGCTAATCTCAATCTCGCACCTTCAGCTAGTCTACCCAGCATTTCCCATCTTGAGATCCACACCTTAATGAAACTGCAGAAATGTCCGAGATTCCATTCATTCAGTAAGCCTGGCGGGTGAACTAACTTGACTAATGGCTGTATGATATGTAGAATTGGGTGGAATCGCAGTGCGTGTATTTGCCGAATAAAGAAATTAACCCTAGGACTAAATTCCAAAGTAAAGTAAATAGTGCGCTGAATAATTAAGTTGTAGAAGTGTTCAAGTATGCCTTTCTACGAATATATCGAGCTCACCAAAAGTGCACACGTTTAGTAAATAATTAATTAACCAAAATTAAAACGTTAATTTCAAAATTCAACCTCATCTACATCTACTTATAACATTGGGTAACCTCAGGGATCAGTTCTCGGACCACTATTGTATATATTATAAACGAAAGATGTTGTATATATTATAATATCGTCAGGGTTATGGTCTCACTGTTTTGCAAACGATTTTTTATGTAAGCTGGATGAGGCAGATGTATTAAAAGGAAAAATTGCAAGATACGTAGAGAAAATAGGCGAGTGGATGGCACAAAACCAGGAATCAATGTCTGCGAATGCTAAATCTGCAGTTTAGTTGTCGGGCGTGCACATTGATTCAGATCTTTCAATGAATACACAAATCAGCAACACTGTCAGTGTATGCTGACATCATCTGCCATAGATTAAAAGTATTCGGAGACATCTTCTTCTTGAAGCAACCCGTCTACTTATAAATGCATTGTGGTGTTCACGTGTGGACTATGAAAGATGAACTTGACTAATGGCTGTATGATCTGTAGAATTGGGTGTGTATTATACTCGCAGTGCATGCATTTGCCGAATAAAGAAATTAACCCTAGGACTAAATTCCAAAGTAAAGTAAATAGTGCGCTGAATAATTAAGTTGTAGAAGTATAGTATGAACGAGTCGTTCTTTTTGAACGACTCCTTTTAAAGAACGTAAAGAACTAGTCCTTTCAGTGTGTGCGCGTACGGACATCGGCGAATATGGATGCGTAGTCTGTACATCGTTAGTAGTGATTCATTTATTTTGCTCCAACCATTGTTGGCCGGCACCATCGTATATGGACGCCTGTTTTATATTTTGTACACCTGTATATGTGATTCATTTGGCAACGATAGATTTCTTTCAAGGGTGTGTTCGTGTCGCCCCATGCACATGTACATATGCGCACAAAGGTACACGCCCCATAGCGTGTGTACCTTAGAGAGTGTATTCATGTTTGAATTTCGTCCGCTAACATTTATTTGTATCTCAAATTATTTGAAAATATGTAATAAAAGGTTAGCTAGAAGAAAAATAACATTAAACGCACATTTGTAGTGTAATTAATATTTTTATAAAAAAAGGGTCAAATCTGACACACCACCGCAGAGAATGTGGTAATCAAAACACAACACTGGTCTTCAATATTTAGCTTACCTTCAGACGTGGAAACAAATTGAGATCATAGTGACGGAGAACGGTGAAGAGGCCCTTGGAACTGTCAAGCTTTTTGGATCTCTTCATCGTTACTTTAACGTAGTATTTAACCCTTCCGTACGGCCCTTCATACGACGCTGGCGCCTCAGCAGGGATGTACGCTGAAAAGGTGAATACATGCTTTCCTGCAAGAAGTTCTGCATATCCATCTGCAATACATAGAAGTATGTTTTAAGACTAACAAATCGATAATAATTGTCTTTCCCAGGGGAACAGTTATCTTTCATACCACTTGTTCCGTAGAGGAAGTAACAGAAACAAGAACTGTTTCTATAGGGTGGTTCTCAGGTTCACTCTTCTGGCGTGGACGTGACGATGTCTTTGCAACAGTGCGCAGGGTCCAATCCGGTCCAAATCGTTGTCCAGGGAAACAGCCAGTGGACCATAAGGGTACTTTCTTTTAGTCCTATAGGAATCATATCACTCTTCACCGACCATCGTATCATGGGATAATGTTACGGTGATTCCTTCAATCTAATTGGAATTGTAAAATGACTCAAGACTATATCAATCCAGTGAGAAGCAAAATAGAACAATCGCGACTCATTTGCAACTCATCCCAATAGACGACACAATTGAATCTTCTTTTTTCTTGTTGCTCCCTCGTGACTGAGGATCGCGATCTTTATAAACTCTCGTCCTCTTGACTTCTTCAGTTTTTGCGACGTTTCTGAGAGCAGTCACCAAAGAAGTACCTGTTGCTTTTTTCATGTGATTGGTCAACGGATGGACGATCTTCCTCTCACTCTCTATTCTTCGAAAGGCCGCAGTTCCAAAGCCGCTACTCGAATATTTTTCCATGATGTAATCATCTCGAGTCGACAAGGCCGTATTATCTTATGCCGAATTGCCCTATTGGCTTGGGCAACATTACATATTGCACTGGAAGTTGCTACTGTCAAGTCGTAGATAGCTGCCATTTAAATGGACAGTCTTGGCAGATTTTGGACTGGAAAATATGGAAAGATTGGGATACAGAGTTCTGTACCTTGGATTCCTAGAGCTGTTGTGGACTCGGTTGGAGAAGGATAATCCGAAAATGCGAGCTAAGTGATTTTTTCTACGATCTACTTTTTATTTTGACATTGGACAGTCTATTGTGGCATAGACATTGGTGTAACATTATGGTAATTATTAATTGTTAAACAAGTTTTCAAACGAATTTAACTATTTAACTATTTATAAATAAATAATTAACAACAGTTAACATCCAGCTCAACCTAACCTAGCACAAGTATAGAAAACAATAAGTTTTTATTAGAAAAACAATTTATAATACGAGGAATAAATATTTACCTTCGTCAAGATGTTTTCCATCTAGCAAATCATTTGTCACACTTAGGTATGTTTCTTCCCCATGGAAATAAGTACGTTTTCCTGTTCTTTGCGTATCTGTCCAACTGCATTTTGCATTTCCACATATTTTTAATTGAAGTTCTGAAAAAAAAAAAATATTAAGTCAATATGTCATAATATGTACAGATGGTACAATAATTTTAGATCTTAAAGGTGCCCCTTTTTCTGGTAGCGACTGAAGCTACACAATTATAATGTGTTCTTAAAAAAAATCACCTTTTTTTTTACATTATTATTATTATATTTTTATTTATTATCTTCGTTTTATTAACCACTAAATTGAGTTTAAATACATCTACCGGTTTCGAAAAATACCATTTTCTTCTTCAGGATGTCATAACTAACTAAAACATATATTATTGTTTCTTTGCCAGAATCTATTTTTAAAAAATCTATTTATTTAAAAAAAAAAAAAATTTTTACTAAAAAACTAACCTAACTCAAATCATTACTTAATACAAATTTACTCGAATAATTTTAGAACGGGACTCGTAGTTAAATTTAGTTGGTTGTTTATAATTTTTTGATTAATTTTACACGCTTTATTTATCTCCAACGATTTCAAATTATTTAATTTGTGACCAACACCGTTCATAATAAAAATATGTTTTTTTTTTTAAAGTAACATTATTATTATTCATTTATATCAAAAGATATACGCTAGATTTAACTTTTTTTATTACTATTACTTAGATAAAACCTTTACACTAATTTTAAATTAATAATCTGAATATTATTTTACAGAATTAAGAGAATGCAAGCATTACAAGAAAGACTGTGACCATTAAATTCATTTTTCGTGTGCCACAAAAGTGTTTCACTGGTCGAAATACAAGCAAGTGACGTATTCAGTACAACAACTCATACAGAATACTGTTCGGATTGGCGCGCTATTGCAGCGCATCTACAATGTTTGCCGAAGGCCGTATACATGGATTCGTTCCGCTTGCGGTGCGGGCGTATAGCTGCGGCTGGAGCTCAGCACCAACTCTCTGGTGCAAGCGGCGCTCCCATGGAAAGCTGGTTCCCTCACCAGAGAATGGCGACTACTACAGAATAGCTGCAGATACAATAATGGCCGTGACTGAAGTATTTATATTTGTAATATTTATATTTTCCTTGATTTTCTTTTCATAACATAAATAATATTTCGTAACCTTAAGGTATTATATAATATGTAATATCTTTATGGCGAATCAATAAACGCATTATTATTATTATTATTAT
This sequence comes from Eubasilissa splendida, assembly GCA_031772225.1. Classification (NCBI taxonomy): domain Eukaryota; kingdom Metazoa; phylum Arthropoda; class Insecta; order Trichoptera; family Phryganeidae; genus Eubasilissa; species Eubasilissa splendida. The sequence continues at coordinate 28,069,737 of CM062859.1, forward strand.
CATCATCATCATCATCATCATCATCATCATCATCATCATCATCATCATCATCATCATCATCATCATCATCATCATCATCATCATCATCATCATCATCATCATCATCATCATCATCATCATCATCATCATCATCATCATCATCATCATCATCATCATCATCATCATCATCATCATCATCATCATCATCATCATCATCATCATCATCATCATCATCATCATCATCATCATGCAATGTACATTGTGCGATAACATAACAAATAGCTCACCAGAAACCTGTTGAGCTTCATCCAGAACTATCACCACGCGACCTTTGACCACTTCACCACTGTAATAGACATCATCTTCGCTTGAAAACTCGAATTGACAACTTTTCAAAGCCATGTCTTCGATTTACATTGAACACTTTCATTTCAAGGAGACAATTACAACTGACGAGGTTTTGTTTTGTAGAAATTGATATCGTGTCCGAAATCTTATCAATATTATTTATCTTATCAATAATTTTATATAATTCAAATATTGCGCGAAATGTATATTCAACTCGAGCAATCATCAACATTTTTTAGTGATTATGTATGAACATGTTATCTAAACTAACCGAAAAGTACACAATGGTCTTCTTACACAGTTACAGCATGTGTAGTGTGGCAGCCCTGGGAGAAATTTATTTATTTAAAACTTCCAATTCATTCAATATTTAATATATTTCCTGAAACCACACTACATCAGAGTCCGTATCGATATGTATAGTATTTTCTCGGCGTCATTTGCAATTGGTTGATCCAGTGGCTCGAGAAATATGTATATAGATATATACACTCTTGAACATGGCGAAAAAAAATAGAAAATATATTAAATACAAAGTATAAAATATGATATATTAAAAAAATAAATATAAAAATAGATAAACTCATGGATACTATTGGCATAAGGGGTGGGAAACAGGATGTAGGAAGAGTGATAGGAATTTGGTATCAACCAGGAAGCACAACTCATCAGGAACCTTATTCGGTGATCAGCACGAAGCACTGTGATCCACAATAGCGGTTTCGGCACGCACACGCAAGGAACCGAATACACTTTATAAGAAGTGACTTTACCAAAACTGTACGTTAGTGACGAGCACATGCAGAACATCCACTCTCCTTGACAGTTCAAAGTCATAGACAATACACAGAAAAGTCGTCCTCTGGCAGATAATTAAAGTAACCATAATGGAGCATACACACATGCACGGCCATCGGCGTTCTGTGGATCTATCATTAATACCTAACAGATTCATTAGTTACAAAATCTCATACAATAAAAATGTAGATACATGGTGTTAAAACGTATCGATCAGTTACCTCATAATATGGGTCAAGAATAGCTCCGAACGCTCTCGACCCATCTCTATTAGCTATTTGACTATTGATCCTTTCCAAATCATTCATCATTCAATCAATTTATTCGAGTTATTCAGATTATGTTATGATAAAATCGTTATTTAAACTGTTATTTTAACCGTGATTGTGACTGTTATTGTGTTCGATTGTAACGATTATTGATAATTGATTAACCTAATTCTTCAAGCAATGCCTTACACTAAAAAGTAAGCCTCCATCAGTTAAATCTTAGTTACCAATCATCGTTAAATCTCAGTTACCAATCAGTGGCACAATCAGTCACGTAACGGTTTACCATCACTAGTAATGTGTTCAACCAACTCCAGTAGGAATGATTCATCATGCAATAACTTTATTGGAGAGTTATGCAAGTTATGGTACATAAGTGTAGTGGCAACTCCGGTAAGAGTAGTACATCACTCAATCACTTTATTGTAAAGTTATACAGGTTATGGTACATATGTGTAGTAGCAGCTCTGGTAAGAGTAGTACATCACTCAATCACTTTATTGTAAAGTTATACAGGTTATGGTACATATGTGTAGTAGCTCTGGTAAAAGTAGTACATCACTCAATCACTTTATTGTAAAGATATACAGGTTATGGTACATATGTGTAGTAGCAGCTCTGGTAAGAGTAGTACATCACTCAATCACTTTATTGTAAAATTATACAGGTTATGGTACACATGTAATACATCACTAAATCACTAGTAGTATGTGTTTTCGAATTTCCTACCCACTGTCACCAGTGTTTATGATCAGCGCGCCCAAATAAATTTCCTCTTGAACTATCTCATGGGAACTATCTTGGGAAGTTTTTTGTATGATCCACGACTAATATTTTTGTTTTGAACAGATTTATTTCTAAACCAAACTGGTTGGTTATTGGTTAGTATTAATAAAATTACATAGCTACTACGATTTCACTACATCTTGTAATGTATCGGAGAAAATATTGAAATGTTTCAGGAATGACAATGAAAAAAATATCTAATTCAAATTATATTATATTTTATTTACTTATTATTATATTTATTCATATAGAAATTAATTTGAAATATAATTAAAGACCTTATTAATAGAGTGATTAAGATATTTGAATTTCACGGTATCTGTCGATTATGAACGAGATTATGAGATTTCACTTTTCTCCGAGCTGAAATGAAAAACTGGATATCTTGGTGCGTACTCTGCTAAATCTTCGTCTTCGTCTTCCTTCTTTTCCTTCAGCATCTTCTCCATTTCTGCTTCTTCGTATGTCGGCGGGGCTGTAAAAGTATATTAAAATAAAACAATTTTATTTTAATTTCTAAAAACTGAAAAGTATTTAATGAAAGCTTTTTTGTTTTGTAGATAATCCTTGTGTAGTTCGTAAAAAAAAAGATCTAATAGTCTAGGGTAAAAAATAAATAAGTAATACCATAATCGCCGTAGTCTATTGCTGCGGCAGCTGATGATTCTCCTAATGTCACAAACGGAACTGTTCCAATTTCAACAGGTATTTTAGCTTTGAAGTTCTTATGCATTCCTGATACAAATGCTTTAATCTGGAAAAAAAAGCTTTTAAAAGAATTTTAATTCATCTTAAAATTTGATGGCTGAGCAAGGTGTTGGATATGGCAGTGGAAAAAGAAGACGATGCTGTGGAGTTTCCTTGTTACCACCATTTTTGAAGACCAATTTCTCACAGAGAAAAATGCAAAACAGGTGTGACAGAAAAATGTTATATATCGTTATAAATTAAATGAATTATTATTTTTTATAGGTGAACACATATGGTTTAATTCTTAATAATTATTGTTAACTGTAATGTCACCAGTTTTTGGTTTATTTCTACACTTTTAGCCTATTTCCTAACCAGTACGTATTGTTCCTTTGGATCGACTGGTTCTCTTTTTGAAGTCGAGAAGAGGAAATATTCTCATGTGATTACTTTGCATACACAGCTATGATTTTATTGTATTGTGAACGTGGTTTTGTACTACATTGGGTGAACTTCTGGAAGAGCAACGTGACTGCGTCAGCTACCAAGTGAATCGAGCTGTTCTTTGGTTCCTGGTTCGCTGTTAAAGGTCCCAACCATGCCTCATTATCCTCTTATACCTATTTCCTATCTAACCCATCCCTTTCGATTCTATAATCCATCCTTGTAGGTCACACACAGTGCATCTCGTAACACACGAGTTATTTCAAAACATAATATAATTAATTATAATTCTTAATGTAATTTTTTTTCGCACAATATTTAGCTAATCAAAAACCCCGAAAACTTTTGATCAGAATACGGTCTTCTGCGGTGATTTTTATGGGCAACAATTTGAAAAAACCAAATATAAACAATGGGAAAATTAATAATCAAAGATGGCGACCGGGGTAAGCAAATTAGTAAACTATTGTTGATATAGTTCAACTAATTTTGATGTAATTATATCACATTTTACGAAATGCTCTCACTTTTTTTGGGCCACCCTGTATATATATATATATATATATATATATAAAACACCCCATAACCTATATATATATATATAAAATACCCCATAAGATTTTACTCTGATACAGCATCACATTTCTAGGGTTTTACTATATCTACATACGTCACACGTAATACGTTTCATTAATGTGAACTGTCAATTTTTTTTTTCTGATCTTTTTGATCTGAAGCTAGAATTTTCAACATAACAAACAAAACTACTGCCAGAAAATTGAAAATACGAATACCATAATACTGGTGAACCATATGAACATAGTTTAAATTGTGTTCTATGTTGTTTTGTTATTAATTTTAAATGAAATAATATTTTAATGTGTGACCCGAAACTTCATATTGCCGGTGTATTGAGTGTTACCAATAACGCCACAACAATCTATGAAAATAAATATATTGTAGTTGTTATACCTTGATGAAGTAGACAATTGTCAGGATTGTCGGAAGACTCGCGTCGGAAGACGGAGGCACGGCCGGTACGTACAGATTGACACCGTACTGCTTCTCTTCCCCTTTTTCTATTCCACCAGATTTGTGTTCTGATACTCTCTTTTTGTACCAACGTGATTTTTTATAAGGACTCTTGACATTAAATATTGCTCTCTGTAAAGTAAAGAAAAGTAAGATGTAAAAAAAATGTTTTATACCATTAGGTTAGGCTAAGCTTAATGGCTGACTTATGACCTATATTTGATATGGAGGGTAGGTATATATGTCCACATGTATTCAGGCCTATTCTCAAAATCACGCAAACGACGTCTTTCCATTCTCGAGTTTCGACTAAAAATATAAGTTTTTGGTTAAAATAAGTACTAATACAGTATTCAAAGTTCACAGAAAAGGGTTTGTTCATAAATTACCTATTGATTTCCTCATCCGCAGCGTCGTAGTGAAGAATCACGGCCAATCCTGTTGCCATTTTTATGTTTTGACAGATTATGGTACGTTTATCTCCCTCACTCCCTCACTCTCTCTCCCTCTCTCTCATTCAAATATAACACGGACGTTAATTTACATACTGTCTATTTTTGAGGGTTGGTGTAACAATCACCTTCATTTCAATATTGCAATTTTGAGAATAGGCCTGAATATGAGTAAGCATTAAGAGGGCTGACTTAAACCATTATCATTAACACCAGTTATCGTGGTTCAATATTGGTGAAATTTTGATGTGCGTTTTAAAACTACATCATTAAGAAAATGATATAAAAAAAATATTAAAAAATCTTTCGTTTTGGAAAATATGACGTGTTGCATTTTTGCAACGTCGGATAAATAAGGGGTAAATAATTAACGTATGAAACAAAACAAGTAAATATTTTAATGTATTTATTCTTCGTGGTTTAAGTACAAAGTATATAAAAAATGTGAACAAACTTTATAATGCAAGTGATATTCACTGTCTCCTTAACTAGACCGAAGTCTGTACTAAAGGAGACAGGTTCATCCGTTGTCTATCATACAAATATGAAATTATTTTTATCTAAATAAAAATACCCATGATTGAAACACTATGCAAAAGGAAAAATGAATATAAAGAAATTACGTTCTGTTCACGTGATCATTTCCATGAATCTTTGCTCAGTTTCCTTTCTGCCAACACCCAACACTACACTATTAGTACACTATTAACACACTATTAGTACACTATTAGTACACTATTAACACACTATTAACACATTATTAGTACACTATTAACAACTAGCTTTCTACACTAAGTAACACAACGTAACAATATAAATAATTCATTACACTCTGTTTTCCTTTGTGGAAGATTTAATTACATTTATGGTGCAATGTGATAGTGTGGAAAGTTCACATATAAAATATATTTGTGAATGACATACCCCGCGCGTTTTTGTGTTTTCAATTCTTTAAAAATAAATAATATTACTTATCTAATCGATCAACTTAATTGCCAATACATTAATATTTCGATGTGACTTTTAAATTTAAGTCACATCACACAAATTGAAAAATATGGCTCACGACATTTTTTTTCTACAAACTCATTCTGTAATTCGAAGTAAAGTTATAAGCCAAGTCAACTCTTCAAAAGATTATAATGAGTAAGGGTATTGAATTAAGCGACATGTATGTGACAGATATATTTGTAATTGGCTCATCTTGTTACAATTTAATACCACTAACTAGAGGTATGTCGTGCCATCAAACAACTACAATTTCACTTTTCTTTTCAAATCTATAATCGAATTCGATAAGTTTGTCTGCTCATATGTGACCTTACAAATAGATTCGCAACCAAGGTATCCTCTGATATTCGGTATATAATAACAATTCTATAAATGTTCTTATATCTTCACTTGTCAATGATATGGGTGCCTTGTTTTTTGAATATATACACAATTAATTGTTCTAGAATAAGGGTTAAAGGTTGAATATTATTTTTAAAAACTCGGCATACGATTAGAATACTCATTTCTCTAATATAAATATTTCTTACATTGAAAAACGCATACAGGTTTATGTTTAGGTAAGCCTTTAATAATATGTATGTACCTAAACTAATATCGGAGATTCCTTACCAAATTCTCAGAATATAGCCCGGCCAGCTGACCATTGCGTTTTTGCAACGTCAGCGTAAAATGGGTTAAAATATCTACTAAAATCTTAAAACGTAAATCTCCGGTCGATAAATACGTGTAATCACGCTTATCGCTTGGCGTCACAGTTTTGCGTATTAACTCGCTCATGGTATTTAAAAGTTAATAAATAAATACATATATTGAGAAAATAACTACCAGCGGTCCGTCCCTGGCGAGGTCCCCCTAAATTAAATGCCTATCCCCTCCTTGAAACAAGCCCAGCCGCTGGCAATTCATCATGGGAGTTAGGTTAGGTTGACTATATTTTTCTCCAAGCCCTAGAGTGCAACTGTGCAAAATTTGGAACGGATGTCATTCAAATACACATTTATATTATGAGGAAGGGTGGTATGACAAGGGGTAGTGCCTGAGGGTTGTTCTAAAGTGTAACAAAGCAAAATTTTGAATATACAAAATTTAATACTGCGTTTTTCTTTCGGAAGTAGGGGGTGGGGTAGCCAGGGGATTGTGTTTATGTTTTATGCAAGAAGCACATAATATAATAAACATCGTGGGGAGACCAGATAGACATTTAGTTTTGTAAGTACCTTTTGATAGCTTTCCTGGTTTTCTGTAGATTATTATAACGTTGCAATTTCACCACATTAAGTACTAACAGTTATTCCTTGTTATAAAATGACTACAATGTCTATGAAATGGCAATTACATAAATAGTCATACCTTTCTTTTTTCTTGTCTGACATACCCGGCTTTTTAACTTAACATAACTTTTTAAACTTATTTCAAGCACTATACATATTTGGCGCCCAACGTGGGGCGCCAAATATTTGAATTCAAGTACTTAATTTTTATAACGTCACAATATGTTATTCCAATTATGCAGATAAAAAACACTAATCTGCTTGATCCGGATGGCAATCTGCTGATTTATAATCCTATTTTCGTGTTCTTGATGTTTTTCTGTGGATAACCGAGACACAATACGCGATCTGTATTTCGAGTACACCACTGTAAAGATTTGTGCAGCCGAAGGCATCCCAATATGTTCTGATGCCATGCAAGTTTGCAGCTTATCCATATAAAAGGAATGCATTTGCAGGAATTCAATTTTTAAATCCAGGGAAAGCAACCGAGGCATGTATAATGCCTAAATAGTATACATTGATGAAACTGACCTGATTTAAAGAAAATTTTACTTCAAAAACAGACAATTTGCTGTCATTGTGGATGTGGCATTTAAAAGATATATTCTGCCCAGGAACGACACCGGTGCATGGAAGATTAGTTATTACATCTAATCTGCCCGTCTTAGCAAAAAATACGTGAAATTCCTTAAAATGCTTCACTTCCGAAGGTTCCTGAAATCATTAAAGAACTTTATAATATCCTAGATTCAGTGTGTACATACAATCCATCGAAATTATACAACAAATTACGCAGAGTTAGAATCTGTAACAAAATTTTTGTCCTTTAATGAGGCAGTAAACGAATAGGCTCGCATATTTTTGACACCCGAAGCCTACAACAAATTGCTAAATAATATGAAATACCTTTCGGTCTTTGGGTATTGGGAGAACAGAAACTGGTCAAAGATTTATGAAGATGCTCACATGAACTGAACGACTTTGGTACCTATGTACATGTTTACGCACGTTCTTATTCCTTTGACTGGCACCCCTTGTTTTTTTGTTGTTGGTATGATTGGTTTATGTAGTGTGAAGATCGCCGCTTTCTGCGACCGGAGAATCCGCCAGATAAGGACCTATTAATCGGCTTCGGTATTTAATTGTTTCGACCGGTCAAAATAATTCATGGTGATCGAGTCGACGCATCCAGATCGAAGCACAAAAGAAGAACAATACAACCCATGACCATCAGAGAAACGGCATCCGTTATACCAGGTTAGTGGTGATTTTTCTACCTGCATTGAGTTTCATATTATCAATAGGTAACACGGGAATAACAAGCTGTCGAAGGAATTCACCAGAACAGTAGGTACGTATTGAGAATTTTTTTACAAATGTGACGAAATTATTCAGCAAAGACGTTAGTCTAGTTAAAAAATTGGAAAACATCTTTTACATATACACAAAACAAGTTATTGTTCATTTATGAAAAATTTTATTTTATAAGTACGATATGTTTCTTGTACTCATTGAACTCCTTAAATAAATAAAAACTTTCAAAATTCATTGACTCTTTCAATTATAAATAAAGGCCTATTAAATTGGACGTAAATCGGCAGAAAAAGAGGACTAAAAAGTGAAATGATTTAAGTGCAAGTTATTAATTATTATTACAAGACAATTAACTATCATTATTTATTGTTTATACTTGGAAAACATAATATTAGATTATTTTCATTTAATACTGTCAATAATTTCTTACCCTTAAAAGTGGATAATAATTTAGATTATAGTGTCTGAGAACTGTGAAGTAAGCTTTGGAAGATTTATCCAGCTTTCCTGGCCTCTTCATTGTTACCTTGGCGCTATACCTGATCTTTCCATACACCCCTTCAAACGAGGTTAGCGCCTCGGAAGGGATGAACGCGGAAAAATCAAATTTGTGAGTGCCGGCAGGAATTTCTGAACAACCATCTGTAAAGAAAAAGCAATAAATGACCACTTCAATTTACATATTGCTGAAGATTTTAAACGTCCATTTCGTAATTCATAGTGTCAGTGTGAAGGTTTGGTGGATTAATATTGTATGTGTGATATGTCTGATGATATCGGAAGTGATAGATGGGAATGGTAATCCGCTCCCAAGTCGGTTTACCATTCTATGTTCGTGCCACGAGATCTAACTTTGTGCAGGTAGTATAGAATAGGTTATTTGAACAAAAAAGCGTTCATATTATTTATACTGAATTTATTGCGGCAAAGTTACAAAAGGTTGGATAAAATATACTGGTTGTAATAACACAGCTGTTGGATTTAGCGGACGGGAAGTGAGTGGGTCCTAAACGGTACCTATACAAATTTGGAACGGATGGTGTTTAGGACTTATATTTACTTTGAACGAATTAATTCCACTTATACCCGGCCACTAGCGCTGTCAGTCGATCAAACCAGTATGGTTAAACGTATTATCAAGCCTATTTTTTGGTGATCTTCGGCGAATCGTGAGTAAAATCTATATACAGTCCACTGCGTCCGGAGGTGTTTGGCATATCCAAGAGAGACGGAGTTCGGTGAGTCCTTTTTTCCTTCCTGTCCTATATTTTTCTGTCATGTAAAGTTACAATTTCAACAGATGGCAATTAATATAATACATAATCAAGAGGTGTTGATGGCCAGAGGGACGAGTGCTGGTACGCGTGTCTTTAGTAGGGTCCTAAAGAGTCCCTGTACAAAATTTGGTTTAGATCAGTCAAAGAGTGTAATTGTATAAACAGATATTTGGTTTTATATGCATTTATATATCTAGTAATATAATACCAATTTTACCTTTTTGAGGATATTTTCCTGATAATAAATTATTTGTTACTGTAAAATATATCTCTTCTCCAGTAAAGTGGATGGACACAGTACCACTTCCAGTGCTGTATGTCTCGGTCCAGCTGCATTTAGCTCCTCCTATTAATTTAAGCTCTAATTCTAGAAAAATATCAAAATAATATATAAAACACGGTGTTGCATTATCAAGGTATCTGTTATTATTCGGATTACATTTAGAAGTATCACTGTTTCATACAGATAGGTATATTTCAAGATCTATTAGAACGATCGGATGTCATCACCTTTAAAGGTAAGGGTCACCAATTTGGAGGAACTGAATTTGCATGCGGGGTCACCAATTCAGAGGTTATATCAATTACAATGTTGTTAACTAGGTATGAAGGTACAACAACTTAGTACATAGACTGCACCTTGTTAACCACGTACCCCTGATTCATCAGAAATTAAATATATACAATGTAAATACTCCACTTTAAAATACTAAATGACTTACCATCACGTCGTTTCTCCGCGAGGGGTAGTTCTACCGTCTGATGGATAGAACGCCATACTTTTCTGTCCTGACACACAACTCTCGGCCCATTCTCATTCGTATGCCTTATCGCGCATGCTCCGCGACTATTGAGTGTATTTTAATTATTTTCAGAAACATCTTTCAGTATTTGGTTTACCTGGTCAGTCCAAGTCTTTCACAGACGTTATATACATTTCTTACCATTATCTTCGCATTCATTCGTTCCACTTAACTAAACCACCTAACTATTTTTAATTCTGTTCACTACTTTAAGATCAGCTTTATGTTCCATACGTATTTCTATATAAATGGATTATGAACAATAGGGTTGGGGAAATACAAGATGTAGGAAGAAGGCAAGTAATTTAGAAGAGGGACAGGATTAGGGACTAACCAGAACCAGGAAGAAACTCCTTTAGGTATTTAGATTTTCTTCACTGGAGCCACAAGTCTTCTGGCTTCAGAACACGTACTCCATTGTTCCGCATGAAGTACTTTTATTCATACACTTCTATGATGGCGCGAAATGTGACACAATAAGCACAATAGCAAGATGTACTAATCGGCACGCACAGTAGAGAGAAACCGAACACACACAGTACAGTCTCCGTCAGTTTATCGTTCCCACACGGCATGAAGATAATTCATACAATTTTCACAGCTTACCGTACCACTGGTAAACGATAACCGTCAGTTCAAACTTCAACTTACAACTTGTCCAAAGCATAAACAACAAAACTACTTAAAATGGTCATGTTCTGGTCTAGGGAAAGGAGATAGTAGGCAGATAATGGACAGGAACCATTCTGTATATCGCGTTCACGTGCATGCGAGACGGCGATCGGCAATCCATGAATCGTAAAGTTCAAACACCGTCTATTATTTAAATACAAAACAAATAGATTTACCTGAAACATTCTTAGGTTCGTTCAGCGTTAAATGGACATAACCTTTCACCACATCGCCGCTGAAGAACACACCATGTTCACTAATAAACTCCACATAACAATTTTTAATTGGCATTTTGTTTGTTCTAGTTTACATTCTTTAGAGATGTATATTAATGGCTAAGACTTCATATAATATAAAAATATCCAATCGCTGTATCGTTTTTACAAATGGTTCACATATCGTGTCAGATAATTGTGTGCAATTTTAATCTTATCTATTCCACCTATAAATAAGATAAAAATCCGTTGATTATCTACAGGACGTATTTTGTTAATGTATATTGTTTACGTACCTTTGTTTCTTCGACTGGCACCCTGGGGTTTCTTGTTGATTGGTATTAGTCATTTATGTTGTGTGAATGTTGCTGTTGTTGTCGGAGATTGAAAGATCGCTGTCAAACCACGGTTGGAGCCCAATTGCGGTCAGTTCATCGCCCGGTAATGAGTTCTCAATAATCTGAGCGACGGGAGTACGCATTTCAGTCGGTCGTAATTCTACTCAGAGATAAGAAGAACAATAACATAGGTTTCATCTACTACGCCAAAGAAACAGCTACTGTTAATCAAGGTTAGTGGTAATTTTCATTCTGCATATTATTAATAGGAAACCCGGGAACAACAGCTGTCGAAGGCATTCACGGGAACATAAATGTTGTATTATGTCCTATATATTTCACCCAACGTCCATGTGTTCGTTTGATAATGATTTCGGAGATATATTGTGCACGTGTGGTCAGAGAAAATCAAAATTTGGTATAATTATAACGTGGAATGAATTACGATAATTCCGGTTGTAATTCTGAATTATATACTATCCGACATGGATATAGGAAGAGGTTGATGAGAGGAAAGCGATTTTATGAAGGTCCAGCGATCTCGGGGACCGGGATTTAAAAGGACTGCACACCTTACCTCAAGTATGACGCCTCCAAAATCACTGGTGGCGCCGCCGAAATCATACACTGCATGCACTAGGACAGTCGATGATCTCCGCTCCCGACTGAAGACAGTGATGTCACATTTCAAAAAAACAAACAATATGATCACAACACAAGATCACAAAAAAAAAAACCAGTGCTCCACTGCACTGGAGGTAATTGTCCATACCGCGAACGGTAACGAGATCAAACAAACAATATTGATCAAGTGACACCCGGTGGCGTAAGGCTTACAATTCACACTTCGCATTAGGATATGGGATCGAGGATAGGAATATATATGCGCTATATTAAGAATACATAAATAAATAAATCTAATTTTCTTATCCCATATAGTGCATTTAGGACATGCTGTGTGTCTTGTATGATGTTCATATATCTGATTGAGACTAATACAGATTACATTAATTAGTCATTAAATGAACACAATATGATTCATTTCTGTAAATATTATATTCATATCGAGAGTCCCAAGTGCTTATATCGTTCGCTTTAAATACTTTTTAATTACTCAACGTGCATTATTTACTTTTCGAACCAGAACAACATGTATATATATTTATTTTACTAATCAAATTTTTGCAAGTTGTATATATGTTATCATGTTGGAAAATTTCAATTATTTATTACCAAATATACTGTAGATGTGGTAGCATGGGTATATAGGTGAACGTTACATTGTGTAAAGTGATCACTAAAGCCAGCCGATGACAGGTCGTAAGCCATATCTAAAAATATTGTGAAAGTGATGGTATTCGAGAAGGAGGAAAGCAAGACACCGTGCTAAATACTTGCAGGTAATGAATGGTTGGAACAAGTAGATGAGTTTGTGTATTTGGGAAGTATGTTCGATAGAAACGGAAAGGCTGAGAATGATATCGAAAGGAGGGTGACTGCAGGGAATAAAGTGAACGGCGCTCTGAATGGAATTATATCAAACGGGAACTTGTCAACCGAGGCAAGACTAGCGGTGCACAATGGAGTTCTGATACCGACACTGATGTATGGAAATGAGTCAGAGGAGAAACAGAAGTAGACTGAATGCAATGTAAATGAGATCACTTAGGCGTATATGTTGCAAATCTATTTATGACAGAGTAAAGAATGAAGAAATAAGGAAATAGTATAAAATTGATGTTAGTTAGTTAATGAGTAAGATTAAGAAAGAATCACGGATGAATGAGGAGAGAATGATAAGAAAGATATATGACGCAAGTGTTGATGGCACCAGAAATAGAGGACGTTCGCGGAAGACTTGGCACAACCATGTAAATCAGATAATGGAGGATGGTTCTGTTAGAAGCCTCAACAAACGGCGAGCTTGTATGAGAAGATGTATGAATGTGGATGGGGCGAGAATTGTGTCTCAGGACAGAGGAGTGTGGCGCTCTATCCTCTCTGCCTATCCCCGCGGGGAAATGGCGTAATGGTAAGTTAGTTGGTTAGTTAGTAAATTATTAAGTTTTCTAACGAGAACATCTAAGTAATTTTATAAATATTTCCAAATTGTTTTCTTTAAAATCTCCTCCAATGTGTTGGAGGACCATTCGTGTATTTTCTCCTAGTGTGACCTGACTGTGAAATGCGAACTGCTGATGTGTTCAGTTAAGGCAATTTATAGTTCATGGGTCCAGAGAAAGGAGGCACCAAGTCACAATTATCTTTGTGTTGGAATAAATTAAAAATTCCGTAATAATATTAAGTTTCCCACATCTATTTCTATGACTTTCTAGACGTCTTGAACGTAATGTCATTATGGCTGTATAGTACTTGATTAAACGGAAAAGTTTATGAGTAGGGCAAAAACGAACGTGTTTTCAATATCTCTAAGTTAAGATTGCTTCAATATTTTCTCTTTCTTTTATATATTCAATAACAATTTGAAATAAAGTAAACATTGACAAAGTAAGCAAAAACATACATGACATCTGTCATCTTTTCTTATCTACACTGTCTATGGTATACCATAGAATTAAACCCTTTTCGAAATGTCAAATTAACGTTTTAATATTATGTTTTTCATTCGATTCCATTTGGTATTGTTTATTTTGGGGAAAGCTCTATCATTCAAATATAGATAATATTGAATCTTGGTTAACAAAGGCCCCGTAGCGGCCACTATTGGCCGCGAAGGAGGGCGATCACCAATTACCGCGTAGTCGATGCCAAGGAATTGACGGTGCTTCATGTAACTAGATTTAGTCCATTCTTTCCCTATTTTATTAAACATCTTTTTTGCGACTTAGGACTTGGTCGTGAACCGTGGTGTGTTTGCGCTCAGGTGAGGCAGACGCCAGAGCACGTGCAGAGGATGTCCTCTGGGACTGTGATTATGAACGATGCACATGAGATCATGATTGCGGAATTAGAAGGAATAGGTCATCGGATGCCCCGGAACGAAGAAATGAAAGGAATCTCGGACATTTCCGGGAATTTATTAGGGTGTGGGTCTCTAGTTGGGGGTTGCTGGGATGGGCGATGCCGGAAGAGCAGTAGCTAGAGGCGTTAGGACAGAGCATTTTACTGGCTCTCCCTCGCACCTCTTGCGACCTGGACAGGGTGAATTTCTGCCGGACTGTGACCGAGTTTCGTAACTGCAATACACAAATGTGACGTCTACCCTCCCCTTTTGGGGGTGTATGATTTATATGGCTTCTTTCTGGCTGCCTTCTGAATTTAATGTGATATCGAGCCTCACGTCAAATTGTACAGGTGTGGCTCTGGTACGATGATACCGGAGCCAACCTGTGATGGTATTATGATGATATAATGTCTGGATGTAATAAAATAAAAAAATATTTAAACGAAGAACGAAACGAGAGTAAACAACTCTCAAAACGATTCAGGATAGGGTGTATTCAAGCTTAATCTATTTGACAATTTCACATAAGGTGACCAACTAGTTTTGGTACAAAAGGAGTACGGTTGAAATAAAAATTTGTTTTATGAAATATTTTTAATAATTTGGTAGTACAGTCCATACAGTATTTTGGGAGTATAGATTTTAAAAGGAGCACGTTTGGTCACCATATTATAAAATACTAAATAACTGCATCAAAACCTCCATAAAGCGGACTTAGCACCCCCTTTCCCTGGACCATTCAATAGCTTGCAGTTTACTTGAAGCGTTACGTGCAAAACCGTACGAGTACTTCATTATTCTCTCGTCCTGTCAGCCCTGAAGTTTTCAGTGACTTCCCCCGAGACCCGACAGATCTCTCTGAACAGATCTATCTTTACTTCTTAGATAAGATTCTATAAAATTGGAACTAATCGGAACTCCTGATGAAGATTTTTCAATATTGACCCCTTCTAAGTCAATAGGTCATTTTTAGCTGTTTGCTTAATACACATTATGTGGTATATATATATATTGTATCCTTGGCGTATATTGAAAATGTGGTATTTACTCGGATTTTAAGAAAAAATATATTTTCCTGGGAAGTCAGGTGAATATACGTTTCATATATCCAAGTGTCACTATAATAATTTCTGACATTTGTCAAACTTTATCTATGGTGAACTTCTCAGATTTATGAGAAAGGCGTGGATTTCAATAAACAACACTATCCTATTCAAAAATAAGCAAAAATGACCCTCAAGTCGAAAATATTTCACCTTAGACTTCTGTGAAAAATCATAAAAAAAAATAATAATATACTAAACCATAATCATACTTTTGAAATTAGCAAAATTAACTTTGTGGTTAAAATTCATATTTTTATTTGTTAACTTTGTTTTATTAACCACTTATTGAGCTATAATACATCTACCGGTTTCGAAAAATACCATTTTTTTCTTCAGAATATCAATACTAACTAAAACATATATTATTGTTTCTTTACCAGAATATATTTAAAAAAAAAAATTCTATAGACAAAGATGATAAATTTAACAATTCTGGTGGTAACTTAGTTGCAAGGATTGTGCTGCATTTTATATTGGTAAAACGGGTAGAAATTTTAATATAATAGTAAAGGAGCATTTGAGATATTTGAACAATAGTGGGTTTTCAGAATTTGCTAATCATTTGATAGAAAATGGTCATGGATTTGATAAAAAATTGAGATTGTCAATTTTGCATATAGACGGTGTTGGTCACAAATGAAATAATTTGGAATCGTTGGAGATAAATAAATCGTGTAAAACTAATCAAAAAAGTCCCATTCTAAAATTTTTCCCTAAAAATTATTCGAGTAAATTTGTATTAAGTATCAATTTGAGTTAGGTACTAAATTTATTTTTAAAATAATTGTTTTTTTTTTATAAAATAGATTCTGGTATAGAAACAATAATATATGTTTTTAGTTAGTATTGACATCCTGAAGATGAAAATGGTATTTAGGAGAACACATTCTTATTGAGATGTTGTAATTATTCAGAACATAGGTCTGTGATATTTTAAATATGAATTAAATATATTAATTAGAAAAATATACATATAAAATCAATTTTATCGAAAAATATTGTTGTTGCGCCACCGGGATTCGAACCTGGATCTCTTTCCTAACCGGGGAAGGTGCATTATCCAACTATGTCAAATAATGGAACGATTAAATGTATTAATATCAAAAAGGTAACATATAGGTTCGAAAATTGTCGCTAAAAATATTGTCGCTGTAGCATAGTTAGATAATGCACCTTCCCCGGTTAGGAAAGAGATCCAGGTTCGAATGCCGGTGGCGCAACAACAATATTTTTCGATAAAATTTATTTTATATGTATATCTTTCTAATTAATATATTTAATTCATATTTGAAAATGGTATTTTTCGAAACCGGTAGATGTATTTAAACTCAATTAAGTGGTTAAGAAAACAAAGTTAACAAATAAAAATACAAACCATAATATGTTATTTCAATATCTTGTTTATCCTCCTCAATTGTCAATTTATTACATATATTTTATTAAACAGCGTTTTTAATTATTATACCATACACAAATAAATGATGTAACATACTGTAATTGCAGGAGTTTTGAATAATGTATAAATTAATAACATTATTTAAAATACTTTGCCCAGACTTGGTTCTAATAAGTTCCCGGACCAATTTGAATTGTTGAGAGTTTTCAAATCGCTTGGCTCATTACCTCGACCGATGCAGCAATAATCGATCTGTGGGGCGGCATTCGAAAATTTCGAATGCAAATTGCGCCGGCTGTAGCGAAGTTTAAAACTTTAAACTCAGGGAGGAGTTCGTGGAGTTCTCACAAATATAACCACGGCTCATGGGATTTTTGAAAATATACCTCCGGCTCGTGATAATGATGATAAATAATATATATCTGAGGCGAGTAGGCAACGGCATATATGGGCCGTATGACGAACCTGGCTTGGCCGCGAAAGTAGGGCCAGAATCAGCGTGCGGTGAGCTGTCTGTAAACGAATCTCTTGATGGGAGACGTCCCAGAGTGTGGACTGAAATTCGCGCGGGTCAGCGCCAGGAAAAGGAGCTCATCAGAAAATTTCGTAGTGTTTGCTTTACTGTATTGATTTGTACTTACATTAAATTTTTGATCTATCTGACTTATTATAACTTTGGAGTGTGTTCCGTACAGGAAACAACAAATGTAGATAAATGTGGTTCGCCGATCTGGCGATGATGATGATGATGATTGAGAGAAATATATCAACACAAAATATGCACTACAGCGACAAAATCGAAATTGGCATTCCCGCCTGCAGAGTACATCCATTTATTTTGCTTATAAACAGTACATTCATTCATTCATATTTTACCACCATATTAGCAAGTAGACAGCGACGGACGCTAGTTTGACGTATTTTGTATTGGATTTTTTGGCGCCTCGCTGATGATTGACCGATTTTATATCAATTAATCGGCGTCACCTCGGCGACTAATTCTGTGAGATACAGAGTGACTAAATAAACATCGAGACAATACTCAAGGTATGAGTTATTTCTATTATCTACTTCAATCCTGATGTTAGCTTAACCTAAATTCCTTTTAATATTTGGAATCGTAGTAATTGATTAAGTTAGTGGTCAACCTGGACCAACTATTCAATGTCCTTAAGATCTATAGATTCATTGCCACCAAATCGGTAACTATCCCGATATATCGTTAATCGTTATATCACGTCGTTAAGAGAACAGACAAGAGTGCAATATCGTTGGATGGTACCCGAGGGGAATCGAAAAGCTGATAGGTTGCTCTAAAACTCGCTGGATTGATGAAATCAATACTTAGATTTCTAAGACATAAGAAAGTCTTTGAAGATATTGTTGCTCCATCCTTGGTTCAGCTTTCCTATAAACTCCCGCATATTTTTGCTATTAGATTCAGCAATGACTTCGAAAATTGCTGTATATATTTTATAGTACTATTCATAAGTAAATGTGGCTTTAGAAAGTTGTACAAAATAAAAATTTAGGAAGAATTATCTAACGTAAACCAGTGTACATATTGTATTATGCACAAGTCTGCCAAGCCATTGATCAACTGCAGATCTATGAATGAGATGACGACGTCCCCCCGTAAGGATTGTATATGGATGAGAAAGGGATTACATCCAGAAATTGCATTTAAAAGACGCGCTAAAGAAGTTAATATTGGTGGGCGCGTTTAGAGACTCGGATTTCCCCTTTTTTTCTAAGACGGTGAGATTGAGTAGTCTACATTCCATTGTACAGAGGAGGTAGATCATAGAAGGGTGAAATGTCTAAATACTCTGGATACTTCCTCTTCGGATAGAGGATTGAATATTGAGGATGTTTTTTATCGGGGGGAGATCGAAGGAGGGTGAAACGTCTGAAGACTCTGGGTACTTCCTCTTCGGATGGAGGCCGACTGATAGGCTATTTATAAGATAGCACCTTCAGTATTTACTTATACATTTTAGAATATCAGGTGATAGGATACCAAATCGAAGAAAACCCCAGTGGAAGCGATCTAGAGGCAGACCAAGGAAGAAGACTGACTGACAGGAGAAGACTGGAGCAGGATGGGAGGGTCCGGAAACTGGAGAAGAGTGTCCAGGGCTAAGTGTCGGTAGAGAGGCCTAATCTCATCCTAGCATGTGGTGCCATGAAAGAAGAATTACAATGTACGTATGTATTGTTCAGCGCTTTACCAAATTATTATAATCACCATAAAAAACGTGTACATATATCTGACAAACAATCAGTATTTAATTTTGTTATCATATTCTTTTATTTTTCTATTAACACTAATGAATAGTTTTCGCACTAATAAAGTTTGTGACATTACAAAAGTAATGCCACGTTCGAAATGCCGCCTCATTATTTTTAATGCCAACTACCTTAGTAATTACGAACAACATCCTCATGTTGGCAATGCGAGCGGTTTTGAAAGTTATAAAAACGGTAGTAGTCCTATGGTTTAAGTAAACTTTTGCTCGGAATTGTCACAATATGCGACTTAGTTAGTTACGGCTAGCTAAACCATTTATTACTTCTCACTACATTATTTTTATCTACATTCTTTCCACATTCCTTTCAACTCTTCTTATTTCATCGGCTTGAGAAGTTGAGATGGTAACTGCGATACGATGGGTCACTGAGATGCTCTATTTTGGATGGATGACGAGAGAGACATGATTTGGATAACGACGACATCTGGCCCCTAAGGAATCCGGGGAATATCGCACGAACGAGAATGGATTTTGAGATTACGCCATCTTTGGTAAATCTTAAATCTTGTAGTCACCATTCTGTACTGAAGCTCATCGAATTCACGCTCATAATTTAACCTGTTTATTTGATTAGATTATATTTTATAACGTAAAACATCTTTTCATTTATCTCTCCCAGGTATTAATAATATATAATATAATTAGGTTGGTATGCGTTTCTGAGGTGAAGAAGTCACCGTTCTTATGTTCTCCACTGAATAGCCGGTGATGAGGATAGAACGCCTTATATTGCTTCCATTGACTTGAAGTTAATAGAAGTTTTGTGCCGCACGGTCAATAAAGTAGATTGTGATTTTTAATTAAATAAATTTACGTGAAAATTTCCAGATTTCATTCCAAAAAATAAGTGTAGAATTTAGGGTATTATCGATCATTCCGGTTCGATAAATTTTCCATTCCAACCCCTGCTTTGAACTCACTTCGAACTGCAACAACATATTGTAAAACTTTTGCATATTTGACGTGAGCTGAACTTGCACGACATGAATAGAGTTTTAAAATTATTTATTGCTAGTCTGCGCGCCAGTTTTGATATCAGTTCGCATGCTCTTAAACCTGGAAATCTGCCAATTCGAGATCTCAATATTTATCCATGATATAAGATGATGTTACATAACAGGAACCATGTTCGATGTTACGTATAAATACTTTATTTTCAAGTGCTATTTGTAATAGATCAACCAATCTTCGGTGGAATGTTCTTCATGATGGATCCCTTGAGTAAACAGTAGATATAAGCAGAGATATTTCAGTAAGTAAGTATGTATAAATTATACAAGCTTCTAAAAGATTATCTAGGATCTTTTGAACCCCTCTGAAACAACACTGTACATCGATTATTACAAAAAATATGGAGAGATAGACGAAACGTATGATATACTTGGATGATATACAGTGTTGTTGTAGGAAATATCACCTATAAATTGTGTTTAATAGTATTTTTGTTTATTTTAATATACCGATATAGAGTGTTGTTGCGAGGATAATCTCAATTGTTTTTTTTACAACTTATTTAAAAAGAGGAGCGTATACATATTTTACAATTATTTATTTGTAAAAAAAAATTGATATTTATTTTTAATACGTGAACCAAAGATGACTATAAAATGTTATACGATAATGATATAATTCTATTTTAATGAAACTCGGTCAAACCTCATTTTTATATACATAATTTGTAGAATTACGGCCTGTTAAATCCGAATTAATAACATAAAGGGTGTTTTTTTAATTAGAGGTATTAGGAACTTTAAAATTAAATAAAAACACATAAAAATCGAAGTAATGGCCATGATATTGGCTTCATTGGAAAATATACAATTTGAATGCCATCAGTGTTTGAATATGATATTCACGCATATGGGCTCGCGGCATGCTCGAGTAAAGCACAATCCAGGAAGTCCAATTTTCGACCACCTTTGGAGCAGCTGGTACCGTATATTCTGCAATAAAGCGACGAATGATTGGCTTCCATGTCGTCCTATCATTATCTCTGAATTATCGGCGATGTCTAGCGAATTCACATATCCCCACAGATCAGCATTAAAAAGAGTTAAATCACACGAATTGGAGCCAATTCACAGTCCATTACCGAAATTAATCGCCCATCGAATATTTCCTTCAATAAATAAATTGTGGCGCCGCCTGTGCGCATGTTGCGCCGGCTTGTTGAAACCACAGCTCGTGTATCAATAGCGCTCTCCATTGACTGTAACGTTCTGGCCGGCATCATTTTTGTCAAAATATGAACCAATAATAATAATAATAAATAACGACGTCTTATGGTGGTATTCATGGTGAAATGGTAAACCAAACTGAGCACAAATAAGCTGTCAGCTGTCAAATTGGCTGTCGCCGGAAAAAATGTTTATAAACCAGAAACATTCAAGATTAATATTTAGAGACACCAAAACTAGATCAAAACCAAATGAAGAAGTGCCACTGCTGTTTGCTAAGGGACAATATTAATCATAATAGTTAAAAATGTTTTACTTACAAAAGTATTAGCCAATCCCTGCTTTTTCGTTAGTTTTTTGTTGAAAGAATCATACTTACTTAAATATTAATAAATATGAATTAAATATATGAATTAGAAAGATATACATATAAAATCACCGGGATTCGAACCTGGATCCCTTTCCTAACCGGGGAAGGTGCATTATCCAACTATGCTACAGCGACAATATTTGTTACCTTTTTGATATTTATACATTTAATCGTTTCATTATTTAATTCACATTTAAAATATTACAGACCGTCTGTTCTGAATAATTACAACTTCACAATAAGAATATGTTCTCCTAATAAATATTAATATCTTACACAAATTGTATTTATTGATTAGAACATATTTACAGAAGTAAAATTAATGAGCAAGTGAGAATCCTCTAATTCCTAGACTTATCTCGGGACCTTGTGAAATGAATGTTGAAAAAAAATTAATATACGCAACATGTTTCTAAATAACTTTATATTCAATTGTCTTGTCTATAACAAAGAAAACTGTTAACAAATTGTAAAACCTGTGAACCATTTATATATTTAAAAATTATATCTAGGATTACAAATCATCAAGATTCGCAAGACATCTGGGATAATATGCTTTAGCTCCTTCTCCATATCCTGGATCAGTCGGCAGCTGTTGACATTTGAGATTTTTCATATGATGGCAGTTCTGAAAGTAATATCATATAAATAAATTAAGATCCGTAAACTTTACACAGGTTACTTTAAAATTATTAACCCTTCCCTAGCCATGCAGTGACAAAAATCTACCGCCCCAATCAAACATGTAATATTTCTATAAATACGCGCAACATAACGTAACTATATTAAAAAAAAAAACAATTATGTAAAGCGAATACATAATACAAATTATTATTTTTTCAATTCTACTTGTAGTGAGAAAAGCACTGATAATTTCACAGTGAAGAGAATAACATACGAATATAATTATGCATCTTTTTTACTAATACTAACCGACGCAAGTCGCCTATCACAGTGGAGGTTGATGGAATCAGAAGGGATGGGTGGATAAAAAATAGGGAATCAGAAATGAGGGAAAGATGGGATGAGGGTAATGAAATCCTTCGACAGCGGATCTGGATGGACTCATGGAACCACAAGGACAGCTCGACTCTATGATCTTCCGGAATTTCACCCAATGTGCGAAACTGCAAAACTCTGATGAATTCAAAAACGTTCACAACACACCAAAATCATAATGGTATGTGAACTAGTGATGCAACATGAACGTGGTCGCATGAGAAGACTTCCTCTTATTGATTTAAAAAACAACCAATCGAGCCAAAGGAACAATGTGTACTGAGTGGGAGTGGGCTAAGGGGTGAAAACTGGTAACAATAACACTACATTTGATAATTATTATTTCGTTTAAAGTCATTGAATATATGTAGAAATTATGTGTTTACCTATCAAAAAAATAAATATGGAACAATAATGAAAATAACAAATTTTGTACAATCATAGGCTTCGAATTATTATTTTTTTTTTCACTTTTAATGCTCAATATTTAGAATAAAACAATTTTAGCTGGTATTTTTTCTCATTAGAAATACTAAAAATAATCAAATTTCTTATGATAACGCGAGTTGACAGTATTTCTTGTATTTTCTGTCACGGTATGGTAAAGGTTAAAATCTCACCCGAATCTGAATATTGTGGAGGGGCATCGGGGGTGTTTGAACTAGAAGGTTCTAGGGTTGGAGGTAATGTAGGACCTGCATATTTTTGAACTCGAACAGGTACGTTACCAATTGTAACGGGTATCTGGCACGTTAGATTTGAATGCATTCCTGTTGCTACCGCTTGCACCTGTGCATAATAACAAACAAAATGGTAGAAATATTTTAGCATTTTATTAAAAAACCTTCGAGAGTGATACAGGTTGACTAGATTGATACCTTGCCCGTCTCCACACAGAATTTCTCTAGTTAGACGAGCACAGTCCAAACAAATTTTTACATTGTATTATATAGTTAAAAATAAAATGAAATAAATAAAGACCATCTCGTACTAGAACCATCTCTGCGTCCTACTTAATACCAGATATACTTAATTTTATAAGATGTATCGCGTCGTCTACCTCTAGCGCCAAGTGAGCGTCCGTAATTGTGTTGATGACGTCAGAGAGAGCCCCACCCCCTTTCTATATTGCTATTCTATCAGTGAGTCAAAATTCACTATGTCGATCGATCGCATACCTGCATAAGTTATAAAACTATTTTATTCGTTTAACGAACATTTTGTATTACGATCAGGAATGGAACCTTGTCATTGCCTGAAATTAGGCATGCTACAAGAAAAACGATTTCGCTGAAGGCACTCAACAATGATTTAAAGTATTGACCAATAAGTTTCGGCTAGCGCATATATGGCAGTACTCATTATTTCCTTGAAAAGTACACCATCCATCAGAAGGGCATCGCGAGTCAAGTTAAGCATGATACTCTTATCACTTACAGCCAGGTGGGTCAAAACAAAACACGTCCGGCGGTGGTGGGTCATTTCAGACCCACCTCAAGTTTTCGGTTATTCAACCGTTTTATGGGAGATTTTTTATAGATATTTCATTTTAAATGTGATTTAATGAAATGGCACGACGTGCCGTAATGTTTCTGCTAAAAAATTAAAAAATATTACGAATAATGTACATATTCTCACGCATCAACAGACGCCCTACACAGCCAAAATACTAACATCCGCTGAGCATGTGATATTCTCGTCGGAACCCGAGCAGGTAGTATCATAAAACTTACAGGTAGGCGCAATGCCCCTCAAATAATTATATTACTGGCATTGTCTAGGGGCCGCAAGACGAAAATAAGTCAAAACAAATACATGGACGCATACCTGGTATCTTTTGTCTACCCGCTCAAAATGTTGACAATATATGTTTCGGCGTAAGCGCTGAGATTCAATCCAACTGTCTTAGGTCAGTTTTTGAACGTTTATTCACATTTTTATCTATAACTCATTTGAATCTTGTCCGATAACATTTATTTGTAACTCAAATTATTTGAAAATATTTTATAAAAGATTAGCTAGATGGAAAACAGCATTAAATGAATATTTGTAACGTAATTCATATTTTTACAAACACCCGGGTCAAATCTGACCCACCACCACAGAGTATGTGTTAAATAACGCTATTGTTGATTTTGAAGAGAATTTTCTAATGTTTATTAATACACTTTTACTGAAATCTGACAAATATTTCGTCTAAATTATTTTAATGAAGGGTTGAGCATACCTTCACATAATATTGATAGGTGATAAGACAACTGGTGACAGAAGATGGTGGAACGCTCGGAATAATTAGAACAACTCGAAGTTGGATTTCATCTTCTTTTTTAACTTTTTTACCAATGTGTTCTACTAGTTTTTGTTCTTCAGTTCTGGTATATTTGAAGGGAGCTGAACTAACGTATATAACCATCTGAAACACAGTGTACATTTATTTTAAATGAAGCGTACAACTTAATATTAAACTTAAATAAAAATCTCACGATAACTATAAACTTACCGTCATTATTGACGGTTAAATTATATTATAATAAGTAGGATAAAACATTGATCATCACGAACGACAAAAAAATACACGTCTAACTTAGCCAGCGCACGCTCTGCCACTAAATGACGATTGGCATCCGGCACCACGTGTCTCGCACACTGCGCCATCCGCACCACTCCGCACGTACACATACACGTATTGACAAATTCACGTCAGGTTCATCGAGAAAACATTTGTTATTGTTGCGTATGCTAAATATTTATATATTGTAATTATTTTATCCAATACATAAATATATTACGGAAGAATACTTAAAATATGAACTCTGTATTTAGTGTATTTACAGAGATATTCGCATAATTAGAGGCAATGTTAACTCAGTTTACATCATCGGAGAGGAGAGGTTAAATAAAACCCGATGATTATTTCTCCATGATCAAAAATTGTGGTCCATTCATATTCAATAACATCTGTTTGATTTTTCTTTATAATTTTTAGAATTAAGTATTCAATAACTGTTTTGATTCACGCGTACCCTTTCTAGACTGAAGATAACACTGGAAATAAGGACATTGCTTTTATTTTTTACGACACAATCGATGGGAATCTGTTGTCCTGCAGCATATCCAGTCTTCGGGAGGTCGATCGTCATCTGCAATGATCCCTTTTTGGTGAAAAGTGATGAGAATTCTTTGAGAAGTTCCTGATATATGGGCATCTGTAAAAATAAATTGATAAACATCTAAAAATTTGATAAACATTTTAGTACACGTTTAGAGAATCTGCGCAAAATTTAGGAAGAATATGATATGTGAGAGTGGGTGATGAGAATGGAATAGAAACGCGCGGTTGGTGTAGAGTCATTTATTGTGACAGATGATAGAACAAAGAGTACAGAACCGTCTAAAAATGAAATGTAGAGAAGCGAAAACTGCGAAGCGTTAAGGTTGAATAATAATGGAGCAAGATGTGTCGTCGGTGAGCGATCGGACCAGGCTGTGGCGGCAGCACTTTACCGCTGGCCAAGTATTTATTTATTATTACACACGCCCTATTCAGGCATTAACATAATTTGTAAAATAAGATAAAATTACAACAGAAGTGCAATATACACAAAGAAAAAAATTACATATTATAATATGTAATATAAAATGTGAAGTAGTAATTTATTTGTCACCATTGAGTTGAGACACAAAAAATGGTAATATTGTAGTCCTGTAAAGAATTAAATTAACAGCAAAAATGTCGACTACCTCCGCATATTCATTCCCCAAAGAATACATTCTGTGGACTGCGGAGTTAACTAGTGCATGAGCTCTGACATTACCACTGTAATAAAACAATGAATTGTGTCTCAATGATCTCAATGGTGCGTGAAAGTCAAGCAGACCAACAATCTGGGGGCAGCCTATGATCCTGTATTTAAAAATATATGATCGGTCATCGTATGTCTCACTGATAAGCCATGCTGTCAACTCGTGTTACCGTAAATAACAGTTAACAGCACGAATTTACACTAAATATAGCGCATTCAATTTTGAAAAAATATTAATAACATAATTTAGAGCATTCATGTCAATGTGTCCTTCCTTCCTATATCTCTTAATTTAATTAGTGAGAAAGAAACAATTATATTTGTATGTTTGTTGTTCTTTTCACTGTAAAAATAGTGTGTGATCTCTGTCTTTCATATCACAAATTATTTTTTTATCAACGTTTTAATTTTACTTTGAAAAAAGATTTGTTTTTGTACGATTCCCTTTTCATAATTGGTTTTTCACTAGTCATTCCTAAACGCTAATATTTTCTTTAGGATTATCTAAAATATGAATTTTATGTTGCATGTATTTACTGAAATATTACAGGTTTAATTATAATGATAGACCTGTGTTACTGCATGTTTTGGGAAGGGTTAACAATTTCAGACGGCTAAGGAGATAATCATAATTGATATCCTCAGAGCGTATATTTAATATAAAATTAATACATCTTGGAAACTTTCTCTGGATTCTTTCAACCTCCGTCGAGTGTACAATGAAGTGTGGAGACCATATGACTGAATTATTGAATGCAGATGTCGCTGGTGTCGATGCCGGCTGGGAACGGAGGTGAATTTGAACCGCTGTTCTCTACATATATAATATAATATATATTAGTTGGAAAAGGTAGGGTGGGCGGCTAGGGGAAGGAGAGGGTATCTATGTTTGACGCGGGGTTCTGAAATTTGGAACGAATTTCATTTAATATAATACACAAAATATCATGTAGTGAAAAGTAATCTATCACAGTACAAATTAATATAACCAAATAACGCAAACAAATATCCAATCAGGCCTGCGCTAAAAATTATTTTAATAATAATATAACTTACCGTTCCCGCGACACACGTTTTATCTAGCGACAGATTATATATAATAATAACTTCATATTTACGCATAATATACGCGTAGTTATTTTGCTAAGCTTCGAACACCACGATAATATAATTGTTTTAACATAACTAACTAACTCTTTTAATAGTAAGTGGTAATATTGCAATTTACTGGTGGCACCGGAGATGTCAATACCTCACCACTAGTGATGAGCGCAAAGTCACGAACTGTGAGTCAAACACTGATATCTTTGAATCACACTCACTATCAGTGATTGAATATTTGAAAACATCGTGATTCGTGAATTAGTTTTCTATCATTATTATTATAATTATTATTATTAGACCAGCGTTGTCTAGTAAATTCTGTTAAAAAAATTTACGCATCTTTGCTGGGAATTTGACTGTTCACGCATAAACTGAGAATTTGAACCGAAAAATACATTTTAATTTTATAAAAAGATTTCATTCTCTCTTCGTGATGATATTTAAATTAACCCACTTCAAGATTTAATATTACGCTCGGTCTTTTTTTTTGTTTCTTTAATTATTTAATATATTATGATATTGTGCAGCGTACGTAATACATTAGTAATAAAATTGGGATCAAAATCACAGTTTTCAATCACTGATATTATCGAGTACCAATCACAATCACACCTGTGAGTCAAGAGTAGCATTTCTTCTCGTCACTAGTCACATCTGTTCTCGTGGACGGCGACACCGCTGCGCGCTGTATTATTACAAATTTATATTCGTAATAGGCGCAATGTGCTGTAGTTATCGCACGAAGTAAATTAAAACCCTATTAACCTTTACCATACCGTTATATGAAATACTCGTACGCAGCCATGCTGTCAACTCGTGTTACCGTAAGAAATGAAACTTCTTTAGTCTTTGAAATGTGAAAATTGCTTTTGAAAAAATGATTAACCTCATAAATTGACTATAAATATTGAGCATTAAATAAATAAATATATAATATTATAATAAGGAGCATTCATAAAGTCCCGTATTATATAAACAACATTCCCTTTTATCTTTCTTTAATTAATGAGAAAGATACTATTACGTTAGTTATTCTTTTCACTGTGAAATTAATATGTGATTTCTTTCTGTCTTGACACAAATTGTATTTTTGTCAATGTATTAATTTTACAACGGATTGAATTGAAAGATAATTATTTTTGTAGAATTCGCCTTACATACATGATTTTTCACTAGTCATTTCTAAGCGTGAATATTTTCCTTCAATTTAACTAAAATATGAATTGCATGTTGCGGTGTATTTATCGAAATATTACAGGATTAATTAGAGCGGTAGACCGGTGTTACTGCATGGTTTGGGAAGGGTTAATTAGTTTGGCTAATAATCTACAAATAAAATATTATTTGGTTTGTTTATGAGATTGTTTTGATTCGGATTAGTTCTACAATTGAATTAACAATTTTTAATTAAAATCAAGCTTTATTCAATGACACACGACTCCTATCTCTTGATAAATAAAAACCACATTAAAAAAAAGGTAACCATGGATTTGTATGTTTATGTTTACCATGTTTATCGATGAAGAAACTGATCATAACTAGTCCCTAAGTATATTTACAAATATGTATAATATTTGTAGAGTTATATAAGGAAAAATAACTTACATAATTCGCTGGATTAGTATTCAGGTCCACTGTGGATATAACGGTGAAAGAAAACTTTTTTGATTTATCTATTTCGTTTTCACGCTTCGCAGTTAGCTCTATGTAATATCTAATTTTTCCAAATAGTCCTTCAATGGATGAAGGCAGCAATAGAGGAAGAGTTATGGAGAAGTTAAATGAACTCAGTCCTTCGTTAATAATTATTATACCATCGTCTGAAAAAAATATTAGAAATTAAATGTAATATCGAAAATAGTACTAAAATTAAAAAACGTATATTTTACATCTACCCTTAAATTAATATCAAACAAAATCAGTCTCGTCTAAATTAATATATTTAAATACTCATTCCCTGTCCCTTTTTTTCATCCAATAATCTATACCTGTCCCGCTCTGGCCAACTCGTTACTTGCAATTTCGTCGACAGAGGGACAGATTGCGCTCAGACCGTGAACTATCAAGATCTTGTGCCTTTTTTACATCCGCGCCGTGCGTAACGCTGGGACCGCTAAGAGAAAGTGTATTTGATAGTGCCTGAAGTGCAGTGATCTCTCGGTTCGGCATAAAAAACGTGCTAATCAACCGGAGGTGAAGACGACGCTCAACCCATGACTTTAAAGCAAGGTAAGCCAGATCCATCTGCCCTTATACTTCATCTTCCAATTCGGGTTGCGTTCACTGATTAATATTATACTCGATACAGTCCACGGGATTTTGTCTCACCAAATTAAGATTTTTTTAAATGCAGATGGCGTTTTTTCAATTTCAATCAAAATGCGATTTTCAATCATGTTTTATCATAATGCAGTACCACGTCAATCAGCGACAATTCAAATCATAATGGGGATTATTAACGTGGCTCTTAGAATGGTCCCAGTTTCAAACCCTTGTGGCACTCTGCTTGGTACTCCACCAAATTTTTATTCCGTTATGAGACAAAAATTAACTATATAAGAACAAGCAAACAATGAATAAAGGTAACCTTGTCTCGGATGTTCTCCTATCACCGTAATTGGCGGAGTCTTGAAGAATACTTCATGACCTTGGAACTGGACACTACCGTTATTGGCTTGTTTCTTTGCTTCCTTCCACAAAGCTTTTGCTGCATCAGTCTCTTGATCTATAATATACAGGATGTCCTGTAAGTAGTGGTCCAAACGAAAACCATCCATAGCTGAGACCGTGCCCTATCAGAATAACTCATCATAGGCTTAATGAATGTATCACTGTTTTCAAGATATTTATACCCAAGTTTACAATAAAAGTTAGAGTTGATTTTTGAGTATTTGACAGTGGTTTCAATATGTCATTCTTCAGATTATTCTCATTGAGAATAAAATGAAGAACAACAGCTATTTTAATGATATGAATCAAGATTCTTCTAAACTTTTACCCCAGTTTACAGTAAAAGTTAGAGTTGATTTTTGAGTATTTGACAGTGGTTTCAATATGTCATTCTTCAGATTATTCTCATTGAGAATAAAATGAAGAACAACAGCTATTTTAATGATATGAATCAAGATTCTTCTAAACTTTTACCCCAGTTTACAGTAAAAGTTAGAGTTGATTTTTGAGTATTTGACAGTGGTTTCAATATTGTTCAATATGTATTGTAAAGCGTTTTCAATTTTGAGGGCGATATCAAGATTACTTACTGAAAAGTGTATTTAGAAAAATATTTATATAACCCAACTGAAACATAACCATTACTTTACGAGTACATACTTTTGATCTAGGCTATACACGAGTAGTTAGTGAGTAAGATATAAGCGACGCTTTCCTAGTATTATTACAGGAAACTTGTGTTCTCATTTTTGAGGCCATGAACTGATTATATGTGAAATAGGCACTTACCCTTCATCTTACCATGCAAGTGTGATTGCTTCCAATGTGTCTTTGCTTCTCCAATTATTTGAAATGTCACGTCTGTGAAATAACAATAAAGATAACACTAATTTTTCAAACTTCTTTGCCAATTCACAAATGTTCATTCTGCTATCAAAATCTATGATAATCTTATGTTTACATTCCAAAAATATCGTTTTCCTTTTCTTACTAGTTGCGGGAGAATCAGATTTACTTCGTTTGGACGACATAGGTTTTTTTTAAGGGTTTAGAAAACGTATAACAAATCAATTTTAACTTTCATCGGTCGTTGAATCGTAATCGTGCAAAACGTATCACAGTAAGAGAAATACTGAGTATAGCGGCAGTGTCGCCAAACGAACCGCGTAACTCTGAGTCCGCGTAAGTCGGGGTATTACTATATATAATATAATAAATTATTATATACCTATTTTTATATAATATTTATCATCTACGCTTATTTTTTTTAATATATTTATATTCAGAATGTAATTTTTTTTTGTTCCTTTTAACGTTTCAAATTATTTTATAAGGAGATAGAGAGAGAGAAGATTTCCAAGTATCTATTGGGGTTCGTTTTAACAGTTTTCTAATCTAAATTACTAATTCAGTCACGCGAAGACTGAATTAAAAAGGTTTATACTATTTTTAATCATTTTAAAATAATACTGTTAAATAAAACAAATGTTTTTAATTGATTTTTTTGTTTAAAAGCGATCCTGGCATAATTAAAATTGAGAAAGAAGAAGACATGGGGTCTCCTCCTGTAACATAAGTGACATAACATGTAACATAAGTGACATAACATGTAACATAAGTGACATAACATGTAACATAAGTGACATAACATGTAACATAAGTGACATAACATGTAACATAAGTGACATAACATGTAACATAAGTGACATAACATGTAACATAAGTGACATAACATGTAACATAAGTGACATAACATGTAACATAAGTGACATAACATGTAACATAAGTGACATAACATGTAACATAAGTGACACAACATGTAACATAAGTGACATAACATGTGACATGTATGTCCCGGCTGCCCAGCGTAGTATCCGAGGGTTAAAGAGACCAAAATAAAATACTATCATATATGAGATGGGGCGAAACAGAAAATGTTCAAATAAGTACACTGTATTATAAACGTGTGTGTGCACTTACCTAACATTTCTGTAGACGCTTCTAGAATTATATTAAATACGCCATTCATCGCCTGTCCGCTGTGAAACACTCCTTGAGGTGACTCTTGATACACGATATTACAAGAATCAAACAACATGTTTAAAGTAAAATAATATTTTTTTTTTTACTTATAACCAATTTGGAAGTGGAGCATCACACTACACGTACAAATATGACTGATGTTAGAACAAAGTGATTTCAATTAATTACTATCAATATTGACTATCTTATCTATATCTATTTCGCGAACGGTTCCGTCTGTGAATCACTCCTCACACAATACACCAGCAAATGAAACAATCTCCAAATCTGCACAACAATGGAAGCGTGTGTGAAATCCAAAAAACTTTGTATAACCAACATTTTTGGTAAATGATCATAATTGATATGTTAAATAAGAATTAAATGTATTAATCAGAAAGATATACATATAAAATCATTTTTATCGAAAAATATTGTTGTTGCGCCACCGGGATTCGAACATGGATCTCTTTTCTAACCGGGGAAAGTGCATTATCCAACTATGCTACAGCGACAATTTTCGAACCTATACGTTACCTTTTTTGATATTAATACATTTAATCGTTCCATTATTTGAAAGAGCCATCTACTTTATTTTTACAGAATCTCAAATACCTTTGAGTGATCTGATAGCACACGCCAGAACTATCAATAATTAATTCATAATTCACTCAAAAAATGATAATAAAAATTATTCTAAAAAAAAAAAGACTATCCAAGTACACAACTTTTCACAGATTTCAAAGTACCAAAAATAGTAGACATATACAAAAAAAATTCAATAATTCAAATTTTCAAAATTAAAAATCAATTAAATTTTAGAAGCGAATTCCGATCTACAAGATATAGAGATCAAATTGATATCCCAAAACTAAAATATACCGCAACTCAAAATCAATATATTTATCAAGGTATCAAATTTTTTAACAATCTCCACATCACAATTAGAAAAATTACGGACTATCATACATTTGTAACTGAAGTTAAAAAAACATGTACACAGACTAACTGAAACATAATTAACTCGAATATACTCCTTCTCTATACACGAGTCTTACTCTCATAGAGAAGAAACAAATGTTAAAATATATATTTATATATATATATATATATATATCCACTGATTATTGAAATTGTATTATATTTTTAATATTAATAAAAAAATATTTAAAATATCACAGACCTATGTTCTGAAGAGCAATCGGTTTTGCCGATTGCATTTGTTAGGCAGTACCCGCTTCGTTATCGTGGCCACTATTTCCGTGAATTTTTTTCACGTGTACAGCTTTCTGGGCTATTCAGTCTTGATAATAGATCCAACAGTGGGATCTGAAGTGTCGGCTAAAGAGGGCAGAAAATTCAACATATTAGACCTATTTTCAAATGTCAATAATCTAAATAATTTAAATACGTGGTACGCGGCAGATTCGGGATTTCGTTAAATAAAGTGATTTGTGTCTTGACTATTTTTGAATGTTTTCTTTTAATTAACCGGCCGGGGATTAGAAAGCGCGATGTCACACCTGATTTTTATTTTTGAATCTGGCGTCTTAGTATACTCGGCTACGACCGAATATATAGAATAAATACACTACGAAGAGGCTGACACGTTACTCGCATTTATAGCACAATATCATATATAATTACTATAATTAACTGTTTCTACAAACAAATAAATATAATGGTTTCTATCTCTCTTGTATTATTATTCTGATTAATAAAATATGGTTTAAATTCAATGATAATTGAAAAAATATCTTATTATTGAATCCCTTTTATAGATAATATATCAATGTGATATATTTCTATATCATAAATGAATCAAACAAACATCGAATATCTCTGATCATTTCAAGTACAGTAGAAAGATTTTTGCTGTCTCGAGTCCCGGGACTTGAAAAAATAACCCGAGACTCGAGACACTTATTTTTCTTGACATAATCCATTTTAAACAAATTAAGTTAGATAAATTAAAAGAATCAACTAGAAATATACATATAAATATTTTAGTTGCTGACCATTGCGGTACAGCAGGTAGCGACCCAGCGACGAGCGGTGCATGTCTGTTAACTCCAGTACATAGCTTCTAACTACTAACAAAGCGAAATACGAGTATATTCTCACCTATAAATATAAAGATTCTGAAGGGAATTGTTTTGTCGATTTGTTCAAACAGGCGAATACGTTTCCTTGTAAAATGTGATGTAAAATGACGTCATCTTTTGACGAAACAATTTATTCATCAATTGTTTTATTTTGCGTATTTAAAAAAAAAATTGTTTTGAAATTTATATATATATATATATTTGTTTTTGTTAAAATTCATTAAAAAAAGGACTTGTAATTATTTACATACATCATGAATATGAATATTTATTAAAATATATTTCTTTTTATTTAAATTCTTGGTCTGGATTCCCGAGAATTCCCAGGACTTGAAAAAGGTTAAGAATACAGATCCCTAATATCGAGCGCCGAAGAAGACCACTGTGCATCCAAGGTGATGTGTATCGCGTGGATATGTACCAGAGATGAGTATGACATTTTTTATTACAGGTAATATAAAATGAAATGAGTACTCACGATTTAGGTACTTACATTAAATTTATTACAGTCAAGGTACAATAGTTGAGACTTAATATTAGTAGTAGTTAATAGGCTAGATGCAATCATGCTGCTGGGCATCGCCATATCCGATAGGTAAATTATTTGTGTATACTACTTCCAATTTGTCCCTTATATGATCACCCAGTTCTATATCTTCAAGAGTATCATCTAATTGTCTCCAGACTGTGCTGAACTTCCACACACATGAGTCCGTGAACCGTTACCACTTGAGATGGGGGGATTGGGAGAAATAAACTCGGTTGGAATCTTGGGTAACAAAAAAATAACGAAAATTGTATTTGATACATTTATTTAGTTGAGAATGTTCTACGGGAAAGTTGAAAATTACCCAAGGAAATTTTCGTTTCAAAAAGGTAGTAAAATCAAGTCATTCTATTGTATTTTGTATGCACAATTTTTACTTTGCACAGTTATAGGATGTGCTATAAACATGAAGGAATAAAAAATGCACAAGTGCTACTAAAGAAGATTAATAGACAAACAAAAAATAAACAAATAATATACAAACAAAAAAAAAAAATCCAAATTTTCAAAAATAAAAATTAATTAAATTTTAGAAGCGAATTCCGATCTACAAGATTTAGAGACCAAATTGATATTCCAAAACTAAAATATACCGCAACCCAAAATCACTATATTTTTAAGGTATAAAATTTTTTAACAATCTCCCCATCACAATTAGAACAATTACAGACTACTATCAATTTGTATCTGAAGTAAAAAAAATATATACACAGATAAACTGAAACATAAATTATCTCGTATATACTCCTTCTCTACACACGAGTCCTACTCTCATAGATAAGAAATAAACGTAAAATGAAATATATATGTATATAAATAAAAAATAATTAAAAAATTAAAAAATTCCTGAATGATAATGAAAACGAAAAAAACCTGACACATGTTAATTTTTTTATTTTTCAACATAATCCCTTCGAAGTTCGACACTCTCGGTCCAACATTTATCCATCTTTTTGATTTTTCCCAGAAGTGATTTTCATTTAGGGTACCCAAAATAATAACCTCACCTCTTCATTCGACCCCAAATATCTTTCCAAAAGTGGAAAATGGAGGTGATGTATCTCCAACCTGGATTTGATTTCCAAAGTGGTTTTTCCCTCCAAATAAAAAAAATAATGTTAGTTTGAATTTCATCCATAATTGAAAAAAACAAAAATTGTTTGACTTGAATGCTTGTCAATGCCAGGCCAGTTGACAGGTCAATACGACATTTGCAGCGAATTCATATGAAAGAGTATGTTGACGGGATATCCAGCTAGATTTTATGACTAAAGTTCAACTTCATTGTAAGCTTCCATTGGATTTCTCAGATGTGAACTGGTAAATAGGATATCTGGGAGCAAACGGCATCCCACCGTCCTTGTCTTCAGGGTCAGCTTCCATCATATTGTTTGACATTTGAGCTTCTTCGTAAGTAGGCAAACCTATTAACAAAAAATTAAGCGATATACTTTCATTAAATTATCGGTTGTTTCATTAAATTCTAGCAGCTTACGGTTACAGTGAAGTATAGTCTTGTTCAAATAATACCAATCCTCACATGTGACAGTGAAACATGGTCCCTTAATATTAAGCTAAAGCAGAAGCTTCAGACGAGTCAGCTTAGTATGGAAAAAGTATGCTAAAAATTACTAGAATAGTCGGAAAAGAAACACACCCACCGATGTGAAGAATGTTATTGTCACAACTAAAAAGGCTGGCTATATGGCAATGGGTCAAGTCTTCCTAGAAGAAGCCCAAAGCCAACAAGTGTAAAGACGATGAATAGACGAAATAATCAGAGCAGTGGGAGTTACGTGGCAAAAAATAATGAAGAACTGAAGAGAATAAATGGGAATCACTTATCAGTGGACACTCAGATAGACTAATTATTCATTAGATTTGAAAGTGTCGTGGAGTTTGTATATCTAGAGTCAATGACAAAAGTGAAATACAACAAGACGGATTCTACAAACCAACATGTGCTATGTTGGTCTCTAAAAGTACCTAAAATCCACCCGTATATCACATAAAATCAAAGTTCGTCAATAAGAGGGCATTATTTGACCAATGGTGATATACTTGGACACTTGGTCGATTCTCTGAAATTCCAGGTGTTTGAGCGCGAAATCCCAGGTAAGATATTTGATCCGGTTTTCGAAGAAAACATGATATAACGTCGACGTTATAACCTATCAAATTTATTAAAATCTATAAAAATCAATGGACCGAGCATCTAGCTCAGATGAAAGACTTCAATATGTGTGCACCTAATATTTTATTAATGAGAGGGGGCACTGAGTATCGGTAAACTAAAATTTCGGTAGCTATATGGGATCCAGAGGGACTTATTTGCTATTCTCTACCTACCCCAGCACTCTTATGGTTGGGGTAGGAAGAGACAGAACAGAAACTAATGAAGGGAATCATGATATTGATGATGATAATGAAGACTGTGGCGGGTGACAACAACACCTGTGGTCCGTACGGTGTGGTTTAGCCGCGACACCAGATCACGGGTAACGGGCCACACCCACTCGAGAAATCTGGACAGGTCCGATGGAAGGGAAAGCCCTCAAATCTGTCAAATATTGAGAAACGTGGAGCAGTATAGAAGGATCCTCAGTCATGAGGAACCGACGAAAGATAATTAATTTTGGAACACTGGAACGATAACGGTAGATGGCATGGTGGACCCACGATATAAGCTACAAAGAAGATTAATATGTCCTGTACTGAAAACAAAGATGATGAGGTGGATGATGCTTTTAATGCTCTGATCTTACCCATATCTGCATATTGGGGTGGTGCACTCGGCTGTGGAAGACCTAGACTAAATGCACCAGATGCTGTCGATGTGGAAGTCTTAGCGTGGTTCAGCGTGTACACAGGGACGGTACCAATTGTGACAGGAATGTGAGTCTTCAGGTTGGAGTGCATACCTGTCACGATCGCTCGCACCTAAAAACAAACTCTTGTATTTAGAGTACTGAACAAACCTCCATTATAACATAAACCCTCATAGCGTCAATACTTTTTGTGAATCTTCTAACCATCTTTTAGAGACAGGCCACATGGCGTTGAAATTAAAACGCAAAAAATAGAAGACATAAATAAAATATTTTAGAAATTAAAAAATTCCTTAATACTAAATCTAGTATAATTAATAATCCATGATGGGTGCAGCGCGTCCCATGGACTACATAGCGTACAAATGTTTCTGCCCTCCAGGATTTCGACGACGAAGAAAATTGATTGTATTTCTGGCTGTGTGAGATGGAGCTCTGTCCTGCTATAATGTCTAGCTATACTCCAGGCTTTGTTTGAAACTCTTTAATCATTTTCCTAGCACCCCGAAGTTTTTCAATTCGCAAATTTTTGATCTTATATTATTATCTTATTCTGCGGTGATTTTTGACATTCTGGGCAACAATTTGAAAAAAAAAAACAAATATAAACAATGGGAAAATTAATAATCAAACATGGCGACCGGAAATTGTCGAAATAAAACGTAATATAGGTAAGTAATTAAATTAGTAAACTATTTGAGGTATTGTTGATATAGTTAAATCAATTTTGATGTAATTATATCACATTTTATGAAATACCAAGATATTTCAATCTCGCCAATAACTTATCTCATTACAATAACGTTATCTTTTTCGACAATTGATTTCTTTACATTTTTTATCTTACGGATCAGTTAGTTTGCGTCCGTTCCGACAAATGTACAGTCGAAGCGGTAGACGTTAAATGCTATAAACACCAAAAATAATGTTGCATACCTTTATAAAGTATTGCATGGTTATAAGGGCGTCCATGAGCGAAGACGGCGGAAGGGCGGGGACACTCAACACCACTCGCCTCTGTGACTCGCTGTTTTTTTCAACCTCTGGTCCAATATACTCTACTATTTTGCGCCTCCCTGTTTTGGTCCGTTTATACGGATGCTTACACATGTATGTAACAATCTAGAAAATAATTAAAATTAATTTTTCACACTGAAATTTTATTTATTTATCTTTAATGTATGTACATATTATCAGCAGAGAAATACTCAATAGCGGATAGTCCTCAGCGTTTCAAATCGATGACTAATAATCATGTATAAAACAATTTCGCTTTTATATTGAGACTGCGTTCACGTTACGCGTTAAGGGATGGAATATATTCGTGTTAAGTATTCTAGGGGTAATCTGACAGAAATGTTTTGTAAAACTTGGTGTAAAATAGGGTTATAATATAAGGATATTGAATAATATTTGTGAATGTATTGATACTGTAGGTAAGTACTGAGTCTGTATTTTTCTTTACTTATAGGTATTGAATTTACAAATAAGTTACTTACGTAATACCTAATTTTCGAAGTATTCTATTATTTCTAAAAAGTGTCATAATTATGGGTAATGAATAAAATATATAAATAATAAGATAAAACCCTTTTTTAAAGCACTATTTATTGATATATCAACATATTTCGATACCTACGGCATCTTTTTCAAAAAACAATGTAGTTATACTAAGATAAAAAATATGCTAGCATTTTTAATTTTAGTATACAGGGTGGCCCAAAAAAAGTCACACATGAGTTATTTCAAAACATAATATAATTAATTATAATTTTTAATGTTTTTTTTACACAATATTTAGCTAATCAGAAATCATCAAAACACCCCATATTACATAATCTATTGGGTTTAAATCTGGGCTGTTCGGTGGCCACATGCCTGGCTCGATGAAATTATCATTCTCACGACGAAGAAAGTTGATTGTATTTCTGGCTGTGTGAGATGGAGCTCCGTCCTGTTGTAATGTCTAGCTATACTCCAAGGTTTGTTAGAAATTCTTTGATCATTTTCCTAGCACCCCGACGTTTTACAATTCGCAAAATTTTTGATCAGAATATGGTCTTTTGCGGTGATTTTTGTCATTATGGGCAACAATTTAAAAAAAAAAACAAATATAAACATTGGGAAAATTAATAATCAAAGATGGTGACCGTAAATTATCGAAATAAAAGGTAATATAAGTAAATAAACTAAACTAATTTTAGAAGAAGATAGCATAGCGATTTATCTTATTATTTATATAATATCTAAGTATTTCATATCCAAGCAATTTTGATAATATATGCTTTTTTGACATATTTTTAGAAATTTGTTATTTAATTATAAATTGTCTTGACTGTGAAGATGTTAGAAATTTTTATCATATTTCGATAGTGATAAAATACATACCATTTCAAGACAGTAGGTGACGCTTGATACGAGAACTCTACTCTTGTTCTTTATGACACAATCGATAGGCAGCTGCTGTCCCGGGACGTAACCAGCCAAAGGAAGAGAAATGGCTATCTCTAAAGATCCTTTATTAGCGAAAAATAGGGTAAAATTCTTATTTAGCACCTGATTTATCGGCATCTGAAATGTTTTATTATTTAATATTTCATATATCCATGAATATAGGGATAAATCCGTGCAATCAATATAATAGATGATATAAAATCACAAATATTTTAAAATAAGAATCTATATTTCAATGATTAAAACTTTTCCCGAAACAAAGCACACGTAAATAAAATGTCGATGTAATTTAAATTATTCCATCTTTGTAAGCTAGCTGTCAAAATGAACAAAAATGACATCTAGATGACATAAGAATCATAGATAGACAATTTCTATGGTGAGTAAGATTTCTTCCTTACCATAGACAGAATAAAATATGAAATGAAATAAAATACGTTTTTTGTTTGTAATATAGACAATGTAGGTAAACTTAATTTCAAATTGAATATATATTAACGTACTGTTGTTGAATATATTAAAGAGAAAACATTTAAGTAATCTTAACCTAGAGATATTAAAAACACGTTCGTTTTTGCCATGCTCGCGTCTCACAGTCCTGGTTGTTTAATCAAGCACTATACGGCCATAACGACACTATCGATAATGATACTATCGAAGCTGCCACATTCAAAAAGTCGTAAATATAGACGGGGAAGCGTAATATTATTATGGATATAAGTATATGTTGAATCGAAAAATTTTGTTAATTATGTTTTTGAATATAGGTAATGAAACAGAAAATGTAGCTCGGCACATTCATACTAGAGGAGAGTGTAATCCAGAATTGGTTAATAACAAAAGAGTTGAGAGAGGACAATTAAACTGGTTTCGATAGATTTAATCATTCTGATGTATCTATGGTAGACGAACGCGTGCGTACGGTTGGTGCGATGAGCGAGCGAAAGAGTTAAGTAGACGGTTCTCTCTGCACCGAACCGCGATCCACAGTTTCCTAGTCCATATTTTTTTATGGGTATCCACCCCTACTAAACCACGAGTCCAAAATGTTCAAGGGATATGTGAAAATTCTGCAATGTTACAGAAAATATTATTGTTTGAAATTTTTACAAAATCATGTTGAGCTGCATGAAGTCTACGTACTTTAAAATAAATATTTGGGAAATTGTTCCATTTTTAATCTATATTTTTGGTTCAGGCCCTAAATCATCTAACAAAATACAGTTTAGCTGCTTGAAATTCGATAAAATTAACTTTTCTCTATTCAATACATAATCTGTAATCAAAAAAATAATAATTTATTAATCGAAATAATCGCATAATTACTTTTTGTTTAAATGCTTATATCACTGTCGTGGTTGAGATTTGGCACATATCCCTTGAACATTTTCGACTCGTAATTAAGTCATTAATTTGTCACGACGTCTGGTATTATTCTGACGACGCTACCCAGCACTCTAGATATTAGCATTGTAAAGGATGTAACAATATTATTAAACTATCCGCGGACAACAGTTCATAACTTTTAAATATAGGCATATTAAGTAAACAGCCTTAAAGTCTACATCTGCCCTATGCATCGTTCCCCATGTCAAATATGTTATTTTAGTTTAGCAATAAAAACCAACAAATTAGTTAAATCATTTATGAAGAAGATACAAAAATATATATTTATCAAAAAATTGCCACAGATG
Source organism: Eubasilissa splendida (assembly GCA_031772225.1). Taxonomy (NCBI): domain Eukaryota; kingdom Metazoa; phylum Arthropoda; class Insecta; order Trichoptera; family Phryganeidae; genus Eubasilissa; species Eubasilissa splendida. The sequence continues at coordinate 28,111,994 of CM062859.1, forward strand.
ATGTAATTGTGTAACAGATCTAGTCCATAATATTTTAATGGTGGATATCTGAGTATATTAAGAGTCGAAAATGCTAAAAGAGTATGTACAAATTCTTACCGTTACGGTAAATATTAGATTTTTTACAAATTTCATGTTATTTACGAAATTGACCCATTAAATCGTTAAGCATACATCAAACTGGTCTTTTATTTGAAATTATTCAGTACATTATGTTGCTCTTTAGTGACACATATATCGTTCAACGGAAAAAAGTAGACGCCTTACTAAAAAGTAATATGTAATGATCAAAGTTTAACATTAATCAGTAAGCAGTCTACCGACAATACAATGTTTAGGGTTCAAGTCCCGATGGTATCTACTTGATATGTTATAAAATTGCAACTTCGCAATAAACTGTATTTAGCAATATTTGAATATGTTCAAGAACACAGAATTATTCGATTTTAAACAAATAATAGACGTAGCTTTTTCTTATTATATTTAATGGAAGTATGGGTAATTACAGGGCTCACGACCTGTCTTCGGCTGGCTTAAGTGATCACTTTACATAAATATAACGTTCACCAATTCTCACCCATCAATCTCCATATCTATCAAAATTTTTGAAAGTTGTGTATATGTTAAAATGTAGACTCACTTCGAGTGCCGCCACTACACCATCGCCATCTATGGACTAAATTTGATAATTCAATTCCATGAAAGAGCACATATGTCACAATGAGAATCTAATTATTTTTTTTAAATTATCTAAAGCAATATTCTTTATCTGTAAAATGTTTTTAACACATTATACTAGAATACGCCTGAAAAATCAATATTTTTTCTTATTTTGACCAGTATATTATAAAGATGAGATATCTATTATTTGTTTAAAAACTGTATTTAATTTAATTTCAATAATAAATAAGATTCCAAGCCATTATTATCGAATTCATTATGTATTAATCTTATCATTTCAATTGATATTGGGTATAAATTGATAAGTACTTACACAATTATTTGGATTAGAATTTAGATTACTCAAACAAATTAGTGTGAAGGGAATTTTTTTTGTTTTGTCAAATTTGTTGGCCCTCACGGCGATCACCTTCATGTAGTACCTAATCTTTCCGTAGTATCCTTCAAAAGACGACGGCAACATCACCGGAAGAGTGAACGAGAAATTAAATGTGCTCAGGCCTGCTTCGATGACTACACTACCATCTGAAAAAATAATATCATTTAATAAATAATGTTTAAAAATTGCTATCAATGGGATGCAAATACAGATATTTATATTGAATTTAACCAATTACGTTGTGGTGACTGTGGACACAGGCCGCCATCTGCCGACTGGTAGCTCCCAAGATGCAGATGAGGACCACCAGAGAGCCGCGCACTGATAATGCAAGGTACCAGGCAAACCACTACATCAAAATCTATCCCTTAAACCTTTTACTATTTCTATTAATTTAATCATATCATATAATTAGATATCAAGTAATTTTTAAATTATCTTATTAACGCGAGGTGGTGAAGAAATGAACATAAAAAGGGTAATAGTAATTTGGTATAGGGACAGAACAATAGGGTCCGAGGACCAACCAGGAAGAACACGACTTACCTAGAATTTCTTGCTGTATTCACAACTCTCCTGAACATCAGGATACTTCTGCGATGATTAGCACGAATCGCCGTTTCGGCACGGACTGCGAGAAAACCGACCAGTAACTTTACAATAACTTCAAATCAGTGACGAGCTCATAGCAGGACGTTCACACTTCTTGACAGATCACAAGTCATTTATCATACACAAAAAAAAGTCGTTCTCTGTGGTAAGGGTAAAAGGTGGGGGGGGAGGGCAGATAAGTATACTAAACCTAATGAAAAATCCGCATGCGCACGGTCATAAGTACCGAACATATCTATTCAAAGGCAGAAGCCGTATTATTAGATTATTATATATTATTATTATTAAAAGCGATTATGTGTAAAGTTTAAATGCTGTTTCCTTTATCAAAAAGGTGGACTATCTTTAAAAGGTGATGTTCAAACTCAGAAAAATTCTCTCCAATAATAAATGTTGCAATAAACTTTTGAATAATCTCAATCGTCTATTTCCATTTCACATTCTACAGAATTGTAATTTACGAATTGCTAAATTATTATTATAAAAAAATTTCTAAGGCTGTTATCTTACTTTGTCTTGGGTATCCCCCGACGAATGACACGGGGGTGGTTTCGAAATATGTTTCACGTCCATAAAAAGTAGTACTCCTGCGATTTTTTCCAGTGCCGTGTTGCTCCGTCCATCGAGTTCTTGATTCTCCAACAGCTTTGAAAATCAAATCTGCAGAAAATCATAAGTGACACAACACATATAGAATTAAGTCGTAACTTTACACTACACACACAACTAAGATATTACTTATGTCGCGACTCGTACAGAAATATTAAAAAAATATCTTACTAATAACGCCGTCAGATTAATATCATATACTGGGTGTGACATACCGTGTCGGAAATATAAATATTAAAAAAAAATCGTAGTTATGCAATTATTTAAATTAGTCTACAAAAACGCGATATATCCCAGAAGAGACGCCACTTTCATACACTAGGGTTTGCGGAAGCCTTAAGTTAAACATATATATATATATATATAATATATATATTGTGACATTACAAAGTCTGATTTTATTATGGAAACCTCCCTTCTTACCTACATATCACACTTAGTATTTCAGATGACATAATTACACATTCCCCCGATGATGAGCAGCTGATGAATTAAGAGATGAGTAGGTGATCTGAATCTCGAATCGAATTCCCCTGTCTAGCCGACGAGGAGCGCCCAGCCTCACTTGGTAGGTGGACCGTCTCCAACAATATATGTTATATTTAAAGTTTTCATGACTAAAAGATAACGAATTATTTTCTGGGGGGACCAGCGTCAAATAGTTCTGAGGAGAACTTTTATACTCCCGACGTTTTAGTAAATATCATTACTCATTCTCAAGGGTCATTTATCACGAATCCTGCTCTAAATTGAAGAGTAAACTCGGCCATTCAAAGCATAAGCCAAAATGTAAGACTTTTGGATTTTGTTTAGAACGGTCCGTTAATATATATATAATCCATGTTATCAAATATCACGTAGAAGATAAATTTAAAAATTATTTATATTTTTATATGGTAATGTGGCAATGTAATACATTATAACACAGGTATAATTATATAATAACAATAATTATTTTAACCAAACCTCGTATTTGTTTAGACTCTCCTTGCGTTATTGTAAAAGCGCCGTTGACCACCTGTCCACTGTAAAACACTCCTTGAGGCGAGTCGTGGAACACCATACCACAATTTTGAAAAGACATTTTTAATGCCAATTTTTTTTCTCTGACCAAATAACCAAATTTTTAAAACAATCGATAGCACGCACTCGCTGCAGGACACTGTTGGAACTGATATGGCCTAGATGTTGGTGGATTTATTTATACGCATTTTATCTTATCTGTGGTTAAATCTGACAACTTCTTTATGTTTTATGATTCATCATATATGACTGAATTCCCCTTATTATAATTGTATCAAATCAATTCTCAAATCAATCAGTTAAAACAGATATAACGAAAAAGGTAAAATATATGCAACTAACCGGTCTTATTTCAATACTAATTATATACTAGATTAAACTTTCTCGTCTGTCAAAATAAACTCATATCTATAGTTTTATACACGTTTATTTCTTATGAATATTGTGGAATGAAATAATATGTGTGTTGCAATTTAAATTAATCGATCGAAAATTAAATAATTTATTAAAATACCTAGTTCATATCTATTAATGTATTTTAGAACCACTCGAAGTACCTATCATCAAAAACCATTCTGTTCTGCGTTAATAATTATTGTGACAGCTTCAATTTATTATTTTGTTTATAATGATCGATTTAAATATACCACCTTGCTGTTTTGTGATATGTTTGTTTCATAATTACGTAGTATTTTTGTTATTTTTAAAAGACAACAGATATTTACGGAATATTCGATTGCAAACGTGCGACGTATAATACAACGTACATAAAATGAACGTTTGTTTAAGAAAACGTTATTTTTCCTAAATTCTGTCAAAGAAACAATATATGTTTTAGTTAGTTATGACATCCTGAAGAAGAAAATGGTATTTTTCGAAACCGGTAGATGTATTTAAACTCAATTTAGTGGTTAATAAAACAAAGATAATAAATAAAAATATGAATCTTAACCACAAAGATAATATTTAAAATAGATTTTAAAAGTAAAAAAAATACTTTCGTAATGAATGCTAAAAGATTGATAATTTTTGAAGGGGGCCCCTTAAACATATCGAAATGCTGAGCAATTATGAAAACAGATTAGAAAATGACAACGTGATCAAAAATAAAACAAGATATCACTATAATTTTGAATGTCTAACATCGTTTATGGCTTTACTCTATGTATTTATTTAATTTAATTGATTAATTATTTTTTCTGATAATAATTTCTACTTATATTCAATGACTTGAAATAAAATTATTATTGTTTAATATAGTGTTATTGTCACCAGTTTTTAGTTTTGTTCCTACCCCTTACCTCATTTCCAATCAATATACACCTGTTCTCCAGCTCGACTACTTCGTTATTGTATGTATGAAATTCGTCGAGATTGTTGAAAGAAAGTGGGATTCTCGCTGAATCAGTTGGATCAGTTGGAACAGTGTGCGGTGGGTTCATCAGAATCGCCGGTTGGAGTCTGTTCAAGTTTTTGGTTGAACTTTAGGATAAGCCAGAGAACTTCAAGTGAGTCAAGCTGGCCTTATCCTGTAAGTCATCCTGGTCCGCTATCGAAGGATAAATGAGGATAACCTCATCCCATCCAATTCCGTCAACACCCACCACTTGTGATCGACGATTTGCGTCGGTCACACTAGGCATGTAGGTACTATAACTGAACTTTGAACCTATTTATAGATATGAAAAAATAATTAGTACAAAGATTAATTATTTTTAAGAAGAAACTGAAATGAAATTTAATCAAATTAAAATATGTAATAAGACAACATAAATATTTATTGTAAATAGTTTTCTCTTCGGAAAATCTTATCTTGTACCTACCAGATAAAAAATCACGTACGTACACAGGTATTTCAACAATTTAATTTTCGATTAATTTATTTGATTCTAACACACAAATTATCTCAATCCACAATATTAATATGATAAAACAGATGGTATTGGTAGAATATTTACTATTAGCCCTATCTTGAAGGATTATGAAATTAGAAAAAACCTCGAAATTGAAACTGGAATAATTAGAAGCCCCCCTTAAATATGTTTATTATAAATAAATTGAACCTTATGGGAGGACTAATTTATAAAATATTTCCGTCAAAACAATGGGATTTCTCTTATTAAGATGTCAGTGAGTTTATCTATCTGGGACAGAGACGGCGAACCTTTTGACTTGATGTCAACTAATTAATTTCTTATTTCAATTCGTTTTTTTTTTCACAAAGTGAAACCCAAAAGAGATACATCAATTCCAACGTTGCTGTCGGGTAGACGTCTGCTGGCGGGACTCTGATATAAGTGAACGCTGGCGTGTCGCCCAAAACGCTGCGGCGTGTCACTGATCTAGGATCTCTCGTCGAAATTGTCATGGCCAAGTCTGCTATGTCGAAGTTGTTCCAAATGTTGATGAACGTGATGGTGTTCCATCTCACGGCACGTAAAAGCGACATTGGTCAAATCTGTTCTCTGAAACTCTGTTTCAAGACAAAATATGGACCCTGTGAAGGAAAGAAAGAAAAATGCAAGTGGAAGATTGTAGCGGACAGGTGCAGATCGCCGGGCCGGAGAGAAGAGGAAAAGTAATCGACTCAGTAACCAGGCGCCTTTCTAACTACACTCGCTTACCTAACTTAAAATCGAAATGTGTAGAAACATCTCTCACTTTGCCTTACCTTACACAGCTTTAAAAACTCTCAGGTTGGTCTTGGCATAATAGCTGCAGTGGTCGTGGTATCACAGAAGTGTTTTTTTATTATTGGAATTTAAATTCTGCTCGTCTCCCGGCGGTGCTGTACTTCTGCATCCGTGATTCTGTGCACCCTGAACCCTGGAGACGGAAAAGTGGGGAGGAGAAAACACCATTCAAGGAATTATGTGAACAAAAAAAAAAACAATAATTGTATTTTTTAAACCTTTATAAAAGAGACGTGAAATTACAAAATTGGTTCATTATTTGTTGCATGCAGGAGAGGGATAATACAAATTACTCTTAAGCGATAACACGAGGTATTTTAATTACCATTTTAAAAAAACATTAATTTACTTTACAGTAATAATTAATCTCGAAATCACAAGACAAACAGATCATTTTTGACTAATTTTAAATAAGCACACTTTGTTTTTTTACAATTCTAATGAAAATATATATTTATACATAATAATAAGGTTAGCGCTGTGACCTGTCTTTCAGTATTTTATAATTATATTCTGCATCTTTATTACAAACTAAATATCAGCGTGACATAGTAAAAACAAGATTGTATTGTATTGGGTTGTCTAACAAGTCTTTGGTGTTTGTTCAATTATTTATTATAAATACAAAATTTATGTAAAAAAAAATTAAAACATTTCAATCAATAATATATTCTCCATTATTGTTCAGGACTCTATCCCATCTTTTAACCAGTTTTTCGATGCCTTTTCAGTAAAAATCAGCTGCTCTGGTTGTTTAACATAACGCCACGCATTTGATTGGAGAGCGACCGTAGAGCGATGTCGGGACTGCAGGATGGACGCGGAAGATTTTTCCAGTAGAGCTCCTAGAAGCCATTTTATCCTTGATAAAAGATGTTCCATTGTTTAAGCCCAAAAACTAACAAGCTACAGAACAAACGGCGACTTTAAAGTTTTAGAATAGAAAAAATTCTATCGAAGGGAATGTAATTTTATGTCGCAAATAATATGAATAAAAAAAAAATATCCAAAGACTTATAAGACGACCCAATATTTAAGTATACATTAAAAATGTTGAAATGGTGTTCCAATGAATATACAATATTTTTCCACAACTTGTGTAAACATATAATTTAGCATTTTAAATTATTATTTTATGCAACATCAATACTTTATTAATTTGACTTTCAAAAGTATATAACATTAATATAAAAATTATATAGTAGCACATATTATAAAGGCACAAAAGGCAGCAACATTTTTTATTTATTTAAAGCTTCTAGACGCATCCTAAAATTGTAATGACAAAACCCTCCCTTTTAAGCTCGTCACAATTTTTTATTTTAAAACGAAACGCTTTATTTTATTAACATTATAAAATAATTGTATTATATTAAGAAACAAAATATATTTTTAAAAAATTACCAAGTAATTAAGAAAATATTTTAGTATTAAAACAGCAGCTCATAATAAAAACGATATGACAAACGGAAAAAATAATAAATATGAATTAAATATATAATAATCAGAAAGATATATACATATAAAATCAATTTATCGAAAAATATTGTTGTTGCGCCACCGGCATTCGAACCTGGATCTCTTTCCAAACCGGGAAAGGTGCATTATTCAACTACGCTACAGCGACGATATTTTTAGCGACAAATTTTCGAACCTGAATGTTACCCTTTTGATATTAATACATTTAATCGTTTCATTATTTGAAAGAGCCATCTATCTTATTTTTACAGAATCTCAAATACCTTTGAGTATTCTGATAGCAGACGCCAGAATTATCAATTCATACAACTTTATTATTAAAACACATTCTTATTGTGAAGTTTTAATTATTCAGAACATAGGTCTGTGATATTTTAAATATGAATTAAATATATTAATTAGAAAGATATATATAAAATCAATTTTATCGAAAAATATTGTTGTCGGTAAAAATATCGCCGCTGTAGCATAGTTGGATAATGCACCTTCCCCGGTTTGGAAAGAGATCCAGGTTCGAATCGCGGTAGCGCACAGCAATATTTTTCGATAAAAATGATTTTATATGTATATATCTTTCTAATTAATACATTTAATTAGTATTTAAAATATCACAGACCTATGTTCTGAATAATTACAACTTCACAATAAGAACGTGTTCTCTTAATAATAAAAATAATATTTAGAATAAATAAACATATACGTTTATCTGCTTGTAGATATTAGATACCATAACTTATTTTATATAGCTATGCTTGTACTGAATTTTTTTATTCAAAAATATTCATTTAAATATACATATTATTAAAAATATTTGTAGTGCGCCGGTTACTGTGATCACCGGGTAATTTTGATTACAATATCCGATAAATGTATTATTCTAAAACTTTCTAAATTATGATTAAAAGGTTTTTATTACAATCCTAATTATTTTATGTTCACATATAAACCACATTTTAAAATCGTGTCATTTAAAACAGGCACTAATTTTTTTAGAAAATTTACAAATAAATTTAATAAACAGATAATTAAGTAAATATAAAATTGCGAGTCATCAAACAATGACACAAATTAATTAAAACTGCCAATTCTTGAAAGATCGTGCCTAACTATGAAATGAAATAAACTAACCCATTCGGCGACATCCAGCGCGACCGATGACTTCGAATAAAACAAAATTGAAAAAACATTTGTACAAAGTCTTACTTACCTAAAAAGGTTAGCTGTCACTAGGTATTGCTTGTCATTTCTTATTTATTATTAAAATCGTATATGATCGATTCTAATAACCGATAAACTGAGTCTAAACAAATAAGAAAATGTACGTGTTCTTAATTCGGTCCGAACGCGTCCGACCCGCGTAGTGTTCAAATTTGAATCAAGTCGATCACAATATACGACCGATCATTATATCCGATGATCACAATAAACAGTGTGAGTTGTAATGTAATAATGCAAGGGGTCAATATTTATTATCCGAAAAATGTTTTGTTGGCTCGTAGACGACAAAATAAATTATACAAAAATATTTATTTAAGTAATAAATCAAAGTAAGTGAAAATCGTACTTCAATTATTATTCAAAAATATATATATTTTTAAATAAAACACAATATTCTTACTATTTTAAAACTAAAAAGCTTACGCTATGAAAATAGGACTAATTTGATGGCCTCCTGGCGAGTGTCGTGACCAATAGACCACAAGCACGTCAAACTCAAATTCAAAGTCTCAATTTTCATAATTCGAGACCATGAATTTTATATCCATATGAATTAAATATTCTTATGTATGTTGTACAGTAGCTATTGAGGATATTATCTGTTTTTTTTAAAAAAAACGTTAATATTAATTTTATATATATAAAAACTGTTTGATGAAATATTTAATATTTCATAATGAGGTAGTAGTTTTTTAAAATGAATTTCAGTTTACGTATACATTGAATACAATAAAAATTACAAGAGAGACAAATTTAAAAATGTTAATAAAATACAAATCATACAAAAAAATAACAATTAATGAAGAAACGTATCGGAAGACAAAAACGTATGTATTCGGTCAAACTCAATTAAAGTCCTAAAAAAGTAATAAAGTAAATAATTTCATCCCATATAATTTCTTTTTAAAAACATGAATTTATCTTAAAGATAAAAGATCACATTTTACAATGAAACATAATCCCCTCGTTTGAACAAATCGACAAAACCATTCATTTCAGAATGTTTTTCTTTCTTTGGACTAATTTCTCCTTAACGCAAATCTTTATAACTGACCATATAAACCATGGAAATTTTCTATTGTTTATTATTTTACTTTACATATTAAAATGCACCGCTCGTCGCTGGGCCACTACCTGCTGTATGTCAATGGACAGTAGGATTAAATCATTTAGTTTAAAATGAACAATATTAAGAAAAATTAAGAGTCTCTAAAAAATACCCGAGACTCGAGACTCTTACTTACTAAGAGAGTGAGTTTTAAGTTCCGGGTCTCGAGACAGCATGGAATTGACTGGGGAAAACGCACTATTTATAGTTATAATTGTGACATTATATGTAATGAAAATTAACGTTATCAATCAATTACTAATTAATAATCTTACAAACAAAACAAGGAAAACTGCCTAAATATTTTTAATGACTCAGAAACATCTTATCACTTACAAATCTGAAAATAATATATGACGCGTTTGTACAGTCACATTTGCAATACGGTATTATTGGATGGGGAGGAGTATATAAAAAAATTCAATATCACAATTAGAAATCACTCAAAAAATGATAATAAAAATTATTCTAAAAAAAAAAAAAGACTATCCAAGTATACAACTCTTCACAGACATATACAAAAAAAAAAATCAATAATCCAAATTTTCAAAATGAAAAATCAATTAAATATTAGAAGCTAATTGCGATCTACAAGATTTAAAGATCGAATTGATATTCCAAAACTAAAATATACCGCAACCCAACATCACTATATTTATTAAGGCATCAATTTTTGTAACAATGTCCCCATCACAATTAGAAAAATTACTAGTATAAATTTGTATCTGAATTTAAAAAAATATGACTAACTGAAACATAAATATACTCCTTCTCTATACACGAGTCTTACTCTCATAGAGAAGAAATAAATCTAAAAAGAAATATATATATATATATTCTACTGATTATTCTAAAATGTATTATATTTTCTAATATTAAAATAAAATATAAAAATTATATTCTATCGTTTCAACTGTAGCTTTGACACGGATATCACACAGATCGCTAATATTTAAAAACAACTTGATAAATGAAAACATTTAACTTACGCGTAATATTAATATGGGAGACACTATTTCTTATATATATTTATATTTTAAAATCAGTTATTTTATTACAGGATTTTTATTCCCAAATGGCACTTTCATCTTCAATATATGTAATATAAGAATATGGTGTTTAATTACGTCTTTGCAAAGTCGATTTAACTAGTTCATAGCATTAAAAATAATCAATTTGTTGAAAACATTACGTATTGCAGATGTTTGCGCCAATTATTATCACAAAACATGAATTTTTGAAATTACCTAACGCAAATTACCGAGTCTTGACCGCATCATGCATTTATCGACAATTTAAATCTCGGAATGCACTCCACACAAATAAATACACGTGTTAAATTGTTGGTATAGGTACCTGGTGGCTACAGTCGCCTTAAACTCCCCATGTGCATCTATCTATACACCGATTTAGATGGCTGACTTACATTCTGTTAGATATCAGTTATGTTAAAAATAGCCAGAAACCATAGGAAACCTGTTAGGTCTGTCAAGATGATCTGATTAACTTTAAGTTTCTCCCATTGAGTAATGCACTGCGATTACGTCAAAATGCATACGCAGACATCTATAACCTTCCCAATAGCTAACTAACAACTGGCTCTTTCAGTTTAAAATTTACGCACGTATTAGTTCAAACTTGCACCAAACTAAATGCATGATTTTTATACAATTAAACTGTCGCACGTATTCTAAAAATATGTATATTGTTAGTGGATGAGATTCTTATCCAAACACTCAAAAATACACTGAGTTCGTACGCCACAATTGACGTTCAACATTATATTAAGTATATAAAAGCAATCAACATGTTTATTGAGGTAGGTCTTTGAGAATAGGCATGAATATGCCTTTATTTAAAAAAAAATTCAAATATAAATAAAAGATTATTGTCACATGTATTTACGAGTATACCCATCAGTTGTTGGACTTCTCTTCTAAGTATCGTAATCTGGGGTGAACAGGTTTGTGTAAGAAATATTTATACACAACTAATGTTTTTTATTTAGTCGACGATTCCTCTATTTACCTAAATTTGATTCGACGATGAACAATAGAGAAAAATTCATAAATGAGCTACGTCCGTATTAACCCATTCCCCGCGGGCGACTCGTATATGAGTCGCGCCTTACATGCCCACAGCGCGGGTGACTCAAATATGAGTCGCTGCGTTTCGCCTACCGCTCTAGTGCGTACATATGCGCCGAGGAGCGATGAAAATCATACCAAAATTATTTGGAATCCTTATCCTACAGATATTTGTCAAGGATTATTAGCCATCTTATAAACAAACACAAAATATGCAGTATCGCTCAATTATTCAAATTCTCAAATTCAATTAATGCGTGTAGAATGTAATGCATTTCAAAAAATAGAGTTAAATTTAATGTCACTATTTAAAAACTTGTAAATAGTGTGCATTAGTCTCAGATCACCACTTCACTCTAGTTCGTATGAATGTCACAAATTGATAATTATGTATCTGTTTATTATGTGCGGATACTTGAGAACCTTTGCTATCGCTTTCTTAAAAACAAATCATAAAATTGATGCATTATCGTAGTGTAAAGTCTTAAATTATAAATGCCGCCAAAGTGTGCCGCGTATGAAAGTTGTCATGCGTATTTATGAACGCGATCAATTGGTTAACCTTCACCATACCATGATATAAAATACCCGAACGCAGCCATGCTGTCAACTCGTGTCACCGTAAATAACAGTTAGAAAATATATTTTTATTAGCTTAAATGGCTTTAATGGTAAGAATTAACTTTAAATATTAAGCCAATTATATTTGTATGTTTGTTGTTCTTTTCACTGTGAAAATAATGTGTGATCTCTGTCTTTCATATCACAAATTGTATTTTTACCAACGTATTAGTTTTATAACGGATTGAATGGAAAAAATAATTGTTTTTGTACGATTCCTTTTCATAATTGGTTTTTTACTAGTCATTCCTAAGCGCTAATATTTTCTTTAAGATTATCTAAAATATTAATTTTTTGTTGCATGTATTTACCTAAATATGACAGGTTTAATTATGATGGAAGACCTGTGTCACTTAATGTACAACAATATATTAGATTCAATTTGTTGCGAGATAAAAATAGACGTATTTAGGTAAAATCAAACTGAAATAGAAAAGAGAGAAAAACATTTCCAATCATAGTTCAAGCGTGGTAGGCATTTTCATTGCAGGACTCAGAAATGTACACTTTCAAATGACTCAGGAGTCTGGTAAGATACGTAATAGTATATTACGATCTAAGAGTATTTTACCTGTTTATTGGTTTATTACAATTTTGACTATTAAAGATGAGAAGATGCAGGCGTAGCAGCTTTTTCTTTGCGTTCATTATTTTTCCAACAGCTTTCTAAATATATTTTTCATTATATTCCCCTTGGATAAGCTGTGTAAGTTATCAGTGTTGTCTATATGTCTACAGTGACGTCCCATAACATATCCCTATTCACCCCACAAGTGTCCCTTTTCACCCCGAAACTAGGTTATAAACTATACTCGACAGTAAAATCAGTATAAAATATTTATTAATGGGAAATTATCTTGCGAAAAAAATCTTATTTGTAAAATATTTAAATTAACCGAAAACTCAATTGCTTAATAATTTTACAAGAAAAGTTTTGCGGTGTAATATTTTGTCCGTTATCCTGAAAAATTTTTGAATTTTAATAATTCAAAAAATATTATTATGTTAATAGTGATACAAATTGGTAAAAAAAAAAATCTCCTTTTTTTTACCTAAAATATTTGACGTCCAAAACCAAAGCCAAAGTCGCGGAATAAATTTTTTAACATTTTTCTGATCAGAATATCTGAGAGAATACTACACTCCACGGAGGACATTTTCGGGATCATCTTTTATCATATTAGCTTACATTTTTTGAGATTCTTCGTATGTCGGCAAACCTGCAAAGACATATATGCATTAATATCATAATATAAGTATAAACATATTAGAAATTTTAAAAAAATACAAAAAAAAAAAAAAACAATTATGTTGGATAGCATTCCTACAAATTGAACCAATTCGCCGAGCTAACAATGATTTGTTTACTGACATTGATATATTTTCTGTTTCATTGCCGATATTCAAAAGTCCAACTAACAATATTCTTCGATGCAATATATATGTTATATGTTAAGATGTCACTAATTTGTCACTATCTGTTTTACTATATCCAATACTCTTGTACATACTTATATCTGTACTATTTGTCTGGCATTGCATTGAAACATATAGAAAATGAACGTTCTTTGACAACTCTAAATACATAATTATAATTTTGCTATGTCTAAACATCAATGTGTCTTGTGGTAGATGCGTATACTTGAACTACTTTCGGGACGTATCTATGGTGAGGCGGACACAGAGCGCCATCCAGCGACGATGGCATAAATCGCGTCGGTCAGATATTATGCGGGCTGACCAATCACACTTACATTTGACAAGACTATTTCGCTTCTCTACCGCGCACTTTGCTTTCCAATTCACAATTATTCACACTCGCACTGTAAAATGTCATTAGTGTTTGAACAGAATTGTTTATTAGAATCGTGTCAAAATATAAAAACCCAAAATTCCCATTATTACCATTAATGATTAGATTGATAATGCCCTCATAAGGCAAAACGCATCTCATGGAAATTAAACGATTAGAACTAAAAAAAACAAGTGTTATGTGATGTCCAAAAAATCAATTTGTATTGTAGTTGTTGCAGAATGGATATATCTGTGCCACTTGGAACACGCTGCATATCTCCAGCACCACATTTCAAAGGCATCAATCCGAATTTCTCCCTTATCTTCAAAGTACACAATTTCACACCACACAGAAATATTGAATGCACACGCCCCGACTTTGGTTGTTTTGGATATTCCGTGTTATTTCTATTACCCGTCAAATCTGGACATTTCGCCATACCCAAGTTGATTAAACTCTTTTAGTTTCCAAATACAAAACTGACAAATTAAGGCGAGTAATAATTGAACACGAATGATGAGTCTAAATATGGAAGCGGGTTGTTATTTACATTAAAATTCTGATTCAATACATGTCCATATTGTGATGACCAAAAATTTGTATGTGTGTGTGTGTGTTTGTCCGCAGAGCTCGGGTGAAGTAGGAGGAATGTGTGTGTGTGTATGTTCGTTTTAAGCGAGCGCGCAGGGATTGCGAGCTCTCTGATTTTTCAACTCTGACACGATTTAGATAACTCATATTATATTATATTGTTTTAAATAGCATTATATTCGTGAAATAATAAATTGCTGTATATTGTCAGCCAATATGAGTTTAATTATTGACCCACAGGCGGAATACAAGAGGAGTTGTGCGGAGACACATCCATAGCGGTAGAATTTCCGCTCGAAATACATTACACATACAAGTATATACATTATGTTGGCTCCAAAAAAGGCAAAGGCTGTTCCTTCGGCTGGGAAAGTGACGGCAACTGTTTTCTGGGATAGCCATAGAGTTGCCTTAATTGATCATCTTGAAAAGGGAAAACCATTACAGGAGTATACTATGCATCATTACTTGACGGGCTGAAGGCAGAAATTGCGGATAAACGGCCACATTTTCGTTTCACCAAAATAATGCGCCGTCTCACACCTCGGCGGTTGTCCGGGCGAAAATCTACGAATTACGGTTTGAACTGTTTGACCACCCTCCTTACTCACCTCAGATCTCACCCCGAGCGACTATTTTTTGTTCCCCCTAAGCTAAAAGTTGCGCTCAGAGGACAGAGATTTTCGTCAAATGAGAAGGTCATCCATCACCTTGACCTCAAGACTCCGAGTACTATTTGGACGGGTTAAAGGGATGGGAACATCGGTGGAAGAAGACTATGTAGAAAAATAAAAATCAATTTATTTAGGAGAACACATTCTTATTGTGAAGTTGTAATTATTCAGAACAGACGGTCTGTGATATTTTAAATATGAATTAAATATATTAATTATAAAGATATACATATAAAATCAATTTTATCGAAAAATATTGTTCTCCTGAAAAATAAAATTGTATCAATGTGTCCAAAATTTAATAAAAATGAATTGATAATTCTGGCGTCTGCTATCAGTTTACTCAAAGGTATTTGAGATTCTGTAAAAATAAGGTAGATGGCTCTGTCAAATGATGGAACGATTAAATGTATTAATATCAAAAAGGTAACATATAGGGTCGAAAATTGTCGCTAAAAATAATGTCGCTGTAGCTTAGTTGGATAAAGCACCTTCCCCGGTTAGGAAAGAGATCCAGGTTCGGATCCCGGTGGCGCAACAACAATATTTTTCGATAAAATTGATTTTATATGTATATCTTTATAATTAATATATTTAATTCATATTTACAAATAAATTTGAAGAAAAAATGTTTCGTTTCTTTGTTAGGACGGAAACTTTTCAGACAGCCCTCATGTATATATATATATATATTGAAGATATTTGTAAGAGTCTTACCTGATTCTCGCGTTTGTTCTGCGTCTGAGTACATTGGTGGGGCACTCGGGGTCGGCAAGAGCTGCTGACTTCGGAACTGGGGAAGTTGTGAATTCTGCAGCGGGGAGAATTGTGGATTCCGTAATGCGGAAGGTTGGAAATTTGGCAACGGAGGAAACTGGGATAGATTTGGACAGGAAGGATAGTTGGCTGTAGGAGGAATACCTAAATTCTTCTGTTTAAAATCTGTCGAAGCGGAACGAACAACGTTGTACTGTGCGCTGACGGGCACAGTGCCGATAGTGATAGGAACCCGAGACTTCAGATTCGTGTGCATCCCTGATACAACAGCCTTCACCTGAAATCAAACCCCCCCCGGTAATTAGCTCCGAGGTCTAAAAGGCAAAGAGTTATGAACCATATTGAATGCTGAACGACTGAATTCAGGATTTTCTTATGATTTATGATATTAAATCAATTGTTTAAATAAAAGCATACGAATCTGTCACAATAATTTTGTATATAGAAAATTTGGATAAACAATGTTATGCCGACAGTGGCGAAAATTTTTTAGTGGTAAATAGTTCAGAGCTGATGCCTAACGTTCATTAATTATAATTTCTTCTTCTCCCCGTGAACAGAAGGTACACAAATAATTTATGACATTATTCTGTTTGTTTTGTTCCTTCATTGTTGTTCATTGTTGTGTGTTTTTATTATGTTGTTATAATTTTAGTTCTAATAAATAGATTTTCTTTTTCTACGTATTTACGCACAATTGCGTTTGGTGTCCATCGTATCCATTGTACAGAGTGAATATTATGTTCAAGGCCGATTTTGTTGGGCCGCCATTTTGATTTGGCATACATTTATGAGTTCGCATTCGGTATTCGAAGAGAGTAGTCGATTACAATTTATTAAAAAGCATCTAACGTCTCAACAACATGCAACAGAATATGTTTTACAAGCTCGTTATTAATGACCCCGACATTTGTAAAAAAAATCATAATAAGCGATCAGGCTCATTTCGACGTGACGAGTAATAAAAAAAACAGTCATTATTGAGGCACAAAAATCCTCAATTGATACACCATCGACCTGCGTGTCAAAAAGTGGTGATCGATCCCCTGATTTGACGGCTCCCGATTATTTTCTGTGGAGTCACTTAAAAGGAAAGGTCTACGCAAATGAGCCAACAATAATTATGATGCTAAAAATATGGTTAAAAGAGCACGCATTTTTGTCGCTGCCAGAGGCGATAATAATCCATAAATAACAACCAAATTAAAAAAATTGTGTTTCATTTTCTAGTTATTTAATAACAACATCGACCTGGAACATAACATTCACCTTGTATCTCTGGATATGTAAGTGTTATTTCCAGTAAGAAAAATTACCAAAGTAGCGAATATGTCGAACGTGTTTTTAATATAGAGATAATGTAGATTAACGTAAAGACGTTAAGATTACGCAATTTTTTCCTCTTTTATATATTCAATAAGTATTCAATTTGAAACGAAATGTACATTACGAGTAAGAAAATACATATAGTATTAATTTTTCCGACTAGCAAATATATTGAATATATGTTCGTAATGTTTACGTTTGTTCAGTAATTATTTATTAAAAACGTGATCTCAGTTTTTTATCTCAGTGATCGCGCAGTTCGTTAGCCTGTCTCACGGCGGTAGAGTGGGGGGAGGCGTGCATCCCTCCGCTTGTAAGTCGCCCCCTCAAAATAATGGCCAGCGAAATTTACCAGAGCGGGGTCGTTGCAATTGCATGATCCTGGTAACTCCAATTGCTGGATTATTTCCTCGAATTCGGGGCAGCGGTCATTTCTAAAACGAACTTTAAGCAGCGGCTACGGCGGTTTTTCTTGACATGATGATGCGCACGTATCAATGTGTTAATTATCAAAATTGATACATAAGAACACCATTTGTACAGAAAAGGAATCTGCTAAAAGCCCTGTGCTGCGCGGCCAATAAGAGCGATTTATTTTCTGCTAGTTCCACTAGTTGCCCTAAAATATCACTACAAGGGTCTTTAACTGTTCTGACCTGTTCATCAAAAATGTATGTTATTAAAAAAAAATGTCTCACAATATTATAATGTTTTTTTCAATGCTATCGCCTCCGTTCTCGTCACCGAAGCAGCTCAGCGAATTTGAACGCATCCAGCAAGTCGGTACTCGCTTCAACTCCCACCAGTCATAAAGATACGGGGTACCCACGGCGTGCAACAACAGTACAGGCGCGGCCAGCTGTACTCGATCGGACTGAATACTATCGACGTCTCGATAACAATCCGCGTAATACCTATACACAGTTAACTTCCAACAAATTCTATTTTCTGTTCTTGCAACACACACACACATATCCACATATATTCTCATCTAATGGTCGCGGTATATCTTATAATGTCTTAAGCAAATAACATTCAGTTAATTAGTTTTATATAAATGTAAAGGTCCAATCTAATTAATACTTAATTATAGTCACATTGAGAAAGTGGCAAGAGAGGTGGGAGGCTGCCACGCAGCGCAGACGGACTTGCACCTTTTTCCCCTTTATGGAGGTAAAAATTAAAGGCGGGGGAGGTGATCCGGCGCTGGACCACCACGAGATGCAGATGATCTCGGGTCGTGGCCATTTCACGAGTAAACTCTTCGACTTGGGACTTGTCCGTGAATCACGCGTCACAAAAGTACACGAGGATATTCGAATGAATTAGGGCATACGATACCCTCACACAATCACAACGTCATATACATCACCAATCATCAAAACATTCCGATTTGAGTCAGATACACATGTCCCATTCGTTAATCATACACCTACATCATACGCCTACATCATACGCCTACATCATACGCCTACATCATACACCTACATCATACGCCTACATCATTCATTGATAATCATGAACCCTAATAAAAGGAAAATAATATTACGTACCTTTAAAAAATACTGCAATGTTATAAGACTGTTGCTCATGGAAGATGGTGGAGTATATGGAATAGTCAAATCCACCTTGAGCACTGAATCACTTTCTTTTTCCACGTGTTGTCCGATGAATTCTGCTATTTTGTCTTTTTCCGTTTTGATGCCGGAATGGTACGTTTGATTTGATGCGTACGTAACAATCTAAAAAAAGACATTATGCTAATTAAACACATGGACTCACGTGTACAGTAAATTCTGATTTGTACCCGAGTGTCACACTGTCTACTTCATATACGGTAATCTCTAGCTGTACAAGTGAATTGGTATAAGCTCTATAATCACCCCACACTTTCATATATTTTCTATTAAATATAATTTTAAAAAATAGCTTTGTCTCTATGACATATCCGATATTTGTTTTATAACAGTGCCTTTGTAGGTAAAAATCCAGTAAATGTGTGTTCTTGGACATATTCAAATATTACTAATTAATTTTGTGGTTGCAACGATTTTTTCAGACAATAAAACAATAATAAACGATGCCATTTTTATAAAAGCTTTTTTAAGATTTGATCCTGTATTTTTTTTTCTTGTTATAGGCATACCGGAGAGACATGGAACAAAATCATCAACGAGACGTAGTTATGCAGCAAACAGCCGAGACAGCAATTTGTAACTACAGCAACCTTAAAATATCATTAGTGTTTTAATATAATTATTTACTGTAAAAAACCCTAAAAATTAACATGAATTACGTTATCTCTACTTCATTTAAATAAAATTGTACAGCTATCCTCTTCTATATATTACCTTTCATTAAAATATCATTAGTGTTTGAAAACAATTGTTTCTTAGATCGTGTCAAAATATAAAAACTCTAAAATTAAGTACTCAAAATTATATAGCTGCCCCTTTTCAATAGATTTCATGTATAAATACAAGTTGTTGGATTTAAAATAGTAAGATTAATAACTCCCTCATAAGTTAAAACGCGGTAAAACTAAAAAAACAAGTGTTTCCAATTTAATAAATAAATCAATTCTATTAAAACATTTCAAATTATTAGGTTGGTAGGAAAAAAATGACGGTTTTCGTTTTTAAAATTCTATTCTTAATTTAAAATACATTTTTTGGTCCATATTTCAGTTACTTTGGCTTTATTGGGATATGGGTTTTATTAATATTTTTCGAATTGAGCTATTGAAAATACGCAAATAAGATATATTTTTATGTAAGTGTTTAAAACAGGTAGTAAAGCAACGGAAACTGCCCGTAAACTAACCAACGCTTTTGGTATTGGTACTGTTAAGATACAGTATACTGTCAAGTGTCAAACATAACGCGTGTCTAGAGTTTTCCATAATGAAACATGGAATAATATAAAAATGTGCGTTGCCATTTGAATTAATGAATAGAAAATTAAATAATTTATTGGTGTACCTAACTCATATATATATATATATATATATGAATATGTTTTGAAATCAGACAAAGTACCTACATATATTTAGATGATCCCGTAAATCAATGTTGTAAATTCTGTTTAATATTATCAATTTAAAACGCCACGTGGCCGTTTTGATATGTCTGTTTAAAATGCAACAGTGTTATAAATTTTAATATTTAATTGCGATATACATAAAAATATCGTACATAAAATGTTTATTTTGTTAAAAAAAATGTTGTTTTCCCTTAAAATCAGTAAAAAAAACAAAAAAATTATGAAATATTCATTCATACCGTGGGTAAAATATCCGTTAAAACATATATTTTCTTTTAAAATCAGCAATATTATCTTTGTGGTTAAGATTCATATTTTTAATTATTATCTTTGTTTTATTAACCATTAAATTGAGTTTAAATACATCTACCGGTTTCGAAAAATACCATTATTTATTATTTCATTATTATTATTATTATTTCAGAATTTGCTAATCATTTGACATAAAATGGTCATGATTTTGATAAAAAATTGGGATTGTCAATTTTGCATATAAACGGTGTTGGTCACAAATTAAATAATTTGGAATCGTTGGAGATAAATAAAGCGTGTAAAACTAAATTTAACTTCGAGTCCCATTATAAAATTTTTTCCTAAAAATTATTCGAGTAAATTTGTTTTATGTAATGATTTGAGTTAGGTACCAAAAAATTTTTTTTTTTTTAAAATAGATTCTGTCAAAGAAACAATATATGTTTTAGTTAGTTATGACATCCTGAAGAAGAAAATGGTATTTTTCGAAACCGGTAGATGTATTTAAACTCAATTTAGTGGTTAATAAAACAAAGATAATAAATAAAAATACATGTATTTTCGTTATTTTTTAACGAAAATTACAAGAGTGCGGACTAGACGTCATTACGACTGCTGTCGATCGGCGATCTGAATCTAATAAAAATAATAAAATATACACATTAATAGAATCGATAAAAATATTTTTTAGTGCGAAATTATTGCGCTTTTTATCAAATTAACTAACTTGATTTTAAATAGTAGTTGAAGCCTCAAAGCATGTGAGTAAATAGAATATATTATTTAAAGATGTATGTTTTCACTAAAACAAATAATTTTGAAAACGTCAAAAATTATTAATATGTTCTTCAAATTGAATGGTTATAACACTATTAATTTTGAACATTTTGTTAATTTGTCTCCGAAATCTTGGCTTCAAGATTATAAGAAAATATATTCCGTTTATGCAATAATTTACCAAAATTAAGATAATTTTGTGGCACGCGTAAAATGCATCTAATGGTCGCGGTATTTCTTATAATGTCTTAAGCAAATAACATTCAGTTAATTAGTTTTATATAAATGTAAAGGTCCAATCTAATTAATACTTTTTATAGTCACATTGAGAAAGTGGCAAGAAAGGTGGGAGGCCGCCGCGCAGGGCAGATGGACATGCACCTTTCTCCCCTTTATGGAGGTGAAAATTAAAGGTAGGAGTGGTCCTCCGGCGCTGCTCCACTACGAGATGCAGATGATCTCGGGTCATGGGCATTTCATGAGTAAACTCGTGTGTTTGCGCTCAGGTGAGGCAGACACCCTCACGGAGCACATCCTCTGGGACTGTGTGACTATAAGTGATGCACGTGAGATCATGATTGCGGGATTAAAAGGAATAAGTCATCGGATCCTCCGAAAGGAAATTAAAGGAATCTCGGATATTTCCGGGAATTTATTAGGGTGTGGTTCTCTTGCTGGGGGTTGCTGGGATGATGGGCGACCTAATGGAGCATTCTACTGGCTCTCCCTCGCACCTCTTGCTACCTAGACAGGGTGAATTTTGCGACTGCAACATATTAAAATGTGACGTATGCCGTCCTCTTTTGGGGATGTATGATTTCTACAGCTTCTTTCTGGCTGCCTTCTGAATTGAATGTGATAACGAGTCTCACGTCAAACTGTACAGGTATGGCTCTGGTGCGATGATACCGGAGCCAACCTGTGATGGTATTATGATAATAATGTTAATAATGACTGAATGTTATAAAATAAATTAATATGTAGTATTGACGAATCGAAACGAGAGTGTAAGTAAATAATACTTTTTAAAAAAGTCAAATCTAGTGATATAAATTAATAATAAAATTACATATCTTTGTAATATTAATTATTTTTAAAAGGGCGCCCATAGTATTTTGACAACCAAGCTGCTGCTGAAAGTGCATTTCGTAATTTATCAACTCCACATCTCTGTCGTTTTACACTAACGGAAAAATAAACATATAATTAACTGAAAACAATGTGTCGATTCCAATAGTGCCTATTGTTAACTATCAGCTAAGAAAAATGTATTTTAATTCATAAATGGAAAACGGCAATTATTTTCCCACCAACCCAATATTTCAATTATAATACGTACTCTTTCGAGACCGAAAATGATACATGACACAAATATTGAGCTTTTGTTTTGTGCGAAACATTTAATAGGAAGATTTTGTCCGGAGACGTAGCCCGCCATAGGGAGTTCGACGGTCATCTCTAAAGATCCTTGGTCAATGAAAAATGTTGAAAAATGCTTGGACACCACCTGCTTGACCGGCATCTGAATACAACATTTCAAATCATTAAATTAGACATCCGTGAGAAAAAAAAAATTGATTTAAGTAAATAATATAATTCATAGCAATATTCTTAACAATTCACAGTCCACAATTGTTAACACAAACACCAACACTTACGAAGAAAAATATTTAAAAAGGGTTATAGAAAAAACTCAAATTCATACGCCAATACGAACAATTGATAGACGCAAAATTCAAAACCATATTTTACAATCGATAGCTTCATAATTCACATACCATATTTCATGCACACAGGTGATAGCTCACAAATCACATGCCACAACATATAGTCCCACGATTCACAAACTACAATTCAAAGTCCATATTTTTTTACGAAATCCCCACAATGTATCGCTCGCGAATCTATTTTCTGCAATTCGTAATAATATATTAAATGTAAATATAATTTAAAACTAAATGTTAAATCCATTTTTTATATAGACCAGATAAAAGTATCCACGTTTTTCTAGTAGCATTAGCTCGTGATAATAATAGAGATTGAAATATATCAGTCTGAACCAAAAATATTGGTTGTAATATAGATCTACCTCGTGACTACAATAGAGATTGAAATATATCTGTCTGAACCAAAAATATTGGTTGTGACATAGATCTAGTTCGTAACTACAATAGTAGAGACTGAAATATATCAGTCTGAACCAAATATATTGGTTGTAACATAGAGCCAGGTCGTGACTACAATAGAGATTGAAATATATCAGTCTGAACTAAAATTATCGGTTATAATATAGAACATGCTCGTGATATGACATAAAGATTGAAATATATCAGTCTGAATCAAAATATTGATTGTACTATAGATCTAGCTCGTGACTACTGTAGAGATTGAAATATATCAGTCTAAAACAAAAATATTTGTTTATAGATCGTGCTTCGAATATAATGCATTTCCACAAACTTCCGACACGAGGTAGTTCAAGAGGGAATTCATTTGGGATTACAGACATATCCAACTAAAGCTAAAGTTGCTACAAACTAACTTAACAAGAATATGGAAATACAGAAACATAAAGTTTTAATTATATTTATATTTTTGAAAAAATAATAATGAACCCTTACACTATTCATCAGGTTAAGGTTGAGATCATTGAAGCAGGCGACAGTGAAGGGAAATTCTTTAGTCTTGTCAAATTTGTTGGCCCTCTCTGCCGTCAATATAATTTCATAGCTTGTACTGCCATGCATTCCTTCAAAGGACGAAGGTATCCCTTGTGGAAGAGTGAATGAAAATTTAAATGTACTAAGACCAGCGTCGATGGTCACGTTACCATCTGAAAAATGGACACTATTATATAATTACGTTTAACAATATATACTTAATATTTTATAAAATTATCTTGTAACGGTAAGATAACTCTAATATTTACTGTATTATGCAAGTCTGTTATCATATTCATGACCTAGAACTTTACTTTTCCCTTGATTTGATTAATTTTCTTTGAACATTTTTCTTGCTCGTCAATTTTTAAAGTGTACTTTACGTATAATTTCATGAAATATAATCGACCAAAACATACTATTGTAAAGAGTGTCGTTTTGCTAAATATCGAGTTATAAACTGGAAATAACAAAAGTTCTCACATCAACTCCATACGACTTCTATATACCTTGCAACTCGGTCTTGTAAAACGCAATTACTTTCCCACCAATCTCATAGAATCATGAAGATGATAAAATTGTAAAATAAAATAGATCTTTAAAGTAGGATTAAGGATATCTGCGGGGTATTACGTTGTCTGGGATATCCTCCCAAGAGTGTCACGGGGCCGATATTCACATGGCCTTCGCATCCATAGTAATTGATAGTTTGGCGATTTTTACCAGTTCCGTGGAATTCTGACCATTGAGTTTTTGACTGGCCAGTCACTTTGTAAGACATACCTGCAAGCAATCGTAAACAACACACTTGTATATAGTAAAATGAAATATTTTGAAGAGCATGTCTACTAACAGCCGTAAACACACCCAGCAACGACGTCAAGTTAAATTTAAAAAATTACAACGTTAAGATATTTTTCTTAACGTTGGATATTAAAAGGTGCTTGTGAATTTTAGTTAGCACGTTTCAATAATTTGGAAGACGATCCAGTCCACAAAAAATGATACTTACCTAGATAGAGAAACAAAAAAAATCTTTTTAGTCTTTTTAAATTTATGCGTGCCGAAGTTAGATGCCCGAATGGTTTATGGGTCTTTAAAACGGGGAGGACAACTCCACCAATCCAAGAACTCAAGTTTAAATTGAAATTCGAAGTGAGACGTTGTTTCTCCATATCAAAAAAGTATAAATATATTCTGAAAGCTTTGAAAAGAGGCAGAAGGGATTGACTTCGATGATTAAAGACAAACCGCATGAGTTTGATGTCACAATCATTGGACACAACTTCAGTTGTGAATTTACGAGTTTCATGAGGTTAGGTTATTATATTTACGTATAAATGATACCGGATTTTTGTATTGTGTAATTTCTCTCCGGCTTTAGACCTTTAAGGCAGAACATTATCGCTCCACCTTAGCTTAAGCCTTCTCAACCTCCTGCGTCGTGTTGGTCTGATGTTCAACAGTGACTTCGATGCATGCTATTAGGTCATCTTTTCTACATGATTCAATAATGAAAATCTTCTTATTTTTATATTTGTGGCGGACAGGTAGCGACATCTACCTACATATATCTACCGCGACTCGATGTTAAGGAACGAGCTTCGGTGCACTGTCAACTGAGATCCAGGACGCCCGGTGTGGAAGATCTAGGAGACCCGAAATAGGGAACGGATCGTTACTTTCCTTTGTGGCCTCGGTGTGTGCGCCAGTACTTTTCCAGTTATCTCTACTAAGTGACAGACTTAATATTTTATTGTTGTTGTTGTTTAAAACCCAGTGTTAACTTGGAATGTAATAAACGCGAGATGAAACTGAGATATGTGCTTTATTTTAACTCACTTGTGATAATGTAAGCATATGCTTTTAACCTTCTGAACGCGGTAGAGTAAAATCTCGGAATCATTTATTACCTTGGTGATAACAATACTTCTGGCACGGTTATCCAACTAGTATCACCGTAAGTTCATTAAATATCAGAATTCATACGTAATTAAGAATAGCAAACTTGCTGTTGACAACAAACTCCTCATATACAAGGCCATTGTAAGGCCTATACTCCTGTACGCAGCCCCCATCTGGGGCCACCCGGTCAAAACACACACGAATAAACTGCAGACTTTCCAGAACAAGATGATTCGATCAGCACTGGGCGCCCCCAGGTGGCCAAGAGTCACACAATTACATCATGATTCCGGCACTCATTCAAAGTTCATAAAACAAATCTCCAAGCGTTTCTATGGTAACTAAACCCAACAATAAACGTACTATCTAATTACGATATAACCGTTCCCTAGCGTATTAAACGTCCTCATCAAGAGGGTCATTACTGCGCCAGCTAGCATGTTAATAATAAAAAGTTTCATGCCATTCTGGCATACAAGATGATGAAGGAGCAAGGGGTCCGAAGTGACCCGGTACTCCGAATGGCAGTAAACCAAAGTCCAAAAAAGCATACGTAATTATATAAAATACATTTAACAAAAGAAATATCAGTAATAAATAAATAATATTGATTTTATTATCACATTGTCGCGGCAGCCTATTCATGTAAAATTATTAAGTAGTGTTTTAACATACCTTGAATTTGTTTGGGTTCAGTTTGTCTAAACTGAAAAGCTCCTGTAACTTCCTGCCCGCTGTAGAGCAATGCTCCACGTTGAGTGTGGAACACTATATCACAGTGTTGGAATGACATTTTCACTGTTATTTCACAAGCTTTGGGATGACAGTCAACACTTTGTTTAAATAATAAAATCAATCACTTCGAAGACAAGTGCTATTAGAACTGAAATCAAAATTAAAGATTATATTCAAACTAACAGTGCGAACAAGCTTTTTATTCCTGTCGATAATTTAAATAACACCACAACAGCACAAAAAAAAAATGGCTACTTTAACACAGACTTCAGTCTAGCAAAGTAGCCAGGACAACGCTGTATATATTAGAGGTGAAGTCTACTCCATCCCACACAATAAACTAATTGTGTCTTATGTTTATTATGTTATAATATATTCGCCTCTGTTAGAACAAAACTATGTATGTCATCTAATAAATAAATAAATAAATACAGAGTGGCCCAAAAAAAATGAGAACATTTCGTAAAATGTGATATAATTACATCAAAACTTGTTTAACTATATCAACAACTTACTTACCTATTTAACGTTTTATTTCGACAGTTTACGGTCGCCATCTTTGATTATTAATTTTCCCATTGTTTAAATTTGGTTTTTTCAAATTGTTGCCCAGAATGACAAAAATCACCGCGAATTGAAAAACGTTGTGGTGTATTAATAAAATGATCAAAGAGTTTCGAAACATAGCCTGGAGTACACCTAGATATTACAGCATAACTGGACATTACAGCAGGACGGAGCTCCATCTCACACAGCCAAAAATACAATCAACTTTTTTCGTCGTGAGAATGTTAATTTCATCGATCCAGGTATGTGGCCACCGAACACCCCAAGTTTAAACCCAGCAGAATATGTAATATAGGGTGTTTTGATGATTTCTGATTAGCTAAATATTGAGCAAAAAAAATTACATTAAAAATTATAATTAATTATATTATGTTTTGAAATAGCTCGTGTGTTACGAGATGTTCTCACTTTTTTTGGGCCAGCCTGGGTATACTGGAAATTATCCAGATCTACGCTAAAAACATCTTAAATTACATAATACACAACAAGGACATCTGAGGTTTCCATGGAAATCTCAAAAATAGCAGAACCTCGGAGAACAATTTAGCAATTTCTTAGATTACACCACATATGGGCAAAAAGGTAATGTTTTTGTAGCACCCAAATTATATATAATTCTCTCCCTTCATATATAAAAAATGTTGAGCATCACAGATAAGTTCAAAGGCGCAATAAAATCCTGCTTAAAAAAACTCAGATCGAGCATATGTCCATAGCATGGTCACCCCTTCAATATGAACACACGCAGAGTCAATGTGTATTCTTCAATAAATATATGTGGAGAGTGAGCATGGCAATACCTCAGTCCTAACACCAGTGAATATGCAGCCTGCGCGTGTGTGTTTCACTATCCTAGAACATATTTTATCAACTGAATACTAATAACATTTGAACTTGTATTATCTTTACAAATTTCGAGTATTCTCTTATATACTTTACATGTTCAAATATTACATCATTTCCTTATTTATGTTGTTATATACAATTTTAATTTCTCTTCTTTTCTTCAATTATATATTTACTGAACCAACTATGTATAATATGAGTATTGATTAACAATGTAAAATGTTTGCCTCAGTACAGGCGAAACCCAGTGAGGCAGATTTTAAAATACTAAATGTACACACGTTTGTTCGGGTATAGGATAGGTATATCCAGATTTTACCGCGGTATTTCTAAGACATGTTGGTACAGTCTCTGGTGCATTCTATATTTTTATATGGTGTGGAACCCGTGGAACGAAGAGGAAGAGGAAAATCTCCTACCGTTGACCAAGTGGAAAAGGCAACATACACTTCTCTAGTGACAGCCCCAAGGTCTGCAGGATGCCGAGAAAAGTGGAGGATCATAATTAAGAGGGCGAGAGATCATGGAGATCGAGATGATGAAAAATCTCCCTAATATGAAGGTTTATTTCTCCAAGCGACAGCATCTCAGCTTAACTCGGCATTCTCACATTTGATTAAGACAATTTTATATTTATTTTTATACCATAAGAAATATACTGCAGTACTAAAGAAAAATTGAGTGACTATAATTAGTGTACTCGGGCACACCTATGTTTAGTTCACTAAGAAAGAAGGAAGGAATTAAATTTTATTACATTTATTTTAAACATTTAAAAAATTACTTTTTACAAGTAGGTATAATGCTTAGCAACCGTTCGGTTTTTATTCAACTTAATTTATAAGTAAGGTAGTTTTCATTTTAATAAATTATGACTTTTGAACACACGATTTTCTAAAAAAATTAATAAAATGTCTAGTCTTTACGGTAACGAGTATGTTCAATCACTTATTTGTAATATATTTTTACTGAAATCATACTGTTACAAAATTTGGTAGAGCGAAAGCGTAGTGTCAAAAAAAATTTCCGACTTTTTTATTTTTTGTGTTGTTTCTAAGTCGATTTACTTTCGGCTGCGGTGGAGAAAGTATGTTAGCATTATTATTATTTTGTAGCTCTGTCCACACCCTTGCGGTTTTCACATTATTTTTTTTTCATTTACAACCATAGTAAAAATGTCGAGACCAGAGATCGACGAGAAGCAGTTGCGCTGTATTTTGTTGTTTTTATTTGACAAAAGATTAAAAGCCAAAATAAGCTACTGAGAACAATTGTGACATCGAGGAACGTATTTTGGACATTCTGTAATACCAACGTAACTTTAAACAATTCAAAATATCTAAAAGATAAACTGAAATAAGGTAAAATCAATGTAGACGTGTTAAAGTTAATAGTAGAATCAGATCCGCGCAGAGGAATTATCAGAAGATATCGGAAGTAAAAAAATCATTTGAAATGACTTGAAAAGGCAAAAATCATAGGCGAGGAGTTTGGGTTCCGCACAGTTTATCACCGTCCGTCATGGATCAACGTGTGATAATTTTTATTAAATACTAATATAAATATATACATATAAAATCAATTTTGTCGAAAAATATTGTTTTTGCGCTACCGGGATTATAGATTATAGGGAAATAGAGATTCAGATTCGAATCCCGGTAGCGCAAAAACAATATTTTTCGACAAAATAGATTTTATATGTATATATTTATATTAGTATTTAAAACATCACAGACGTATGTTCTGAACAATTACAACTTCACAATAAGAATGTGTTCTCCTAAATAATTTTTATTCTTCGCTACTAAACAGGATTGAAACCGTAAGACGAAAAATGAATCCTTTACAGCAATCCACTTAAATCAAACACCATTCTCAACACCTCGATCACCATTGACCTTAAAAAAGGTTATTGTATATGTGTGGTAGGATATTTCGAGTGGCATTAATTATAAATTATTAAAACCCTGTCAGACCATCGCAGCCTGAATTTTATTGTACTCAGGGGTGGAATTATTACAGTCTCGGTTACAACACGACAATGCGAGGCCGCACACACAGCGAAAATTACGCAATAAAGGAACTGATCTGAAACTTTCACCACATCTGCCTGATTCTCCTAACACGGCACACTCGGATTATAATTCATTCTGGTCTATGGAACATTCGCATCGAAAATAAATTTTCAATTCTAAAACATCTAGATTCATTCTTAAATCAAAACTTACGAAGAATAAAATAAAAGAATTTTAAAAATTTCACGCTGTAATAAAAAAACGACATTTTTTATCGCTTTATCTAATATAAAAAAGAAGCGTCACATGTAGCGAAACATCTGCGTAAAATATGTTTTTCTGGTTCCCCCCGCCCCGCCCATGCAGGCCATTATATTTGTTTTTTGTCTCTTCAAACATCGTCTGAATTTTATTTCAAGTTCGGGTGGTGTTCTTTTGTTTTGTGGAAAATAAAACCGATATGTATTTTAAATATTTATTTTATTCATTGAGTTTCCATAGAAAAAACAAATTCAATCTTGAAACTCGTAAATACTTGACGAACTTAAAGAAACATATATATATATATATTGGACGCTCAATTTTTTATAATTTGATAATATCTAATTGATGGAGTCCACCCGAAGCTGACCTATGATGGCGCTACCATCAAGTTCGCGAAATCACTAGATATCAGCGTTGCCAGACTTTCGAGTTTAGCGGGACGTCTCGCTTTTAAGAAAAAACGGGACAGCTAAATCAACAAATAAGACAAAAGAACGCGACAATTGTCCAAAAATGATCAATCAGAAGGAGAGGATACAAAAACGCTTATACACATTTCATTCGTAACATAATGAGATCTTTTGGTACAGGTCAAATCAGTCAAATGAAACAGTTCTAACAGAGATGCACAAAGAACTATGCAATTTCCGAAATAAACTAGATTCAAGGCTACACATAACGATTTCTTAGGATTTCAAACAAAACAACTGTTGATTATATTAGACGGCAATGAAAAGCAAAATCATTAATGATTTCAAAGAATTCTATGAAAACTACAAACAATATTACGTGAAAACATTTCTGCACAGCTGCTTCATAACCATGAAGAACGAAATAAGTTTATAAAGTATAGAGAATGTGGTGTCTATATTGAATTTGACTGGAGAAGTAGATACGGACTTGACGAATCAAGAATTTAAGATGTTATTAAGAATTTAAAAATACCAACATCTAATTGCTGTACCAAACGGACATTTTCTCAGATGAATTTAAAATAGATTGATAAAATCAGAATTACTTATTCAATTCAACATGATTTGTTGAATTTTGACAGCAGAAAGACACTCACCAGGAAGTAAAATCTTCAGCCAAACACAAGCAGACGAAGGTCTGGAAAAACTATTGTTTAATATTATTATTATTATTATTAAATATTGAACTGTGCATTATTTACGATGTCACACGGTAAAAGCTCCGATATGATAAAATAATAATCTGGCAATGCTGATTATGTAAATACGAACTATTTAAATATTGTTTTATATATTTTTTAAATATAAAGTACATTAGAATACGCGCAGACGCTCAGCGCTATCGTGACTAAATATCAGTGAAGAAAAGAACCAATTGTAAGAACAAAAAATCATATTGTATATAATTGTCATTCTTGCGGAATTCCTTCCTTATTTTCATCGAACCCGTCAAATGTTTTCATTATACTTTTTACACCGGCAGCGGCACCTTTTTTTTAGCATCGATATTAATACACATTAAGACGCCAATCTTTTCATAAAATGAAATAAATCGACCGCAAACCGCACCTATAACACTACATAACGAACGACATAAACAAATGTGCGGCAGATTTATAATCTATACTGATTTGACAGCTCAGTACACTACTTTGTGTATCGCGACTATGCGAACCTGGCGGTATAAAAAGGCAGTAATTCCGCCATTGTGAAGTTTATGCAAAACACACGCAATAGCCGCGATGGAAATTAGAACTGTCACCGCTGGAACGTAAACATACATACTCTTTAAGCCCATATGGAATCTCACGAATATGTTGTTCTAGCCCCCGAATACCCGACTTTCTTTAGCTTGAACTCTAAATTTCGCTCGATATTGTTTTGGCCAAAAACGCACCTTTTTACTAAAACCGTCAACCGGCGACGGTCTCTCGTCGGACCAACCTCCTTTCAAGTGATTACAGTCGGACGCGCGCGGATTGGCCGGGCTTCAAAGAGCACATAAATACAAACATTTGCTTTTAACCGACACTTTTTAATCACAAGAAGATATCTATCAAGCGATCGGGTCACTCGCGACGTCTATTCAAAGCGCTAGAGACACCCACACACCGGCCATGGAGGCGAGACCGTAAACTTGACCCGTGACAGATGACACAAATCACTCGTCACACACAAAAACAAAAACAAATTAATTATAAAATCAAACTTCTGCGTGATACTTTTTGGGAAAAAAGCTCATGAATCTGACATCTGACTACCGAGAATAATTCTCGATGGAGAATGGCCCAGGCCAAGGTCATCGGACGATAAAAAACGGCGATTTCACCAATTATAACATCGGGGCGCTCGCAGCGCGCGCAAAGCCAACGCCCTGGCGGACGGATTTGAAACCACATTAAAAATCACCGACGGATTCGGCAATTCTGATACTGAAAAACTCGTAGCCGACGCGCTCCGAAATTTCGTTGCGACCCAGCCCACGGAAAATGATACCGATGACCTACGTTTGACATTTGATCACCCATGTTAAAGTAAAACGCACAAGGACAACATTCATAACATACTTTTATAACACCCATTAGTAGATATTATGATAGAATAAGACGGCACCGCATATAAAGTGTCGCATCTAGTTAATTTGACCTTATTTAACTTCCAGTAAATTATCTAGAGGGTAGTTTATCAGTCTATTTTACCCTTCCAATTCATGTATTAATATAAAACACATAGGTATGATGTTTTGGTAACAAATAAGGTAGTAAGTAAAAGTGTACAAGTGATCAACGCTGTTGCACTTGTAGTAGTAAAATAGGCGGTCTATCTGGGAATGGCGAACAGTAGGATTTGAAGGGGAAAAAACAACCCTGATTGCAAATATGATACATCATTCCTTTCGTGCAGGAGACTTTACCATTACAATTACCCTTTACAAGCGACAACACGAGGTAGTAAAAAAAGTGTTATTTAAGTACCATTTAATATATAAGTAATGTCATACATTTATTTAACAGCCATAATTAATCTCGAAATCACGTTACATACAATCAAATATTTTTTGATTCGTTTTAAATAAGCGCACTTTGTATAATAATATATTGTAAAAATATAGTAGGTACATATGTAATATTTAATCTTTTTTTTCTTACATTTGTATAATAATTTTTTAAATTATAGTAATAAGGTTAGCTGTGACTTATCTTATCTCACGTTTTAAACATAATTTGAATTTTAGTCTTTTATAATCATATTCTGCCTCTTTGAAACCATATTTAATTTATATTAAAAATTACTAAACAAAGAAAGCTCTTCACATTGTAGTTTTAAACAATTAAATATCAATGTGACTAATAAAAAAAAAGTATTGTAATGTAATTGTAAATATTGGGATATAAATTGGGAAAAATTAACTCGGTAAAAACAATACAGAGAAAAATAATTAAAGTAATATTAAAAAAAGATCAACCTTTTCAACACAAACACTTTTTGCAAAATTCACAGTTCTCAAAATAGAAAACATTTTAAAAAAAAATGATCTAAAAATGCCTAAATGTAACACCAAACACTATCAGCAAAATTTCATATACTTAGGAATAAAAAACTGCAAATTAAAGAGATAAAGGATATAAAAGAAATTAAATTAACATTTCAGAAGCACACAATTAGATAATAAGTAATATTATATATTTCAGTGTAAGTTCCTATCCAAGAACAAGAGCTAGCCTCTTTTTTGGAGAGGTAAGCGATAAAAAATATGTAATTTTAGTTTGGTAAAATACACAAGTAGCTCATATATTATAAAAATTGTAAGAAATTTCAAAATAATAAAAAAAATATATATATTTA
Source organism: Eubasilissa splendida (assembly GCA_031772225.1). Lineage (NCBI taxonomy): Eukaryota > Metazoa > Arthropoda > Insecta > Trichoptera > Phryganeidae > Eubasilissa > Eubasilissa splendida. The sequence goes on from CM062859.1 coordinate 28,146,548, forward strand.
AATATGAACATCATACATCTCAGAAGGATATAAAATATGTCAAAATAGCTTCCAATTGAACAGTTCAAATAAAAATAATAAATAAAAAAATGTATTAATGAATGATAAAAACTAATGTTAGATATAAATAAAAAAGAATAACAGAATTAAGATTAACAATAATTAAATGAGTACAAAAAAACTTTTTTTCTTACTTATTTCTTCGTAACTACATAATATATCCAATTAACCCTTCCCAAACCATGCAGTAACACAGGTCTACCATCATAATTAAACCTGTAATATTTCGGTAAATACATGCAACATAAAATTCATATTTTAGATAATCTTAAAGTAAATATTAGCGCTTAGGAATGACTAGTGAAAAATCAATTATTTTTTCCATTCAATCCGTTGTAAAATTAATACGTTGGTAAAAATATAATTTGTGATATGAAAGACATAGATCACACACTATTTTCACAGTGAATAGAACAACAAACATACAAATATATTTGTCTCTTTCTCACTAATTAAATGAAGAGAGATAAAAAGGAAGGACACATTGTATACGACTTAATGAATGCTCTAAATTATATTATTAATCATTTTTTACAAAATTGAATACTCAATATTTAGAGTAAATTCGTGCCATTAAAGCCATTTAAACTAATAAAAACATTTTTTCTAACTATTATTTACGGTAATACGAGTTAACAGCATGGCTGCATTCAGGTATTTTATATCATGGTATGGTAAAGGTTAATAATATCTATTACATCCGTTCTATATGTTATAATATATATTACATATAGAACTATTCTATATTACGGTGCTATTTTTATCGTTATATTATATTTTTAACTTTCGCGAGCAGCACCGATATTCTATGTTAAAATAGAAGCACACTTTATTAGTTTATAATTAATTAATACATCACAAGTGTCACATTTAATAAGACACATCTGCATTATATTCTTATACAACAATTTGACATGGCACCAAACTGAGTGTGTATATATCGGGAATCGAAGTCTATAAAATGTTTTATGTTTTTGAAAATAAGTTTGTTTTTCGTGAAAATTTTTACCGGGGGAGCTTTTAAAAAAACATTAAAAAATTTAAGGTAGCAGTAAAAAATTAACAAGGAATACATGTTATTCTACCATTTGTTTATTTTAACACGGGAATATTAATTTCACCTCAAATGCGTTTCACCATCAATGTTCTAAAATCATGGTACTATAGCCAGGGGGGCTGTATATTAATAAATATATCATTATAATGGTTATTACATTCTTATATACTTTCCAATAATATATGTATAATATATAAAATAGCACATTTCTAGAGACAGTCAGAATTTTTTTTCAATGCATCTCTTTTTAGGCACGATATCAAATTTTCTTATTATACTTTTAAGAAATAAATAAAAATAAAAATTTGATTATCCACCAACGCAGACCACCAAATAAATAGACATAAACTAGCGCAAATTTCTTGCCTCAATTTGGTATCATCTACGTGTTCAGTTCGGTACCACTTACGCAATCAAATAGCTCAGCTATTTTTTTTAAAAATATGACTCGATTGGAACGAAAATTTAAACGCTAACATTATAATGTGCATTAATGTAAAATCTTGTTTACACAAAGATTTAATTTTCGAAGAGTAAATACTTTTATTGTAGCATAAATGTGTCATAAACTGTCGGATTTATGTTTCCATAAAGAATGTTTGTACAATACCCCTTGTCCCGCAATTAATGTTCCAAACCCCTCTCTATATGTACACTTTATTTCATGTCTATTAATTTACTGGTCTGTGCAATTTGTATAAATTCAGTGGCTTTTCAGTACATACATTTATTTAGTGTGGATGTCTCGCTTTGTGAAATTTAAGATAAGAAAGAGAAGGCGAATTAATACCTTTGAGATTATATGGTACTGGAGACTTATGTTGCCCATACCACGGACAGTACAAATAATGTATCCATTCTATAGGTTCATCTCAGCCGATAGTCTGGCATGAATCCTTCAATTTATTTGGTATCATCAAATAACGAAGAGAAAGCGGAAGATCGCTCACCGAATGGAAAAAGCAACATGCACTTCTCCGATGACAGATGAGACTTCAGACGTGCAGGATGTCTAGAAAAGTGGAGAAGCATAGTCAAGTGGGCAGGAATTCGTGGAGATCACGTCATGATGGACCAACGTGGAAGTTGATTTAATCAGCTCATAGTAAAAATGATAAATTTGTTGAAAACAGTATTACACAGGTTAACGTCAATTATCTCAAAACATGATTTTTTTATATTACCCAACACATATTTTAATTTATTGATTATACCGTTCATATATTAGTGTTCCGTAATCGTAATTAATATTTTTTTATATATATGAACACATATTTGAACCAAAATCTTATTGTTATACATTGTTACCAGTTTTTAGTTTGTTCCTACCCCTTAAACTACTTCCAATCAGTCTACACATGCCCATCAGCTCGGCTAGTTTGTTTTTGTATGGGCGAAATTCGTCAAGATTGTGGAAAAGAAGTGGTGATCCACATAAATAACAGAAGACTGTGTTGTGAAATTCAGTGAAAATAGTACGGTGGATATATCAGATTCGCAGGTTCGAGCTGATCAAGTTTTGGGGTGAACCTCTGGATAAGCTAGGAAGCGTCATCACCATGTGAGTCGAGCTGTCCTCCATATCTCAAAAAGCCATCCCATCATTCCCTCATTTCCAATTCCCACAAAAACTCTTTCCAACTACTCCATTCACAAAATACACCGATGACGTACATGGAGACCTGTCAAGTATCAATTACGTTTTTACAGTTATGTTATGTTCCAACACAATTTAATTTGTGTACGTCACAATCGACAAAATGTTATATATTATAATAGGAATTAAAACATGCTTATTGTGGTTTTTGAGAATATACATTTTTCTTCACGTCTTAATTAAATATCAAATTGATTAATATTTCACAAATTTATATCCATGGACTGGTACTCTGCGTTGGGAACTGGAAAACAAGATCTGTAGGAGATTCCTCCACCCTGTGCTCCTCATTGTCAGGATCGACCTTTACCATCTTAGCCAACATTTGAGCTTCTTCGTAGGTCGGTAAACCTGCAAATATATATTTTTATAAATAATTGATAAATCATATTTTTATTTATTATCTTTGTTTTATTAACCACTAAATTGAGTTTAAATCTTTTTTAACTAACAGTCAGTTATGACATCCTGAAGAAGAAAATGGTATTTTTTCGAAACCGGTAGATGTATTTAAACTCAATTTAGTGGTTAATAAAACAAAGATAATAAATAAAAATATGAATTTTAACCACAAAGATAATATTGCTAATTTTAAAAGTATAATTGATGAATCACTTTCGACACTTAATAATACTGATAGACCAGCTTTAACCAATTAATCTGCAACAATCTAGCCAGATTCCATCTGCGCTAGTCTAAAATTACATGTAATTCAAAAAACGAAAAATTTGAGAATTGGAGAAAAATACACAATCAAATTTTTATTTCAAAAATGAAATGTTTGTGCTCTTTGATATTTAATATCTTTCCATGATAGCAAATCTATTTTATTTTTTGTTTAATAAAATATATATATAGTCATTATTTACGTATATGTAAATATTCTGTTTTTACGTATGTTCCGTTGACTTGATAATACAAACGCCTATCAGCTCTTATGAGAGAGTAAAACAAGTTTGTTTTTCAAGATTGAGGACTGATTTGTAGAATGATAGTAGGTGAGATATGTCGCTGTGTTATTTTTGAACTTTGAACTCGTAATAATATCACTCGCTATTCGCCAATAATGACAGATGCGTCAAGTTGAAAGTGCAACATATAAGTTAGAAAATTTGTCGTCATCTTACTGTGTCGGTGCAGTGTAATCGGTTTACTCATTTCCCCGGATAGGAAATGATCCAGATTCGAATAAAAACATATTTTCGATAAATTGATTTTATCGGTATTTTATACATTTAACAATATTTTAGCTCAGAATTTTGGTCGATGACTATATATATACTAGACGAAATCGTGAATAATAATGAAAAATACATTATTGATTGAAATGTTGCAATTTTTGTTAAAATATTAGATCTTTTAATATATAATTGAAGAAAATCATAAATTTATTTATGAGAACACATTCTTATTGTGAAGTTGTAATTATTCAAAACAGACGGTCTGTGATATTTTAAATATGAATTAAATACATTAATTTATAAATAATAAAGTTGTATCAATGTGTCCAAAATTTAATAAAAACGAATTGATAATTCTGGCGTCTGCTATCAGTTTACTCAAAGGTATTTGAGATTCTGTAAAAATAAGGTAGATGGCTCTGTCAAACGACGGAACGATTAAATGTATTAATATCAAAAAAGGTAACATATAGGGTCGAAAATTGTCGCTAAAAATATTGTCGCTGTAGCTTAGTTGGATAAAGCACCTTCCCCGGTTAGGAAAGAGATCCTGGTTCGAATCCCGGTGGCGCAACAATAATATTTTTCGATTAAATTGATTTTATATGTATATCTTTCTAATTAATATATTTAATTCATATTTAAAATCATAAATACTTATTAGACAATCAAACTCCTTACCCGAATCTCTCGATCGTTCTAGATCTGCGTACAGCGGTGGGGCACTCGGGGTCGGCAAGAGGTTCAGACTCCGGAACGGGGGGTGTTGTGAATTCTGCAACGACGGGGGGAACTGTGAACTCCGGAAAGGGGGGACACCTGGCCTCAGGAGCGAGGGAGCATCTGGGTGTGGTACCTGGGAGAGATCGGGACATGAAGGATAGTAGGCCGTGACGGGAACGTTTATCTGCTGTTGTCTGAAAGCTGCCGATGTGGAAGGGGCGGCGTAGTTCAGTGCGTAGACGGGAATGGTACCAATATTGACAGGAACCATGGTCTTTAAGTTGGAATGCATCCCTGTTACAACTGCCTTCACCTGAAATCAAACCCCCTGCGATTACTTCCGAAGTCACGCAAATAATATACGTTATATACCCCTTGTCTATATCTTGTAATATTTATGGCTGCGTTCAGCTTGGCACTCTTTCATTACCCTGGAATATAATATCCTTGTGTTCGTTCATCCGTTCGCAACGTAAAAAAATCAAGGTAAATTCTTCGCTTTGAAATACACAGACGATTAAAAATATGATAAACTATCATTAGTTCTAAATATGAATTAAATATATTAATATAAAATCAATTTTATCGAAAAATATTGTTGTTGCGCCACCGGGATTCGAACCTGGATCTCTTTCCTAACAGGGGAAGGTGTATTATCAAACTGTGCTACAGCGACAATATTCGTACCATTTAATCGTTCCATTATTTAAAAGAGCCATCTACCTTATTTTTACAGAATCCCAAATACCTTTGAGTAATCTGACAGCAGACGCCAGTATTATCAATTCATTTTTATTAAATTTTGTTAAATTTTGGACACATTGATACAACTTCACAATAAGAATGTGTTCTCCTAATATTATTAGTTCAACATTTAACAATATTTATTTATTATTGAGTCAAAGAAGAAAAAATTTTATGTACCTTTACAAAATACTCCATAGTTATAAGTTCGTCCATCGGGCAAGATGGTTGAAGAGCTGAAAGGCTCAACGCCACCTGAAGCATTGATGCGCTGTCTTTGTCTACTTTGTCTCCTACGAATTCTACCATTTTATGTTTTTCTGTTTTGACGCTTCTGCTCGGGCTCGTGGAGTAGTACGTAACGGTCTAAAAAAATAATCGTAATCATTTAACACGTGGATACATTGAGATAAATATATTATGTATAGTAGATATTTTTGTATCCACTAGTAGAGATGTGGCATTAATCATAACGATAAATTTCAGCTAAGTTCAGAAAGTTGATAGAAACAAACATAGATTGCCCAGGCACTATTTCCTGCGGCGAATCCTCCGGACTGAGATGCACACAGAAGCGGACAGCGTCGAGAGAACTCTCCAATTTATGATATGTAAAAACAATAAAACAATATATTCTTAAGTTTAGTAGTATTTATTTTAGTTTAAATATTTAAGGATTATGCTAGAATAAGGCGGCACTGTACATAAAGTGTCGCGCCTAATTAATTTGAAATACTTAACTTCCAGTAAGTTGTTTAGAGGGTTTTTTATCAGTAATTTTTACCCTTCCAATTCATGTATTAATATAAAACACATATGATGTTTATAATAATAAGGTAGTTAGTAAAAGTGTCAAAGTGATTAGCGCTGATGCACTTGTAGTAGTAGATTAGGCGGTCTAGCCGCATGTAGAGTACTCAGAGTATCGTAGACTCTAAGGAATTGGAATTGGAAAAAAAATGGAAAAAGTTGATAGAAACGTAATAATCAAACCTTCATAACTTTGCATAATCATAACAAATATGCAGAAAAGTTTTCGGGTATCGCCGATTGCTTGCTGCTAGGCCCTGTGGGCGGCCCTTATAGTTGTTTCCGAAGAATCTGTATTTCAATGCGGTAATCATAACTAATACATCAGCAAACACAATAAGTGAAAATGTTATTTGTATACAAGCCTATTAGCCGCTACCTTCCTCGCTGAGTGCATATCAAGTACCTGTTCTGAGGTAAGTAGCCATTAATGGATTCCATTAGCTATTTATTATTGTGGTAACTTTCGTAGTACCACCAGATTTCCTCGGTGTTCTATCCTCTCTTTACTGTCGAGTTACTTGGGTTCAGTTCCTTGTTATAATAACTCCGTGTCCAGGTAACAATTACACGTTTATTATAAGAAGTTTTTACAGTAATTAATAATTATACAATTCAGAGATAGACTAGTAATTAAGGAGAAGTGGCGATGGAAAGAGACCCGTTCCCCGAGAGACGGCCTCTTATAATCATTGTCCCCCACCACTCACCTACTCACTCTCCTGACACACACACACACATGTCTAAAGTGACAGTTCTCACAATTATTATTTTTAATATGTACTAATGTAAGTAGTAAAAAGTAAGAACTAATTAAAACAATATAAGTAGTAAAAACAGAATAAAGATAAATAAAGAAGAATTAAGAGCGACGAAGTAATAAGTACAGTCAAAAGACATATACGATGTAAGTAACAGAGTAAAGAACAGTAGAGTAAGAGCATATTAAAGAAACGGAGTAAAAAGTGATAATAGAAAGGAGTAAAAAGGATAATAGTAGGTTAAAATAAGTAGAAAGCTTAATAAAGATATGATAAAAATAAATTAATAAAAAAAAAGAACAAAGTAAAACAAGGTAAAAAAACAGGATTAGAATAAAATAAACCATGATAAGAACAGAAAATAATTACATAGAAGAGAAGCTTTGATCATCTAAGGACCTCTTCCAGTTAACTTCTTCCAATTTTGAAAAGCCATTCCTTTAAAATCATGCAGAATTTAGGATATTATACAGTTGCCATCTCTTGTGATAGCTTATTGTAAAGAGTGTTTCTTTTTAGAAATATAGAACTGTAAAATGAAATAAAACACATAAAAATCGTGGTAATGGCTATGGTATCGGCTTTATTGGAAAGGTAATTTTATGCTATTGGTGTTTAAATATGATTTCGCGAATATGGGTGCCGTGGCCGAATAAAGCGCTGGGGACGTATATTGTCAATAACACGACGAATGTTGGTTTCCAAATCGTTACAAGTGGCATATAGACTAGCGACTTCACATATCCCCACGGAAAATAATCCAAATATGTTAAATCACACGATCTTGGAGGCCAATTCACAAATCCATTAAGCGAAATTATACGCTTATCGAATTTTTCCTTCAATAAATTGATTGTGTGAACTGTGTGGCACGTCGCGCCGTTTTGTTGAAACCACAGCTCTTTTCCACATTAATGCCATTCAATAGGGGAACGAAAAAGTCAGTAATCTTGGATCTATAGCGCTCTCCATTGACTGTAACGTTCTGGCCGGCATCATTTTTGAAGAAACAACAGCTTCTTCGGTGCGCACTGTACGACGTCTCTGCAGACGCGTATTATTAATTAAAGTATGCGTGGTGCGAAAACGATCCATGATTATTCGAATTACTTCCCTGATTGACTTGTCCATCTGAATGGACGATTATGTTGACCGTAAAATAGACGTAGCGCACGGTAAGTTGCACAATTTGCTAGTGCTGTTCTAGCGTAAATCTATTCATGGTTAAATGGCAAACCAAACTGAGCACAAATCAGCTTTCAAATTGGCTGTCGCTGGAAAAAGTGTTGCTAATTCAAAAAACAAACCTCTAAAAAAACACCCTTTCTAACTGCGGTTCTACACTTAGAATGTGTGATGAAGCACAGGATTCTGTTTTCATGTAGGTATTAGATCGAGGTTGATGGTCTGTAATTGGTGCGTTAGTTAGTGAACAAAGCAAAAAAACGTAAATAGTCTCGATAGCGAAAGATTTCTAAAACGTATTAAATTACAATTATTATAATACATACCCTTTCAAGAGAAAATGTGACACTTGATATAAATACTCTGCTCTTATTTATTACGAGACATTTGATAGGTATCTGGTGTCCAGGGATATACCCTGTCATAGGAAGATCAATGGTCATCTTTAAATATCCCTTGTCACCGAGAAAGGATGAAAAATTTTTAGACACCACCTCCTTGATCGGCATCTGAATACAACATTTTAAATAATTAAATCAAATACACATGAAACCTACAAGTATTTAGCACGGTGTCTTGCTTTCCTCCTTCTCGAATACCATCACTTTCGACTTGTTCACATTCATCGTGAGGTCGCTTTCCTTGCATGCATCGTACATTCTACTCACTAGACTCTGTAGTCCTTGTTCATTATTCGCCATTAGTGCTGCATCATCGGCGTACAATAAACAGCATACAATCAAATCGCCCATTTTTGCTCCTACATTCATACATTCCAGTTCTTTCACTAAACAGACTTCTTCGTTCCTGGACCTTTTTATCCCAATGACTAAATGTGAATAATGATTTATTTGACCTAAAAGGTTAATCCTACTAGTTAATTTTTAAAAAATAAGAACTTCTGCATTATTAGCAAAATTACTTTGAGGCCACATATTATATAAAAAATAAATGCCTTATCAACAACTATCTAATATCATCACCTTTTGAAAAAAAACCATTCTTGTGACATTAACAAGGGTTTAGAAATTATATAAACAAATACAGGTTTACAGTTAGATAAATTCGAAATTTTAAAAATAAGAAAAAGTGTTAATAGTAAGATAAATATTATAAATAATTAAATCTTTTGTGCAAATAGTAAATTTTATCGAAACATGTTGATTTATCAATAAATAGTTTTGTCTTATTGTTTAAAAAAACAATAAGAATTCAATTTGTATCAATTGTAAGAATCCGGAATATAACACACTCAGCACAAGAGTAGCGATTGTCCTCAGGGTAACCGTAGTCTCACACTTTAACCATCCTGCAGCCTTCAGCTAGCATTCACAGCACTCGCTCCATCCGAGCTGATTCATAAATTCACAAAATATTTGAAAAATTAAAACACATACACAATTCTCCAGGTTGAGATTGAGATCAGTGGAGCAGATGATGGTGAAGGGAAATTTTTTAGTCTTGTCAAACTTGTTAGCTCTTTCCGCGGTCACATTCATTTTATATTTTGTCTTGCCGTAGGTTCCCTGAAAGGACGAGCGCAATCCCCGTGGAAGCGTAAAGGAGAAATAAAATTTACTAAGCCCCGCTTCAATTATCACGTTACCATCTGAAAAGTGGATACTATTAATAAATAGTGTTTTACAAAAAATACACTTTTCTTTAACCCTTCCCAAACCATGCAGTAGCACAGGTCTACCATCATAATTAAATCTGTAATATTTCGGTAAATACATGCACCATAAAATTCATATTTTAGATAATCTTAAAGAAAATATTAGCGCTTAGGAATGACTAGTGAAAAACCAATTATGAAAAGGGAATCGTACAAAAACAATTATTTTTTCCATTCAATCCATTGTAAAATTAATACGTTGGTAAAAATACAATTTGTGATATGAAAGACAGAGATCACACACTATTTTCACAGTGAAAAGAACAATAAACATACAAATATAATTGTCTCTTTCTCACTATTCAAATGAAGAGAGATAAGAAGGAAGGACACATTGTATACGACTTAATGAATGCTCTAAATTATGATATTAATAATGTTTTCATAATTGTATGCTCAATATTTAGAGTAAATTCGTGCCATTTAAGCTAATAAAAACATTTTTTCTAAATGTTATTTACGGTAACACGAGTTGACAGCATGGCTGCGTTCGAGTATTTTATATCATGGTATGGCAAATGTTAAAGATAATAACAAGAATTATGGTGTTACGAAGATTAATTTATTCGAAAAATAATTAACATTATATAACTAATAATAAGTTATCTTATTCACGTTCTTGAACTTTAAACACCGAACTTTTAAATAGTGATTTCGTAAAACGCAATACACTTTATTATACACCATTAATTATTTCTATACAGGCATATATTAAACACTAATAAATTTGTCGAAATTTTTCTTATGCATTTCATAAAAGACGAGTCATAGACTGGAAATAACAAAAATACTCACAAACACCATACAATTCTCACACACTGTTCAATCTTTATAACTTATTTATGGATCGCCAGTCGCCATGCGCGTGCATGTGAACATGACATACGTAAAACAGTGGTTCTTGTCTATTACCTATCCACTACCCCACTCTCTTATAACCAAAACATCTTTTCTGTAACGTGTTCTCTATGGTTTTTGAATTGAAGTTGTACCTTCGAATTGAAAGTAGCGTTTGACTGCCGCCAAATTCATCACGCCATGTGGGGCTAATGTTGTACTGTTTATGTGTAATCGGTTTCTCGCTACCTTGCAAAACGATTAGTACTGTACATCGTACCATTGTGCATGGTGCTTGTTTAATACTTAGCGCTACCACCGAAGTGTATGTCCAAGGATTATTTCTGCGGATCATTGGTATACGTATCCTGGAGTCAGAAGACCTGTGGATCCAGTGGAAGATGATCCAGATACTGAAAGGAGCATTTCACAGGTGGGTCGTGTTTTCTGGTTATGGGTGGTCCTTCAGCCGCCCCCTGTCTCTTTCAAATTTCTTCCGCCCTTCCTGCGTCCCGTGTTTCACCAACCACCTTATTCAGACACACACACTTTGCAAAAATTAACGCAGTTGCTTTCTTTTTCTCCTCTTTTGTGCTCTTAGCAAAACAATCGTAGTCGCTATAATAACACCACAATCAAAATTAATCAATGCCATCTGCTTCGATTTGCAGCATTCCTGACGGCTTCCTGCAGTGAGCCATTGATTGCAGACTTCACAGAATCCTTCCGTGTAGTCGGCGATCTTCCCTCGACTTTGCGCCACGTATTATCACTGCATACATACGTCTTGTGTCTTGTGTATTTCATGTGAATAGTCAAATCTTGGTGGCATCGGCTTGGCTGCTCGCTTCCCTCTCCTCGCTTTTAAGGCCTCTGGCAACAGAACACCGAAGCTCGCCCACCAATATCCGCGTCCAGCTTTATCCAACTCCGGCGGATTCCGGATAGATGTCACAACCAGTCCTCTATAATGGCATTCCTTCTTTAAATTTGGCTTCACATCCTCCAGTGATAGAGAGTAAAGAACCAGGATACTCATACTTCTTCACGGCCTCTCAATTGCCTATTTGAGTTATGACTGACTGTTAAGTTACCGGACAACAATTATTATATTATTTATTCCTTATGAATAGTGACGCTAATTACTTTCCTACTAACCCAATATCATCGTAAATCATCAAAATATAAAATCCAGGGTATTTTACTACTTCAGAAAATTGATGCGGTCAATTATTAAGCTGCCTCATCTGAGGACCACCAAATCAGTTTCAGTTTTTCTGTGCTAATCCCAAGAAGTTTTCGTGTCAAGTATCCAAAACAAAGTCCGTCTCCGATATAAAGCCTTCACAAATTGCTTCATAAGCCCCAACTTGATATGCAAGGGTGGAAATACGATTTTCTCTCTCGCAACCGTCCGTTGATTAAATTTTGTTTTCCTTGAATTAAACATTTCTTAAAGGCCAATTTCTATTAACCTCAGTACTGATCATAAGACATAAAAAACAAGGATATTTTGGGTATCCAATTTGCTGTTCAAGGAGGAAGATTACTATTTTTAAATCGACACAAATCACCCACTTTTCGCAAATTTTCCCTTGTCGCAAATTTTCAATGCATGTTTTACATACAATACCAAGGTTTAGCCTGTTCTCCAAAGTGGACACCAAAATAGGCCAGATAAGCCCTATTCATAAAGTCAAAAACAGGTTTCCTACTTTCTGTCAAAGTGTATTCGCCACATGCATAACAAAAAACATCTAGATGATTCACACAGCTACGTCTGCTTGTGACTGCCATGGTTTTAATTCAATATTTTATTATTAAATAACGACTAAACTTTACACAAAATGATAGTAAACGGAACCGGGTTAGGCAGAGGTAATATGAGCGAGTTATTAATTAGTTAGTGGTGGGGGTTACGGTCATGGAAAATGCCAAATAATTGAAGCTAACTAATTGGCCTGTAAAGATTTCATTATTTTTGCATAAAATCAATTAGCCTGTATCTCAAAAACTAGAGCTGATACAAAAAAAAGCCAGGTAGTTTTGGAATCAGCACATCAAAAATATCCTAAAGCAGTTCTTACTTTTCAAAAACCAAAAACACAAAAAAAAAAAATTTCATTGTTATCGATTACTTAATATAGAACATAGTCTTCTGATTTCTGACGACTCCGACTCCAAAGCTCTGATAAAATATAAGAAATGATTAATATAGTGTGTATTACTTTGTATCGGGTATCCTTCTAAGAGCGTCGTGACGGCGGTATCGATGTTACTTTCACTTCCAGAATAAACAACCGTTTTGCGATTTTTACCAGTTCCATAGTCTTCAGACCATCGAGTTTTTGTTTTGCCAGTTATTCTGTAATACAACCCTGCAAAAAATCACAATAAGATGAAATCATGACACTAATAACTAAACAATATAAAAAATCCTAAAGAGCTCTTTTAGCTCTACTTAATATATTTTAATGTGCTAAAATCAAAAACTTTAAAGACAAGAGAGAGAAGACCGATTGATGCCTTTGAGATGTGATGCAGGAGACGAGATGAATGTGTCCATTGTGCAGAAACTGAACATCAAGGTTAGAATACGAACACTTCAATTTTGAGAAGCTTGTTGTGGTGGGCCACGTCGAAGGACGAAGAAGAAGAGAAAGATCCTCCACACGTTGGACCGACCGAATGAAGAAGACAACAGGCACTTCTCTAGTGACAACCGTAAGATCTGCAGGCTGCCGAGAAAAGTGAAGGAGCATAGTTGAAAGGGCGGGAGTTGATGAAAATCGCGATCCTGAGTCACAAGAGACCGATGTGGATGTCAAAAATCAAAAATTACACTTTAAGTTTCGTATCATATTAATGTTAAAAATTGCTTTATTCTGTAAGAAAATCTTGCTGTAAGCATTTCAATCAAACAATTTATGATATCTAGGAATAGATGATGTGTATCCGAACTATCTGACGGACGTTTCGGAGGAGAAAGGTCAAATACGCATGGCAGAATAGCTCAGAAAACTCTACTCTCTAAAAGATTCAGAATGGCTGTCATAACCTACGAAAAATAGCATGCTAAAATAAAATAAGTTAGACAAATACTAATATTTTACATTTATTAATTAAATTAATCATTAAAATAATAGTTGATATACGAGTATATGTATATATACATATAATATATTATATATATATTTATTAATTATTGTGAAAAGGTGCTAAGAATGAGAAAAAAACATTGGTCATAAACGACAGCACAAAGACACGTCTAACTCGGCCAGCGTACGCTCTCGCTCTGCCACTAACTAAAGTAACGATCGGCATCCGGCACCCCACGCCCCGCGCACTAGACCTTCCGCACTTCTTCATACGTACACCATACAAATCACGTCAGGTTCTTCGAGAAAATATTGTTTATTGTTGCGTATTGTAAATACTTATATATTGTAATTATTCTATCATATACATAAATATATTACGGAGGAGTATCTAAAATGTGAACTCTGTATTTAGTATATTAACAGAGATATTCACATAATTAGGGGCAATCACAACTCAGTTTACATCACCGGAGAGAAAAGGTTAATGCACCCAACGTGAGCCTGGTGGGGGCTCACACTTTGGTGATGACTACATTAATATGTACCATTTATTTGCATCGACATGCTGCAGAAGAATAATAATAATAACAAAAATAATACGAATAAGATAAATGGCAAACAAATAAAAATGGACACCAGAAAACTGAGTACCGGGAAAAAGATTCGGCAGTATTTTATCAAAATCATATATACGAGTTAACGTCATGTGTATACAAAATATTATGAATGTAATTGTTTAATTTTTTTCGTAATTTCAAAGTATGTTGAAAACAAAATCCCCTTCCTATAATCGAAGTTACCCGCCCCTAGATCCTTTGTTTATCAAAAATCCTAAGATTTTCTTTTTTTATCTAGTTAGTTCCAAATGTTAAACTGGTGTACACAAAATATTGTGTTACATTTTTTTCAGAATATCAGAGTACGTCAAAAACAAAATCCCCTTCTTTTACTATAAGATGATCGTCCTTAAGTCCTTTATTTGACATAAATCCTAGGATAATCTTAATTTACCCTTTATACAGAGCTAGATGATACAAGATTTAAAACTTATTTATGACAGTAAGGCGCGGACGCCCCACGCCGACCGCATCTCGGCGCGTCCGATGTTGGTCCCTTAATAAAAACATTTTTTTTAAATGTCACACTTCAATACCTGTAATACCGTGGTGAAGAAAAATAATGTGGCATGCATTTAAAACAAAATAGTTACTTTATTTGTAACGTCACAATATATATATATATTTATATATTAAGTAATGGGAGACCCTATAAAAAGGAGAACGTTATGTTTGGCCAGTATACAGTAGAGATTTTTTGGGCCACTGTGAACAAAGTGATAATAGGCCTAACGGGGAAAAGAAGCATGGTGCCATTCAGATATCTTATTATAATTACTAACAAATAACTTTTCGTATGCGTAACTAGTGATTGTAGATTGTTATTCAAACTGATACTGTTTAATTCAACTGCATTTCCTCTAAAGAGTTGAATGTGTCAAAAGAAGATTAACAAGGATGTATATTGTTCGCGGAGAACGCGATCCTCAGTCGTGAGAGACCGACGTGGGTTAGATTCAATCGTTGGAGGTTTAGTTTCTAACGTACCGAACATAATCACAGTAACAATACAATGATTTAGCAATGAACACACAATTACTGGATTTTTACCTACAAAGGCACCGTTATTAAACAAATATCAGATATCTCATAGAGACAAAGCTATTTTTTTATTATATTTAATGGAAAATATATTGTAACAGAACATATTGGTACCTACCGCGCCACTCGATTTGGAAGGGATTTACATTCTCACGTTGGCAACACAGCTCAAACGGTTTTGTTATCTAACAGCTGTCGATTGAAACGGATTGAACTGATCCTATAAAATGTAACATTTATACGGGGAAAGGGGTGTGAAAAAGACAATATATGACATCTGTGTTGCCCGGCATCATATTTAACCTGATTTTTTGACTAATAATGTGTGTAGTCCCTTTTTCCTAAGTGGAGTTTTTTTCTCCACGCAGCTTTTTAAATTGAAATAGTTTATTTTTACATGAATGTATTTCTCTTCGTAAATTCTTACATACAACTACCTTAATCTTCCTTTTACCGTTCTCAAATGGAAACTGCTCTAAATAATTGTTCATCAATGATTCACTTGCAATATACAATCTTACAAAGTGGTAGTGTTGTTGCCTTTTGTCACGACTCATGTCGTGGACATGATAATTAAGGAGCCAGGCTACATCACACTGGATGCACGGGAAGGATTTCTCCAGTGCAAAAGATGAGGGCAACGTGGTACTCTGATGTGGACTACAACACGGAGTGAATTTCTTCAACCACAAGCGATGTGCGAGACTCGTGGAAACCAAATATCAGAATCCTGTTTGTGTGATGTACGGCGCCAGGAGAGAGAAGTCTTCAGCGTATTCCTTCAACTGACCGAATGGACGGAACCTGTGAATTTTGACCAGAATGGACAATGAGTAACGCTAACATAATGGTTATAAAAATTTATTTATTTATGTACTAGGAATTTCAAAACTTAGTTGTCATTTTGGAGAATATTTTGTTTCTCTATTAAATTATGGAAGTCATGGTTTTCCAGCTAATATTTACCGTTCTATTTACCATGTTATTATGTTTTGTGCATGGTGTTTGTTTGACGCTTAGCGCTACCACCGAAGTGTATGTCCAAGGATTATTTCTGCGGACCATTGGTATACGTATATTGGAGCCAGAAGACCTGTGGATCCAGTGGAAGATGATCCAGATACTGAAAGGAGCATTTCACAGGTGGGTCGTGTTTTCTGGTTCTGGGTGGTCCTTCAGCCAAACTTTGGATTTTGTGTGGCTCATTTGCTGAGCTCAATCTCTTGTTTAAATTGCGAATTATGCAGTAATTTTGATGATGTTTATGAATTTTATGATTTATTTACTTAGTTTCTTTATATTAAATTAGTGTTAAAAATTTGTAATAATCTTTTTATTTTCCCTGAGCACGAGATAGCTGGTGTGACAGGCAAGACAGTATGTCAATTCTGCAACCAAAGACCTACGCCCATTCATGTGAACCTCTGAGCGAGTCGGTCGTGTGGAGCATGGCGTCCTATCCTGACGAATACAGTCACCTAAAGAATATTGCTTTAAAATAATGTCAAAAAAATTATATTCTCATAGTGATGACATATATGCTATCAATGAATTATCAAATTTGGTCCATTGATGGTGATGGTGTAGTGGTACTCGAAGCCAGTACACATACTAACATATACACAACTTTCAAAAATTTGATAAAAATGTGGAGATTGAGGGGTGAGAATTGGTGAACATTATATATATATATATATATATTATAACGTTACGAATTTTGTAAGTTAGTACCTAAATTGAATAACTGACAGGCTGGTTAAATTTCACGCACAGAGCGAAACGCCTATCACTGGTTTCGATGTTCGTCGCTTGGTGCGACCGGGTGAACGGATCGGACCGGCGCGAGTAGGTGACACTTGCACACGCGTTTCAAGCTGGGGGGTACGTCCTGCGGGCGGCTGTTGTCCGTTCCCGCCATATTTCGGAATTCTTGTTTGAAGATGGAGCCCGTACTGGATGCAGGCGCGGAGACAACGCCAGAGTGGTGTTTGAACATCGCACTCAGGATGCTGATTGAAGGGAAATAATGAAATTTCCTTTCTTTCTTACGATCTTCACCTCTCTTCATTTTTACGTTCACTTCTTACATCATTTCTTACCTTACATTATTTTTACCACGTAAAATTACGGCTTCTTTCCCACACCCGTTGATAATATCTTATAATGGTCCACCTGGGAGAAGAGAATTCGTGCGTGTGCCGCTGGTTGAAGGAGTGTCCTGACCACAATTGCCGGGCACTCAGATACCGCGGTAGAAGCTGCTCCCAGGACACCGAGAGAGACGGATGCGCGAAGATGTCAAATTTTACCGTGTGAGCGAGAGGAATCGCCGCGGGTCGACATATTAATTGTTTTAATTTTATTTTATTAAAGTACTTTTCTGTTCTATTAATCTTTGAATAAATTCAACTAAAACTTGTTTACTCTTCTATTCTGAATATCACCTCTCAAAGTTTACTTTTATTTTCCCAGAAGATGGTTAAGATGGATCTACACACTATGGTAAGTAGGTAGCATCTGATTCCCGAACTCACTTATCATGCTCTCCGTTGTGCTAGACGGTGGACGATATGCCGTCATATATATATATATATATTGTGATAAAGTGATCACTTAAACCAGCGGAAGACAGGCCGTAAGCCCTGTAATTACCCCATATATATTTTCCAATAAATATAATAATAAAATAGCTTTGTCTCTATGAGATATCTGATATTTGTTTTATTCTGCAACAACACTGTGTATCGTGGGGCAGATCTGAGTTATGAATGCATATGTTTTGTGTGTCTTCTTGGACAACGAATGGTTAGGTATATTAAACAACCAATTAAAAGTGATCTTACGTGCAACAACATTGAATATAATACAAGATGGCCGACGTTTTAAAAAATCGACATGTGTCATACGACGGGTGTCGTATGTAACCGGTTGTACTGTGACATCACTACTGTAAAGTGTTGATTTACCATACCTTTAATTTCTTTTGGTTCCTCCTGCTTTATGTAAAAAGCCCCGGTGACCATTTGCCCGCTGTAGAGCACTCCTTGAGGCGATCCGTGGAACTCGACGCCACAGTCTTGGAATGACATTTCCACTGTTGTACACACGTTTTGGAATGACAATTAATCCTTTGTTTAAACAACAAAACGCTTAATTATTTCAAAGACCACCCCACCCCACACACGAGGCTATTAGAACTGAAACCATAATTGTTAGCTTAATCGGTAAGAAACTCGCGTATATTAAAATTAGAAACAGAATCTAGTAACATAGTCTTTCTCACAGAAACAGAAAGCTTAATTTTTAGTTCATATTAAATGTTAGGAGAACACATTCTCATTGTGAAGTTGTAATTATTCAGAACATATGTCTGTGATATTTTAAATATTAATTAAATATCTGAATAATTACAACTTCACAATAAGAATGTGTTCTCCTAATAAAGTTGTATCAATGTGTCCAAAATTTAATAAAAATGAATTGATAATTCTGGCGTCTGCTATCAGTTTACTCAAAGGTATTTGAGATTCCGTAAAAATAAGGTAGATGGCTGTTTCAAATAAGGGAACGATTAAATGTATTAATATCAAAAAGGTAATATATAGGTTTGAAAATTTGTCGCTAAAAATATATCGTCGCTGTAGTATAGTTGGATAATGCATTTTCCCCGGTTTGGAAAGAGATCCAGGTTCGAATCTCGGTGGCGCAGCAACAATATTTTTCGATAAAATTGATTTTATATGTATATCTTTCTAATTAATATATTTAATTCATATTTAACATATTAAATGTCCCTACAATTTATCCAATCAACTTGCCGAGATACGAGTTAACTATTTTTTTCCATACATAAAGCCAGTTAATTCAAAAATATTTTTAAATACACAAGATAATTGTCTTAGAAACATATTTATTTTTATCACACCGTACCAATAGGTAGGAACAAATTAAAATTTATTACATTTGACATATTAAAATTTCATTTAGAATGCGATCGATTAGCATTGCACATTGTATAGGTAGATAACGACGTTTCGGATAACATTACAGAGTCCATCATCATGGCTGAATTATAAAAAACAAATAACAATTTTAACAAATAAATTATTTACGGGTACCTATCGGGACGCGGAAGGACACATTTCATTTTTTAAACAAACGAGTACTGTGGGTTTTCGACGATGTGAATTTCAAAAAAAGTTAATAAGTTGACGTTTACGAGTACTGAATATAATATCTATTTACCATGGTAAGTTATTTATTCAATTTTTTGACACATACTTTTCTATGCGTGCTGTCTTAAATTAAACGTTTCAAAATAAAAAATATTCCGTAAAAATAAAGATACTCATCCCAAGCACAACCTCTGCAAATATATTTTTCTGGTCCGTCCGGCCCTATCTTGTATACAGATTATTGTATTTTATTTAGGTCTCTTCAAATATCCGTTGAGTTTATTTCAAGTTCGGGAGTTATTTTTTAAGTCAAGAAACTTTTATTTATACATGTTTATGACCCTGGACGCTCATCTGATTTTAATTACAAGATGTTATCTAAATGGTGGAAGTATACGCAAAGCTAACCTAAGATGGCGCCACCGTCGAGTTCGTGAGTTCCCAGTTCTCAGACATTGTGACACACCTTACAGGTAAGTAGCGACGTCGTCACAGCGAAGACACTACACGTGCAGCGCTGTCGTGAATAAAATCAACTAGTATAATAATCTAAATTGATTTAAATGTGATTCGTGTGAACACAGCCCTTCCTTATTTTTATCGAGCGTTTCAAATATTTTCGTCGAACTTTTTCTTTCGCACAACGGCGGACACTAATATTTAAAACGGCACGCGACATTGTTTTCATAAAATGGATTAAATCAAACACTAACCACAACTGAATATTTCACATATCGTACGGTATGCACATAAGTGCGGCAAAACATATACTGATTTGACAGATCGCGAGTTCACTGACGCGCCATCGAGTCCCGCGATTATGCGAACCTGGCGGTATAAAAAGGCAGCAGATCCGCCATTGTGGTGCTGTACGCGTGCCAAAAAAACTAACCTTTGATAATGCCGTTGTTTCGCGAGTCAGTAGGCGTACATGTTTATTTATATATTGAATTTAATATACGATTAATTAACTAATTTACAATCTGCGGGAATACAATACAACACGTTTATTATAAAAGCTTCGAACAGAGTCGTAGTATAATTTTAAAACCATAATTTAAATGGTACAATTATAATGGTTGCTTTATTATTAACTTTACTAGTTTCTCATACAAGCTCGACGAGTGGTGGATTACTATTTATATTTATATAATTTTATCTTATGCGGTTAAATATAAAATATCTATGACTATTGTAAGCTGTGAAATCTGGATGTCCTGACATAAAAAAAACAGCTAGTCATACATTTGAAACGTCAAAAAAAAGTGCGCCAAATTACGTACTGCAATAATGACAGGTAAAACAGCTGTTTGTTTAATTTTCAGGCAGCCATTTTTGAAAATTGACCAATAAGAGGATAACTTAATGTTGACTGTAACATGCACAGGAAAATAATTCTTACCTATACACTTTGAATAATTGGCAGAAGTAACGATGAAAGTCTCTAGAAGTCGTAATCATAGGGACAGTTGAGCGACAGCTAGACCACGACTAATAATAATTGAATATAAAATATAGGGTTTAAGACACCCTGTATATTCAATTTCTTCTCGTACACGCTCGCTGTATTCATTGACGATCTGATTTCCAGGAGTATCGTCTGCCTCTCCCCAAGCGGTGCTGTACTTCCGGATCCGTGGTTTCACCAGATCACCCTCGCAAGAGAGACGGGAAGATAGGGAGGAGAAAACTCGATTCGAAGAATTATGGAAATAAAAAAAAAACAAAAATATTATTTCATATTTATATATTATAGACGTATGATTACAAAATTTGTACATTTTTCCGAGAGATACAATTAGTCTCTAGCGATAATATGAGGTAAAAAAAATAACATTTATATATCGTTTAAAAATAACACAATATTTACCTAATAGTAATAATTAATCTCAAAATTGCACGACATACAACAGATCTTTTATGATTCATTTTAAAAAAATACACTTATATATATATATATAATTTAATCCTATATGTTTACAAATATTTTTTAAAAATCTTAAACATATTCAAGGTTAGCTGTGACCTGTCTTATCTCACCTTTTGATCACATTTTTTTAAAAATATTTAATAATTATATTCTACCTCTCTGTCACCATATTTTTATTTCATAATTACACAAAAAAATATTAACTGCTGTTTATTTTAAGTGATTGTAAAAAGTGATCAACAACATTAAATTAATTAAATAATAAGTTTTTATTATAATTAAGTATGTCAATTTGGTATAGGGTATAAACATTAAAAAAATTGTATTCATATTTATATGTATATAATACAGGAAGAATTATGTAAAATGTGTTATAAAAGATATTGAAAAATAATTTATAAAACATTCAGAAGTTGTAATTATAATATAATATTTCTTAGAAATTAAAGAGTATTCTGATGAATATACAATATTTTGCCATTGCTACTGTAAACATTATTTTTAAAATCTATGACTGGTGACTTTTACACCATTTGTTTATATTTTTTATTTAATAATAATCTCGTACTTAAAAAAGATATATAATAACAGTTGTAACCTTCTTATATAATTTCCAATAATAGATATACATAATAGCACATTTATAAAGACACAACAGTTATCATTTTTTTTTTATCTAAGGCTTATTTCTAGATACTCTTTAACATTGTTATGGCAATGCCCTCCCTTTATAATTATTTTAATATTAATAGGGGCACTGGTGAATATTCATATTATTAATAAAATATTATAAATTAATAATTATATATTTGTATACCATTAAAAAATATATCGTATTAAAATTAAAGCTTACTCGAATGCTTGAATAGAAATACAAAAAAAATTAATAACAAAAACGTTATAACAATATTACAATGTTATAAAAATAAAAAAATGTAAATTTAAAATTTCAATGTATTAAATAAATTTTTGGAACAAAATATAATTTATTGGAAGAACTTAAGCTTCCGTAAGATCCAACGCTGTGGAGACTCCGTATTAATAAGTTGAAAATCAGTTTAGTGGCTCATGCAGTCCATATTAAATTGGTCGCAGAAAAAAAATATTGTCGGTACATTCGGCATTGTCTACAAAGAGATTTTTTTAATTTCAAACCAATGCAGACACATTATGACAATATGCACCAGAGACGGACACTGCCCAAGCAGCTAGCGATCACTCTTCCGCAGACCGTCCTCTCGTAGACATCTCCATTCAACAGCATCTCGAGCGAGCCACTCCAGCGTTTAACGCGAATTCAACAGTATAATTAATCATATCAATAAACGAAATTTTGTAAGTGCTCTTTCATTTCTACACCCTGCTCTAGTTATATTATAGATAACAAACACCCTGTACTGCGACATACAAACAACACGCGTGAGACTAAAAGATGTTAGGAGCTTCTGTTTCACAGCAACAAAACCTTCAGACACAATCACGAGTCAATCATATTTAAATAACCTCAAACAAAACTATCAACAAAAAAGAAATTCTCCCATATCTCTCAAAAATTTTCCCAACTTTTTTTTTAAAAATGACAATACAAGTAGAATTTTTTTTTTTAAATTTAAATACTAAGTTATTTTCATCATTGAAGACTATCAAAACTATTTACATAAATTGAGTAACTTTTTAAAGAAAAAAAAACTGTCACAAAATTAAAATCAAAAAACATACAAAAAGAAAACGAGAGAATTTTTTTTTCATATCGTTTGTTAATCGATAAAACTGCACAATACTCAATTTAATTATATTTTGTAATATACAACTCATACATACATAAGTGGTATTTTCATTTTTCATTGAGACCTTTTTTTTTAGTTACGCCACTGGTTCGAACACTATTACATCCGAGTATGGCAGAATTGACGAAACGTTATACGTAGCATACTACCAATCAAGTCATAACTATTGAACTACCGCAAACGAATATTCATTACATAATTATTTAAAAAATATATATATATATTAATATTGTTCTATGGCTCGTCCATCATTAATTATATCTATAAGGGATTTGACTTCTCGGTTGAGAACTGGAAAACAGGATATCTGGGAGAATACACCACACCATTGTCCTCATCGTCAGGATCATCCTCTATCATCTTTGCCGACATTTGAGATTCTTCGTAAGTTGGTAAACCTGCAAGGATTAGTAATGAACGTACAATATTGTTAAACTATAAAATCAGTCAGGGCAGTTTCTAGCACTCATAACTCAAAATGATCAAAGATTTTTTAAATGTTGATTAATATTATCCTATTATATGTAACTGCGTGTTTTTTTTTTGAGTTATTGATACCTAGAGTCAACGCGATACTTTGAAATATCAAATTGGAGATTATATATTTTAGTTTTAATATTGGTGTTAGAATATTTTTAGTTGATTTTTCTTACTCTACTGTCTTATAATAGGTTTACTTTAATCATTATTTATCCATAATAATATTACGTCTCCCCATCTATTTTCTATGACATTCTGGATGTTTAGAATGTAGTATTTATGACAATATAATGCTTGATTAAACGGCCAGGTCTGTGGGACGCCAGCAGGGCAAAAAATAATGTGTTTTTTAAGTGAGGTTAAGATTAGTTAAATGTTTTATATTTTATATATTCAATAACAGTACGTAAATATATATTCAAATTGAAATGAAGTGCACATTGTAAATCAAAACATTGCGAAATCGTATGAATTTTGAGCTGTCATCTCTCTTGTCTGTGGTCATCTTGCGTCAGATCATAGAAGCCGTAAATAAAATCTTACGAATTGTTTCTATGGTCGTACTGTCAACGAATGATGCGAGCTGACATATTCACGTGTATTTAATAATTACTCATGTTAAAATGATCTCAGTTTTTTCAACAATATGGACGCAATATTTTAAATGTTTTTTCTTTTATTATGCATCACATTACAGTCAAAAATTAAAACTGCAGTGAATAATTCATTATAACTAAAAAAATTCCATGTGTTCTATGTTGAGTGAGAAAACCATTAATCTTTGCTTAAATGCACATTATACTGATAAAATAGCATTTTTGTGTTTAAGCTAACTTACAAAGGTGGAATAATTTTAATTATATAGAGATTTTATTTAGATGTGGTTTATTTTGGAGAAAGCTACATCATTGAAATATAGATTAAAAGCCGCGTAGCAACCACAATAGCAGCCCGCAGAGCCTAGCAGCAAGCAACAGACGAAGCCCAATAGTAGCAACTGCATTCAACACCTAGCCGGCGGCATAGTGCTGCCGCCACAGTCTAGTCCGATTGCTCAGCGACGACACATTTTCCGTTCCGCTGCCCCACCATGGCGGGGCCGACACCGAACACCATTATTCTTCAGTTCTCACATCTCTATATTTCATTTTCACACGCACACCTTCTGTACTCTCTGTTCTGCCCTCTGTCACAATAAACGACTCTTCACCATTCCATTCTAACCACCTATACCCCACATGCTTTTTATTAAAATTTGAATATTTTATTAATTAAATATTAGGGGACCTATTGATCTCTTGATTCCTCTCAGCTACCACTAGTTAACTATTTATATCCAACGATCATTTTATTTTTTTTGGCATATTCTATTACATCAACTACAATTTTTTTCTTATCCACGTGATTCTGTATGGTCGAACATATTAATTATCTTTTGATAAGAGTCCATATTTTGCAAACTTATATGATGTTATGTAGCCATAGACGAATCTATGTAATTAATTACTAGGTATTTAAAAAAAAACTTATATATAAATATACCGAACAGAATACAAGCATTGTGAATAGCACATTAGATTATTATTAACTATCTTACTATCATGCCGTTCCGCAGGCAGAGAGGATAGAGTACCACACCCTTCTGTACTGACACTCGGTTGTCACCTCATCCACATTCATACATCTTCTCATACAAGCACGTTGATTATTTACTCATCTAATATGATCATCCTCTAGTATCTGGTTTGCCTGGTCGTGCCAAGTCTTCCGCGGACGTCCTCTATTTCTGGTGCCATCAACGCTTGCGTCATACCATTCTTTCCTTTTACAATAATCTCAAATATTCTCGGATGGTGAACAATCAGCCGGAAACACGAGGAGCACAGCTTCTCGAAATATGAACCGGCGGCGCCCGAGTATAGGACAATAAAAAACAAACGATAATTCGAGAATCAACATTTTTTACGAGGAACGCCTTCCTGGGGCTACCTAACTAAGCACCTCGCTGGAATAATGATTGTTGTAAGACCCAACATTAACGCAATGAATGATTAGAATTGTTATGAAAAATATGTATAAAAATATTGTCGTATTATCCGGCATTACCATGACTAAATAAAAGGAGGTACGCTGCAGCCGGGAACTCGTTCTTGCCGTACCCTACCTACAGTGAACATCTTTCTGCGTTTTATTTCTTCTCCTGACTTTGACCTCGTCATTATCATTGTCAGTATCTAGAGGAGCGGAAATCGTCGAACCATCTATGTAGGTGCAATATCAAAATAAAATACTAAAAAAATTTCATTCATCTTACCCATATCTTCTATTCTTTCTAAATCTGAGTATTGCGGTGGTGGAGTGGGTGGCGGAAAATCGTGGAGACTACGAAATGGGGGAAGATGCGAGTTCCTCAACGGGACGAGCTGTGGACTCCGGAACGGAGGAACACTTGGCCTCAGGAACGCGGGGGGATCAGGACTCGGATGCGGGGAGAGATCTGGACAAGAAGGATAGTTAACTGCAGAAGAAATGCATATCTGCGGTTGTCTAAAAACTGTCGAGGTGGATGTATCAGCGTGGTTCTGTATGCAGATGGGAATGGTGCCGATTTTGACAGGAATCTGAGTCTCTGGGTTGATGTGTATCCCTGTTACAATCACTCGTACCTGAAAACAAACCATAATTACTCACAAGGTCACGCCTGTACTGCACCATAGCTGCAACAAGAGTCATTCGCTCTTTACGGTGTGAACCATGTTAAAAGCTTTACCACTTTTTACAAGACTAATCTATCGGGCACGTCGTAACAAACTTGTTTATTGTTTATAATTTTACGACTTAACATTCTATTGACTGACTAGTCAGGCACCGTTCCTTCCATTTAACGAGAAATTCGTTTTTCTTATTTCCCAAATTTTTTAGTAATGCACAACTTTTTTACTTGTATGCAGTGCACGCCCTGGCTACTAGGTGCGGGTAGATCTCGAATAAATTGCTGTTACCACATGTGTGCAGAAATTACTTCAAAAATTATATCATTGTTGGCAAATAAATCATTATCATTTTAATATATTCAAGAACACACAATTACTGGATTTTTACCTATAAAGGTACTTTTAGGCTTAGTCTCTATGAGATATGTGTTATTAAATAAATATCAGATATCTCATAGAGACGAAGCTATTTTATTATATTATATATATAGAAAATATATCAATCCTTTAAAATATAATAAAATAGCTTCATCTCTGTGAGATATCTAATATTTATTTACATCATTTTATCTGTTTGTTTTGTTTTACTTTTGCGTACTCTTCGCTACCCGTACACCTTTCAAAGCCAATTTGTTATTAAAATAGATTTGTATATATATAATATAAATATTAAAACTATTAAGATTATAGTAGTTCGGTTTAATCTTTGCGGTTTTGTTCAATTATTTTAATAGAAAATCAAATTTTTAAACAATAATTACAACATTTTATTTAGGAGAACACATACCTATTTATATACCTATGTTCTGAATAATTACAACTTCACAATAAGAATGTGTTCTCGTAAATAATAAAGTTGTATCAATGTGTCCAAAATTTAATAAAAATGAATTGATAATTCTGGCGTCTGCTATCAGTTTACTCAAAGGTATTTGAGATTCTGTAAAAATAAGGTAGATGGCTCTGTCAAATGATGGAACGATTTAATGTATTAATATCAAAAAGGTAACATATAGGGTCGAAAATTGTCGCTAAAAATAATGTCGCTGTAGCTTAGTTGGATAAAGCACCTTCCCCGGTTAGGAAAGAGATCCAGGTTCGAATCCCGGTGGCGCAACAACAATATATTTCGATAAAATTGATTTTATATGTATATCTTTATAATTAATATATTTAATTCATATTTAAAATAATTACAACATTTCAACCAATGGCGTATTTTTCATTATTGTTCAGGACTTCATCCCATTTTTCAACTGGCCTTGTATCGAAATAGTAAAGAGCAAAAAACGCCACGCATTTGATTGGAGAGCGACCGAAAAGGGTAATAATCTGACGAAGCGAGGTCGGAATTGTAGGGTGGATTCCGCAAGATGCGGATGTGGATATATGTGGGGATCACAATTGAGCTCCCCATTTTAAGTTTATTTAAAGGCAAAAGGAGGTATATGTCGAAAATGTTCGTTTTTCTCAACTTTAAATTCCAAAAATTAAGAAAAGCTTTAAAAAAACGACGTCACTTATATTTTAGAGTAGAAAAATGCTTTCGATTAGTATGACACAAAAAAAAAATAGCGAGAAAATAGCATTTAAAAAACAGCAAAGACTTATTAGACCCCTATAATATTAATTTTGGTTAATTATTATTATCAAATAAAAAATAATATTCCGTACCTTTACAAAATACTGCATAGTTATGAGAGCTTCTTTCACGGAAGATGGCGGAAGAGCGGGAACGTTCAGCGCCACTTCCAGCAGAGATTCACTATCTTTTTCAATTTGGTGTCCTATGAATTTTACTATTTTGTGTTTTTCAGTTCTGGCGCTATTGTAGGGCTGCTTACAAACATATGTGACAATCTAAAAAGGTATTTGCTAATTTTAATTAAACCCGCATATATCCAGTGGCGTAACTAGAAAAATTACGCCCCAATGCGAAATGGAAGGACCCCCAGAATATTTATTGTACATTTTTAAAGTTTATAATTATAACGAAAATGTATTATGCTACATTCCAATGTAATCTCTGTTGACGTCCAAGCATTTTTGAAACCAGGAGACGAGCTTGATAATATCCTCATTGAAAAAGTCTGTGTTGACCGCTTCGTGGGTGCCATTCGTTTTCCTTTCCTTTATTTTCAGGAAAAATTAAAGTCCATTGGCTCCTGGTCCAGGCTGGACGAAAGACAGATGTTTCAGTTCGAAATATGACAGAAAAGCCGAGTGAAAAGCTCAAAACTGATAGGCAGGGTTACAGACAAATTTTGACAAGGATAACGTCCCAATCCAAAGCGCCTATTTATGTTGTTAGCAAACGATTTTTATTTTAAAATCTTCAAAACATAATATAAAGAAGTAGTCACATTTGAACTGAGAGAATTAGTCAAAATAGGCAAGTATTTGGTAGATATAATCGAGGATGAAGATTTGATCCTCGTCCTTAGAGACCAGCACCACTAACATAGATCAAGACTTATTTGAAAATAGTACAAATGTTTGAAAAAAATAATTTTTATTTATCAAAAAAAAATATAAATATTCTCGATTTTTTTTCATTTTTTGTATTTTCATTATAATACATACCCTTTCGAGACAGAATGCGATACTCGATACCGATACTCTGCTCTTGTTTTTTACAAGACACTTGATAGGAATCTGCTGTCCAGGAACGTACCCTGTCATAGGGAGGTCCATGGTCATATCTAATGATCCTTTGTTCACGAAAAGTAATGAAAATTGTTTGGCCATCACCCGCGTTATTGGCATCTGAATACAACATTTACAAAAATTAAATCAAACACTCATGAAGAGAAAATATATAGAAAGTGGGTAATAGTTACAACTCCACAACTCTTGATCCACAATATAAAGCCCACAAATCATAGCTCGCAATTCGTAGATTCGCACTTTACGCGCCATATTTCATGCACATAATTCACAGACCACAATTCCATAGCCCATATTCGATGCACAGAATTCATATCCTACATTTCATACGCACTATCCATAATTCATATTCGATACACATAATTCACATCCTATACCTCACAGATAATATTTCACGCGCACAATTCACAGACTACAACTTCAAGCCGATATTCGATGCATAGAATTCATATCCCACACTTCACAGATCATATTTCACGCGCACAATTCACAGACTACAACTTCAAGCCGATATTCGATGCATAGAATTCATATCCCACACTTCACAGATCATATTTCACGCGCACAATTCACAGACTACAACTTCAAGCCGATATTCGATGCATAGAATTCATATCCCACACTTCACAGATCATATTTCACGCGCACAATTCACAGACTACAACTTCAAGTCGATATTCGATGCATAGAATTCATATCCCACACTTCACAGATTATATTTCACGCGCACAATTCACAGACTACAACTTCAAGCCGATATTCGATGCATAGAATTCATATCCCACACTTCACAGATCATATTTCACGCGCACAATTCACAGACTACAACTTCAAGCCGATATTCGATGCATAGAATTCATATCCCACACTTCACAGATCATATTTCACGCGCACAATTCACAGACTACAACTTCAAGCCGATATTCGATGCATAGAATAAATATCATGACCCAAAACTGATGCACAGAATTCATAGCCTCGCAACTCGTAGATCATATTTCATTTACAGCCCACAATTCATAGCCCCGCAATTCATCACGAACACTGTTCCCGTAATTTCCTTCGACAGCTGGTTCTCAGGTTTCCGATTGAAAATAAGGGCACATATGATACATGAACACTGCACTAACCTTTTTATTGTACGTGCTGATTTTCTGGTCCGATATTGTCACTCCCCACGATCGCTTTATTTGGACCTCTGGACTGGTCCAAGCGCGGAATGTAATTAATCCTTCCGTAGTTTATCGTTTTTTGCATTCTCCC
Organism: Eubasilissa splendida; assembly: GCA_031772225.1. Lineage (NCBI taxonomy): Eukaryota > Metazoa > Arthropoda > Insecta > Trichoptera > Phryganeidae > Eubasilissa > Eubasilissa splendida. The sequence continues at coordinate 28,177,013 of CM062859.1, forward strand.
AAAAAAGGCGGCAATACTCACATGCACACATGCACAATATTATCAATCAGGAAACCCAGTGGTGTCAATCAGATTAACAGGGCGAGTAAATAAACACAATAAGTGAATAACATCATAATTAAAATGAATTTAAACATTTTTTAAAAATATAAATTATAATTAAATTGTATAAATTAAAATATACAATAATAATTCAATTTTATTAATTATTTGTATTAAATAAAACCCTACACCGGCCTGAATGCTGGACTTTGATTTTGCAGTATTTGCACTGGTTGAACTTTTGGTTGCGGCAAAAGGTAACTTCTATGACCGCATGAACTTTGAACTCTTCTTAACAATATACTTATTTATGATAACAATCTAATAAAACACTTACACAATTTTCCGGATTAAGATTAAGGTCACTGGAGCAGATGACAGTAAAGGGAAATTTTCTAGACTTGTCAAATTTGTTAGCCCTTTTTGCGATCACTTTCAAGTTGTATCTTATCTTGCCATATAATCCTTCAAAAGATGAAGGTATCCCTCGTGGAAGAGTGAAAGAGAAGTTGAATGTATTAAGACCTGCCTCGATGACCACGCTACCATCTGAAAAATGGATACTATTAAAAAAACTTTTAATAAAATGCAAAAATGTATAAATATATTTTGTTATGAACCTGAATAACAATTTTATTCGAGAATTTATGTACATGGTACCTACAAACAAACTAATGCACCATATGCAGACCATATTATGTGACGCATTTAACGATTCAAAAAGAATACCTAATAATAATAATATTGGATAATTTGTATAGCGCTTTACATATAAACTATTCATAGTTAGTTATTATTGGTTTTAAAATTAAAAATTATTATTTTCGCTTATTTTGACTTTTTGAAAAGTTTTAAACACTAACACAAAGTGTTTAAAAAACGTCAAAAATTGATAATATGAATGGTTGACCTCTATTAACTTGTCTCCGTAATTTTGGCTTCAAGACCATAAGAAAATATATGCAAGAATATTCCGTATTAAGACAATTTTGTGGCGCGCGGAAAATATTTCTAATGGTCGCGGTCTTTATTATAACGCTTGTATTGTCTTAATTATGACAAATAACGTTCAGTTTATTAGTTTCAAATTAGTGTTAAGGTCCTATCTAAATAATAATTAAAAAAAAAGTTATATGTAGTGTATAACTTCTGATATAAATGATTAATAAAAGTGATTTATTATTGAAAGAGAAGCAAGGATATGCAAATACGAAAGAGCTATAATTATCAAGCGATCATATAGACTTTGTAAACAATGTGATTTGTCGCTTTTATAGCAACCAAAATTAGTCAATGATCAGTTAAAATAAATGACGACAGATCTTAAAAGAACTTGCATTAGATGACAAGCTGATATTTCACAGCATTGTTGAGCGTGCATTCCCTAAAAGGCGAATGCACCTGCACACCTAGCAACATGCAATTACTTTCCCACCAATCCAATTATGAATCTATTTACAATGGTAAAATAAAAAGAATAATAGAGATAGGGCAATTACCCTGTGTTTGGTGTCCTCTAATGAGTGTCACGGGAACGGTATCGAAGTAAGTTTCACGTCCGTGAAAAAGAACAGTTCTGCGATTTTTACCAGACCCTCGGCTTTTTGACCATCGTGTTCTCGCTTCTCCTGTTATTTTGAAAGTCAAATCTGCAAAAAATCACAAATATGTTTGTTAACACATTTTACATCCTTCGATTGGCACCCGTGGGTTTTCCTGTTGAAGGTGTAGAACTGTGTACTTTTGGTATGAGCGAATACGCCGCTTAACTTGACAGAAGTACTACAACCGTCATCAGGGTCGGTCTACACTTTCACTACTAGAAACGCTGCCACGCAGGCCAGATAGACTTGCACCTTTCTCCCCTTCGTAGCGATTAAGATGAAAGATGAACCACTACGAAATACAGATGATCTCGGGACATGGGCATTTAGGATTAAATTCTTCGACTTAGGATTTGTGAACCGTGGTGTGTTTGCGCTCGGGTGAAGCGGACGCCGGAGCACATCTTCAGGACGATTAGAAGGAATAGGTCATCGGATCGAAAGAAGGAAATTTTAGACTTTTCCGGGTATTTATTAGGGTATGAGTCTCCCGCTGGGAGTTGCTGGGATGGACGATGCCGGGAAGAGCAGTGGCTAGAGACCTAATGGAGCATTCCACTGGTTCTGCGACTGCAATACATAAATGTGACGTCTACCCTCCTTTTTGCAGGATTTTTATGGCTTCTCTCTGGCTGTACTCTGAATTTAATGTGATTGTACCAAATTGTACAGGTATGGATCTGGTACGATGATACCGGAGCCAACCTATGATGGTATTACGGTGTTAATAACTGAATGTAATACAAAATTTAAAAAATGTAGTATTGACGAATCGAAACGAGAGTTAACAACTCTCTAAACGATTCGGGATAGAATGTAAATAAATAAAAAATAATATAAATAATCCAAAAATTGTACGCTTTATATTTCTACGAACTTGTGTGAAATTTACCTTGCCCACAAAATTTTAAGTACATAGTTTTCAGTTAAATTTAATTGATAAAAATTGTTAGGAGAACACATTCTTATTGTGAAGTTGTAATTATTCAGAACATAGGTCTGTAATATTTTTAATATGAATTAAATATATCAATTAGAAAGATATACATATAAAATCAATTTTATCGAAAAATATTGTTGTTGCGCCACCGGGAGTCGAACCTGGATCTCTTTCCTAACCGGGTAAGGTGCAGGTTGTATCAATGTGTCCATAATTTAATAAAAATGCTGCTATCAGATTACTCAAAGGTATTTGAGATTCTGTAAAAATAAGGTAGATGGCTCTTTCAAGTAATGGAACGATTAAATGTATTAATATCAAAAAGGTAACATATAGATTTGAAAATTGTCGCTAAAAATATTGTCGCTGTAGCATAGTTGGATAATGCACCTTCCCCGGTTAGGAAAGAGATCCAGGTTCGAATCCCGGTGGCTCAACAACAATATTTTTCGATAAAATTGATTTTATATGTATATCTTTCTAATTAATATATTCAATTCATATTTAAGATAAAAATTGTGACATTATTATCGCTTTTGTGGAAGTTTATGGGGAAAGCTCTCCAAAGAAAACTAGCCGAGAACACGTTGAAGACTGCGGTAGTTTTGGAAGACCGTCAACCCCAATGATGGGTATTGCGACTGATTAATAGCAATACTGTAAATATTGATATTCAATAAGCCAAGAATATTTGGATATCGGTGGAATCCATTGAAACAATTCTTAACCTTTACCATACAATGATATAAAATACCCGAACGCATCCATGCTGTCAACTCGTGTTACCGTAAATAACAGTTAGAAAAAATGGTTTTATTAGCTTAAATGGCATTAATTTACTCTAAATATTGAGCATTCTATTTTGAAAAAATGATTAATATCATAATTTAAAGTATTTATTAAGTTTTATACAATGTGTCCTTTCTTCTTATCTCACTTCATTTAATTAGTATGAAAGAAACAATTACGTATGTTTGTTGTTCTTTTCACTGTGAAAATAGTGTGTGATCTCTGTCTTTCATATCACAAATTGTATTTTTACCAACGTATTAATTTTACAATGGATTGTACGATTCCCTTTTCATAATTGGTTTTTCACTAGTCATTCCTAAGCGCTAATATGTTTTTAGGATTATCTAAAATATGAATTTTATGGTGCATGTATTTACAAAAATATTACAGGTTTAATTATGATGGTAGACCTGTGCTACTGCTCGGTTTGGGAAGGGTTAAAGAAAAATTAAATATTTTTAAACTCTCATCATAATGGGGACCATAATTTTACAGAAAAGTATTAATTTGGATGGTTTATAAACAAAAATCTAAATCAATCAATGATATTTTTTTAATTACTCTATTTGTTCCATGCAAAATCGTCAACGTGATTATTGGTATGCGTTTGACCTTGGATGAAGAATTTAAAGACATGCCCATGCACAGAGAAACATGGCATCCTGTACACAGAACACGTCTACTTTAGTAGACTTTAATTATACAAAATATTGGACAGTGGCGCACTCATGATGCAAAATTTAGTGGGCCGCAAAATGTAATGCTTGGTAACGGTTTGGTTGAAATTAACCATGCACATAAGTAACCTTATTTATAAAATCCCTTTATCGAAGCTACCAAGAAGCAAAAGATCTGGCGCAGAATAGAGATCGATGGAAAGAAGGAAGGAAGAAGAAAATAACTTTAAAAAAAATAACCTTCATCTTCGTTTCTTATTCATGTCTGTATTGACATAGAGTGGCATCAATCAGATGAGACTCAGTTCTTAATGCAATTCCACAAGTCCCAATCCTGGGTCGCCTTCACAGCTGACTCCAGAATTTCTCCAGTCAGGTGCAACGCATCTATCTACAGATGTGGCACACTTCCAAGTCTTATTCGATCCAAAGTTGTGCCCTGGATAATTTTTTTTTTTGGGTTGTCACTTTGAATTTGTTGCAGAATTGAGGCATTCGTGCTGTCCACGGGATACGTAACTCATCAGGTTTGGTTGTATGCTATCCGGTATTAGAACAATTAAACGAATATATTACATCACTACAAATTCGACGAGACTTGGTCGATGTCATCTTCTTACACAAAATAGCCAACTTCAGGCGCATATCCATTCGAGTGCCATCTAGATCAACCTGAACTAATCTTACATTTAACCTTCCACATATTGATGTTGACAAATAAAACACATTTGTTTGTTTTTTCCGAGGCCCTCTTTAATTCAACTCACATTTAAATGAACTGGACATTTTCAATAGGTATTTCAGTTACCACAATTAATTTGTGTACTATATAAACCTTAATGGCCTTCATTTTATTTTTATCACACAGATTTTATTCCCTATCCCATTTTCCTTTCCCTCATTTTTACTGTTATTTTTTGTATTTCTGTTAATAATAATAAGTCAATTTTAAATTGTTGTCATCACTGTATAATGTATATTCTTATTTCAGATAAAACATGTAATTATTTCAACTTTTATTACATTTTCATTATGACTTTTGTTTATATCAATTAACTATATGTTTTTCTATTAAAATAAAATATTATAAGAACGCTAAATCAATACACGTTTTTTGTATTGTAAATCGGGAAATTAAAATGGTTCGGAGAATACGGGAGAACGTGATCGCAGTAGCTTATGTAATACAATTATGTAGTACTTTACTATACCTTGAATTTTTTTGGGTTCTGGTTGCCTTATGTGAAAAGCTCCGGTGACTCTGTGCCCACTGTAGAGCACTCCTTGAGATGATCCGTGGAACACTATACCACAGTTTTTAAACGACATTCTATACTGTTAACTTTTTGTTTGGGTAATAAGATTAAATTAAATGTTAACCAAACTAAGCTCTGAACCCCTAGAACTATGCACAACAACAAATAGCCGTGTTACAGAATTTCATGTGGTGACGGATTGGAATGTAATGGAAACGTTCGACAAGTATAAAAAACAACATGTTAGCGAGTGGGAAGTAGAATTACAGCAGGACAAGACTGATTGGTTGAATAGCATATGAAATACAGATTACGTTTGTAAACATTGAGTTAGGTCAGGTTAGAACACAAAGACTAAAAAATTTTTTTAGTGGCAAATAATATAATAGAGTAACAAAAAGTCTAGTTAACACATTAAAATTAATAATGGTCTAAAATTTGGTAAACATTTTTATGCATATTTTCATTAAATTTAAGTAGTTAAACACAAGCCAGTAAAACGATTATTTCGAGAATAAACACACCTAACTACCTGATTGATGAAGAATAATTGAAATAGTAACTATACAAAATTTTATTTAGATCTATCAAAGGATGTAGGATTGTATAAAGAACAGACAGATTCAGAATCTTCTGTATACAGTTTTCTGGGCTAATCTGCCCTGATGATGTACCCTGCAATTGGATCCGAAACGTCAGCCATAAAGATCAGATATACACGGCATATTAACCCAGAAAACTGTAAACAGACAATTCTGAACGATCGTGAAAACCTGAGAATATTTTTAGACATTCAGTTTAATATATAACATATTATAAGATATTTACGTCTGCGGTTACTATGTTACCCCACAAAGAAACGGAAGGGTTAAGTACCTACGTAAGAATTTTTTAGGTGTGATTCTGAAAAATATAAAGATGGCCCGTATAATAAAATTTTAATGTTAGAACAATATTATATTTTTACGTTGAGAAGTAAAGAAAATAATTAAATGCATACTTTAATATAAAAAATGTTATAATTTTAAGTTATAAAGCAGTTATAATTTTTATTCTCGATTTCAAAACCAGTTATCTACACGATTTTTTTGATTACAGTGTCCTAAGCCGCTGGGGAAAAAAATATATGTAAAACTAAAAAAACACTTAATTTAAATACCATAAGAATCATGATTTTTGGACTATATTTATGCACATGTTCAACTGGTTTTAAAGTATGAATAATAATTGATGATGCGTACGCGAAGCTAATCTCAGATGGCGCCACCGTAGAGTTCTAGAGTTCGCTACAATAAGTTAGTCCGTTTAACATCGTTTTTTTAAACAATCTTAACATAAAATATATCCTACATCTGTATAAAATATACACCACTGTCAGTATCGTTCATAAAATTGAATTAAAGAAGAAAAAAACTTGTTTCAGAAACAAAAAAAACAGATTTGATTTCAAACTGACTCATCTGGAAGTGCATATCCATACTTTTATCGAACCTTTTAATTGTTTTCAAAATAGTTTTTCGAGTATTAATGGACAATTTAATTTAAATAATATTTTTAATAATTTAAAACGGCACACGCTATTTCTTTTTCATGAAATGAATTAAATCAACCACAAACCACAACAACATAACATACGACATGTACAAAAATGCGGCAAAACCTATACTGATTTGACAGTTCACCGTCGCTGACATTGAATCCCGCGACAATGCGAACCTAGCGGTATAAAAAGACAGTAATTCGGCGATTGTGGCGTTGTTCACGACCATACGCATGCGCCTTGTTATATAATATACACATATTTGTATTAATATTATGTGATTTATCGTAATTGTATTTTACATTTTACAAAGCGTTAATCAAATATCTATGTATGTATGTATAGCGTACAGGTTCACAATATGATATATATAGAATTAAGTTCTGATTAAAATTAACAAATCAAAGCGATGGAGTTTGAGATAAATCAAGATAACGAGTTTGTATTTGCTTAACCCTTCCCAAACCATGCAGTAACACAGGTCTACCATCGTAATTAAACCTGTAATATTTCGATAAATACACGCAACATAAAATTCATATTTTAGATAATCTTAAAGTAAATATTATCGCTTAGTAATAACTAGTGAAAAACCAATTATGAAAAGGGAATTGTACAAAACAATTTTTTTTTCCATTCAATCCGTTGTAAAATTAATACGTTGATAAAAATACCATTTGTCATATGAAAGACAGAGATCACACATTTCACAGTGAAAAGAACAACAAACGTACAAATATAATTGTCTCTTTCTCAATAATTAAATGAAGAGAGATAAGAAGGAAGGACACATTATATAATACTAGCTAAATAGCCATTAAAGCCATTTAAGTTAATAAAAACATTTTTTCTAACTATTAAACTATTATTTACGGTAACACGAGTTGACAGCGTGGCTGCGTTCGAGTATTTTCTATCATGGTATGGTGAAATATGTTCACTTGAGATAAAACAGTAATGTTGAGAAAGATATCGAAAGGAGAGTGACTGCGGGAAATGATGTGAATTATGATTTGAATTTTTGAACATAATCGCCAATAGAAACATTCGAAGCAGATTGTCTGGCTACGAAAGAACGAATAACAGACCTGTACATGGATAATATATGTAAAATAGAGAGAAGAATTAACAAATTTATTATTATATATAATTAATTGTATGTATTTAATTGAACGAAACAATGTCGATACTACAAAACAGAAGGTGTGGTTTGCCCCTGCGGGGCAAAAACTAAAGGAGATGGTTTTAGGTTAGTTAATTATGATTAATTATGATATTTTAGTTAATTAATTAATTGGTATTATATTACCTTCTGTTTCATCATCTCATATAGGTACCTATGTATTTATATCATCTTCAGATTGAATATTATGTTCCAGGCCGATTTTGTTTGACTGCCATTATGGTTTGGCAAATATTTGTCAGTGTGTTTGAATTTGGTAGTCGTAAAGAGTAGTTGATTACAATTTATTATGATGCATCTAACCCTTCACCAACGTGCTGAAGTTATTAAAACATTTTATCTAAATAATAATTGCAATGCTGTAACCATTAATGGTGATCGCTGTCGTCGCGTATTGGAAAACTTCATGTGATTTCAATAGGACGGTGCCACCTTACACACAGCCCGAGCTACACTTGAAATTTTGCGAGAATTTTTGCCGACCGCATGACATCTGTTGGCCTCCTCGATCACCTGATTTGACGGCTCCCGACTATTTTCTGTGGGAGTACTTGAAAGGAAAGGTCTACGCTAATAAGCCACTAACAATTCCGATGCTACAGGATAATATTCGAAATGAAATTGTTGAAACGCAAAGTGTGCGAAGTGTACGCATTTATGCCGCTGTCATATTATATACATATTCGTAATGAACCAAGTAATTGATAAATAAAAATTAAATTATTATTTTTTGTTTAATTTCTTTGTTATTTAAAAACAACATCGGCCTGAAACATAATATTCACCCTGTATAAACATATTTATAGTTTCTCATTTTAATAAGTGAATATTGAACAATAATTAATATAGTTTTTAAAAAATTATAGGACAAATTTATCTGTTTATATTCTATAATAATCCAACATATAACAATAACAGGCAACTTAATGATTCCATGATGTCGATATATAAACCTTTTTGTTGATATGAGCAACGCATTTGAGTAGGCAATTTTTATTAGTAAAAAAATTTGTTTGACGTTTTAACTTTAAAAAGCGTTCGTTATGTACAAAATGACATATCTACATAAAGGAGCTTAAAATAACGTAAGAAAGTTGGTATATAAATGACGTATTTGCATAATATTATTCATCTTCATCATCACTTCGTGTACTGTTCTTCAGCCACGATGTTCTCATTTTATCAGTGCCCCAATTTCCAGCAATCTTTCCTTACATTATTAAATGTAAGATCTGACACTTGTCTCCATAGTATTACGGTTTTGTAATTCAAATTTTTAAATATCTGAAAGTAGAAATGAAAAATATATATTCAGATCAAAATGTCACGTAACCACCTTATTTGAACTAACTCTAAATTAACGTGTCAAATAATATGCTGACCGTTTACAGAGTCGCCATTCATTCGTCAGGACAGAAAAAAAACCAGATTTAGTCTGGTCGATGTAAAGACATATAATTTTGTTGCTGCCTCCAATTACACATCGGTTGTATCTTTGATCATCTCGAGAAGCATATTTCAAATCCCTTCAAGTGTTGTGAGATTAAAGAAACAGCACGAGGGTCGAGGGGTAGATCGGCAACTGAAAGAAGATTCAAAATTAAATTTTGAAACATTTAAGACACCTTCAGCATCATGCGAAATAAATAAATGGATAATAATATATTATAATTACGTTAGCGCCCGCCGTATTTCAGTAGAATCATCAGTTCCGTAATTCTGGACGCTACCGTGCAACGCCACTGGTGCGCTGTAGTCCTCTACTTCATTTATTGCTACTACAATTGTTAGCCACTGTTGTAATCAATCGTTCTATTCAAGCCATACAATTGCTATCTACTAAAATGAAAATTCTACTCGGCGGAGTCAGAAATGGATCCGCTGATCCATGCTGTACGGAGTCCTTGACTATGCTGTTTCTTAACAGAATGACATTTGAAAAGTTTTGAACTTGGCTTAGAGCTGATCGAAGCATCTACTTCCTCATTTACTAATTCGCAAATTTGGCTACCTTACTAGAGGTATTATTTTCATTTTGATTCTTTGCGTTCGAGGATAATGCGTTGTAACGTTACAAAATATGTTCCCTGAATTTGCATGAAAGATTTTCAGCATGGCTTACATCTGCGTGCAAATCAATTAATCTACCTCCTCTTTTTTGAAGGAAATGGATGTTTGGAACAAGTAGACGAGTTTGTGTATTTGGGAAGTATGTTTGATAGAAACGGAAAGGCTGAGAATGATATCGAAAGGAGGGCGACTCCAGGGAATAAAGTGAACGGCGCTTTGAATGGAATTATATCAGAAGGCCGAGGCAGAACTAGCGGTGCACAATGAAGTCCTGATACCAACACTGATGTATGGAAGTGAGGCCTGGAGGTAACAGAAGAGGAACGAAAGTAGACCGAATGCAGTGGAAATGAGATCACTTAGGCGTATATGTGGCATATCTATTTATAACAGAGTAAAGAATGAAGAAATAAGGAAAAAAATGTAAAGCTGGTGTTAGTATACTGACTAAGATTAAAAAAGGATCACTTAGGTGGTTTGGTCATACAGAACGGATGAATGAGGAGAGAATGATAAGAAAGATATATGACACAAGTGTTGATGGCACCAGAAATAGAGGACGTACGCGGAAGACTTGGCACGACCAGGTATAACATTATACAATAGAGGATGGTTCTGTTAGAAGCCTGAACAATCGGCGAGCTTGTATGAGAAGATGTATGAATGTGGATGAGGCGAGAATTGTGTGTCAGGACAGAAGAGTGTGGCGCTCTATCCTCTCTGCCTACCACCGCGGGGAAACTGCGTGATGGTAAGTAAGTACTATCTTACTGTCGTTTCCAAGATTGTTATTTGTATTCGAGGTGCATGCCGGTCGATTGTTTTTGATTTGGAAAAATAAAATGCTAACCGGCAAAACAATTTCATGCTCTAAGCCTTAATAAAAATAATAATAAGCTTTGATGAAGAAGTGATTTTTTTTCAAATCAATCATAAACTTTGTACAATCATAAAAAGTGTTATAAAAAATGCTCGTATATTTCTTTATATTAAATTTTATATACAGGGTGGCCCAAAAAAAGTGAGAACATCTCGAAACACGTGAATTATTTTAAAAGTTTTTTTTTTTTGCACAATATTTAGATAATCAGAAATCATCAAAACACCCCATATTGCTTAATCTGCTGGGTTTAAATTTGGGCTGTTCGGTGGCCACACGCCTGGCTCAATGAAATTAACATTCTCACGACGAAGAAAGTTGGTTGTATATCTGGCTGTGTGAGATGAAGTTCCATCCTGCTGTAATGTCCAGGCATTGTTTTGAAACTCTTTGATCATTTCCCTAGCACCCCGACGTTTTTCAATTCGCAAATTTTTGATCAGAATACGGTCTTCTGCAGTGATTTTTGTCATTCTGAGCAACAATTTGAAAAAACCAAATATAAACAATGGAAAAATGAATAATCAAAGATGGCGACCGGAAATTTTCGAAATAAAACGAAATATAGGTAAATGGGTAAGTAAGTTTAAGCTATTGTTAATATAGTTAAACTAATTTGACAGAGCCATCTACCTTATTTTTACAGAATCTCAAAATACCTTTGTGTAAATCTGATAGCAGACGCCAGAATTATCAATTCATTTTTATTTTTATTAAAATTTGGATGATAAATGATGGAACGATTAAATGTATTAATATCAAAAAGGTAACATATAGGGTCGAAAAATTGTCGCTAAAAATAATGCCGCTGTAGCTTAGTTGGATAAAGCACCTCCCCCGGTTAGGGAAGAGATCCAGGTTCGAATCCCGGTGGCGCAACAACAATATTTTTCGATAAAATTGATTTTATATGTATATCTTTATAATGAATATATTTAATTTTGATGTAATTATGTCACATTTTACGAAATGTTCTCACTTTTTTTGAGCCACCCTGTAGGTAAGAAGGTATTATTTTAAGTTAAAATTTAGTAGTACATAGTTCTTAAAAATTACAAATAAATTAATGGTAAGGTGATTTAAATGACAGATTAATTTTGCCTAAAGATGTTGGTTAAACGAAAGTTATCCTGTGTACAGCATATTCAGGGTGAATATTTTGTTGCAGGCCGATTTTGTTTGGCCGCTATTTTGGTTTCGCAGACATTTGTCAGTTCGTATTTGGTAATCGTAAAAATAAGTTGATTACAATTTATTATGGACCATATAACGCCTCAACAACGTGTTCAAGTCATTGAAACATTTTATCTAAATAATATTTATTTCAAGTCAAACGGCGTCAGGCTGGGATCCGTGTTCACATCTGGAGTTTCAGCGGAGATAAAATGATCAATTTTCCCGGTGTCGTAAATTTATCCTTAGCCCGCGGTGTCACCAAGATTATAAGCTTCTGGAAGACCCAGCTGGGATAGCAAGCTGGGGATCAAAGTTAATAAAGGAGTTATCAAAGATATCATTTATACTTTGCTTATCCATCAGTACTCTTTATTTTAAGCTTATCAATCATCTTAAAGATATATACCATATCTGTGTGATCATTTGAATTTGTTTGAAAAACCAAAAACTTTTTTAATTCCTTTGTAGATCTGCAAAAGGCGTATGATAAAGTTATAACAGAAAGGTTATGGAATGAACTCTCCAATTACAGGGTTAATAGTAAACTTATACACGCAATCGCATCCCTTTATGAAGGAAGTTCTGCGTGTATAAGGATCAATGGATCATTCACACCATAGTTTGACATTACAAAGGGTGTCAAGCAGGGTTGTGTAATGTCTCCATGGCTGTTCAACTCGTATATGGATAATTGTGTGAAATAACTGGAATGTATGAATGTAGGAGCAAAAATGGGCGATTTTATTGTATGCTGTTTATTGTACGCCGATGATGCAGTATTAATGGCGAATAAAGAACAATAATTACATAGTCTAGTGAGTACAATGTACGATGTATGCAAGGAAAGCGACCTAATTATTTTATTTTTATTTATCATATGTTGTAAGTACATTTCGTATTTAAATATCTGCCTTACTGGGCTTCGCCCGTGCTAAGGCAAACATTTTACATTTTAAATCAACAATCATATTATATACATAACTATTTAATCAACAATAAATTTAGAATAAGTAAGAAAAAAAAAAGGAAAAAATTAAAAATGTAAGTAACAAAATATGATGTAATATTTGATCTTGAGAAATTTATAACCTACTTGAAATTTGTAAGGATATACAGATTTTAACAAGTTTAAATAATGCAATACAATTTAATTTAATACACACACACATGCACAGGCAGCTCACTTATTGATGTTGGGTCTGAAGTCTTGACTCTATATGTGTTCATATTGAAGGGGTAATCTTGGTATAAACATACGTACGGTCTGAATTTTTAGCCTTTGAACTGTCTGTGTTACTCAATGTTTTTTTTATGTATTTAGAGAGAGAATTATACAACTTGGATGATACGAAAATTGTTGCACGTATGTAGTACACATCCTAGGAATTGCTCAATTGTTCTCCTCTGATATTCTTATATTTTTAGCATTTCCATGGTAACCCTAGATGTTCTTATTGATGAATATGTAATAAATAATGTTTTTAGCATAGATCTGGATTATATCCAGTATCTCTAGGCTGCTGAAAAGTATATTCTAACTTGTTCTCATTGGAAATTTGAATATAACCTTAAGTAATACTTTTTGTGCCGAAATCAGAGGTTTTAGGGCAGTTTTGTAGTGCATCCCCATCCTACTACTCCATATTCAATAATAGATTGATTGCTCGTGATGTTCTCAATGTTTTTGAACATCCATATCAGTTTTTTGATCCAAGTCATTTCTATATGTCGGTTCCATTTTCGGGTGGAGTTAATAATCACTCCCAGATATTTTATTTCCTCTGTGCGTGCTATTTTTGGACACGTACATGCTAGGTTTGGGTAGTTTTCTTCGCAGTCGTGTAGTTTGAGGATAAAATTGCTCGGTGGCTGCCCTCGATGCACGCTGCTGAAGGCCACATTAAGTGTGAGCGAGTTCTAGCCACGTTTTGATTTTCCTCATAGCAATTTCATATTTTATGTAGGCATTTTCCCATATATATAGCAGTGTCATCGGCGATACTGACAGTATAGCTTTTCTTGATTAGATCACATAGTTCATCTATGTATATTATAAACTTAATTGGACCCAGAACGCTGCCTTGAGGTATACCGAATTTGATAGAAAGGGTATCGTTTATTCTAACAAATTGAGTTATCTGGCTCATATAACTCTCTTGATCCAGTTTAGTGCTTTGTTATCGATACCTATAGTTTTCAGTTTTTTTTAATAATAAGTCATGAGATATAGTTTCAAAAAAGATGTGCCCCTTTCTTGTGTCTAAGAACGTTACAATACATTTTCCCCTTTTCTCAACGTGTTTTTTTTATATATCTCGTAACTGATGCTATTACAAACGTCAACAAGCCGAAAGTGATGGTATTCGAGAAAGAGGAAGGAAAGATACTTGCAGGTAATGAATGTTTGGAACAAGTAGATGAGTTTGTGTATTTGAGAAGTATGTTTAATAGAAACGGAAAGGGCGCATTGAATGGAATTATAACTAATGGGAACTGAAGCAAGACTAACGATTCACAATGGAGTCTTAGTACCGCCACTAATGTATGGAAGTAAGGCATGGAGCTGGCAGAAGAAGAGGCAGAAGTAAGCTGAATACAGTGAAAATGAAATCACTTAGTCATATATGTTGCAAATCCATTTATGACAAAGTAAAATATGAAGAAATAAGGAAACAATGTAAAGCTGATCTTAGTATGGTGAGTAAGATTAAGAAAGGATTACTTAAGTGGTTTGGTCATATGGAATAGATGAAGGAGGAGAGAATGGTAAGACGCAATATGACGCAAGTGTTGATGGCACCAGAAATAGAGGACGTTCGCAAAAGACTTGGCTCGACCAGGTTAACCAGATACCGGAAGATGGTCCTATTAGAAGCCACAATAACCGGCGAGTTTGTATGAGAAAATGTATGAATGAGAAAGACGCGAGAATTGTGTCAGGACAGAAGAATGTGGCGATCTATTCTCTCTGTGTACCACGGCGGTGAAACTGCATGATGGTAAGTAAGCAAGTATGAAGTTGTAAAATTCTGAAGCAATTTTTAATTTTGAGATTTAATCATATTTTTCTATTTTAAAATTGAACTTTCCTGGCTAAAAGGTCGTCTAATTTGAATTTTCAAGGATATTGACATTTCTGTCCCATGTAATGAAGCAACTTCCTCCCAAATTTGCCTACAAAAGCTATAAAGGTTATATTTGATACCACCCCTGCAACAACACTGTATATAGGCTTAGGACAGAGTTATGAATGCCACAATAATTTCTAAGTGATCTTCCTTGAAACAATACTGTATGACATCCAAAATGGCTGACGCTCTGTCTGTCTATCAACATTTGCATTAACCGATATAGAGTATTGTTGCAGGAGAGTCTCATCTATGTGTGATTAACCTAGATATGAATAAGGTATTCGTCTTGTAGCGTATAGGAGGTAGACAGTAAAATCAAAAACATCAAAGACATTTTGAGAAAAATGATGACTCTCATTTTATAAAGCTTTATTTCTACGTGTGTATAATCTTTTTAGGTCCTTTCAAGTGTTGGATATAAGATAACTTTATACCAGATTAATCCTAATTTTTTTTTTAAAAAATCCTAACTTCACATCCACGATCCGAATCAAAAAAAAACTAGAAGCAAAACCTTCGGAAACTTTTTAGTGCCAAAAATGAATACAAAATTTGGGCAACGATCTCTCTTATTTTGTGCACGGCGAATATTTAATAAATTGCCACTTAATTGATTAATAACAAAGTGGGTAGAAAAAAAAATTAAAGTAATTTGTCATACACAAGTTTGACACAAGTCAATCTTGCTACCTACACATTTTTGTCTCCAAATCTGGAGATTTAAAATAAAAAAACACGCGTTAATGGGACCGATATAAATATTATTTTGTAAGACAATATTGCTTTTTTCTCTCAAAACATGTAAGTAAATTTAATAAACTATTTAAAATAATTTATAGTCACTAACATAAAGTATTTTAAAAACGTCAAAAATAGATCATATGTACTGCAAATTGAATGCTTTATAACTCTATTAATTTATAATATTTTGCTAATTCAGTTCAATGGAGATTTATATCCGTAACCTTGGCTTCAATATTGTAAAAAAATATATTTCGTATATGCAAGAATTTTGTATATTAACGCAATTTTGTGGGACGCGGTAAATAGATTTAATGGTCGCGGTCTTTATAATAATACTAGTATTTTCTTAATTATAGCAAATAACATTCAGTTTATTAGTTTAACATTACTGTAAAAGTTTTATCTAAGTAATAGTTTAAAAAAAAATAAAACCTATTGTATAACTTCTGATATAAATTAATAATAAAAAATACACATTTTCTTAAAAAAACGTGAAAATATAAACCATTTATGAAACGTACAACTTGTAAAAACTATACAGGTAATCGCTTTGGAACAGACCACGTCTAATAAAGCAATTAGCTTTATTTTAAAATTATTATTTCTATGCAAAAAAATAAAAAATTGTATAAGTCTACAAGATAGGTCGAGACTTTTCACTGAAAACTTGCCTACCTATAGTCGTGTCTGGGTTTCGCTTTGAAAGTGTAAATCTCGGCCCACAGTACACAAACCAACCTCTCTCCGATATTTCCAGCGAGCGGGCGCTCAGTGCTCCCGGCGCCCAGTGCAGGCAGGACGCCTCCGTCGCGACGCCGCACTTACCCGCCGAAAGCCTCGTCGAAAGTTCGCCGAATGTATTGAGACAATTTACGAATAAAAATATCATTTAAAACTATAAGAAATATTCGAGGATTGTCTGGACTATCTATGCATTTGTAGACACGTTTTTCTAATGAAGTAATTTTAAATTATATTTTAGAAATCCTAAATTTGTTTAGTGATTAAAAATTGTGTTTGTGTGTTATGTATCTATTTTCTACGCCAATACATGGAGTAAAATTGGACAAAAGTTAAGGTATTTATTTTTAATTTAGACTATTTTTTAAATGAGTACAACTATTATTTAGAGTTTAAAAACTTTCATATGTAACGTGTACATTCAGTTGTCTCTGCTATTCATCGTGTATTTATTTATCTGTAGATTGTAGATGAGCAGATAGATAGATAAAAAAAACATAGCTCGCGTCCCCTTACTAGAGAGTGATATCAAAAAAAACATCCGACGAAAGATTACCAAAACAAATACGGCACAATCGTAAACGTCAAACTTACGTTTTGGCACTTTTTAGAAATTTACGTTTTCGAAAAGCCACAATACTCCCCTTCCCTTAAAGAGCTTATTTTTAAATTAAGAACACGTTTAGGGTGAAAAAAGACACCAAATTTATGATTCAACTTTCTCTTGACAATCCGTGATAATGAACAGTGAATACGTGCCCCTATAAACACAATTACAATTTTAACCAGATGGGCATCATCCCTTATCATTTTTAAACAGTCGGCCGCACCGTTTGAATTTGTTATCACCGACTGCGTAATGTTTATGATTTTATTACTCAACTTTTTATTTTGAAGGACGAAATTTAATAATTACCATTACCCGGATTACTTTTTATTTAAGACTGCGATTTTCTTTCTGCTGATGAGGCGAACTTACCGCACACCAACGTTACCATTTTAAGCAGATGAGAACAAAATATTTATTTAGTCTAATTAAATAATATTTAATCATTACAATAATATTTTTATTATAATGTCAAATAAATTGGTGAAGTTTTTAATTTAGTCTTTTTAAAATGAAATTCTTTTAACGTGAAAAAATATTTCTGTCCGCACCGGTTTATGTTAAATGTTCACACAAAGTTCAATACTAAGAAATACGTTATTTATCAAATAAAATTTAGTATGTTAAAAGAAATAGTTATATATCATTACTTCCTTTCTTCCCAATGAATTAAACACACGCGTAAATAACGTATTAATTTTTTACTAATACGATTTTGATTAATCTTTTGTGTAATTCTTAATTGTAAAGTTATTCTGGACCTACTTATTAGTTTTGTATAGCTGGCTCCAAACAGCTAATTGTTGTTTAAACAGTAAGGTCAAAAATTACCGTTACCGTTTAAATTTAGTACTTTATAATTTTACAATAAATATCGTAAGGCTGTTGATACTGTGATCAAACCCTTATAAGGTTGAATGTGTAGGCAAGTACGCGCTCATACAATTAGCAACTAATTACACTCCCAATTTGTTATCAGCTATGCTTTGCCATCTGCAGTAGGTGTTTTATACTTTAATTAAAACAGCTAACATGTGTAAGAGCTGCTACATACTACATTTATAAAGATATTATATGTAGGCATATATATATATATATAACCAAACCTTGCGATTATCATCAAATTCAAATTTTTTAATCCAAATTATTAAGATTTTCAAAATAATTAATTCCAAAGTTCATAAAATAGGGAAGTTAAACTCAAAATAATCTGAATGGGTCGAGTTACGAATTAAGATATTATGGTTCAAATGAATAAAAAAAAATAAGTATTCAAAACAGTGAAAATCCTAAAAGCAATATTTGAATATATCCAATAACACAAAATTACTGGATTTTCTAATAGATATCTCATAGAGACGAAGCTATTTTTATTATATTTTAAGGGAAAAATATGGAAGTATGGGTAATTACAGGGATTACGACCTGTCTTTGGCTGGCTTAAGTGATCACTTTGTATAAATATAACGTTCATCAATTCTCACCCATTAACCAATCTCCATATCTATCCAATTTTTTTAAGTTGTATATATGTTAATATGTGGAAACGCTTCGAGTACCAATACACTATCGCCATCTATGGACTAAATTCGATATTCATTTTGCCTGAAATAGCATATATATCACAATGAGAATCTAATTATTTTTAATTACATAGTTGTATCAATGTGTCCTAAATTTAATAAAAATGAATTGTTAATTCTGACGTCTTCTATCGGACTACTCAAAGGTATTTGAGATTCCGTAAAAATAAAGTAGATGGCTTTCAAATAATGGAACGATATATGCATTAATTTGAAAAATGTAACATATAGGTTCAAAAATTTGCCGTCAAAGTACTGAGTGCTGTAGCATGGTTGGCTAATGCATGTTCGAATCCCAGTAGCAACAACAATATTATTAGATAAAATTGATTATATATATATATATCTTTCGAATTAATACATTTAATTAGTATTTAAAATATGAACACAGACCTGTGCTTTGAATAATTACAACTTCACAATAAGAATGTATTCTCCTTAATAATAAGTTTTTTTCTTTTTAAAATACATACATATTATACATTTCTAAAGCAGACAATTATTTTTACATATTTAATATCTCATTATCAATTATTAAGAAAATCTGTGATTTTGGTTTGTTTGCAGAATTCTTTTAATGATTTTTGTAATATCAGTCAGAATTTTCCTAAGAGCTAATACATCGTTTTATTCGAATTCCCGTTGATCGATGTACTCCAATAAAGTGTCAACATAATAGTCAGTTATAATTGCACTGTGAACATGAAAATTGTTTTACACTAGAATTGTTAAACACACGTATCTTTATGTTTGATTTTATATTACACGAATAATTGCATTGTGAACATAAAAACGGTTTCTCGGTAGAATGTGTAAGGGCATGTTTTTTTGACGTGAATTTAATCGATTGACGTTCAGAGTCCCGGGTCGGTTAGATCCCTTGCTCTTCCATCATATAGTATAACTTTTTCAAATTACATTCTTGATTGCACAAGTAATTGCACTGTGAACATGAAAACGATTTCTCAGCGGTGTGTGAAAACAAATAATGTTTAACTAATCTCTTGTAGTTTGAACTCCAAGAGATTGGACACACATCTGAGCCTGTAACGTTATCTCCACTCTGTCTACACAATGTCTACTTGTTAAGTTAGTTAAAGATATTTATTTAGGAGAACACATTCTTATTGTGAAGTTGTAATTATTCAGAACAGACGGTCTGTGATATTTTAAATATGAATTAAATATATTAATTACAAAGATATCAATTTTATCGAAAAATATTGTTGTTGCGCCACCGGGATACGAACCTGGATCTCTTTCCTAACCGGGGAAGGTGCATTATCCAACTATGCTACAGCGACAATATTTTTAGCGACAATTTTCGAACCCATATGTTACCTTTTTGATATTAATACATTTAATCGTTCCATTATTTGACAGAGCCATCTACCTTATTTTTACAGAATCTCAAATACCTTTGAGTAAACTGATAGCAGACGCCGGAATTATCAATTCATTTTTATTAAATTTGGGACACATTGATACAACTTTATTATTTAGGAGAACACATTCTTATTGTGAAGTTGTAATTATTCAGAACATAGGTCTGTGATATTTTAAATATGAATTAAATATATTAATTAGAAACATAATGGCGCAACAACAATATTTTTCGATAAAATTGATTTTATATGTATATCTTTCTAATTAATATATTTAATTCATATTTTAAAGATATTTATAATAAAATAAAGTGTTTTGTAATGATATAATATCCATTTATGTGCATACTTTATTGTGATCTTATGTGTATTCACGTATTAACAGAATCAATCAATATTCTGCCCTCCTTACTGGGTAAAGAACTTTCTTTTCATTTAGATAAACGAAATAGATTCAGCGATCCATGAGATATGGACGTATATGTCGGTGTATAATATATATTTAATCCATAGAATTTGTTGTGTATTTTTGGAACCCAAAACTTACGTGAGAGAAATACATTATGTATACTTTTGGTCAAACTACGGTAATAACCTTTCACTTGCAATAATTTTTCCGGCCAATGCTGGCAGATGTTTCCATCGCTTAGAAGAATAAACTAAAAAATATATATCGTTACTATCGGAACTCGATTCCGGAACTTTCTCTTACCGAAAAAAAATGTTACCAACATGATAACTATATATTTTTTTAATAGATTGCTATACTAAATATATTTTTTTATGTTACAAATATAATTCATCACCTACCAATAAAGACAAGCGGTCTACCACGGTACAACTTAACTTAACTAATTCGCAATTATTTACGTAATGTACCGTTCCGACGGTTACACATGTCCGATATGTTTCACTATGATAAGTCACAGCCGAAAGAACAGAATCTCGCATTGACGCAAAAAATTAATAAAACTGTGTTTTGGCTAAATCTACAGATTGTGATTAAAATAATTACATTTTTAAATGATTACGTGAAAGTAGATTGAATAAATAATATTTTGCAACCGAGAGGATTTGAACCCACGTTCTCAGAGTGCATCTGATCTCTAGTTAGACGCCTTAACTACTCTACCATAACAGCAGAAGCTGTGAAGTACCCAGATATAACCGTATTTATAAGAAAACTGTACCTATACTACAAGAAAGTGTTAACATACGTACATTTGATTTATTAATAGGTTTATAAATTTTAACTAACTATCTTACAACCCTCAGGGGGTAGGAAGAGATGATAGAACGCCACACTCTTCTTCCCGGCACACCACTCTTGCCTTGTCCACTTTCATGTCATTATCCAATATTTCACACGTCCATAATAATATTACATTTCCTCATATATTTCTGTAGCTTTCTGGACGTCTTGGATTTTGTGGTATTTGCCAGTAAAAAAAAATCGCTAAAGTAGGTAAAATGTCAAACGCGTTTTTAATATCTCTAGGTTAAGATTACTTAAATGTTTTCTCTTTTATATATTCAATAGCATTTTTACAGTAAGTTAATTTATATACATGCTAAATACTAAGCAAATGTATTAATTAGAAAGATATACACATAAAATCAATTTTTTCCAAAAATAGTGTTGTTGCGCTACCGGGATTCGAACCTGGATCTCTTTTCAATCCAGGGAAGGTGCATGAATCCCGGTAACTACAACAATATTTTTTGATAAAACTAATTTAATTTGTATATCTGTGTAATTAATACATTTAATTAGTATGTAAAATATCAATAATAAGAATGTGTTCTCCTCAATAATATGTACATGTATTCAATTGAAATTAACTGTTTTCATCAATGTAGAGAAATTTTTGGTACTCGCAAGTATTATTAACTAATTACGTTATTATCTATGTTATTGAATTTTGGCGTGTTTTCTCATTTGTATACTCAACAACATTAATAATCATTAGTTTTAGACTGTAATGTATACAGTATAAAGCGAATAATTTTTGGTTGTGTCAAAACCCGTAAGAAATTTTAACATAAACAAATAATGTAATTTATTATATACTATATTTACATTGCGGTACGCCAATATATAATTCAATGTGAAATGAAACATAAAATACATTATTACATTGCAGTCTATAGCTACCATGAATATTTGCATTATGCAAATTTTAACATAACCTAAATTATGATTCTAGCATTGTGTACGCCAATATTATATGAAATGAAACATAAAATACATTATTACATTACAGTCTATAATCACCATGAATATTTTGCATTTATGTCAAATTTTTTTAAATAACCATAAATTTAATGTATTCTAGCATTGTGGTACGCCAATATATTATTCAATATGAAATGAAACATAAAATACATTATTACATTACAGTCTATAACTAGCATGAATATTTTGCATTTATGTCAAATTTTTAAAAATAACCATAAATTTAATGTATTCTAGCATTGTGGTACGCCAATACATAATTCAATATGAAATGAAACATAAAATACATTATTACATTACAGTCTATAACTACCATGAATATTTTGCATTTATGTCAAAATTTTTAACATAACCATAAATTTAATGTATTCTAGCATTGTGGTACGCCAATACATAATTCAATATGAAATGAAACATAAAATACATTATTACATTACAGTCTATAACTACCATGAATATTTTGCATTTATGTCAAAATTTTTAACATAACCATAAATTTAATGTATTCTAGCATTGTGGTACGCCAATACATAATTCAATATGAAATGAAACATAAAATACATTATTACATTACAGTCTATAACTAGCATGAATATTTTGCATTTATGTCAAATTTTTAAAAATAACCATAAATTGAATGTATTCTAGCATTGTGGTACGCCAATACATAATTCAATATGAAATGAAACATAAAATACATTATTACATTACAGTCTATAGTTACCATGAATATTTTGCATTTATGTCAAAATTTTTAACATAACCATAAATTTAATGTATTCTAGCATTGTGGTACGCCAATACATAATTCAATATGAAATGAAACATAAAATACATTATTACATTACAGTCTAATACCATGATATTTTGCATTTATGTCAAAATTTAAACATAACAATAAATTTAATGTACATCTAGCATTGTGGTACGCCATATACATGAATTAATTATTATGAATTATGTCAAATATTTTTCAAATTTTTAACATAACCATAAATTCAATGTATTCTAGCATTGTGGTACGCCAATACATAATTCAATATGAAATGAAACATAAAATACATTATTACATTACAGTCTATAGCTACCATGAATAATTATTGATTATGTCAAATATTTTAATTTTTAACATAACCATAAATTTAATGTACTCTAGCATTGTGGTACGCCAATATATTATTCAATATGAAATAAAACATTGATTGTTGAAGCTATAACTTGGCCGTTTTCTAATATTTGGTTTATCTGGCTGTGCCAGGTCTTTTGCAGTCGCACTCAGTTCCTGTTGCCTTGTATATTTTCTTTATTTAATTTCATATGACTAAACCATAATTCTATCGACTACGGTGCATTCGTTCACAATTGTTCACAATCGATCGCCAATCACGAATTTAAACAAAATGAAAATTATTACAAATGTATAGTATTATTTAAATATTCACTGTTTTTTTAGCTTAACTATAATCAAATGCATAAAATCAGATTCATTTATTGTTTGTTTGAATTATAATTGTAAAATCATTATAATTAATATTAATTAATTCATACTCGTTTATTTCGCAATAAATTTTAATTATTTACTCCTATACTGAAAACGATGAAAACAATAGTAATTAAAAAAAAATTAAAAAATACAATTTAAGAATGTTTGAAGACGCGACATGTGCGGTACACATGTCACTTGTGATGTATAGCTGTACTGAGTACACATTATATACGTCACTTTATAATGTGTGGATACACAGCCACATGTGTCACTGTATGCGACGAGCGGTCACCATGTCCCTTTGGCGCAGAGGATAGCGCGTTGGACTTCTAATCCAAAGGTCGTGGGTTCGATCCCCACAAGGGATGGACACCGGCGGTAGCCGGCATTTTGTTATTTATTATTTTATAAATATTGCCTTAGTCTAAAACAATGTAAGAATTTTGATGATATAACTTAATCTCAATTGAAATTCGACACGTATTAAAAAATATTTAGAAAATGTGTATTAATTGAACTTGTAACCCCACAATCGAATATCAAGGCTACAAAACATAATTATCATTTATATTTATACAATTTTATGATTATTTATTGAAATGCTTTTTTATAATGTTAACTGCCATTTTAAACAATAATATAATTAGACAAAAATCAGACACGGTTAGATGGCAATAGAGAATCTTTTTTTTTTTTGTACAATTTAAGTACATTTTTACAAAAAAACGAATGGTGAAAATTTAACTTTTTGCGGACGCTATCGTAATCTTCGCGGACTGTCCAGGTGACTCTAAATATATATATATATATATTTTTTAATAACACACACACTTTTTGAGTTAATGACACTACTAGTCCTTCCCATCTTTCTTGGAAATATCGTATTTAAAAATGTAATGTTTTTCTGGATTTCTATCATTTCAAGATTATTCGCCTGTATGGCACCGAGTGGTAATTTATCTGAATTTTCTAACCATATCATTGAAACTAACCATTCTTTCGACAGCCACGATTTAAAACTACTCGACATGATGAACTCCTTTGTTAACGAAACTCACCTTAAATAACACGCACTCACCTGGGATATCAAATTTTCATATCCGATGATCGCAGTCAAAGCTGGGCAGAGCATTCGAACGTTTCAATATGATTTTCAAAAGTGATCTTCTACTGAGTATAAAACTAAAAGCGTACAATCAATGTTCAACCACACTTCCAATACAAAGGGCTTTAAACGTGGATTCAAAATTTAGAATACCTAACGCAAAAGACAATGAAAGTTATATGTTGGACATCGAAGAGATAAAAAAAGAAATGTATGTATAAGAAAATAGACAAGATTAGTGGATTATTATAGTGTTTGGGACATAAAGAGAGTCCAGCGGAAAATTTTCAAGTTTAATATTAAATAAAAATTAATAATGTGTTATTTATACAAAATGGAGTTTAACATTGCAGATTTTACGTTTTATAAACAATATCGTCTAAATGGCGTCCATTTCTCTCAAGACACTTGCATTCTCTTCTCTGAAGATACTGCAAATCGTGCAGTTTCTCAACTAAAATGACTATTCATTACGTGAAACCTTAGCGAAAATGATACTGGAATGTTTTGGGACAGCAAGGACGCGTGGAAACATATTGTTTACTGACGAAGCACAAAAACGACAGTATGGTGGGCAATTTCTGCCCGAGGGATAATTGGCCCTTATTTATTTAACCAGCGAGAGACAGTCACTGCTGATGTGTATTGCCAAATGATCGACGAGTTTTTGGTACCGCAACTGCAGCCTTTTCTCGGGTTCAACAACTGAACACAATTTCAGCAAGACAGGGCCACTCCACACCTGTCTAGAGGTTCAATAGAGAAGCTGAGGGGAATTTTTCCCAATAAATTAATCAGAAAGTACGGAGACATACCCTGGGCTCTTTGGTTACCGGACCTTACACCGTGTGATTTCGTTTTATGGAGATATCCTAAGTCAAGAGTTTACAGTGACAATCTTCGAAAAATTCAGGCCCTACAAGAAAATATCCGCCGTTGCTGCCATTGAACCAACGCTTTGCTCTCGCGCGTTCGCAAATTTAAGAGTTGTATTGCAAAATTGTCATGAGAAAAATGTATGGCATTTAGACGATATTGTTCATAAAACGTAAAATCCACATCGTTAAACTCCATTTTGTATAAATAAAATATACGAATAAGATTATAGTTTTTTTTTATTTAATATTAAACTTGAAAATTTTCCGCTGTACACCCTTTAGATGTGAATAGGTTATTTTCCCATTTCCCTATATGTTACCCCACAATATATTAATTTTGAAATATTTGTTGACAATTTTCATTGTGATTTATTTGACATTGTGATGAAGACAATTGTATTTTCCGAATTTTCCGGTTGGTGCATTAAATTAACCTCATAATGTGGTTGAAACGTATTAATTAATGAAAATAAATCTGTCATCATTTACGTTAATGTCACATTTTTTAATGTTATGCTGTACAGCATCAAAAATGTTTTAATTTAAAAAAAAACCATTGTGACCATTACTTTGTTAATTGATACAGAATCACATTTTTTTGTAGAAACTGCTGGTATGTAAGTACTTTAACACGCTCTAAACTGAAATTTTGTGTTATTTCTCCAAATCATTTTTTTTAAAGTCGATCCACTAGAACTCTAAATTTAGCACTGGATATGCGAATGCGGGATAAATGGCCGCCGAGAATGTAAATTGATACAATTTTAAAAAATTACTTCAGTACTGATGAATTAAAAAAAAAAAGTGTGCTATAAGTAGGTACCCAGTTCTGAATGAAGCGTGTTACACTATTAACACTTACAACCTGGTGGGTCAAAACAAAACATGTCCGGCGGTGGTGGGTCATTTTCACCTCAAGTTTTCGGTTTTTCAATCGTTTTATGAGAGATTTTTTATAGATACATATTTAATTTTAAATATGACATAATGATATGGCTATTTGCCGTAATGTTTCTGCTAAAAAATATTACGAATAATATACATATTCTCACGCATCAACAGACGCCCTACACAGCCAAAATACAAACATCCACTGAGCATATGATCTTCTCATCGGAACCCGACCAGGTAGTGTCATAAAACTTACAGGTAGGCGCAACGCCTCTCAAATAATTATATTACTGGCATTGTCTAAGGGCCACCAGGCGAAAATAAGTCAAAACAAATACACGGACGCATAGCTGGTATCCTTTGTCTACCCGCTCAAAATATTGACAATATATGTTTCTTAGGTCAGCTTTTGGGCGTTTTTTGGCATTTTTATTAATTACTAATTTGAATCTCGTCCGATAACATTTATTTGTATCTCAAATTATTTGAAAATATTTAATAAAAGATTAGCTAGTTTAGTTATCTCATAGTTTAGTTGTTAAAATAACCCAACGTGTGTTGTACAAAGTTTTGATGTGAAAAATAAAATTAACGATATTTAAATCACATAAATTTAACTCTGTGTTAATTAATACTTAATGAATTTTAAATACCATTTAACTTGTCGGATGTGACATAAGTATTGTCAGAGGGAACAATGGCCATAAACCACCAAAACAATGTAATAAACGTATTCAAGTTGTTCGAAAACGTCTGTAAAATAACGTTAACTTGTTTAATGGATTTTCAAGTAGCGGTAACTTGGAGCTGCTCCGTCAGACTATTGAGAGGCGAGCAGACGAGAGCGGTTTCTAATTACCAAAATGGTTTCTTAATTCAATATCTTTACCCGAGACCTCGCGTCTCAAAAGAGGCTAAACGGTTGAAATGGAATCTGCGATGTTAAGCTTTGTAAAGTCACCTCTGATCTGACTAAAAATTTTACGACTCTTTTTTATTAATTTAGAATATGTTTACTCGACGGATGCCCCAGTAAAAATATAACATTATAAATAATGTGTTAGGAAATTTCGTGATATTTTGACACAAGAAAATGTTTTTAATGATACCTATACGCAAGTGAATATTATGTTCCAGGCCGATATTATTTTTGAATAACTAAGAAATTAAATACATTTTTTTGATTTAGTTTTTATATATCGATTATTTGGTTTATTACTATTATGTGTGATGTATGACATCGGCCGAGTAGCCGCTTCTGGCTGTGGCACAAATGCGTGCTTTTTAAATAATATTTTTCGTAACATTCTCGTACATTTCGCGTGTTATTTCATTTCTAATATTGTCCTGTAGCATCAGAATTGTTGGCCTTTTGACGTCGACTTTTCTATTCAAATACCTCTACAGAAAATAGTCGGGAGCCGTCAAATTAGGTGATCGAGGGAGGCCAGTCGATATAACCACTTTTTTGACAAAAATTTATCGCAAAATTACAAGCGTAAGTCGGGTTGTGTGTGAGGTGTACCATCCTGTTGAAAAGCGAACGGACAAATGTCTGCCAAACCAAAATGGCGACCAAATATAATCGGCCTGGAATATAATATTCAACCTGTATGAGGTAATAGGAATACAGTTATGAAAGAGTGTTTAATGGATTAACGTTTGATGTTTGTGTAGGCAGATGGATCAGAAGGATTTGGTAATGGTGAAAGTCGAGTGCCCCAATAACCACACATCGCTCACGTGTTCGTGTGTGATGATGATCGCGGAGTGTGTGTATCCAGAACAGGTTTATTGCTAAGCATTGTTATAGATTAGAGGTATACCATATCCTGACTATATGCAGGCGTGTTTCCTGAAAATGGTATCTGGAAAACGGCAACGAGAAAAGTGGCGCTCGGGAGCCGGCCTCCCGAACGGCTATTGATCGCATTGGCCATTATGGCGTCGTTTTGCGTCTGTTAGGAGCTCCGATTTTATGCACCGGTAAATGCGAGGTGCGTTCAGAGGTCGTCAGCGATGACGATCGCTGTGGGAGGGATAGACCTCCACATACTTAAATGCGCTGTTAACGGGCAAATTTTAAGGTAATCGGAAATATTTCACCGAAGACAAGTTAGTGTGGTACCAAATCCTGTCATTGTCGGCAACTACCAGATTATGAGGTCAAATTTTTATTTAATTCATCATCGTCAGGTTCATTATCAGCTGATTTGTATCCACTAAGTGTCTCCCATTTTTTTCAATCCATTACTATTCACATCTACCTCAGAAGTTGATGATTTCATCAATTCACCAGGTTTTGGAACGGCATGTCGGCCTCTTGATTCTCCTCATGCGCTACTGGATGACTGCACTCGTGTCCGTCTTCTGAGGGATGTAGCATAAATAGCGATTTGCATTTTTTTTTTTAAATCATAAATTATATCAACTACTCTCGTATCAATATATTTGTTTTGTATCAAGATTTCATTTTAAAAAATACAAATTAAATGTATTAATTAGAAAGATATACATATAAAATCAATTCTATCAAGTAATATTATTATTGCGCTACCGGGATTCGAACCTGGATCTTTTTCCAATCCGGGGAAGGTGCATTATCTACGGCAACAGTATTTTTGACGACAAATTTTCGAACCTATATGTTATTATTTGAAAGCCATCTACATTGTTTTTACGGAATCTCAAATAGCTTTGAGTAGTTCGATAGCAGACGCCAAAATTGACAATTCATTATTATTAAATTTATATATTATTAAGGAGAACACATTCTTATTGTGAAGTTGTAATTATTTAGAACATAGGTCTGTGATATTTTAAATACTAATTAAATGTATTGATTAGAAAGATATAAATATAAAATCAATTCTATCAAAAAATATTGTTGTTGCGCTACCGAGATTCGAACCTGGATCCCTTTTCCACAGACAATGTCACAATAAGAATGTGATCTCCTTAATAATATTTTTTTTTAACCACAAACCAGTAAATTAGTAGACATTAAATAAAGTATACATGTAGGAGAGGGGTTCAAAATACTAGTTGCGGGGCGAGGGGCATTCTACACACATCATTTGTGGAAACATAAATCCGATAGTTTATGACACTAAAAGTATTTACTCTTCAAAAATTAAATCTATGTGTTTTTTTACATTAATGCATATTATATTGTCAGCGTTTAAATTTTCGTTCCAATCGAGTCATATTTTTTAAAAAAGTCGCGGAGCTATTTGATTGCGTAAGTTGAACCAAAGTGATCACGCGAGTGATACCAAAATGAAAATATTGAAACAGAGAATTTTCGTTAGTTCATGTCTATTTGGTAGCCTTTGGTTTTAACTCTATTTAGTGGTCTGTGATTTTAACTCTATTTAGTGGTTAATTAAAACCACTATCATTAAATTTATTTCCGCCGTCCTGTTATGTGGTTAAAATTGAATGTACATGTATCCTTAATTAAGTATATAATGACGTAATCTATTTTTGTTTTATTTGAAAACCCTAAACAGGGGACTCCGTTAACCAAACGTACCCTAATCCGCAACTGAATTAATTACCAAATGGGGTCTCACTTTGGTCACTCCTCGACCCGTTTAAGCCACGACCTTTGACTATAATTTAAACTTTGATCCCGCCAAAGGTTTGCAACAGGATTGATTGGCGAGGAATACACACATACCTCGCTATACGGCTGCTCTTTAGACGGCTATTCGCTACAACATCAGTTTCGATTTGCGTCCAAAATTTTTTCGATATACGTAAAATAAAATTTGAGCACTTTCTTATTTTGAACAAGGAATATACATATTCTACTTTTTACGGCGTTAACTGTAACAAAAACGCAAAAAACAAGGTCAATTTTTGTCATATAAATAAAACAATGTTATAACTCTACTTGAGTTAATTTGCACTACTCGAGTTTCGACGATTTTGCCAGGTGGCCTCACATTTGTTCAGATTGAACATAATAGACTCCCCAATGTGTGAGTGATGTCTTTTTGACCATGTCTTTTTGCCTGTCCATTGCGGATCACAGGTTTTTTTTCCAACAATCTTGTCAATGGTAATTTTCAACTCCCGGTTAACTTGTGTCATCTTCTTTCCCTTAACTCGCCACATTTAAGCTATTTAATAGCAAATTTCAATGGTATTAACATGTAACGCAATATTCCCTATTCTATAATATTGTTGTACTGCTTTAACTTGTTTAATGGCACAAATCACTCACAAATCACAAGAAGAAGAAGAGTTTCGACGATGCTCTTTTAAACTAATGTTAAAATGGCCTACCAATGTCTACCACCTAAGCCTTGATAGAGATAGTTCCTAATCTCGGTATAGATTACTTGATAACTACATACTCGCTCATCAGCTCATAAAACAATAATTTAAACAATAAAACCTGTGTACCTTTTCGAATACGCACCAGTCACCTACCTACACCAAGAAATATCTGCTAATTGGTCTGCTTGGAGTGTCTTAAAAGGTGACTGACTCCCAGCATCCGTTGAGGGATTCTTCATTACTGAGCTTGGAGAGAGATAAAGAGAGAGGACTTCAAAAGGTGAGTGGTAGTTTCAGAGTGCTGTCATCCTGTTTCTTCCTCCACATTTCTTTCATACAGTCCACTTAATTATCCCTAACAAGCCTTGTTTCCTATATTTTGTGTGGTCAGTTTAATACTTCACCTATCGATAGAGTTACTGTTCCTCCCGAGTAAACTCAAATAGAGTTATAACATTGTTTTATTTTGACGATGAAACTCTACAAATTTTAACACCAATTCTATCAATAATTTATTTCATATTTTTGTTTTGTTATTTCGTATGTTTAGGAGGCTTTTGGTGTCGAGTTGTTCATTTAGTCAAGAGTCGAGCCGATGCTTGAGCGCCTGATGAGGCAGACGGAGCGTTGGCGAGCGTTCGGGCCAGACTGGAGACGGCTTCTCTCAGCTGAAAACAGCGCTGAATTTGAATCATTGTCCCCACATATGTAATGGTAAAATTATCGGTAAACAAAATAAATTAAAAAAGCATTTTTAACTAAAAATACAGAGATCTAATAAGATCCAATGGGTCTGTGTGGAGTTATACCAATATAAACGATTCGGTATTTCGCTTTACTGGAAAAAATCTTACGCGAGATCTTGGATCATATTCTGGTGAATATGAGAAACTATCCGGAGGAATTCAGATATATTACTTTAAGATGTGCGGTTAGACCCTCGCCTAGCGTTCAAGTGGTCGGTATCTCAGAAGGTCACGAAGTTAGTTTTATTTTCGTAGCACAGTTTATTCAATAATAGTTTTAAGAATATCGACGTATACGCAACTCTATTTTATATATGAACTAGTGTTTAAAACCCGTCTTAGAACATCGTTTAAGATTTGGTCATTTTGAACCGGATCTTCTCTTCCATATTAATCAAACATCACGAATGGTTTTATTTCTTTAAAGCATTTCGTCACTCATTCCTCTCATCGAGTGAATCAAACTCCGGAACACATCTTGTGGCATTGCGTGATAATGAGGGATGCTCGAGGCTTCGCTGGGTTCGATGGTCGGCCGCCTGAAAACGCGGACCTGATCGGTAATAGAAGGAATCTCAAGCTGTATAGGGATTTCATCAAAACATGGACTACGAGATGGGGTATACTAGGCAGATGATGATGTAGACTTCGTAGACGTAGAATCCGTTGGCCTGTACCTGTACCGTGTGTGACGTGACTCATACATCATTGTGTTTTGTCCCTTCACGTGAGAATGTACTTGATAGTTAACCCTTTAATGGCTGTCTTGTACCCACTGGTCTCTATACTTTCGTACATAATACTTGATTATCTGTTTGTTTATACAGGAAGGTTTAAATTTAAATCTCTGCTCATTTTCGCAATTTCCTACATTAGCTTTGGTTTTTTATCTCCTTTCTTTTGTGTTTATCAATTGTACATTTCGCGTTTCTGTAGTGCTGTGTGTGGAACCGATAAAAGAAGTTAAAACTTCTACAATGGTTCCGGGGTAGGTCCCCCCCCTTCTAGCGCCTCTTTAATGTTCCTCTCATCATAATTTATTAAAGTTGTTTGGTGTTCATGACAGGACTAGATAGCCGGTCGCCGTGAGCATATGTGAGCATATGTTTACCAATACTAATCTGTTTCCCCCCCTCCTCTCTTACCTTAGAGCACGACTTTTTTTATGTATGTTATCTATGAACTTTGAACTGTCAAGAAGTGTGAACGTCCTGCCATATGCTAGTTACATTGAACAGTTACTGATGGTATTGTGTGTTCGGTTTCTCGCAGTGCGTGCCGAAAATTTACAATCACTATTACAGTGCTTCGTGTGACTCAGTAAAAACGTTAAAGTTCAGGAGAGCTGTGACTACAGCATAAAATCCAGGTAAATCATGCTTAATTGTTAGTACTCGAGCCCTTATTGTTCTGTTCTTATAACAAATTCTTACCACCCTTCCCGTTTACCCACCCCTTGTGTAAACAAAAGTATATTGTAAAAATACGTAAATTAATCTATTTTTAATCTGTGTGATAATGTGTATTTTGTATCTCATTGAACAGTAAATTAATCTAAATTTTAAGTAAAGTCAATAAATATTTTATTATGCTTATATATGCAACTTTTATTACAAATATTCATTATGTATATACATTTTGAATATAAAATTTCCAACAACCTGCTGTTTGCAGAGTAACAAAAGAAGTTGGGGCTTCTGAATAGCGAACAATAAGGGTAGTTGTGCAAAACTAACAATAGACTGTTTTCCCAACGAAAACTACATCATTTCCGAAATGGTCTCCTTCTGACAAGAAAACCAATACCATCATTTGTATTGCTATAATATAGAAAATCATGTAATGAACCTACGGATTCTATCTCAAAGATTCTAGCAATCTAGAGCTACGGAAATCATATTAAATCCAATATTTGTGGCGGATATACGTTATACACGGCCATCCTGTAAATACAGCGAGAACCAGCCATCTCGTATGACATAGTGCGCATGCGCGGGCAGCACAGAGTCGGCTGCAAAACGAGGCGCGAAGCGCACCCACATTCTCGACACCCATTTGTCAAACGCTACGTGTTTAACTCACGTGATTCCATAGTTTACTTAACATGAATATTTGATTTTTAACGTACTTAATTTTACACATATGAGGCGGACTGATGGCGCCACCTATGCCCAACGCACCGAAGCTCGGTGTGGCGTGACACCATCTTGAAGTACGATCTACTGTCGTCAGAGGTCAACGGGAAAACTCGACTCTCGCGGGCTACAATTTCCAGTGCTCTATATGTAGTGACAGTGTTAATACTTACTTAGATCTTATTTTAGTATGTGTTGCTGTAATTAACTTGTAAGCTACCATCAAATAAAAATCACCAACCTTTGCGTAACTGAGCTGTAAATCGCCGATTCTTCTGCGATGCTCCAAACTCTGCTGGCAGTCTTGGATCTTCTGAAACTCGGCTGGCCAGGCTCCGAAACTTTGCACAACTGACAAACCGAAATATATGTTACAAACTAAACAGTGTCGCTTTTGATTTTTTTTTTATCTACACAAATGAATGCACATACTCATCATACCTGGCCTACCCATCGAAATATAAATCATCATTAATGAGAACACATTCTCATTGTGAAGTTATAATTGTGATATTTTAAGTACAAGTTCTTTAGAAAAATATACATATAAAATCAATTTTATCGAAAAATATTGCTGTTGCGCTACCGCGATTAATGGAACGATAGATGTATTCATTTGAAAAGTATAACATGTATGTTCGAAAATTTGTCGTCAAGAGTACTGTCGCTGTAGCATAGTTAAATTTCGGATACATTTAATTAGTATTTAAAATATCACAGACCTGTGTTCTGAATAATTACAACTTCACAAAAAGAATGTGTTCCCTTAATAATATATAAGTTGTATCAACGTGTCCAAAATTTAATAAAAGTGAATTGTTACTCAAAGTTATTAGAGATTCCGTAAAATCAATTTAGATGGCTTTCAAATAATGGAACAACATATGTATTATTCATAGGTTCGAAAATTTGTCGTCAAAAGTATTGTCGCAGTAGCATAGTTGGATAATCCACCTTCCCCGATTTGGAAAGATTTCCAAGTTCGAATCACGGTAGCGCAACAACAATATTTTTTAATAAAATTGATTTTATACATGAATCTTTCTAATTAATACATTTAATTAGTATTCGAAGTATAAATCGCCTAAACAGTATGTAAACTCCAGATCTTGAGTTAACTTTTATCAAATAAACGCATGTATCAAATAAAACAAAGGTATGTTGTTCTCTCTATATACCTGTTCTCGAGAATTCCAGATTTCCTATTGATTGAGCGCGCTGGTTCTCTGGCGTAGTGCTGGTCTAATATTGTGGGTAGACTTCCGACCAACCGAAATGCGCACTTCCGTCGCTCGGATTATTAAGTATTAAGTACTGGATGCAATTGCGCCTTGTCGTGTAGCGCGCTCTTCGATCTCCCAAAAAGGCGGTAATATCCGCATACGTAAATAACTAATAGTAACAACAAAAAATCCCAGGTGTGCCAATCGAAGGAATAAAGGCACGTAAACAACACATGTTATGATTGCATATGCCTTTTGTCTACTGAATGCGGTAGGTAAAACCATTAGGCTCTCACCTCTTTCATTGTGGAGATAAAAGACCTGCATCCTTCCCTTTCGCCGGCTAGTCAGTGTAGAATATAAGATCCGCGGGTTTTTTTACTTGAGCAACACCTACCCACCTTATTTTTGTCACATTTTACCTGAATCCTAAACTAGGAAAAATTATTATTGTTATTTATTATTATTCATTAGAAAAAGAAAGACATCTAATCAGAATGAAACATGATAAATATAATAAAATCAACGAATGACGAATCCTCATCTCGTCAGGTTGGGAGCGAATTCTACGTCCTTCCTTGATAACTAGATGTCTTGGCTCCACATTATGTTAGACGCGATCGGATTCGTAACGGAATTTGGTGAAGGTTGATCATCATAATATAAAATGTCGCCTACAGTGAGGCGACTAACTCATGAGCGATATCAAAAGGTAGAAGTTAAAGGTCATAAACGAAAGGCACACACCAGAAGTATACACCAGAAACCAAAGGCATCATCTTGTTTCCTGTAAAGATTATTTACCATGCGATTATATTAACAAGTTAATAGTAAATTATGCACTAGTTATTGAACAATAAAAAATACTAACTCTCTTGTTATAGTGAATCGCACACAGCTACATTTTAGTCTAACAGATTTATCGATGGTTTTGTAAATGAGCCATAGATGCAACCGTTTTCATAACCTCAGAAACCGAATGTGATACCAACTTGAGCGTAACTATTTGTGAATTGCAAGGTGCTTGACAAAAAAATAAGTGATGGGACAATTTCGTAGGTGACCCAAATTTATAACGTCACAGTATATGTATATATATGTGGCTTTGCTGCCCAACTGAATATTAGCCATTTTTATATTTGATATGTGTATATAATAACTATAGTAAATAAAGATTGCCTAATGGACTTTTAAAACTATTAGTTAGGTTGAGTATTTCTTTTATATATTTTCTTATCGTCAAATATTTTTTTTCGTCGTAATGCATGGTTAAACCATTCTAAAAATATACTTTACAAACTTTTTTTAAATACTTTCGCTTAGTAAATCTGGATACATCCAGGAGGTGTATTTTCCCTTTTCAACCCTGGAATAATTTACATGTCGTGTAATTGTACTTATCCGGTGTAATTTCATTTGCTCCAGATGTTTGGAGCACTCGGCACAAGTACCCTAAAAAGAACTAAGCGAGTGAGAAAACTCACTAACGGACGAATTTCGTACAGCACTTTGGACTAACTTTTTAAACATTTCTGAAAGTGCTCCAGATTCTTTGAATACTTGAGACCTTTTGGGTTCGCAAGCTCTAGTAATATTTACAAGGTGAAGGGTTTTTCAGACTTTAATTCAGTTAGTTAATGAACTTGACTCAGTTCTTAGCTTTGAGGGTTGTTTTAAATTTCTTTGCTCTTTTCTGAAGTATTTTAATGAAGAACCTAACTTTAATGAAAACAGATTTTTATTGCAAAGTTGCAATTTAAAAACATGGCTGTATATTCAGGAGTAATAATTGACAACAAACTAAAATTCGAGAAATATATTTTAACTAGAAGATAACCAATCGGCTCTCGCCGATTGCTTACTGCCATTGCTTGCTTATAACCGCTATGCGGTCAGGGACTCATCGGCTATCGCCGATTGATCAAGATCTACGGAGTCGGATAACCGTTCCCATCTCATAACTCTGATAGTATCGCATACTTGCTCCATAAGTGGCATTGTTTCGAAACCTCCAAACACCTAAATAGATAATAATGTACTGATCATTTCTCAGAGGCATTCTGGAAATCTCTGGAATTTCGAGACATTCCTTGACGAAGAGACGTTTTATGTACAAATATTACATTACTCCATCTATAGGGTTATCCAGCAAGCGTGATAGAAATTAAAAATAGAATTAAATTTCAAAAAACGAGTATGACATTGTTACGGTCGCGTGTCACGTGTGACGTTCACGTATTACGAATATTATTTTCAGTGCGAATTTAAAATTATTATTTAACATTATTTAAATATTGCTGTGCGGGCCGCGCGCCGGGCAAGGCAAGCCCCATCCTCACCCCGCTCCTAACATGTATCCACAGCGGACGAAGGGTCGCTACCCCCTCCCCCGCACATTGCCGGGAGGGTTTTGTCTAGCCGAAACGACTCTCTCTCGCTCCACGCCAGTTGAACGCACCGGACCTACTCCGGGGTGCCGAGACAACCATACGCGGCCACGGAGACCACATAGAGAGCGAAGCTGCAAAGCCCGCGTCCGTGAACTGGTCGCGCGCGTCAGCGGCGGGCCACAAATGTGAAGACAGACAAAAATTGAACAATTAGTGCGCCCGCGTTAATTAAGGTTAGATATAAGTAGCAATAAGATTTTTCCTTTTTTTGCATATTTCCTTGTGTTGTAAATAAATGTGTGAATTTGTATATATAAACTCGTGTTAATTTAAATTACCCTCCCGCCATCTCTTTGTGACCCCTGAAAATGTTGATTGCGCAACAACATCAACATCAATGATTTTTATTTATTTCAAATATCATCGGATGCCATCAACAATGGAATATAATAACATTAAAATGTGCACCACGACGATGATTGATACAATGCATTCTTTGGATGCGACTTTCTGCCACTCTATCACATAAATCTAGCGCTATTCCACCAATAACGCGGATTAATTTTTCAATTGCAACTCATTCTTCATGCAGAAAATATTCTAACGGAGAGATATCACACGACCTAGGCGGCCA
Source organism: Eubasilissa splendida (assembly GCA_031772225.1). Lineage (NCBI taxonomy): Eukaryota > Metazoa > Arthropoda > Insecta > Trichoptera > Phryganeidae > Eubasilissa > Eubasilissa splendida. The sequence continues at coordinate 28,215,375 of CM062859.1, forward strand.
ATAGACAGCTCTATTTTTGGAAACGTTTGGATCGTTGAACGTTGTTTTTGACAATATTAATTTAAAAGGTGTATTTTTTAGAGGTATAGAATTTTATAATGAAAAAAAAACATAAAAATCGTGGCTTTATTGGAAAGATAATTTTATACCATTAGTGTTTAAATATGATTTCGCGTATATGTGTATCGCGGCTGGCTCGAATAAAGCACAATCTAGAAGTCCAATTTTCGACCGCTTTTCGGAGCAGCTGAGGATGTATTATATATCAACAATAACGCGACGAAAATTGGCTTCCAAGTCATCTATCGTCTTTGGTGGTGTAGACTAGCCACTTCACATATCCCCACAGAAAATAATCCAAAGGTGTTAAATCACACGATCTTGAAGGCCAATTCACAGGTACATTACGCGAAATTCATTTCCTTCAATAAATAGATTGTGGCGCGCGCCGTGCGGCATGTTGCGCCGTCTTGTTGGAACCACAGCTTTTCCACATTAATGCCATTCAATTGGGGAACGAAAAAGTCAGTAATCGTGGATCTATAGCGCTCTCCGTCGACTGTAACGTTCTGGGCGGCGTCATTTTTTAAGAAACAACAAACCAAACTGAGCACAAATCAGCTGTTAAATTGACTGTCGTTGGAAAAAGTGTCGCCAATTCGAAAAACAAACCTCTAAAAAAATTATCTTTGCATGATTTATTTCTTATTTTAATTTCTATCACATGGATAACCCTTCACTAGACAGCTACCAACTACAAATATTATATTTAGTAAGTCTTTACGTAAACGCCTTCGATCGCTGATTTCCGATTAATAATAGGTACACATATGATACATGAACTGCACTAACCTGATTTCAGCTGGTGGTTTTAAGACTGCTCCACTGGTCGAAGCACCGGAGGTAATGAGAATCACGCCTTCGTTCCGTCTTCACCGATTCCGACAATAGGCGGCAATAATCACGCACACACACACACATTATTATCGTGCAGGAAACCCAGTGGTGCCAACGGAAGTAATAAGGCGCGTAAAAACAGTAAATATGAAAGAGAAAACAACGTTGAACCATGCTGTATCTTTCATGTACCCGTATTAAATTTAGGATACAGGACGATACGTTCATTATATTAAATATTTTGCGGTTCAGTCAGACCCCGGGCTATCTATTGGTAAATAAATTTTATATTCTCTTACGTAAATGTTTTTTTTTTTGGTACCATCAGGACATCACAAAGTTCCACAAAGCTGTTTTAAAAATATATTAAATACCTTTGGTAGAATATTTTATCAAAGAAATGTCTCATAATAATCCTTTTGTAAATTTGAACTTTTTTCGAAGGTCGTTGAGAATTTATATTCATGGATGGTTTTTACAAAATAAACGTAATTTTTTGTGATATAATTTAATCAATTATGTGTACATTTAAAAAAAATTTTTATTTAATTTTCTCTTTAAAACTGTGTTGCGAACTTATCAAATTTCCTAGTGAAGATAACAAGAAAACAAATGTATATTTTAGTACATAGCATTTTCAATATTTTTAATATTGATTTTATGTTGATTTGAATATAAATAAAATTTATGAATTATAACGTCAAATTAAAAATTAAATTACTTTATTATCGTATTAAATTGCCTCTACTTCAGCCGCAGGAAGGGTTGTAGAACCGACCAGACGTTGCCAGAAGTCTAAATTTAGCCATTTGCGGTGGCAGGCCCAAAAGCGTGGATCTCTTTGCCCTCCGTCATATGAAATAGTGCATCAAAGACTTTATTTAACCTTTACCATACCGTGATATAGAATACCCGTATGCAGCCATGCTGTCAACTCGTGTTACCGTATGAAATTTTTAACATTTTAAATGTAAATAAATCTTTGAATAGTTTAAATGACTTTAAATTTATTAATCCTATAAACTTACTATACATATTGAGTATTAATTACGAAAATTGTATCAATATCCCAATATAATTCCGAGCATTCATCAAGTCCTATACAATACTACCCTTTTTTTATCTCGCTTTATTAAATAAGTGAGAAAAGGAGATTATTTTTATTGTTAAATTAATGCCCCCCTCTCTCTATTTGTCTTACCACAAATGGTATTCTCCCCAGAATATTAATTTTACAACATTTGAATTTAAAAATAATTATTTTTGTAGGATTCGCTTTACACAACTGGTTTTTCACTAGTCAGTTCTAAGCATAAACATTTCCCTTAGAATTAACTAAAATATGAATTTTGTGTTGCATATATTAACCGAAATATTACAGTTTTAATTGAGGCGGTAGATCTATGTTACTGCATGGTTTTGGAAGGGTTAAGGAGATACTAAAAAGTCACCGTATCAAAAAATCATTTCCATAAGTTAAAATATTAGTTTTTAGCAATATTTGAATATGTCCAAGAACACACAATTACTAGATTTTCACCTACAGATGTACTGATATTAAACAAATAATAGATAAATTAAATATATTAATTAGAAAGATATACATATAAAATCAATTATATCGAAAAATATTGTTGTTGCGTCACCGGGATTCTAATCTGGATCTCTTTCCAAACCGGGGAAGGTGCATTATCCAACTATGCTATAGCGACGATATTTTTAGCGACAAATTTTCGAACCTATATGTTACGTTTTTTGATATTAATACATGTAATCGTTTCATTATTTATAAAAATATCGTCGCTGTAGCATAGTCAGATAATGCACCTTCCCGATTTAGAAAGAGATCCAGGTTCAAATCCCAGTGGTGCAACAACAATATTTTTCGATATAATTAATTTTATTTGTATATCTTTCTAATTAATATATTTAATTCATATTTAAAATATCACAGACCTATATTCTGAATATTTACAACTTCACAATAAGAATGTGTTCTCCTGAAAATAATAGATAAATCATTGAGACCAAGCTATTTTTTTAATGGAAAAATATGGAAGAATTTGTATTTACAGGGCTTACGACCTGTCTTCGGCTGGCTTAAGTGATCACTTAATATAAATATAACGTTCACCAATTCTCACCCATTAAACAATATCCATATCTATCACACTTGTACATATGTTAATATGTAGAAACAATTCGAATACCACTACACTATCGCCATCTATGGACTAAATTTGATATTAATTTTCCCTGAAACAGCATATATGTCACAATGAGAATCTAATTATTGTTTGAGATTATTTAAAACAATATTATTTATAAAATTGGCAAAATTAACTTTGCGGTTAAAATCCATATTTGTATTTGTTAACTTTGAATTTAATGAATTTATTAATGAATTTATTTAAATTTAATGAAAATATAATATTTTAATTCAATAAATGGTAAATAAAACAAAGTTAACAAATCAAAATATATTATTTATCTGTAAAATGTTGTTAACACATTATACTAGAATACGGCTAGAAAAATAAATACAATTAATTGATACAATTGATTTTAAAGACAAAAATGATGTCGGAATGTTATTTTATGTGTAAAGCGCCCTTGAGTTGAATGTTTTGCCAATTGCTCCGATTTGGTTCATTTATTTCCCTGGCATAGTTCAGAGTGCCCTAATTACGTAAATAAAGTCAAATTAAGGCGCTCGCAAGTATTTAAATAGTTATTACACTATTAAGTTTCGTTTTTTCACGGTACATTTGACATTTGACATTCATAGATAACACCAAATTACGTTTACCATAGATAAAAAAAAACTAAATCTCCGAATACGGTACCTGATCACATTCATTCCATGCAAGATTTATGGTTTGATTATTTAATTAAATTTACAATACAATTTTTATGTTAGGTTCAAGGTGTGGTTATTTAATTAAAATTACATTTTTATTTTTAGGTCTGGTTAGGTTAGGTTATTTTATTAAATAAATTATAAATCTACGTCATGTAACATAACGGTTCCAAAGCTTATAATAGAAAACAATTCATAAAAATGAACAGTATGCCAAGTAACGCCCCAAGGTCGAATTTCGAAATTCCTCAGGGAACAGTATCAAGACCTTATTCCTTCATCACATATGTAAATGAAATGCTGGTACTGCCGCTTGTCGGAAACGTAATATCCTATGCCGACGATACAGTTGTAATAATCAATGAGAAAATACGAAAAGCGCCCTGTTTCAAAGCTAACAAGTTATGTATAATATTATAACATAATTCAAGCTTTTGATACTGCCATCCGAACCCTTTTGTATCTATAGACAAGTATATACTGATTCAATTAGCATCTAATTACTCATCCAATTAGTTACCAGCCACGTTTTAATCAGTTGTATGTTGGTGTTTTATATCATCCCTTACTGACACTGTTGTACATGGTAAATCTAATAACTCCCTTTAAAATTAACATGGACTTACCATAGGATCAGAATAGCTAAAGTCATATGACAAAAGATCATGAAATCACTCGTGGACGACATATCCGCGGCATCTCGGTCGCTCTTAAATGCTTTATTTACAGGCTGACCCTTTCTGTCGCGATGAGTGGGGTATCGTTGGACTGAGAGGATGAGATCTATCAAATTTTTTGATTTTTGATTTCTTAACGATTTTGGACTAATTGTGGCGCACGAGACCTATGTCCCGACCACATTCACCGGCCAGTTAGCGGTGATGGTCAGCATGAGTGCGCGGATACGTGACTCAGAAACTAACCTACAACAATGCTCATCTCTGCTGAGCTTTTCACTTCGGAAAAATAAGTCAAACAAGTTATCACGATGAAAAATGATGAAATGTTCGAAATTAAGCAATTCGATTCCATATGATAAGATGACTCTAAGACAAAAATTGCATAATCTAAAATTAAATTAAAAATACAAATTCCAAATTTGAAGTAATTACATTAACCTCAAATAACAATATATTTAATTACGAACAATATATAAATTAATAGTATCATTGAACAAATTAGCGTGATTACTTGCAGCGATATAACAAGAAAGAGTAAAATATTTCTAGGTTAAAGTAAAAAACAATAATTCTTTAGGCTTTTCTGATGCAGGCGTCATATTCTTGCATGGCTGTCTACATTGCCCGGGACATCTATCGACAACAATTTACTTTCCCTTATTGTGAGGGTATAGACCTGCGTCCTTCACTTTCACCTGCTAGTCAGTGAAGAGCAAAGTTCTTTACTTTAGCGACACATACCCACCTTATTTTTGTCACATTCTGCCTTCATCTTAAACTGGGGAAAAAATATATGTAACATCTGGAGGTGATAAATAAAAAGATCTTATTCATTATTAAAAGGCATCTAATCAGAAAAGCACAAAAGAAATAAAATAAAATACAAAAAAATGGGCGCGAGTACGACGTCCTTCATGTAGGTGACAAGCAAATGTTAAAATTGATGGATACCATCTCCTTGGCTTCTCATCATGATTGACCCTCAGCATACAAGCTGAATTTGTTAAAGATGATACCAAAGGTTGAAATCAAATATCAAACACCAAAGGCAGAAACCAAAGGTTGAATCTAAAGGGAAACATTCTGTTTCCTGTAATGATTATTTCCCATGCTATTAGATTAACAAGTTAATAGTCAATTATGCACTAGTGATTGAATAATATAAAATATTTACTCTCTGGTTATAGCGAATTGCACACTGCTACATCTTAGTAACGCTGGTCGCGGCTTATTCAATCGCCCAAATGTGACAGCTTTCTCGATGATTTTGAAAATGAACCATAGATGCAACCATTTTTATAACCTCAGAAACAGAATATGATACCAACTTAAGGGTAACTATTTGTGAATTTGACAGGGTAATTTTTTACGTGACCCTGATTTATAACGTCACAATATATATATATATGTTTCACCTGGCGTGGGTGATCCCAGGGACATCCAAATTAGTTAAGTGATCTACTTCCATCATGAAGGAATGCCGTGTACATGGATGTTCTAAAATAACGCCATTAAACAAGATGCTCTTATCAACATGAGATGACGCCATACTGGACCTACAAAAATGGGAGAAGGAACGTGATCCCACCTTTACAACATATTCAAATACAAGAAAATTTCACGATATAAATCAGGATAATCAAGACTTTCAAGTGATTGCACAAATATAGTCCAATATTTTACCTCTTTGATTACAGATGAAGCTTCAATAACGTTAAATAATAACGTCACAATATTTTTGCTGCAACTTTTCACGTAAACCTAACAAACTTTTTCTTGCACTTTGTTTATTATACGCATTGATCGGCATGTTATGGCTTAACACTTTCGTTTCGTCCCGATCGGACTTGCGGTTCATAAGCCACGGCGTCCCGAAGTTGACTGAGTGCGCCAATTCGTGCGCGCTTACGTAACCTTTTCGCTCGGGATGATTTTAATGTAGAATGTAAATATTAAAAAATATATATTTCAGTTAGAATGATTAATTGGTTAATATAATCTAATGTTATAAATATACGTTAATGAATTATTATTAATAATTTATTTTGTGCTCAGGTTAACGTAATAAATAATATTTTATATTTTACTTGTTATTTATTTTAATATCTACGTGATAATACATAAAAAATTGAATTCGTCAATGAAATACGAAGTTTTTATATTAAAATTTAAAAATTGTGCTGCCTAATAATAACCAAATTTATTACTGTAATATATATTTATTTATTTAATTAAAATATAGAATAAATATTCTTACTTGATTTTTATTGTATGATTAAGCCAGTTGATAGATATCATAATCTATTAGATAGCTGCTGTGATGCCTGGCTATTTAGAATAGTATCAAAGTAGCCACAGCTTTATCTTCGATTTGAGTATTCACGTATGGACGACAGCTCTTGAATTTTCATTAGTTCCGTCCCATTTCCGTTCGAAGCTTTCATTATCTTTAGCTCGCATTTAATTTTCTAGAACGAGATTCGATCGAAGCTTTTCCCCTTCAGAGTGCGGATTAACAAAACGCGCGAATCCGCCTCCTCGAGTGATGTAAAATTGAGTTTTCCCATCACACGGATTAATGAAGATTGAAAAATGGAGTTTGAGTCGGTAAACAGATTTTCGACACAAATTGAGTGCTTTTTAAATTTAGGCTTTTCGAGAGTCTCTCTAATTGTATATTCAGAAATTATTTTAATTTATTTTTTATAATAAACAACAAAATTAATTATTAACACAGAATACTTTTTTTTTTAAATTTTATTATTTATACATTCTCAACATCAATTTTAATATTTATATTTAATTTCCGTGCATTAAAAGATGTACGAGGCAAGAGTGGTGTGCCAAAATAGAAGAGTATGGCATTCTATCCTCATAAAAAAACTGATGTGATAGTAAGTTAGTTTGTTTGTATGTATTTTTTAAATTTGAATTGGTACTGTTCCCGTGAATGCCTTCTACAGCTGTTGTTATCGAGTTTCCTATTGACAATACGGCCATGTATGTAGAATGAACATTACCACTAACCTTGATTAACAGTGCTCGTTCTCTGACGTCATGACTGGTCCGAAGTTATTGTTTCTCTAATCTCTGGATGGGTTACCGACATGCGCACTCCCGTCGCTCGGATTATTGAGGTAAGGATACCGGACGAAGTACTAACTGCAATTGCACTCCGCTGGTCGTTTGACCGCGATCCTTCAATCTCCGAAAAGCAGCAATATTCACTCATATAACATGACCAATGCCAACCAACAATTTTTTATGCTTCATATTTAGACCAATATATTTCACAATATTTTGATTGATATGAATTGAAAAATACTGCCTTTTCAGACGTATTATGTATATATGTTAATAATTTGAATGATTTTTTTTGTGGTTGGCGACAGCATATTTGGTAATAAATAATTGAAATGTTCCAACATGATAATACGTATACAACTCTTTAAATTTGATAGATGTGGTAGCGTAATAAATTGGTGAACGTTTCGTTGTGTAAAGTGATCACTTAAGCCAGCCGATAACAGGTCGTAAGCCTTGTAATGCCTAAGACTTCCATACTTCCCATGTAAAATAAAAATAATAGCTTCGTCTCTGTGAAACATCTATATCTTGATGACAATCCTTCAGGGGATAAATCCTAGTAATTGGTTTCTACAAAGAATTGGACATACTCAAAATAATAGTTACAACTACTTTTGTAAAAAGTGATTTGACTGTCCTGAACTCCCTATATCAACCCATGGCTAATCCAAGTTGAAAAAAATCATTAATACCTAAAAGTGAGGAAAAAAAATACGAAACACATTTCATTAAAAAGCGCAAAGCTTCCAATTTTGGAATTGTGTACTGTCCGTTGTAGTGTGAACCTGACTTAATCACTTGAGTACGTATTGCACGGTGAATGCGCGTATCAACATGTCCTAGGGGTGGGTTGAAAGGTTTCCGGAATCGCTGATAAGGGTTTTTTTTTTACAAATATTGTTATTGTGTAGCTCTTTCATATAAATTGACTGAAATTGACAGTCTAGTTTTGAACGTTGTTCAAACTTTTTCATTTAGAGGGGAAAAAACACAAAGAAAATGGAAACCGGGTTAGATGCATTTCTGGAAATTTATTACTGTAAGTTTTTGGACTTCAGAATCACCTTCAAGGCATCCAAAACGGCTACCACACCAGAAAGTGTGAATAAGCTCCATCGCATGGTTTTGACAGATGGCCGAATAAAAGTTCGTGAAATTGAAAAGGTCGTGATCATTATTTAATGTTTTCATTATTAATTTGGTTTAATAAACTCTCTTTAAGATTGGGTTCCACATTTTTTCATTCTGGAGCAAAAACGCATTCGTGCCCGAACCTCGGCCGATTGTTTGGAAGAAGAATCCAATGGGTTTTAAGACATAGGTGAGACCTGGATTTACCATAACATGCCAGAAATGAAGTGCAATCAGAACAGTGGACACCATTCAATCGGCTGAAAAGATGATAGCGTCAGTTTTTAGGAATGCTAAATGTGCCTAAATAGCCCTAAAAATAGCCTTTTGGAAAGAGCCAAATGGTCTTATCCCGGGATCAAGAGGCCTCCATGCCAAGGATTCTATAATAGAGAATGTTGAGGAGATCACCAGTGTAGTAATGTGCAATATAAACTGTGTTTTCGTAGGTGAATATAATTTGTAAATTTATATTTTTGTAACCAAAATAAATTAATCCCGAACGATTGCTCGACCTTGTGATATGTAAGAAATCGCGAGTACATGTGGTAATTAAATAATAAAATGCCTGCGATGGCTAAATGTAATGAAAATCAGAATCTGCCGGCCCGGGCGCCGCGACCCAAAAATGGCCAGCAGTTGTCACCTGGCGCCGCCAGGAGGCGACAGCACCGAACCGTATGGGAGCGGTGCGAGGCTTGTACTTAATATCACTCGGATAAATCGAAATCAGAAAATTAGTATTATTTTATCACGACAATGCATCCGCTCATTCAAGTGCATTTGTTCAGTAAAATTGATAGAATTGCAGCTCTCCTGCAATAACACATATGTCGATGTTTACAAATATTAATAGATACATGGAGCGTCGGCCATTTTGGATGACATATAGTGTTGTTGCAGGAAAGCTCACTTAGAAACTGTGTATAATATGATTGTTTAAGACACCATCCAATTCCTAAGAAGATATATATTATAACACTATATCTGGTACCTACCGATCACGACATGTTATTTGAGTTGACATTTACCAAATGGCAACATTGCACCGCGGAAATTATTTTAATTATACGGATGGTATTTTTCGGTTGACGGATGGAGAGCGCGAAAGAGCGATGTAATTTCATATTAAAACAAATAAGGGTGAGAATAATCAAATATATGGGTATCTGTGTTATCCTGCAGCATGTTATATTTGCAGGATGTGAGACATCCCTTCCTTACTTGACGGCAGAGAGGTATGACTTAGAGGACAATACTATATCCTCGTGAAGGATTTCTCACGAACTGAGCAGGACGGGGACACGATTAGGTCCCCTCTGCTCAATTTACTCTTCAACTTAACCTATTTTACAACAAAAGAGGACACAATGGTTCTGCACGACTTCAAAAGGAAGCATATGACCCAGCCTTCCTGACGTTTTGTCATGGGAGGAGACACAAGTATTCTACGGGTGCTTCGGAACATCAAGATAGACGAAAACGGTGGATTGCTCCTGAAGAACGAAGATTCTGGTGTTTGAATTGTTGTAAAGTAATTTTTTTGTGAAATCATAAGGTTTATTCTCACATTTAATTCTAAATGCTGATTTACTAATTTTAGTATTGGCGATTTGATAAAAATCTATTATTTTGTTGAAGAAAGATTTGTCAAGAATCTTTATTTATAATTACATTTAAGTGATATGTTTTTTTACTATATTTTTGAACTCAACGTAAACTCATACATTTTCACATATGTAAGCAAAACTATTAAATTATAATATTGTAAATTTTAAAACTCATTTTATTATTTTTCCCCGAGAATGATAGCTGATGTGGTGGGAGGCGACATGGTGTGCACAAGAACCGCGCACCTCATGCTTCACACCGAGCGAGCCGGAGAACGAACAAAATACAAGATTGTGACATTCATATTTCAGATCTGCCCTAAGCCGATGTGTAATTGTTGAATAGAGCTTCTGAATCCTTCTGCAATCGCCCGATTTGAGTCTTTCGGACGTTTACACAGGTTGCCTTGAAACTAAAAGAATCCTGGCTGAAAGAGATTTGGGTCGAATGTAAACGAGGTTGGAAACGGTTATTTTGGGGACCTCGAAGAAAATCACTTCAAGACGGGAATTGAGAACATGGATCAAGTGTGTTGCTTCGAGGGACTGTGTTGAAAAATAAAATACAACTTGAATCAGATTTATGTTGTTTTCTTTGTCATTCCGTCAACTTTTCAATCTACCCTTGCACAATATAATTACGATGTTAATAAAACTACCCATGTTATTTTTATTAGTTTTTAAGTCAACTGAAAAGAAATAAATAATTTAAATACTCCTTATCTTATGAAAAGACCCTATAAACATAATACATTAGCATAACCCATGGCTAGATTTTTGTCTAGCCGTCAACAGTATGAAAAATAACAAACTATTTGTGTACAACTTCATGATCATTCTGTTACGCAGTTTGCCAGGACGTACGCGTCTAACTTGTTTATTAAATCCATACTAAACTAAATATTTTCTCTCTCAAGCAATGTGGGGCATCTTTATGTCTGCAAATTTTCTGCATTTTTCAAACAATTTGTGCCTAATTCTGTTGACTTCGAAAGGGATTCATCCTTACTGAAAACTGCGTAAATATACCTTCTACATATTTGTTTTACTTGACAGACTAAACATTTTGTTTTCACAGTGTATTTCAATTTGTTATTCTCAGTCATTCGGTATTTTGGTATATCTGCATAAAGAACATTTGTAGGTTATAATTTATTATCTGTCAAGTGTGCATTTATCGTTAGATTATTACCAATTAAATGTTCAAATAAAACAATTTCTGTTGTTATTTGTAAAACTTGTTATTTAAATACAATAAATGTTTTTGAATAACCCCATGATGAAACATTATAAATCCATTGTATACTTTGTTAGCATCGTCGACAACAGCATAACCTAAGTTTGTGACTACTGCACGCAATGGTGCGTGTCGACGATGATCTCTCAATGAGACTTACGAGATATATATCTGAGAGTCAGTAATAATACTTATCTGCTGAACGCTTCATTTTAATTATCATTCCATGACAGAATATTTTTTTTTTTTTAGAACACTTTCTTATTGTGAAGTTGTTCAACATCAACAATAAGAATGTGTTCTCCTAAAATAATAAAGTTGTATCAATGTGTCCAAAATTTAATAAAAACGAATTGATAATTCTGGCGTCTGCTATCAGTTTACTCAAAGGTATTTGAGATTCTGTAAAAATAAGGCAGATGGCTCTTTCAAATATTGGCACGATTAAATGTATTAATATCAAATATGTAACATATAGGTTCGAAAATTGTCGCTGTAGCATAGTTGGATAATGCACCTTCCCCGGTTAGGAAAGAGATCCAGGTTCGAATCAACAATATTTTTCGATAAAATTGATTTTAAATGTATATCTTTCTAATTAATATATTTAATTCATATTTAGAATATTTTTCTGAATATTTTCCATATTTCCCTATATGTGTTGGTGCTGTTGAAAGTAAGACGGAGTGACGCCCAAATCCAATTAATTACTAAGCGAGTGTCTCACTTCACTAATTCAATTATTATTATATTAACAATTCACGTTTATAACAGACAAATTAGCAATCTATTAAGAATAATATAATGATTCTCGTGCATACCAGGAATTTCTCATGTCCTGTCTCCGCTCGTCGGCATTTACAAGTTACTTAAGTTATACCAAATATCTAATAGTTACCAAACCACGTACAGAACTTGAACGCAAACTTTACTGTGAGGTTGTTCCGCTTAAATTTGCCCATTTCAAAAAGCACGTAGTGGATAATGAAACTTGTATTTATTAAGCGGTTAAATGCATTTAAAGAGAACCCTATTAACCCCTTTATTAGTTGCAATCTTAGCATCCTCCATATTTTTTTATTTGTAAAATCCATGAAAAACCGATAGGACCTTGAAGAACAATCTATTATGGATATTGCGCTAATGTATTATTATTATTATTATTATTTATTAAAAACTATATAATACCTACTAGTGATGAGTTCGAAATCATGAACCGTGAGTCAATCACCGATATCTTTGAGTCACACTCACTATCAGTGATTAAATATCTGGTAACATCGTGATTCGTGATTCATTATTTTTATTGTATTAATATTTTGTTGTGAACCGTGATTCGGCGCATGTGCTTATGAAACGAAAATATTCATGAAGGAATGACGTTATAAATCTAGATAAGCACCATCTAGTTGATTCTGCCGAAACGTTTTATGTATTTGACCCGAAAAATAAATTCTTTTTTTGAAGGGCTTCGTTCTCTATGTGATCATATTAAATTATGTAGATATTGATTATATATGCTAGAATATGTTTTTTACGTAAATAAAGTCTGAATAATATATCTAAATACGCTAAAAATACGTTTTATTCATCTATTTCGTGTATTGTGATATCGTGCGGCCCATGCGTATTAGTAATGAAACTGTGATCGCAGTCACAGTTTACAATCACTGATATTATCGAATACCAATCACAATCACACCAGTGTGAAAAGAGTAGCATTTCTTCTCATCACTATAATACCTACATATGTATAATATGTTTGAACTGTACCCGTCTCACTAGAAATTGAGACATAGTTTACTACATAACTTTTACAAAGCAATTACAAGATGGACATTCAATTGACATATTTGTATCCATAATAATATTACGTCTCCACTTCTATTTCTATGACTTTCTGGATGTCTTGAATGAAGTGCCATTATGGCTGTATAGTGAAAAACGAACGTGTTTTTAATATCTTTAGTTTGATATTTTAGCGAAATCGTGTATTGACATCTGTCATCTATTCTTATGTCTATGGTAAGAGAGAAATCTTATCATAGAAATTGACTATCTACGATGTCATTTTTGTTCGTTTTGACAGCTAATTTAAAAGATGGAATAATTTTCATTACATCGACATTTTATTTACGTGTGATTTGTTTTGGAGAAACTTTATCATTGAAATTTGGATTCTATTGAGACCCTGACCGCACAGCGGTCACTATTGACAGCGAAGCGGCTACAATAGTCGCCCACAGGGCAATCGATTGCTTATCTGCTAGTATATTATTTTTAGGAAATGTGTAAAAACAATTATTGTAAGTTTGATCAAGCGCCAATACTAGCACTACCCACATTATGAATCTATGTTTAATCTATACAAAAATAATTTCGTGTTTCCGGGACAATTCAATCGAATTAAATCTTTCATTTTAGGTCCAAAATAGTTGTAATTCCTTTGGCCATATGCTGTATGTGCTCTTGAGGCTTATAGGTTATGTGTATTTATCTTGGGTTGCTTTAAAATGTGTCTGTTTATGTTTACATATGTAATTAAGTGTAATGTCAGCATATATTTGTCTTACATCAAAGACATCGAATTTATTAAAAATTTCATCAGTGCTCGTTGTGATTGAGGTTTTAAAGATAACTTTTAAGTAATAGTTTTTTGAGCTTCTAACTGCAGACATAGTCGCTCCTCCCCATGCAATTATACCATACTCTATGACTGATTTCGTAGTGCGCCATTCGTATGAATACGTATCCATACATTCATTATATCATCAAAATCATCAAAAAATTTACAATTTTTCTGCATTGTATAATAGATGTCTCCGATTGGTGTCGCTTTTCAAAACAGATAAATAAATACATCGCGACGGATTAATACGTCGCCGGCCGTGGTGAAAAAGTTTTTTTGTAAATATGTCAAAATAAGAAAATAAATAAATATTGATTTTTCAGGCGTGTTAAAAACATTTTACAGATGAAGAATATTGCTTTAAATGATTTCAATAAAATAATGAGATTTTCATTGTGACATATATGCTGTTTCAGGGAAAATGAATATCGAATTTAGTCCATAGATGGCGATAGTGTAGTGGTATTTGAAGTGGTTCCACATATTAACATATATACAATTTTCAAAAATTTGATAGATATGGAAGTTGATAGTGTGGAATGGTGAACGTTACATTGTGTAAAGTGATTACTTAAGCCAGCCGAAGACAGATCGTAAGCCTTGTAATTACCCATACTTCCATAATTTTCTATTAATAAAAAATAGTTTTGTCTCTATGAGATAACTATTATTTGTTTATTAATTGACCTGTTAAATGTCGAGGGCTCTGATGTGGCGTGGTCTTATTGTTTATAAATAAATAACTTGGTACCTAATCATTAAATAATGTGCTAAACGTTAAATTACTGTTTCCGACTCCATAATCTCCATACTACTCCATAATCACATATGTGAAAATAAACCACTTGTTTTTTTATTCAACTCATTTAATTTACTTGAGACGCGTTTCGCCTTGCAAGGGCATTATCGATCTAACAATTTAACTCAACAACTTGTATTTATATCTATAGCGGTTGCAGCTATACTTTAATTTTATTTACATGTGATGAAGATATACAATATTATTCATTGAAATTCTGAGGATTTCCATAAAAAAATTATGCTTTTAATTATTCTGTTTCAATACTAATGATATTTATATGTCAAAATCGATATAAATTGCGGCTTCTCTCCGCTGAAGTCTGGACTCTGGAGTTGATTTGAATCGTTGCCCCTACAATATAAATAACATATCTTGGCGCAGGTGACGCCAGAGAAAAACAGAAAAAAGAACACAAAATATTAAATCCTGCATCCCTTGTACCAATTCTGTGCAAACATTATCCACTTACAAGATTTTAACAATATTTAAATTGAGAATGATGTGATTCATTGTATAAAAGAAATAAGTTATCAATAAATCCTGTTTTTTACAGTTACTTACTTACTTACTTACCATCACGCCGTTTCCTCGCGGGAGTAGGCAGAGAGGATAGAGCGCTACACTCTTCTGTCCTGACAGATAATTTATACATCTTCTCATACAAGCTCGCCGATTGTTGAGGCTTCTAACAGAATCATCCTCCATTATCTGGTTTACCTGGTCGTGCCAAGTCTTCCGAGGACGTCCTCTATTTCTGGTGCCATCAACACTTGCGTCATATATCTTTCTTACCATTCTCTGCTCATTCATCCGTTCCATATGACCAAACCACCTAAGTGATCCTTTCTTAATCCTACTCACTATACTAACATCAGCTTTACATTATTTCCTTATTTTCTTCTTCCATCACTCTGTAATAAATAGATTTTCAACAAAACGCCTAAGTCATCTCATTCACTGCATTCAGTCTACTTCTTACCCTTTTCTGCCACTACCAGGCCTCCTTCCATACCATCAGTGGTCCGGGTACCAGGATTCCATTCTACACCGCTAGTCTTGCCTCGTTGACAAATTCCCGTTAATATAATATCCATTCAATCATTTCGATATCATTCCTCAGCCTTTTCGTTTCTACAAAAACATACAAACTCAGCTACATGTTCCAAACATTCATTACCTATATGTCCTTGCTTTCTCCTTCTCGAATACCATCACTTACGACTTTGTTAACATTCATCATGAGGTCGCTTTCCTTGCATACATCGACATTCCACTCACCAGAATTCTGTAGTTCTTGTTCATTATTCGCCCTTAGTACTGCATCATCGGCGTACAATAAACAGCATACAATCAAATCGCCCATTTTTGCTCCTACATTCTCCCTATGTCTCATGTCATCTTTCAAGGTGATTTCTCTCTGATTTCTGATCTCAAGAGCATGTACCTACGTCTCTCTGGATCCCATATAGCCAACGATACTCCACCTCCCCTTCAGTTACTGAAATATTAGGTGCATACCGTTATAAGACTTCCATTCAATTCATTTATCCTACCCATAGAAAACCTAACTTACTTAGTTAACTAAAACAAATACTCAATAACACATACTTAAAAATGAAATAAAAATGTTTTAACCAAATATGTGATGTACCGCTCGGTCACTAATATGACGTATACGCATGATTTTACGGCCAAAGACTGACTGAAAACTGAACTGCGCGATAGGTCCATTTCAATGCAATTTTGAAATGTTGGCCGCATCACGGCCAACATTTGCAGGCCAATACAAGCGCTCGACTGGCGAGTGGCGAAAACCACTAAACCGACAGATTATAGCAATTTTCAAAGTGGATTGTGCACCATCATACGATGGGACGTTACTGACGTCAGCGTAGCGTAATATAGTTAAGGATACTAACTGATTGAACAGTGTAATCGTCGATATAATTTGCATATTGAAAGAATTATCCATACAAAACCAAAATGAAAATATTATCATGGAAATGTTGAATTTTTGAAATAACAAGGGATTCAAAAATAATATCATAGATAATTGCTCAATTTGTTACACAAAGAGACACGTGGTTTCCATGACATAGCCTAGTATATTGCGCTATGGAACAATTTGTATGTTTGATAAAGCCAAATTGACTTGTAAACAATCGTTAACCTTCGACCCAAATGGCACAGGTCACGAAAGTGAACATATCAATTACCGACATAAATTATTGTAATTCTAACGAATTCAACCTACCGTGATGTCTTTTGTGTGTGGGATTTCATCACACCATGGTGAGCGACAGCGCAACGTCACATAACATAATCAACCATAATAACAACATAATCACCATATATAATATTCGATAAAATGATAAGCCCACCCATACTAACTTTAGTCTACCTACCGTGATATCTTTTGTGTGTGGGATTTCATCACACCATGGTGACCGACAGCGCAACGTCACATAACATAATCAACCATAATAACAACATAATCACCATATATAATATTCGATAAAATGATAAGCCCACCCATACTAACTTTAGTCTACCTACCGTGATATCTTTTGTGTGTGGGATTTCATCACACCATGGTGACCGACAGCGCAACGTCACATAACATAATCAACCATAATAACACCATATATAATATTCGATAAAATGATAAGCCCACCCATACTAACTTTAGTCTATTATTCAACAGAATAAATAACGTAATTCTGCAAAACAATGGAAGTATTACGATCCGAGAATAGCAAGGATAGAATTACTTTATGAAGCCTTCACAAAAAGGACTTGCTAAGGCATGACGTATTTTCATAAATTGACTGAGCAAACTCAATTTATACAAATATTCTCCTGAGAAAACTTTATTCCTAAACATATACTTTTCTTACGTCCGTCTACCCGTTCACCTGTTAATCCAGGTCACATAGTAACCTAACAAAAGCTTTCAATAATGGTATCGATGTATTTTTAAAAAAGAAAAACTCCTGCCAAATTTCATTATAATGAAACGTCGTCAGTCTTTTTGAGGAACTATTCTGTTGGGCGCCCCAGTTGGCAACAAGCAGAAATAATAATTAATCTCCACCACATTGAGGATATATAAGTCTCACCCAGAGACCTTCCGGTAGGCTTATCTGTACGGGAGGCATTCTCGGCAGTCCTCTACGAGATTAATTTGACAGACCTAGCGAACCGGACTGGACCTGGTCGATACTTAAGAAGTTACGGTGAACTTAGTTGAAGTTGAATCTTTTCCAGCAAGAGTATTCGCAAAAAATCGCGAGTGTTTAGTAGACATGAATGGTGTTGTTCGTGGTATGAAGGAAAATATCAGAAGGATGAAATGAGTTTGTCCCGGTTACTATGTGAAGTGAAAATAAAGGAATATAATAGAATGGAATTCTCGTGATTTATACTGAATTTATTTATTAGAAGAACACATTCTTATTGTAAAGTTGTAATTATTCAGAACATCGGTCTGTGATATTTTAAATATTAATTAGAAAGATATACATATGAAATCAATTTTATCGAAAAATAGTGTTGTTGCGCCACCTGGATTCGAACCTGGATCTCTTTCCAAAGCGGAAATTCGCATTGAATTCAAAAATGGTTATTTTTATTATGATTTGCTTTACATAATTGGTTTTTCACAAGTGCAAATGATTTTTTTAGGACTAGGTAAAATGTATAGGGTCGAAAATTGTCGCTAAAAATGTTGTCGCTGTAGCTTAGTTGGATAAAGCACCTTCCCCGGTTAGGAAAGAGATCCAGGTTCGAATCTCGGTGGCGCAACAACAATATTTTTCGATAAAATTGATTTTATATGTATATCTTTATAATTAATATATTTAAAATGTAAGTTTTACCATTGTGCATATTTTTATAGAAATACGATTTAATTGGCTCAGTAGACTAATGTTACTGCATGGCTAGGGAAGAGTTAAATATCGTTCTTATGTAATTCTTTAATTTGTTATTAGTGTAAAAAAACATGTAGAATAATCAATAAATAGTGGTTTAAACAAAGTATTTTATCTAGTTATTAATATAAAATAAGGCCACAAAGTTATTTTGTTAATATTAAAGGAGAATAAATTATTTTTTTCTTGAACGCTTCTCTGTCCAAGTTTGGGTAAATAATTATTTAACGTCGCCGCTCAGAAACAATGACGGGTCCACAAAACAATTGCTATTACACCAATTTCTTATGTAAGTCACCGTGGTCTCCACGATCCATTCCAATCTGCGTTATCTTTACAAATCTGAACCGTTATACCTTTAACAGCTCTCCATAGACAAATATAAAACCTCTATCTCGAAGCAAAGCTTAATTAACAAATTACACAACTGTGTTATTTAATTCTAAAATGTAAGGCTGTAGCAAAATAACCTTCAATTTACAAAAACTCCAAACAGGGTTGTTCTTATTTGATTGTACGTACCGGTAAATTTCGCGTACACCCATCATAAAACCGGTATATTCTGACATTCATTTGATAACTCCAGCGTCAACATAACAAGCTGCTTTTAGATAAACGGATCTTGAAGATAAATAGAATTTAAATAACATAAATTGTTTACCATTCTCAAGACCATGGTGATGTCTCTATGAGACTGGATCCATGCGCAAAACATTTGAGATGATTCCTTAATCGCTGATTTGCTCGCAAATTAGAATAACGCATGCAGTACACGCGTATCTTTAAAGACTCTCAGAGATTAATTTATCCCACGAATTTAACACCACTTTCGGCAGTTTTAAGTGATTTTAGTGAATATTCATTTTCCTCTTACAATATTATGAAATTTTCAGTATAAACAATTGTATTGCTCACTCAAATTCAGATATGCCGGTATTACTTTATTCTTCTATAGTGGCTGGAGCATACAGCCGTACGACTTATTGCAAGAAACAGGACTGGTTCGCCGATCTCCACTTTTATTGATGATGATGAAACACAGAATGAGTTCCCGGCCACAGTGTACCTCATTTTATTTTGTTACAGATAATACAATTATTCATTCATATTAAGACATATCGTTTATACCTATCATATCATATTTTCCCAACTTTAAATACATTCCAATGAGCCAGTCAGGCGCATTCACATCCAATATTATTACACTTTATTGTCGTACTCGGACTCCTCAATCGTATTTTTAAATTAATAGGGTACCAAAACAGAATATTGTTTTTTTTTTCGTTTACCGTTTTCAACGGAAACTTGCGTTTTGACTGCCACCCTTACACGAAATGTTTTATGTTATTCTGGTGACTATAATATACCAAGAGTGATACAACTGAAATTTAACAACCCTCTGTAAATAATAGGGTTGTTAAATGAATTAATTGGTCAATTGTAAAATGGACCAATTTGTCCCAAACGAAGAATTTTGATGTTATATCATTTCTTGAAGAAAGAGACGGCAAGATGATGTATATTCGAAAGTGTCAAAGATTGTTTTATTCGAAAATAATTCAACTTTATCTATTGAAAAAATTGATTACTCATAGTCAAGCGTTTAATCTTAAAAAATCGCCAAGAACACCTAGGCGATCGAATAGACGCATGTGAAGAACTTTTGAAAATGTAATCAAAAATGCAATCTCAAACCATGGACAATGATGACAAGGCAATGACTAGAAATATCAGGTAGCAAAATCCACCGCTAAGCCCGGCCTCATAACAACAAAACAAATCATTTTGTATATTTGGTGGGACTGCAAGGACATTATTCACTTTGATGCTCTCACACCTGAACAAACGATAAATACACAATTAAAAATTTATAAGTATTGAAATCTTTTATTTAAAAAACGATATTCTTTTTTGGTACTCCTAACAACTCTGTCTCGTGTCTCAATGACTTTTAATAACGTAAAATTCATACAATGGTCGCAATTCTGCATTGTTCGTAGTATATTCATTTTCATCACTTCGAAGTCCCGGTTCGCTTCACAAATCCTGTTCAGCACAGTGGCAACCCTAGCTACTAATATTGGTGGACCTTAAAATCTTAATTAACGTAAAATATAATCAGTACTTAAATTAAGCTTTTATTTATTATTTAATCTTAATATATTTAGATTAATATCCAGTACCAAGGGAGAGATACTCTTGTTTACAATAATGTAAATATAGACAAAAAATATATATAACATTTTATTTTTATCAAAGAATATCTGTAAGAGCATCTTATTAATACAACGTAATCCATAATTAAATTGAGTTTTTTAAGCATATTTAATTTTTTTACTATATCATTTACTTCCATTCATTCGTAAGTTAATTATTGGAAAAATATATATACAGCGCAAATAAAATCGCGTTGGTGGTTCCACCCCATCCCATTATTTAGTAGACTATAGTCTCTATGATTTCATAATAATTACAATTCCATTGTAACTGAAATGAAAAGGTTATAAAAATCAACACTAAATACTCGTTTAAATTGACTAACTTTATACAATGTTTGTCTAGTGGTTAAGACGCTGGCCTAGTGATCTAGTGGTCAGGGGTTCACTGGGGAAACCAGCAAGTTGGTCCTATTTTCATAGTACACGAATTTCTTTTAGTTTGAAAATAATTGATGTAACATATATTCCGTGTACGCATCTTTATATTAAGAAAAAAATCTCTGAACCTTTGGAAACGTCGACACATATACAAAGAGAAAAACACCACAATTCTTATTATTGTAGATTTAATTTTCTCACTATAGCAACGCGCATTGCTTGTTTGTCACCCAACCGACCTAAGGCGCACTTCACTAGCCAACACGAGCGCCCGTTCTATCATGTAAAAGTAGAATATAACCTTATTTTAAACTTCTGACAATTTATTTGACATACCTATTGTTCGGTATTTATGAAAGGACCAGATCGCCGCTCGCCGTGTGCCTTTGAGTGCTCCATTAGGTTTACAATACCTACCTTCCACCCCCTTTTTTTGCTCTTACCCCAGAGCACGACTTTTTCTGTGTGTGATCTATGACTTGTGAACTGTAAAGAAGTTTCATCATCTTGCTAGGTGCTCGTTACACTGGTCTGATTGTACAGTTACTGTTGCTATTGTGTATGTGGTTTCCTCGCAACGCGTGCCGAATTGTGTTCAGGACAGCAAGAAAATCCAGGCAAGTCGTGCTTCCTGGTTGATCCTTGAGCCCTTATTGTTATGTCCCTATACTAAATTCCTAACACCCTTCCTATATCACCTATATTGTAATGCAATTCGAATAAAAGTTTTTCATCTTTGATTTCTGTGTTGTCCTAGTTAGGAATAGGTTAAGTAAGATTACTCTTGCTTAACTGCTTTGACCTGTTATTAAATAACAGAAGTCCGTGGAATTTGGTGCAAGTAGAATCTACTGCAGATGTATACAATTAGTGACCAGCATTTGATGACCAGTCTGCCAGTCTATTCTTAAAAAAATTATAACCTGTCTAGTGAAATCCCTATTGTGTAAGACACTAAATTCGTTATATTTGATTATGCATGATGCTGTTGTATCAGAAGGAAAAGATGGGAATAGTAATCCGCTTCCAAGTCGGTTTCCCATTCCTTGTTCGTGTAAGATACTCAATGACGAGCACATGATGAAGAAGAAGAAGAATCTACCGATTGCCATTTGGAGAAATGAGATGCGTTATATTTGATTATGCATGCTATTGTTGAATGGTAATTCGCCTCCAAGTCGGTTTACCATTCTTTGTTCGTGTGAGTATCGCGATGTCTATTCTGGTTACGGTGTAAAATAAATTATTACAAAGGTTAAAATACACTGTACGCGATGAAAACGGAGAGAGTAATAAAAGCTGCTGACAGGTCTGAAGGCGGACAGAATGTGAAGAGTGGGTACCCGTTGCGCATCTCAGTAATGGCGATCCAGAATATTTAAAATTATATACACCTAGTATTTTCTCACTTTTTGTATTACTACAAACATTTGGCTATATATGGCTACGTTACAAATAAGGTCACTGTTTTATTTTCAATGCGTACCGTATTCTTTTCTGCGCTACGGCAACACAGATACTGGATATGGGCCAATAGAAGCACCGCGTGTTTTAAAATGGCGAATTTTTTGACGTTTCCATCTCTCTATATCTATGATGGAATTTTTGACGTTTCCATCTCTCTATATCTATGATGGAATTTTTGACGTTTCCATCTCTCTATATCTATGATGGAATGACAGGCGATCGGCGAGAGCCGCGCGTCTGTCGTTCAACTTAAAAATATATTATCGGTGTCTATGGAATTTGATATTTCCTTCCTCACATGGCGTTATTATTTTGTTATTAATGGCGTACTATGAATATTATCTCGTGCTGAATTGCAATATTGACCGAATTACGGGAAATTTTCTGATTTAAATACATTGATGGTGATTCTTCTTAATGTTACGCCATTATTGGTATGTCATTGGATTTTAATATAAATCCTAACTTTTAATTTTCTTAATATACGATTTCGTTAACATCAAACTCCTTTCAATGTCGGAAATTACTATTACAATTAATAACCTAACTATTTTCCTATCTTCAAATTTATTTAATTAATATTTTTATTTTGTTGTTTAAAGGTGAGTAAGTAATTTCGACATTGGGAACTATTTTTCTCAACTTTATCCGATGAAGCAGACGGTGAAGATCTCCCTCTATTCTTAGGAAAGTCGAGAGCCCCAGTCTCGACAAGATGCTTCCATCTTCCCCTATCTTGTGCCGCTTCGACACTAGACCAATCGAGATCCAAACTGTCTCCGGAGTTGCCAAGAAGAAACATCTCGACAGTCGATCATCTGGCATTCTCAATACCGTGTCTAAGCCACCTCAATTAAGATTTTTGTATGTGAGATCCCTCTGCAACAACACTGTATATCGGTTTTACAAATGTTGCTAAATTGTTGTTGTTGTTGCAGGTAAGACCAATTATAACTCAGATCTGCCCAAAAACGATACACAGTATTGTTGCAAGGATCTCCCATACACTCGGTATTCCATCATTATTTTTATCCGACATGAAAATATTACTTCATATATTTTTATGTTATGTGCTGGAAAAATGTACTATGTTTATGGTGTTCCGTGATTGATGGCACCGCGCTGCTCTTGTTCACAGAATCTGTCACTTTTAAGGGGGATTTATTATAAATATTAATATAATCCACTGGCGCAGTGCACAGCTGCACTGGTTTTGGTTTATTCGCAGCGTTCTCGGCAACCCCCCGAACTGTGTTGTGAAAACAAAACATCGTGAAGTTTATGCGCATCGTAAACGTAACCTGGACCAAACGTCATTTTGTTTGAAAAGTCATAATTCCACAGACAATAAAATATTGCGGGTCTATCTAGGACAGCGGTAAAGTGAACTACAGCTCTCTGGTTCGGTGTGTTAATCCGGTGACCTACATGTTATGTAAAATGATTTTTAAGTGTTTTTCGTTAGAATATATTATATCACGCCCTTGGAACGACAAAGTATCATCTGACATTTATATTAAACTGAGATTTAGAACTTTAACGTTTTTAAATATCTCAATGTTTGCATTTCATTTCAGAGTATTTTATATTCTATATTTTTATTCAGCATTCAAAATATAATACATAAAGTAATGACGTATCTTCGTCGTGTTGACTAGTATAACATTAAATAGAAAATAATTCGGGGCTGTAATCAAAAATTGTGACGCACGACCAATTTTACTACTATCTGCAAACGTCTAAATAAATGTATTACTTAAGAAGGATATACATATAAAATCAATTTTATCGAAAAATGTTGCTGATGCGCTACTAGGATTCGAACAGGGAAAGGTGCATTATCGAACTATGCTACAGAGACATTATTTTCGACGACAAACTTTCGAACCTAATTTGGATAATGCAGAGATCCATGTTTGAATCCCGGTGGCGCAACATATCTTTCTATTTAATACATTTTAATTAGTATTTTAAAAATATCACATACCTATGTTCTGAATAATTACAACTTTACAATGAGAACGTGTTCTCCAGATAATGTAATACAGTAAAAAAAAATGATGTGAAATGTTTTGAAATCGGGATATTTTAAAGCCTTGGAAGGCTGCTAAGCCGTTGAAATCCTAAACAATTGCAAGTCTACTGTCAATGCACGATACAAATTTTCTGTTAGATTTCCATTTAATATACAAATTAGCATCTCGTTCCGTCTCAATTTCAAATAGAAACCTTCTTCACCGCCAGAACAATAAAGACCCTATGTTTTGTAATTCCTCAAGTACTATTGTAAGAGATGAACGAACCAAATGCCTGGTTAATTAGTCCCGAATATTATTATTTTCACATCAACACAAATATTGACAAGTAATATTATACATTATTTTAAATATATTTTAAACATTCATTTTTACACAGACTTATATTTTTTACCACTAACTAATTAGAATGAAATACAGTGAGATAAGTCTGGGGGATTTAATTGAGATAAATCTCAATACCGCGCACACAGTTTTGAGATTTTGATCTGGAGAGTCGAAAATCACCGCTCGAGATAAGTAGGACCAACACCGTATACGTGGCATCGATTTGACAGTGAGACTCAACACGTGCGCACAAAATTCACCTTAAAGCATAGATGCTTACATCTGTTTATTCTGTTTAATTCTTGGAGAGTAGTCTCAAATTCACCTAATAAATAAACGGAACGTCAACCGTCAATAGACTTACATTTAACGTTGGACGTATCAGTGATATGCTTAACCTGGTCAAGCCAAGTATTTCACGAACGTCCACTATTTCTGGTGCCATTAACACTCGCGCCATATATCTTTCTTACTGGTGAAGATACGAAGAAGAAGGGAAGGCACTAAATTTTCGTCTGCCGGATGCTAGTTCATTTGTTGATTCCTCTCCACCACAAGAACAAGCGTCGCGGGGTATCTACACTGTTAACACTCGTGAAAAGGATTATTATGTATAAGCGGGTTAACGTAAGATTGATTATAAGCGCTAGCGGTTGATTAACACATACTCTGCGGTGGTGGGTCAGATTTGACCCGGGTGTTTGTAAAAATATGAATTACGCTACAAATACATCAAAATTAAAACACATTATCTTCGAACGCAAAGAACAATCGTGAAAACAACATGTTCAGTAACATAGTCAAATTTACGAATTAGTAAATGAGAAAGTAGATAGATGCTTCGATCACCTCTAAGCCAAGTTCAAATGTCATTCTGTTAGGAAACAATAAGTAAGGACTCCATACAACGTGAATCAGCTGATCCATTTCTGACTCTACCGAGTGGAATTTTTAATTCAGTAAGTAGCAATTGTATGGCTTGAATAGAACGATAGATTAAAACAGTGGCTAGCAATTGTAGTAGAAATAAATTAAGAATAACCGAGTAGAGGATTACAGCGCTCCGGTGACGTCGCGCGGTAGCATCCAGAACTACGCAACTAATTATTCTACTGATGCACGGTGGGCGCTAGCGTAATTATAACAAAGCTATTTTTTAAATTATATTTAATGGAAAATATATGGAAGTATGGGGTAACTACAGGACTTACGACCTGTCTTCGGCTGGCTTAAGTGATCACGTTATATTCTCACCCCTTAATCTCCACATTTATCAAATTTTTGAAGGTTGTGTATATGTTAGTATGATATTTGTTTAATAACAGTGCCTTTATAGGTAAAAATCCAGTAACTGTGTGTTCTTGGACATATTCAAATATTGGTAATTAATATTTGTTTTCCAGAATTTTCTGTACTCTCTGCACACCATCTACTTTAGATTAAATCTGCGGACTGCATGTTATGTACTCATAGCTTTTTTATTTGGTGGCTTATCAAATCAGATTTATTAAATACAAAATTGCCTATGCTATTGTGATAATAAAAGCAAAAGAAATGTGTGAATGTTAAAATTGTTCCATCGATCTAACAGAACAATTGTTAGAATGCGAAATTACCCAAAACAATATTTTGTTCAAGGATACAAAAGCACTTAGTCGAAGTAAGGGACGAAGGTTAATAAAAACTCGGTATTGTTAGACGCAGGTGTACCGACGCAGCGTGGGTACAGCAATAAAGAAATGCGGCGAACGTGACTAAAGTCACGTAGGCAAATGCACCTTAAGGGATGCATCACCATAGGCGAGCGGTCCGGACAGAACCTCAGCCGGGAGAACTGGCTCCACAAAAGACGAGATTTTATTTTCAATTAGAAAATGAAATCTATGTCGTCTCTAAAAATATCAAGCAAGCGCTTTATAGATTGTAATTCCGGGGGAAATTTAAACTGTGCGCCTCGAGTTTAAGCTTAGACTGTGATGTACTCTGCGTTTAATCGTTGATGTGAAAGTATCAAAAAGGGTCCCGCTGGATCTATAAAAAGTTGATAAATATAATTGGTGTAGCGAGAACAGACTGTCGCTATAGCATAAGAATATCGCGTCCAGAGTCCCGGTTTGCCTGGATAATTGGGCATCGTCTTGTCATCAACTACAAGCCTGAACTCCGTCACCCCATGCTGGCACCACAAGGAGCTGACCACACTTCACGTCCAGGATCCAGGACCATCCTAAGAGGTAATCCCTTACGCGAGGGACCTGAATAATCTACATCAGACAAGCGTCAACATAGACAATTTGGCAGAGAAATTAATGCTGGCATGATGAACACAAATATTGAATGTTAATTTTATTGTAATTATTTTTGAATAGCCTTATTTATAAGTATTAAAGTAAATATTCTTTCATTTCATAACCATTTGACTTGTCAATATTTAAAAAAGATCCAGTTAGGCTAGATGCCTCCCCCCTGAATATGAAGCCGAGGAAGAAAGAAAAAATTACCTAACACAATCTTTAAGTTAGCTTTACGGAACATAGCAACTTTTTTTGGATTTTGTTAATATAAGTTATGTTCTAATAAATATAATAATATTAAAAAGGATTAATAAATGTATAATTTCAAATTCGTGAAAACTTACGCATTTTCCCAGAAAGATTCTTGATTAATTAATTTTTAAATTCGCTTTTATTAATTCTGTTAGAAATAACGTTACTAATTAATATCTAATTAATATTCAAGTAAGTTTCGAAATGTGCAAGTTAAATGGGTGTGCAATGACGTCAGTGGTCAGTCGAAAGGGATGTTTGTTTTCAGATCTATTTCCAAAGTCATAACTCATCACATTATTAAACATATTCACTTTATGACCACGATTTGGACCACTGCTCTACCGGTTGTGTGGTCAGAGGCGTTAAACATAAAAAATACGACGCACAGTGGCGTAACTTACAACATTGCGCCCCAAAACAAAACGGAAGGGCCCCCTACTTACCGTGTGTAACAGACCTAGTTCACAATATTTTATGGGTGACTAAATGTTCAAAGAGTGTGCACTTCAATTTTATTCCATGAAATTTTTACAAAATCATGTTAAGCTTTAAGTCTACATGCTTCAAAATAAATATTTTCGAAATTAATTCATTATTCTATACATTTGCTTCAGACACTAAATAGTCTAATAAAATATATTCTGGCCGCTCGAAGTTCGATGACATTTTATTTTTTGTATTAATTAATAAAATACTACAATTAATCGATTTATTTTAAATGCTTATATCTTTGAGAAATTTATGTCTATGTTTATGAGTGTTGTTAACGCTAGTACTCCATGTGTATCCCGTCGTTCCAATAAACCTTAATATCTAGGGATTTCGGCCGGGGTGGGATAGATTGCATGTCATCAGAGTTTTTTTGTGGATCAAAAGTATCGCCGTGCGTAAAAATCCGGACTGCGAAAAATCGGTTTTTCACAGCATCCTGAAGTGCAGTGATATCTCCGTTCTTCAGTACAAAAGTGCAAGTCAACTGGAGGTGTAAATTGCCGTCCAACGCAGGACTGAGACCAAGGTAGGCCAGATTCATCTGCTATTATTCCATTCTTGCTACAATTCGGGTTGCGTCAACTAAACGGTAATATAAATTGATATACTCCACGGGATGTATTCCCACAAGTGTATGTCGAATATATCAAAAAGTTATGATATATTCGACACCACCCAGGATCGATGCAATAAGCTCAAAGCTCCTATCTCGGTCCTACTAATTCGCCGCCTGGTTGGCATTTTTTAATGCTACTAGGCAGCTGTTCGATAGCGCCTCGCATATATGACAGGGCGATACCACACAGCTGTCAAAACATAATAACGTAGATTCTGTGTGTAACCCGAGCAGGTACAACAAGAAAGATAACTTACAGTTGTCACGAGTTTATTTGACGCTTGAACACAGTTACAGTAGGAAGTTATGCAAAGAGAGCCCTACAACGAGAAGCGTTGCTAGAGATCTCATCGAGGAGGTGGCTGCGAGAGAAACGACGCGCTAAGACGGGCTCCCTGGGCGATTGCGGCGCGATGTATTGGTACTTGTTTTTCGGACGGTAACGGCGTATTTTTGCGGCTGATGAGAGCCTAATTTTACACCCAGGTATTTGAAAAGTGCATTCAGAGGCCGTCGGCGGTGTTGTTGATTGTGGAGGCAATATACCTCTACATATCTCTGACTTAGTTGTGATCATGCATACGCAGTTTAAACATTTTCAACTTATATTTTTAATATGTACCTATCTATTCCTAAAATATTGTGTACTCGGTGTGTTAGATCCAGTATATAATGTACGAGTAAATAAGATATATAAGAAACGGTTAAATAAGTATATTAAATAGTGAATATTTTCACGATTAAGAAAGGTGGTTTGCATATGTGGAACATTAATGAATGAGGAGAGAATGACAAGTGTTTGCACCATTTTTAAATTAATTAAATTTCTATTATGTTTTTTGGTGTTTGACTTGTTGCCTCACTCATGCATACCTTCAGTTTGCTATTCACTCAAATTTTAACATGCGCATCTCTGCCCCTTTCTTTCCTAACCTATCCTTAAGCACAAGGAAGAAAGAAGGTGTCGCAGTAATTAACACTCTCTCCAACTGCAGCAAGTTCAGTGTGCGCCTCGAACTTTATACGGACTGACTACCGTCGCTTATTAGCACTTACAGCAAGGTGGGTCAAAACAAAACACTTCCGGCGGTGGTGGGTCATTTTAGACCCACCTCAAGTTTTCGGTTTTTCAACCGTTTTGTGGGAAATTTTTTATGGATATTTCATTTTAAATCGTCGGTTAAACGAAACTTCATAAACCTATGTACAATGTAGCATATCGTATTATATTATTAAGGAGAACACATTCTTATTGTGAAGTTGTAATTATTCAGAACAGACGGTCTGTGATGTTTAAAATACTAATTTAATGTATTCATTATAAATATATACAATTTTGTCGAAAAATATTGTTTTTGCGCTACCGTTTGCGTTGCTAAATTTGTCATGAAAAATACTGGCGCTATAACACAATTGGTAGTGTACTTCCCCGGATTGGAAGTAGAGATCCAGGTTCGAATCCCGGTAGCGCAAAAACAATAGTTTTCGATAAAATTGATTTTATATGTATATATTTATAATGAATACATTAAATTTGTATTTTATAGTATTATTTAATATCATGGTAACAGCATAACCTAAGTCTATGCCTACTGCACGCCACTGATGATGTGCAAGATGAAAGGATTTAAAAGACAAATAACTAACGTGTCATATTTATCGATTAAATCTATTTTAAAGTTATCTCTTAATACTGAATAAGAGACCTGTATCAAT
This sequence comes from Eubasilissa splendida, assembly GCA_031772225.1. NCBI lineage: Eukaryota > Metazoa > Arthropoda > Insecta > Trichoptera > Phryganeidae > Eubasilissa > Eubasilissa splendida. The sequence goes on from CM062859.1 coordinate 28,246,040, forward strand.
ACAGTGCTAAATGTACAACAGATGATCTATAGACAACGTGAACATCAAAGCGAAATAATACATTTTATCTCATACACAAGACACCATCTTGTACATCGATCAGCGATCTATTTCTGTATAAGACAGGAGATAGAGATCAATGAAAGACTCTCGACCGTTTGCCTGAGATGAATCTTTCAATTTTTTGCACATCGTCCGATGGATCGTCATCGAAATGAAGAGAATGATCCCCCATCCGTAGGACCGGCCAAAAACATCAAGCACTTCTCTGGTGATACTCCTCAGCCTGCAGGACTCCGGGAAAAGTGGAGGAGCATAGTCAAGACGATGGTAGTTCATAGAGATCACGATCTTCAGTCATAACGGACCAATGGGGATATGGCTTAAGAAGTCATTGTGATACTATGTATCCTTAAACAGATATATATTTTTAATATTTACATATTCAACTTTGAGGTTAATGTTCATTTTTATTATATATAGATTATTAAACTTTATTTTCTCCACTTACTATGTCACTGTCTAATTTCAGTATTGAATTAAACACGGGTACAATACAGAATTAATGGACACAATTTTTAAAAATAAATTAAAATAATATATTACTAGTCAATTTTTATATAGCTCACAGATAATACATATTAATAATAATCCATAATAACATTACGCTTCCCCTTCTATATCTGTCGGCTGTAGAGTACTTAAACGGCTAGGTCTATGAGACTCATGTCATAGATATGAAAAGCATCCTGTCATCTCATGGTCATATCGCGTCCCACTACTCTATGGTTAATTTCTTTATCTATGTCACTGTCAAATGTGACATGAATGATTTGTTCATATTTTTCAAGAATGTAGGGATTTCCGCATTGAAATATAGATTTGACTAAAACCTTGACCGCCCAGCGGTCACCAATGGCCACGTAGCGAAGCCGATTGCTTATCTGCTATTAATGATTATTGGCGTAGGATTTTATTCATAAATAAATTTTTGAATCAAAAATATAAACACCTGCCACAAAACGTCAGACCGGCATTTTATGCAAATAATAATATAGGAAAATTGCTCATAAATTCCGAAGACAAAGATAAATATATTTAATAATTCGGAAAAAAAAAATATATATATATATATTGTGCAAAAAAATTGCATTAAGAATTATAATTAATTATATTATGTTTTTAAATAACTCATGTGTTACGAGATGCTCTCAATTTTTGGGCCACCCTATACATATAAAAACTATTTTATCGAAAAATATCATTGTTGCTACCGGGATACGAACCTGGATCTCATTCCAATACGGGAAAAGTGCATTAACCGACTATGCTACAGTAGATAGTATTTTTGATGACAAATTTTCGAACCTATATGTTACACTTTTCAAATTAATACATCTATCATTTCATCATTTGAAAGCCATCTCCTTTTTTTATACTAATTAATACATTTAATTAGTATTTAAAACATCACAATCCTATGTTCTGAATAAATACAACTTTACAATAAGAATGTGTTCCCTTTAATAACATTTTTAAGTACAATATTTTGATTATGTTCAAATCTTTGTAGGAACTAATTACTGGGATCTATCCCCTAAGGGATTGTCATCAAGATTAAGATGTCTTAAGATTAAGATTAAGCTATTATTTTTATTTCATATGGGAAGTATGAAAGTCTTGGGCATTGCAGGGCTTACGACCTGTCATCGGCTGACTTAAGTGATCACTTTACACAATGTAACATTCACCTATTTACCCACGCTACCACATCTATCAAATTTTTGGAAGTTGTATATATGATATCAAGATGGAACATTTCACGTATTTATTACCAACTATGCTGTCGCCATCTATTGATATTTTTGCATATTTTATATTTATATATATCGCTGAAGCTAAGACAACTTCAGTTCTAAAATATCTAATTTAAGACCTCCACTGTTTGTGTGTACAGCAGATAATCACATTTCTGCGAAATGGTTTGAAAAGTCTGAGAAATTGTGTTTGTTCAAGCATTGTGTCCGGTCGCCGTTAAATATCTAATAAAACTGGGAATGTTATTTACAAAGTTATAATATTGTAATTAATAAAATGTCTACCCACAAAGTGATCGCTTCCAATATTACAAAAATAGTTTTATTTATTTATTGACATATATATTTTTGTTATAACAGAGGTAAATATATTATAATATAACATGGTAATATGTTGATTGTGTGGGATGGAGTAGACTCCACCTCTGATATATACAGCGTTGTCCTGGCCACTTTGCTAGACTGAAGTCTGTGTTAAAGTGTCCAGTTTTCTTCGTGCTGTTATTTAAGATTCGACAGGAATATACGAGGGCCAAGTAAAAAATAAGGTTCCTTACGCTGTACACTCGCCACGCGAGATGCTAGGCGAAATCCGGCAACACCGCCTTGATTGTTGGTCCCTTAACTACATCCCCACTACCGGGAGCAAACGCTGCGACGCTCAGTAAAGGCCTGACAGCCATCCGCTATGGAACCCGCCATCGCCGTTACCGCCAGGTGTGAAATCCGTTCGGTGATTCGATTTTTAAACGCGAAGAAGCTTAAACCTGTTGAAATTCATCGACAGTTGGAAGAAGTTTATGGCACAGCTTGCATCAGCGTCCAACACGTCCGCAAATGGTGCAGGGAGTTCTCCGAAGGACGCACAGACGTCCACGACGAGCAAAGGAGTGGGAGGCCATCGGTGTCGGACGAAGTCGTGGCGAAGATTGAGCGCATTCTCCTCGAAGATCGGAGAGTAACGCTTCGGGAGCTTGCTGTCCAGGTTCCTGAGGTTTGTGAAAAAACCATCGACAACATTTTGACCGATAAACTTGGTTATCGCAAGGTGTGCGCGCGGTGGGTCCCACACATGCTTTCAGAAACCCACAAAGACAATCGTGTCAAGTGTGCCGAGGGGTTTCTTCGAGAATGCGCCGAGAATACCGAAGAATTCTTGGACTCCATTATTACGGGAGATGAAACGTGGTGTCACTACGTCACTCCAGAAACAAAAGAACAGTCCAAACAATGGCGCCATCCTGAATCGCCTAGGCCGAAAAAGTTTAAGCAGACGCTTTCCGCAGGGAAAGTGATGGCTACGGTGTTTTGGGACCGAAAAGGCGTCTTGCTGACCGAGTTTATGCCTAAAGGGACCACCATCAATTCGGACAGGTACTGCGAGACATTGACAAAACTCAAAAGAGCCATCCAAAATCGCCGGAGAGGAAGGCTGACCAAGGGCGTTAGGCTGCACCACGACAACGCTCGCCCGCATGTCTCTCGACAGACCACCGCCCTACTGGACAAATTCGGCTGGAAATTGCTTGACCATGCCCCCTACAGCCCTGATCTTACTCCCAGCGACTTCCACTTGTTTCCGAAATTGAAGCAACACTTGGGTGGACAACGCTTCAATACATATGAAGAGGTGAAAGAAGCGGTCACCAAGTTCATCGGCGGCCTAGCGGCGGAATTCTTCGAAGCGGGTTTTCAGAAGTGGATAACTCGTCAGGAAAAATGCATAGAAAAATCAGGAGACTATGTAGAAAAATAGAATAAAGTACAAGCTTTCAGATGGTTTACTTATTTATTGCAATAAAAAATACCTTATACCTGAAAAAAATGTAGGAACCTTATTTTTTACTTGCCCCTCGTATATAGAATATGAAATGGGAGTGTTGAAGAATTAGTGTAGGCACTGTATAATGATTATGTTAGAATGTTGGATAGCCATGCTTCTGATTGATCTCTACCCGATTGGATCATATATTGGGTCCATATTTGTGTAATCTTATTGGAAGTGAACGATTTCCAGTTGGTGTTGAGTGTGTTGTACAGTTTCGGAGCTAAGAACATGTAGAATCTTTGATAAAATGTCGTTATGATGATGCTATGTTTGCTTTTCATTCTCAGCGAACCAGTAAATTCATTGAGGAGCATCTCTGGATGTTTACTGTATTATATAATTATATGGCGTGTGCCAACTACCGATAATAATAAATAAGAAGGAATTTAAAAAACATTGAACACCGCAGTTACAAGAAGGGCAACCCTGCTCATGAAGGGCAAAACTACGTAAAGGACGCTCGTTACAAAGTTTTTTAACATGAATAAATATTCAGAGAATTCCCTAAAACGAATGCACCTATGTAAGTACAAGTGTTATATGTTTACCGCACCAACGGCTAAATGAGGAATGAAGTAAATAATATACGAGTTCGAGTCTATGCCGTCTTAAAAATAACACCTGGACTATTTTCTATGTAGATGCTTTATCGCGCAAGTTTTATGCGCAGTCAACGTGGACCAGTTAATTATATTTATTTTGTATATACAGGATGGCCCAAAACAGGCGGGAACATTTCGTAAAACGTGACTAACTATATCATATATATATATATATATATACTTATTTACCTATTTACTTATATTACGTTTTATTTCGACAATTTTCGGTGGCCATTTTTAATTATTAATTTCCTCATTATTTATATTTGTTTTTATTTTTCAAATTGTTTTTCAAACGTCGAGGTGCTAGGAAAATGATCAAAGAGTTTCAAAACAAAGCCTGGAGTATAGCTAAACATTACAGCAGGACGGAGATCCATCTCACGCAGCCAGAAATACAATCAACTTTCTTCATCGTGAGAGTGTTAATTTCATCGAGCCAGGCGTGTGGCCACCGAACAGCCTAGATTTAAACCCAGTAGATTAAGCAATATGGGGTGTTTTGATGATTGATTTCAGATTAGCTAAAAAAAATTACATTAAGAATTATAATTAATTATATTATGTTTTGAAATAACTCGTGTGTTACGAGATGTTCTCACTTTTTTCAGGCCAGCCTGTATATGTAACGTCCTATTTTTACCACGACTTCTCGGTACCACACGGACTGGATAAATAACACGTGGACAATGCATATAATGTAAATATATCTATAAAAAGGAATGTTGTACATTTTAACATCAGCCCTCTTCGATAAATGTATCGTGCAACAAAAATCTGAAATTTTATGCATTAAACACATACATTCTGAAACGTGTCTACTTTATATATACAGATCTCTCTACATTATAATGAAAATGTGATGTCCTTGGGATGGTACGATGTTGTGTGTGTATGTGAGTATGGGTGCCGCACCGCCTGTGCGTGTATGTGTGGCTATAAAGACGGCGCGCGGGAGTGCGCGCGTCTCTTTGCTTGCGGTCCATCGGCTTAGTTGTTTGACACACGAGTGATATACCCTATACGAAATTGTAGCTTATTGTAATAAAAGATTAATTGTTACATAGTCTTTTTATTGGACCTTACATACGAGGTGTGCACTCAAAACGTATTAGAAATCAGTACGTTACAGAAAACGAAAGATACAATGGGAAACAGATTGTTCACCATGCTATTAGATTAATCATTATAGTAATTGAACAATATAAAATATTTACCCTTTGGTTACATCTTAGAACGACGGTCGCGGCTATTGAGCCACCAAATCTGACAGCTCTCTCGATGATTCGAAAACGAACCATAGACGGCGACCATTTTTATAACTTTCTAAACAGATTGCGTAAGGGCTATTATTTGTAATTTCGAGGTGCTTGGCAATAAGACAAGAGACGGGGCAATTTCAAACGTGACCCTTATTTATAATGTCACAATATATATTAATATGTTTAACTTGAGGATTATTTTTATTATGCCCATTTGGAAGTAGGATACTGTAGTTTATTGAAAACTATGCCTTTTTCAGATATCATCACACTCAAGTTCGTAGGAAAATATATTTTGTGTAAAAATCCGAGAAAGGACCATATTATCGATATATACCTTTAATTTGTTTTGATTTTATCAAAGGATTACATTCTAAAATCGCTAATTTACAATAGAAGCGTGATTGGCGTGCTTTTGGGCGAAAAGGTCTCAAAAAAGCTTAAAGCGGAGTGAGTACCTACCGCAGCTGTCGCATTTTACCATTCCCTAGTCCTTTATGGGTTGGTTAAACGCGACACCCTAGCGACCATTCAAGTGAATCCTTTGTCATGGCCTAATCGCTTTGATACGCTCATAACTTTATTTAAAAATTCATTATTTTATTTTAAATTGTTAGTTTTTCATTGCTTTGACTGTAATGCAAATGTAGCTGACTACAATGAACGGTGTGGATTTATTTTAAGATTATTGGACAATAAAGTGGAGACTGGAAGATGAAACAAAGTCTGATGACGCAGTTCCTGTTCACTGAACATTAATAAAATCATTATCTAGGAGTGTTTTAATACTGACTGGAATGGGTTGAAATGATAGGATCATTCAGCCGTACTAAAATTCTTAATTACCACAAAGTAAAGAATTTAGTTAGAATTAAGTTTTGAAACTCTTTGATCATTTTCCTAGTAGTAAAATATATGTAAATAAAAAGGCGTCACTCGAAAGCTGTTGCAGGTAAGGTCACTTATAAATTGTATGTAATATTATTTTTATTTATTTTACATGGTTGTTTAATATATCATTCGATGGCTGCAACTGAGTGGATTAAGGGGATCATACTTGACCAGTTATTTTCCAACTATTATTTAGCCAAGACAAAAACCGCTTTTTTTTTTTAAATGTTCGGAGTTAGTAAGAAAACTCGGCTGGCACAAAAATATTTAACCTGTGTAGGTCTCCTCCGCAACCAGCAACACCGCCGACAGGTCATGAACGCACATACCTGGGTGCAAACTTGAATCTCTGAACGACCGTATAATTTCTCCAGGTACCGACCAGTTGACAATAATAATATATCAAAACTAGAAAACTATGGCATTCGTGGTGTAGCGTATGACTTACTATTTGAAAGGCAGGGTTCAGCAGGTTAAAGTTAATGATTGTGGTTAACTGCGGAGTAGCACATGGTACAGTTTTAGGACCCTTATTATTCTACATATAATGTAAAGAAATCGTAGATCCCGCGCCGAATAGGATCTACCGAACGAATTGCGCGATCTTCGAATACGACGATTCCGGTCTTAAGTCGTAAAGAAAAGAAGTGAGGGGACATGGAATAACGGATAAGGGTCGATGATGGAAGGGAATCCAGTCGAAGGACCAGTGGATCTCGGACTGGAAGGACTGCTCGCCTTACCTCGTGTATGACGCCTTCGTTACTCCCGTAGTCGCAGCCGAGATCACACAAACAGCACGTGGGCGGGCAGATATCCGTTTCCAAATGAAGACGGCAATATCACTCACTTCACCCGCGGCTCACACAATAATCACTGTGCATGTGTATCACAGGATCACAATACAGTACTAATGCACCGAAGTTGAATAACTCCGCACCGCTAATGCAATCGCGGTGTCGCAACCGAACAAGTATCGCGTCGCGTTAACGTCTGCTGACAACAAGGTCAAAGACAAAAAATAGGCAAAAAGTATGGCATATACGCGATATTTGAACGTGGAAAGGCCGATTCTTAAGATGCGCCAAAAATGTGTTCTATGAATACGCAACATATAAGATACATAGCTTTTTAGAGGAAATAATCGAGTTCGCGGAAGATACAGCTATCTAAATCAGTGGAGATACCTGGGAACAAATTGTTAAAGAAGCGACATTAGAAATTCGATCAATTAAAAAATAGCTGCATTGTAATCTGCTAACTCAATGCCGATAAAACTAATTATACAACCTTCTCTGCAACAAAAGTCGGGCAACTTATCTCACATTCCTACTTTGTAATTCTATTATGTAACTATAAAACCAATATACAAAAAACAACCACGTACAAATATTAGGAATTAGACCTAGATAATAATTTAAACTTCAATGAACACATTGAATCAATATTACAATACGAAATACAAGGTTGGGGAGGAACATATTTCATACATCTCAAATCAATAATTACAACTCAAAAGATAATAAGAATTATCTACCTTATATAAAAAAAAACGTTTTATTTCATTTTTTTAAAGAAGACAAAATAAAAATACATCACAACTATCAGACTCGGAGTAAAACTAATGAACATGTTATTTTAGAAATGTCCGAATTGGGAATAGTATAGATACATGCAAATACCACGATTTCTATGTGTTTTATTTCATTTTTGCATACCTATAAAATAACATGGGAACTAATCGCATGTATGGCTTGCAGGCATTCTTTTTTTACCATAAAATGCAGCACACAGGAAACATCGTACACGGGGCTTTGTGTATTCGTTAGTTTGCACGTACGAGGACTCTAGGTTATCCACGTTCATAACAATTCGGATATATACTATTTCCAGTGTAGTTAGAACGGGATTTGACTGAAATTCAACAAAATGCAAAAATTAGTCAAACAAAAATATATATTGTCTCTTATATAATCTTTCTTAAACTTATATAGAAAATACATCATGAAAAATGTGCTCGAAAATTGAATTGACGTAGTCAAAATTGGAGGCAGAAAGATTTCTAATCTCAGGTATGCGGACGACACAACTTTGATCGCTACATCAGAAGAAGAAATGATTACAATACTCTGTCGCATTGAAGAAGAAAGTAGAAGTTCGTGAGCATTGATTGACATAACCAGCTTTCACGAACAGATGCCCTTCCAGACCTTGAAACTGTCAAGGATTTAAATTATCCCGGGTCCTTAATCACTGACGACGGTAATTGCGAGCCAGAAATTAAACGAAGATAGGTATGGCGAAAAGTTCTGTGTCTAGACTTGACAAAATATAAAAAGACCGACGAATTTCTGACCAACGAAGGTCAAGCTTGTGCAGGTCTCTGGTGTATTCTATATTTTGTGGAATCATTGATCCTGAAAATAAGGGAGAGAGGACGGATTAACGCATTTGAGATGTAGTGCTGGAGACAAACGTTGCACATTCCATGGACAGCGAGATGCACGAATGTCTCCGTTCTGCAGAAATTAAACATTAATAATAATATTATGCTTCTCCGTCTATATCTATGACATTCTTGATGTGGCGGTCGTTGCAACTTCGTTAGTGTCATTTGTTTCGGTAGGCTGTAAGTTACTTGCTTAAATAGCCAAGTCTGTGAGACTCCTATCACACATAAGAAAAACATCCTGTCATCTCTGTGGTTTATTTCTTTATCTATGTCGTTGTCAAATGTGACATGAATGTTTGTTCGTATTTTTCACGTTCGTACAATTTCACGGAGAGCAATACAGAATGCACTAACAGAATAGCAATCCGGCGAAAGCAGCACAGTGCACTATTGTTAAAGCAACATGATAAGGGACTAACGACCACTGTTGGCCGCGAAGCTCCTACAATAGCCGCCTGTTATATTCCGGCTACCTACCTTCATATACTTCTTACTTCATACTATTATTTATATTACCGTCACTACCAACTACCTTTAGGGTTTATCAAAGAAGATGCAATTTATACAAGTTAAACTCACACCTACATAATATAATTGAATTCATTTCTGATTTTACCTTGTCAGGCCTCTGTCAGGCCAACGAACTCGGTTACTTGGGAGCCCACTCGAGATACCAAGGGTCGGTGTTCAGGTTAACCAGCGGGTTCAATGAACCCATCAAAACTGTTGGGACTAAAATCTTCCCTTAAAACAATAAATGCTTACATCAACCAAGAACAAAGGATTATAGATAATAAAAGGCTAGCAAAAACACTGTGTTTTGGGTATCGGTCATGAGAAGTTCTTCTTAAATAAATGCATTGTAGAAAGGATGCACTTCTCCTTTTAATTCGACACTACGCTGATGCGAGAAATATAATTCGCCTGCAGGGCCTAGTAGTAAGCAAGCTTATCTGCTAGTCTTTTGTGAGAAGTAAAGATGGCTTGGAGAAGCTTGTTGCGGTGGACCACGTCGAAAAACGAAGAGGAAAAGGAAGATTCCCCACCCGTTTTACAGAAGTAAACAGTGGAAAGGGCAATAGGTACTTCTCTGGTGATTGCTTTAAAGTCTGCACAATGTCAAGAAGAGTAGAAGAGCATAGTTAACCCTTCCCAAACCATGCTGTAACACAGGTCTACCATCATAATTAAACCTGTAGTATTTCGGTAAATACATGCAACATAAAATTCATATTTTAGATAATCCTAAAGAAAAATTAGCACTTTAGAATGACTAGTGACAAACCAATTATGAAAAGGAAAGAACAACATACATCCAAATATAATTGTCTCTTTCTCACTAATTAAATGAAGAGAGAGATAGAGTATACATATAGTATGTTTATTATTCATTTTTTTCAAAATTGAATGCTCAATATTTAAAGTAAATTCATGCCATTAAAGCCATTTAAGCTAATAAAAACATTTTTTCTAACTGTTATTTACGGTAACACGAGTTGACAGCATGGCTGGGTTCGGGTATTTTATGTCATGGTATGGTAAAGGTTAAGAGGCCGAGAGTTCATAGAGATCGCGATGCTCAGTCACGAAGGACTGACGTGGATGGATGGATCTAAATCTTTTCATTCGGCATTTTACTAACCGCCATAGTTACTTCTAGATCACATTATTAAGAACCCGAAGATGCTGATATTCGTGGAAACGTCGCATATTTACTAATCAGTTCGCGTTGCAAAATGACAAAACTGACTCTTTCTCATTTATTAAATGTTTATATAATTTATGCTATTAACGTGTACAGCATTATCGGAAACGGTTCGCAAAATACAGTTTTATGTCTGGCCATCTGTTCGAGACGTTTCTACTATGTTGTTAGTTCAATAATAACATTATTATTATTCCAGCCGATCCCCAGAGCCATAGCGGTTTAGCGTAACTTATGCTGTTAGTAATGCTATCCAACTAGTGTTGCGCATCAGACTAGTGATGTTCGGAATCTAAAATTATCAACCGGTTTGCTGACCGGTAACCTCGAAATGTACACAGTGTATTAGAACAGCTAATGAAATTAATTAATCACTTACATTCATTGAAAAATTAGGAAAACATTAAAATTGTTTTAAAAAATATATATATATTTGACATTTAAGGAGAGTAAACATAAAAAAAAGCAAAGACTCAAATGTCAACGATAACTAAACACGTGACGCGCGACAGCTTCAGGTGCGTGATATCGGAATGATGCGATCTTGACTGTGTCGCGAACGTGTATTACACGCCACGACCACGTACTTTAAACTGTGTCATGAAGAAAATACATACGTCCGTACGTCGTCAGTCCAGCTAGCCTTTGGTTCATATTTCATCTTCTACTCCATCATAGTTTTAGTCCAATGTCCTGTAACATCAGATATTTCCTGCCAAATGACAGTGACTGGCTAAACTGATATCAGCTACAGTGTCTTTATATTTTTGACATTCTTTATTTATACATTTTTTTGATCAAATTTTAATACTAATTTTTTTTTTAAAGTTAACACCGGTGTACTTTGTAACAAACCAGTAATAAATAAGAGTTTGAGGCGGACAGAGAGCGGCATCTGGCGCCGCACGGCAGAGGTGCATTAACCTCGACACACCTCTGGCAGCAGGTCGCGAGCGAGAGCTATTCGACTTCCGTGGCGTGAATGGCAGTGTCGCCTAAAGTATATATAACTATACTGTAATGCACGCGCCCATAGACATGGCCGTGTAAGGATTCACCTATCAACCATGTAGAGCCCAAATCAAAGCGACCAATCAGCAAACGCATTAAGACAATATGCACCAAAGACGGATACTGCCCAAGCAGCTAGTGATCACTCTTCCGCAAACCGTCCTCTCATAAACATCTCTAGCGAGCAACTTCAGAGTTCAACGCGAATTGAACTTCATAATTCATCACATCAATAAGTTCAAATAACAACAATAACAAATAAGTTCTCTTTCATTTCTACACTCTGGTCTAGTTACAACAACAGACACCCTACACTGCGAAATACAAATAACACGCGTGAGACTAGAAGCAATATAACTTTCAGACATAATCACAAGTCAATCATATTTAAATTACCTCAACATCCATACAGTTCAACTCCCACATTTGCGTACAACTAAGAGCTTATTTAAACTGGTGTGCGTATTTATATGATCACATCCCTGATGTTATCTTCACCATAAATTCATTCTGATATTGGAATCAAATAATTATTTCTACTTCAGATCCACCTGAGTCAACTGAATTCTCTATTTACATAATAATCAACCTAGGACCGCCGTCGACTTAAGATATTTGTAAACTGATATTTTATACAAATCATGTAACATTAAATATTTAAAATATGAATTAAATATATTAATTAGAAAGATATACATATAAAATCAATTTTATCGAAAAATATTGTTGTTGCGCCACCAGGATTCGAACCTGGATGTCTTTCCTAACCGGGGAAGGTGCATTATCTAACTATGCTACTGCGACAATACTTTTGACGACAAATTTTCGAACTTTGAATACGTCTGTTGTTCCATTATTTGACAGAGCCTGATAGCAGACGCCAGAATTATCAATTATTAAATATTCATATGAAATGTGAAGTGTGGGTTTAATATGAAGATTTGTATTTTTGCATCCAACACAGCACGTATAAAAAATGCAATATTTAAATTTAAAAACACAAGCAACCCCGCGGTTACAAAGTACGAAGCAAATTTCATATTCGTTTTCACCCCTGAAAATTTGAATTATTTATATTTCGATAAATCACATACACGTACATCACATCCACGTCACACTGTATGATTGGACACGTATTCAGATGGGATTCAGTATTGACTGTATCAAAAATGTGCCTTGTTGATTACCATACAGAAATTGGATTTATTTTAAGGAAAAAACAAAGGGGTAATATGTGATTGGAATCGAAAATATTCTCCCAAAAATTGGTATCGCGTATATGTGGCAAATAAACGAGCTTAGCGCCATAAACTAAATTCTTTTAACAAGATCCTTTGAAACTTTTTAGGGGTCTATTGCTTTAAACATAAGACTATCAGGGTTGCCATGTTATGGTTGTACATTAATTTTATTTTAACCCTCGTACTTCAAACCATCCATAGTTGATCAAAGGTCTATTCATTTTTTTTTTTTTTCCAATTCCTTAGAGTCTACGATACTCTGAGTACTCTACATGCGGCTAGACCGCCAAATCTACTACTACAAGTGCATCAGCGCTAATCGCTTTGACACTTTTTCTAACTACCTTATTGTAATAAACATCATATGTGTTTTATATTAATACATGAATTGGAAGGGTAAAAAATTCTGATAAAAAACCCTCTAAACAATTTACTGGAAGTTAAGTATTTCAAATTAATTAGGCGCGACACTTTATGTACAGTGCCGCCTTATTCTAGCATAATCCTTATATATTTAAACTAAAATAAATAACTACTAAACTTAAAAATATATTGTTTTTACAAATCATATATTGGAGAGTTCAGTCGACGCTGTCCGCTTCTGTGTGCATCTCAGTCCGGAGGATCGAGCGCGTTACTTCGCTGCAGGAAATAGTGCCTGGGCAATCTGTGTTTGTATCTGAAAGGCATTAAGCTGATGTTGTGCTCGTACGAACCGAGGCCTCGGATGAGAGGATTATCTTGAGAACAGGTCTATTCAACTGAGCGCGAAGCCTTTTATGTCATGGGTCCAGGAAGCTGGATGAAGCCGCCCTTTGACTTCCTCTTTTATACTCTTTTAATCCATCGGGTATCGCCCGCTTAAGTACCCCTTGCTATTTCAACTTGATTATTGGTGGTGGAATTTAAATTATATGTGTGGATGAAACGCTGCTTTGTGTAGGGTCGTTCATCGATTAAGGGAGAGAAAAAAAAATATCGAAGATAGCTGAGCGTAAAGTATTAAGAATGAGCGGAGCACTCTAGCGGCATTTGGTCTCAAGAATCGTCGGGATATGCAGCGGACTAAGTGCGGCTTCTCTCCGCGGAAGCCTAGACCCTGGATATAAATGTAACTCGCGTCGTCGATCAACTAGGGACGGCGATGATGCCGATGAATTTGAATCCCCCCCTCCCTCCATATGTTACGTGTTACGTTAATCATATGGCGATGTCATCATTTTTGATTCTATACTGGAAGGACACATTTTTTTCGTGGCTCTTATTCGTAACTTACATTCTTACATACCATGTCACGCCAAGTAAGAGCTTCAAAAGCAAAACTGCCCCTATCTAATTTACGAAATTGGTACAAACGCATTTGTAACTGATTTTATAGCCAGAGTGGAGATTTCAAAATTGAAACTAACTCTCTAAAATAGTAATGAACTCAAAATCATGAACTCTTACTCAATCACTGATGTCTCTTGTCCAAGAGTCACGATATTTTCAGACACTCAATCACTGTTAGTGATTGTGTATCATAACTATCGCTTACAATGATTTAATATCTGAATATATTCTGTCATACAGCAGGTAGGGGTTGTAGAACTGCAGGTAAGGGTTTTTAGAACTCATAGTCATCACAATGATATTCTGATTCCTGGATAATTAAAAACATTGCAGCTTCTTAAGAGGTATATTTCCTATGGAAGTTCGTACGAAACTTTATGTGTTGTCCAAACTATGTATAGAAGGAAAATCTGAAATTTAAAAATATATCTGTATATAATAACGTTTCTTAATTTTTAGTATCAAATTAAACCATTACATTAATATTTACCTCGCTAATAAATAAGTTTGCACGGTATAGTATTAATAAAATTTGATTTTATTTTAAACTGTATCGAACTTCGATAGCACGACGATTTATTAATATTTGGCGACCCTACGCGAAGCACGTACCTCAAAAGTAAGGTTTCAACACGCCCCTGGGGCTTAAGGCTCTATTGCCGGGGGCAGGTTTAGCCCGTAAACTATAATACCTTTATCAAACAAGCCACGGAGCTCGGGGGTTGTACCAACAAGCAATAAAATCCTAAATGTTGGTTTATTCGAAGGAGTTCAAATAAATATAAAAAGTAAAATTTTCCTTCACCGTTACACACTGCAATAAGGTATCAGAAAAGTGGATTGGTTATTTGATCAGTAATCAAATTGTTTGTTTAAATTTTAGATAATAGATCTTTTTAAAATGTATAATAACACACATGTGCTGAACATAGAACAAATAACATTAAACCCAAAATAATTTTTAACTAATTTAAGAAATTGAAACTACTAATATATCAACAAAAAAATGTCATAATGGCATGGTACTATGTTGGATGCATTGGGTTGATGTATAGGTTCGTAGCTTATTTGTTATCCAAGGCAAGAGAGCTTTGGAAAGTAATAGTTGGGTGTATTGGGTTAATGCACAAGTTCGTAGTTTCTTTATTTTCAAGGAAAAATACCTTTGGAAAAAAAAAACGCATTTATTTGACATAATATATTTAGGGTTTATAATATTGTTTTATTTAATACATTGTGAATTTTTAAATTTGTAAAAAGTTTATGTTAATTTTTGACTGAAGAACATAGAGTATCAAGTCATGGTAATATTGTGCATCTGGTTGAACAAAGAAAACACAATGTACTATGAATTGCTTTATGTGAGGTTTATAACAAACAACTTAACATTAACTTGAGGTCGCAATTTAAGAAAAACTACATGGAAGACGGTATCAAGTGATTTTTCAGCACTATATTGCCCGTCAGCAAGTATGAAAACAAACGGGTATTCAAGAGCTCGGTTGGGAGGTTATTCCACGTCCACCCTATTCTCCTGATCTTGCTCCATCAAATTTGTTTGACAACTTCTTCAGGTATATGTGGTACATAAACTGCTTATTTTACGAACCCCCGCAAGAAAAGTCACAGGGCGCGAGATCAGGAAATCTCGGGGTCCAGAACTGAAGAACCAGGTCTACATTCTTAATACGACCTATTCATCGTTGTGATAGAGATTCATTCAGAAAATCTCTGTGCCAATAGAGTGAAGCTTCGTCCTGTTAAAATATGAAGCCTTCTGAATCTTCATTTAATTGCGGAAGAAGCCAGTTTTCCAGCATACTGAGACACGTAACTGCGAGTACTCTAACAGCCTTTTGCTCAACTATGAGCGATCAAGTTTTCAGTCAAATTTTCAAGACAAATTTCAGTTTCAAATCAAATTTTCAGACCTCCTCTATCAATTGATATATAAATCATTCATATGCAACATATAATTCAGGAAATATATCAGTATAAAGTTGAGTCCATCATTTTGAATATCCTGTAAAATTTGGAATCAATTATTCGAAACGCTTGAGATGATTGAGATTAGGCACATATTTCTTGAACATTTTGGACTCGTAATTTAGTTAGGTCTGTTACAGTAGTAGATTTCTTTGTTTACTATTTTGAAAAACGCACCTTCAGAACAAAGCTCTTATATTATATCAACTAAATATTACTTTCAAAGGAACTTGACATTTATATTCAATAAAATGTATGAATTTACCGTTCAATGTGACGAACAGACAGAATACCTTAGGATTTTATTTATTAGATCATTCCATTTACATTCAGTTATTTATTGGCAATATCTTTTTGCCCACCCTGTGTAAGTATAGTCTGTTCGCAGAATCGTTCTTAAGTAAGTAATATACAATATATATTCCGGATTCATTCTATTGTTTTTAAAATATTTGTGAAGCAGGTAAATAATAGATTTTGATTATAGCTTTAGGCTTAAATTGATGATTTTTCTCGTATAAAGCGCTTAAAGCCGTATAAATTTGCTACCCCTTCAACGGCAGGATTATTTTTTTTAAAACTGGATTAAAATAATATAAAATCAGATTGCTTATCACTATATAAACTGCAAATTTCTCATTTTAAGGGAAAACAACGCCAAAGTGAACATTTTATCTACGTCATTTTGTAAATAAGTTGCAATTTAATGTTCCGTATATAATTAACACCGTTCTCTTTGTAAAAAACAAATCAAAATACAAATTGTACTTTTTTAACATTGCAAAATACTACGTAATTATGAAACAAACGTGGTGTATTTAAATCGATCTCGATAAACAAAATAATAAAATGAAGCTGTCATATTAATTTTGAATGTCAACATCGTTGATGATATACAGAGTGGTCCAAAAAAAGTGAAAACATTTCATAAAATTTGATTACAATTACATTGAAATTAGTTTAACTATATCGACAAAAAAAAAAGTTCAACATGATTTCTGATTAGCTAAATATCGTGCACAAAAAAAGTACATTAAGTATTAAAATTAATTATATTACGTTTTGAAATAACTCGTGTGTTACGTGATGTTCTCACTTTTTTTGGGCCACCCTGTATGCAGGTACATTGTTGTTTCACGATTCATCTTGCTCTCATTGAAGAAGTAAAAGAAAACACCGACTAGGTAGAAATATGTAGGAAACAATGTATTAATAATATTTATTAATGTATTTACTAAAACCGATTATTATAAAAACCTTGAATATTTCTGCAATCTCTACGAAATATCCAGAGCCATCAGTCCAACACGTTTTTAATGGCCTCTGTTTAATAATTAACTGGTAACAGTCACTTACTTGGTTTTTAATTCGTTTGTAAATTAATATTTGAACAAATATGTTTTCTTTCAATGATAAAACATAGCTGCCATCTTGTATTAAATCAGGGATCTTTCTGTTCCCTTCAAGCTAAATTACGTCAATCTTTTTAATCTCTTCAGATTATTTGTATATATCTTACTAATTGAAATGTTAAATTTAATATGAACCATAATTTTATTGTTTTAAATGATGTGCATGTACGAGGCGCGTTTTTAAGTAAGTACCGTGTTGCGATGTTGCGCATGCGCAATGGTTTCCTTCATCTGTTGACTCACCACATGCAACGTTAGAGACATTCACGTGGTGTGGTCATCTTGTTGTGATTCGTTTCTTGAATGCATGAAACACGAAACCGGCTGACATGCATCGTCAAGTGTGTCCTGTTTTGACGCCAAGTGATTTACATATTTTCCTTCATCTGAAGCGGATCCTTGATGGCAAGCGTTGTTATGAACTCAAAGACGGATTTCAGACATGGTTTTTATCTCAGGCAAAGGTGTATAAAGCTTGGTGCCCCGTTATGACAAATCCCTTAATAATGGTGACTATGTTAAGAAATAAGGGTTGTTTTTTTTAGAGGTATAGAATTTTAATGGCCATGGTTTTGGCTTTATTGGAGAGATTATTTTATGCCATTAGTATAATAATAAATTTCGAATAAATCTGGTACAATTCTTGGAGCATCTGGGACCGTATATCGGCAATAACGCGACGAATGTTGGATTCCAAGTCGTCTATCGTCTCTGGTTTATCGGCGTAGGGTAGCAACTTCACATATCCTTACAGAAAATAATCCAAAAGTGTTAAATCACACGATTATGGAGGCCAATTCACAGGTCCATTACGCAAAATTCCTTCAATAAATAGATTGTGTCTTGTTGAAACCACAGGTCTTCCACATTAATGCCATTCAATTGGGGAACGAAAAAGTCAGTAACCATGGATCTATAGCGCTCTCCATTAGCCAATGGCATTCTGGCCGGCATCATTTTTAAAGTAACAACAAATATTTTATTCTAAATTGTTAATTTTAGAATGGGATTTGTGTTATTTTGTGTCATAGAGTAATAATTTATGTTAGGTACTAAATTTTTTCTTTTAAATAATTATTGTTTTTTTAAAACAGATTGTTTTTGATCGCGCGACTGTACGACGTCTCTGCGGATGCATATTATCATTTCGAGTATGCGCGGTGTGGAAGCGATCCGCGGTAATTCGAATCACATGCACGGGTGGACGATTATGTCGACCGTATTGAGTTTCGGGAATTGACCCACGATTTTCGAAATAAATTTGCACAATTAGCGAGCGTTGTTCTGGCGTAAGTCAGTTGTCAGCTTTCAAATTGGCTGCCGCTGGAAAAAGCGTTGCCAATTCGAAAAACACCCGCTCATTTAAAAAAATTAAATGGTTGTGAAAATTATGTAGTTTCTTAAAAAAAAAATTCGGTGTATAATTATATCAATGTGTGATAATTTATCAAAGGTATTTGAGATTCTGTAAAAATTAGGTAGATGGCTCATTCAAATAATGGAACGATTAAATGTATTAATATCAGAAAGGTAATATAAAGGTTCGAAAATTGTCGCTAAAAATATTGTCGTTGTAGCATAGTTGGATAATGCACCTATCCCGGTGGCGCAACAACAATATTTTTCGATAAAATTGATTTTATATGTATATCTTTCTAATTAATATATTTAATTTATAATTATACTACCAATTGTTAGTTTTAGTAATAATACATAGTACACTGTTGTATAAAATACCACATATCACCAAAAACTGTTCCAAATACTCGGATTCGCTTTACGTCATGTTGCTATTTGGTGAGTCTAACGATTGCTCAAGTGTGTTAAAGCATATCACACTATGTATGTATTATATATAAGATATCGCCGCTGAAGCGACTACCCTTGTCAATTAGGCGCAAATTAAACGTCAAAGTTCATCAGCCCTTTTGAGACGTAATTCAACATAATTAATGGACATTTTCGGGTGTCAATTTTACAGAACGGGGTGGGATCTCTTTCACTTCGGGCGAAGAGCTGACAATCTCATCACACAGCCTCCGCATGGAACGTTCAGTTAATCAGGTCGCAGAATAATTGCGTAAGCGATGTTCATACTTAGCTTTAGTTTACAAATACTTGTAAAACAATTGTGTGCCAAGTAATTAATTCTAGGATTCCCCCACTTTCACCTGTTTCCAGAATTCAATTAAACTTGTAAATTGAACAATCGGAACTCGAATCGAACTTCAGACCTCGTGATTACAATTGTTATCTCTCTGATTTGTGAATATTTTAGCTGAACTCTTCGGAAAAACTCAATTTATGCCGACAAGACACAACATTGTGGTAACTTTGGGATTACCACAAGATTCCCTTGGAGTTCTATCCTCTCTTTGTACTCTCGAGTTGCTTTGGAGTGAAACAATATTCATTCATTCTATCAACCTATTTACAGTAATTAACAATTATATATCTCAGATATCAACTAATAACTACTGCGAAGTAGCGATGGAAAAGAGACCCGTTCCTCCAGTGACGGCCTTTTATAACAATTGTCCCCCACCACTCATCTAACACACACACACACACATATTGAAAGTAACAGTTCTCACAATAATTAAAATGTTTATTATTCTATCATACATACATCCATCCTATCTAATATGAACCGATACTACCACAATTGAAAACATGTAGGTACATTCCTAAAAAAAATCGTTTTATGCACCTTGCCTGTCAGTATAGCTCCATGTGGGTAGGTACTATTAGTGTTTGGGACATATATTTATTTGTGTATAAATATATTAATTATTGATTCTCCCCCCTTCCCTTTTCCTCACGGCCGCGCCGCCGACCAGTCGATTGACAACCTTGAACCAGTACGGAACAATTAATACTGTCATAAAATTCGTGAGACATATATGTCTTGGAAATAGTGAGTGAAAATTATACGGTCCACATCTTTGGAGCTGCCAGCAGAATCCGGATTGTGGTGAGTGCCAATTTCCTTCCGTGTCTGAATTCTTCCGGCATCTCTGCTTGTACACAACAAATATTATCAGCAGTCTTCGATAATATTAACTACTATATTAGCTGTAACTGAATACACAAATTGATTGTATATATTTGTTTATCTATAAATTTGTATTGTTTATGCATAAGTCGTACATAGCGTTTTTATTAAATTATTGTTATTTTTAAACCAACAAAATACATAAACTAATCAATGATATATTCTCCTGGATTGTCTACGATTAACTTCTAACGTTCTGGTAGTATTTCGATTCCATACCTGAATAAATCTAAAAAAAAGTTTAGAAAGTGGAGAAGTTGTCAATTTAATTTTTATCCACACCCTAAAAAAGTAAAAGAGACGAGAGAGAGGAGGGTGAATGTGGAATAATCTCCAAACTGAGCTCTTAAATAGCCGCTGTTGTAATGTTAGCAATATGCGGACGGGCATCATCATGCTGAAAAATCTTACCAGCTGTTTTTATTTTGCTGAAGGGCTTTGTTGAAGTGATGGTTATCAATTCATAGTTTTATTAAGACTTAAACGACCAAGGCGCTCTTCTTGCTGAAGCCGCAGCCATTCCAACAGTCATCGGTAGAAAACAAAGATGACGAATTTTACAAAATCGTGACTGGCCATCTGTCAGCTAATTAGGCAGGTGTGTTACAGAACACAAATACACATTGGATCATTATATTATTAGGTGTTTTTAACTGTTTACCGAGCTACTAATTTCCTGCGCATCTACGAATTCTGCACATTTGAAATTTCAGCTATATATATTTGCATTCCTGATTGCTGGCTTGCATTGCTTTAAAGTAGGTCAATCTAATGATAATCTCATAATTTATATTATGTACGTATAAATGTTTAAATTTATTACTACTGGAACACGAGTAGGTATATCAATAATTATTATTGCGAATAACAATATTTAACCCTTCCCAAACCATGCAGTAACACAGGTCTACCATCATAATTAAACCTGTAATATTTCTGTAAATACATGCAACATAAAATTCATACTTTAGATAATCCTAAAGAAAATATTAACGCTCAGGAATGACTAGTGAAAAACCAATTATGAAAAGGGAATCGTATAAAAACAATTATTTTTTCCATTCAATCCGTTGGTAAAAATACAATTTGTGATATGAAAGACAGAGATCACACATTATTTTCACAGTGAAAAGAACAACAAACATACAAATATAATTGTCTCTTTCTCACTAATTAAATGAAGACAGATAAGAAGGAAGGACATATTGTATTTTAATAATCATTTTTTCAAAATTGTATGCTCAATATTTAGAGTAAATTCGTGCCATTAAAGCCATTTAAGCTAATAAAAATATTTTTTCTAACAGTTATTTACGGTAACACGAGTTGACAGCATGGCTGTGTTCGGGTATTTTGTATCATGGTATGGTAAAGGTTAATGGAATGCCTTGTACATTGAGAAATATTTATCTTGGATCGAGTTGGCGCTGCTGCATTGTTTTGTTTGGGTTTGGCTATCTATTGACTGTGCTCGTTACTTGTGTACGTACTCTTGGATAGAATCAAGAAGGCTAAATAAAGAGACGCATTCAGCTGCTGGGCTGAGCAGCATTTATAGCCAAAATTCCACAATCTCTTGTACCAGGATATAGATGTTTGGCTTGTACAAATTGTTTGCTGATGAAGTCGGAAGGATGAGATGGGAATGGTTATCCGCCTCCACACAATTTGTGTTCACGTGCTTACATAAGTATGTCGCTGAATCTGTCTTGGTTACTATGTGAGATGATTGCAAGAAATGGTACACAGTAAAACGGAGTGAGTAACAAAAGCTGCTGACAGGTCCGAAGCCGGAGAGAAAGTAGGAAGTGAGCTTGAAAAGCTTGCGTCATACGGCTAGTGCATCATTGTTTCCAGTGGTGTGCATCTTGGTTATGACACGCTTAGTTTGACGATGCAAAAATGGCGGCAGACATCCGCCGATATTAACCTTCAACGTCAATATCACACACACATATTAAAAGTTGTCTAAAAAATAATAAGCTATGCAGAAATATCTCTGAGATCCATAGTACCTACTCAACGTAAAAATTCGCCAGAGAATCAAGGTACCAGATAATACTTGCTCAAGGGGAAATAGGTTGAACATATCTATTCGAAGAGATGATTGACGATGGAATGATATGAATATTTAGGAAGGTAATTCTATTTAATATACACACATACACATAATTTTTAATCTTTAAACGTTAAACTATTTTTCTTAACGTATCAAGACTACAGTTGAAGTTAATATAATACTTTAAATGTACAAAAATATATCAAAGAATCAATTGTGGACTTTTTCAAAATTATTTATAATAACATGTACACCTCGTCTAAATAATTCACCATAGTAAGTACAATACAGTACAAGTAACATCGGAATATATATTGTTACGTTGCGATCACGCTCAACGTCACCGGCTAGGCTCAGTCTGTGGGTGTACGCGTGTGTGGTGTCGGTGTGGCTGACTCGGATGGATGGTAATGGTCTCAAAGAATATCAACACTCGATTTACACATTGTACAATTTATTTAAGTTCCGCATATAAGCCCGACATAATGATTGCGCGATTTTAATCTTTTGCCATCTTTACTTGCCGTAGATTTTACCACTGAGTGAGGACACATGGTTACAGAATTGACACTAATATCGTTTGCTTCAAGGTTGAGATTTACTAAACAGATTGCTGCCATGGGGTAATGTGGCAGCCGTGGACTCCGGACCGTCCCGTCTCCTTGCCCAGATTTATCCCTCAACCTCGAGAGATCTCCCAGGCGCCATTTTGACACCACGGCGTGGGTGACTCCCATTACTCGCTCGCAATCTCCCGCTTGTCTCAGCGGAGATTCTCCTCGCATTTCGAAGGTAGATCAAGGACCAATCATCTCTTGATCTACACGTGAAAATAAAACTTAACGTCACGATTTTTTTCCTTTCGGTGGAGCGCCGTCCCGCGCTCGCTCCACACCCGCCCCCAACCCGCGCGAGAGTCCTCACTCCACAACAAAACCCCTCCTCGTCGATATGGTCGGTGCCGCCGCTTAAATTTAAAATGTCACCATATATAATATATATATATATAAGTTTTAATAATTGACAAAAACAAAAAAAAAATTACACGCGAGGTTGCAGGGTATAGGTGGCGGTGTAAGGACTCCTGGTCAGACAATGCCGACAGGAAGACAGGAATCATCAGGCAGGCGACAGCAGAAACGGCTAGCATGGGTCCGTAGTGAATGCCGGAGGATTATGTAGAATTATGAGACGGTGATGTAATATATTTGGAAGCATCGACTGATGCAATCGGCACCAGGATTTCGGTGGAGGTTGTCGGGTGTGCTCAAGTTTTGCTAATACGCTTAGCACGATGAGGTGGTGTGGAATTACGAGCTCCGAGTGATCTTTGTGAGATCGGTGATTAAATTGTAATTGGTTCGGAACGACGAATCTAGCGAGACCGCGTGTTACACTTCACAATAATAATAAGATAACTGTAGATATCTTGGATCACTCGCGGATTTGATAGTAACAATTTACAGAATAAAATGGTGAATTACAATGGATTATTCCAAACACTCTCTTTGGATCGAAGCAAGTAATTTATCGAAATTCAAAATATCAGCGACTGTTAGCGCTTAGAGATCGCCGGATAATGGCGGTTGGGAATAGCGTTGACAAATGGGGAAACGGAAATCTACCTCCGCGCTTGTACAATACGAGGGATTAGAACGTCCTCGCGCAGTTTAATTATTTTTGACGGTAGTTACTCAGATATTAAAATAAACTCACGATACAGTGGACCTATACTGGTATGGTAATATTTATCTTATTTTCTCCCCAACGCACAAATAACAGCATTGATACTTAAAATTGCGCAAAAGGTTCTCGTTTTAGGAAGAATTTAATTGTAAACAACTTCTTATTACAGTGAATGTTGGAGGAAGAGACAAGATGACTAAGTACTAAGAAACCACTCACCATTTGAAGTCCCACCTCTCTCTTCACAATGAGTTACGTAATCCCTCGACGATGAATTGAAGAAAGGTGCCGTCGGCCACTTTGCACCGATTTCTCGAGATAAGTAAGTGAACCGGCGCGTAATCGAAAAGAAAGACAGTTTTATTTGTTTTCAGTAAGGCGATCAAATTAACACTGAACTACGCCGCGCTCATGGGCGAGCAAGTAGGTAACCAAGTATATGTCTGGGACAGATTGAAATGAATCTGTATAGGAATTACGAACTTATTTTAACAATCCTCAGTATGACTTTTGCAATATTACTGTATTGCATGGCTCAGATGTACCACTAGACAGAGAGATTATAAAATAGTGTTTTTGTGGGTACATGTTAAAGTCATATCAGAAGTATTTATAAAGATTATGTTTAAATCATGTGTTGCGATTAATGTGAAAATGTAGATGCACCAATATTCCATCCACAACTCTCGTGCTCATTTGACAGTTGCGGGTGATAGTGTGTATATGTGAGTATGGCAGGCTGCAGGTTATACAAAATAAACCACTTACTGTTTGCATTGAGTTTATTGTAGTCAAACTTTACAAGAGCAAAAGTTAACCCATTCAATGAAATTCCTGCGCGAATTGTTATCGGAGGCAGAGCGTTTCTCGCGAAGCGTCGGTACTGAGTATCTAAACGGCTAGTGGGTGTTTGTAGAAGGGAAAAACTGCTACCCAATCAAGCGTCGTAGCACTCGGGCCGGCAGATTCTAGTTTGCGCTTACATTTTAATCTTTTCAAAACTCACTTTTATAGTTAGAGGCATTGCGAGCCCTCCCATATTTCAGGTTTGGGCGATCGTCCGGAAATCATTTATTCACTTTTAAAAATACAAATATACATGAAATACATCAAGCCAGGTTATATCTACTTGCAGGTGACCTTCCAACATTTGTTACACTATTACTGTCGTTATTACCTATATTGGGGCGCTTCGCGCCCCTAGAACACACTCAAAAGCCACTTTTCAAGATCTCCTTAAAAGGGGGATCTGGTGAATGTGGTCCTGTGCGGCACATACGTAAAATTAAATATACTTTTTCAAATTATGTTATTAGCCCGTCTTCTGTTGAGCCTACCTAAACTCTGAGCCTGTGCGACCTTCGGAGACGATAAGTGAAATCTAAATTGCATCAGTGGCAAATTCTTATCAAGTTTACCAATCCTTTTTTCCCTCTTGTCTCAGTCGTTTTCCACGGGATCGAGGTCATCATTATGATTGAAAAATCTCCACGCTTCACGGCCTTGAGTATGTAATGTGGGTTTTGCTACTTTTTTACGCGCGGATCAAGATTAGTCCACTGTTGGGAATCTACTTTATATACAATTATTTTAAAACATCATAATAATATAATATTTTTAAATTGTATCTATATTTTACTTTGTTTATACCACTGTGAATTATTTACAATTTTAAATTATGTCTAACCACAAATTTAATGCTACAAACATCAAAAATAATGTATTATTTGTGGCGCCTAATTCCAAAACCCCCTAAAACGACGTATTTTGAGTTATGGATGAAAACGTATATTTTGAAAGCAAAAGTACTAAATGTTTGTTTTCACGTCACCATTTTTTAAAGAGACAATTCTGTAGGTAATGTCAAAATTTGTTTTTCTGTATGTATCGTTCTGGCAACCATACTGGATTTTAGATCACGTGATCATCAACAAGCGTTGTGATTGGCTAATTTCATTTTAGAGGGAATAACTACTTATACTCTTAGATACAAAGCTATTTTTCAAATATTTTTTTTATCATATTTAGTGGAAAATATATATGGAAATATAGGGGAATTACTGGCTTAAGTGTTAATTCTCACCCTTCAATTTCGACATTTATAAAATGTTTGAAAGTTGTATATATGTTAGTATGTGGACTCGCTTCGAGTACCACTACACCATCGCCATCTATGGACCAAATTTGTTCATTTATTTTCCCTTTTTTAAACATCATTTTTTAAATTTGTTTAAAGCAATCTTCTTTATCTGTAAAATGTTTTTTTAACATATTATACTAGAATACACCTAAAAAATCAATATATTTTCGTATTTTTCACTAGTATATTATATTAGCAATATTTAAATATGTCCAAGAACATACATAGTACCTTTATTCTGTCTGTTTTGGGGTATTTTAGAACTAATCTTTATTTTGAACATGCAATATCAATGGATTTATATCGCTTTTACGAGAAACAATGTGTTCTACATCTAGCTGGCAAAATAATCTGCAAAACTGTACAAATCCGTATTTGTATTATTACCTAAAATAAAAGGGTTGATAATTCAATTAATAAATAAAATTCACGTATGTTATACAGGTGCGTACAAAATGATGGTAGAATTAATACGGTCACTTAAGCACATGTGTTGAAAATCACATTTCACGTACCTGCCAAAAATACTTGAATTTTATTTTAAACTATTGTAACAACACTGGGACGGTCGCTTAATTTAATTCTCCGTTAATAGAATACAAACATAACCTAAACGCGAAAAAAATTTCAGCTGACAAATCAGCAGAACTAATCGCATATTACACAGTCGTACACTGTCATTTTTTAATAATACTTTAATATAATGTTGCTAACATTTTTAAAAATCTCTCTCTTTTTGTTTTTCACTTTGTTTCTATATATTTGTGTTTTGTTTTATGTAATATATTCAAGGATTTTTGTTGTTTTTTTTTGTTTTCAATGGTACTACGTACAAATAATTAAATTAACGCGAAAGTTGAGTCAAAGGAAATAAAGGGGAAGAGCGACGGCAACAGAAACAGAGGGTATCCGCAAATGACCAATTAGATTGTTCAGTGTGGCATTCTATCTTCTCTACCTACCCCTGCGGAAAACGGCGTGACGATAAGTAAGTTAGTTAATTAGATACTTAAATAAAATTTTGGATTTTAGAAAAAAAAAGTTATTAAAGATTTTTCAAGTTGATAATATTGTATTGGTGTGTATGTGAGTATTGCCGCCTTTTTTGTAGAATGCGAGAAAACGGTAAACGACATGCATTACATCATGCGCTTCGACCTGAACAGAGGTCCAAACAACAACATCAGACCAGTAAATCGGCATGTACAATAAAAAGGATAGTGGGGTGTTCACATATTATATGTGACCTGGGAATCAGCTGTCGGTGGAAATAACGAGAACAGCTAGACTTAGTGAGCCTAAAGCCCGCTTGACAACGTTGTTGTAAATACATTTTTTATTACCGCCTCAGATATAATGAATTATTTTAAATACTAATTTAATGTATTAATTATAAATATATACATATAAAATCAATTTTGTCGAAAAATATTGTATTATTGCCAGTATTTTACATGACAAATTTTCGAACCTGTATGTTACACTTTTTCAAATTAATACATCTGTCGTTCAATTATTTTTACGGAATCACAAATACCTTTGAGTGAACCGACTGCAGACGCCAGAATTATCAATTCATTTTTATTAAATTTTGGACACATTGATACAACTTATAACACAATTGGTAGTGCACTTCCCCGGATTGGAAATAGAGATCCAGGTTCGAATCCCGGTAGCGCAAAAACAATATTTTTCGACAAAATTGATTTTATATGTATATATTTATAATTAATACATTAAATCAGTATTTAAAACATCACAGAGTTACGTTCTGAATAATTACAACTTCACAATAAGAATGTGTTCTCCTTAATAATTATTTTAAACTTTTAATTGTATTAAGACCTGTTTAAGTTTTCTTTATAAGTTCTTCCTCGAAATTCATGTGATCGATAGTTCGGCAACGTCAATAAATTTTCTAACTGAAAGTAATATTATATCATTAATCAATATCTTTTACAATTTTCACTAGATTTTATACGTTATCTTTGTACTTTTAAAATTACCAATATTAACTTTGTGGTTAAAATTCATATTTTTATTTATTATCTTTATTTTATTAACCACTAAATTGAGTTTAAATACATCTACCGGTTTCGAAAAATACCATTTTCTTCTAACTAACAAAAAGATATATTATTGTTTCTTTCTATTTTCCAAAAGATGTCATAAATCATGACGAGTTTGTTTTAAAGTTTTTAGTGACAATAGCTTGGTTTTAGATAGAAACAATAATATATGTTTTAGTTAGTTATGACATCCTGAAGAATTAAATGGTATTTTTCGAAACCGGTAGATGTATTTGTACTCAATTTAGTGGTTAATAAAACAAAGATAATAAATAAAAATATGTTATCTAGGTACACATCGATGGCCTAGAATGTTCCGAATGCTGTATCACGCAGGAATTGATTAAATTTGTGTCTTGTGAACACTCTGTAACCGTTGCAATGCCACCAATACTATTTACCTCTGTTGAGGGACCCAACGTTTGTTTGCACGACCGTGTGTGTGCAAGCACAACTTGAATATATTGCATTGCAATAGAATGGTATTGACAAATAAATGTTTTCAAGGAGTGTAAATATGTATGTAGTAAAAATTTCGTATTTTAGGTATCCGTACTAAACGTACAAATTAATCAGAATACCGAATGATGCCAAAAAAATCTGCACTCTCGTGTGGCATAAATAATAATGGATAATTTGTATAGTGCCATTTTCGTAAAAACTTTCACCTCAAGGGCGCTTTACACATCAAGTTTTTTGTTCTTTTAAAATTAGCAATATTAACTTTGTGGTTAAAATTCATATTTTTATTTATTATCTTTGTTTTATTGACCACTTAATTGAGTTTAAATACATCTCTACCGGTTTCGAAATAATTTAATAATTATAATCATAATTTGGAATTGTTGGAGATAAATAAAGCGTGTAAAACTAATCAAAAAATTATAAACAACCATCTAAATTTAACTACGAGTCCCATACTAAATGTTTTTCCTTAAAATTATTCGAGTAAATTTGTATTAAGTAACGATTTGAGTTAGGTACTAAAACCGGTAGATGTATTTAAACTCAATTAAGTGGTTAATAAAAGTTTTTAAAATTAAAAATCGTTATTTTCACTTATGGAAATGACTTTTGAAAAGGTGCGTTTTTAGTTTCTTCTTACATGAAGTCTCTGATGCACTGTATGATGAAGGGCAAAAAGGTTAAAGCTTTTGGGCCTGCCACCGCAAACGGCCGTTCACTAAATTTAGACTTCTGTCTGCGGTTGGTCGGTTCTACAACCCTTCCTGCGGCTGAAGTAGAGGTTGACCTGAAAGTTTAACGTCTACCATTCAAATTGTCTTCAATGTTGATTTTGATTTGGATTGACAATGGGCTCGGATGTATATATTTTATTTATTTATTAACGCTTTTATGGGCTTTTACGAAATAGAAATTTAAAAATAAGCAAAACAAACTATAAAAATAAAGGTTCAAGATGGAAAAAACAATACATATTTAGGTTTGACACAACAGCATTAAAAACATTACTCTTATATTTAAACATTAAATATTGTAATATATCTACAAGACCAAAATCATTTCCAAGCCTGTGTAGTCTTTGTGTGGGTCCGATTAGAATAAATATAATGAAAAAGAAGCTATTTCAAACTGCCCAACTGTCCCCTGTACACCAACCTAACATAATTAACAATAACCGACATAATTCTAGTTGTTTGCTTGATTTCACTGTCTTGCCATAGTCTTGTAAATTAGTTCATAACAATTTTAGTTAGTTGTATGGCTCTTCGAATTTATCTCTCACTAACACCACTATTTGTATTCAGCGCGTCCAAACAAATAACTTCATGAACAACTTCACATCTTGCTGTTCGGAATGTTTATCCACAATGAATATTTTCATTTTTAAATTCTAATCTACTTTTAACCAAAGGAATAAATCAATTTGATACGATGGCAAAATAGTTTTATTTTTCAATTTAATTAAAATTTCCTTATTCTACTACAGATGCAACTATTCGCCAAACAGATTGCTCACTACAGATGCCAACGAATTTTCCAAAAAAAACTCTCACAAATTTTCTCATTTTGTTGTATCTTTTCAGTTCCATTTCCGATCGTATTTAACTTGAATAAACAAAATCATAAATTGCCATCGAATTATAACTTATTTGAAATATACAATAATTTCGCGGTAATTCAAATTATATTTTAAATCCGGTTGTATCGCGCAGAATTACTCTCCGAGGTGGCGCCATATAATTGATCTGATAAGACACGTGTTAATAATTCAAAGGTGTAATCATCGGTGTGGTGCTAAAAAACACGTGCGATAGATTTTAGGAAAACAAAGACGTCTTAGTAAAACGTCACAAGAGGCCGCCTGTCGCCATGTAGGTACTTGCAAATATGACAATATGTATTGTTATGAATTTTAAAAAAAACAAGAGTATTCTGTATGCGGCAGCCGTTCTCCATTTTGCCGCCGTAGTGTGCCGATATTTCATCATCATCGCCGGTTGAGAGAAGCTGAGATCCAACAACACCCGTATTACGAAGTTTACGGATATGCTGGAATTGGATTACAAAAGGTCAAATCGTGGTTTGAAATTAATGTTCTCACATTAAATATTGGCAAAAGTAAATACTTGTGTTTCAGTATCAATAAGGCTCGTGGTCCAAATCTCGAGTCTGTATGAAACAATTCTCGATGGACAAACTCAAACGCCATCTCAGGAGCTGGTTATTGGGTGTTGGCAGAAAGGAAGCTGAGCAAAGATTCATGAAAATGATCACATGAATAGAACATCATTTCTTTATATTCATTTTTCTGTTTTGCATAGTGTTGCAATC
Organism: Eubasilissa splendida; assembly: GCA_031772225.1. Lineage (NCBI taxonomy): Eukaryota > Metazoa > Arthropoda > Insecta > Trichoptera > Phryganeidae > Eubasilissa > Eubasilissa splendida. The sequence continues at coordinate 28,277,384 of CM062859.1, forward strand.
ATGGGATAGCGAGAGTATTTTACTTATTTATTATCTTATTAGAATTCTTTTAAAACCCTGTTTTTGGTTTAGATGATAAAAATGTATATATTTTTTTAATTTTCTTTTTATTAATATTAAAAATATAATACATATATATATTTTAACATTTGTTTCATCTCTATGAGAGTAAGACTCGTGTATAGAGGAGGAGTATATTCGAGTTAATTAATGTTTCAATTAATCTGTTTACATATATTTTTAAATTCAGTTACAAATTTATAATTTTTCTAATTGTGATGGGTAGAATGTTAAAAAATTTGATGCCTTGATAAATATATTGATTTGATAAATATATTAATAATAATTATGGTAAATATGAATTAAATATATATTAATTAGAAAGATATACATACATAACCAATTCCATCGAAAAATATTGTTGTTGCGCCACCGGGATTCTAACCCGGAACTCTTTCCTAACCGGGGAAGGTGCATTATCCAACTATGCTATAGCGACAAATTTTCGAACCTATATGTTACTTTTTTGATATTAATACATTTAATCGTTCCATTATTTGAAAGAGCCATCTACCTTATTTTTAGAGAATCTCAAATACCTTTGAGTAATCTGATAGCAGACGCCAGAATTATCAATTCATTTTTATTAAATTTTGTACTCATTAATACAACTTTATTATTAGGAGAACACATTCTTATTGTGAAGTTGTAATTATTCAGAACAGACGGTCTGTGAATTCATATTTAAAATATCACAGAGCTGTGTTCTGAATAATTACAACTTCACAATAATAATGTGTTCCCCTAACATTAATTTGTTACAGTTGCTGAACGGATTTCCACGAAAATTCATTTCGCCACAGCTGTTTAATGACGACGGTCTCGTCGCGTGCAATCTGTTTGTTTTGGAATGAATATCCGCTCCAACTCTCAATAACTTTGTTACCGAAGCTCTCACGAAGTTGGGCGACTTCAACCGACATTTACAGACATTTTATGTGTGTGACGCGAAGACTCTCCGCAGCCGGACTTCCCAAACTTTACATGCTATCGAAACTTTTACGTTTGAAATTCTCTTTTGTAAAACCACGCTATTGTCACTAAAAACTTTTAAACAATCTCGTCATGATTTATGACATCTTTTGGAAAATAGTTTTACTATTTTACTTTTACTACATAAGCTAGTGAATTATACAAATAGGCATATACTTCATATTTTAAATAAAAAATACATTTTGAATTGCTTCTTAAAAATTCATTAATGCATAAAAATCTTTCTATTGACTGTGTATATACTAGTGATGAGCTCAAAATCACGAACCGTGAGTCAATCACTGATATCTTTGAGTCACACTCACTATCAGTGATTGGATATCTGGGAATATCGTGACTGTGCATTTGAAATGAAAATATTCATGAAGGAATGACGTTATAATTCGTGATCAGCGCCATCTAGTAGATTTCGAGAAACGTTGAGAATTTGACCCGAAAAATAAACTCACATTTTTAAAGGGTCTTCATTCTCTTTGTAATGATATGAAATGAGATAAATATTAATTATTTATGCTAAAATATGTTTTTTTTTGTTTATTTAGTGTACTGTGTTATCGTGCGGCGCGTACGCATTGTGATCACAGTCACAGTTTTCAATCACTGATATTATCAAATACCAATCACAATCACACCAGTGATTCAAAAGTAGCATTTTTTCTCATCACTAGTACATACGTTATATTTTAAGTATAAATATATCTTAAATTTATTATTGAAATTCATTTAATTATTTTAATCGTACGTTCTTTATCATTTTCAGTCATTCACGCTTAAAAACTAGCTTTAAAAACCCGTCCAAAAACAGCCACAAGTTTTCTAAGTTTAACAATTCTCATGAGAACAGACTGTCTCATTTTTGTTGAGAGGTTACAAATTTTTCGAAAATCACAGATGTTCGTATAATTTTTAAACCGTTGAATTTTGTATAAACATATTTCAGGCTTAATGAATTACTAATGATGTTTCCGTTAAGACTATTCACCTTAATCTCTGCGTAGACTACTCTCCGTAAATACTCCTGTGGAGGTCTATCATTTTCCGTCTTGACCGCTCGGAATTACTGAACGCACCCTGCAAATACCGGAGAATGATATCAAACGCCTAACAGCCGTCAAGTCTTACAGTACCGACACCAAGTAACAACATGATCGCGGCCAGCAAGCTTCATGAAGGCCGTCTCTTCTCATCGCCGCCCATCATCGAAGAAATGCCACCGTAAACCATTTGCATGTGATCATTTTATTGTAGAGTCTACTCTATACCTGTATTCTGTGCCTGACAAATCAAGTGTTGACTGTAAGTTATTTTTGTACATTCTGTGATTACCAATCGGAGACATGAGTTATTTCAAAACATTTTTTAATTATAATTCTTAATGTAATTTTTTTGGCACAATATTTAGCTAATCAGAAATCATCAAAACACCCCATATTGCATCATCTACTGGGCTTAAATCTGGACTGTTCGGTGGCTACATGCCTATCTCGATGAAATTAACATTCTCACGACGAAGAAAATTGATTGTATTTCTGTCTGTGTGATATGGAGCTCCGTCCTGCTGTAATGTCCAGTTATGCTGTAATGTCTAGCTATACCAAAGCTTTCTCTTGAAACTCCTTGATCATTTTCCTAGCACCCCAACGTTTTTGATCAGAATACGATACTCTGCAGTGATTTTTGTCATTCTGGGCCAACAATTTGAAAAAAAAAAACAAATATAAACAATGGGTAAATTAATACTCAAAGATGTCGACCGGAAATTGTCGAAATGAAACGTAATATAGGTAAATAGGTAAGTATGTAAATAAGTAAACTATTTAAGCTATTGTTGATATAGTTAAACTAATTTTGATACATGATTATAAGAGATCCAGGTTCGAATCCCGGTGGCGCAACAACAATATTTTTCGATAAAATTGATTTTATATGTATATCTTTCTAATTAATATATTTAAAATATCACACACCGTCTGTTCTGAATAATTACAATTTCACAATAAGAATGTGTTCTCCTGATTTTGATATAATTATATCATATTTTACGAAATGTTCTCATTTTTTTGGGCCATCCTGTGTATTCATAATCATCCCCGCACAATATTTTCTAATTTAAAACCGAACGAACCCTTAATGAAAAATAATCCCTTTTTCTATCCTACCAAACAAAATAATTGTATTCAATTCAATGCGAACGGAGCCCAGTGTGTCGGAACGTTGTCGATGGCGGCCACTCGACTCTAATAACAAATCCGTCAGATTCAGGTTAATTGAGCAGTTAGAAAGCAATAATATCCATTGTTATATGTCACGACCATGCAGCCAATAAACGGGATTCCCAAACCCTCATAATTCATACATAATATTTCATTGAATAATAAATTATTCAATTAAATGATAAATTCACGTATTGGAGTTCAAGTCTTCTGAAAAACTGAAAATTCTTCCGAATAAAGTTCACCAACTCCACAGCCTGACGAGGTGACACTTAATAGGATTTAAAGTTTCACAATACATTACTCTTCTTCATGCGTCATTGTGACCAAAATTCATCCTCGACTGGTCCACTCAGCTGCCAGCCGAGAATCTCCTCGCGAATGCCAGAAAGGCAATACGTCCATAACGCGTGTGAATCGGAGCCAAAAAATATATCGATTTACCACCTCCAAAAATGCCTTTTAGCGATGATTTTTTGTTTCGTCCGGTTCTCGACTCCGCCGCAAGGGGACCACTCCTCGCGCCACTATCGGTCCAGAGGATTCCAATGCAGTATTCACACGGCCCACCGTGCGCGCTCCAATTCGCAATTGTGACAACCTGCAACCTATTTTCTTGCACTAAAGTTAGAAACCAAACATTTCAGGTTGTATGAGTGTTGTACATATACAGTTTTAATCTTTACATTTTGCGACAACACCGGACGGTAATAACTGTAAATCGTAAGATATAAAAGGCGAACTCTTCACGGATGTTTCAAAAGTCATCTGTCAGTTGCAGTATTAACATCAATAGAGTTGCTGTACACGACAATGAATCATTTAATATCTCACTATCGACGCCCTAAAGTCTAATATTGCTAACTCCACTTTTAGTCAAAAATAACTTCATTATGCCATTTTACTACCACAATTACAAAAATGAGACGTTTAAAAAAACATCAGGTTATTTTTAAAAAGCGTCGCAAGAAAATTCGCTAAATCCCGAGTCGCTAAATGTAACACTGCTAAATGTGTAACTCCACCGTTTCGTTTGCGGGCTTGTCAGTACTTGCGCGTGTGTCATCAGCTCCTCAAGTACTTCGTTTAAAAAGTAACTTTAATTACTCCAAATAAAAATAAGACAGATGGCTCTTTCAAATAATGGAACGATTAAATGTAAAAGATAACATATAGGTTCTAAATTTGTCACTAAAAATATTGTCGCTATAGCATAGTTGGATAATGCACCTTCCCCGGTTAGGAAAGCGATCCAGGTTCGAATCGAACCGGTGACGAAACAACAATATTTTTCGATAAAATTGATTTTATATGTATATCTTTCTAATTAATATATTTAATTCATATTTTAAAGAAAAATTCATTGAATCTTGATACCAGAAGTATATACTATATTAGTTATTATTTAAGAATGCTTATTTATGCAGTTTCTCATAAAATATTTACTTTCAATCACAAAACGGATTTAGCAATTTTACTGGTTCACGTTACAAGTAATATTAAACTGCTTCTAAAAAACTATTTAACCCTTTAAGTTATTTTCATATCATTTTTCATATCATATCATACATATTTTTAGCTACTGGGCGGGGTTGACAGAAGTCATGAATTGTGTATTAATGTAACTGCATTTCATATTTCTGTCAAGCAATTGTGTGCTTTTGGACATATTCAAATACTGCTATAAAGTAGAAAATCAAAATATCAATAGAGGAGAGACATAAGTTATAAATAAGAAAATTTACCAGGGAAACGGGAGAAGGGAATAAAATCTGTGTGTTAAAAATAAAATGAAGCAAACTCGACGTTCGAATAACCCGTCAACATTTTTTTACCACGGGTGATGGTAAAAAATTATTATAGTAATAATTTATTTTGGTATATTGTAATTTTACTACTGATCAAACAACTGGCTCTAAGTATAACGTTATTTCATTCAATTCCATCATAAATTTCATAATTAAAAATATTAATTAATTTTTAATAATGAATACCGAAAGCAATCAAGAACCAGTCCTGTCGCTTCTCCAGGCCGAACAAAGCCCCGGTAAACCTGGCTGGAAACAAAAGGTTTCTTCTCTTAATTTCGAATAAATATAAAACTTACCTTTTTTTATATTTGCTTTGCAAAATTTTACCTGAAAATCTTGAAACTTGAAATTGGTTTTTCGCTGTGGTCTAATAATCAATTTCTCGATCAGCTTTCTTTAAAGCTTATATACAAAACGAGAGCTTGTGTATTATAATATTTAATCAACTCTTGTGTTTATACATAGGCAGTCTTCGAAACAACATCTGGGGCAACAAAGTCAAGTCGTCTCTTGCGAATCTTATTAAATAATGTTTTACTCTATGACTCATCATATTTCATTTTTATTAATATTAATTTATATATTCACGATTCTAAATATAAATACTAACGGAAAAGCAATCAGCTGCCGATCGCTTGCTGCTAGAGGACCTGCGGGGGGCTATTTCTGTAGAATCTATATTTCAATTCGAAAATTTCTGTAAAATGTACTAATGTTGAAATATATGAAAGAAGAGGGAAAAAAATACTTAATAAAATGTATATGAATATTGAAGACATATTTTTCTTATATTTTTTCCAGTGTAATGAATTATTCGTGAATCGGAAAGAAGAATGAAATAGGCACACTGGAGAGAAACCATTTTCATGTTCACAGTGCAATTATAATTGAAATCATAAAGGATTGTTAAGATATCATGTGCGTTCACAAAATAAAACTTAGAGAAGAGAAGAGAAGTGCTTACGCACACGGGTGAGAAACTATTTTCATGTTCCCAATGCAAATATTCTTGCAATCGGAAAGGAGACTTAAATAAACATGTGCTAATCCATACCGCAGAGAAATTATTTTCATGTTCCCAGTGTAATTATTTGTGTAATCAGAAAGGATCGTTAAAATATCACATGCTTTCATATTCTGGGAAGAAACTTTATTCATGTCCGCAGTGCAATAATTCATCCAATCATAAAGAAGCCTAAAAAGTCGTGTACTTACGCACACTGAAGAGAAAGTAAATATTTTAATGTTCTCAGTGTAGTTATTAGTGCAATCATAAGGGATTGTTAAGATGTCATGTGCTTTCACATTCTAGGCAGAAACTCTATTCATGTTTACAGTGCAATTATTAATGCATTCTGAATGAAACCTTAAGAAGCCATGTGCTTTCGCACATTGGTAAGAAACTATTTCAATGTTCACAGTGTAATTATTCATGCAATCAATAAGGTTAGTTATCGTACAGGTTGCCAACCTTTAGTATGTTGGCAACCTGTGTCAAAATAACTTCAAAGCACGAACCGATCGCATGCGCATTCTTAAATTCATAAAGAAAATGTACGAAATAGCGAATTGTACGAAAGTAGAACGTACTAAAGTTGAGATCTGCCAATATATCGCTTTAACAGTGCACCGTGTAGTGTATCGTGATTTTCGCATTGAAAAATTGGATTCTATGGGAACTGTTCAATGGTTTTTGGTGAAGTAAAGAATGTCAACGAAAGACTTGTCATGGCCAGATAAACTGAAGATGGTCCTGTTTGAAGTGATGTTAGAATGAAGAACAACAATTGATCATGATTATAAGCATACACGAACAGATCTATGAATGTGGACTGGAGTTTCAGAACTAAATAGTGTGGCGCTCTGTCTTCTGCCTAACCCTGTGGTAAAGCAGCGTGATGGTAAATTAGTTAATTATTTAATATATAAATATCAGATATCTCATAGAGACGAAGATATTTTTATATATTTTAAAGAAATGATATATAGAAATATGGGGGGTAATTACAGGGCTTACGACATGTCTTCGGCTGACTTTATGTATATATATAACGTTCACTAATTTTCACAAGTTCTCACACCTCAATCTCCATATTAATCAATTTTTTTAAAATTGTATACATGTTATAAATTTGATAATTAATTTTTCCTTGAAACACCATATTAGATGTCAACTCAATGAGAATCTGATTTTTGTTGAAAATTATTTAAAGCAATATTCTTCATATGTAAAATGTTTTTATCACATAATTTTCTTATTTTGATCAGTACATTATTTTAGCAATATTTGATTATGTTCAAGAACACAAAATTACTGGATTTTCACCTATAAATGAGATATCTGATATTTATATATTTCTAAGTTAATTATTTTTTTTAGATCTTTTTTTTTAAATGTTTCCAATCAGACAGGCCCGACTTCTAATATTCATTGTGACATCTTGCAAGTCAAATGACAACATCGGAACGGTGTAGTATTGCGATGTTACAAGAACACCCTCTTACCGTGTATTTATTTACATAAATCATTTCAATGACATTAATGTTGCTATTTTTTTTGGATGGTGCCATAACATTTTAAAATACACATTTTTCGTAAATAATTTACATGTTTGTATTTTGAATTTATGTATGAAAGTGGATAAGCGTTCGACGCACACCGCGAGTAGAGTGCTCTAAATATCATAAATTATACGATAAAGAAATGAGGAAAAAATATATAAAACATTATTATTACATGACGATAAGCCCAAAGCCATTTAGCAAAACAATTTTAATATTCAAATTTCTTAGTACGTCTTTAGTGTATACCTCGTCCTGGGAAGGTCTAAAGAATAGACTTTGTAACAGTTATAGCTTTATTACAGTATGATACAAATATTACAAGGTATATCACTAAGCTGACGTTAACACGGAGAAAGAGAGGCACGCACTGCCGCGCGCCGTCCTTTATAGCCTCACATACACGCGCCGGCGGTGCGGCACTCACACACACATACGATTCCAAGGACATCACATTTATAATTAATACAAATTAAATGTATCAATTAGAAAGATATACTTACATATAAAATCAATATTATCGAAATGTGTTCTCCTAATAATAAAGTAGTATCAATGTGTCCAAAATTTAATTAAAATGAATTTATAATTCTGGCGTCTGCTATCTGATTACTCAAAGGTATTTGAGATACTGTAAAAATAAGGTAGATGGCTCTTTCAATTAATGGAACGATTAAATGTATTAATATCAAAAAGGTAATATATAGGTTTGAAAATTTGTCGTTAAAAATATTGTCGCTGTAGCATAGTTAGATAATGCATCTTCCCCGGTTTGGAAAGAGATTCGGGTTCGAATCTCGGTGGCGCAACAACAATATTTTTCGATAAAATTTATTGTGTACGTATATCCTTCTAATTAATACATTTAATTAGTATTTAAAATATCACAGACCGTCTGTTCTGAATAATTACAACTTCACAATAAGAATATGTTCTTCTAATAAATATTAATCTCTCCCGACCAAACAAGATAAGAAATAAAACACTGAAAGGTGTACGCTTTAGGTAGACTGCGACGAGAAAATAAGAACCAAGTCGCAGACAATAGTCATCATTATTCACTTATATTATATTTTCCCAACAATAAACACATTCACACATCTTTGCTGCACTATATTCGGGCGCCTCGCTTGTCGTTCTGTCTGTCATTATCCCTGGTTGACTCACTTTATTAGTAAATAAATAATATTTACAGTACATAACATAAGATAATATAAAATGATACAATAATACAATCAACAAGGCCGGGGAGCAGAGAGGAAGTGAAGAGGCACTCCCTTCCGTGAAACGAGACGGCACAAAAGAAAAAACATACAAGAGACTCACCCTCCACGCACCACTGCCGGCAGATTTAACCCACAAGCGATGTAAGCAGGCAGTATTGATATAAAATAAATATGGAGGGCTGTCACTATCACTCTGAAGAAAGCGGATGACGATCCAAACGCGGCTCTACATTCGTACAATCAGCCGTAAACAATCAATGTACTGGCTACGTGCATCAGCGTGCACGCTTCAGCCTCGGGGTCACTTAACCTACCGACGTCTAATGCAGCGGCAGCTTTCGATCTCGTCTCCTATTTTTATTTATCTGAATAAATATTTAATTTCGCTTTATTTCTCAGCTTATTTCAATGTATTGGCTGCACGCACCTACTACTTATTTAGCGATAGGTTGATCAACGATATTTCATAACCAATATATCCACTGTGACATATTCAGAGTCAGCTTTTCATGTGTAAATGTATCATATTTTTGGATATGTCCAAATCTTTGTAGGAACTAATTACTGGGTTTTATTCCCTGGGGGTAAAAAATAAACTGGTCTAAAACATTAAGTTAAAATTGAAAAATACTGCATTTTCAGACGTATTCAAGTATATGTTAACAATTCGAATGAATTTCCTATACACATAGAGGATATTGCCTCCACTTCAAATTAAGTCTCAGCTTCAGGGACATCTATACTATTACATGAGAAAGAATATCAAATTTTCAAAAAATGACAATAAATTGGGACAGCATGAGTGAAATGTTCCATCTTGATTTAATATATAGATGTGGTAGCGTGGGTAAATAGGTGAACGTTACATTGTGTAAAGTGATCACTTAAACCAGCCGATGACAGGTCGTAAGCCCTGTAACGCCCAAGACTTCCATACTTCTCATATAACGAAATAATAATAGCTTCGTCTCTGTGAGACATCTTAATCTTGAATTTATCAGTTATAAAAGAGTATATTTTCAATGTAAATTCATCAGTTATAAAAAGAATCTACCCTATCTTCCAAAGCGTAATATTATAATATTGTATAAAAAAAATTAAAAAATATTTCGCTTTCATATCACCAAACAAACATTCAAAAACCTTTCTTCGTAGAATAGCTCGCCAAAAAAATTTACATATTTTTCATCATAAAAATAAAAAATATCTTGCGTTGCCTTTGATGGACTAAAGCCGGCTGGCGTGTACACCAACTTGCACAGTGTACAGCCAATTTGTATCATGATACACAGCTGAACACGTTTAACTTTGAAATAACGCTTTAGTCCCGAACAAATGCTTTATTTTAACCTGTAAAACGCTCAACATGTAAGTTGAGTACATCTCGTGACACGTGAGTTATTTCAAAACATAATTCTTAATGTAATTTTTTTTGCACAATATTTAGCTAATCATAAATCATCAAAACACCCCATATTGCATAATCTACTGGGTTTAAAACTGGCCTGTTCGGTGGCCACATGCCTGGCTCGATGAAATTAGCATTCGCACGACGAAGAAAGTTGATTGTATTTCTGCCTATGTGAGATGGAGCTTCGTCCTGCTGTAATGTCTAGCCATACTCCAGGCTTTGTTTTGATCATTTTCCTAGCATTTTTCAATTCGCAAATTTTTGATCAGAATACGGTCTTCTGCAGTGATTTTTGTCATTCTGGGCAACAATTTGAAAAAACCAAATATAAACAATGGGAAAACTAATAATCAAAGATGGCGAGCGGAAATTGTCGAAATAAAACGTAATATAGGTAAATAGGTAAGTAAGTAAATTAGTAAACTATTGTTGATATATTTAAACTAATTTTGATGCAATTATATCACATTTTACGAAATATTCTCACTTTTATATATATATATCTGGTTGAGTCATAAAAAACTTCCTTTGCAGGTATGTAGAATCCATTGTTTGTATTTACCCATTATGAGTCAACGGGACAAACGAGTTTTTGCTTTCACTAAGTAGAAAAAGGTTCTGTTAGTCTTTTGACAACTGTTTTGTGTGGTGCACGTTGCATTAAAGTGTTGTGCAGTATGAAATCGTTTTAAATAACCCTGTATTATATAACTCACATATAAACTCATTCCTTGGCTTTGTAAACATTCGATCGCACCGTCTGAACTTGTCATCATCAATTTTACCCGAATTAATTTAATTAATTAATTTTACCCGAATTAATTTGATTAATTAATTTTACCCGAATTAAATTAATTTTACTCTAATTAATTTAATTAATTAATTTTACCCGAATCACTTGCCATTTTAAACATAACCCGAACCACCCATCGACCGCACTAACACCAAACTGTTTTCTTTCTATTGATTAGACCAACTTACCAAAAACTGCCGTAGCATTTCAAACAAATGGGATTATCTGTCGGCGAACTAAACAAGCTTTACTATAACAATTTTTTACTCCGTTTAACGTGAAATTCTTCTAACTTCTACTATCTTTAACGTACTTCACTATTCATCAGTTTCATATTCAACACTTTCACGGTCGATCAATCAAATATGTTTCCAAATTACTAGACTATTATTATTTTTCGTCAACTATTAACCGCCTCCCTCTAAAAATTCTGTCACCATCCTGCCTTGTGCAGCTCTCATCCATGCAAGGTCGTAATTTCTCTTGAGGTAGTCAACTTACCGCATTTATGGCCTACCCCTGCTTCTACTGGCACGTCTGAAGATGACCAACATTGTCAAACGTTAGCTTGGGAGTGGTCTGGACAATTTTAACATGTATTTTGTCTTGTCTACTGTTGGTCTATCTGTCTCTCAGATAGCTATTCAATCCGCTATTAATATCATTGCATATATTATAAAATTGGTCTTACAGTAAACACACACCATAATAATATATCATTTAACTAATTTTACTGAAATTCTTTTCATATAGCCCGTGTCCGATCTCTGATATTGGGATTATGCTGCCATGAGATGTTTTGGAGTTTTCTTGGCTTTGAATTGGCATGAATTTGAATCTCCCCAGCAGCAGTTCAATCGGAATATTTTTTAGTAATTTACGACGATCTTGTTGGTCTAGTAGTAAAAATACTCGCCTAGTGGTTCGGTGTTCGAGGTTCGAACCTCATTCCAGAAGATCAGCAAGATAATCCAATTTTCATAGCACAAGCGTTTAGCTTAGTTTAATAGTAGCGGGCGAATATTATGTTCCAGACCATTTAGGTTTGGCAGATATTTGTCAATTCGCATTCGGTATTCCTTAAGAGTAGTTGATTACAAATTATTATAGAGCATCTAACGCCTCAAAAACGTGTTGAATTGAATTAAATAATTTATCTGAATTATAAAAGTAATGCTGTGACCATTAATGGTGATCGCTATCGTCACATGTTGGAAAAGTTCGAATTGGGTCGATTGGGCCTGCAACACATGTGGTTTCAACAGGACGGTGCCACCTCACACACAGAACGAGCTACGCTTGAAATTTTCCTAAAAAAAATCCCAAAGTGGTGATATCGATTTGATGGCTCCCGACTATTTTTTATGGGAGTACTTAAAAAGAAAGGTCTACGCCAATAAGCCAACAACAATTCCGATGCTACAAGTCAATATTCGAAATTAAATTTCTGGTTTACGCACGCATCTGTGCCGCTGCCAGAAGCGGCCACTTGGCCAATATCATATTCCATACATAATTGTAATAAATCGAATAATCGAAAATGTGTTTTATTTCTTAGTTATTCAATAACAACATCGGCCGGGAACATAATAATCACCCTGTAGTTAAAATATTTATAATAAGAGTCTCGAATCAAACGCCACGCACACAGGTTTGAGGTTTTGTCTTTTTCTTCCAATCTTGAGCTGATCAGATCATAATCTTAACGTGTGTACAAGGTGCTGAGATTCATCTCAAATTTGATAGTGATTCGTACACCAAACAAACCGATCAAACAAAAATAAAACGTAATCATGTGGACGCTTTCATTCCGCCCGGCTTCCGAACCAACTTTATGGCAATCAATCCACTGGTTTCGTTCTGCAGGAAATGGATTGAAAATATGGGCTCTCCCGACGATATTTCATGCAGAAATTCTCCCGTAATCGAATTTGGTGACGTAATCCCGCATTCCGAGGTACCAACATTATAAAAAAAACGCTTCAATCAACTGGGGCAAACGGAAAATGAAAATGTCATATAAAAGATTAAGTAAATACAAATTAAATGTATTAATTACAAAGATATACATTTAAAATCAATTTTATCGAAAAATATTGTTGTTGCTACCGGGATTCGAACCTGGATCTCCTCCTATCCGAGAAACGTGCATTAACCGATTATGCTACTTAGTATTTATGTCCTGAATAATTACAACTTCACAATGTGAATATGTTCTCCTTAATATAAGGTTTGTAATTGATGTACTACTCGATTTGTAAATTTAGCAATAATATCTTGTCGATATTACAATAATAATTATTACGTTATGAATATAGCCCATCCCTAGCTATGAAGTATCACCAGGGGCGTGCAGTGCATACAAGCAAAAAATCTGTGCATAACTAAAAATTCTGGGAAACAAATATAAATTTAAAAATTAACGAAAAAAATATTTTGACCAGTAGAGACTTTAATTGCTTAGTTCTAAAAACTCACCGCTGTACTCATGGAGCTCTTTTTTTATTCGCCGCATAGTGCTATTAACATTATTCAGTTCTGTCTTTAAGCTAATGAATTACTCAAGTCATACAATTGGCTATTTACTGAATTGAAAATTCCTTTCAGTTGATCCGTTTTGTATGGAGTCGTTACCTGTGCCCGCCGTGTCGCAAATCACCTATTCGCAACGCGATCATCCAAAACCGCACACCCTTTATCGCAGCTATTAATGTGTGTCTTAATCTGTAATCTTAAATCTTTCAGCATCCTATTAAATAGTTCAGACCCAAAATATTTTTAGTTCTTTCGGCCATATGTTGTACGTGCTCTTGGGGCTTGTAGGTTATGTATATTTGTCCGTGTGGTAATTATATTTTGAGTTGTTTTAAAATGTGTCTGTTTGTGTTTATATACGTAGTTAAGAATAGTATTAGCATTTATTTGTCTTATATAAAAAAAAAACGAATTTATTACAAATTTCGTCAGTGCTCGTTGTGATTGGGGTTTTGGGGATAACTTTTAAAATAATTTTCTGAGCTGCTGTTATTGGATTAATTGCAAACATAGTCGCTCCACCCCAAACAATTATATCATGCTCTATGATTGATATTCCTAATATTTCTAAAATAGTATATGGTTTTTTTATTTAATTTAATTTCCTCCATTTAATTTCTCTAGAATTTAGCGTAATTGGTCTATAGTTGTTGATGTCACATTGACATTCTGCTTTGTGGATTGGGATAATTAATCCTTGTTTTAATATAGTAGGAAAGTATCCTTGTTTTAAACTAATTTTAATAAGTTAAGTAAGGGGGTTAGCAGTTGTACATATACTATTTCAAGTATATTGACCGTAATACCATCTGTACCAGCAGCATTATTATTTTATGTATCTCAAATATACAAACTGGTAATTGCTTTTCTTTTTGATTAGGTATGTGAATATGTTTAAGTTTTTGCGCTTTTTAAATCGCTTCTGAGAGGCACGCGGGTGATAATGCGCGGGAGATTGGTTCTTGGAAACTTAATCACAAAAGAACGCTTTACAGGAAAACAACGAGCGTTATCTGTTTCACTTTCACTACTTCTAAGTTCTAAGACATCGGTTCAACGCTTAATAAGAAGAAAACCGGGCGGCCACGGAGCAGGAGAAGCGAAATTAACGAGTGTGTGAGAAGAGCCGGGCTTGTCGACTCGCAAGCGTTCTGCTGCTATGGCGACTATTTTGAACTAATTTCACATCATGGCCAAAAAATGTGAATGTCAATTAATGCCATTCTGTTCCAAGAGTCGGTAGCTTCCAATGTCGGAGATTTTGCCATCAAATGAACATCAGCGTGGCGGTTAATCTCGCGGAAAACTGAGCCAGCGGTGTGCATTCTTGTTTGCAAACAAACGGCCAAAATAGATGTTTCCCGACTTACAACACAGTTAAATGATCGGGAATTTACCGCTTTTATATCCTCCCTCCTTTAAGAGGTCATTTATTTATGAAGCCAGTGCTGCCGACGCCCTACATCACACTTAACCTATTTTATTGAAAAAAACACTTCTTTACGTCCGTAAACAATGAAATAAATAAAATAAAGCTTTCGGGGAAGGTACGAGTTGTTCTCAGTTCTTTATGAGTAATAGATCTTCCCCAAACCAGGGCTGATAAACCTTTCTAGATGACTAGCAGAAAGCAATCAGATGCCCTCAATATTTGACTTGTAATATTTCCATCATCTATTATTCGATTTTTAAAGACAATCAACTTATATTATGGTGAATCTCATCTACCGCTGTTATAAGTTTAAAATGTATTCAGAAAAGGTCCAGGTTCGATAGATAGATTTGTATTTTTATTATTATTATTTAAAACTAACAATAAATATAAAAAGAGTGCACTTGTATATATTATATACATAAAGAGGGAGATAAAATATAAAATTACATGTAAATGAGACACACAGAATACATGTACAGTTAGAACATCAAGGAAGACAGTATATAAAAGTATATTCGAAAGAGAGAGACAGATTTGTTTTGTATATCTTTATAATTAATTTGTATTAACTGGCTTTGCACTAAAAATGACATCAGTCAGGAAAAGCTACTGACTGCAGTACTTAACAACAATAACTGCTTTTGCCAATACTTAAACCTTGCGTCAGGCCAGATTAAGACATTTCTAATTAATATGGGATATGTTTATATTTTTAATATTAATCCTGACATAGGGTTAAAATATTTTAATCAATAGATTAATAAAACTGCAGCAGAAGATACAGATATTTTCAAGCGTGTGTAAAAAATATTTTTTACAAATAAAAACGAAGTGGGCTTTTTAGGAGCTAGTGCCCTCATATCAGTTACAAAGCAAAATCATTTTCTCTTTGCAGCAAGGCGCGAAGTGACCTACGAGTCCGTCACCACACAGCAGCGCGCGCATCACGCCACGGAATAGAAAAATGCTACTTCGCTTACTAACCGCTCCAGGTAGCCCTTCGTTTCTTTACCGAATTTCTACCATACGACACCATTTTTATTTATTTATAATCACGTACTTAATAATGTAATTTTTTATTTAATAAATCTAGTTCTCATGTATGCACAGTGCACTCGGTGCAGTGCATACAAACAAAAAAGCTGTGCATTACTAAAAATTCTGAGAAACAAATACAAATAAAATAATTGGATCAACATAAACGGAAACATTATTTTACAATTAGCGCCATCAGTGTACCAGAAGAGACTTTAATTGCTGAGTTCTAAAAACTACCACGACAACTCACCGCTGTACCTATGGCGCTCTTGTATATTCGCCGCATCAAGCTATCCTTTAGTGAATTACTTAAGTCATATAATAGGCTATTTACTGAATTGAAAAATATACAAATATAAATTTAAAAATTGGATTAACGTTAACGAAAACATTATTTTGCAATTAGTGCTATCTGCTTTCTGTGTACCAGTAGAGTTTTTAATTGCTCAGTTCAAAAAACTCACCGTCACTATGAGTACATAGCGCTCTTTTTTTGTTCGTCGCACCATGCTATTTACATTACTCAGTTCCGTCTTTAAGTTAGTGAATTACTCAAGTCATATAAATGGCTATTTACTGAATTAAAAATTCCTTTCGGTTGATCCGTTTTGTATGGAGCCCGTTACCTATGCTGTTTTTTTAACATAATAGCATTAGAAAGGCTTACAACTGCGTGCAAATCATTGAAGTATCTACTTCCTCTTTTAATATTTTTGCGAACATTACTATCTTACTGCTTTTAATGTTCACGATTGTTCTTTAAATTGTGGTGCATGAATTGGTTTTTGATTTAGGATAAACAAAAAGCAATTGGTAGAATATTTAATAAAAATAATTATTTCCTTTAGTTATTACGTGAAGGGTTTTCAAACCATAAATAGTCATAGAAAGTGTTCTTAAAAACGTCCATACATTTTTTATATGGGTAAGAAGGTTACGTTAAAACTTAAACTTTAAAAACACTATTAAGTACTCTAAGATTACAAATAATAAACGACGGATTTATTTTGTCTATGTACGTTGGTTAAACGAAAGTACATATATTATATATGATTGTATAATATCATTAGTAACAGCATAACCTAAATCTATACCTACTGCACGCCACTGGTTATACTTTAATTCTAATTGAATGCTGAAATATTTAAACACTAATCTCTAATCGTCTAATCTCCGAGACGCAAGTACAAAGTCTCATCAATACGCTCTCACCCTAATTGTAATAAAATAGTTGTGACACTCTCATTGCAGGTTCTCTAGCGGTGTCTTAGAGTAATGTTAACTTGGTTAAGTGTCCTAGTCACTTTGCAATTAACATAACTCTACTAAATAGAGAAACTCGTCTGGCAATAAACGTCCTAATAATGGTAATTAATTATGCAGGCAATGTAAAATTTAATAAAGACTTAAATTTTCCCGACGACTATTACCCTCGAAGCAGGGGTAGAATAATAACACCTACTTATTCTTTAAATACCGTAATTTATTTATTTTTTATGTTTGTGGATATTTTAAATATGAATTAAATATATTAATTATAAAGATATACATATAAAATCAATTTTATCGAAAAATATTGTCATAGCGCCACCGGGATTCGAACCTGGATCTCTTTCCTAACCGCGGAAGGTGCTTTATCCAACTAAGCTACAGCGACAACATTTTTAGCGACAATTTTCGACCCTATATGTTACCTTTTTGATATTAATACATTTAATCGTTCCATCATTTGACAGAGCCATCTACCTTAATTTTACAGAATCTCAAATACCTTTGAGTAAACTGATAGCAGACGCCAGAATTATCAATTCATTTTTATTAAATTTTTGGACACATCGATACAACTTTATTATTTAGGAGAACACATTCTTATTGTGAAGTTGTAATTATTCAGAACATAGGTCTGTGATATTTTAAATATGAATTAAATATATTAATTATAAAGATATACATATAAAATCAATTTGTGGATATAATTATGAATTTTCAAAATCTAACAAATTTTATATGAACCAATGTGACATGACAAGTTAGGGTCACGTTCGAGATTGCCCCGAAATCACAAATATTCGCCGTTACGTTGGTATCGCAATCCGTTTTCAAGGTTATAAAAACAGTCACCGTCTATGGTTCATTTTCAAATCGTCGAGCAGAGCTGTCAGATTTGCGCGGTGGATTGCCACGACCAGCGTTTCTAACATGCAACTGTGAACGATGTGGCGATTCTTCCCCCGTCCAATGAAGGAAATATCCCATTTCTGCGAGATACAGTTTATCATACAACCAACCCAAGTACAGCAATTGAACGTTAAGTGCACTAGCGTTCAAACATATTATTTCTTACTCTTGAATGACTGCTCCAACCATACTACAATAATCAACTGCCAGTCCATGTTTGACAGCGAGTGCTCTCGGTACACAGTTTTGACTGTTAATGGCCCATTTCCAAATGAAATGCCACCCATGGATAGTGCGGTCTGAAGTTCGTGCGTACCAGTTTATAAATGCTGCCGTTCCAAAAAATCAATCCCAAATTTTTGTATAAAAAAATGTGTTATCCTTAATACTACATTTGTAACGTCATACTATGTTCAACGTTTTATTTTTAGTGAACATCACGTAGATTATAAATTTGCACTTTTTAAACTTTGGTTCTCTTCAATGAATCTGCTATTTAACCTTTACCATACCATGATATAAAATACCCGAACGCAGCCATGCTGTCAACTCGTGTTACCGTAAATAACAGAAAAAATGTTTTTATCAGCTTAAATGGCTTTAATGGCACGAATTTACTCTAAATATTGAGCATTCAATTTTGAAAAAATGATTAATAAGATAATTTAGAGCATTCATTAAGTTCTATACAATGTATCTTTCCTTTTTATCTCTCTTCGTTTAATTTGTAAGAAAGAGACAATTATATTTGTATGTTTGTTTTTCTTTTCACTGTGAAAATAGTGTGTGATCTTTGTCTTTCATATCACAAATGGTATTTTTACCAACGTATTAATTTTACAACGAATTGAATGGAATAAATAATTGTTTTGTACGATTCCCTTTTCATAATTGGTTTTTCACTAGTCATTCCTAAGCGCTAATATTTTCTTTAGGATTATCTAAAATATGAATTTTATGTTGCATGTATTTACCGAAATATTAGCGGTTTAACATGATGGTAGACCTGTGTTACTGCATGGTTTGGGAAGTGTTAAGAACAACCTACGTTTTTACCCATTGTCTGAGTACATCCAAAATCTCTTACTTACACGCGTCTCCCAACTTAAATTCTACAAAATCATATGAATGTATTAATGTAACCAACGCCTAAAATACATTACAAAAAATGGAAATACAAAATTTTTTCTGTAAATAATTTTTTCTGACATTTCAATTTTAAGGTCAAGGCTCGATTTAGATTGCAAATTAAATGGTAAAGAAGACAAATTATAACAAACTGTAAAGTATCACTACGAGATGCAGATGAACTCGGGTCATGGGCATTTCATGAGTAGACATCCTCATGGACCACATTCTCTGGGGCTGTGTGATTATGAATGATACACGTGAGATCATGATTGCGGGATTAGAAGGAATTAAAGGAATCTGGGACATTTCCGGGTATTTATTAAGGTATGGGTCTCCCGCTGGGGGTTGCTGGGATGGGCGATGCCTGGAAGAGCGGTAGCTAGAGAGACCTAACGGAGCATTCTACTGGCACTCCCTCGCACTCTTGCGACCTGGACAGGGTGAATTTCTGCCGGAATTTCTGACCGAGTTCTGCGACTGAAACACATAAATGTGACGTCTACCCTCCCTTTTTGGCTTTTTTCCGGCAGCCTTTTGAAATGAATGTGACAACAAGTCTCTCATATTGTACAGGTATGGTTCTGGTACGACGATACCGGAGCCAACCTATGATGATGTTATGATGATATGACTGAATGTAATAAAATAAAAAAATATATATGTAATTATGACGAATCGAAACAAGGGTAAACAACTCTCAAAACGATTCGGAATTAACACTCAATAAATAAAAGCTGTAAAGTATAGTATCGTTGGTAACAGCGTAACCTAAGTAATGCCGAGTTCATATTACACACCACTGCTCAGCGTGTTATTTCAATCTTATTTATGTGATGATTAGATGAGTGCGAAGCCATACTAAGATATTTCTTTCGGAGAAAAATAAGTCTAGTTGTGCCCAGAATGATTATTGTTGTCTGCCGGCGACAGCCTGCACAGAAAGTATTATCTCCTTTCTGAACACGAGGCATTTACAAATTTAATATCTTGGAATAAAACCCTTAAATGTTACAACGCTCTTTTCAAGGGACATACAATAATCCCACTGAGACTTTTAAAATAAAAATAATTTTAAATCAAGGAATGAAAAATGTTACGAAATATTTTTTATAAACTGTTACGCATATTTGTTTTGATGTATAGGGTGTCCATTTTATATTAATAAAATTTAATATTAATAAATTAGAAAACTACAGTGTTATTCTCATATTTTATTTACACAAAATAGAGTTTAACGTTGCTTATTTTACGTTTTATAAACAATATCGTCTAATGCCGTCCATTTCTCAAAAGACACTAGCAATCGGACTCTTAAATTTGCGAACATGCGAAACCAAAGCGTTGGTTCAAAGGCAGCAACTTCGCGGCGGATATTTTCTTGTAGAGCCTGAATTATTCGAGGATTGTTGCTGTAAACTCTCAACTTAAGATATTCCCAGAAAAAAAAGTCGCGCGGTGTAAAGAAAAATTCCCCTCAGCTTCTTCGATGAAACTCTAACTATGTTTGGAGTGGTCCTGTCTTGCTAAAATTGTGTTCTGTTGTTGAACCCAGGAAACAGCTGCAGTTGCGGTACCAAAAACTCGTCGATCATTCGGCAATACACGTCAGCAGTGACTGTCTCTCGCTGGTTAAAAAAATATCGGCCAATTATTCCTCGGGCAGTAATTGCACACCACACTGTCGTTTTTGGACAATGCAAACGTTTTTGATGGCTTTCCCTTAGATTGTCGGGGCACCAGTATCTCATGTTCTGTTTATTAACATAGCTATCGATATGAAAATATGCTTCGTCAGTAAACAATATATTTCTAAGCGTTCGTGCTGTTCTAAAACGTTCCAGCATCGCTCTCGCTAAGGTTTCACGTAAAGAATAGTCATTTTCGTTGAGAGACTGCACGATTTGCAGTTTGTATGGGTGAAACTGTAGTTTATTTTTCAAAATAACGTGCACCGTTGATTTTTTTATTTCAGTAAAAGCTACAATCTAGTAGATTGCGCATAATTTTACGTCGAACTTAAGCCACATGTTCTGGCGTCGCTGCTGATGTTTATGATCCCGGAGGAGTTTGGTTAACCATTGTCCCTTCTTGTCTGAACTTTTGAACCCAACACTGGATAAGTTGCGTGCTCGGCCCATCACTTACTCGTCGAATATTAAAGTGAGTACAAAACGCACGAACCAATTAAATCACCGCACTTTAAATATTGCTCAACCGCGAACGAGCGGTGCGCTCCCGACCAATGACTCATTGCGACTGGCAAATCAGCAAATTACACGCGTCGAACAATACCCCTCTCTCTTACCTCACCTCGATGGTTTACGAGCAATTGCAATTAAATCTTATTTTACACCTTATTTTAACTAATTTATCATCACACCACACAGATAAATTAGAACGCCACACTATTCTGTCCTGACTTACCGGTCTTGCCTCATTCATCTTATCACACACGATTGTTGATTTTAGTAACTTCTATAGTTAGAAGCTTCAAATAAGGCGGTATTATGGCCGTCATCCAATATCTGGTTAATCTGATCTAGCCAGGTCTTTTTTCTGTCTAGACATAATATTCTTACCTCATTCATTTTCATACGTCTTCCAATGCATTATAAGATGTAATACTGGAGAGTCTCAGATCTTCGCCGACAGGTTCTTCGGACTCATGAGAAATGTGATCCTCTACATTAGAATTACTTACTCACTTTTAAACAACAAAATTTGTCTCCTTCAAGTTTGATGTTAACAAAATCGTATTAAAAATACTACGAAATTTTGAAGTGTCTTGTTGAAATAGAAACGTTTCTTTTTGAACCCCTATTTACGGTTTTGCTTCATCGCTTGGCTTATTTAGTTGGAGCCATAATTGACGACGTCATGTCGGACGTGCGGCTTGCGAACCGCCGGACCCTGACCAGTAACCTGACCACTCAATCCGTGAGATGTCAACCGCTGCTCTGTCGAGTATTACGATCAATTATCTGGTCCAAAAATGGCAAATGGGTGTCATCAGTTCAGATATACTAACAGTGAAGAGAAATACTTTAATATACGTCCATTACGGGGTGTAGGTGGAGTATTAGTAAGAATTGGATCAGTATACGTAAAAATAACACAATGGTTTAAAGAAAGTTAAATATAAATACAATTTTTAGCAATATTTTAATATGTCCAAGAACATACAATTACTGGATTTTTACTTATAAAGGCACTGTTATTAAATAAATATCAGATATTTCATCGAGACGAAGCTAATCAGCCCATACTCCTATATATTTTTCATTAAATTTAATAAAAATAGCTTCGTTTCTGAGATATCTAATATTTATTTTAAATATTTTTAATTAGTTGTAAAAGTTATAAAATATTTTTACATCTAGAGTACAACATTTTTGAAAACATAAAAAATTATAAAATTTCATCGGATAGATATAAATAAAACAATGTTATAAATTTACTTGAGTTTATTAGCACTATTTGAGTTTCGAGAGTAAAAGTAACTCTCATCGACAGGTGAAGTATTAAACTACACACACAAATATATAAGAAAAAGCTTAAGCGGTAGACATACAAGTAAATATGAGAGTCACTGTTTCTCCCATAACTCTAGTAGTGCTAATAAACTCAAGTAGAGCTATAACATTGTTTTATTTATATCTACAATTATGGTAAAACTCTACAAAGTTAACACCGATTCTATCAATTAAAAATTAACAGTTATTGATATTAAACGTAACATATTCTGCGCTTAACCTACGAAAAGTAACAAAACTAGTTTGCTTCCTTCACATTTGCGATGAGAAAATTATTCAGTTCATATGACATTATTTTTTGTATGAGCACAAACATAACTCAATGTTATTTAAGTTGCTTTCGCTTTGAAAGCAAAATATTGAAGTTCTTATTATTGTTTCAAACTGCCGACAAATTTTTTGCGAAGTACATCTTCAATAAAAAAATGTTTCCGAATTGATCAATTTCCTCTAAGGAAAATTTAATATGATGGATACGGAAGCTTTTATTATATTATACGAGTAGTTTGATATCATTTAAATTGTTTCAGTAACAAATAATATCCAATGATGTAAAACAATTCCTTTTTTTTGTATTTGTCTATTATTGTCTCAGGAGTGGGTTGTCAACATCGCTCTTACGCGACGACGTGAGAGCGATTGGTTGAATAATAACGAAATTTACCATTCTCGAAACACATGTGCCACCTGGCGATAGATTATATTCCATTATACGCCGCCCTAGCGGTGATTATTATTATTATTAAGACTTCTTTTAAATAATCTAGAGCAGTTTGAGTCTTGGCTAATTCTACATCGTCACACGACACGAAGTTTGCAGCATAATATAGTTAAGACATGAAGAAACGAGCTTAATAATTCAAGTCAAATTTAACAGTAAGAGGCTCGCGCTAGCACCCCCGAGCCGAGGACGTGTAGTGCACACAAGCAAAATATCTGTACATAACTAAAAATTTTGGGAAACAAATATAAATTTAAAAATTGGATTAACGTTAATGAAAACATTATTTTGCAATTAGTGCTATCTGCCATCTGTGTACCAGTAGAGTTTTAAATTGCTTAATTCAAAAAACTCACCGCTGTACTCATGGCGCTCTTTTTTTATTCACCATTACTCAGTTCCGTCTTTAAGCTAGTGAATTACTCGAGTCATATAAATGGCTATTTACTGAATTAAAAATTCCTTTCGGTTGATCCGATTTGTATGAAGTCGCTACGTATGCTGTTTATTAATGGAATAATATTAGAAAGGGTTACAACTGCGTGCAAATCATTGAAGTGTCTTCTTCCTCTTTTATGTTTTGCATAGATTGGTTTTTGATTTGAGAAAAACAAAAAGCAATTGGTATAACTATTTCCTACGTTAACCTTTAATAAAAATTATTATTTCCTTTATATTACGTGAAGTATTTTCAAACAATAAATTAAACATGTTCAGTCGTAAAAAGTGTTCTTAAAAACGTCCATACATTTTATATATGAGTATGAAAGTATTATTTCACGTTAAAACTTAGACTTTAAAATTATAAATAAATACATGATTGGGTCGTGTTTACGCAAATCGAATACCCACTCTTTATCCATTTTGTCCATCCTATATACAAACCAATAATCTATACCTGTCCCGCTCTGGTCAACTCATTACTTGCGACTTCGCCGACGGGCGAACAAATTGCGCTCCGACAGCGAACTATCAAGTTCTTGCGCCTTTTTCTGCCGTCCTACATCTGCGCCGTGCGTAACGCTGGGAACGCGCGGAGGAAGTGTATTCAATATTTCCGAAAGTGCAGTGATCTCTAGGTTCGGCACAATAAACGTGCTCGTCAACCGGAGGTGAAGACGACGCTTATGCTTGCGGTAGGCCAGATCCATCTGTCATTATGACTTCAGACTTCTAATTCAGGTTGCGTCAACTGATTAATATTATTCTCGATACAGTCCACAGAATCTTATCCCACCAGGTCGTATAAACTACGGACTTATTTTGTCCAAAGACGTTGGTTAAACGAAAGTACTTATATTATATATAATTGTATAATATCATTGGTAACAGCATAACCTAAATCTATCTACTGCACACAACAAAAGACACATTCGTAGCCAGAAAAATTGCCTTGTTTTCTATATGCTATAATTCAGTATTCTTTTCCATCATCGCGACCATAACATCGCATATTTTCCAAAGATAGCGAACCTGAAAAACATTTATGAACATGTTTTGAATAAAATATAATTAATCATATTCAATATAATTAATAAACAGTCTCTACCTATATCTTACCTTGACAATCTTTCTCCATTGGTTTCAGTATTTTACTGCGAGCAAGTCTCTTCAATATTAATAGTAACCGCTATTCAATAATATTAGGTACGTATCCCAATCTATTCATAATAATATTACGTATCCTCATCTATTTCTATGACATTCTGGACGTCTAGTTATTCATGGATGTAGTGTGCCAGTTAAAAAAATATTCGCCAAAATAGCGAAAATGTCAAAAGTGTTTTAAATATCTCTAGTTTAAAATAACTCAATGTTTTATAAATTGTATCTTTCTTATATAATTTATAACAGTAAGTAAATATATATTAAATTGAAATAAAATGTTTTCGTTAATGTAGCGAAAACCTACGAATTTATGGCAAGTATTTTAAGCTGTCATCTCTCTTATCTATGGTCGTCTCTCGTCATATCATAGACGTCGTGAATGAAATCGTACAAATTTTTTTTATGGAGTTTACTTACGTGTAAATAATCATTTATGTAAACGTGATCTCAGTTTTTTAAGAATATGGTTGCGCTGTCAATTGCGAGGCGAGATGTTAAATGTTTTCTCTTTGAAATTTTGTGGAATATCGGGAGATAAATAAAGGATGGCACTTACTTGTATATCCGCCTATCTCTAGAAGCTGGTTCTGGTTGTCTCCCTGGGTCCACCAATTCACTCGCGACGCAGAATTGTGTAACAAAACGCTTGCTGACACTCGCGTTAAAGGAACTCTTTGTTTTCATTAGCGGGATTTAATTATAATTATTTTCTTAATTAATATAAACGGTAGTAAAGCGGATTTACAGCGACGGCAGAGTGCCGTGTTCGGTTCCAAAAAGAGCAGTGAAGTCGTTCGGGCGAATTAAACTGCAGGATAACATCTTTCTCACTCGTGCCTAGAGATAGGTTGGGAAGGAGAAAAGGAAAGGATATCTTTTGATAATTTAACACAGTGTGCGTGTGTATGTGCGTGAGTACATCAAACGGCGCTAACACTCTTTTATTATACATTATATTACAGGAATTCTTCTTTCTTCTTTTAAACAGCCAATCCACCCTTCAAGATACAGTAAGAAATTAAAACTGCTGTAATATATGTATAATAGTTGGTTTTGGTATATATTTTTTTGTTATTATTGATCATAACTCAAGTTTTTAATGTAAGTACTCTAGGTTGAGTGAGAAAATCATTTCTCTTTACTTAAATACACATTATACTGATAAAATAGCATTTTTGTGTTTATTGTTGTCCATCACGATTCATCTAGATCAGTGATTCCCAAAGTGGTCTATATCGACCCCCAGGGGTCTATGATAACCTGCAAGGGGTCTACGTCAGCGAAAAAAAAATTTGGGGGTCCATGAAATGAAAATGGGGGTCCACGATAGTGGATCTCAACATACACTGATAGTACCTATTTACTTACATTATAATCTTATAATATAAAGACATATACATTATTTATAAAAGTACCTATGAAGTAAAAAAATTATTATATATGTTTATAAAATTGTGTAAGTTGTAGGATGTAGGCATTCGCTTTGTGGTTTAAGTTTTTAACACTAAACTTCACTAAAATTAGAAATTTACAAACCGAAAAACATGGCAAGGGGTCTACGACACAAAAAAGTTTGGGAACCTCTGATCTAGATGTCATTTTTGTTCGTTTTGACAGCTAACTTAAATTTCTTACGTGCTAGTTTTACTATGATTATGGCGATGATTGGTACATGAGATAAAATATTGTGTCAGGTCCAATCAGCAGGATTGGAAGGTTATGTTCTAAATATTGTGATTGGTGTGAGTGTAGTGGATGCCCTAATATTACATCCATCTCCATTGTGTATATTTGAATGTGGCAAACTGCAGACTATGAGATAGATACTAAGATATGACATTTGGCTTATTGTTAGATACAGTTTTTAAAAGCGAAGAACTTTACCTGTACAACAAAGTTAATACGCGATGAGTTTTCAGAGATTATACCTGGAGCTGTTAATAGGAAGATGGCGATAAGAAGAATGTCGCTCATGAGACCCCCTTCCCGACCACCGCTGGCCGCGATAGTATTACTGCCTGATTGTGATACTGAGTGTGTTTACAGCTGATGGAGGATTAGTTTCGCGCACCGGTGGTATATTTTGGATGTGTTCAGCTTCGCCAAGCGATAAGATTGGAGACGATACACCCTACATCTCCACACTGTCAATATATAGACTAGAAAGCTACTTGAAACAGCAGAATACAAATGAAGTTGACGTCCTGCTATCGAGCTTCATGAACTATCATCCTGCTGTGTCGGGTTAATAGTTGAACTGTTCATATTGCTATTGTGCACTGTGTGTGTCATCCCCACTTTGCGCTATCAACGAAATGTTCGAGTTCGAAAGTGCTTCGTGCGGATCAACGAAGTACGTGTTTCTGAAGCTAAATAACCTGATGCCGTAGTAAAATCCAGACGAAGGCGCACCTCGGGGTCGTGTTCTTGGGTCTGATTAGTTCTTGAGCCTCCCTGTTCCTGTTGCTGAGATTGCGCTAACAAGCAGCAATCTAAAAGTTTTTCAGTGTGAAATAGCCTATTTGGCTATTAATTATTTAAAAGGTGGAAAAGTGCATTGCATTATTTAAAAATTACACCCCCAGGGCTTTTTTTTACTTGCCTATTAGTTAGGGACGACCCTGCACATTTAATTCTCATTAATTCTCCATAATTCCCAGTTTCCTTAACGAATACAACCTAGATTTAATATTGCTCTCCCTCGCACGAACAGCGCGCCGCGTGAATTCTGAAACTGTTAATTAATTATTCACAGGTGTTCTTACGGGGATGTTATATTCCAAAAGGTTATATAATTCAACGTGCAAAACTTATATATTTATCTTTGTAAAAAGTCTCTTAAATACGCATACAATACTCATTAATCGAAAAAGCGTTTCCCAACCTTTTTTGGCTCGCGTACCACTTGGTAGTACATCACGTTTAATTGTACCACTTGGTAAAAATGATTGTATTTCGAGAAATTTGTTATTCTATTTGCATTATAAATTTTATAGGGTGACTATATTTCCCAGAACTCAATTTATTTAAGTTTATAAAAAAAAAATAACAAAGGTTTCATTTTTTCTGATAAAAATGAGACATTTGAACTTATACATATCACAATGTTTTTTTTTAAATAAAAATTGCCGAAGCTCATTTCTTGTCGAAATTCAAAACCAGAACATTTAAAGAAATATTTTTTTTAAATAATTTTTATATTAAAAAAATACATATAATTAAATTATTTGTATAAAACAAAATGAAATGCGCCGCAGACAATTTTTTCCCAAAAATTACCGATATTAATAGAAAATATATGTATATAAAATTAATTAAACACGGTAAATGTAAGAATTCTTCTGATCAATTAACAACTGTACTGTATATTATTAATTAAAATTTAAAATTATAGGAAAAATACAATAGTTTAAATGATATTTTTATGATTGATTTTTTTTTTACTTTTTATGTCTGCCATTACTGATTATTTTTCGCGTACCACCAACTATCCACTCGGTATCACAGGTTGGGAACCGCTGCTCTAGATGATCGTCTGACCATTGGCGTAGCGACCGCCTGGGGGCCTGAAATCATTTAAGGATCATGAAGGATTGTTTGTCATATGTTGCGTACTAGCATCAAACGTTTTAAGGTATGAGACTACCCGTTTATAGTGATCTAGATGTAGTAAGTGGGCAGGTAATAAGGATTGAAACTACTTAACACTGAATTTATTGAAGAAAACTTAATACAAAGGTTGATCTTATGCGCGCGAACTATGTATCATAAATCAGAAGCGACTCGGAAGCTGTTGCTGTGGACGACGTCAGTGCGTGAACTGACGAGGCCGCCGGCTGGAATGACACGCGCACGCCGATACATGAGTCCAGTACTTGCTGTGTATTCTGTCTTTCCAATAAACCTTAATATACCTTTCACACTCTGGCCAACTAGTTACTTAGGGATTTCACCCACGTGGAAACAGATTGCATTTCGACGCGGACCTGTCAAGAGGCTTTTTTGTGCACCATCTCCGTTCTTCATAACAGAAGTGCGCGTCAAGTGAAGATGAAAATTGACTTCAAATCCGATTAAAGTAGGCCAGATCCATCCGCCATTATTCCTTTCTGAATCCAATTAACCATAATTTTAATCGATATAATCCACTGGATCTCTTCCCATCAGCTATCATGTGCGTATACGGTCCGATTCCGTTCTGACTATCACTATAAATTTTTTATGAATGAATATGTAGGTACATAATTTAAAATCATTATTAATTAAACAAATTATAGATATTTCATAGAGACGAAGCTATTTATATTATATTTTATGAGAAAATATGTAAGTATGTCCTGTCTTCGGCTAGCTTGAGTGATCACTTTACACAATGTAACGTTCACCATTTCATCCACAATCAACTTCCATATCTACCAAATTTTGGAAGTTGTATATATGTTACCATGTATAAACATTTCGAGTACTTGACTACATCTTCGCTGTCGCCATCTATGTTCTAAAATTTGATATTCATCTTATTATTATATTTTGTGATTGTGTGTTCTTGGACATACTCAAATATTGTTTATCATTTTTAATTGTTTGCCTGGGGGGGGGGGTTATTTGTCGCAACACCTTACTTTTTTAGTGCGACATTTATTTTTTCGGCCTAAAACTCAGCTTTCTAGTATTAATTTCATTTTTTATGCTCACTTTCATGTGTCTTGATTACTTTGGTGGCCAGCGTCTGAATTTGTCCTTTCTCATATCATCAGAGTACCAGGAATATCGGGTAGAGTTTTTAAACTAGATTATCGAGGGTGCAACAAACTTCATTCTGGTCAATCCACCAGTGTCATTAGTAAGAGGGAGGGCGAAGATAAACTCTTACGGGGAAAGATGTGCGACATACGTTGTTGCTAGTTTCCTCAAAGTCAATGATACTTTACACGGAATATATGTCACATTATTATTCTTACTATTTTCAAGGGAAAATAAACGCTTTTGGTACAACCACTAGATTACTTCATGATAACTAAATGGCTAGGCTAGGTGAGCCCAAAAGTCACGAAGCACTCAACAGATGGATGACGGTTTGAAATTATATTCAACACCCAGGTAACATCAGTAGCAAAGCGAAAAACTAAATATCAAGATAGCTGAAGCATGAGACTAGACATCCAGAATCCAGATAACATTACAGGGATGATGGTTTAAAACTGAAACAAGCACCCAATATACAGACATCATCAACACAGATAGCGAATTAAAACGGAAACAAGTGTTGGATCAAGATCCGGGTCGTATTAATAAGGCTTATGGTTGAACCTAAAGCAATAATTAAAACAAATATAAATTAAATATATTAATTATAAAGATATACATATAAAATCAATTTTATCGAAATATATTGTTGTTGCGCCACCGGAATTCGAACCTGGATCTCTTTCCTAACCGGGGAAGGTGCTTTATCCAACTAAGCTACAGCGACATTATTTTTAGCGACAATTCTCGACCATATATGTTACCTTTTTGATATTAATACATTTAATCGTTCCATCATTTGACAGAGCCATCTACCTTATTTTTACAGAATCTCAAATACCTTTGAGTAAACTGATAGCAGACGCCAGAATTATCAATTCATTTTTATTACATTTTGGACACATTGATACAACTTTATTATTTAGGAGAACACATTCTTATTGTGATACAATAAGAATGTGTTCTCCTAAATAATAATTAAAACGTCGCATCACAGAGTTGATGGGTTAAGGCTGACAAAAGCGCCAACATTAAAATATTACCAACACAGATAAGGATTTAAATGTGACGCAAGGGTGATACCCAGCGCCTATATCAATTAGTTAGCGATATATTTTGTACTAGAGAATCTCTTCGATAGCTTGTTATTCCCCGAGTTTCCTACAAAGACAATGTAAGCATAAATGTCACCGTCACCACTAACTGCTAGATGCTCGTTCCCTTCCTTGTCGTGGTTTATATTGTTCTTCCTTGTGCTCCGATCTGATCCAACCAGCGGCAACCTTACACTCGTACAGACAAACATAGCTACCAATATGCAATACCCAGAGGTGCCAACCGAAGGAATAATAATGTCCGAAAACATACACGATGTTGCAAAATAATGTTAATAATAAACTCTCATTGTATTCAAGCAAACATTTATTATTCTTTTAAATAACAATGGTGCTAGTTTTTGTCGTGTGACCCCCTATGGCTGCACGGCAATCATCTAATCGGTAGCTGAACTCTTTCCACGCCCTATAAAGCGTGTCTTGTGTTTACTGAGTTCACCACAGCTGTAATAAGGTTCCGCAGGTCGGCCAGAGTTTAGTTTTACCAAACTCACAAACACAGAAAACCTCGTATTGCATAGTAGCCATTCTACTCCTCACAAATGGCGCGAGCGCTCTAGCAGTCGTTTGCGCAACTATGAGCTATCTAGCGGTGGGATTCGAAATATTTGAACCTCTTCTATCAATTACTATGTAGATCATTCTTCACATACAACGAATACTTCAGAAAAATATAGCAGTATGAAATTGAATCCATAATTCCATCCAATCCATTACTCAGAATTCTGACAACAATTGCATAATTTTTATCCAGACATGTTCTACATAATGGTCAAAAGATACAAAACTACTTTCTTCTTAAACGTATTGTGTTCAGTGCTGAACGTTGTGGACCCTGATATATATGGAACTTGGTGCCCAGTACGTCTCCTTTCTTCCCGATCTTGAGCCGTGTTGATCACAGAATTTAAAAATGATTCTATTCTTTATTTGGTCTGTACATCTTACGAGCTACATGGACTTCTAATAACACAGTCTAAAGTATGCAAGAAAAGAATCATGCTTCAGCATTTGGTAATTCTTAATTCCCGGATGATAGACATTTGTGCGCACCACCAGCACCACATTTCATTTTTGATGTCATTGTTTCTATTCCAAATTCGTAAACACCATTTCACACTATTATTGACACATTAAGAGCCTATTTATGTCACGTCCGCCATATACTAATATATTTCACGTAGGCG
Organism: Eubasilissa splendida; assembly: GCA_031772225.1. NCBI lineage: Eukaryota > Metazoa > Arthropoda > Insecta > Trichoptera > Phryganeidae > Eubasilissa > Eubasilissa splendida. The sequence goes on from CM062859.1 coordinate 28,309,680, forward strand.
CGAAATTTTTACATATTTTATAACTAGTTCTCTTGAATAAATCCAATTTGAAACAACTTGACTTTTATTGATAGAGTACATCCTGAAATCATACATTCCCTTCACGCATGACATGTCCCTACAAATCATTATCAGGCAGATAAAATATCCAGAAGATTAAAAGAACAGAACGATATCCACAAATCTGATAAAAGAGTACACTTCAGGAAGCAATTTTGCTAATTATATTGTACAATACATTACGTAAATTTGTAACTAGTGAAATGTATTTCCCGCAGCGAAATATAGCAGTTTCATATATTACAAAAATAGCGCATGCATTTTAACAATTGTTTTAAGCGTGGACTTTTACAGATTAAATTGAAACCACGCAAACACATTATTTCAAGTCCAATTTATTGCCGACCTATCGCATTTAACCCTCTAGAGACCGGTTCTAATTGCAAATGGACCAAATTATTAATTATATGAGATATATACAAAAACTGTTAACTATTGTTTCTGTAGGTCACCCGAATTGTATCATTCCGTGTATTAACAAAAAAATGTTAAATTAAAAAACTCTCTAAAAATACTGTAACTTATTTAACAAAATACATTTACACCTTGTATCAATATGTAACACTTACATGGAGAGGCCTTCATCTAGCAGTGGATCGATAGAAACTGAAGATGATGATGATGATGTGATTCTTGGACTAACAAAAAATAGACTAAACTAATTACTTACGGAGTCCCACAGGGAAGTTCTCTTGGTCCATTATTATTGTTTTAAACAATCTACTATTTAAGGAGTTACTATTTCCAACGGCATGATCCATATTTTCTAGGATAACTCTTGAAAAAGAGTATCCAGCCACTGTATGCTGAATGTTGCCAAATTATCATAAAAGTGAATAATGTTCATTTATGTTTTTGATATTGTAGTTTATTATTTATTATAATTACATTTTTAAGATATTTATACAACTTGTTTGTACTCCTCAGTAGTGTAATGGTTAGTATCTCCGCTTGTCGTGCGAGAGGCCTCTTATTTTTCAAACCAAAGTGTTCTAGATACAGTAGTCCAAAGTTGTTAGGAGACTTCATTAGCGACCCATTGACAGACAACTTTTAATTTTAAAAATGTTAAAATAAATAAAAAATGTTGTAGCTTACATCGTGTATACATTTCTACAACATAGGTGGTTAATTTTCATCGCAATAGGTTGAGTTTTTATGTCACATTTGACGCTCGATGTACTCCTACTAGTGATGAGCTAAACCGTAATTGTGTAACTGATATTCGATTGTTACAATGATTGGTAACTGAAATTTAACTTGTCAGTTGTTAGTAGCTAACACAAGTCTCACAATCATGTTTGAAATAATAATTTAACTCATCACTAGTCACTAGTGATATCTTAGGAGAACACATTCTTATTGTGAAGTTGTAATTATTCAGAACAGACGGTCTGTGATATTTTAAATAAATACTAATTAAATATATTAATTAGAAAGATATACTTTGTAAAGCAATCGTAAATCCTGCGCCGATAGGATCTACCGAACAAATAGTGCAATTCCGCGATTCCGGTTGTAAATCAAAATAGCAGTAGGGGAAGGAAATAAGGGAGCCTGGATATAACGGATAAGGGTCGATGATAGGTAGGGATTTCAGTCGAAAGACCAGTGGATCTCGGCGAACCGGGAATGGGAAGGACTGCTCGCCTTACCTCGTGTATGACGCCTCCGTCAACCCCGCAATCGGCACGCGGATGGGGAAATTCCCGCTTCTAATTGAAGACGGCGATATCACAACTTCACCGCGGCACATAAAACAACAAGTGACAATATCCACACAAATCGCAAGATCACAAACAATACAGTACTGATGCACCGGAGCTGAATAAATCCACACGGCGAAATGCTATCGCGGTGTCGCGGTCGAACAAGTATCGGTCACGTTGACGTCTGCTGACATCAAGGTCACACTCATTCACACTAAAGACGAGCATTAAGGAAAGGTGTATTTGGACAAAGAAAACGTGTCAAAAATACGGGTCGCGGCCGGAACATGCTCCGTTTCGACTACTGTCTCTGGAACACCTTGTGTATGTACAATAAAATAAATAATAAAGATATTTGTAAGCAATTCCGGAATAAAGTAGTTAACAATGGTTTATTACAGAAAAAAGATCGCTATTAATTCATCTCACTTTATTACTATCTGTGTTCGAAGATTTAGATTGCGTTTTTTATACAGCTGTAAAACATTATTGTCCACGGAAAGTTTCATGCGAATTGTTTCCAACGCTGTCTTTAAACCCGCCATCTCCCTCGGGGCAATAAAATCGAACGTCCTCCCTACACTGAAAGAAGATTGCCAACAATTATTTTCAGGAATCGGCACGACTTTCTAGTCTAATGAAAATGTTGTTCAAACAAATGGCTGTTGGCTATTGTAAATGTATCCCTATACCATATTACCGGCGCGTGTGTGTTTGGAATGTAATAATGGTTGCTTAATTTTTCTCTCATGTCATTGTATTACAACAGAAGAAAATACTGGAAAAAGTTTCATACGGAACTCTAACATGATATTATAAACAAACGTTTTACCAATCCTAAAACGTGATGGTTAGATATGATAATAGAAGAAGATGCCGCGGAATTGTAGCTTTCGCTATAATTTATAAAAACAAAAAAAGCGCTTAACCTTAAAGGGAAAAGCATAAAAACAGGTGTTACAGAAGAATTTAATGTTTGATAATAATAGAAACGATAATGTTCATATTTTTAAGATTAGCAAAATCTTAATCTAACTTTAATTTGTTACTTGATCTACAGATTACAGAATCTAACTTAAATTGTTACTTGATGATACAAAATTATTAGGAAAAAATTTTAGAATGAGACTTGTGGTTAAATTTAGTTAGTTGTTCATAATATTTTGTATAGTTTTAGACGCTTTAATTATTTCCAAACCGTTTTCATGTAAAATAGACAATTCCAAATTATGATATATTAAATTATTTTATGATATTCTGTTTTAATCACGTATTCTTTTTTTGTGTGTGTGCCGTGGGTGAACTTGGGATATCGCCGTCTTCAATTGGAAACGGAGATCTGCTCATCCGCGTGCCATTGTGTGATCTCGGCGGCAACTGGAGGGATAACGGAGGCGTCATTTACAAAATAAGGCGAGCAGTCCTTCCGAATCGCGGTCCCCGAGATCACTGGTCCTTCGACTGGAATCCTTATCCCCTCACCGACCTCATCATGTACCAAGGTTCCCTACTTTCTTTCCTTACCCTGCGGTGATTCAGATTTACGACCAGAATCATTGTAACCCATTTCGCGGGACGCGCGACTCGGAGATCGAGCAATTCGTTCATTTGGATCCTATCAGTTCGGAAGTACGTGCGATCATTACTTTTTTATTGAACTTGTTAGGAAAAATGTAACAGTACAAAGGCTATTGTAGAAATTTATGTGGATAATGCGTTAATAAAACCGCTTCGCTTGAATGAATTAATAGTTTTGTTAGCTGACAAGAAGGCATTAAAAATAACGGTCGTCGTGTTACAACAATGTTACAACAAAATGTTCCAGCAATATACGGACAGCAGTCCGTCCACTAATTGAAATAGCTCAGAATATTAAAATGTTGGCGGGATCCATTAAAACTATTTTAAAAGAAAAATACAATTATAGTCAGTTTGGAGGTTAGTATTGTATGTGCGATGATTGTGTTGTTTCAGAAGGATTAGAGTATAATTTTAACAGAAACGCGTACTTACAGTTTACACTGAATTTATTGAATTTAAGTTACAAAGGATGTGAAGTGAAATGAGGCCTGGCACGCAAAGCTCGGGCATCCAGCCAGTACATGGTCGTACTGCTGGTATCGAGTGTATCCAGCAATACTAACAGTTGCTAGCTCACCACACTATCAACACGATGGATGCCAAAATTATGAAGTGATTGCACGAATAATTGCACTGTGAACATGAAAATAGTTTATCTCCAGTGTACGTAAGCACATGTCTATTTAAGTCTCCTTTTCGATTGCACTGTGAACATGAAAATAGTTTATCTCCAGTGTACGTAAGCACATGTCTATTTAAGTCTCCTTTTCGATTGCACTGTGAACATGAAAATAGTTTATCTCCAGTGTACGTAAGCACATGTCTATTTAAGTCTCCTTTTCGATTGCACTGTGAACATGAAAATAGTTTATCTCCAGTATACGTAAGCACATTCCTATTTAAGTCTCCTTTCCGATTGCACTGTGAACATGAAAATAGTTTATCTCCAGTATACGTAAGCACATTCCTATTTAAGTCTCCTTTCCGATTGCACTGTGAACATGAAAATAGTTTATCTCCAGTATACGTAAGCACATTCCTATTTAAGTCTCCTTTCCGATTGCACGAATAATTGCACTGTGAACATGAAAAAGTTTATCTCAGTGTACGTAAGCACATGCCTATTTAAGCTTCCTTTCCGATGCACGAATAATTGCACTGTGAACATGAAAACAGTTTATCTCCAGTGTATGTAGTAAGCACATGCCTATTTAAGCCTCCTTTCCGATTGCACGAATAATTGCACTGTGAACATGAAAATAGTTTATCTCCAGTGTACGTAGTAAGCACATGCCTATTTAAGTCTCCTTTCCGATTGCACGAATAATTGCACTGTGAACATGAAAATAGTTTATCTCCAGTATACGTAAGCACATTCCTATTTAAGTCTCCTTTCCGATTGCACTGTGAACATGAAAATAGTTTATCTCCAGTGTACGTAAGCACATGTCTATTTAAGTCTCCTTTCCGATTGCACAAATAATTGCACTGTGAACATGAAAAAGTTTATCTCAGTGTATAGTAAGCACATTCCTATTTAAGTCTCCTTTCCGATGCACAAATAATTGCACTGTGAACATGAAAACAGTTTATCTCCAGTGTGTGTAAGCACATGTTTCTTTAAATCTGGTTTTTCGATTGCACAAATAATTGCACTGTGAACATGAAAACAGTTTATCTCCAGTGTGTGTAAGCACATGTTTCTTTAAATCTGGTTTTTCGATTGCACAAATAATTGCACTGTGAACATGAAAACAGTTTATCTCAGTATAGTAAGCACATGCCTATTTAAGCTCCTTTCCGATGCACGAATAATTGCACTGTGAACATGAAAAAGTTTATCTCCAGTGTACGTAGTAAGCACATGCCTATTTAAGCCTCCTTTCCGACTGCACGAATAATTGCACTGTGAACATGAAAATAGTTTATCTCCAGTGTATGTAGTAAGCACATGCCTATTTAAGCCTCCTTTCCGAGTGCACGAATAATTGCACTGTGAACATGAAAAGAGTTTATCTCCAGTGTAGTAGTAAGCACATGTCTATTTAACCCTCCTTTCCGATTGCACGAATAATTGCACTGTGAACATGAAAACAGTTTATCTCCAGTGTATGTAGTAAGCACATGCCTATTTAAGCCTCCTTTCCGATTGCACGAATAATTGCACTGTGAACATGAAAACAGTTTATCTCCAGTGTATGTAGTAAGCACATGCCTATTTAAGCCTCCTTTCCGATTGCACGAATAATTGCACTGTGAACATGAAAACAGTTTATCTCCAGTGTATGTAGTAAGCACATGCCTATTTAAGCCTCCTTTCCGATTGCACGAATAATTGCACTGTGAACATGAAAACAGTTTATCTCCAGTGTATGTAGTAAGCACATGCCTATTTAAGCCTCCTTTCCGATTGCACGAATAATTGCACTGTGAACATGAAAATAGTTTATCTCCAGTGTACGTAAGCACATGTCTATTTAAGTCTCCTTTCCTATTTCACGAATAATTACACTGGAAACATGCAAATAATTTCTCTTCAGTATGGATCAGCACATGTCTATTTATGTCTCCTTTCCGATTGCACGAATAATTACACTGTAAACATGAAAATAGTTTATCTCCAGTGTACGTAAGCACATGTCTATTTAAGTCTCCTTTTCGATTGCACTGTGAACATGAAAATAGTTTATCTCCAGTGCGCGTAAGCAAAAGCCTATTTATTTTTCCTTTTAGATTGTACGAATTCAAATTATAATATACGAAAAAAATACGGCGTACTATCTATAGATAGCTTTATCGAGAAAAAAATATATAATACAATACTGTAGATAAATTGTTTAAGAAATAAATTATATTTCATATACTTTTACTATGTGTTTTTTACCCTCTTCTTTATACTTCGATACTTAAATAAATGTAAAATTTGCGTCCAGTAGTCTTTGACGATAAAATTAACTTTATATCTTCAGTTAGTTGTAATAATAAAAATAAAGAACAGAACAGAAAGTCACGAACCTCCCACGCACGAGATAATTTTGTAAACAAGAATTTTTAGTTCCGAATTCTTCGTTCAAGTGTTGGCTCACGTACTACGTTGTGTGTTCACAGATAATTGGAAAATATTGTATCTAAAGACATAACTCACAGACATTGATGAAGATTAACTATCTAGCGTGATATAAAATTAAAATAAGTTCGAAATAGGAAAAGATGAAAGACGCAAAATATTATTAAATACACACATGGAAATAAATTTATTTAATATTATATATAGATACTCATAAAATGGTTTGATAAATAAATACGTAATTATCTTTACCATGGTGACTACAATATTATCAGAGAATCCATGTACGTACATCTATCTACCTACAAACAAACTAATACATGTACGACATTTCCTGTGTGCCGCATTTAACGACAAAAAAAGGACACCTGTAAGCCATACACATGACTAATACCCACGATTTTCGTATGTAAAAACACGTCCTTGTATATAATGCAAGGGTCCATCCCGCCATACATGAACAAATAGCACGTAGACAGGAAATCTGCCTATATAAGATGCCAGTAAATATTTTGTAACCAGTTCTCTTGAATAAATCCAACGTAAAACAACTTAACATTTTATTGACGGAGTATATCCTAAATCACAATACAAATACTTCGCGTATCACTCTACAAATCATTATCAGTCAGTTAAAATATCCAGAATATTGAAAAAGCCAGCACAAATACAGTCTTTATTCGGTACGTACATTCACAAGTTTGAATATTTAAATATGTCCAACCTCGTCCCACTAAGCAAATATAGAATTTATATATGATTTCAGTAATACACAATACTTTGCTAAGTATAATGTGTTAAATTTATTATTTGGTGGTACGGGGATCTTCACAGAAATAACACATCCGTCAGGTTTGTCAAGACATTATTATAAAACAACGCCACAAACGGGCAACCTAACTAGCCGACTCTTTTCGTTATGTGTGCGTGTGCTCGCGTTGTAATCCTCGCCTCTGCCGACGCAACCCGTGGCGCCACCGTGCGCCACCGGCTCGCGCACCTAACACGAGTGAGTAAGCCTTTTAAAATGCCAAAATAAAAATAATAAAATTTCATTCCTTCCTCGCCAGTAAACATAACATGCGATAATTACACAACCAATTATTTTCGTTTGTTAGAAAAAATCCAAAATTTCATTGTAATCAAAATATAAAATATGAAAATATGAAGAACGCCCACACAATCCGTTTTTACGTTTTTCTCTCAGACTCGACGATTAACTCAAAACTTTTATTATTTTAAGACCACCAATAAAAATAAAGACATTTTAAAAATATATTTTACAACTCCGCTAAATAAGGTCTGGGCTAACTTTGAAGGTTTGACAATCAAAAAAAAAATACCAAGGATTAATAAAAAAATAATATTTTTATTAAAATTGAAATTTTTTACAACGCTCTCGGCCGAGATTAAAGTTAAAACTTATCAACCTTGACGTTTGCTTTTGCACCGTAAAAATTGAAGTAGTTTTATAAAGTATTGGAAAAGGAAAGAATTTTTTTAATGTAGTTCCTGTGTGGAGTTAATTTCAAGGATGTCAATAAGGTCTGCTTTATAAAATATGGAACTTGAGCATGAAGCTCCGGATATAGAAAGCTTACTCGTATATCTACGAGGAAAATTATATACTTATGGATTTATTTTTAATATCGGTGTGTAGCCCAGTAAAATTTGTCGCGAAAATTACTTAGTTACTTTCGCCGCGGGGGTAGGCAGAAAGGATAGAGCTCTACACTATTCTGTTCGGATCCTCCACATTCATACATCTTCCCATACAAGTTTGTGGATAATTGATACTTGTAAGAGGACCATCTTCCAAAATTTGGTTTACCTGGTCGTCCTCTCCTTATTTATCCTTTCCATATGACCAAACCACCTAAGCGATCCTTTTTTAATCTTATTCACTATGCTAATACAAGCTATACATTCTCTCCCAATTTCGTTATTTTCTGTCATAAATGGATCTGCCACTCATTTCCACTGCATTAATTTTACTTTTGTTCCTCTTCTGCCAGCTTCTGGCCTCTCTTCCATAAATCAGCGTCCGTATCAAGACTCTATTGTGTACCGCCAGTAATCCTCGGTTAACAAGTTCCTTAGTTATTATCTATTCAGAGCGCTACTTATAGGATGTGGGTCTCCCGTTAGGGGTTGCTGGGAAGGACGATGTCGGGAAGAGTAGTGACTAGAGAGACCTAACGGAGCATTCCACTGGCTCTTCCTCGCACCTCTTGCGACCTGGACAGGGTGAATTTCTGCCGGACTGTGACCGAGTTCTGCGACTGCAACACATAAATGTGACGTCTACACTCCCCTTTTGGGGTTGCATAATTTCTATAGCTCATATATAGTTCAAAAACAAGCTTTAAAATTTTGTAAAATATTTCACGTATTGCTTTGTTGAGTGGAATCGAAACGCGAGTAAACAACTCTCAAAACGATTCTGGGATAGGGTGGGCCCTTTGGGGGTTCTTTCATATTTTTTACTCTGAGCACCGTTCACTTTTTTCCCTGCAGTCTCCCTCCTTTCGATATCTTTTTCAGCCTTTTCGTTTCTATCAAACATACTTCATTGTTGTACTTTCCCCATTCTCGAATTAGGTTGTAAAATTTCGTAATATTTTTGTATGTTCTCACCATGTGTTTTATTTTCACTATTACCGGGATCGACGACTCCAAAATATTATTTGAAATCAAAAAAAATTGTTGGAGCCGAAAATCGATCCCGACACTTTGCCCACATGTATAAAATAGTTTTTTCTGTGTATTATTAAAGCCCGGCTGTGTGATTGTCGCATTATTTCATTGAAATTATTATTATTATTATTCAATATCCTGCTATTTATATTACCGAAGATTTTACGCCAACTAAGTAAAAAACGCAGGGGCGAATAAAGCCATAGATAAATCAAAAAATTGCACGTACTGCCAATAGTGAATATTTAAAATAAATAAATTTTAGTGAAATTCGCAGGTGTTTGATGATTATTCACCATGCCACACTATTGAACAACCCTAAAACGTTTTTAACCACGAGCGATGGTAAAAGGTTACTAGGAATAGTAAAACTTTACTACTGATCAAAACAATATGCATAAAAAAATATGTGTCATAGAGACGAAGCTATTTTTTTTATATGGAAAGTATGAACGTATGGGTATTACGTAACGTTCACTCATTCTTTTTGAAAGTTGGATATATGTTTATTTTCTCAAGTATTTCTTACAACTACGCTGTCGCCATCTATGGTTTGAAATTTGATATTCATTCGCCTGAAACAACATAGATGTCTCTAAATGAAAATCGTTTTATTTTATTGAAATATCAGAGCTATATTTTTTATATGTAACGAAATGGTTAACATATATGTATATACTAGAATGAGACATCATAAATATGTATTGATAACAATCCCTCTGTGGAAAAAATCCAGCAATTGTGTTCTTACAAAAGTTTAAACATATTTAAATTATTGTGAATATAAAAATATATGGTTTGATGTAATATAATACCATACTACGTGTTGCTAAATTGTGTGTTTTTGGAATGAAGAGACTCTTCCGAACATCAATACATTTATTTACTACCCTGGTTACAATGGATTCGAAAGCCTTTTCATTGCCCACGAAGGCAAGATATAGTGGTTTATTACACCCCCTCCTCCCGTTCTCCGAACACTTTGTCTTAGTGTCTAAGCATTCTCACAAATCCCTTATATCATTAATTGCCTTTAAAAGTACTTTAGGAGCTTGTTAAAATAATTGCGAGAAAGAATAGAAGATTTTTTGTATTTTTTCTCAGCTGCTGCTTTTTTTTTTAATTTCTTGGATATTTTAACTTACGTATAATGATTTGTCAAGAAATGCAAGAAGGTTGTGTTATAATAAAAACTCTGTCAATAAAACTCAAGTTGTTTTACCTTAGATATATTCCAGAGAACTGGTTAGAAATCCGGCATCTTAACCCTTCCCAAACCATGCTGTAACACAGGTCTACCATTATAATTAAACCTGTGATATTTAGGTAAATACATGCAACATAAAATTCAATTTTTAGATAATGCTAAAGAAAATATTAGCGCTTAAGAATGACTAGTGAAAAACCAATTATGAAAAGGGAATCGTACAAAAACAATTATTTTTTCCATTCAATCCGTTGTAAAATTAATACGTTAGTAAAAATACAATTAATTTGTAATATGAAAGACAGAGATCACACACTATTTTCACAGTGAAAAGAACAACAAACATACAAATATAATTATATCTTTCTCACTAATTAAATGAAGAGAGATAAGAAGGAAGGACACATTGTATACGACTTAATGAATGCTCCAAATTATGTTATCAATCATTTTTTCAAAATTGAATGCTCAATATTTAAAGTAAATTCGCGGCATTAAAACCATTTAAGCTAATAAAAACATTTTTTCTAACTGTTACTTACGGTAACACGAGTTGACAGCATGGCTGCATCCGGGTATTTTATGTGACGGTATGGTAAAGGTTAAATAGGCAGAATTCTTGCCTACGCGATATTTACTAGTGCATGGCAGACGTAATATATATGTATATATGTACGTGTTTTTACATACAAAATAACGCGTGTATGGCTGGCAGGTGTTCTTTTTTTGCCGTTAAATGCGGTGCGCAGGAAACGTCGTACATGGGGCTTCGTGTATTTTTTACTATGTAGGTAGATGCACGAACATGGATTCTCAGTTATCCGTATCAATTCTTCGTTTTGATTTATTATATCGATACCTAAATAACTAGTGTTTCAACCACATCGAAGGACGGACACCGAAAACATACATAGGACGGTTGGCATCGTAGAGAACATCAGCTGCACGTCTAGTTTACGTTTGTTCAAATCTTTCTTGCACGTTATCAACATTTATCCTACACAGTCTGCCTAATGCTCGATCAATTTCTTCTTCTTTCTGTTTTTCTCTATCTACGCATCGCTTTTCTGGACTGGATCGTCTTCCATATTAATAAAACATCACAGACTAAGCGCTTTTTAATATTCAACGTCAAATGAAATATCAAGAAAATAAAATAATAAATTGCAATTTTTTCAAATATCTGACAGTAAATTTGTTTGTTTACTCTTTTGTAAAAAAATGCACTTTCAGAACCAAAAGGTAATAAAAAGCAGTTTGAATCTTTTCTTCAAAGAAATGTATGAATGTACTATATTACATTTGTGACGAACAGCAGGACACTGGTATTATTTGCATTAATACGTGTGATTTTGTTTGATGTCAAGAAACACTACCGCCCTACAAACGACGAACTACGCCATTGGCACACACCTTTCGCTGCTCTTGCCATCGGCATCTCTTCTCAATCTGGCCGGTTGAGCCTCGCTCCCGCCGGGGCACGCAATCAAAGCCAGTGTGTTCAGAGACTAGATGCCCGCACCGATGCAGTAGTTTCAGAGACAGTAGTGCCTGACCATTAATTTCTCTTGTTGTCTCCTATACCATTTCTGTTTTTCTGTGTGTTCCCTGAGCGCTCTCGATATCCTCGTATCAATATTACAAGATGCATTTGTTTTCGCGCATTTTGATTTCTTCAACTGGAACCCCTGGGATATTTGTTGTGGTATGATTGTCTGTGCGGTGTGAAGGTCGCTGTTTTCTGCCAATTGCGGTCAATAGCTCGTTGGAAAAGGATCTTTCAATTAGCGGCGTACGTATGGAAAAACATCGGAGGACCACAGCAACCATCAATCCGGATTAATGGTGATCTTTATTACTGCATGAAAGGCCATATTATCAATAGAAAGAGACAAAACAAGCTATCGAAGGAATTTACGGCAAAACTCGGACTACCAGTAAACGGTTTTGAATGAGGAAGAATTTGGGTAACCAACAACATCAAGTACTAATCTTCTTAAACAAATAATATGTCATAGAGACGAAACTATTTTTTATTAATGGAAAAATATGGAAGTATGGGTAATTACAGAGCTTACGACTTGTCTTCAGCTGGCTTAAGTGATCACTTTACACAGAGAGTACCGTTCACAATCTCACCCAATCAACCTCCATGTCTATCAAATTTTTGAAAGTTGTATATATGTTAATATGTGGTATCACTTCGAATACCACTACACTATCGCCAACTATGGACTAAATTTGATATTCATTTTCCCTGAAACAACCAATATTATTATTATTTAAACCAATATTCTTTATCTGTTAAACGTTTTTAACACATTATACTAGAATACGCCTGAAAAATCAATATTTTTAAATTTTTATATATTTTTTTATTTTGACCAGTATATTATTGGCAGTATTTTAATATGTCTGAGAACACACAATTACTGGATTTTCGCCTACAAAGGCACTGTTATAAAACAAATAGTTGATATCTCAAAGAGACGAACCTATTTTTTATTAATGGAAAAATATGGAAGTGTGAGTAATTACAGGGTTTACGACCTGTAGGCAAAAAATAGCCAAGTCTCTATGAGATCTATTATTTGTTTAATAACAGTGCCTTTGTAGGTGAAAATCTAGAAATTGTGTGTTTTCAGACATGTTCAAATATTGCTACTAATCTTCTTCTTTGCCGGTCTCATAAAGAAGCCTTGATTGCTCTATGTTAAGCTTATTAAACAAGTATTTTAGATCAGTTGTGTAATATCAACATTATAATACGGGCCCGGCCACAGAGGGAGTCTAGGGGTACAAGTCTATCGAGTGAAGTGAACTATGAAAAATAATAATTGGATTGTTTTGCCATTTCACGGTATGTAATAAATAAAAAATTTAAAATGGTTGAAATACATTATCTAATTTTAAATATTTACATATATTAACATCTTTCCTATTGGGTTGTATTATTGTACATATTGTATTAAAATTGTGATACAAATTAAATTTATCAATTAGAAAGATATACAAAAAAAATCAATTTATTGAGGAAATATTTAGTTATTGAGAGAACATATTCTTATTGTGAAGTTGTAATTATTCAGAGCATAGGCATGGGATATTTTAAATATGTATAATTAAGTATATTAATTAGAAAGATATACATTTAATTAATATTTAAAATATCACAGACCTATGTTCTGAATAATTACAACTTCACAATAAGAATGTGTTCTTTTAATAATAAAGTTGTATCAATGTGTTCAAAATTTAATAAAAATGAATTGATAATTCTGGCGTCTGCTATCAGATTACTCAAATGTATTTGAGATTCCGTAAAAATAAGGTAAATGGCTCTTTCAAATAATGGAACGATTAAATGTATTATTATCAAAAAGGTAATATACAGGTTCGAAAATTTGTCGCTAAAAATATCGTCGTTGTAGCATAGTTGGATAATGCACCTTTCCCGATTTGGAAAGATATCCAGATTCGTATCCCGGTGGCGCAACAACAATATTTTTCGATAAAATTGATTTTATATGTATATCTTTCTAATTAATATATTTAACTCATATTTCAATATTTAGTTGTTTCACGTTCCACGCTTTTGGGCCTGCCACCGCAAATACCTGATCACTAAACTTACATTTCTGGCAACGGCTGGTCGGTTCTACAACCCTTCCTGCGACTGAAGTAGAGGCTGACCTGAGAATTTGACACCTACTATTCAAATTGTCCGGGATACAAAGCTCTTGGTGATGTGTCGCCTTGTACATCAACCAGCGCCATTTGAATTCAACACTTTCAGGGAACCGGAACCAATGTAACTCGTGCAAAAATGAATTTAGAAACTCCATATATTATCCGAGCTGCCGCGTTTAGAATAGACTGTAGTCTATCCAACTGAAACATTGACAGGCTAGCATAAATGCCGTTACAATAGTCCACACGTGACACCATAAATGCATTTATAAGTAGAGAGGCTACCTCAAGAGGGAGATGTTTCCGAATACTTTTAATCTGTGTCAGATGACGTCAGCATACACTGACAGTTTTGCTGATTTGTGTATTCATTGAAAGATCTGAATCAATGTGCACGCCCAACAACTAAACTGCAGATTTACCATTCGCAGACATTGATTCCTGTATTAAGTGTTGCTATCCATAGTAGCTCTGTTTTCCATTTTATACCATCCACTCGCCTATTTTCTTGACGCATCTTGCAATTTTTCCTTTTAATGCTTCTGTCTCTGTCTACGCAGCCATTGGTGACTACCGCAGGGCCTCATCAGCTGTCGCCGATTGCTTGCTGCAAGACCCTGGAATTAACAATTACCCACGGCAATTTTAATTTTTAACTGTAAAAGAAAACATTTATCATGCCGCGTCGCATTTGACAGCGCAACCATATTCTTGAAAAAACTGAGCTCATGTATACATAAATGATTATTAAACACACGTAAATATTTTGACAGTGCGACCATAGAAAAAATTCGCACGGCTTCTATGATACGATGTGAGATGACCATAGACAAGAGAGATGACAGCTCAAAATACACACTTCATTTCAAATTGAATATATATTTAAGTACTGTTATTGAATATATAAAAGAGAAATCATTTAACCAATCTTAACCTTACACATTCGTTCTTGCCCTGTTGGCATCTCACAGACCTGGCCGTTTAATCAAGCATTATATAGCCATAATGACACTACATCTTAGACGTTCAGAAAGTCATAGAAATAGACGGGGAGACGTAATATTTTATTATGGATTCTATATCTATTCTGTAGATCTTTATAATTGATATTTACATATTTTATTTCATTTTCAAAAAAAATCAACTTTATACAAATTAAATACAGGTGTATTTTCTTTAATAAACCTAGTATTAAGACGAATCCCAAAGCTTTGATAAAACTTGTGTATTTTTAATTAAAACACATTTTTTTAATTAAGTTGTAATTTCGGATCATATTTCCTATGGTATTTTTAATACAAATTATAATAAATGAATCCAATACATCATATTTGGAAGCAACCAAAGATTTTTTCTGTGTATCTTTCTAATTAATTCATTTAATCTGTAATAAAAATAGGTCAGAACTATGTTCACAACAAAAATGCATTTTCATTAAAAATATATTGTACACACTTGAATCACTTAGTACTTCAATAATATTCAAAACTCTGGTTTGAAAACCAATACTGATAACATGCAATATTTAAAATTTCATCTCGTTCGGCTTCTCTTTAACATGCAAAAGTGCAAACTCTTTGAGCTCGACTCCATCACGTCTCCCCATGCATAGCATTAGCATTTAGATATGTAATTTAGCCGCGAGGAGAAAACTGAGCATAATGAGTGGTACACTGGTGCTCGTATATTTGGTAAACGGCTTCGTGAAAACTCATCTGAAGTTTGATGTGAAATTAAGATGAGGCGTTTAGAGGAGGCTGCCGCACGCACAAGGCTACTGCGCCACTGATGATGACCTTAGCCTCCTCAACCAACTGACGCAATCTAATTCAGCTTCTTAAATTTAACACCCTACACGTCAGTGTTGATACATCAAATTTACTACTGTCAAAGCATAGATGAAGATGCATTATCTATGGATTTTTTCGATATCTGTCACTTTGGTGATGAATTTATTTCGTATTATTTATAATAATGTACAGGATGGCCAAAATAAAGGGAGAACATCTCCGTAACACATGAGTTATTTCAAAACATAATATAATTCTTAATGTAATTTTTTTTTGCACAATATTTAGCTAATCAGAAATCATCAAAACACCCCATATTGCATAATCTACTGGGTTTAAATCTAGACTGTTCAGTGGCCAAAATTAATATTCTCACGACGAAGAAAGTTGATTGTATTTCTGGCTGTGAGATGGAGCTCCGTCCTGCTGTAATGTCCAGTTATGCTGTAATGTCTAGCTACACTCCAAGCATTGTTTTGAAACTCTTTGATTATTTTCCTAGCACCCCGACGTTTTTCAATTCGCAAATTTTTGATCAGAGTTCGATTTTCTGCAACAATAAAAAAAAAAAAACAAATATAAACAATGGGAAAATTAATAATCAAAGATGGCGACTGGAAATTGTCGAAATAAAACGTAATATAGGTAAATAAGTCAATTAGTAAACTATTTAAGGTATTGTTGATATAGTTAAACAAATTTTGATGTAATTATATCACATTTTACGAAAAGTTCTCATCGGACGAACTCTCATCACTAAAATAGCGAAATATTGAATGATTAATTGTCGTATACCGCAACTTTCAAAGTATCAATGCGTCACATGACTTTTGGAACAGCTGTGAAAGTCCGCCATATTTAACTATCGATTCTCGTTTTTACTATATCCGATAGTAAAATGAGTTTACTACGGGATATATATTCGAGAAGTGAATATTTTTTATTAATGATCAAACAACCCGTTTTCGCAAAAAAAATTACTTTTTTTTCTGAAGTAAGCCCATTTTTAGTTTAGCACAGCAAGGGAAAGGTTAATGGTAAAATCTGCCAACCTCTGTGGTATCACAGCTTGATAGCTGCAGATTTGAGCCCAGTGATAATTATACATTTTTTCGATACATCAGTGGTTTATCTAAAATTTTGCTCCAATTCATGATTTAATATATAAAGTGAAATTTTTCACGAACATATTAAATCTATCGGTATAAAATTTTGTCTCTAACGTGCTTTTGAAGAAATGCGTCAATGAACGTCGCTTTACGTAGACGCTTTCCGAGGGCCTGTCACTTTGACGTTTGCAAATAATACCAAGTAAACATTTTGATTTCCCCAATGCAAAGATTGGAAAAATACAATTAAGTGATTCAGTGAAATTTATGTTTACTTGTGTTCAATGTACCGGCGAAGAAATTCCGATAGATTTTGAACGACGTTTCTATTATAATTTATCTTTTTTGATACCTATATCGGATGAGACACGATTTACACAGGTTTTCTATTCAGTGTGAGATCTCCAGCCAGATGGACCGCGTCTGTGCAGCGTTGTGGTATTATTTGTTCTAAGGTTGCGCCTAGAATAATTTCCTTTTCTAGGTTTGAACATTGGCGCTATTAATGTTGTTTACATAAAGGGTTGTGAAACAGGATGTAGGAAGGATGGTCGGAATCTGGTAGAGGGAACGAACAATAAGGGCTGAAGGACCAACCAGGAAGAACACGACCTACCTAAATTTTCTTGCAATATTCACAACTCTCGATCACCATGAAGCACTATGATATATAACAGCAGCTTCGGCACGTACTGCGAGAAAACTGAAACACAATAGCACCAGTAACCTCAAGAGCACGAGCATGACGTTTACACTTCTTAAAAGTTCACAGGTCATAGATCACACACAGAAAAAGACGAGCTCTGTGGTAAGGGTAAAGGATGGGGGGAGGGGACAGATAAGTATAGTATGGTCCTGTCATAAATAGCGAACAGATATCACACAAATCTATTGAATGCCGGTCGCCGTGTGCGCGCGTGTGAACGCGACACATGTACAGGGTGGCCCAAACAATGTGAGAACATTTAGTAATATATAATTGTATAGCTTAAATAGTTTACTGATTTACTGACTTACCAATTTTCCTGTATTACGTTTTATTTCGACAATTTTCGGACGCTATCCTTGTTTTTTTTTCTTCAAATTGTTACCCAGAATGACAAAAATCACTGCAGAAGACCGTATTCTGATTAAAGAGTTTCAAAATGATCAAGGAGTATAGCTAGACATTACAGCAGGACAGAGCTCCATTTCACACAGCCAGAAATACAATCAACTCTCTTCGTCGTGAGAATGTTAATTTTGGCCACTGAACAGCCCAGATTTAATCCCAGTAGATTATGTAATATGGGGTGTTTTGATGATTTTTGATTAGCTAAATATTGTGCAAAAAAAATATATTAAGAATTATAAATAATTATATTATGTTTTGAAATAACTCATGCGTTATGAGATGTTCTCACTTTTTTTGGGTCACCCTGTAGTATATTTAAATATTCGGAAGTATTTCTAGATGGTTACATATATAGAACTTCCAAAAAATTGATAGATATGGAGATTGAGATATATTAACCCTTACCATGCCATGCAGTATGGCAGGTGTACCGCTCCAGTTAAAAAAAATTTTCGACGGATAATTCTTTTCTGTAGGTATCATTCTAACTGTACATAGTTTTAATTTGTTTTAAATATCATAGTTTAAACTATGTTTTAAAATCGCAACTTCATTATAAAAATATGTTTTCATTAATAAATGCTCCAAATTATATTTTTGCTTTTTTCAATTTAATACGTAATACTTAAAGTAATTAAATATACGACAATTTTTTTACATTTAAAAGGCAAAAAAAACACGAATTTTTTATTACAACACGATTTGATGCATTGCTGCGTACGGATGCTTTCTATCGTGTATGGGTGAAGGTTGAAATAAAAGATTGGGGTGCAATAAATAATATAAATTTGTAAATATTTAATAATGACACTTAGTAAATTTTTTTAATTGAACAATATTTATATTTTTTTAGGATAAAATAATAAATTTGAAATAAATAATAAACTTTACTAGACGTGGTTTGTACTAAAGTAATTATCAGTACAGTTTTTATACTTTGTATATTGTTAAGGTACAATCAGAAGTGATAAATGATATGTTGTTTAGGTAGTTAAATTAGTACAAATGACAAATTAGTTTACTTTTGCTTTCTGCTCGCATCAAGCAACCACTTTGTTATTTTTAGTTGAAAATCGTTAATCACTTTAGACCCTAGGTCTAGTGGCAATTTATAAAATATTCGCGGTGCACCAAATATATATTGAATGCATGTACATATGTAATATAAAAACATTGACTTGTAGACAAGAGAATAGAAAGATCTATTGTGGGTCTTAATTAAATAGGGGATTTAAAAATCTGGAAATAAATAAAAATATACAGTACTTCAATATTTTTAAAATTTCTTTGAGGCAGCACATAAATGATAAGAAAAAACACTTTTTTAAACCACTATTTATTGATAAATCAACCTGTTTCGAGACCAATGGTTTCTACTTCAGGACACTATAGATATATTAAAATCGGGAAGGGGAGATATATAGAAAAATTGATAGATATGGAGATTGATTATTGGGTGGAGTGGTGAACGTTACATTGTGTAAAGTGATCACTTAAGCTAGCCGAAGACAAGTCGTGAGCCCTATAATTACCTATACTTCCATGTTTTCCCATTTATATATAATAACATAATCTATGGGGCGTTTTGATGATTTCTGATTAGCTAAATATTGTGCAAAAAAAATTACATTAATAATTATAATTAATTATATTACGAGATAATATGTAAGATGATAGATGTAATATTTTAAACACTAATTAAATGTATTAATTAGAAAGATATACATGCACGTTCCCCGAATAGGAAGAGATCCAGGTTCGAATCTTGACAGCAACAACAATATTTTTCGATAAAATAGATTTTATATGTATATATATATCTTTCTAATTAATACATTTAAATTGTATTTAAAAAAAAAATTGTTTCCATATTCTTGAAAGTAGGTTGGTGCGGTATAGTTGTACCTTATCAAGGCGGTATAGTTGTAAAAATTGCCCATTTGGAATTTCCATCGGGTTGCACAAATCACGCAAACGACGTCTTTCCATTCTCGAGTTTCGACTAAAAATATAAGTTTTTGGTTAAAATAAGTACTAATACAGTATTCAAAGTTCACAGAAAAAGGTTTGTTCATAAATTACCTATTGATTTCCTCATCCGCAGCGTCGTAGTGAAGAATCACGGCCAATCCTGTTGCCATTTTTATGTTTTGACAGATTATGGTACGTTTATCTCCCTCACTCCCTCTCTCTCATTCAAATATAACACGGACGTTAATTTACATACTGTCTATTTTTGAGGGTTGGTGTAACAATCACCTTCATTTCAATATTGCAATTTTGAGAATAGGCCCGATTACCAGCTAGTCAGTGAGAACATAAGAAAGGCGAGTTCTTGACCTCAGAAACGCGTACCAACCTTATCTGTCACATTTTGCCTTCGTCCTAAACTGGGAAAATTAATTATTAATACCTGGGAGAGATAAATGGAAAGATGTTTTACGTTATAAAATGGAATCTAATCGTAAAATTAGGTTAAATTAGAACAAATTACAATTCAAATCAAATAATCTAAATTCCGTCGGGTTGGGCGTGAATTTAATGAGCAGCTATATTCAAGGCAGGCTGGTTCAAAATTTCAACAAACAAAATATGGCGTAACCTCAAATTCCATGCTCGTCCGTGCACATTCTATGTATTCCACGGATTGCTTATGGGCCAGATGACGTCGTCACCCAAATAATGTATCTCTAGTCATCTATCCAAAGTAGAGCATCCCAGTGACCCATATATCTTCTCAACTTCCCAAGCCGACGACATGAGGTAGGTAGAAAAAATCTTGTTTCATGTTGGATCCTTAATAAATGGCTTCGCTGGCCGCAGCTATGCCGCGTCTTTAGACAGCTCCGAGCGAAAATTAACCTGAACCATATACGACGATCGTTTTTATAACTTTCGAAACCGCTCGCATTGCCAACATGAGGGTGTTGTTCGTAATTACTATGGTAGTTGGCATTAAAAGAATGACGGGGAAACTTCGAAGGTGGCATTAATTCTGTAATGTCACAAGGTTCATAGTAATTTTAGCCAAACAAATATATGGTACCCGGCTTTGGCCTTTGCTTCTCTGTTGTCTATGGACCCCCATCATCAAGATCCTAGTGAAATTTGAGAAAGGTATTTTTCAAAATCAGAACGACATATTTGTATGTTACATTTTTGTTTTGTAAAGCGGAAGCTTTCAATATATTTTTGTACGATACTATTATCACGTGATATAATTTTCCATTCTCCATTTACCAGCGTTTAGGAGCAATTGAAAATGGTAAACGGGTAACCTCCGAACTCCTTTGTGCTAAGACTTTACGGCGTGAATCTATTAAAGGGAAAATTCATGATCGCGGAATCCATTATAGTCTGGATGCAAATCATCCCAAAGTCCTCGGAATTCATTTTCAGCTTTGGGGAACAAGTCTGGGCTATATTTTTACAGTTGTAACTTATTTTTTCATTGAAGATAAGTATTATGATGTAACGTAAACAAATTAATAACAAATATGTTCGTAGCAATTTAAAATTCAACTCGACTATTTGGTCTCCATTCTATAAAGTGCACGAATTAAAATTAGAAAGGGTTCAGCATAAATTTGTAAGGTTTATTAACTTCAAACTGTGTATACCTGTTAAACAATTGATTTATGATTTTCTAATGAGCACTATTAATTTAACTAAATTATTTAAAATAATAAATGGCATACTGGGACGCCCTAATTTAACTGAACTGATTGTATACTACGTTCCTGTATGGAGTACCAGGTCGTCGGCGCTGTTCCATGTAAATTCATCATATACATTTTTTTATAGAAATGTACCCTCACAGAGACTTCACAGGCTTGAGAATAATTTTGGTATTGTAGATATATTATATACAGAGTGATGTTTTTGTCGTTGATACAATTGATTTTGATACTCAGCCATTTAGTGTCAAACCTAAATTTTAATTATTAGGAGAACACATTCTTATTGTGAAGTTGTAATTATTCAGAACAATAGGTCTGTGATATTTTAAATATTAATTAAATATATTAATTAGAAAGATATATATATAAAATCATTTGTATCGAAAAACATTGTTGTTGCGCCGCCGTGATTTAATAAAAATGTATTAATAATTCTGGCGTCTGCTATCAGATTACTCAAAGGTATTTGAGATTCCGCAAAAATGAGGTAGATGGCTCTTTCAAATAATGGAACGATTAAATGTATCAATATCAAAAAGATAACATGTAGGTTCAAAAATTTGTCACTAAAAATATCTTCGCTGTAGCAGAGTTGCATAATGCTACTTCCCCGGTTTGGAAAGAGATCCAGGTTCGAATCCCGAATTTAATTCTTTTTTTTTTAAAGCTGTATATGTATTGTATATATTCCATACTACTTGTGTAGCTGCTTATGTATTTTTCTTATACCTTTGGGGGTTAGGACGGTGGTTAAATGAAATACATGTGATTGGCGCGTGTTGAGGTTTATTGTGACAAATGATAAAAACAATGAAGACAAATAGAAATTAATACAGTGAATGAAGATGTAGGAAATTATGAAATGAAATGAATTGGTGGTCTTGCTCGGCTAAGGCGAACCGGCAAGACCACCATCGTGAAACGCTGAAACTGGAGAGCCTGTCTGGCGGTGAATTGAGCCAGATTTGTGGCAGCAGCCGGCAGCGCTGTCGCTAGCGTCGATGCCGACTGAGATGGCGGTAGATTTGAATTATGGTCGCTACATACCTAACCAACTTTGTAATAGGCAATGAGGGCGATCGTCTCCGAGTCCTTCTTCTTCTGTCGCTATTTGGTATTGACACTACGAACAGAAATGTTAGTGTGTAATTATGAATGCTTTAATAAATGTGTAGGGGTTAACGCAAGAATGTATATATAATATATCGTCTATGTAAATTCAATACCATGTATATAAGCTAATCATTTCAAAATACGTTTTATTTGGCGCTTTTTTGTCCCTCTTGAACATTTTTGCGAATAGCGCCGATACGATCTATAAATTCTTAGAGGTTATGTTGTAGATGATGTGATTAATGTGAGAGCCCCAATATTTAACCCACTATACTGTTTGCGCTAAGTATATTGTAATCAGACTTTACGAAATCAGAAGACAACCCGTACAATGAAGTTATAAATGTGAACAGTCCATGGTCGCGATGGTATTGTTGCACGACGTCGGTATAAGTCTTTATGGCTGATGGGAGCTTCGTTTCACACACCGGTACCTGCTGGGTAAGTTCAGCATCGCCGGGCGGGGATGATGATAGTAGAGGCTATAGCTCTCCACACTTTCTAGCTAAAGTGTATTATAGTATATGTGGCATTAAAATATGTTGTTTATATTAATTAGTCTATCTGTTATCGTTAGTGGAAGACCTTTTTTCAATAACGATATTTTTTTTGTGTATTGCACTTCTACTGTAATTTTCTGTTATTTTACAAATTCTGTTAATGCCTAAATAAGGCGTGTATAATAATAAATAAATAAATACTCTTTTCTACTTTCCTACTAGTGATGGTAAACCGTTGCGTGACTGTGATCGTGTCAATGATTGGTAACTGGGATTTAACGATAATCGGTAACTAAGATTTAACTGTCGGGGGCTTACTTTAATCAGTTATCACAATAACAGTTAAAGTAACGGTTTAAATAACAATTTTACCATCACTAGTTCCTATATTCTTGTATATCCCATTTTTTCCATCTTAATAGACAGTAGATCATGTCTTCTGTCTGGAACATCTCCTTCTATCATTTTCGCTTCCGATTGACATTCCCATTGATTATTTTCCGCTGCCAGCCCTTCCGCTTTCTCCCATATCCTTTTGTTTTTCCAGGCGTCCAAGCCATATAAATTTAGATTTCAACGCCATTCAATTCGAAACGAAAAAGTCACTAATCATGGATCTTTTGTTGTGCACGATGGCGAATCGACTCATCAGAGTCCTCCTCAATACTACGCTCCACTGCAGCAACAGCTTCTTCGGCGCGCACTGTACGACATCTCTGCGGATGCGTATTATCAATTAGAGTATGCGTGGTACGAAAACGATTCACGGTTATTCGAATTACTTGCTTGGATGGACGATTATGTTTCGCGATCTGAACCACGATTTTCGAAATAATCGTAAGGCATAAGTGAAATGTCAAACCAAACTGAGCACAAATCAACTGTCAAATTGGCTGTCGCTAGAGAAAGTGTTGCCAATTTGAAAAAAACATCCTTCACATGAAATGGAATAAATATCAAAATTTATCATTTTAAAACAAATATATACATGTCTTGAAATACTCTTTAAATCCCCAGCCGAATATCGTCTTGAAATAGTTTTGGAATTTCTCCACCAGCAAACGTCTCTATGGCTTGCCTTGGGACAGTCTCATTGGTGCCCGGAAATTGAATATTCTCTTTACGGGCTCCATGTGGATGTGGGATCTAGCGGTCATTTTAACTTTGGCGGTAGATGTCGTCTCATTTCGTCGCTGGCAAATCCGGAGACCCCCATTCTCGAATTTTGCTACTTTGCCCAATGTTATTTACTTACCCTACTCCGCTTATTTATTTAATAAAGTTACATTACAAACATTCACCAATAATGAACATCACGCTTCATACCAATTGGGTAGGGATCAGTCAGAAACATCGCTGTCGAACATTCCAACTTAATCACATTACAATTCCTGCACTAATAATTTTAATTAAATAACACCACAACAGCACAAAAAAATGGCTATTTTAACACAGACGGTAGTCTAGCAAAGTAGCCAGGACAATTCTTGATATATCAGAGGTGGATACGGTATACTAAAAAGTGTATATATAATTGTGTGTTCACTTCTGATGTATACAAAAGTCTCCAATACCTACGACGAAGGCCCTTACCTTTAGGGTAAATTGAAAAATCAGGTTGATTTTATCCGCGTGTTTGAGTATGTTTTTTTTATTTTTCGCCATCTCCAATATTAACGAGTTATTATATTTAAGTAAGTAGTATCCAAACTAATAAAAACGAATTGATTTAATTCTAGTGGTTCCTAGCGTATATTACTCAATGGTATTTGAGATTTGTCGCAGCATAAAGGTGATTTCTTTTTATAAATGGAATTACATGTCGTCGTTCGGCATGCACCACCGCGTATGCGCCATGAAACAAAATATTCAAGAGTTCACACGAAATTCCTAACCCTATTTGTTTTCGGTGTTATGTTATTATCTCGGTTGAACATTATCCATGAATAATATTAATTGGGGTTTTTTGAGGTTGGTGAGACATCTCTGTTATGATTAGTGGTGAGCATCTATCATCTTCATCTCTGCGTAATATTTCCTCAGTATGCTGCGTTGGTATCATCTCTTGAATTATGATACTCGCCACAGGGCTTTATTTGTCAATAATCACAACACAATATAAATATAAAAAATGCTCACCTTTAGCAGCGACGCGTGTTGTCAGAAATACACAATGGCTGTTGCATCACATGACAACATACGCGGTGTTACATGTTGCCCTTAAAACGACGATTCATACAAATATCCGACATTCATCGAACACATTTTTGGCGCTTCTTGAGAATCGGTCGCGACCTATATTATTGACACCTTCCCACGTTAAAATTCCCACCCATCCTTTTTCCCTACTGCTTGTTTTTAGTGTGAATACGGACCTTGACGTCAGCAGACGTTAACGCGACGCGATACTTGTTCGGTTGCGACACCGCGATTGTATCAGTGGTGTGGATTTGTTCAGTTCATCAGTACTGTATCGTGATCCTGTGATTTGTGCACAGCGATTATTGTGTGTGAGCCGCGAGTGACGTGATTGATATCGCCGTCTTCATTTGGAAGCGGAGATCTGCCAGCTCGCGTGTCGTTTGTGTGATCTCAGCTGCGACTGCGAGAGTAACGAAGGCGTCATACGCGAGGTAAGGCGAGCAGTCCTTCAGATTCCCGATTCCCCGAGATCCACTCGTCCCATCCTGTCCCATAATCGATCCTTATCCCCGTTAATCCAAGTTCCTCCCTTACTTCCTTTCGATTTCGATTTACGACCGGAATCGTCATATTTACAATCCGCGGGACGCGCGACTCGAAGATTCCGCACGAGATCTACGTTTTCTTTCCACTATATATGACCACACGTGGAGAAAAAACTAACAAATCGAATAGCATTAAAAAATCACTTTTTAAAAAACTGTCGCATACGCGGTGTTGCATGCCAAACGACGATATGTATAATTTAACAATTTGTCGTGAACCTAACTCAGTTGATGTGGTGAAACTGGATAACGCGTTTTCCCGAATAGGAAATGGTCCAGGTTCGAATTCCAGCAGCAATTAAAATATTTTGTTGATAAATTATTTTTTTTCTGTATACTATTCTAGTTGATTAATTAAATTGGAATGTACACACCACAGAACTATGGACTGAAAAACTGCTCTCCTTAAAAATATTTCGAATGGATTCGTTTAATTAGTCAAATAAAAATATCATCTGAAATTGCAACTTCACAATAACATTAGATCGAGTCATAAATAACTTCCGACATTTATTTTGCTTTCGTAAAATAACAAAACTAGATGAATCTATGATGTGTATTCATGACCTATGACCTTCTCCCATCTCACTGGCAGCTTGTCAATTCCTTCATCATTAAATTTGATGGGTTTGGACGGTTTGAGTCGCCTTTTTTTGTAAG
Source organism: Eubasilissa splendida (assembly GCA_031772225.1). NCBI lineage: Eukaryota > Metazoa > Arthropoda > Insecta > Trichoptera > Phryganeidae > Eubasilissa > Eubasilissa splendida. Next base: position 28,336,404 of record CM062859.1, read on the forward strand.
TAGTTTCGCATTATCGTATAAAAGAAAAATGTTTTTCCGCGTGACGAGAGCATGACGCTTTTCTTGAACTCTTTGTAGCTGCTGAACGTATGTATTAACAGTAATCGTTTCAATTGAATTCAACAACTCATTATGACTAAAATTTTCTTTCTTTGAACGCTTGCTTTCGAATCTGGTAGGGTACCCGATCGGTTATTAGTCCTTCATCGTGTACAATGCATTTTTTTAATGTGTCGCCGTAGCTCTATATATGACAAACGTACACTTTTTGACTTTCCATTTTAAGGCTTAGAGGCACAACACTTTAATGCAACGTGCACCACACAAAACAGTTGTCAAAAGACTAACAGAACCCTTGTCCACTTAGTGAAAGCAAAAACCCGTTTGTCCCGTTGACTCATAGTGGGTAAATATAAACAATGGATTCTAAATACCTGCACCGGAAGTTTTTTATGACTCAATATATATATATACATATGTGTATATATATACAATATATATATATATGTGCTGGTTGATGTACAGGGCGACACACAACATGGCGCCTCTATATCTTCAAGAACTTTGTATCCCAGACAATTTGAATGGTAGACGTCAAACTCTCAGGTCAGCGTTTACTTCAGCTGCAGGAAGGGTTGTAGAACCGATCAGCCGTTGCCAGAAGTCTAAATTTAGCGAACGGGCATTCGCAGTGGCAGGCCCAAAAGCGTGGAACTCTTTGCCCTCCGTTATTAGAAACAGTGCATCAGAGACTTTATTTAAGAAGAAACTAAAAACTCACTTTTTCAAAAAATCATTTCCATAAGTGAAAATAACGATTTTTAAATTTTAAAAAACATATTACCTATGTGTAAAGCGCCCTTGAGGTGAAAGTTTTTACGAAAATGGCACTATACAAATCATCCATTATTATTATTATACAGGTGGCCCAAAAAAAATGAGAACATTTCGTAAAATGTGATATAATTGCATCAAAATTAGTTTAACTATATCAAAAATACTTTAAATAGTTTGTAAATACTAATTTAATGTATTAATTATAAATATATACATATAAAATCAATTTTGTCGAAAAATATTGTTAAAATATCCCAGTATATCCCATATTTATAATTAATACATTAAATTAGTATTTGAAACATCACAGACCGTCTGTTCTGAATAATTACAACTTCACAATAAGAATGTGTTCCCTTAATAAATAGTTTGTAATTAATTTGTAGTAATTGGCATTTGCTTATTGGTCAGTTTGCTTCGGCGTGTGAGTACAATGTCTGCGGAGCGCGTGCGTGCGATAACCACAGTATTAAATAATATTTTCATACATTTTTTCTCAATAATTTGTGTATTAACTTGTGTAAAATTTGACGCTCTTGAAAAATGTGTTTTTTAATTAATAAATTGCACGCGCAATAGAATGCAATTCAGAGGTATAATTATAGGTTTTATTAGTAAATTCATGGATCGTAAAATATTATACGAAGCGAATAAACACGCCTTACGTCCATATTCACTTGAATTGCCGTTAAAATTGAATGATTAATATAATTTACGGGTTTTTAAGTGCCTGGCCAGGTGTATGGGGACCAAGGTGAGGAAGTTTTGGAAGGTTTATCAATTTTCGACATCGATGTGAAAAAATCAACATCTCTTGCGACTGGAGATGAATTAAAAACATATATTTTTAATATTAAGGAGAACACATTCTTATTGTGAAGTTGTTATTGTTCAGAACAGACGGTCTGTGATGTTTTAAAAACTAATTTAATGTATTAATTATAAATATATATTAAAACAATGTAGATGGCTTTCAAATAATGGAACGACAGACGTATTAATTTGAAAAAGTGTAACATATAGGTTCGAAAATTTGTCATGAAAAATACTGGCGCTATAACACAATTGGTTGTGTACTTCGGAAATAGAGATCCAGGTTCGAATCACGGTAGCGCAAAAACAATATTTTTCGACAAAATTGATTTTATATGTATATCTAATACATTAAATTATTATTTAATATATTTTGATACGGGGACTTCGTTATTTGTACATAAATTCTTAATATCCAATTTCAATACTAATTGAATTCCAACTGTAATACCGAAACGATAGGATCCAATTGAACGATTGCGCGATCTCCGCGTCGCGCGTCCCGCGGAATGTAAATACTACAATTCCGGTCGTAAATCGGAATCACCGCAGAGTAGTGGAGGGAAATAAGGAAACCTTGGTACAGGATGAGGTCGGTGAGGGGATAAGAGTGCTAGTCGAAGGACCAGTGATCTCGGGAACCGGGATTCGGAAGGACTGCTCGCCTTAACTTGTATATGACGGCTCCGTTAATCCTTCAGTCGCCGCCGAGATCACACAATGGCACGCGGATGAGCCGATCTTCGAACCCAATTGAATATGGCGATATCACAAGTTAACCCACGGCACACAAATACGTGATCAAAACACAATATCACCAAAATACAGTGCTGGTGCACTGGAGCTGAAAGTCAACACCGCGAATGCTATCGCGATATCGACATCGAACAAATATCGGTCAAGTTGACGTCTGCTGACATCGAGGTCACACACTAATAATTTTATTTTATTGCTCCTATTAAACTTTGCGACAGGCTGTTGAGGGCTATCGCCTCTATTGTTATCATCACCGCCCGGCGATGCTGAACTTACCCAACAATACCGGTGCGTGAAACACAACTCCCATCAGCCTTGAAGACACTAAGTACCGACGGCATGTAACAACACCAACGCGACCAGCAGCGCTCGGAAAGGCCCACTCACTAGTTTCACTCTTCCTATCGCCATCTCTTAGTAGACTTCTTTGCGAGCGTTGCCTTCTGCAATAGTAAGCTTTAACTACAGTGCAAATAGTAAGTAGTTTAACTTTCTCATAATCTGCTACCTGCCACGCTCACCTATATACAATACATTCCATGACATTCAATCGTGCACGTGAGTTGTGAATGAAATATTGAGGCATCCGCACACATTAATCACATCACATTATTTTCAACATGGCCTTCAATATCCTTCTAATACGACTTCAATATAAACCCTCAAGCACACTCCTACTTACTCACTTACCATCACGCTATTTCCCCGCGGGCTAGGCAGAAAGGTTAAAACGCCACACTCTTTTGCCCTGACACACAATTCTCGCTTCATTCACATTCATACATCGTCTCATACAATGTCGCTTCTAACAGGACCATATTCCAGCATCTGGTTTACCTGGTCGTGCCAAGTCTTCCGCGGACGTTCTCGGTTTCTAGTGCCGTCAACACTTGCGTCATATATGAAAGATATATCTTTATTATCATTCTCTCCTCATTCATCCGTTCCATGTGACTAAACCACCTAAGTGATCCTTTTTTTAATCTTACTCACTATACTAATGTCAGCTTTACGCCACATATACGCTAGAGTGATCTCATTTCCAGTGTTCAGTCTACTTTCGTTCCTCTTCAGCCAACTCCAGGCCTCACTTCCATACATCAGTGTCGGTACTGAGACTCAATTGTGTACCTCTAGTCTTACACACTCCTCTCACACTATCTATATTCATACAATATGAATAATTTATTTATATTTTTAATGTATGAATATTTTTTCGAACCAGATTGAATACAAGCAGAAATATAGTTTTACTTTATTTTTTCATACCAAGATTTACTTTTTCCAAAATGTAACATTTTAGTCTGCAAAACAATCCGTATAACTTCAAAAGAAACGTTTTTTAATCCACTGTTTTCGGTCAAGAAAATATTTTTCCAAACTTGGCAACACACTGTCTTCTGGTATCCGTTCGGAACGCGGTAATTTCAAATTATCTCGTGGAATTCCCAAAAGTGGACTCGACGGGATTTGCGAGAATCCATAAATTTCATTTTCCCAACTGTAGTTGTGACGTTTAATGCGCCCTTACATCTGTGTTAACCGTAAAGTTTGGGAACATTAGGGATTTCAGATATCTGTTTAAGTAACAGATGCGGTGACCAAATGCGTTATGTCATTAGAACCTCAGTTCCCAACATTTAATGTGAACCTCGGTTATGTTATATGATTGCAAATTATCAGACCTGATTAAAATATCGTGAGTATCTGCATATATTATTGTATTGATCTGTATAGCAATTATTATTGTAATAAACAGAGAATTGTTGTATAGCAAACCGAGTTTATTACAATAATAATTGCTATACAGATTAATACAATAGTTACACTAAAAGCAAATATTTAGTAGTAGAAGATCCGATCTGAGAATGATATCCAAAGGAGGGTGACTGCAGGAAATAAAGTGAACGGCGCTTTGAACGGAATTATATCTGACGGGAATTTGTCAACCGAGGCAAGACTATTGGTGCACGATGAAATCCTGGTACCGACACTGATGACAGAAAAGGAACAAAAGTAGACTGAATGCAGTGGAAATGAGATCACTTAAGTGTATATGTGGCAAATCTATTTATGACAGAGTAAAGAATGAAGAAATAAGGAAAGAATGTAAAATTGATGTTAGTGTAGTGAGTAAGATTAAGAAAGGATCACTTAGGTGGTTTGGTCATATGGTAAGAAAGATATATGACGCAAGTGTTGATGGCACGACCAGGTAAACCAGTTAATGGAGGATGGTTCTGTTAGAAGCCTCAGCAATCGGCGAGCTTGTATGAGAAGATGTATGAATGTGGATGAGGCGAGAATTGTGTGTTAGGACAGAAGTGTGTGGCGCTCTATCCTCTCTGTCTACCCCCGCGGGGAAACGGCGAAGTAAGATCCGGGGATAAGAGAGCTCTTCCAAGGGCGCGTGGCCTTATAACGGCTCTGATATACACTCATAGAATCAACTGACGAATCTCACATTAATTCAACTCAACTCGACCGTGAGAGATTCATATTTCTTGCGAAAAAGTAAGGATGTTCCGTAACTTTTTGACAAACTTTGACGATGAGATGTGCTTACTTGCTCACTGTGTTGGTTGTTCCAATATTCATACACCATTCTCGTGTCCGTTTGATGGTCGCGGGATGTTTTGTGTATGTGACCAGAATAGGTCATGTAAACAAAAATCTAAACTTAGTTTATTATTAGGCAAACTATTTTTTATTATCATTTATATCAGAAGTTTTATACTAGATTTGACTTTTTTTTAATACTACTTAGATAGGAGTTTTATATTAATTTAAAACTAATGAACTGAATGTTATTTTCTATAATTAAGACAATACAAGCATTATACGAAAGACCGCGATCATTAGATGCATTTTCCGCCTGCTACAAAATTATCTTAATATATTTTCTTATAATATTGAGGCCAAGATTACGGAGACAAATCTATTTTAAATCAAATTATCAAAACGTTAAAAATTAATCAATTTTCCATGTTTTAAAATAATATATTGTATTTACTCACATGCTTTAAGGTTTCAGCTACTATTTAAAGTTTGATATCAAAAATATAATAATTTCTTACTAGATAATATTTATATCGGTCCAATTAATATGTGTTCTTTATTGTTTTATTATCGGTGATTTCTTTCAGTAGTTGGGAAGGCAGCAGTCAGAAGAGTGGTTTTGGAGTGAAGACCTTCCAGACCCACCACATTCCCAGGACGGTTTAATAAGCTCAAGGCTTATATTTCAGTCCTACTCTTACTGCCGCATGGTTGGGTTTTTTTTAATGCTACAAATGCGGCTGTTCGATAGCGCCCCGCACACGATGACAGGACGATACCGCGCAGCTCCCTATAACAAAATTTTCTCTCATTGTACCCGACCTTTTTTTTATTGTCACTCTATAAGAGAAAATAAAATATACAAATAAGTATAAACAAAACATGATCAGTAATAGATAAAGAAGATAAAATACAGATTACATGTTATGTCATACATAGTATCCAATGATGAGACTTTTTACTCGAGATAATCTCCGAGGCATGGATTATGCTCCCATGAAATTTTTGTCCGTTGACAGAAACGTTCCGTTTGTTCAAATTTCTGATGAATTTGAATCACTCCAGCTGTAGTTAAAACGTAATAAATGTTTGTAATTGATCAGTAGTAACTTTTTTACTACAGTTTTTTTGGGAAAACGGGTTGTTTGATCGTTAGTAAAAAAACATTTACTTCTTGAAAGTACATCCCGTAGTAAACTCATTTTACTCTGCGATATCCGATAGTTAAATATGGCGGATTGATGCTTTGAAGTTTTTTTTATTTAAATTGTTTTTTACTCTACTAGACGTGGTCTGTTCTAAAGCAATTACCTGTACAGTTTTTTTAAGTAGTAATTGTTTCGAGGTAAGTAAGTATAATGTGAAAAAAGTAATAAAAATATTATTGTCTGTAATATACAATAGTTGGAGACAAAAATGTGTAGGTAGTTAGGTTAGCACAAATGATAAAATAGATTCATTTTGCTTTCTACCCACATCAAGCAACCACTTTATTATTTTTGGTTTGAAGTCGTTAATCACTTTAGACACTCTAAGGTCTAATGGCAATTTGTTAAATATTCGCGGAGCACAAGATAGTTTGTTGAGCGATTTTGGTATTAAATTTTGTCACTGAAAAGTATCCTAAGGCTTTTCTTTAAATAGTTTTAAGATTGTTCTGGTAAACAGTTCTCGTATATAAAAAACTTGGAAGGATTTAAAGAGTTCTTCAGAGTTATGTCTAGTTGAAGTATATGACAATAAATCATCCCGCTATTTTAGTGATAAGAGTTCGTCCGGTGTTTAATATATATTACACGTAATACGAAATAAATTCATCACCAAAGTGACAGATATCTAAAAAATCCATAGATAATGGATATTTGTCACGCCTATAGACATCTCTATATATGCTTTGACAGTAGTAAATTTGACGTATCAACAACCCACAAAGGATATTTACTACAGACGTTAGTAAAAAGTAACTACTGATCACACAACCAACCGACCCTATATAGCAAATCTTTTTAGAATAAAATATCGTAGGTTAGTTAAGTTAGTTCGCTTTTTGAGTCTCAAATCAAACGGCGCGTGATTTTTATGATTTACTAAACTTTATGATTTTCTCCAGTACCAACACACGTACATGGTATTAAGATGTGTCTAATCGCGTCTCATTCCGTAGACACCAGGCAAAAAAAAACAAAATTTACATTTTATTTATAAAATCATATAGTGGTCTCAAAAATGAATGCGGAGTTCTATTGTAACGAAGTCTTTAATCTCCGGTAGTGAGTCTTGCAGAAAGCTGTCTTTCTAGCCGCTCGTTCATCACCATAATCTCTGCCTTTAATCTAGTATGTTAATCTCAGTTTAATTCTTTCCGGCGCATTCCTTCCGAAAGGACACGATCTTTAGAATTTAATTTCTCTTTTGAAAGACGCCCGACATTTTCAACGTTTCCAATATCACGACCATTATTAGGTTTGTGACATTTAATGTTTTTTCGAGCTGTTTACCTTAGCCGTGAGTAACAAATGATGTCGTTCCAAAATAAAAAAAAGTTTTTGATGCGTCATCCTATAATTGTTTGCGTCAACAAACACCCAGCAAGTACTTATCGTCCCACTCATTTGCCGCCATGTTGGTATTTTTAATGCTACTCAGAGCGATACCGCACAACTGCCAAAATTGCCCTCATTGTCCTCAGCTGACTCACTTTATTAGTAAATAAGATATTTACAATACATTTAAATAAAGAACCAAACATGTTTATATATAAAGGTGATAATATAAATAATACAATTAAAATATAATAACATGGATAGAATAGCTGACAGAGAGATAGACAAGACTGGAAAATGAGACGGCACAAAAGAAAAACATATAAGAGACTCACCCTCCACGCACCACTGTCGGCAGACTTAACCCACAAGAACGGTACATCGCGGATCATATTTGAACGCAAGGTAGAAAATAAATAAATAATAATGTGAACAAGAGATAAGTAACAATGATACTGCACAATAGTTGTAAATTGAAGATTATCAAATTACTTGCGTGCAAAACGAAACTCCATCAACAGTAAAGACACTCAGTACCGACAGCATGTGATAATAAAAATGCCAGCAATGCTTCGGAAGATCGCCACAAGAGCTTCACGCTTCTTATTGTCAACAGCTCCAAATTTCAAACTCGCGCAGTAACTTCATTTACGGGTTAACTTCTACTTTTGTAAAGTTTGACTGCAATAAACTCAGTTCAAACAGTACATGGTTTCCGTTCACGTAACCTGCAGTTTACTTCAATCACATACACATTAATAACATCACATCATTTAAAACATTACCATCAAAATCCTTCAAATACCACGTCAACGTGGACACCTATTAACTAATTTCAAATTCAGCTAACGACCAATTAAACACACTGAAGTGATGTGCGTATTTACACTAAGAAAACTGAATCGTTACGAGAAACCTAATATACTTTCAATATAGTTAAATCAACCTTCCTAAATTTATTAAAAATCTTTCTGACAAAACATAGTTTTAAAAAAAATGAATGTATGATGTTATTCACTCAAGTCCGTAAAAAAAAAGCCTTATGAGCAAAACAAACAGTAGAGATGATTGGACCCTTACCAGGCTGAGATAAAAATGAAAAAAAGGGAATTTCCTAAACCCCAAACAGGCTTCTTACGGTTTCTTTACCATTATCCGGAGACATTCAATCTTGTGATCCCTTTTGTGGTCCTCTAAAGAGGGCAAAGGTACGAATTTGCATTTCTATTGTTAGTTGATTGGAAGGATTTGCGAAATCCTTTCTCGGCGGGGGATCCTTTCAAAGCATTTTTTAAACTGACAATTTCTGTGACTAAAGTTTCTCATTTTTATAACTTAAAATTGAAATTTTAAATTTGAAATTGAAAGCTCTTTTAGACAATCCTAACTTCTTCAATATTTGCAATATTACTTTATGGCAACATATTTTATAAATAATGATTAAAATCACATGTATAGTAAAATTAAAAATACAAGTATTGATAAAACAAATCAATAAAAATAAAAGTAATTTGAAAGTACTATGAATATTTAATTTGCTATTGACACTTTTACTTATATCTAAAATTTCTAAACCTCTCTAATATTTGTATGTAAAATTTCTAAACCCTTGTTAATGTCTGTTTCCAAAAGATGATTGGAAAATTCAGAATAGTTATCTTAACTTATATTATTCTGTTATACATATATTACAATGTTGTCTTGTCATAACCATAGACCTTTGCTGCATAGCGGGCGTGTGATTGGCCAACCAGAAGATCGGGTGTGCACACACGCTGAAACCCATCTGTTTCTGTTCTCTAAGATGGTGCACACACCTGGGAACAGTTCATTTCTCAGACGACAATACATACATAATGCAGGGAAAGATTGCTGGAAGTCGGGGAACATCATGGTTGAAGAACCTGAAGCAATGGTTTGTCCAGCCTACTGTAGAGCTGCACGGGGCCGCAGTAATAAAGTGATGGTAGCCAACGTCCGTTGAACAAATAAGACACAAAAAGAAGGAGAGTAATAATATCAAAATGGCAATCAATTTATTTACTGTAACATCTTAACTTATTCGTTTTAACTACCACCGCTTGATTTTTGGAACATAAATAATCATTATGTTAAACACTTGTGTTATCTGTTTCGTGGACACGTACATTTTCTCCGAGATCTGCGATGCTACGTACACAAATACGCCGCGATTTAAATAAATTTGTAAGACCTTTGATTTATTTCTCGAATTCTTAACCTTTTATGACATCTCATTTATCAAAAACTTCTAGAGATGGAAGATAAAAGGACGCCAAGTTCTGTGGAGTGTCGTTAATCTTATGGGTAATTCTACGAATAGTATTTCTTTAACAAATTTAAATATTGCTCGAATTCTGCGCAACAAATTATTCGTCGAAAAAAAAAACAATTTTAATATCGCTCAATGATTTTCTAGTTACGTTAGGTTAGTGTTATTTTAACTGAGCTCATTAAAAAATCTTATTTAACTACTTGCAACTCTTTCCATTTTTAATTAATAAACTTTACACAACGGGTCCGACTTGCCGTATTTTTAATTGTTTCTTTCTAAAGTTGTGAATACAATTTTTTTCAGCGATTAAAGTAATACGCGTCGCTTATTATTTTGCGTACAAAGTATTCGAGATATAAAAAAGTTGCCAGAATATTTGAAAAATATTTGTATATTACGTTGATGTGGCCGTATAGGGTGACGCGAATTCTCCAGAATGTAGCACTTATAACTGGCAGACTGTAATGCGGTGCAATTTGTTTTAAGTATTAAGAAAATCAGGAATGCGAAGACGGGCAAATAATAAAATGACGGGCACTGGGGAACGTTTATGACGGTCCATCCCTAAGAAATGCGTTATTTCTAATTGCCCACTGTCGGCGTCGAAGACTTATCGTCTGAAAAAGTACGTTTATGACAGCCACAATTTTCCGGCTGCAAAAATTACCGACAAAAGACATCGCTTCCTAGGGCCCGGCTCTAAGAATCCTCCTATAGAGAGCAATAAAATACCCCGTCTGGGGATAATTGCAAGCCCGCCGTGCTTAGGCGCATTGACAGAATGATACGGCCGGAGGCGTGACCGGGATTGGGGGCGTAGGGTTGCTACCAGCCTCTGATAGGCACAGAAAAAGAGCGCGACCCAATCACCGTCTAAGGGATGGACCGAGGAAAGTGTAGAGGACATACCCTAAGCCCCAAGATGTTTAAAAAGCCGGACATCAGATCAATTTTGACAGTTGAATTTTCGACCCCAATCGAGTGGAGTTGAAGTTTGAAGTCAGTAGTCACCGTCAGCCGTCGGAGGGCTGACAGCCAGCGGCCGGGCAATCACCATTGTTAAGCCAATATGGAGTCTCAATAACAAATATTATATTATTTTCTGAGTAAATGGTCATCATTTAGCGACGTAGATGGCTCTGAATAATCCGGTGTCTTGCGGAGCGACCATTTCCTGTTTGGCCAGCATCCTCTGCAAATACGTTTTTCACTAGCTTTTTACATCCGCAATCTAATTATTAACAACAATAATTAACTTTTTATGAATATATTTCCAACATTGTAACTTGTTGAATAAATTTTGTAATATTGGTAAGTACCAACGATGTTCTTGACACGGTACAAACCATGGTTCAATTCATCTTGCAATACATTTTCTCAGACGTTATATGCAAGTGTCCCAAAAGTCTTTTTCATAATAAAAATTCTGTAATAACATAATGGATGGTTTAAATAAAAAAATGTTTATTTTTCATTTATGCTTGGGAATTTATTTCGTATAAATTATGTTTTCTAAATGTGATCCATTGTTTTGCTGGCACTTTTCTAAACGGGAGGAAAAATTTCTGAGAACCGTTGCTGCCATTTCTTCTCAGATATTTTCAGAGGGAGGATTGGAGGATTTAAGTTCGTTGGTTCAAAAACTTCACGAACAACTGGTAAAGTCACGCTCTATAGCGACTGAATTCCCAAGGATGCGGCTAGCGATCGGCATACCTCCCGCTCCTCTCTAGCTCGTTGCGTTGGTGCAGCGAATGAATCAAAATGAAAAAGACTTTTGGAACACACTGTATTTAAATAATATCTCGCAATTAGTGATATTGTCCCCTGAATTTGTTTTTCGCTCATAAACTGCTTGTGAACTTGGCGCAGCGCTGGAAAGGAATCCTCGTTAACTGCTTCTCTGTTACCTGTCTGGTGTAACGTAGCTTTTCGAATTAACGTTATTTTAGACATGGCTATAATAATAAGAGGTTACGAAGTCTTATTTTGATTTACCTTTCATATTAAGGAACTGTGTTATCGGTGCAATTATTATGCGGTCATATTTTTGTCTGGGTCTACTTCTCTAAAGACTTTCCTCAATTGCGTAAATTTCTGAGTTATGCCAATGCATACAAATCGTCTAAGAATATATTGTGAGGGTAAAGAACGGCGTTCTATCTTCTTCACTGGCTTGTTAGTGGAGCACACAAGAACGGCGGGTTCTTCACCTCAGAAACGCTTACCCACCATGGTTTTTCACATTCTGCCTTCATCCTAAACTGGGAAAATTTATTAATAATACCTGGGAAAGATAAATGAAAAGATGTTTTACGTTAACTAAAGGAATCTAATAAAAAAAACACACTTTATATTATAACAAATTACAATCAAAATTAAATAATCCCATTTTGTCGGATTGAGCGTGAGTTCAACGTTCTTCAGAGCAGACTGGTGACAACAATATTTAAAATATGGCATAACCTCAAAGTCCATGCTCGTCCGTGTACACCCCAACACAGTAGAGCATCTCCGAAACCCATCTTCGTAGTTAGTTATCTCGGCATTCCAAGCCGATGCAATAGGAAAAAATAGTACAATAGGAAGAATGGTAGAAAGAATTGTGAATCTAGACCGAAGCGAAACAATCACGTTCCCCTTCGGACATGTTTGATTCTTGATAAATAGCTTCGCTGAAGGCAAAAGCAAGCCGCGTATCTGACAGCTCCGAGCGAAAAATTAAATTCATCTCAACCATAGACTCCGACCGTTTTTATAACCTTTCGTTTTTTTTTATTGTTTTTTACAAGCTGAAATCAGCAAAAAAGATAGTATTGTTGGCTGGGAAAGGATTTACGAATAACCTTTGCAGACTTACTTAAACGTAGATTCCAACGCAATAACATCGGACGTAGTGGAAATTGAAATAGTGGACAGTCGTATAAATGAAAACTTCCTACGAAGAAGAAGTGTCAACTCATCCCGCAAATCCAGTTCATACAAACGACGAATCTATTGAATATGCCTTTACTATTTTACTAGCATTAGTAAATGTACCACTAGAAATCTTAATTTAATTTATAATATTGAAAGAACTATTTAAAAACATGTAACAAACAACATAATAATTTTAATTTTCTCGGTTTACACTTTCTTCAAAAACTTTAAATCGGAGTTTACTTTTTAAAATATAAAATATTTCGCTGGGTTCCTCGATGATGTGAAGACTAAAACAAAATAATCGGAGCCTTATTTCACTAAGAATCTTCATTTTTGCCCTTTCCATTTTAATGATAGAATTCTCATTACGCCGCTGTCAATCATCCCCGTGGAAGGGTTGATGACTCTGTTACGATTTTCATTTTAGACAATTTGCATATTTATTACTTACTGGGAACCTGGCCGGCTTGTACATATAGGCAACTTGGCACCCAGAGCGATAGAATTTGACTGGAAGAGTAATACAAGTAAAAAGTATAATATGACAGACTTTTAAATATACTAAGCTTGTCTGAATATGATTAAAATGTGCAAATTTCAACAAAAATGTAATAAATAATAATAATAAAAAATAATGGAACGACAGATGTATTCATTTGAAAAATTGTAACATATTGGTTCGAAAATTTGTCATGAAAAATACTGGCGTTATAACACAATTGGTAGTGTACTTCCCCGGATTGGAAATAGAGATCCAGGTTCGAGTCCCGGTAGCGCAAAAACAATATTTTTCGACAAAATTGATTTTATATGTATATATTTATAATTAATACATTAAATTAGTATTTAATTCTAAGACTTTCTTGTAGAATCTAATTATGTTGTGGGATCCCATTATTCATCTGAATTTAAACGACCCGTTAGACGACACGTATCACAATAAGAAGATGGGAGAAGCTAGGCTGATATTTAACTCCGACACCATAGAGACTATGTCATCAAAACTGCCTAATGATCATATATAAAAGAAGAATACCTCAAGCAACCTGGTGCTTAAATATTGATGAGCTGAAGAACCAATACAAGTCAGGAAACCATCCAAGACCATCCATTCTGTTACTTTCAAGTTAAAAGGAAAAATAAAAGCAAGGAAATGAAAGAATATACAAGATCTCAGGTTTTCGCGATCGTTCAAAACCATTCTGGGTTATTTTTCCGAGTGTATCCGATCTCTCTGGCCGACCTTTCGGATTTCATTCCAGGATCCATCATCGGGATTATTATCGTTGTGATACTTGTAAGTATTACGTTATGTTAATCATTTACCAGCAAACTGTGTCGAAAATGGGTGAGTCACTGTTGATGTTATGTCAAGAACCTGCAATACCATTTCGAAATCAAAGTGTATTTGTGTTCATTTTGTTTTGTGGCAATCATCAACCATTTTTATCCACTACTGGATGAAGGTCTCCGTAAGTGTCTTTATGTTTTATCTGTCCATTATAATTTGCTGCCACGTATTTCGGAAAATTTTATGATTTTGTCAGTAGGTCTGTCTAGTAGGTTGTAGGGCGGCCTATCTGTCTCCTAATGTCTCTCGAGCACCACTGAATGACTGCATTCGTTCGAAGGGTGTCCGTTCTCCGATCGATGTGGTTTTCCGGCAACACCAGGTTAGGTCAAGCAAAACACTACACAGAAGAAGACAGTTACTTTTGCAGACATCATCAGTGTATTAATTATAATATCTAAACACAATCAATAATTACAGAATTCATTTAGTATTAATACTTATGTAGATACAATATTGAAAATAAGACACGTTAAGCTGGTATGTGAAAGGTGGTAGGGTTGAAGCTTTGCCGAGGGCGCGCCTACCCTGTGAGCCACCTGGCTGCATTTCAATTATTATTGGAGGCTGTTTAGCATCACTTTACATATCGCTTCTGTGTCAGGACAATACCCCCCTTCGTTTACATAATGTATTTTCTATTGAATACTAAACGATACAAAATTACGTGGATCTAATCTAAATTAATTAACATTGAATATTTTAACTGCTAAATTGTAATTAGCTGGGAGAAGAATCTTCTGCAGGCGATACCTCCCTACAAGTAGGTAATGTAATATTTCCGCGATACGCGTTTCAAATACTGAATACGTATATATGGACCTCTTAGTGCGATTCTTTGATCTAGTCACGTGGGATAAATAAAAGATTTATTTTCATTCCAACAAAGAGCTTCATCAGTATCCATCTCATAGTTATGTTACGAGAGCAAAAAATGCCTAAAGAAGCCTAAAATGAAAACAAGCTTTGGTCAACCCTTCCACATGTTTCTGGCCCCCAAAACCTACAACATTTTGCCGAGCAGTATGAAACAATTCTGGATGGACAATCTCAAACGCCATCTCAGGAGCTGGTTATTGGGTGTTGGCAGAAAGGAAGCTGAGCAAAGATTCATGTAAATGATCACATGAACAGAACGTCATTTCTTTCACCTTTTTTATATACTTTGTTTATAATGTATAACATGTAAGAATGTAAGATTTTTTTAAAAACCTACCTACCTACCTTCTTAGTGAATACTATTACTTATAGTACTATTAACTACCTACTTACTGTACGGCTTATCAAAGTAGATGCAATATAGAATAGTTAAATACACACCTACATAAATATCATTGCATACGTTTCAATTTTTACTTTTTCAGGCCAACGAACTCGGTTACTTGGAAGCCCACTTGAGATACCAAGGGTCGGTGTTTAGGCTAACCAATGAACTGTTGGGACTAAGAGCTTCCCTTAAAACAAAAATTGTTTATGTTAACCAAGAACAGAGGATTATAGATAATAAAAGGCCCGAAGCCATAGCTAGCAGATCACTGTGTTTTGGGTATCGGTCATGGGAAGTTCTTCTTAAATAAATTCATTATTTTTCTCTTGCATAGTGTAGAAAGGATGCACTTCTCCTTTTAATTCGGCACTACGCAGGTGCGAGCAATTTAATTTACCCACTTTTTGAATTCAGATTTATAAAAAACTTTTGTTCTAAGAAGAATTAAGGAATCATTAGAAAAATATAAACATGAATCAATACACGTTCATTTATCTACAAATATTATTAATTAAATTACTACTTATCCAAAGAACTTAATTATCCGCGATTTATTTAGTTCAACAAAGGCCTAATTTACATCATGTTCATCGCGTACGCGGCCTATGTCGGTACGTTCACCAGTTTTACCCAGGATAGAGCATGAAATATAGTGGACACATTACACAGAATTAACTACTTACCTTATTTTATAAAGGAAAATTAAACAATGTTGTGACTGACACAAGCGCGGGTCACCAAATTGGACGGATGAATGATGAAATCGGAAGGGATGGGTTAAATAAAAAATAGGGAATTGCGGAGAGATCAGATGATGGGGGGACCTTCGATAGCGGACCAGGGTGGTCTTACGGGACCAAAGGACAGCTCAACTCTCCTGGTTGATGACACCGTCACGTTGCTCTTCCGAAAGTTCACCCAATGTTCAAAATTCTGATGAGTTCCACGCTCTTCTGAAGTAGTGATCCAACACAAATAATCACATAATAAACTTCCTCTCCTCGAATGCAAAATAACAACATGTCGAGCCAAAGGTATAATACGTACTGGTTTGGAAATAGGCTAAGGGGGTAGGGATAAACTAAAAACTGGTGACAATATACTACAGTTAACAATAATTAATATAAGGAGAACACATTCTCATTGTGAAGTTGTAATTATATATTGGCGTCTGCTATCAGTTTACTCAAGGGTATTTGAGATTCTGTAAAAATAAGGTAGATGGCTCTGTCAAATAATGGAACGATTAAATGTATTAATATATAAAAATATTGTCTCTGTAGCATAGTTGGATAATGCACCTTCGCCGGTTAGGAAAGAGTGTAATCCCGGTGGCGCAATAACAATATATTTAGAGAAAATTGATTTTATATGTATATCATTCTAATTAATATATTTAATTCATATTTAAAATAATTAATAAAACCAATAAAAATATATAAATTATTACGAATACGGAACAAATAGAATATAATAAAAGAGGAAACAGTTTAAATTCAATATAATTAATTAGAACAAATAAATATAAACCAAAAGATCTGAGCCTTGAAGCATGTGCATGGCCACATCTCAATCATTAAAACAATTATATCTGTATTGGCTCAATATACAAGGGAAATTCTAGTCCATACGGATGGTCCAAGTCCTCGGTACGCCTCGCTGGATCGAATAAATGTAATAAACTGACATTACTTGCTTCCATGCTGTAGACTTGTCTTTCCAAATGATTGTAGATTTGTATCTCACATCCAAAAACATCCCGAGATACGAGACACCACCAGTCCTCTCCCGTCATCTTTCAAAGATTTATTCTGCCAGGCGGTCCTCCGTGATTGGATAATATTTATTATTATTTAGGAGAACACATTCTTATTGTGAAGTTGTAATTATTCAGAACATAGGTCTGTGATATTTTAAATATGAATTAAATATATTAATTAGAAAGATATACATATAAAATCAAATTTAATAAAAATGAATTGATAATTCTGGCGTCTGCTATCAGTTTACTCAAAGGTATTTGAGATTCTGTAAAATAATGGAACGATTAAATGTATTAATATCAAAAAGGTAACATATAGGTTCGAAAATTGTCGCTGTAGCATAGTTGGATAATGCACCTTCCCCGGTTAGGAAAGAGATCCAGGTTCGAATCCCGGTGGCGCAACAACAATATTTTTCGATAGAATTGATTTTATATGTATATCTTTCTAATTAATATATTTAATTCATATTTAAAATATTTATTATTGCAGTGTAACGAATGAAATCCTTCCGCATCTTAATGTAATATATAGAAAATGGCGTCTCTAGCTCGCGAGACCCATTTTAGAAACTCTCACCCGAGATAGAGACATCTGTCCTATAAAAATATGACACGCACAAGTCACATTTCGTAACACAGATGCACAAAAGCTATACTATAATTTTAATTACCCTTTTTGATGATTGTGGAATTATATTTTTACCCTATTTGAATTTGGAATTATATTTTAACCACAGAAAAAAACCTATGCTGCCAGCGCGTCCACTAGTGCCTTCATTCCTACCATAAATTTTTATATAATTATTTAATCACCTACCTAGTAAAGGATCTATTTCTATGTTACTATATATA
This sequence comes from Eubasilissa splendida, assembly GCA_031772225.1. NCBI lineage: Eukaryota > Metazoa > Arthropoda > Insecta > Trichoptera > Phryganeidae > Eubasilissa > Eubasilissa splendida. The sequence continues at coordinate 28,354,362 of CM062859.1, forward strand.
TGATACAGTTACAGCAGGTTTTGTGTGCACAAGATTCATAATGGAAATCTTGTTTGGCTTGTCTATTGGTCGGCCCCATCAGACACAACCGAAATCAAATTGTGACTATGACACACAATCTGAAATCCAAGCACCTATGCAAGCACGCGTCCAAAATTGTTTAATGAAAGGGTTTACAGTCGATTAATGTCCAGTGTGAACAAATCTACATATACATATAATGTTTGAATAGAAGGGTTGCAGTCTTAGTCAAGTAATTCTCCTTCCAAGCAGCGTCTGATAGACTAAATCACATATATCGTTGTTGAGTATTAACACTCGATCTTCATCTTTCTCAATCGTATAGATACCATCCTGATAAAATTGCATACGTATCCAACCTATTGCAACGGCTATCTGGACTGCAGGCGGAGGAGAATCGTTAGGGACATCAACAGATCACGATCCTCAGTGAGAAAACCGACTGGAGAAGAAATATCAAAGAAAGATTCTCACAATTACAAAAATAAACATTGTTGCTCGTGTATTTCGTATCAAAATAACATTGGCTGTTCCGTACCCCTAACAAGAATGTAAACAAGGGTGGTTCGTAGATCCGCGCGATGATAATGCTGATTATGAGGTCAAAAGAAGTAAAACACAAAACTGCGGCGGCAAAATCGAGAGAATGGCTTCCGCCAGCAGAATACACTGTTTTTATTCAGATTCATAACAATACATATAGTCATATTTGCATGTACCTACACGTCTAAGACGTCATTGTTTTCCTGAAATCTACGCCACGGGTTTTTGGCGCCACGCCGATGATTACACCTTTAAATAATTGACACGTGTCTTATCGTATCAATTATACGGCGCCTCCTCGGCGAGTAATTCTGTGCGATACAATTAACTGTTAATCAATTTAAATATGTATTTTCTTGTTTCAGATTACAAATGGAAAATGATAACTCAAAGTGATCGTAATAATATATCTCCTTACAATCCGCCTAAAAAGCGTGTCAACCGAGACCTTGTTGCGGAATTAAAAAAGTGATTGATTACAAAAAAGAAAAAATGTAATACAATAGAAAACGTGTTAAAAAGAAGGCTCCGCAAATCGAAACGACACTAACCATGAGTTGGCGAAAAGGATCTACAGTCAGCAACGACACCAGCGCCGGCAGTGGCGGATCCAGGGGCGGGGTGGTTATCAAGCCTGCATACCCCTTCGCGCTTGCTCTCCGGATACGAGTCGTGCAGGTAAGAAAACGAATAGTACTTTAAATATAAATTAAATATATTAATTAGAAAGATACACATATAAAATCAATTTTATCGAAAAATATTGTTGTTGCGCCACCGGGATTCGAACCTGGATCTCTTTCCTAACCGGGGAAGGTGCTTTATCCAACTAAGCTACAGCTACATTATTTTTAGCGACAATTTTCGACCCTATATGTTACCTTTTTGATATTAATACATTTAATACCATCTACCTTATTTTTACAGAATCTCAAATACCTTGTCGAATGATGGAACGATTAAATGTATTAATATCAAAAAGGTAACATATAAGGTTGAAAATTGTCGCTAAAAATAATGTCGCTGTAGCTTAGTTGGATAAAGCACCTTCCCCGGTTAGGAAAGAGATCCAGGTTCGAATCCCGGTGGCGCAACAACAATATTTTTCGATAAAATTGATTTTATATGTATATCTTTATAATTAGTATATTTAATTCATATTTAAAATATCACAGACCGTCTGTTCTGAATAATTACAACTTCACAATAAGAATGTGTTCTCCTAAATAATAAACGAATAGTACTTGTTCGATCTTTATAACTTATTTATGAATCATGACATACATAGGTCGGTGGTTCTTGTCTATTACCTATCCAGTACCCCCCCCTCTCCCTATAACCAGAACACGATACTGAACTGAAAATGGCGTTTACCATTTTGGGTGCGTTGTTGTTGTGGGAACGAATTATCGTCCCGCTGTGTGGGGCAGATATTTGTCTGTGTGTAATCGGTTTCTCGCTACCGTGCGCACCGATTTAGTGCTGTACATATTGCTATTGTGCCTTAAACCGCCTCCAGTGAGTAGGTCTAGTCACTATCTTTGTCGTGCAATTTAACTTTCAACCTGTGTAAATTCATTTATGCGTCATTTTTCAATTCGCAGATATTTGATCAGAACACGGTCTTCTGCAGTGATTTTTGTCATTCTGGGCAACAATTTGAAAAAACCAAATAAAAACAATGAAAAAATTAATAATCAAAAAGATGGCGACCGAAAATTGTCGCAATAAAACGTAATATAGATAAATAGGTTAGTAAGTAAATTAGTAAACTATATAAGTTATTTTTTATATAGTTAAACTAATTTCGACGTAATTATATCACATTTTATGAAATGTTCTCACTTTTTTTGGGCCACCCTGTATATCTTTTCTATGCTACAAAACTACTTTTATTTTCCATTTCGTATCTATGACAGTATCTTTACATTTCTAGTTCAATTTGCAGGTATTTGTTACCCCTTTCATCGCAAAAACGTGGACTGTTAACAAAAATTCACATCGGACACTTTTTGCCATGAAGACCTCACCGGAGCGCATTGTTTAATATTAACTCTACCACCGAGAAAGATATTCTAATAAACATTTTCTACCCTCGTTGCTCGTCGGGCCGCCCCCGCCCACCCTAGGCATTGTTCACGCATCAGTGCTGTACATGAGATGAAGAAAAACAGCACCCTCTTCGCAGACATTAATTTATTACGGACTTTTCATCCAGAAATTTAGGGTTCTTTCATTTGGAGAGTTACTCGGAAGCGTGAATACAAAAAGAAGACTTTGAAAAAATTAAGTCACGCAAAAAAAATATGTTTCTATCATTGACCCGGGCGTCGGCTATCACAATATTTTCTCAAAGCACCTTCTACACAAAAAAAAAAACAATTTAAATTCAAGTTAATTTTATTTTTCTTTGAGATGTTTTGAATTTAATTTAACTTGTTTTATAAATGAGCTAAAAATTAACACAGCCTTAAAAAAACGTACTTCAATATACATTTTAATTTTCAATAATGCGCTGTCACCGGTGGATCGAACGCCAGCGCTTCACGCCACCGGCTAGGCTCAAACTGTGGGTAATGGAAGGGGTATACGGTGACGGCATGCCTGACTCGGATGAATGGAAATGGTCTCAAACAATAACAATCCTGATTTAGACATTAATTGCATTTCAATAACATTAAATATAACAATCCCGATATTGTAAGCACGATAAAAAAGTCTTTGATATCTTCTTTCTTTTAGTTATACTCTCCTTTTAGTGAGGACATAATGATATCAACTTATCACAGCCGCCATGAGGTATTGGCCTTGATCTCTTCCTCTGGAAGGGTGCTCTGATACCATCTTGTCGCTGTGGAGTCCAACGAGCCCATCCGTCTGCCAAGTCTCCTCTAATCCCGCGGATGGATCAGGCCCATTTTAAATCTCTGAATCCACCGCAGGAGAAAACCATTTTTCGATTCTCTATGGCGGAGCGCTGTCTCCCGCGCGCACCACGCACCTCGCCAACTCGCGCGCATCTCCCTTCCCTTCGTCCTGCCTTCTCTTTTGCTGACCGCGTCCACCTGGATCGGAATAGAAGCGCTCTGTGTTGCTGTTTTTGAATTGTCACACCATACTTCAAAGCCGATATTTCAGTTTTATCGAAGAATTCGTTAAGATCTTTAAAATTCTTCTCTACAGCCGCTATAGCTACTTCGTTCAAGTAAATTATTTCCCGACGAGATTTTTTTTAAGATTAGAGAAGAAATAAAAGTCTGATGGTATCATGTCAGGTGAATAATGGTTATCTGCCACGTATGGACACCTAGGCTCTAAACTGCACAATAAAATGATAGAAAGTGAATCAAAATTCAGGTATCCGAAGAATCTAAAAAATAAGAGTACAATTTGGATAGAGACATGGGTCGACCTGTTATTGGAACACTCATCTAAACTCGAATACCGTTTGCCAGGTAACATATTATTATATAAAGGTACTCAATGATTCCAAGTATGATATATATATTTGTATTAGAATCGACGAATCATCAGTTTGCCTGTCTCAACACAGAGTTTTCTAGCGAGACAGGCATGGTACAACTAAAACCAAATTAAATATTAAAAAATGTATGGCAATCAAATAAATAAATAACTCATCTTTCAGAAGTCAGTACATTAACCTGGTAAGTGGTGTTGTTGCCGTAATTACCTTCGACGGCTAGTCCTGGGTTTTCTAATTGGTTTGTCGAATATATGCTCATTCAACCAATGTAAATGAAAATACACCAATCTTTGCGAAACTGGGCTGTTACACGCCGATTCTTCTACCGATGGTCGCTCTCCCTGTGCTGTCTTGAATCTTCTGAAAATTCGGCTAGCCAACCCCCGACTCCGAAAACGTCTCTGTACAGAAGCACTTTAGCTTTTTTTTCCTGTTTTAAATTTACACAAATGGAATGCACATATTCAAACATTAATACCAGTCCTACCTATCGAAGTATAAAAATAGTTGTCGTTTCTAGAATTACTAAGATTGACGGTCTTCTACTGCGACGGTCATCTTCAACATCCTACCTTCCGCGTTTGAACTCTACCCACTTTTAAACCTTTGCATGTTGCGAATTACGTTTCCGACATATCTTTGATAAAAAAATATTTAATCCCGAAGCTCAGCTGAATATTATCAATTTTCCCAAATTTTCCCAAAAATGTCAAACACGCTGAACTCAAACAGTCGTTGGAAAAGGAGCGAAAATGCCAAGTGATGCCAGATGTTGCCAGTATGTTAATAACTCCCTCGAGGGATCCTTCTAGTTTCGGGGCGATGTTTAATGCAGGCCGCGTATCACGATACGTGTTCACGTCCATGGCCTAAACAAGTCTATGTTCGATTCAATACGTCAAATATGGTGGAATCAAAAAAAACTTGTTTATTTCATCTTCAAAAATACAAAGGTAAGACTGCGTTAAAGATGTACTAATCGCAATCAAGTACGGTTGGATCTTAATCGCCGATGCGATCGGCGATCTGCAGTTGCGTCTAGATCAATCTGGAACAAATTATCCCCCTGTAGCGACCATAATTCAAATCTACCGCCATCTCAGTGGGCATCGACGCTAGCGACAGCGCTGCCGGCTGCTGCCACAAGTCTGGCTCAATTCACCGCCAGACAGTCTCTCCAGTTTCAGCGTTTCACAATGGCGGTCTTGCCGGCTCGCCTTTGCCGAGCAAGACTGCCAATTCATTTCATTTCATAATTTCCTACATCTTCATTCGCTGTATTCATTTCTATCTGTCTTCATTGTTTTTATCATTTGTCACAATAAACCTCAACACGCGCCAATCACATTTCTTTCATTTAACCACCGTCCTAACCCCCAAACCCCTATAGCAACATTTTTTTTTTATTGAGAAAAATGGACATAAATTTTTTACATAATATACATTATAAACATTCTGATACAAATATATAAAAAGTATAAAAACAGTAAGCAAAAAAAGCAAACAAGCTTCATAATGTAAGAATTGTTCACTGTCTCTGTCTGCACTAAAGAAAATAGGTTCATCCGTTATCAATCATACAAATATAATGAAACGAGATAAACAGGGTTTTAAAAGAATTCTAATAACATAATAAATAAGTAAAATACTCTCGCGCTATCCCATGATTGAAATAACCCAATAACCAGCCCCTGAGATGGTGTTTAAGTTTGTCAATCGAGAATTGTTTCATACTGCTCGGCAAAATGTTATAGGCTTCGGGGGCCAGAGACATATGGAAGGATTGACCAAAGCTTGTTTTCATTTTAGGCTTCACGGTGAGCCGATTATTTTTTGCTCTCGTAGCATAATTATGAGATGGATGAAGCTCTTTGTTGGAATGAAAATAAAGGGCAGTTTTCCCAACTCCACCCCAACCTAAGATCGCGTAGCTAAGACGGGATTGGCAGATACTACAAAATAGCAATAGCACGTCATTTTGTATTCCAATGGCATATTATAGAATTTTCGGTTAGTGTTGCCAGAAGTCTCACCTCGCCACATCCTCACCCTATACAGAGAAGAGCTGTGTTTATTTCTACGACTTTCTGGACGTCTAGGGCGTAATGGATATATTGGATCCATATGGCTGTATAGTGCTTGATTAAACGGTCTGTGAGACATGCGCATGGCAAAACGAACGTGCTTTTAATATATTTAGGTTAAGGTTACTTAAGTGTTTTCTCCTTTATATATTCAATAACAGTACGTAAATATATATTCAATTTGAAATTAAGTATACATTATAAATTTAAACATTGCGAAATCGTACGAATTTTTATCAATGGTCATCTCGCGTCGTATCATAGAAGCCGCGAATGAAATCGTACGAATTTTTTCTATGGTCTCACTGTCAAAGAATGATGCGACGCCAACAGTTTGTAATATTTACGTATGTATAATAATCATTTATGTAAACATGATCTCAGTTTTAATTGATACGTAATACTAATAATAATCTTAAGTTCATTCCGGGAAGAATTTTTGTATCATATGTCTGATGACATCTTTATTCAAGTTCCAGAACTTACCAACGGAACTTATCGCTCGCCCCGACAATAAGTTCCGCGCCTCCGACTCGTGTGTCTCACTCTCCATACTTAAAGCTCCTCGTCTTTATTTTTTTCCCTCTACATAAACGATTCGATATCAACCATGCATATCAGTTTATCAATCCATCAATACTAAAATTATTTATTCTTCTTCTTCTTCTCCTTTTTATTCACCGCCTTCTAAGTTTGGCAACCATGTTGAAGTATTCTGTTTTATCAAATGCAAGATGAAGATGGACATTGAACCATTTTCTGCCGAGTTCGATCAGTCTCTTATCTATGGTTATCTCGCGTCGTATCATAGACGCCGCGAATGAAATCGTACGAATTTCGACCTGTCATCTCTCTTATCTATGGTTATCTCGCGTCGTATCATAGAAGCCGCGAATGAAATCGTACGAATTTTGAGCCGTCATCTCTCTTATCTATGGTTATCTCGCGTCGTATCATAGAAGCCGCGAATGAAATCGTACGAATTTTGAGCCGTCATCTCTCTTATCTATGGTTATCTCGCGTCGTATCATAGAAGCCGCGAATGAAATCGTACGAATTTTGAGCCGTCATCTCTCTTATCTATAGTTATCTCGCGTTGTATCCTATGATTCTATAAGCCGCGAATGAAATCGTACGAATTTTGAGCTGTCATCTCTCCTATCTATTTATTTTATTCGGAAACCCAGCGCCTACACACAATAGCAGACCCTTCTGATCCATAAACACGTGAGTGTTGGGTGAATTATTGGGGGACCCAGCGCCTACACACAATAGCAGACCCTTCTGATCCATAAACACGTGAGTGTTGGGTGAATTATTGGGGGACCCAGCGCCTACACACAATAGCAGACCCTTCTGATCCATAAACATAATCCATAATAACACAATTTTCATAATTGCATTACTCAATCTCCCACACAAGCAAACCCCATAAATTTAATAACAGTCAAAAGCTGTAAAATGCGCAAAATGAAATCTTCACCCAAATTTATACATAATCTTTCGTATAACTGAAAAACAAACCTGCAAAAGTAACTGGGTCACATTCCTTAGATTTTATTTTTTAAATTTTCACGATATTGGCTCCAGACAAAAGAGAATAGAATCGTCACAAACAATGCAGAAGCAGAGCAAGAAACGTGCAAACATACTCGAAGCGGGGTTGTTCTTTTATTTCATAGACTATTCAGTTGAATAGTTTTGAATCCAGCGACCGGAAATGATATTCACCCCCGATCTTTATTTCTCCCCCGCCCTTGTATCCGGACCTATGGGGTGCTTGTGGAAAATTCAATTTCGTCTGAGCTCGCGACGCTGCCTGTCTGTCACCTGTCAAATGTATTCTGAATAAGAATTTCAAATATTCCAAAGAACATTCGTGTTTAACATTTCAATTCATAAGGTGTGACGTATCTGTATATACGAGGGCGAGTCAAAAATTATCCACACCTTTAAGGTTGTCGTACTGCCTTCTGCGCATGCGTTAGTTGGCACGACTGCGGTCACGTGTGCGTAATTTGATTCCGATCGCGTCATTTGCCTTTTGGCCATTACAGTGTAAATACGTCCGCTCCGCTAGCAGTTCAACCCTGCAGTGACCCCGCGTAAGGACTCACCCATCAACCATAATAAGCACCAGCAAAAATATTATGCACCAAAGACGGATACCGCTCAGTCAACTAACTTCACTTCTTTGCAGGCCGTCCTATCACCAACACCGCAATTCAACCGCATCTCCAGCGAGCCACTCCAGAGTTCAACCGCGCATTTAAATTGAATTAATTCATCACCACCAGAATAAACGAATATACCCTGCTTTAATTACAACAGACACCCTACACTACGACATGCAACCAACACGCGCGGGACAAGGAGAGATTAGAAGTTTCTGTCATCGTAACTTCAGCACACACAACCTCAACTATTACAGCACCAAGGAGGAACAACGACCAGTGATCCAATTATTCTGGTCGGAGGGTGCAAAACTTTTATCACAATACGGGGACAATGCTTCATCATGTGAAAGTGTTTTTTGTGGATCGAAAGGTTTAAAAGTGGCCGAACAAGACGCCCGTCAATCTCCACCACGAACGAGAAGATTCAGCAAGCTCGAGAGATGGTTCTAGCGAATAGGCAAGTTAACATCGGTGAAGTAGCGCCTTCTTTGAACATTAGTCATCAAATAATCTCCGACGAGCTTGGTTAAAGTAAAGTAAAATAAAGTTATTTTTTGACTAGCTCTCGTATTTAATTTCTACCTTTTTTTCTTCTTTCCTCCTTTGTGTCAGTATTGACGTATAGTGGCTTCAATCAGATGAGACTCGTCTCGTAACACACCTCCACAATTCCCAATCCTGCGTCTCCTTCACACCTATCTCCAGTTATCCACAACTGTGGTACTCTTCCAGATCTTTTTCTCTTTTTCTGTTTACACTTTTTCAAATTAATACATCTGTGTTCCATTATTTGAAATTTTTGAAACATATAGGTTCGAAAATACAAATAACAGGTTCCAGAATCCAGGTTCGAATTCCGGTAGCGCAAAAACAATATTCTTCGACAAAATTGATTTTATATGTATATATTTATAATTAATACATTAAATTAGTATTTTTAATTACAACCACATACTAATACTTCATAACATACATAATCGATCGAACAATGTAGCGCTCCATTTTTTTAATTGTATACTGTCCACATGATAGCTGTCACCTATCAACTTTCAAAAAGCACGGTTTATATTCTTGTGCAACACTTTTACAAAACTAATCAAACTGCTATATGTTACGAGGTTGGAAGCCATACAACCAAACAGGGTCGGGGTAATATTTATTGCAAATAGTCGAGAAAATTCCATTCAAAATAATACACTCCGCTATTACGTCTAAGATAGTTGCTATCTTTTATCGTGAAAACAAAGAGTTTAGATATACTCGTTGTTGAAGTCTTTAAATAAGCATGAGACCATCTTACGGATCATTTGACCAGAATGGGTGCAATTTTCATTCATGCTCTAGGGAAGAAAAGCCATCGTTGCGAAGATCCCGTTTGTTCCACTTTCTATTTGTAATGTGTTCATTTAACTTTAAATCTTAAAATAAAAATCATTTATTAAATGATTTAAATAAAAATTTTATCCAAGAATTCATGTACATCGTGCATCTACCTACATACGAAGTAATTAACGCATTTAGCATAGCGATAGCATTTAACGTATAAAAAAGAACACCTGCACGCTGTTCTCGCGCCGAATTCCCACGTTACACTATTTACTGTTACTGTTTAGTTGACGCAAACCGAATTGGAGCGAGAAAGGAATAATACCATATATTCTGATCTCAGTCCTGGGTTGGACGGCAATTTACACCTCCAGTTGACTTACACTTTTGTGATGAAGAACGAAGATATCACTGCACATCAGGGCCATTAAAAAATGTATTTTATTACTTTTCTGAATAAATTAAAAGATCGGGGGCTCCGTTTTGTCACTTAAGTGACAGACGGAATTGCACAGCTACCTATTAGCATTAAAAAAATGACAACTAGGCGACGAATGAGAAGAACCACATAGGAGCTTTTGCTTATAAACGGTCCTGGGTAAGCGGCGGGTCCACCCTCATTGCACTTCAAGATGCTATAGAAAACTACTGTTTTGTGGTCCGGATTTTACGCACGGCGACGAAAAAAAGCATGTTGACATGTCCGCGTCGAAATGCAATCTATCCAAATCCATAAGTATGTTGGCCAGAACGGGACAGGTATATTAAGGTTTATTGGAACGACGGAATACACATGGAGTACTCGACTTGCGTCAACACGTGGTATAACGGCTTATTTATGTCACGACCGCCACACAAGTAAATTCACGTAAACCGTGGATCTGCCGATATAAAAGCATGGTGATATTTTCGAAGCAGTTGAAGGAAATCGAGCAAGTGGACAGTCTGCTGTACGATGGACAGACCAAATAAAGGAGTTAACAGGGTTCTCTGTGAACGCTGCCATTAACATGTCTCAATATTGGGAGGAATGGAGGCGTATTGTGCACCAGACAGCGTATTGTACAGGGTCTACGACACTCAGTAGTGAGTAGACAAAGAATAAGAAGTTACATCATTTGACTAAAGTATACATACTCCGGTACAAAATTGTACACGCCCTGCCATAATGGATTTTTTTATTTTAAATCACCGAATAAAAAAAAAATACACAATAATAGGATCGATATTAATATTATTTTGTAAGAAATTTTTATGTTTTTGATTTTAAATTTAATTTCAAATGTAGCTGAAGTCTCAAAGCGTCTAAGTAAATATAATATATTATTTTAAATAAATTTCTTTCACTAAAAAGGAGTGTTTTAAAAACATCTAAAATTGATCATATGTACTGCAAATTGAATGGTTTATAACACTATTAATTTTTAACATTTTACTAATTTGGTTCAATGCAGATTTGTCTCCGTAATCTTGGCTTAAAAATTATACGAAAATATATTTCGTATATGCAAGAATTTTCTATATTAAGGCAATTATGTAGCACGCGGAATATAAATTTAATGGTCGCGGTCTTTCTTATAATGATTGTATTTTCCTAATTAAGGTAAATAACATTCAGTTTATTAATTTTACATTAGTGCTCAGATCCTATCTGAGTAATAATTTTAAAAAAAGTCAAATCTATTGTATAATTTTTGATATAAATGAATAATAAAAACTCATATTTACATTACATTACAAGTATTAATTATTTTTGAAAGGTAAGCCAGTCATCCCATCCGAGTGACTCCACAGACCAAAGTAAATACATCTGTAGCGATCATAATTTGTATCCGCCGCCATCTCAGTCGGCATCGACGCTAGCGACAGCGCTGCCGGCTGCTGCCACAAGCCGGGCTCAAGCATTCACCGCCAGGCAGTCTCTCCAGTTTCATCGTTTCACAACGGCGGTCTTGCCGGCCCGCGCTCGCCGAGCAAGACCGCTAATTCGCTTCATTTCATCCCATAAGACACGTGCACCTTCTACATCTTCATTCATTATTTAATTCTATCTGTCTTTATTGTCATTGTCATATCATACTGTCATCATCATAAGCCTCAACACACACGCAATTGACATTTATTTCATTTAACCACCGTCCTAACCTCCAAACATCTAAGCCACAGAAACTCAATATTAACACCTGATACCTTTATAGGTTCTCTGTTAGTTTGTTTATTTACCAAATAATCAAAAAACAATTTTGATAACAAAATTAATTTTTAAGCCAATGTGTTTCGACACGTTGTTGAAGTTAAGGGTAATCGTACTCGTGTGTAACTTATTAGTCTCGTATGGAGCGATTAGAAAGTTTAAGATGTGAGGGTACAGCTGCCGCTACCCTCATGCTCATATCGCAAAGCGTATAGAATATTTGGCCTGTGCAGTGCGATATGTATATGTGGGCAGGTATTATGAATTGAAAATATTAATTAAATATATTAATTAAAAAGATATACATATAAAATCAATTTTATCGAAAAATATAGTTGTTGCGCCACCGGGATTCGAACCTGGATCTCTTTCTTAACCGGGGAACGTGCATTATCCAACTATGCTACAGCGACAAAAATTTTAGCGACAATTTTCGAACCTATTTGTTACCTTTTTGATATTAATACATTTAGTCGTTCCATTATTTGAAAGAGCCATTTACTTTATTTTTACAGAATCTCAAATACCTTTGAGTAAACTGATAGCAGACACCAGAATCATCGATTCATTTTTATTAAATTTATTAAATAAGAATGTGTTCTATTTATGAATTGAAACTGTTTTCGGCTGAACCATGGAGTTTATGGTAAAAAACTTATAAAAAAAGTTAAGTTTTAAATATAAGCGAGCTTTCCCATCTACATCTATGACTTTCTGGACGTGGCTTCAGTAGTGTCATTATGGCTGTACAGTGCTTGATTAAACGACCAGACCTGTAAAAACGAACGTGTTTTTAATATATCTGTGTTAAAATAACTTAAATGTTTTCTTTTTTATATATTTAATAACAGATGAAATGTACATTGTCTTCATTACATGTAAGAAAAAATATATGTATTTTAGCGATATCGTATATTAACATCTGTCATCTTTTCTTCTGTCTATGGTATGGGAGAAATCTTACTTACCATAGAAATTGTCTATCCACGATTCTTATATGTTATCTAGATGTCATTTTAATTCGTTCTGACAGCTAACTCACAAAGATGGAATAATTTTAATAACATCGACATTTTATTTACGTGTGGTTTGTTTTCGAGAAAGCTATATCACTGCGTGAAGTAAAGAGATTTGAACGGTTTAACCATCTCCAGGCAACGCATCTGTAACTCTTCGCGTGTAGAGAGTATTAGTTGTATAGCTTAACCGTTTCTCTCAATCTGCAATCTTTTCTCAATGTGTAAATAGTACACTTCGCGATCATCAACCACGAACACGTGATTGATGTGTGATTATTGGGGGGCACCTACAACTCACACAATCTGCCAAATAATTCTAGTCTGCTACGTGATACACAACATAACCACACACTCGCAATCTTAATTGAGAAGAACTTTTAAAATGGTACAATATTCAAATCGAACATTATTTTCGGAACAATCTAATATTTAACATTGTACATTATTAGGAGAACACATTCTTAAATATGAATTAAATATATTAATTAAATAGATATACATATAAAATCAATAGGGGAAGATGCATTATCCAACTATGCTACAGCGACGATATTTTTAGTAACAAATTTTCCCGGTTTGGAAAGAGATCCACGTTCGAATTCCGATGGCGCAACAACAATATTTTTCGAGAAAATTGATTTTATATGATTTCTAATTAATATATTTTTACGTACGTATACGTAATGATTTTTAAAAAAAATTACCGTACGCTTAAAATAGTAATTTAATATACGCTTAGCTTCAAAAGGTTGCGGCGAAACATGATAACCATATTTCACACCACATAGGGTGTAAAATTGAAATTAATAACGTCATCACCCCGTATAGGGGGTGGATGGTCGCGTGTCCTGAGCCCCGACAACCTGGCCCAAATGAGAGAATTAACTCACCACCTGTTGCAATTAATTATAATTAATATCCCTTAATGTCGGTTTTTTACAGCCATCCTTCCTCGTATACCGCCTGTAGATACTTTCCACGGAGGCTTTGCTCGCGAGGGTGAGAGGCGAGCAACTCAGTATGCTTAGCTAATTAATAGCGAAGTTTGTACTGAGCTAAAGAGATTTCCTGCTTATTCATATATGAGTTTGTTAACTCGCGAGTTTGAAACTGGCTTTGAAATGGAATTTCAACATATGCCCATAGGCGTCAATAAACGCTCGTACATACTTCAGTACAGGGTGAATGTTATGTTCCAGGCCGATGTTATTTTTAAATAACTAAAAAACTAAATACAATTCTTTAATTAAATTTCTTTTATCGATTATTTGACTTATTACAATTATGTATGGAATATGGTATTGGCCAAGCGGCCGCCTCCAGTAGCAATAAAAATGCGTTCTTTTTTATCCATATTTTTCATAACATTCTCGTTGTGTGATCAGTAGTAATTTTTTACTATGGTTACATCCGTAGTAAAAATCATTTGCAGGTTGTTGATACATCAAATTTACAACTGTCGAAGCACAGATGAAGACAAATAATCATGAAATTTTTGATTAGTTTTACACGTTTTATTTATCTCCAACGATTCCAAATTATTTAATTTGTGACCAACACCGTTTATATGCAAAATTGACAATCCCAATTTTTTATCAAAACCATGACCATTTTCTAACAAATGATTAGAAAATTCTGAAAACCCACTATTGTTCAAACATCTCAAATGCTCCCTTACTCTTATAACATTAGTTATGACATCCTGAAGAAGAAAATGGTATTTTTCGAAACCGGTAGATGTTTTTAAACTCAATTAAGTGGTTGATAAAACAAAGATAATAAATAAAAATACTACAGGTTTTATTTATATAGGTATTTATGTGACATTTGTAATATAATATAAATTCAGTGAGTGATATACGGCCCACACAAGAGCCTACAAGTACTTCTAGAATTTGATTTGATGATCCTATCTTGAATGTATCGAGAATTTTCCTTAACAGTATAAATCCATTTTCATATGTTTGCCGATGTAATAACATCTTTGTAACTACTTTGAGTATCAGTAGTAGCAAAATTGTCTCGCGATCGCTTATATAGGCAACTGAAATGACTTTTAGAAGGGTTTCCGTAGGTGACAATACTTTCAAATCTGAATTCTCAACGGATAAATTGAAAAAAAGTATCAACTACATGACTACGACAATAGGCCGGCCGGGCGTGTCGCCGGTCGCACCGCTGTACGCGTTAATTCTCTACCGGTCTCCATCGAGACGACATATTTTGTGATGCACCTTCTTATGATGAATAAGCTTTTGTAAAATGCGCAAGAAAAACGCGCTTCGCCTTTACAGGACATTATCAATATAACCATTTTAAATTCAACAACTTGTATTTATATGAAATCTATTGAAAAGGGGCAGCTAAATAATTTTAAGTAGGTACTTAAGGTAATAATGAGAATTTTGTTTTTTTTTTGTATTTTGGCACGATTCTAAGAAACACTAATGATATTTTATTGAAAGGTAATACATGAAGGAGGATTGCTATACAATTTTATGTAAATTAGGTAATTAACACTATTCATGTTAATTCTTAGGGTTTTCTCAGTCTTTCGACGTTCCTCGCGATCACCACTTTGCGCGAAACAACAACAAAGGCAACAGAAAGACCAAACACGAACCGGTATACCAAGTCTTAGAGAACGGCTCTGTTAGAAGCTTCAACAATCGTGTGTGAGAAGTTGTAGGTGAATCAGGTGAGCCAAGATAGAACAGTGTAACATTCTATATTCTGTGTTTGTCTCTGCGAAAAACAGCGTGATGATTCTCTCAACAACTCAAAGACTCGAGCATTCAACCAACCCTCCACATTTATAACGGAGCCCTATCATGCGATTGATGCTAGACCCTTTTGTAGCGTATCTCTGCCTTATTTTCAACCGGAGTACTGTTAGAAAATACCTTCAGTCAACGGTCCAGAAATTGTAAATAGAGTATTTACAAAAGGTCCTTAACAAGATGAATCGCTCTCATTGTCATCGGTCTGATAGATCGATCGGGTACTTGGGAGAAGAACCTAATTGTTCTATTGTATTATATATATTCGTCTATTATTTAGAAGGGATAATTGGTTTTATATAATCTCTTTCCATAGTAAATTGACGTATTACATAATACACACGCATAGTGAAGAACGAAAATTCCACTTCTCGGAACTTTTGAGAGCCACACTGGCCAAACTTCAGTATTAGCTAATGTCTTCGATTTTTCCTACTCAACCAACATCAGTACGAATGAAGCCAGTTTGTTCGGTGAACTCCATCACTGTTCACTTCACTTGGTAATATGCAGAAGGCACAATAATTCATCCCCTCCATAGCATCGAGGATATAAAGGGTCTTTTAATAGGGACGCTCGAAATTTGTTGGATTATAGCAGCCATGTTGATAAAGTGACATCTGTCAAATTTCTTGTTAATTGTTTAGTAGTGTACGGCAAATCATAACGTGTGCAAATCATCATATTTTATGTTCAAAGTCACTACTCCGTTCGAGAAACGTTCCGCGCAATGCGTGATTTTTATCCTCGCCACAACCGTCCTGCCGAGTCGACTATTCGACGTTTGGTGGCCAAATTCGAGTCAACCGGTTCGGTAAATAATCAGCCAACACTAGTACGTCACCGAAACGCAAGATCTGCTGAAAACATCGCTGCTGTGCGTGAAAAAGTATGGGAAAACCCAAAGCAGTCAATTTTTCGTCGTTCACAAGAACTTGGCCTTTCTGTGACTTTAACTTAAAGAATTTTCTTGGGTCTGCACGCGTATAAAATCCAACTAATCCAGGAACTTAAGATAAACGACCATAGACAACGGCGTGTATTCGCTGATTGGGCTCTGGGAGCAGTCGGAATTTGACCCAAATTTCACCAAAAAGTCACCTTTAGCGACGAGGCCCATTTTTGGATGAATGGATATGTGAACAAGCAAAATTGACAGATTTGGGGCGATACCAAACCATACGAGATACACCAGCACCAAATGCATTCTGATAAAGTCATCCAAAACGAAACTGACATTGCCATAACCGTTAACAGCGAACACTACAGATCGATGATAAGCAGCTTCTTGTGGCCTAAACTGGATGATATGAATACCGATAACACGTGGTTCCAACAGGACGGCGCTACGTGCCACACGGCACATGCCACGATGGACATTCTGCACGAGCGATTTGAGGGCATGGTTATCTCGCGCGGCGGTGACGTGAACTGGCCACCGAGATCGTGTGATTTCACACCTTTAAATTTCTTCCTTTGGGGCTATCTTAAATCGCAAGTCTTTGCGAATAAACCGCAAACAATTGACGCCCACAAAGTCAACATAACAAACGCCGTCCAGCAAATTCAGCCAGATTTATGCGACAAGGTCGTTGAAAATTGGACTTCCCGAATACGTGCCACCAAGCAAAGCCGCGGCGGATATTTGAACGATGTTATATTCCACACTAAATGCCATAAAATATACTTTCAAATGGAAAAAAAATTGAGTGGATATCTCACACACAACTTGTTTAATTTACATTTTAAAATCGAACGTCCTAATTGAAAGACCCTGTATAAGCCGTACCCGAAAATCTTTGAGCGGGCTTATCTGTCCGGGAGACTTTCGGCAGGGTTGGTGGACCAGACTGGACCGAGTCAGTACTTAGAAAGGTATCGTTAGCAATTTGCGTATAGTTTATATAGACTAGACACAGATGAAAAGATTTAGGCAGTGGCCCATAGCCTACATCCTCGCATAGCTATCAGGCAGACTGCCGGATCCTCCAACCTCAAAGACGTCTCTCCGTCTGGGCAGTGATCTCAGCGAAATTCATCGTTCTTGCCATCGGCAAGGGATCACCTCGAACCAGCCTTAATCAAGATAGAGTTCAGTAAAGATATCTGTACCTTTTGCTTATTGCATATTATTCATTCTACTACCATTTACGAGGACAAGTCAAAAATTATCTACATTTTTCGTTCTACAGTTTTTTTACACACTTTACGGAAGCCAAGTTTGTCGTAAATATTCGATTGACAAAGACGCTACCTCACCGATTACTATATGCTACTGCTCGCTCGCTCGAGCTTGCTGAATCTTGTCGTCCGGGCGTGCTGCTTCCTCTTCGTGCGTCACACTCGTCCGGCCACTTTTAAACATCTCGATTCACAAAAAAACACCGTTACGTGATAAAGCACTGTCCCCGTATTGTGATAAAAGTCTTCGATGAACTTCAGTCCTTTTCACACCCTCTGACCAGTGATATTGGATCACTGCTCGTTGACTGCTAGCGGAGCGAACATGTTTACACTGTAAGCCGGAAGGCAAATGACGCGATCGGGATCAAATTTCGCACACGTATAACATGTATGGGTATATGTTATAATTTGTTCATTTCTGTTCGACTGTTCTAAATTGTGTTTAATTGAAAAAATTATCTTTTTTGTTTTTTTTTTTTAAATCCAGGCAATGTAAATTAATGCTAGAGCATTCCATTGCAATAATTGAAGTGATGTTGGGATTCTGACACAAATGTAATTTATCAGGAGTACTTCACAGCTTCAAAGTGTTTGTACGTAACTTTCTCTGGGGAGAGTGTAGATGCTAAAATTAATTCCAAGTATAATGTATAGCTGGAAGCTAAAATATCCAAAGCAATCAGTTATATATGCTGGATTTCCTAAAATATTGTTTTTTTTTTTTTGCTTAATACGTTTTTTATTAGGAGAACACATTCTCATTGTGAAGTTGTAATTATTCAGAACAGACGGTCTGTGATATTTTAAATACTAATTAAATGTATTAATTATAAAAATATACATATAAAATCAATTTTGTTGTTGCGAATGATGTATTAATTCGAAAAATTGTCGTCAAAAATAATTTCGCTGTAGCATAGTTGGATAATGCACCTTCCCCGGTTTGAAAAGAGATCCAGGTTCGAATCCTTTTCTTTTCATTAAAATATCATTAATGTTTGAACAGAATTGTTTCTTAGAATCTTGCCAAAATATAAAATTCCCATTACTACCTTAAGTACTTAAAATTATACAGCTACCCCCTTTTTCAACAAATTTAATATAAATATACGTTGTTGAATTTAAAATGGTTAGATTGATAATGTCGTCATAAGGCGAAACGCGTCTAACTGAAATTAAACGAGTGGAATTTAAAACAAGTGTATTTTTTTTCATATGTAAAGTCCATTCTGATAGAGTGTCTTACAGATGAAGCTACGAGTATGTAGCAACATTGGAGGGTTTATTTATATCACGCGACTCACGTTTGCGAAGGGGGCCACATTCCAGAGGACTCCAGAATTACTGAGAAAATTGAAGTAAAACCAGGAGTAAAAGGGAAAGAAGGGAAAGAATTTTTAAAAAGACCTAAAAGCACTGTTTAACCCCAAAAATTCTGACATATCCATTTGTGCTTCATGTATGCTCGGTCTCTATCGGCTCGACTCGGGAGCTCTAGGCTTCATGCCTGTTATTATCGATAGTTTAACCTAAAACATCATCTTTATATCTGTTTTGATGTTCGTAGATCATGTTGTGTTGTGTTAATATCATTACATGTCTCAAGAAAAGAGTTCAATATAGGTTACTGCACAGGGCAACCAAGTCAAATTTGTTCCTTTTTAGTGAGACTATTTTTTTTCAGTTGGCATGATGTACAGCTGCTACCAGAACTTACACCAGGATTTTTTTTGCTGATAGCTGGTTTTTCTAATTAATCTTCGTAAACCTTATTATCTTACTTCGAGCACAACATTCTTCGAGCGATAGTTCACCGCTATGAATGGGAGAGAGCTCGCACTCTCAGCGCGCTCTCTTATAATGGCTTGCACACAACACACACACACACACACACACATACATACCTCCTACTTCGCCCATGCTCCACGGACCGACACATATACACACAAACCCTTAAACATCAGATTATTCTTGTCAAATTTTGTTCAATACTTGACATAGTGAGACATTTAAAATAGAAAAAAATAACGTTAAAATTTTTATTAAGTAATATTAATAATATTTTACTAAATTAATTACATATATTTGGTGGGATAAGATCCCGTGGACTGTATCGATTACAATACTAATTAGTTGACGCAACCCGGATGGATTTGGCCTACCTTGATCTAAAGTCCTGGGTTGGACGTCAAGTTTCACCTCCAGTTGACTCACACTTTTGTAGTGAAGAACAGAGATATCACTGTTACGCACGGCGCTACTCTCGAATGTTAAAAGAACATTGATGTAGACCGTTTCGTGGCGAAATGCAATCTATTCCTACATCGGCGAAATCTCTAAGCCAGGACAGGTATATTAAAGTATATATTGGAAGGACAAAATTCACAGAGGGTAGGTACTCGACTTGCGTCAACATTATTTTATATGTATTAGTAATGTTTCACTTATAGTAATTGTTTCACTCAGTGTATAGCATGAGGTGCGTGGTTCTGATGCACAGAATTCACCATGTCGCCTCCCACTCACATCGGCTACCATTCTCAGGGAAAATAATAAAATTAGTTTCAAAATTTATAACATGATAATTTAATGGTTTTGCACAGATATGAAAACATGAATTTACAAGATAGAAAATATAGGAAGAAATTATGTCACTGAATGTGATTACAAATAAAGTTTGACTGGCAAATCTTTTCCTTAACCCTTCCCATACCATCTTAATTAAACCTGTAATATTTCGGTAAATACATGCAACATAAAATTCATATTTTAGATAATCTTAAAGAAAATATTAGCGCTCAGGAATGACTAGTGAAAAACCAATTATGAAAAGGGAATCGTACAAAAACAATATTTTTTTCCATTCAATCCGTTGTAAAATTAATACGTTTGTAAAAATACCATTTGTGATATGAAAGACAGAGATCACACACTATTTTCACAGTGAAAAGAACAACAAACATACAAATATAATTGTCTCTTTCTCACTAATTAAATGAAGAGATATCAGAAGGAAGGACACATTGTATAGGACTTGAATGAATGAATGTTCTAAATTTTGTTATTAAGCATTTTTTCCAAATTGAATGGATTTTTTCTAATTGTTATTTACGGTAACACGAGTTGACAGCATGGGTTTTTTTTATATCATGGTATGGTAAAGGTTAACAAAATAATAGAGTTCTTATCAACGTATCAATATCAAAGTTAGCAAGTTTATCCTTTAGAACGAATGGTGAGATAAAACACTATGATACACTAGATATTAAGATCTTCACGTCAGAAATTACATTACAACAATTTAAACACCTGATGAGTTTGTCAGGTAAAATATAGCAAAAATCATGTCACATAAATGTGATCACAAATAAAGATTGATTGACTAATCTGTCTTTAGCAAAATAATGGACTTTCATCAAAATGTTTTTAACAAAACTAGCAAGTTCGCAATTGAAATTAAAAGGTGAGAATAAACACTACGTTACATTAGGATATTAAAAATTCACATCTAAATTTACTTATGTCTTCATTATTCATGAGCAATCCACCGTTTTCGTTTAGTCTAGAGGTAAAATGCTTCCTTTTAAAGTCACAAAGAATCCTTGAGTCGTCTTTTGTTGTAAAATAAGTCGAATTGAGAATAAAAGAGGAGACCAAATCGTATCCCCGCCCTGCTCTGTTCGTGAGTAATCCTTCACGAAGAAATAGTATTGTCATCCACATAACACCTCTCTGCTATCACGTGAGGAATGGATGCTTCACATCCTGCAAACATACAAATGAAATAGCAAACAAAAAATCTCACTAACATGGTGCAGGATAACACAGGTGGCCAATATATTTAATCATTCTCACCCTTCCTTAATTCAATATGAAATCACGTCTTCGTGATTATAGTATCGGAAGTCGCTCCTTGTCTTGTCAAAAAATAAAATACCGCAGAGAAACTTTCCTTAAGCGGTGCAGTGTTGCCATTTGATAAATGTCAACTCCCATCACATCTCGTGCGCGGTAGGTACCAAACATAACGTCACAATACATATAGCGATTATACCTTTTACGATTTTGAATAAATGTATTTTGTACTTGGATCGTTTTAAAAGAAACATAATCACAGATACTTACGTCATCTGCCAGATAGCATTTATTAAATTCCCTATTTTTGTCTGTAACGAATTTTAATGACGCTTACGGCACAATATTTACACAATACATAATGTACGTGAATGACATGGCGTTTTCTTTTCTTGAGAATGTGATTTACTTTAATGTTCAAAATTATAAATGAAAACACTTTTTACATATTTTAGTGCGATATCACGATAACAAAATACGCTTCTAATGACCACAGAGAAGATTTTGACTCGAGACAATATCTGATATAGGGATTGTGCTCCCATGAGATTCTATGGAATTTTTCGACCTTCAACTATCGTCTTTCGTAGTCCACCGTGTGCACACCAGGTTTGACCATTGACGTTCCGTTCGTCAGTTGAGTAAATTTGAATTTCCACAGAAAAAATCATTGTAATTAAACGTCTTTTGTTTGCCGTTCTTTTCGGAAGTCGTTGGTATCTATGGTACTATGCGACATTTGTGCGCACGTGAAATCTAATGACGTATTTGTTTCTTTCTACCAATCTCAATCTGACCTCTGAGACGATTTCCAGATCGAACTCGCAGAATGTATACGCTGTAATGAGCAGGGGCGTGCAGTGCATACAAAGAAAAAAGCTGTACATAACTGAAAATTTTGAGAAAACAAATATAAGTGAAATAATACATAAGCTGTAAACGGTCGAAATATTTTAATTATGCTAGCGCCATCTGCGTATCAATAGAATCTTTAATTGTTATGTTCTTAAAACTACCACGACTATCCAGCCGTCGCGGCCGGTGCTAGTATAGTCTTATGCTTAATATATCTCTATCTCTTAAAATTGCTATCCTCTGCCTTTAAGCTATCGTTCTATTCAAGCCATACAATTGGATATCTACTGACTTGAAAACGCCGTTGAACTAATCAGTTATGTACTTAGTATCTAATTCCTCTTTTACTAATTTGCGAATTTTACTATCTTACTTTTGTTAACGTGTTATTTTCATGATCGGTCTTTGCGTTCGCGATGCATTATGAATATGTTTTTAATTTGGTGAAAACAAATAGCTAACCATAGAAAACAGTAGAAGAATCATGATTGATCATAAAAAGTGTTATAAAATTTTTTTTTTTTTACATAGAGTTAAGAAGGTATTATTGTACCTTAAAACATAGTCAAATAGTACTCAAAAATTACAAATAAATAAATGGTAAGGTTGCATAAACGACGGAATAAATTTTCCTAAACCAAAGTTCATAATCCTTTGTACAGCATACAGTAGGTATATATGATTATATAATATCATTAGTAACAGCATAACCTACATCTGTACCAACTGCACGCCCGCTGGTAATGAGATTTATCCCAATTAAATCTCGAAAATGTATCTAATCGTGTCCGATTCCGTGGACAAGGACCGTAAGAGCATCCAACTTAATCCATTATCGAAAAAACAATTTGCGCCAGATGTTTCCGAACGGGTACTTCAAGATAAACTTTTATCATTAGATAGTCGGGCGAAAAAACAATCAATAGTCTAAAACAAAATGAAAGGGAATAGGGAAAAGAATTGGACAGAAGAGAGTTCGATATATAAAACTAAACTATGATGGTAAAGGGTGTTTTTTTAGAGGTTTGTTTATCAAATTGGCAACACTCTTTCCAGCGACAGCTGATTTGTGCTCAGTTTGGTTTGCCATTTTACCATGAATAGATTTACGCCGGAACAACGCTTGGAAATAGTGAAAATTTATTTCTAAATTCGTGGTCCATTTTACGGTTGACATAACGTCCATCCGAGCAAGTAATTTGAATAACCATGGAACGTTTTTGCACCACGAATGCTTTAATTGGTAATACGCATCGTACAGTGAGTACAAAAAGCTGTTGCTGCAGTGGAATGAGTGAGAAGGACCCGAATGAGTTGATTCGCCATCGTGCACAGCAATGATTCATGATTACTGACTTTTTCGTTCCCCAATTAAATAGCATTAATAACAGTTTCTTACCAGAATGCGTAAGCACATATTCTTTAAGTCTGATATTTGACTGCACGAATAATTGCACTGTGAACATAAAAACGATTTCTGGGCAGTATGTGTGAGAGAAAACAAAAAAAACAGTTTCTCACCAGTGTGTGAAAGCAAATGGATTATTAATTGTGATTTTCGATTGCACGACTAATTGCACTGTGAACATAAAAACGATTTCTGGGCAGTATGTGTAAGAGAAAACAAAAAAAAACAGTTTCTCACCAGTGTGAGAAAGCAAATTGATTATTAATTGTGATTTTTGATTGCACGAATAATTTCACTGTTAACATGAAAACATCTTAATACGAAGACATGTAAACATTTTTTAAATACATACACATTTCGTATTTTTTAAATTAAATTCATGCACTGATAATCCGCAAACCGAATAATCGGGAATATACATTCATTATCATCATGACCTATCTCCATTTTTTTTCGCGGCTGAGTATTTTTGAGTCTGCCGTCTTAGGCGTCAAATGGATAACTGGTTGGTGACTGTCAAATCCTTTTCATATTCAGCCTTCTAGGCATTGAATATTTGTAAGCATCTTCGTCTGTAGATGATAAGTATAGCTGTCATATATGCCTACAAAATTCTAGACGACTGAAGATGAGCGAACAATTTAAGATGCGTGAATAAATCTTTTGTCAAAATATTCTAGACGGTTCTTGGAATACATTGCTGAATGTGTTCCATGTTCCAAGATTTTATACGGTAAGTTATATTTAAATAAGAGTATTTACTCTTTTTTGTGACTGTTTTATTCCGTCCATCCTGTCGCTGGATATTTTAAACCTTCTGTGATAGATACCCTATCTCTTCTCAGTCTGCTCGCACTTCAGAAAATCCTTCACCAAACTAATTGCCAATAATAATACACTCGTACAATAAAAAAAGCGCTATAACTTAAACGTACATATCTTTGTTAATACTTTCTACTACTTCCACGTCACCATCATCACATCCACAGGCATTATTACCGCCTACGACCCAAGAATGCACCTCACACTTACCTGTGCGTAAAACCAGAGCTCCTAACAGCTACAAAAATACGGCCGGTACCGACGCCACAATAAACAAACCATGCGACAATAACAGTCGTCCAAAAAGCCAGCTTTTGAGCGACACGCGATGGATATTGTATATCTTTAAGCTGTAACTATGCTTAATAAACTTGTGCCAGCTGTAAGTAAAGTTTGACTTGGACACATATTAATATAATGACGAACCTTCTGAGCTCAGCGTGTCAAAAATTCAGAAAATCTAACTTAACTTTGCTGACGTCGGTACCGGCTTGATTTGAAGATTAACGGGAGCCCTAATTTGCACCTAGGTATTTGCAAGGTTCATTTTGTAGAGGCGATAGACCTTCGACACACCCTTACAGACTGACTACGCATTTAAATAAAGTGATATCTTCTTGATTATTTTACTCACTTTAAAAATATTCTAAAAGTCAAACACCACACATGACATTTTCATAAATTAATTTTTCAGTACCTATTTTATTTTGATATTATTGACGATTTTCTCCTAAAATAATTTATTTTATATGGGTAATATTGCATATAATAGATGAATTGTTACATTTCCAGATAGTGTGCGGCATCGCGGAGGTGGTGATGGGAAGTGTGGCGGCCATCGAGGAGCGCAGGCAGCTGAACCTAAGCATGGGAGTGCCCGCTGGAGCCATGGTGGTGCTTGCTGCAGGTTCACATCATCACTCTTCTAGCTCTTTTTTGTAATCTTATGTAACTCCTATGGTTGTGATATTCTTAAAACAATTGTTACTCTCATTTTACTTCTGGTGTACTGCTCAATATCGGGCATCAACATTCGCTTGGTTAAAGGTTAATTTAATAATTGTACGATTTACTAAAAAAAATCGAAAACAATCTTCACGGATTTCGATCATTCAGTATTGTAATGATGTATGATAGGTATTTGGGTCTCTCCTAGTGAGACAAGTACAAAATACGTAAGCAATTTATCAAAGAAGCTAGCAGATGTTAAAAGCACACCATAAAAATTTTAAAACTACAATGTCATGTTTATGGGCGATATTCCGCTGTTCCTGTGGGATAAGGTACAATAAGTATGGATTAGCTTAACTAAAAAGTAGTTTTATACGATTATCTGCAGAACTCAAGAAGAAGCTGATATATTTCAGCCATCTAGCCAATGTGATATATGATGTGCCGTAATACGGTATTATACGTAATAGGTACGGAGCTCTGCTTTCGATTTCGCTTAAAATATTATCTACGATTTTTCATTAACCGTAAGTCGAAACTCATTGTTGAAATAAATTTATTTCAACATTTCATTTAATATTGGTAATAATCTAACATAATAATATCCCAAAAAATGCTAACTTGTTCGCTTGCCAAATAAATCTGTGTACTCAGTTTTCAAGAACGATTAATTCTTTTCGAAGACAAATTTCTCAAAATCTTTACTAATGCAGTTTTTTTTGTGTGTATGTAGTGCACGCCTTTGATATATTGTGAAGATACCCACCTTGGTTTGTTACATACTGCCCTCATCCTAAACTGGAGAAATCTAATAATAATACCTGGGAAAGATAAATGAAAAGATGTTTAATGTTAACAAATAGAATCGAATCAAAAAAGGAACATAATTAAAATTAGAATCAAAATACAATTCAATACAACAAGATCAAAATGTTATGAAAGATGACATAACTTCCAATCTAGACTTGTCCGTGCACATTCCATCGTAGCATACCATCTCCAGACCCATTCTCGTAGTATATCGTAGTATAAAAATAAAATGTAAAAACAATTATAGTCCGAAGAAGTAATGTAAACAGAAGGAGTAATGTAGCCTGAGAGGAAACGTCTCGTTCCCCTTCGGTTACATGTTGGATGCTCACGGTTACATCTTGGATTCGCTGGCTGCAGCAGTGAACCACGCAGTTTGACAGCTCGGAGCGATAAATTGAAAAAGAACCATAGATGGTGACTGTTTTTATAACCTTTAAAACAGATCGAGTTACCAACATGAGGGCGTTATTCGT
This sequence comes from Eubasilissa splendida, assembly GCA_031772225.1. Classification (NCBI taxonomy): domain Eukaryota; kingdom Metazoa; phylum Arthropoda; class Insecta; order Trichoptera; family Phryganeidae; genus Eubasilissa; species Eubasilissa splendida. The sequence goes on from CM062859.1 coordinate 28,381,351, forward strand.
GATTACGAGGTACTTGGCATTAAAACTGATGACGGGACAATTTCGAACGTGACATCAGTGTGTAATGTCACAATATACATATGTATTTTATGCGTCATATTTATATTAGATGGGTACTGTATTTTTTCTTAATTTACCTACTTTATTTTTTCAAATAAATTCTTCACCATTAATAACAATCCCGTACTCACATACGTATGGACTAGTTTGACATTAAATTGACAGTAATATGTTTGACATTAGAGTGACAGTAATAGTTTGACATTAAAAGTAAAATTATTTACAATATTTCTGTTAACTTCCTGAAGTGGGCCGTTTTATCTTATCGCCAATCTTCCTTGTGGGCGAAGTCTCTTGATTTCTATCTTGAATCATCAGTCTCGTCACTGCGTCTTGTATATGTCAGGCCATGGCCAGTGTTTCCCGTAACCCCATTAATCTTCTTCGGTGGTTCCTCGCAGCGAGGATGACATCTGTTATGGTTTATTTATTATGAGCTCTCGTGTGTCTGACAAACCCTATGTTCGAACCGCATACCCTTCCTCGTGTTCTACAGATCGTGTGTGATATGACAGAGATATTCTGAGGCAGGGATTTTGTCCCCTTTTCTACATCTTTCTTGAAAACATATTTTTTAAAAAAGAAAAAAGTTATATACCACAGTAAAACCTAACTAACGCAAACAAATACGCAATCTGACGTTATGTAAATTTATACGGCAACACGGCATAGGCGCCCCGCCTGACGACAGAGAATTATCTTGGGTACATCATACGATTAAGCGTACGAGGGTGGTTTGAAAAGTTGATCGTACATCGTACAAGGACCATTTTTAAAGTTATAGTCATTCTGTCGTTAACTTATTAAACTTAATTGTAACTCAAAAACTTTATAATTACAATGAACTTATGTTTTAAACTACTTTTCAATATAATCCTCATTTACATCCAAGCTTTTTTGAGACCGGTAGAAGACTAGCTTGACTAGACTGGCTTGCCCCTCATTGAAAAAGGTGCAAATTTTCCGCTCAAAATTTCATTTAAATTCGTGAAGAGTAGAGAGACGGGTCCAGGCTGTAGTCCGGACCCGGCACCATCGGAGTTTGACTGGTGGCCCGTATATGAAGGATAGTCCGGTAGCTCCAACCCAAATTTATACTGCTGTTATAGCTCAATACATTAAGACAAGCTGCATATTATCTTCTGATCTTTTCAACATGTATGGAGAATACATATTGAAGAGATTACCAGACTGGTGGGAAGGCAGTATTTCCGCAGGAGGTTGCAAGATCTCTAACATAGCCAAAAACGAGAATAAAATGGCTGAGCTACTCCGTAGAGGAGAAATAGAAAGCTGTAACCTAGGACTAGAAATAAATAAAAACAAAACAAAGTTTTATTCTCATTTCAAAACATGGAAGATGGTGAGAAATAAATCCCGCGGTGGACTGTACCATTGCTAGTTATTATTTGTTTAACGCAACCCGTTTTGGATCAAGATAGGAAAAACGGATGAATCTGATCTTACCTTGAACTCAATCTCATGAGCTGTAGTTTCTGGTCCGGATAACGTTAAAACACGACGATAATTTATCTCAGCGAAACCACGCGCGTGTTGACCTTTGAGACTCGAATTTGCACTCCTCGTTGTGCGCCCAATACACTCAGGTGAAAGGTCAGCCATAAAGGGACGAGGTATGCATCGTGAAGGAATTATTGGAACGAAGGATATCACGGGGTAACATTCGACTTGAGTCAACAGAGAATATGAAACAGAAATCTAAAGACGAATTTAAATGGTAAAATCAGCATAGACCAGTCTGACGAAAATATGAAGAAATTAATCTATCCTTAAAAGAACTAAAACCCATGTGTTGAAATCTATGATATTCTCTGTAGCAATGTGTGGAATGGAAACATGAACATTAATAAAGAAGGAAATAAATATACTGAATGCCTTTTGAGATGTAGTGCTGGAAGAAAATTCTGCGTATCCACACAATTTCTATTCTATCCTCCATGAGTAAAGTTTGCAGATAGACTTTCAACAGCATGTTGAAGGATTCATACATTATTGGAACAACGGCCGAAGTAACAATGAGAGTCTCGTGAAGCTCTCGATCACAGGGACTGTATAATTGATATGATAAAACACGTGTTAATAATTTAAAGGTGTAATCATCGGCGTGGCGCCAAAAAATCCGTGGGATAAATTTAAGGAAAAGAAAGACGTCTTGGTAAAACGTCACAAGCGGCGGCCTGTCGCCGTGTAGGTACTTGCAAATATGACTATACGTGTTGTTATGAATTTGAATAAAAACAGAGTATTCTGCTGGCGGAAGCCATTCGTTCTGTACTGAACATATTTTGTGTTTCATCTCTTTCGATCTCATCATCATCACCGGTTGAAAGGAGTTGAGATCGGCGTTCCATCCTTGTCTACATTCTTGTTTCCTGTACGGAACATTGACAGTTAAGGGGAAGCGAGCAAGATGACGGATTCTTGAAAGATGGATAGACCAAATAAAGGAATTAACTAAGTCTTCTTTAAACACTGCAATCAACGTGGATCGAATTTCTACAGCAGAAAAATACATTATTACATTATTACATTAAGCTTTTCACAAACTCAAATTGAGTGTAAAATTATAATATATAAAGCGTTTTAATACATGTTTACTTCCCTCCGGATTTAGCATCCGAGTGATGAAAGCTGTTCATTTATTAAGACAGACACGAGGAAAGGCGAGCAGCCCTCGGATCCATCGTCTAAATCGCAAATTCTGCCAGTGAAGGCGCTGCCAGTAAACAAACACTTAGTTGCTGTAACAACAAACTGTCAGTCAGTGTTAAGTAAATTTTCAAGTAATTAACGATTATGAGTGTTTCCTTGATATTAAACTCATATCGGAATAACGTGTCGACTAGCAACTCTATATTCTCGACTTTTTCCAATTCCCGAGACTCGAGAATCAAATTTTTCAGGTCCCGAGAATTCCCGAAATCTAGACCATGAATTTTTTGATGAATATGGTAGTAATTTTTTAAAATGAAATAAGTTTACGCATATATTGAATACAAAAACATATTCATCTTTGAAAAATTACAAACAATTTAAAAATTAAAAAACATTCAAAAAAAGAACAATTGATTAAGGAACATGTCGGTATGTCGGTATAAAAGGTATTCTAATAATTTCATCTCATACAAACTTTTTTCTAAATGTGATATGAATTCGTTCTAAATGATAAAAGATCACATTTTACAATGAAACATAATTCCCGTTTGAACAAACCGGCAAAACCATTCACTTCAGAATTTTTTTATTAGAAGTAAATAACTTTGAACTAATTTCTACTTAATGCAAATCTTTATGGCTGACTATATAAACTATGGAAACTTTTTTTTTTAACCCTTTCCAAACCATGCAGTAACACATGTCTACCGCTCTAAATAAATCTGCAATATTTCGGTAAACATACGTAACATACACTTCATGTTTTAGTTAATCTGAAGGAAAATATTTACGCTTAGAAATGACTAGTGAAAAATCAATCAATCCTACAAAAATAATTATTTTTAATTCATTCCGTTGTAAAATTAATACTTTGACAAAAATACTGTTTGTGGCAAGACAGAAAGAAATAACACATTAATTTCACAATGAAAACAATAACAAATATAATGGTGTTCCTTTCTCACTAATTAAATGAAGATAGATAAAAAGGAAGGTTGTATTATATAATGCAACCTCCTATACAGAACTTGATGAATGCTACGAATTATAATATTACATATTTTTTTATATATTTAATGCTCAATACTTAAAGTAAATTTATGCCATTAACCATTTTTTCACATTTCAAAAGCTAATAGATCTCTATTTTCTTACGGTAACACGAGTTGACAGCATGGCTGCGTACGAGTATTGTATATCACGGTATGCTAAAGGTTAAATATACTTACACATGCACCGCTCGTCGCTAGGTCACTAACTGTTATATGCCAATGGACAACTCAACGTGTTGAAAATGAATAATATCAAGAAAAATTAAGTCTCGAATCTCGGGTCATTTTTTAGTGTTAGTCCCGGGACTCGAGACAGCAAAAAAACTTGAAATTTTCGGGTCGTCTCGACACAGAATCCCTAGTGTGGACAGAAACAATGTTATATTTTAGTAGCATAAAATACATGACTTATATTATATAAAGTGTCCAAAATCATAAATTATTTCTCTGAATTGAATAGCGGTATTTGTAAAAAATTTAATTGTGAATTATTTTTCATTACGATAACACTATTATATAAATAACACGCGTACACAATCCTATTAGAAATCTTAAACATTCTAAATGTGATAGATTATTGTGAGATATTTGACAACTGTCAAAGTGTGTGTGTGTGTGTGTGTGTGTGTACGTGTGCGTGTGCGGCCACTTGGTGACAGATGTGAGAAGGTGGGGGGGGGAGCCGGGAGGTGTTAAAAGACGCTGGACGCACAGTCGCGGTCTCATTAAATACTCTTCGGTTCTCCAGATAAGATATCAGATTATGTACTTTGTGTACTTTGGTGGATTCAGGGATCTCCATAAAATGACACATCTGTAGGTTCACAAGACTTTTATTACTGATGTTACTCCTGCCACCACAGACGGCTTCTAACTATCGTATATCTCGGACGCCGACCTACTTGGTTATGCCGCCTAATTCTCAAACGCCCCGCTCCAGTGGGCGGTGCTATGCCCGCGCGACACCGGCGCGCGTACCTGACACGAGTGTATCAGCCTCACAATTATATTGCTGTACGGTTGAAACATTAATAATATATGGTAATAATAACTAAACTCGATGTTGGAATCTTATTTCTACTACCGAAATCTCACCGAACCTTCAGGGAATCTGTAAGATTATTGCCGTGGCACAGACAATATCAGGGACAATACAGTGTCGCGATATTACTATAATGACACAATCACACGTCACTATCATTATCATCAGCCCATCTCTCCGCTACTTAAATAAGTCTCCCCCAACGATCGCCAATTCTCTGTTTTCAACCATTTTCATCCACAGTCACCACTATTCTTATCAGCGGGCCACACACATTCTTACAAGTGGCCCAATTTCCAGAATTTTGGTGATCTTATACAGGATAAATCAACGTACTGCAACATGGTAGTCAAAATTCGACTGAAGGCGGCACATAAAAAATAAATCTTGTTACACTATAGAAAGAATATTGCACATCAGGCAAATGAAAGGAATCTCAAACATTTCCGGAAATTTATCAGGGTGTGGGTATCTCGTTGGGGATTGCTGGGATGGACGATGCCGGAAAAAGAGAAACGTAACGGAGCATTCTGCTGACTCTCTTTCGCACCTCTTGCGACCTGGACAGGGTGAATTTCTGCCGGCGTGTGACCGAGTTCTGCGACTGCAACACATAAATGTGACGTCTACCCTCCCCTTTTGGGGGTGCACGATTTCTATAGCTTCTCTCTGGCCGCCTTTTGAATTGAATGTGATAACGAATCTCACAATTGTACAGGTGTGGCTCTGGTACGATGATACCGGAGCCAACCTATGATGGTATTAAGATGTTAATAATAATTTTGACGAATCGAAACGAGAGTAAACAACTCTCAAAACGATTCGGGACAGGGTGTACATAAATGTATCGGAAACGATCGATTGCGCGTTTCAATGCCCTTAGAGTGCAGCTTGCACATACATTTTTCAATTGAATGCACTCGAGCTATTTCGACGCTTCGTCAACGACTACAAAAGAAAAATTCCCCCTGTCGGACCGAAAAAATCTATGTGCAAACGCGATCAAATAACTTCCTCCACTTTCTTTTAAAACAACCCCTAACTCGTCCGTAATTACATCCAGGTAGTCTTTTTGTCATACCTCCATAAAAAAAAATTGTGGCTAAATATTGTCACCACAACTCACGTTTACAGTGCTCAAACGTCCAAATTCTGTGTTACATATCCTCATAAAATATCTTAGACTTTCTGCATGGTTTGATGTTGAGATTGCTCAGAACGCCACAAGAGGAGGACTGGTATCCACGCCACAGAGATATGATTGACTAAACGCACCCAGCAAGGGAACGCAACTCCCACCAGCCATAAAGACGTAGGATACTCACGGCATGTAACAATACAAGCGCGACAGTATTGAGATGGGTCAAACCACGAAAACTCTTTCAATCGACGTCTCTGTCCCGCACACCTGGTACTAACTTCCACATTAATAAACTCAGTGTATTTGCAAGTAGTTTCTATTCTTGTAAATACGATTTTACGTGTTATTTCCCCCATCATTTGCGTCTTATTTCTGCAGTCCCGTGTCCATTATAGTACATTAAAACCTCTTTTTTACGCTTGTCTTTCCCGCGATTTACGTCTAAAATTTATTGAAATTCGTTCCCTTGTTCAATGGTGTGTTGGGCGTTTTCTTGTATCGTTTTGTATATACGTATTTTTCATTTTCATACCTACGTAGTTTGTACGTTTAGTTAATTTATTGTTTTTTACAAGCTGGAATCAGCAAGGAAATTACGTTGAAGATAGTAAAACAACATTGATGACTGAAACAATTCATGAATAACCCTTGCAAGCTTAATTGGACGTTGATTCTAACCTTTCTACGAAGAAGAGGCGTCTGCTCATCCAATAAACCCAGTTCCAACAAAGGACTTTTTTTTAATAACCTTCAATTCACATTTTCACTTTTTTTTTGTTGGTCCCTTCGAAAACTTAAAATCGGCGTTACACTGGAATATATTTCGATAAAAATACGAGCCAAAATACAACATCCATAAATTACATCATTCACTTCTGATCTGGAGTCAACATGCCAAACTCAAACACACGCCTACATTCTCCGAAGTTTTAATCGTCTGTTGTAATACACGATTCATTTCAGAGGTCACTAACACGAAGCACTTCAACTTACACTTACAATATACACTCAGTATCCAGACACGAACGAATCTACGCTTAAAGCAATATAAAGTTCTTCCAACAAACAGAGTGCTTTAAGAAAATAGGATTTTTTAGTGGAATTCTATTCTGGAATTATCATACACGCTTTATCCAACATTGCAAATACACAAAAACTCTCTTAGGGCTCTCCCACTAGAAATTTTTTGAATTCGTTCAAATACTTCACATCCAGGTGTTGATGCAGAAACCAATTCACTTGCAAACACTTGAAAAAAATTCAATCATTTATTTCTTTAAACTTTTTGTATTGTCACTTTATATAATATTACACTTCAACCACCACCACCAGTTGTGGTAAGCACTGTATTGCCAGCAAGAAAAAATATTAAAGGAGCGTTTACATTGAATCGTATGTATTTATTTTATTTGAACAACAAACAAATGATAGACAACAAAATTGTTATCAAGGAGAACACACTCTTAATGTTAATATATTTAATTCATATTGAAAATATCACAGACCTATGTTCTGAATATTTAATTCCCCTAATAATAAAGTTGTATCAATGTGTCCAAAATATAATAAAAATGAATTGATAATTCTGGCGTTTGCTGTCAGATTACTCAAAGGTATTTGAGATTCCGTAAAAATAAGGTAGATGGCTCTCTTTCAAATAATAAAAAATATCGTCGCTGTAACATAGTTGGATAATGCACCGAAAGAGATCCAGGTTCGAAACCTGGTGGCGCAACAACAATATTTTTCGATAATATTGATTTTATATGTATATCTTTATATTTAAAATATTAGTGTTATTCTATAGACAACATGAGTTGAAAAGAAACATTGTAATTCAGAGGTTTTATATAAATTTTTGTATGATTCTAATTTAGTCTATGTAATAATTGTTTCAATTAATTGATGTTTTGAACACGAGGCAGTAATTTAAATATATTAAAACTGTGGACCAGCAGCGATGCACTAAAAACCCGTGGGATTGATTACGAGTAACAAAGGCCGTCATTCTTGATTAAATACGTCAGACTGGCGTCCGTCGCTATCTACATGCTAATATATGGTAGGAAAATATTAAAAACGAATGTACTGTTTGTAACTGAAATAAAACAAGGTATTCTATAATAATTTTATATATCATAAAGAGTGACAGAAGACAATAATGGTAAGACAGACATATTTAGGACCTTCTACGTCAACATCTACCGCGCCGCACTCTGCATTAATGACAGTCAAATATAGAATCAAACCTTTGTAAAATTGGGCTTGAATAAATTCAGTATACTTAGAACGTGAGTATTATAATTTCAATTTATCATTGTGACATATATGCTGTTTCAAGGAAAACGAATTATCAAATTTAGTCTATGTACTGGACTACCTATGGATGGCGATAGTGTAGTGTTTCCACATGTAAACATTTATACAACTTTCAAAAAAATTATTATATACATGGAGATTGATTAATGGGTGAGAATGGTAAACGTTATATTTATATAAAGTGATCACTTAAGCCAGCCGAAGACACATCATAAGCCCTGTCCCATACTTCCATATATTTTCCATTAAATATAATAAAAATTAACTTCGTCTCTGAGATATCTGATGTTTGTTTAATAACAGGTAAAAATCCAGTAATTGTGTGTTCTTGTATATATTCAAATATTGCTCATTTTATATTGCTTGATAGCTTTAATGTCTGTCATACTCCACACGAACATCTAGATAGATACACGCGGCATACCTACCTATGAACCTGAGATTAGAGGCAGATACCCATCACATTTTTTGGTGCGCAACGTCCTCATCATATGATACATTTCTACATACCATACATATCATACATTTCTAAACCTTCAAACTGATCTAGAGCCATACATTCAACACAGGCACAAAATTCAGCATAGGTATAATAAACCATATTTATTAGTAACGCCCGATATGATCACATTCACAACCTGTGTATTGGTAACGCCCGACATGATCACATTCACAACCTGTGTATTGGTAACGCCCGACATGATCACATTCACAACCTGTGTATTGGTAACGCCCGACATGATCACATTCACAACCTGTGTATTGGTAACGCCCGACATGATCACATTCACAACCTGTGTATTGGTAACGCCCGACATGATCACATTCACCACCTGTGTATTGGTAACGCCCGACATGATCGCATTCACAACCTGTGTATTGGTAACGCCCGACTTGATCGCATTCACAACCTGTGTATTGGTAACGCCCGACATGATCACATTCACAACCTGTGTATTGGTAACGCCCGACATGATCGCATTCACAACCTGTGTATTGGTAACGCCCGACATGATCGCATTCACAACCTGTGTATTGGTAACGCCCGACATGATCGCATTCACAACCTGTGTATTGGTAACGCCCGACATGATCGCATTCACAACCTGTGTATTGGTAACGCCCGACATGATCACATTCACAACCTGTGTATTGGTAACGCCCGACATGATCACATTCACAACCTGTGTATTGGTAACGCCCGACATGATCACATTCACAACCTGTGTATTGGTAACGCCCGACATGATCACATTCACAACCTGTGTATTGGTAACGCCCGACATGATCACATTCACAACCTGTGTATTGGTAACGCCCGACATGATCACATTCACAACAACATATATTATTGTTTCTTTACCAGAATCTATTTTAAAAAAACAATTATTTAAAAAATAAATTTAGTACCTAACTCAAATTGTTAATACAAATTTACTCGAATAATTTTTAGGAAAAAATTTAAGAATTGGACTCGTGGTTAAATTTAGTTGGGTGTTTATAATTTTTTGATTAGTTTTACACGCTTTATTTATCTCTAACGATTCCAAATTATTTAATTTGTGACCAAAAATATTGACAATCCCAATTTTTTATCAAAACCATGACCATTTTCTATCAAATGATTAAAAAATTCTGAAATTTAACCACAAAATTAATATTGCTAATTTTAAAAGTAATATTCATTCACTTTTGTGAGTTATGTTCTGAATTTTCATCATCAACTTATTATGAAAATATTTGCCAACTTTAAACTTTAAAATTGTATTAACTTTTCAATAAGAAAATCAATTTCCCACATCCATTCACAATACTCGTTTTGTTTCAAGCTGTCGGACTCGCCATTTTAACTTCCAAGTGAACATTTAATGGATCAGGTCTGAACAGAAAAGAACAGGAAAAGGCTTCTTCGACGCTTTTAAATCCTTTTCAGTGAAGAGAACATCGGAACGGAAGTGGCTCTATGTCCTGTACTTCCACTATATGCAGTGCCTTCCGCTGTCCCGGCTCTTTACGCTCAGACATTGTCGTAAATATCAGAAATTGCTGCTGGACTTATTGCTTTTAGTATTGTGCGAAAGAAATGCATTGTAATCTAGCTAATATGAATTTTTAATATAAATTATTATTAGAATTGAGAAAAATTGTACATGAACAGTTTCGTTGTGCTCTTTTATATATTGTGTTAATTTTTTTTTTAATAAATCTCATGTAATATTGTTGGATTGGTATAAAAAAAAAAGTGGGTTTTAGTATTTTTTGCCGACACGTTACGGACAAGTTTGTGCCGAAGCTTTTTGAGACAATGTGCCAATACATGCCATTTTCAAGACTTTGCCTCAAATGTTTCGGTAACCATACTTATGCGCGGGTATATAAATCTCACATTATATTATTTATATGTTCAGTATTGGTAATTGTTACTGTGGACATTCACAATTCATATGTATTGCATGCGCTTGCTCGAATTATTATTGTTAAATTTAGTTTTTTGTTGTCACCTTTTTCTCCTCTCGCCTGGCCCAATTCACTCAGTACCGAATTGTCTCTCAGCTCGGCGTATTGCCACTTTGGTGTGATCATTAATTTTGTGCATCATTTGTAAAAATACCCATTTACCTCTCGGCTTGGCTTGTCGATTTTGAAAGGTTGAAATTGAAGTAGAATTGTGATCCTCATTTCATGAACATTGGAAAGTACTCAACATGGTATTTGTGGCCGTAATAACATTCGATAGCTAGTCTTGGGTTTTCTATTAGTATTATTGAATATATTAATTCAACCTATATAAATAAAAAGACACCAATATTTCCGCAACTGGGCTGTTAGACGCTGATTTTTCTACCGATGATCGCTCTCCTTGCAGTGTTAAATCTTCTGAAAACTCGTCTCTTCAGTCTCCGAAACATTACACAACGACTAACCGAAAAATAATGCACAATAATGTTTTATATCACCGACATTAAAATATATTACCGATTCCGAAATCGTCTCTGAACAGAAGCAGTTTCGCTTTTGTTCCTGTTTTAAATTTACATAAATGGAATGCACATATTCAAACTATAATACCAGGCCTAACCATCAAAGTATAAAACGCCTAAATAGTTTTTGTATGATACAACTTATTGTAAATATACGAAAATGGATTCATCAGAGTCATCTGTCGTTGCAGTGTCAAATTGAGTCGAGCTGTCTTTCTGTATCCCGTAAGTCATCAAACCTGGTCCATTCATCAACGAAGGATTCCCTAATCATTCCCCTGTCCATCATTCTCATCCATATCATCACTCCCCGTGTCCCCGGCTACTTGGGTAGGTTACATTTATTGATCTATTCGAGCCGTGGATTATATCTGGTCCTATCGGTGACATTTTTCGTAGTCCATATAATGTTTCGTTTAAATATTGTCATTAGATCGCTGGAATAAATAAAGCATTGTATGTGTTCACATTAGAGTTTGAAAATTATCCGTCAGAATTTATAGAAACGTCAACATATAACATTGTTATTTTCTGGTAGGTCGAGTAGCAATCGCAGCTGTCAGCGTCGCCATCTTGGTCGGGTGACAGGTGTCACAACAGTCGTGGGTAATACATAAAATACTAGAAATAATAATAATATAAGAGATAGCGTGAAATATGAAGAGTAGAGGCGATCGGCGGCGTTTAGTCTCAGTCCCGCCCAGCGCTAGATATCCAGATGAAACCCGTAGATCGGCCTAGAATTTGGCCGGCTACTCTCTGCTGCAGCCTGGGTCCTGAATGCACGTGTCGCTGGTATTGATGCTGGACAGAGAATTTTAATCGCCATGATAAATAACAATGACTTAACAACATTTTAGTGATCTCGCTAACTTCGTCATGCACGAACTTGATTTGACTATTTAAATAAATAAACTAAGCTGCGAAATATCTGTCATTAAAATGTTATTTTCCTTAATAGAAATACGACCAATGAAAATGCTCCATTGTCCGAGCGTCGCCATTCTTCAGCTGACTCAATGTCGTACAAAATTATGAAAACATCCCTTGTGTGATCTAATGGTGCTCGGTGCCCAAAGTGCCTCTTTCAGTCACTACCTAATTAGATTTCTATTGCACATGTCTGATGCGGCCTGGGGCGCTCCGAAAATGTTCTCATTAAACCGACAAATGAGCGCGATATAAATTAGTGAAATGAGTTTTGAAATGAAAGCGCTAGAGAGGAATTTCCTGGACATGCACGCCAGTAGCTGTCTAGGAAAACTTTAATTCTCGGGGACATGTTGCGGGAGTTGTAGTCTCAAAATTAAATTGAATTTATTACTATTACTAAGATATATTGTGACTTGTGGACCCGGGGGCTCCACACCTGTGGATCCCACCGAGTCCAAACCTATTAAAACTACTAAACTTACTAACGATCTCTCAAATCTGCATTCGTCCCTCGAGGCAAAAGATGAATAATTTTAAATAACAATATAATAAAGATGATTTTAAATATGAATTGAATATATTAATTAGAAAGATATATAGATATCAAAAAATATTGTTGCGCCACTGGGATTCGAACCAGGATCTCTTTCCAAGCCGGGGAAGGTGCATTATTAATATCAAAAAGACAACATATAGGTTCAAAAATTTGTCGCTAAAAATATCGTCGCTGTAGCATAGTTGGAAAATGCACTCTAAAAACTCGCGCATCCCTAGTTACGGCTCAACCAGACAAAGGTTAAACAATTTTAAAGTAATAAATTAATACAAACATACATACAAGACTCTTTCAAAGAATCGATTGAATGTGATCGCACCTCTGTACATTTTGACAGTTAACTAAAATGGCGGCTTGAATGCTCCGTAGGGATGGAAAGCGCGGTGAGTATTTTTGCGAGAGGTGCCTACCCACCGTGATTTAGGACCCTCTCGTCAGGGAGAGAGATAAAAAAGCCGCACCAATAGCATTATTTTCTCACGTGGAGTGCTAAAATAAGCGAAGATACATTCTGCTAAATAAATTTTGATGATTCTCTTATTTTATTACGACCAATTTTTCAGATCATTTACTTTATGTTTATTAATTTTTTGAAAAGGTTATCCACGCATGCAAAACTGTTTTATCTACGAATTTAAAAATACACTAAAACCACATGTTTTGACTTGGCTCATAACGATTTTGTATGCTAGGTACTCGATCTCAGTGATTTTTCAAGCCATTGGAGCTTTGCAGTTGCAAAATTCTAGGATTGGATGATGTTTCCTGAGGGGAAGGATTTTCTATATTTCATCAGGGTCCTAAAGAGTAATTAGACAAAATTTTCGAACGAATGTCTTTCAACGTAATACACATTTGGTGATTATGTTTTGAACAGGCTCCTAAGGCGTAAATTTGTGCATTTTTGAATAATTGGTAGGTTAATTTATTAAATGTTATTTCCAAAACTTATAAATGTTTAAATATCTCTAAAATCATAAGACATTCATTACACTAATGATGGGCTATTCTAATAGGCCATGGCCATGGTCTCAGCTATCGATGGTTTTCGTTTGGACCACTATTTACAAGTCACCCTGTATTTATTAATATGGACGGCGAGATGCATGAATGTCTCCATTCTGCATGAGCTGAACATCAAAGACTGATTCTCAATTATTTACCTCTGATGAATCCTTAATTTTTATTAATTAATTATTTTAGTATTAGAAGATATAGTACATTTTAAAAATAATCAGTAGGATGTACAGGGTGGCCCAAAAAGAGTGAGAACATATCGTAACACACGGATTATTTCCAAACATAATATAATTAATTATAATTCTTAATGTATAATATTTATCTAATTAGAAATCTACTGGGCTTAAATCTGGGCTGTTCAGTGGCCACATGCCTGGCTCGATGAAATTAACATTCTCACGACGAAGAAAGTTGATTGTATTTCTGCTTGTGTGAGATGGAGCTCCGACCTGCTGTAATGTCCAGTTATGCTGTAATGTCTAGCTATACTCCAGGCTTTGTTTTGAAACTCTTTGATCATTTTCCTAGCACTCCGATGTTTTACAATTCGCATATTTTCGATCAGAATACGGTCTTCTGCAGTGATTTTTGTCATTCTGGGCAACAATTTGAAAAAATCAAATATATACAATGGGAAAATGAATAATGAAAGATGGCGACCGAAAATTGTCGAAATAAAACTTAATATAGATAAGTAAGTAAATTAGTAAACTATTTAAGCTATTTTTTATATAGTTAAACTAATTTTAATGTATTTATATGACATTTTACAAAATATTCTCACTTTTTTTGGACCATCCTGTATATATACATTACGTTTAACATTTATTTCTTCTCTATGAGCATAAGATTCGTGTATAAAAGAGTATATACGAGAGTTTCAGATAGTCTGTGTATATATTTTTTTTACTTTAGTTACAAATTTATAGTAGTCTGTAATTTTCAAATTCTCGATAAATATAGTGATTTTGGGTTGCGGTATATATTAGTTTTGTACTATCAATTTGGTCTCTAAATCTTGTAGATCGGAATTCGCTTCTAATATTTAATTGCTCGGAAAAGCTTATTGTGGTGGGCCACGACGATGAATCAAAATTAAGATAAAGATCTCCTATGCGTTTCATCAATCAATCTGAAAAGGCAACAGGTGCTTCTCTCGTGACAGCTCTAATGCCGTGAAAAGTGGATGAGTATAGTCACGAGGGCAGGAGTTCTTGGATATCACAATCCTCAGTCATGAGGAACTGACAATGATGAATGGATTATATATACAGACAAGTTATAGCACTCAATCTGCTTGCTTTCTGCTAATAAATTTAGAGTGTGTAAATTTGTATATTTTAAGTATACAATGAAGGCGAAACCACCGCTTACCCAGGACCGATGTAATAAGCTCGAGGCTCCTATCTCGGTTCTGCACTTTCGCCGTCCGGTTGGCATTATTTTAATGAGACAATAAAAATGCCCTCATTGTCCCCGACAGAATCATTTTATTAATAAAATACAAGGTATCAATCGTGAGTACAGTGTTGGCAAAGTACAGCATCACGAGATTCTCCCTTTCGGGGACAAGGACGGCACAAAAGATAAAAAAATAAGGGACTCACACTCCACACACCACTGCCGGCAGATTTAACCCACAAAAGCAGCACACCATGCGTCGCAGTTTAATTTAAGTATACAAAGTAAAATTTGATATTGATTTTAATAATGATTGGTTCCGCAGCGTGGAGCGTGCACCGCAGCGTGCACCGAGACGCCGGCGGGCGCCGCGGCGGGGCGTGCTGGTCGCGCGCGCTCTGGTGCGCGGCGTGCTCGCTGCAGCTGGCGCTCTTCTTCCTGGCCCTGAGGACGGCCTTCAACAGACATCACCGCGGGGAAGAGTAAGATTATATTTGAAAATATTTCGTTGACTTTCATAGCTTCTCACGTCAAATTGATACCATACGTATGTACATTGTACAGATGTGGCTTCAGTACGACAATACTGGAGCCAGCGTATATCAGTAAATGACCAATTGTACTAAAGGTGTGTTTGCCAGTTGTGCTATA
Organism: Eubasilissa splendida; assembly: GCA_031772225.1. NCBI lineage: Eukaryota > Metazoa > Arthropoda > Insecta > Trichoptera > Phryganeidae > Eubasilissa > Eubasilissa splendida. Next base: position 28,397,183 of record CM062859.1, read on the forward strand.
AAATAAAGAAGAAAATAAGTCAACTGTGAACCCTTCTCCCCTGTGAACTGTGAAGCCCCTGCACCACAAGGTAATTGTTAACTAATTTCTTTAAAAGCCTTGAAGATTTAGTTCATTAATGTGAGTTGAATCGAAGCGGGGGGGTTGCACAACTCTCATAACAATTCCGGGAGAGGGCGCGACCCTTTGGGGTTTCCTTCAATGAAGCTTTTACACTAAAGCATGTTTTTTTAGAGGTATACAACTTTAAAATGAAATAAAACACATCAAAATCGGGGCAATGGCCATGGTATTGGCTTTATTGGAAAGATTATTCTATTTTAAATATGAATTAAATATATTAATTAGAAAAATATACATATACATCGACAATATTTTTAGCGACAATTTTATGTATTCGAGATTCTGTAAAAATAAGGTAGATGGCTCATTCAAATAATGGAACGATTAAATGTATTGTAATGTATGTAATTGTCGCTAAAAATGTAGCATAGTTGGATAATGCACCTTCCCCGATTAGGAAAGAGATCCAGGTTCGAATCCCGGTGGCGCAACAACAATATTTTTCGATAAAATTGATTTTATATGTATATCTTTCTAATTAATGTATTTAATTCATATTTAAAATATCACAGACCTATGTTCTGAATAATTACAACTTCACAATAAGAATGTGTTCTCCTGATTATTCTATCATTTAAGTCCAATTTTCGACCACTTTTTGGAGCAGCTGGAGCCGTACATCGAAAATAACGCGATGAATGTTGACTTCCAACTCGTCTATCATCTCTGGTTTATCGGCGTAGACTAGCGACTTCACATATACCAACAGAAAATAATCCGAAGATGTTAAATCACACGATTTTGGAGGCCAATTCACAGGTCCGAAAGGTGCGCTCATCGAATGTTTCCTTCAATGAATAGATTGTGGCGCGCGCCGTGCGGCATGTTGCGCCATCTTGTTGGAACCACAGCTCTTCCACATTAATTCCATTCAATTGGGGAACGAAAAAGTCAGTAATCATGGATCTATAGCGCTCTCCATTGACTGCAACGTTCTACATTCATTTTTGAAGAAACAACAGCTTCTTCGGTGCGCACCGTACGACATCTCTGCGGATGCGTATTACCAATCAGAGTATGCGTGGTGCGAAAACGATCCATGGTTATTCGAATCACTTGCTGGGATGGACGATTTTGTCGACTGCAAGTGAGTTTCGTGAACTGAACCACAATTTCCGAAATAAATTGGCACAATTAGCAAACATTGTTCTGGCGTGAGTCTATTCATGGTGAAATGGCAAACCAAACTGTGCACAAATCAGCTGTGGAAAAAGTTTAAAATGGTAGAGCATCAATACATACAGCGGAACGTCGATTTTTGAACGTTTCTCATCTTGAGTGGTTCTTGAAAATTGTTTGAGAGAAAAAAATATCAGTTGTTGAACGTGCCCTCGGTTCTTGAACAACCAACCGCTACTAATGTGTGAAAAATAGAGAGAGAGAGTAACAAATTAGAAAAAATTTCACACTGTTAAAGCATTAGCAAACCTTATTATATAATAAATATGAACAATGATAATATTTGACAAATTTTAGTGAGAACCTGTCTTTGACTTTGACCTCGACAAAAATCATCCTATATAAGAATAACCCAGAAGAAATTATACCCTGGTAGATACCATAAAAGTCACCTCGGCAACGATGCGCACCCGCGAGTGGGGGACCGCAGCAATGAACAAACGCGCAGCGGTCGATGTCATATTACCTTTTTGCCAGTCTGCACAACTCGCAATCTCTGGTGTCTCTGCACTGCCTTATTCAATCAATACTCTTCATATCTTGTACAAATACATGCATTGAACATATAACTAATACGGTATATAGTGAGCTGGCCCACCTCTCCGATTACCTGAGCGAATGACCTAAATAAGAGACGAGGATAATGACTAAAAGCCTGACAATACCAAATTCGACACTTCCTGAAGCTATTGAATAGTAAAAAGAACAACAGTTTGTGGTAATTGGTATGTTCTGACTAATTAATAGATCTTATTACAAAATGCTGCGGTAATTGTGTGATGTGCACAAGCACAAAATGTTGCTCTAGCTCAATGGAGCGACGACATAAGAATGGCGGGCAACGGGCAACAATTTTCACATTTTTTTTAAGATGATAAAATAATATTTTATTTATTGCAGGCACACCAGCAATACCTCCTTGGCCCTGGCGGGCATCCAAGGCTTCCTGACCTCGTGCGCTCTGTGCGCCTGCTTGGCCGCTGCCAGGATGCGCTACGTGTACGGCGGGGCGCCACCGTTTCCTCCCCCGAGGAATGCCAACTGCCCGAGATCCACATCTCACACCGCTGTTTCAATGGTAACAGCCACCGCATACTACCGGAGGCATTCAATAAAGACAAGACAAAACTAACCTAAAAAATATTAGTAAAGATAAATAAATAATTTGACACCTTTCTTCCTTCCAATATATAATTTAATATATTATTATCGATTCTTCAATGAGTTTAATTTAAATAATTCAAACGGCTTTGATTTTATGATGGGAAAATTCAGAATATTTATTTAGTTACCCACCACTTACAGGGTGGACCAAAAAAGAGAACATTTCGTAAAATGTGATATAATTACATCAAAATTAGTTTAACTGTATCAACAATAGCTTAAATAGTTTACTAATTTACTTACTTACCTATATTACGTTTTGTTTCGACAGTTTCCGGTCGCCATCTTTCATTATTAATTTTCCCATTTGGTTTTTTCAAATTGTTGCTCAGAATGACTATAGTTAGACATTACAGCAGGACGGAGCTCCATCTCACACAGCCAGAAATACAATCAACTTTCTTCGTCGTGAGAATGTTAATTTCATCGAGCCAGGCATGTGGCAGATTTAAACCCAGTAGATGATGCAATATGGGGTGTTTTGATGATTTCTGATTAGCTAAATATTGTGCAAAAAAAAATTACATTAATAATTATAATTAATTATATTATGTTTTGAAAAATAACTCGTGTGTTTTTTGGGCCATTATGTATATTGTCACCGACAATACACCGCCTAAATAATATGCACATAATATTTTTTTTTTATAAATTTTTTCCTAAAAATTATTCGAGTAAATTTGAGTTAGGTACTAAATTTTTTTTTTTAAATAATTGTGTTTTTTTTTTTAATATATTCTGGTAAACAAACAATAATATATGTTTCAGTTAGTTATGACATCCTGAAGAAGAAAATGGTATTTTTCGAAACCGGTAGATGTATTTAAACTCAATTAAGTGGTTAATAAAACAAAGATAATAAATAAAAATATGAATTTTAACCACAAAGTTAATGTTGCTAATTTTAAAAGTACATAACATTTCATTCACGAGATAATAGTTTATTTACAAGCGTGTAAATGGAACGATCCAGACCGAGGCTGCTAAAGATCAGAGTCAATATATAAACATCTTAAAAGTCCACAATACTTCGATTCACATTAGCATATTGCAACCTAGCGATACCGTGCATAACATGTATACGATATTAACTCACTTTTTGGTTTCCAGGTCCCGATGACGTGTAACTACAACTATCCCCCGACTTCCACCGATCCCAACAACAAGGACGCCCTCAGCTCTGACAACGAAATGATGGAGATCAGCCTCGTCGACAATAGAACCGACAGCTACGATGCAGATTTACCAACCGTCAACAAAATTCCGAAAGCCCACGAGCCTTTGGTAAAACTGCCCACAAACCCGACTCCTGGACAAGCCGTTTTGTCCAAAATGTCCGCCGAGTACGATGCCCGCATAAAAGATAATGAGCAAGCCTCACTCAAACAAAAGGAATTAACTAGTATCAGCGAGAAGAACATTAAAGAACTAAACATCGAGAAGGCGCTCAACTCCGTTGACTTCACGAAGAGCACTGATTTTACAGAAAAGGCCAGCAACAATAATGCTCACGAAAAACGAAAACACATTTTGATATAATTTAGATATTCACATATTTTTACTTTTGTACAAACTCAGTTAGATAGTTGTTAGGAGAATTATCCCAAAGAAGGCAGAATGTTTCAAGATAACAAAGAAAGATGTATTATGGTTTTTCAGCGAGAAGTGAGAAAGAAATAATAAACACTCTCGGTTTACTGATTTTCTTAATAATTATTATAACATTGGATAAGTGGACTGTGATCTTGTGATCTTCTGCAGGCCGCAGTTCAGAGAGCCATCACAAAGAATAGCCGCTAGTATCCTCGGTTAGTATATCGAGTTGCAGAACGCCATCTTCCTCTGCGGTATTCCACAATTACAGTCACCACCAGATTATCTGCGGATAATATGCCTGAAAAGTTGGAGAATCAAACAGATCGCGGACAATCTATTTTGGATCCACGATTGTTCAAAATTGAGACATTGCTGTCCAAGGCATTCTAAACTAATTTATTTACGAAATATCAACAAATCATTCGATGTATTGTTACAGAACGTTTGGGCCCTAGAGGATAGGAAGCCATAGGGGCCGCTACCGACCTAGTTCAGTCTGGGTCTTCAAGTGTGCATGTGTGCTCTGGTATCGCATGTTACCTCGGATGGGATGATAATGAATCCCCGATATTGAATAAACATAAAATGTATTTTGCATCTTCTTTCTTGAGGTTAACATTCTTCTGAGGGAGGTCACTTAAGTTACTCATTTGGCACGTTATTAACCAAGGCTGCCGTGGGGTGCCGAAGCAGCCGTGGATCCGAGCTGCCGCACTCCCGCGCCAGAATTCTTCTCCTGCTCCAGGAGATTTCCCAGACGCCATCCCGTTTAAGCTATGTCCAGGTCGCGCATCCATTCGGCCATCACTCGTACTCGTACACTTTCCTCGTTGCAGCGGTGTCTCTCCTCAACCCGCGGGTGGACCAGGCCCATATATCTCTGGGTCTACCGCGATAACATTCAGAGCTGGATTCTAGTCCCTGATTCGTCTATTTAGACAGTCAATCATTATTAGTAAGCCTCGGCGCGCAAATTCAAACATCACATCATAGAAAATGTTCATAACTCTTATGACGACTTGTTGGTCAATTACCTGTGATATTTTTGGACCGGAGGAATCATCGCGGTCTGGAAAAACTAGTGGTGACTAAAAAGGTGAAATCTCTAACTCGATATACTGACCAGATCAAAGATACAACTAACAACGGCTCTCAGAAATATAAAGAAACGTGGAAGAGAATCATCAGGTCATACTTAACCCGCTCGGGAGTCACGATTCTCAATAATGAGGAACTGACTAGACTTCCATAGTGGTTAACCTGACACACTAGACGATGCCCAAAGGTGTCCTCTATAACCTGTCAATCACTCATAAATTTAAACGAGTTTAATGGCTCGTGTCCACAATGATCTCTCAACGAGACATCTATCTTTGAAAGTAGGTATGTATTAGATGCCTCATTCTAATCTGCGAGTAAAATACACAGTGATAATTCGCGGACCGCCTCGTGCTGAACTACTGTTTAGGAGCATTTGAGTTTCGACGGAAGAAATCATCTGTGGACATGGGCTATAAAGTTTTATTTTACAAAAAAAAATTAATTATTAAAATTTAAAATGCTGTTTATTTGTGGCTATGTAAATAAAATATTTTAATAAATTTCCATTTGATAAATAAATTACACGTTTAAAATGTCCAAATATACAGGCGAAGAAATATGTGATTAAGCTGCAAAATATTTGTCTGCACAAATTGGAATATATCTGTAAATAATTTATTGAAAATATTAAAATTATTATAGTTAATAATATATTCGTCCAATCATTTTGCTCCATGCTCGGTCCATAGTTTTGATTGTATTTGTGTGATGAAATAAATCAGTTTTAAAATTGTCTTTTATTTATTTATTTATATATTATATATTTTTATTTATTATCTTTGTTTTATTAACCACTAAAATGAGTTTAAATACATCTACCGGTTTCGAAAAATACCATTTTATTCTTCAGGATGTCATAACTAACTAAAACATATATTGAAACCGGTAGATGTATTTAAACTCATTTTAGTGATTAATAAATAAAAATATGAATCTTAACCACAAAGATAACATTGCTGATTTTAAAAGTATATATTATATATGTATACAAGCTGACCCGGCGGACTTCGTACCGGCTCAGAATCAATAAATGTTGTGTTAACTCATTAGCTGAATTAAATTCAGTTCTTTATTAAGTTAAAATGAATACTCTAAATGAAAAGTATTTTAATTACATTGAAATGAATGTAGTTTGAAGGTTTAAACGGCAATTTCAACGCTTCTAGCAACATGGCCGCTATCCCAGAAGAAGCGACTGCTGCAGCAATGACATGAGGAATGTCTTCCCAGTTCCACCGGACGCATCGATGAAAAATAAGCCACCGCTTCCATCATCAATTGCCTTCATTAACGTATCGTATACTTCGTTCGAACTGATTGGTTCAATGCATCTCGATCAAAGCGACGTTCATTCCACGATCTGGCGTTGGCATTCCTGACAAACTGCCGCACATGTAGTAACACAGGTCTTCGATCGAAAGCAAAGCCCGGTTATGTATCTCCTCATTCGCCTCGAGATCGGTATTCCCTGAATTGACACGAATTCGATGTAAAGTGTCTTCTGACATGTCATCTGCGTACTCGTTCCGCACAGTTCACGTGGAAGCATGTCGAAATAATGATAGCAAATAATGTGCGTATCTGACTTGGAGATGCAGGAACAATGTCATGTCCCAATGAGTATCGCTTTCAAGCGAATTGAGCTGTTGACATGCAGCACGAAATGTCGGGCACGCTACACCTTTGACAGTTCGAAGTGGTTCAAACGATGTCGGTCCACGATCATTCACCAGCAACAACCCCAAGTAGAAGAAGCACTCGTCATTCTTCATTCTTCGGATGCACTGTGTAATGATGGATGATCAGTTCCGACGTTGAAATTTCTTCGATGAAGCGTTCCAAGTGTGATAACGTGGCATCTCGGAGCAGAGCAATGTTCGTGCAAACGGATCGCTTTGGCAAATGGAAAAGAAACTGGTCAATGTTGTCGCTGAAGGTGTTGGGCAACTCGTTGACCATTCTCCAGAAGCACCGCCAAATGTACAACAGATGGGATGATGTTCATGAATGGGGAATGAGAATATAAAATATGAATTAAATATATTAATTAGAAAGATATACATATAAAATCAATTCTATCGAAAAATATTGTTGTTGCGCTACCGGGATTCGAACCTGGATCTCTTTCCTAACCGGGAAAGTGCATTATTTAACTATGGTACAGCAATATTTTTAGCGACAATTTTCTAATAATAAAGTTGTATCAATGTGTCCAAAATTTAATAAAAATGTTAAAAATCAGTATCAAAGGTATTTGAGATTCTGTAAAAATAAGGCAGATAGCTCTTTCAAATAATGGAACGATTAAATGTATTAATATCAAAAAGGTAACATATAGGTATATGGAAAAAATAAAGCGTATGAAGAGTGGTAAGGCTGTGAGGTATGATAACGTTGCTGCTGAGTATATCAAGGCTGGTGACTCATTAATTGTTTCGTGGCTTCATTAGCTCTTCAATCAATGTTTGGAAGAGAGCCACACCCAACTGAGTTGGAGGAGGGCTGTCATTATGCCTCTCTACAAAGGCAAAAGGTTGCGAATGGAATGTGGTAACTTTAAGGCAATTAGTCTCAGTTAACTGTATAGACAAATTTTAATAGAAAGAGCTAGAACAGTGACGAAAGAAAAAGTATAAGATGTGCAAGGGGCCTCTGTGGGTGCAAGAGAGTGCACGGATCAAATCTTTGCTCTGCGAGTAATGACGAAAAAGATTTTTGGCGTAAGACCAAAAACTTTATTATGTTTTTGTAGATTGGCAAAAGACGTATGATAGAATAATAAGAAAAAGGTTATGGGAAGGTATTCTCTGATTACAGGGTGTATAGTAAACTTATTTACGCAATCGCATCGTGTAGAGATGAATGGGTCATTCACACCATCGTTCTATAATACAAAGGGTGTCATGCAGGGTTATGTAATGTCTACATGGCTATGATGCAGTATTAATAGCGAATAGTGCCGAATATTGATAGAGAATTACAGATTAATTTCGAGTAATGTGGCCAACTGTGAACGCAACGCATTCTAGTGCAAAGTTATCTTACACGATTAGTCAAATAATTAAGAAATCTTATTAGAAAAACGATATTCATGTGTAGAACGGAAATGGATAGTTATTAATTAACGTAAAAAAAATACATTAAACCCTTTTTATTTATAATCGATGAACTTTATAGAATGGGGACCAAATTGTGATGATGTATTCTAAGTTACTACGAACTACAGCTGTGTATAAATTTTTAAGCGATTGAATGAATGAATTAACTCTATTTAATTATTTAATTTTTGAACGAGAAAAACATATTCTACGAATAGATGGTGTGATACATGTACAGCATTTTTTTAAAAGCCTTTTTTTTTGTGTGTCGAAAATCAATATAGAGAACAGACTTCTGCAACCAATTTAGTCATCTGTTCTCTTTATGTTGTTTGTTCTTCGGGATGAGGACCTTCCAACGTTTCTCTGGTCTGCCATTACTTTTCTCGAAATTTTCTTGCACATCGTTCAAATATTTTACTGATGCATTTGGCTCACTAACAAACACTCTATGATCCTTGTGGAATGAGCTTGCTCCTTATTCATTTGGTTTGTTTTATAGTCAAAGAGTATTTAGCCAGAGATTTACCGATGAAATCCAATATCACTTAATGCATTTAATAATTTATTTGAGTTTTATGAACACAGTTTGACAGCACAAGTCACAATTTTGAATAATTAGACCACTTAAAAAGCGCACTTTGTTCTAATAATGACAGCCAAGCGTCACCAGCGAAAGGCAGGAGATGACTGATCGACGTGTCCGTACGAATTTCGTGAATTTCGCTGAGGCTTTAAATCACCACATTTGTTTCGACTCTTGTACTATAACCTCAATGGTTATAGTCATTTTTTAGTCATTATCTGGTTCTATTTACGTTCATTAAAAATGTAACTGTTATATGTAATACGTGGAGCTAACTCGTATCCATTTTTAGGTAAATGTACACTTTATAAGACTTACCCGAGTTTCCTAAACTTAGATTCGGATAAAACAAGATAAAAGGACCCTTAATATAATATGTGCTGAACAGGATTTGAACGCCGTGTGCGGAGCTCCTACGCGGTGCTCGAAGCGATTCAGTTTACCGAAGGTATATAAATTAATTTAACAATTGCTATGATTACATAAAATATACCACAGTATTGAACGATACGTTATCAAAAGTGATCTTATAAAGACACGATGCGGAAATACTACAGTAATTTAAGATTCTCGACCGTGAATAATCCCCGAATGTGGCAACCTCGCGGCAAGATAAGCATCAAAGGCACCAGACAACGACCGCTAATTAATATAATCAAAAGTCAAGCGATGGGACAGGCGCCCGAATGTGAGAACGCGGAAGACGGGTGACCGCTCGAATAAAGATTAACAATGTCTATGAGGGACGCCTTCATGGCGTCTGTTTAAGCACCTCGTTGGAATGTTGGGAAGAATATCATTATTTAGTATGATTGAATAATAATGTCTTGTTGTCCATGACTAACTTAAAAGAGGTACACTTTGCCCGGGAACTTGTTCTCCCACTCCAGTCTGCCTACAGTGAACATCTTTCTGCGTTTTAATTTATTTTCCTGATTTCATCATCATCATCATCATCACGATTGTCATCAGCATTGAGAAAATCAGATATCAGCGAACCACCATTTTGTGCGCTAAAATATATTTTACGGAAATATTGCACGTAGAATATTTGGCCCTATTAATAACGATAACGATTTGGCGAAGACGTTATAACGCGGAACTCTATGTCCTGTACGATGATGTCAGCGTGGTTTAACAATCGAAGTTAAGCTATGCTGGTTAAGTCATGGAAAACCAGTAACAGAAATGCTTGCATACCCAGCAAGTGTACCGGTGCATTAAATGTAATTCCCATCAGCCTTTAATACACTGAGTACCGATGGCATCTAACAATACCAACGCAGCCAGCAGCGTTCGGGAAGACCGATTCTTTAACTTCACTCTTTCGGAAGTAAAATAAGAAGTTGTACCAAATTGACGACTAGCCACGCTGGAAAAAGACTAGCGAGAAAGAATATTTTGCGCAATCATAACCTGCAGCGAATTATCGGGTATACATATAATGATGGTAATGTTGATGAAACGCGAATTCTCTTAATTCGTAGAATATCTAACCAACAAAAGAATAAAAATTACGTACCTACCTTCCGTGATGTAGGGACATAAAGCAAAATTGTATTAAAAATGTACAGGCCTACGGTCGGTACTAAAATGTAACGTTAAAAGCCTCAGATCGTAAAAAAACTGACGTAATAAAAGGTGATATGAAAAATTTCACACAAAACAAAATTAAATTATCTCGTCCATAACTTTCAGAGACGCCGAATACAGAGAACAAACACTAATGGGGCAGCGTATAATAACTTAATCCTATATATATTTTGATTAATATACCACTATGGACTAATCACACAATGATGTATATATGGACTAGCTCGCCGCATTATTGTCCACGTCGGTCTCTCATGACAGGATCGCTATTTCCATGAACTCCCGCCCTCGTGGCAACCTGCAGATCTTAGGGCTATCACCAGAGAAGTGCCTGTTGCCTTTTCCACTCGGTTGGTCCAACGTATGAGGAACCTTTCTCTTCCTCTTCTTCCTTGGACGTGGCTCACCACAACAAGCTTCTCCAAGCTATCTCCCATTCTCGCAATAAACGATTCGTCTATAGCAAATGGTTGAGGGTCCATTCTATATGTTCAGCTCCTGCAGAATGGAAACATTCATGCATCTAGCCGTCCATGGTATGTGTCTCCAGCAGCACATCTCAAAGGTAGCAATTCGTTTTCTCTTCCTTACTTTCAAGGTCAATGCACCAGAGACTGTATAAGCCTGACCTTCGTAGCCTTGGAAATACGGCGGTCTTTCCACATTTCGTCAAGTTACAAGTTACATCTTTGTACAAAGCAAATCAACTGAATAATGAATATACAGGGTGGCCCAAAAAAGTAAGAACATCTCGTAATACATGAGTTATTTCAAAACATAATATAATTAATTATAATTATTAATGTAATTTTTTTTGCACAATATTTAGCTAATCAGAAATCATCAAAACACCCCATATTACATAATCTACTGGGTTTAAATCTGGGCTGTTCGGTGGCCACATGCCTGCCTCGATGAAATTTACATTCTCATGACGAAGAAAGTTGATTGTATTTCTGCCTGTGTGAGATGGAGCTAGATTATGTTATTATATTTAAATGGGAAAATATGGAAGTATAGGTAATTATAGGGCTCACGACTTGTCTTCGGCTAGCTTAAGTGATCACTTTACACAATGTAACGTTCACCACTCCACCCAATAATCAATCTCCATATCTATCAATTTTTTGGAAGTTGTATATATGTAACCATCTAGAAATACTTCCGAATATTTAAATATACTACAGAGTGGCCCAAAAAAAGTGAGAACATCTCATAACGCATGAGTTATTTCAAAACATAATATAATTAATTATAATTCTTAGTGTAATTTTTTTTGCACAATATTTAGCTTATCAGAAATCATCAAAACACCCCATATTGCATATTGGGTTTAAATCTGGCCTTTCGGTGCCCACATGCCTGCCTCGATGAAATTTACATTCTCATGACGAAGAAAGTTGATTGTATTTCTGCCTGTGTGAGATGGAGCTCCGTCCTGCTGTAATGTCAAGCCATACTCCAGGCATTGTTTTAAAACTCTTTGATCATTTTCCTAGCACCCCAACGTTTTTCAATTCACAATTTTTTAATTAGAATACGGTCTTCTGCAGTGATTTTTGTCATTCTGGGCACCAATTTGAAAAAATCAAATATGGGAAAATTAATAATCAAAGATAGCGACCGGAAATTGTCGAAATAAAACGTAACATATGTAAGTAGGTAAGTAAGTAAATTAGTAAACTATTTAAGCTATTATTGATATAGTTAAACTAATTTTGATGTAATTATATCACATTTTACGAAATGTTCTGACTTTTTTTGGGCCATCCTGTATGTGTGTGTGTACTGGGATTAAAAGGGGACGCGCGAAAGGCGCGGCCTCTTTTCAGCGTTACCGTTTGACTTCGATTCTAGTTATATACCTTGTACCCTAATTGTATTATTCTTGTAATAAATATATAATTGACACATGAGAGTTTCTCTTGGACCACCAGCAATCAACTACGAGATATACAATGAGACGTACTTATTACGCAAGTACGTAATAATAACCAATGTTGAATGTTTAAATATATCTCCCGGATTGATGATTCAGATTGTCTCATTAAAAATGTAAGTAAATGAACGCTGTATATCGGATATTACAAATGTTGCTAAATAGGCGGAGGGTCGTCCATCTTGGATGACATACAGTGTTGTTTCAGGGAAGATCACTTATAAATTGTGTTCAATAGTATTTTTATTAATTTTATATGATTGTTTAATATATCATTCGACACTCAAGAAGACATATATAACGCATAACTCAGATCTGCCCAAAAACGATATACGGTGTTGTCGCAGGTCTCAAATATTAACCTATATCAATTAATTACACTTTAAAGTGGCTAGAGTATAAATCCATTAAAGTGGCCATTCAATTAATAAAAATATTTTTTTTAAACATGTAATTGCGAGAATCACAGTATATACTTCACTTCAGTATAAACTGTTTTCAAAACTAGTATTCATGAATATTTGTTGGTTCAACTATGCGCCCATTCAACTATGCAAGCAAATAGAGATAAATAATGTTGCTCTCAAATTATTAACCAGAACCAGTCCGAGAATGTATTTCGAACATTTACACATATTTATACTTATTATCGAAATACCTATTTAAATTTTAAAACATTAAAAAATATATCAGGGGAAAATATATACTCATCTAAAAATACTGTGATGAAACAATTTTGGATATACCAAAAAAGTTTATTTGTGTAAATATAAAATGTCTCAATCCTATAAAAAATCACTGATTATATTTACAATACTTTATTACGCACTTTTATCTATTTTTAAATAGTAAAATAAGTATCTATGTGTGTAGGACGCTTCATAAAATGTTTTAGTTTCTCTGGCGCGAAGGGTAAGTACGTTACCACGATAAAAAATATTTATTTGCTTTCTTGCAACATTGAATATGTATTCGAGTATGGGGAAATGTCAACATTTCTAAGATTCCTTTTTCTATAGAAGTTAAAAATTCACCAATTAGGGTGCAATGTGCTTGATTTAATAAAGAAATATCGGTTCAAATTAAAAGCCTTACGAAAATTCAAAAATGGAGGCAATCGGTAGTGAAGTCGGGCAAAAGATGCGGGTATGTTCCAATCATAAATATAATAATTAAAATGTTCTCAATTTTCTTCTTCCGTATTTTAAACGTTGTTTTTATATTTCAGAGCGCTATAAAAGCCAAGTTGATGGAGTTAGGATGCTACGTCGGTGAGTAGTCGCGTCTTTGATATTTTTTCATGTTTATTTTGACTCATTGACAAATTAGTCTGATTCAAAAATCTATTTTCTTTAGATGATGAACTACCAGACTATGTGATGGTTATGGTAGCTAACAAAAGGACTCGTTCGCAGATGGAAGACGATCTGCAACTGTTTCTTACTAATAATACAGAGGCTTTTGTTTGTTGGCTTCATCAAGTATTACAGAAACTTCAAGAAGTTACAATCAACACCAACTTTGGTAAGTTATCATTTGTTTTGTCTATGAGAATATTACAAATGTGTATAATTTTTATAGCTTATTTTCAATTGTAGTGACATACTATCTGTTCACACCTATCCCTCGATTCGTATGGGTTTTTTGTACACGGTTCCACCTTGTTGCAGTTAAAAAATTTATTTCCGATATAACCTAGCACCGAAATGAACCTGAAAGATTAGAATTAACTACATACATTGCTCCCTTTTTATTATATCTTATTCTTATATTACATAGCTAATACTAATATATCGAAAAATAATATGTTCACCAATAAATTAATAAAAATTATACCTTTATTTGAATTTTATTAGTTTTATGCACTTTTTGCCACTTTTAATTGATATTATTATATGCAAATTTCGATATTCTAGAATGTACGATCCAATTTTCTATCACTTCCTCCATTTCCAATTAATGCCAATTCTCTTTGAACTTATCTACCGTGTAAATAGAGTGATGAATTTACAATGCAACTAACACCGGTTGTGACTGAAAATTTTGCACATTTCCAGTTACCAACACAAAAAAAACAAAAGCTAAGCGATCCGTTGACGCATCGAGTTTGAAAAAAGAACGTAAAGATAAAGACAAGAAAAAAGAAAAGGAGAAATTAAAAGCGAGGCTAAAATTGAAAGCGAAAAAATCTAAAAAAGAAAAAGAAAAAAAATCCGATCCAAAGGATTCTGAACGAACGAGGCCAAACGTTCCGCCACTCTTTATGAACCTAGAGAAAGAATCGTCACCGTCAATAACCGACGTATTTGCTGGGCAAATATTAAAGTCCCACGGAATAAAATCCAACACGCCGATTTTGTTAGAAAGTGAAACTGTTAATAAACATTCTAGTTCTTTAGAAAATGAAGTTAAATCAAGAAGAAAACTCCTCAACAGGAATAGATTTCCTATCATCGATCCGAATACCGTTTCACAAATTACCGAGACTGTCAAGATCTCTGCCAGCACGGACAAAAATCAAGTAGAGGCTTTTGACATTCTGTCCATTCCTGACATAGAAAGGGACAATACCCTGGCCATCCTCACGGGCCAGCCGAGGGCTGAAAAGATTAAGGAGATAAATGATATCAACGCCAAAATACAGACATTGAAAAAAAGACTAGCAGAACAGCTGGAATCGGGTTCCGAAGACGAAGACTTCATCAATCTGAGGACGGAAGCCGAGGAGCTGATGGGAGTCGACTTTAACGAGGATAATTCGGTGAGATTAATTTATATTTCTTGTTACAGCGGAACATTAACTTGATTATATATCGATTGAGATCAATAGTTTATTGATTATACAATTTCACTAAGTATAGATATTCATTATTATATTATAAACATATTTTTGAGTCTGTCGTCACAACTCCTGACACGTTTTAATGAATTTATTGTCTTGTGGTGTGTATCCATGAAGGGCAACACTCATCAAGGATGGCGATTAAGAATATCATAGCCCTAAACATTAAATAAATAATGGAACGACAATCAATTTGAAAGTGCAACATATAAGTTTGAAAATTTGTCGTCAACTTACTGTGTTAGTGTAGCATAATCAGTTAATGCATTTTCCCGGATAGGAAGAGATCCAGGTTCGAATCCCGGTAGCAACAATATTTTTTCGATAAATTGATTTTATATGTCACAGACCATCTGTTCTGAAAAATTGCAACTTCACAATGTTCTCCTTAAAAACATTAAATAAACATTGTGTGTATATTTTGTGTGGAGAGAATATCGAACCTACTAACATGGATCAACCTTTATCTTTACTGTCGATGACATGTTAGGTTTTTACAATCTCCGTACCTCTTTGATGTTCACATTTCTTCCTTTGGATATAAAGCATTTTGCGAATTTTTAGTTTGTACATCGCATTTCATATTATCTACATTATGACGACTTACTTAAAAAATTTCAGCCATCTCCAGCAGTGATTCTCGAGATTAAAACACCGCCCTTAATTCGAGAAAAAAGCCCGGAAACACCGCTTGAAAATTCCTTAACTCCTGTCAAACCTCCACCCCTTGTATCCAAAGTGGTGAGAGAATTGGTCAAAGCTCCGGAGAAATCCCCCTCGCGACATCTGCCTGAACTGCCGCAGATAGAACTGAACCTCCCAAAGAGACCCCTCAGAGACAGACTGGGCGTCAGACCAAAGTCTGTAACTGTTTCCAGCGAAGGAACCTTGGTGACGAGGACAATTAACATGGTCAACCCGTATCAGTCTAATAAAGGAAATTACAAGCATGATGGTGGATCGTCAGAGAAGTAATATTATTTATATAAAAATATTGTTTATTTGAATGTTTTGATATTGAATTAAAAATAACATTTTTAAGATTACATTTTTTTATCCTGGTTAAGGGCGGTCACTTTGAAAGTCGCCAGCATACACATACCGCAATTAAAAAAACAAGATAATTTTAAAAATTGCAAGACAAATTGAAATATCTCTTCTTTTTAAGAGTCCCCTTGTCTCTGTAGCTCTCTCCATCGATCAGGGCTTTTTAACTTAAATCAACTGGCCTATAAATATTTATATACCGTGGAAGCTGGATATTGTGATCACTGTGGGACTATAACCGTTGATAATATTAACCAACTGACAACATTAAAGGGATAATAAAAAATAAAAAATTATGAAATACAATTTATTAAAAGCAACTCAAACTATATATATATATATAAACTTCTTTTTTTAAATAACAAAATTTATTTGATAAATTCGTTGATTGTTGCCTGTCTTTTATTTGAATCTATTAATTCCCGAACATAATCCTCATATTCGTAATGTTTTTCAAAGTTCTTTGAATTCAAGTGCTATTTTTTCCTATTTCTTCTGTCTTTTGACACATAATTGGTCCATTAATCGGAGCATTCTTTTCGCGAACATTACTAAACCAAATTTTTAATGATGATTCAACTTAATTATCTTTCCCAGATCGTTCTCTCTTTCGATCGATGTTCTGATTGGAAATTTGAGAAGTTTCTATGATCTATTTTTTAAGATCTTACACAAGTTACACAGAATTACTTGTCATATAGGTACTTTGCAAATATGACTATATGTATTGTTATGAATTTGAATAAAAACAGAGTATTCTGCATGCGGCAGCCATTCTCGATTTTGCCACTGTAATGTGAACATCTTTTGTATTTCATTTCTTTCAAGTTCATAATCATCATCATCATCGCCGGTCGAGAGAAGCTGAGATGTCTACATTCTTGTTTCCTGTACGGAAAACACAAGAGTGGTTGTGAAATTTTTAAATACACTGCCGCATTTCGTTGACTCGTTTTAGGCAACATATCATAATATTTTTAAAAAAAATTCTTTTCTGGAAGTGATAAATCAACACGTTTTTTCTTTTCCTCTGCCATGATATCATGGGTAATTTATGAACAATTTATATGTATAACTTTATAACTTGAGAGTTCAGCTCAAAAAATCGCAACACTAATTCAAATAAATCGTAACAGGAGACACAGATCACCAACCTTTGTCGAAAAACAACAATTATGCATTGAATCTATTGCCACTATATCGTGGACTTAAGACGCTCACACTGTCTATTAGTCTGACTTGAATAACGGTTATGCTTCAGGTAATACCGTATTTACGTACCTACCTATTTTCTAAAAATACGTCTTTTGTATCCATGTATACTTATAATTAATGACAATAACCAAAGTTTGATTATAATATGCGGATTGTATTTAAGTAATTTAGGACCGACTGATTGTTATAACAATAACCGATTGATAACATCAATGATTATAATATCCGGCTTCCAATGTAATACAAAAAAGATATTATTTTTAGATTACTACTGACATTAACACTAATGAATAGAAATACAGCAAAACTCCATTAATTTATATACCCATATTTCGTAATTAACACTTTTTTTTTTAAATTTAGCCCCTAAAATAACACTTCATATTAATTTCTACTGATATTTCGTAAAACCTTATTGTTCGTACTTCGTATGCATTTTTTATATCCAAAGTAAATAATTTGTTCACGTAATTCGCATATTCACGTGTTTTTAAATCCAAACTCGCGCGACTACGCATTCATCATCCCTTCGTAAACATCTATAGCTATCTCCACCCTCTAGCCAATCACGGCGCTGTTCCTTATCGCAATAGATCGGCGTGCTTAGAGCTCGCAAAACTGCAGCCGAACTGAGTGATACCATATGTATACCAAATTCTGCATTGCGTTTTATAAGATTTTCTGTTATTTCGACAATGATTATAGGCCAGTTCCAAATTATATATTTCTACTCACCCTTGTAACCCCTTATTAAAATAATTTGAACAATTTTCATTGAATCTCGTAATTTATAAATGAATTATGTGCGACAGTTCTATTAATTTTATATCCAATTTTTTGTTTATGAAATGTTGCAATTTGTTTAATGTAATAAAGAAACTGAAATCTTTATATTTAAATACATAACCTATTTTATACTAAAAAAAAATTGTGTTTCATTTTCTAAAATGCCATGAACAACTTGTAACTTGTAAATAATTTTCCCATTTGAAAATATGGAACTAATTTTAAAAACTGACAAAAATTGATGTTTAAGATAAAACCAGTGGGAAAATTTAAATCCCGACTACCTCTCTGAGTTCAAACTTAAAAAGTCCCGGGTAAACAAAGTATGAAGTTTTAAAAGTTTTTCATTTTCATTCAATTTTGATGGAAAAGATGAGTTCGACCGCAAATCAAATTAAAATGTCCTTAATTTGGTTGTGTCAAGCACTGGTGAATTATTTGAAGAAGCCTATTTTTAATATTAGATTCGCCACACACCTTCATTATTCATGAGAAATTAATTATTTGATAAACGTTTCGAAACATAAAAATCTGAAATAATTGACAGTGGTGGCGCACGCACAGTTCTCGCGAACTGACCACACTTTTTTTTTAATTTCTTTCTAATGTTGCCTTCAAAAAAATTGTTTTCATTATTCGTAATTCGGATTTTTTTTAAAATTTCGATCCCGCGAGTTACGAATTAACGGAGTTTTAATGTATATACAGGAATTACTTTATGCATGCTTCTTTTTCTAAATACGTATTTATAAGTTTTTTTACATTGCACCAAAGAATATTCTTTTTCATCATCAGTCCGTATCAGTTCTTCATTAAAATCTCAAATTTGTCACTGTCCTCATTGCAGCTACATTATTTTGATGTTATAAAGTATTTATTTATATAGATGTTGATGTATTGATAATCGGCGCAATCTCATTAAAAATATTCTCCTTTAATATCCCATTCAGTTTATATGACGATAATTGGTATTTCTGATTTTATGCTTTAAGACGACTGCAGTATCTATTTCACATTTGAATTGTCCCAAATAATTTATTTTTTATATGCAGAACGCATTTGGATAAACTGGTCAAAGTATCAAATGATAAAGTCTCCGTGAAAAGCAGACTCACATTGAGAGAAGAAAAGGAAAGAGTGCAGAAGAAGGAAGTAGATGTGTCAAACAAAGAGGAGACCGTAATAAAAAGAAGAATCGGTTCAAGGTTTGTGATATCAATGTTAATAAAAGGAATTATGGTATCCCTGGACAACCAGTACCAACTCCAAGGTGATTTTATCTACATGATTATTTAATTATTTATTTACTCAACTATATATATATATATATATTGTTTACATTATTTACAATGAAACACATGTAGATTTACTCTCAATGTGTTTTTTTGATGTGAAGCATCCCAGGGTGCACCGGGTAGACAGAAAAAAACAAATAAGTTAACTAAAATATAGTTATGGAAGTTACATTGCACCTCTCACCAATTATGCTATTTCACCTTTCATTGCCAGTGTCCTCCTCCCCGTTTACCGGTTCACCTGGCCCACCACTATCCAATCTTATTTACATTCATCACATCATGCATCATCAGATCGTCTTGTACCTCACTTTTTAAATTTGAGATAGTCAATTCGTAAGTGATTGAACAACAAGATTTGTATTATTTTAATTGATTTCTGAATCGTAACATTGATGTTTCTCCAGGGTGGTTCCTCTGCCTCCTCAGCGAGAGGAGGACCCCTCTGTAGCGGTGGCCAGCATAGTCAGAGCACCGCCCCGCCCTGCAGGCTTGTCGGGGGCACCAGCCTCGCAGTTACTAATGAGAGCCGTAGCTGACGCGCACAAGTCACTACTCAGTGTTGGTATTCTCAAATAATTTGTCAGATAAATAATGATTGTATTTATCAACATAACTATAGAAAAAATTTATTTGCTTATTTATTAATGTTTTCGACTTAATCGACATGTTAAAGGTAAATAGCGTATTTGTAATCAAAATCTATAAGCTATTGAGTAGCTTGTTGGTGTAGTGGTCAAGACGTTGGCCTAGTGATCTAGTGGTCAGGGGTTTGCGCCTCGTTCCAGGACACCGGCAAGTTACTCCTATTCTTATAGTACAAGCATTTAACTTAGTTTGAAAATACAGTAAAACCGCGATATAACGAAATCCAAGGGCCCAAAAAATAAAAATTCGTAATAACGAATTCCCATATATAACGAAATAAATTT
The DNA here is from genome assembly GCA_031772225.1 of Eubasilissa splendida. NCBI lineage: Eukaryota > Metazoa > Arthropoda > Insecta > Trichoptera > Phryganeidae > Eubasilissa > Eubasilissa splendida. The sequence goes on from CM062859.1 coordinate 28,417,679, forward strand.
AAAAAATCCTACTATATATTACGCGCCGTCGCAAAAAAATGTTGCGCGGCTTCAAAAAAGATCGCAAATTCTGCAAACAAAGGAGGAAGAAGGCCGTAGGGAACTGAATACCTACATATTTTTAGTAGTTTTGTTATTATAACAGATAATCAAAGAAATTAAATTAAGAAAATAACCTATTCAACACCAATTGGAAGATATTTTTGTAAATTCCAGAATATTGCAAACACAAAACAATATTTTAATTGTGTTTAAATGTAGAGCCGCTTCAAACATAGTTTTGGGCATGAAACATAGTAAGAATATCAATGTGACATGTATTCTAAGTATGCATATCCATTTAAAAAAATATATAATAATATATTTTAAATTATGTTAATTTCAGATGCCACCGAAGAATAACATGGAAGCTGCCCCGAAAAAAAAAGCACTGGTACTTCCGATGCGGAGAAATGTAGATCCTAAAAAAATCATCATCGAAGTATCGTCCGACAAAGTCCCGACTAACCCAAACATTCACGAAAGACGCAACTCCAACTCTGACTTTGAAATTGACATGGACACGGAGAGTTTGGGAGATCTCGAAAGCGATGAAGAAAATAGAAATGCCGGTTTGGACGATTCCTGCGAATACGTTCCTGAACCGCTCGGAAAGAAAGTAGGAAATTTTAAAAGCATAGATTATGTACCAACGCACATCAAAGCCAATAACAGAACGGACGTTCCAGTTATTTCTAGAATTTTGTAAGTTTATTTTTAATTTGAACACACTACACAAGCATGCTTTCTAACATCCGCATTCCTGAGCAACCCTAAATGCAATATTCTTACTTATGCCTTCTAAAGTGATTTAAATGGAGTACTTTAATAAGTACATCAAAAAAGTATAATTTTAAACAAATTAATTGTGTTTGAAACAATGAACAAATATAAGTGTTATTGCAACATTAACCAGAAATTTTCTATTGCTGGTAGAGGATTTTTCCAATTAAATTATACCATTTAAGTAACTCTTGTCAAAATTTTTTTTTTTTATACATGTGTATCTTTATAATGAGACACCTATTTTTCTAGTACAATAAAGCAGTTTATAAAAAACAATGCTTCTCAAATTACTTAAAGTAATATGTGCCAACTGAACTAAATACAATTAAATTATTTATAACTTAAATATACAATTATTCATTCGTTCAACACACTACAGTAGAACCGCGTTAATTCAAAGTTAAGGGACCAAAAAATAATAATTCATATTACACCGTTAATAAGAAATTCATGGGACAAAAAAAAATCCCAAGTTATGAAAAAAGCCACCAATTTTGTGAAAAGCATACATATTTTGGCATATTTCGTAAAATCACCTTGAAAATGCGGTAACTCAACATTAACTAATACAAAATCCTGATATAATTTATTATTTGCTTGTACTACTGAAACTAATTAGGGTGAATATTAGATTTATTTCTCATAATAAGTAAAGATACTACAAATCATACAATTGTTAAATAAAATATACAATAACTATGAACTGTAGCGTCACTATCAAATTAAATGAAATGCCGTCTTCTAAATGATTGAAATGAACATAACTGTTATGATAAATATCCTAGTATGTAAAAATATTGCATTCGATCTTTTTGCATAGTTTATCAGCGTAGATTGCCTGTATACACCCAATTTTGATTTTTAAATTTCAACTTTGCAATTCAATAGTTTACTAATTATGTAACATACAAATGTATTCATGTATGATGAAAGAGATTCAAAGTTTTTGAATTACAAATAGCTTTCTTTGTTATAAATTATACACTAAATCTCTATTAGTTCATAACCCTGTATTTCGTATTTTCACGGAATTTGCACTTTTTTCAAAAAAATTGCTGTATGCGTTTTTGACACTTGAAATAAATAATTTGTTCGCGTAATTCACATATTTGAAAATGTTTTTAAATCCCTAAACATGCGCGACTAAGCATTTGACCTTCATCCTTTCGTAAACATCTGCAACTTGCCCCGCCTGCCAGCCAATCGCGACGCCGTGCGCTGGCATGACAGGTGTCGAACTGAGTTTTGCCATATGACATATGGCAAAACTCATGTACGTAACATGATATGTACATCAAATTCTATAGTGCATTTTATAAGATTTGTTGTTAAAATAATGTTTTCATTGAATCACTTGATCTAGTTTCTATGTTTATGAAACGTTGCGATTTACATATAGTAAAGATATAATATAATATAGGTAGTAAATATACTACATAAATCTTTCATATTTAAATACGTTTTGAATAAAAAAAAATTTAATTAAAAAAAATCATATTTCATTCTTTAAAATGGCACCAACATCTTGTAATTCGTATAAATCCTTGACCATTTGGATAAATGGAGCTTATTTTGAAAACTGACAAAAAATTTAAGTCAAAAATACAATTGGAGGAAAAAATCGAATCCTAAATACCTCTCTGGGTTCGAACATGAAAAATCGCAGGAAAATAATAAGTTTCAACCAACAAGGCCAGCGAGACAGGAAGATTTAAAAGTTTTTAATTATTTTTCACGTGCATTTTAAATATTCCAATTCGGATGGAAAATGTGAGTTTGACCGCGAATCAAAACTTTGAGAGATTGCCATGTCAGCACTCATCACACACCTTCTATTCAGGAGAAATAATTGTTTACGTTTTATTTCAGACATTTTAAAACTGAAAAGCCCGATCCATCTGGAAAGGACCCTCAGTTTGTCGTCACACTAGACGGCTTGGATCCAAACATTTTCTTGGAGAAAAAACTCGGTAAAGAAATTCAAGAAGACGCTCAAAATAAAGTGGGAGACACTGAAAAAACCCAAATTGAAACAAATATTAACGTGAAACAAGAACCGGCGGAAAATATTTCAAAGTCCGATAGTGAAGACAAAATTAGCAGCAAGGAGACAATCCAAAAAGCCAATGAGAATCCATTGCATAGAACAAATATTAAAATTTCTTTATCCAATTTAAGCAATAAAAATAGTCTAAAAAGATCTCTATCTGCGGCAGACTCAACCGATACCACGGCGCCTTCGACAGATATAAAAGAAAATTTTCAAAATAAAAAGTCTGGTGGTGATTTAAATTTAAATAGTGAACATAGTGCGAGTGATGTGAAAAAAGATTCAGGAACCAAACGCAAATTAGAAACACACCAAGATATTACCTTTAACCACAAGGATAGTTTTTCACCGATTATTTTTCATGAGACTGAAAATTCTAAACTGAAACAGGTCAGTGATCCGGTTGACAATAATTCAACCAGCAAATATGATTCGCTACCATCATGTAAGTATTCTTACAAATTATTTATAAGCTTTATGTTCGCTTACAGTGGAAATTGTTTAACGTAAAAACATGGAGGGCAAAATATTTTTTCATATAGCAATAATTGAAATGGTCAAAATATTAACATGTTTTTTCCAGAAAAAATATTCTCTGTTCAGGGGTGGTTTAATACTTGTGTGTTTTTACTATAAATGCTTCGCAAGGTAAATTTTACATGCATTATTCATTTTAAACCCTTAATATGTACATTTACTACAGAATATGTAAAAATTTAATGTAGATTATTTTTCGTGAAAAAATCTGATATCTTTTTGTAAAATGCCTTATTTTTCATCTTTGTAATTTATTGTTTATCGACTGATGGCGGCCTAATAAAAAGTCATAAACAGTAAACAATTTTATGATGCGGCGGCCTGTATATTTTTTATAATTTCTATTGTATTTCCAAACAAAAATGTTTTTATTTTAGCAGAATAAAAAGTATTAAATTCTTTTGATTCAAATTAGATTGAGAAATCCAAAATTGATTTCTGACTTGTCACGCAGATGACAAACAATCGTGCATATCTTAATATTTTCTCAACACCCTCGAGTTCTTTGAAATGAATTGAAAGGAAACCTCATCTGCCCAGCATGAAGACAAATAATATATGATCTCTAGCAAAGAGGAACAGTTTAATATATGAATTGAGAAATATTAAACTCTTTAACTTATTATTTTCAGTGCCCCCTGACAAGAAAAGAAAGACGTCCCTGACGCTCAATGTCCGAGAACTCAAGTGTCGCTTTTTCCCCGACTGCCGTCTGGGCTCGGCCTGCGAATTCTACCACCCTCCGACGGCGCCCGTCTCACTGAGTCCCGTCCCGGCCTGCCGAGCCTTCCCAAACTGTGTGTTCGGGGACAACTGCGTATATGGCCACCCCATGTGCAAATTTGACAAGTCGTGCACTAGGAAGGGCTGCCCATACACGCACACCAAAGTGCTCAAGACCAAAACTAAACTAGTCAATCAGTCGGCGCTTGCCGCACCAGCTTCGCCTGCCATTGGTTAGTAAATTTCATTCTTTAAAACTATTTTAAAATAGAACCTCAGTTATCGCGAGACTATCGTTATTTGTTATCCATTTAATCGAAAATCAGGATAATTAAACTCGTAGTAAATTTAGAGGTCTTACATTCAATACATTTTAAAATATTTTATTGAACACATTGTTACATATACAGTAAAACCTCATCATTGTGAAATCCAAGGGACCAAAAAATAAAATTTCACAATAACAAATTCCCGCATTTAGCGAAAAAAATATTTTTTCCTTATATGAATATTTCGCACGCGCCGTAGAAATAAATGTAGTGCAGCTTTAAAAATGTCTGTAAGTTCCGCAAACAAGACAACCATTGTCAGTTTAATATGGGATATAACATAATAAGGCAAACAATGGAGGATTTTCTGTATAGAGAAAACTCTAAATAATCTATTTAGTTTTGTTTTAACCGATAAGCAAATTGATAATAATTAAGAAATTAAATTAAAAACATTTTACGAAACAATATAAGATAACCTAAAATTCGGCAATATTTTTGGAATTTCCAAAATGTCATGCAAATATAAAACAACATTAAATTTTAACTGTGTTAAATTGTAGAGCCGCTACAAGCATTGAGAGTTTCGCATCGGTCAATCGATCTTCATATTTCTTTAAATCGTAGAGAGACGATTTCGGAATCATAGTTTTTTGTCGAAGATTTAAATTTTGCGGGAATTATCATGACCTGAAGCCATTTTAGGATTACACAAAATATTTTTAAATGTATAATAGTACATATAAATGTCAGTAAACAAACACACGAAAACAATTCTCAAATAAACACATTAACGAAAATGTTGTACGCAATATTACCGTTCATTGGAATTGATGTAAATGTTCAGTTATAATGTGAAAAGTGACGTAAGTTGACTATGATAATAAAGATAAAAAACGAAGATCAAAGATTATAATGCGCAGATTATAGGCATCTCGAGCATTGAGGGCGATACCATACACAAACCTGACGTGCGCGTGCTCTAAAGTGATTTCGGGGGTTTTTATTTTCTCCAGCTGGTCTAGATAAGACCTGTTTTTAGAGATGTGAACACGTGTACGCTTTAGAGCATGGGAAGGGTGCCATTCTAACCTATTTTGACAATGAGCAATAAATCCAATATTGGACAAGTGGAGATTATGCCAAATGGCTTTATAATCTTTATGATCCCAAGAAGAAGTTTTACAAGGGCGCAGCGGACCGCTTGCGCCGACCGGCCCGCTGTGCCAAAGCAATAAAACAATTGACAAACATGATCGTAAACGGCCGAAATATATTTTGAAATATTTTCATTGTAAAAAATTTATTTTCGTTATATATTTACTTAAATGATTGGTATTTTTTTGTACGTAACAAAAATAGTTTTGTTATACATAATCACTGGTACATTAGAACCTAAACCTCGCAACAGTTAAATCTCAGTTACCAATGTTTAAATAACTGTTTACTATCTTTGGATCATTGACTTCACAATTTAGCTCATCATCGTGGATGTTAGCATTATCTTAACACTTGGATAGTTCCTAGTGGGATCTAACACACTGAAACGTAGCTCAATATGACTATAAAATATTAGTCCTGATAATTGGGGTTCTTACTTTAGTTGCATACAAAAAACAATATAAAATACAGCGCTTCTCTGTTTGTGTGCGGTTTGTTTCACACGATACACATTTGATGACCACGCAAACGGGACACAGTATCGCGACACCCCAAAAATGGTGTTCAGAGATTGTACTAACGTAATATAATTTCTCGTTGCAGCATCGAGAGTTGTTCCAGTGTCAAACTATAAATCGATATCGGCCACACCCCTGCCGCCAATCTGCAAGTTCTACCCCATCTGCTCCAATCCCGGCTGTCACTTCTTCCATCCGAAACCGTGCCGCTTTGGGAAATTCTGCATCAATAAAATAGAGTGTAATTTTTACCACCACGACATGCCCAACACCAAATGGACTAGTTAATAGTCTTTATCGCGCTTGATGAGTTGTTTGACACGAGTGAATATTATATATTGCAAAAGACACTGTTTTGTGTTGGTATTGAAATGGACAATTGTGTTAATTAGACAATTTAATGCGTTGATAATTTTGTATTAAAATTATATAATGGTATAACCATAATGTAGGTGTTTTTTTCCCTCACAAAAGTTTTAATGACGTATAGCAAAATGTATTTTTCAGTCGTGGAACTTGAATCAATTTCGGAAAAATGTGTATTTTTTGGAACACATGTACAAAATTGAAACGTCTCACGTTATTGTACTACATACACGATTGAGTATTATTTTATCGTGACAATAGTTTTGAGAGGTCCAGTCGAAATGGTCACGATAAAATCCGTGTTTTGATTTCTCATAATGATATAATTTTATTCTTGCTTTGAAATATCTATCATCACGTGTGATTCATTCTATTTTCGTGCGAATGAACTGAAATCCTATGGATTAAAGGATTCCATCACCAAATTGGTGAGAGATGGTTCTTTTTAATTAATACTCATTTTGTGTGCAGTGCAATGTTTAATTAACATTTTTAATTTTTAAAAAGTACAATATAGGCATTACATTAATCAATCCTTCTGTCATTTCCTGGACTTTGACGTCTTATAAGACTGACTAACAAAAACTGACCAGGACACTAGACTGTGTGAAGTATCTGATTTACGAGTCTCACATTCCTTGAGTGTGATATACTCACGCATTTTAACCTTTGTACAAGTACAGGTGTTAAAGACTTAGGACCGGTTGTATAATCAGTAGCAATTTCTTACTACCGCCCGTAGTAAAAATCCTTGGCGGGTTGTTGATACATCAAATTTATTCCTGTTAAAGCATAGATGGAGATGCCTATAGGCGTGACAAATAATCATGAAATACGCATTCAAAATCTGTCACTTTGGTTGTGAAATTTTTCGTATTATGTGCTAATGTACATTAAACAACAAGATCATCATCGAACAAACTCTCATCACTAAAATAGTGTGATATTAAACGATTAATCGTCGTATACTGGAACTTTCAAAGTATCAATGTGTCGGATGACTTTTGGAACAGCTGTGAAAGGTCCGCCATATTTAACTATCAATTCTCATTTTTGCTATTGGATATCGAAGAGTTAAACGACTTTACTACGGGATATACTTTCAAGAAGTAAATATTTTTTTACTAACGATCAAATATCCCGTTTTCGCAAAAAAAATTACTATAGTAAAAAGTTACTACTAATCACACAGCCGGCCCTTAGTCCACAATATTATAAGAGCTGATTTCTTTTCAAGATTGAAATCAAAAATATTCAAGATATTTGTGAAATATCTCAATTGTTTCAAATGAATAAGCACTTTATTAAAGTCAAATAATCAGGCCTATTCTCAAAATTGCAATATTGAAATGAAGGTGATTGTTACACCAACCCTCAAAAATAGACAGATAGTTTTGACAGATTATGGTACGTTTATCTCCCTCACTCTCTCTCCCTCTCTCCCATTCAAATATAACACTATTTTTGAGGGTTGGTGTAACAATCACCTTCATTTCAATATTGCAATTTTGAGAATAGGCCTGAATATATTGAATTTAAAATATGGTCCCGCTAACTTTTGTCAGTCATATTATGTTTTGGTAGAATTATATCTCGGATATAACTTGAATAAGATTTTATCCATACTGTACATTTATAAAGGACATTTCCTTGTCGCCGTAGCCCTCTTCTACAAACCCTATTCAGCACTAGTTCTTCTGTCTCTTGTTTTCCTCGGCTGTCCTCTTCTTATATCTTTCTTTCTACCACTGCGGTTTCATTATACCGGTGAATATGATTCAAACATTTTCTGTATCTGTTCGCTAGCAGGTTAAATTTATTTCTTGACACAACTTTACTCCAAATTCTATTGTTTCATTCAAAATGTTGTAATTAATTAGAAAATTACCAGACAACGTCAGTACATTCTCCAATATTTATATAAATGACACCATTATAATATAAATAGATTACATTTTATCATTTAATTTATTAATAAAAAAATCATGCATGCTTTTACTGTTTTTAAATATTCTGGCGATAGATAAAATTTCACCGCATCGTCTTCTTCTTCCATTGCTGTATCCTACAACTTGCCTGACCATCACATTTGAGGACCGTTAAAAGATGCTAGTCTATTATTGTTGTTATAGTTCCAAACTTCTTTTTCCTTGATAAATGAATTTAATTAATTTTTGGAACAATGTTGGGTAACTCAGAGTACAACTTTATTCCGACACTTTTAAATAGAAATGCTGATCTTATTTACTTTTTAGCATTTGATTTATCATTTTGACTATTAAGCGTCTAAATGTCAATAACTCGTATTTCTCAATTAAATGGCGAAAAAGATATATAAAATTTTATTCAAAACTTGGATTTGATTTTATGGTACATATTTATTTTCAATTCGGACCCATAAAATATTTTGGACTAAGCTTGTATCACCCGTATATTGTTTTGATACAATTCAAATACATTCTTTTTCTGAGACGATTTTCTCACTGATTTACACTTTATTAGATAGTACCTATGTTTTTGGCTTTAAGTGTACAAAATGTATAAGATATTTGTGTTAGTAATGATTGCATATTTTTGTTGAATATAAATTTCTTTTTTTCTGAAAATTTCTTTGTTTTTAGCAACGGTTATCAGTTTTATATTCTGGTGTCATATTTGCCAAATAAATGATATGTTTAGATGGCATATTTCCGTGACTTTTTTAATTAATTTTTGATTTTAGCATTTTATCAATTCATCACCTGATGAGAGGGACTGCACCTCTCGAAACTAGTAATGAAAATAACCCAACGTGTGTGTATTACAAAGTTTTGTTATGAAAATTTAAATAATCATGTTACACCACAAAGTAATCGCCATGTCAATATCGGTCTTGTACCGTTAGCACATACTCGATACGAACTTCAATATGACAATTGATTTTGCTTGGATACGGCTTAGAATGACTATTCATCTTCCACGCAATTAAATTATCCAAATAAATTGTCTTTACACCTGATTTAGCAGAACTGACTACCCGTCCTGACCACGCCGCTGTCCTCATATAGACCTCATGAAGATTTTGTAACATTAGACATTTAGGAGTTGAAAATTATATTTATTTTATTTATGCTTTGGTGTTCGATTTATTGCCAAATGTTTGTAAAACAATCAATTATGTAATATTCATTTTTATTTATTTATTTCACCGCTAAAAGTTTTGATATATTGCAATTTATTTTCACATATCAAATTTTTTATTTTTTATTTGGATAATAAATTTCCGTTTAATGAAATCATTTATTTGGGACATACGTACACACCAGCATGAAAAAAATATTGCATAATCTTTTTTTAGAAATTTTAGTATATAAATTTGATTACATATTTAAATTGTTTTTCATTGGCAGAATTCTAATTAAAAACTAATTGAATATATTTTAATCTACAGTGTTAATTCACTGTTCAAATGTCTTTTATTCAAGAATATTTTGTGTATTCACTTATATAAACGCACTGTAGATGATTCAGTGCATGTGTAGCTAAAAACGAGTACACCAAGTACATGTTGCATTTAAAAAAATTGTATATTTCTTCGTAAGATTGATTTACATATTTTGAAATTGAATTTGTATATAGCAGAAGTTTACCGCATCAAAAGTAATGTAAAGTTGCTAATGGTGTTGTAAAATATTCACAAAGGCGATAGCAGGGATAAAATCCTAGAAACATGGTGTATATTGAACTGTTTTGTTAATATACGTAATCTTATAAAGCCATACACAGAGGCAGTTGTAACATGGTAAGGAATATAATATACTTAATATAGTACACTCTGGCCAGGATTGGTAAAGGGGAGCCCTCATTGCCGCATCTCTCACCTCCCAGCTTTAAATGTATTATTCCTTACCATATTCTTAATGTATCAGCTGATTGTAAGACTATCCACATACAGTCGATTCCGCTTAATTGAGCCAATGGGGGCAGCCGCTTATTTGGGCCAAATCTCAAAGAACGGAAACCAAACCAAGGAACTAATAGTAATTAACATCGCTTAATTGGGACGACATTCCGCGTAATTGGGACAGTAAATTTAAGATTACAATATATAGGTTAAAAATTTATTAATAAATTCCACAAAAGCCAGAGAGTTAGTACAAAAATTTCCCCTTTGCAAGCAATACAGTTTGTCGCTGACAGTCAGCTATAAAAACCAACACCATATAAAATCTTTAAAACTTTTGATATTTCCGAAATTTTGAACAATGAGGGAAATGAGGACATGTTAGAAGTTCTATTGTTAATTATCAAGAGTTTTCGACAATAGATAATAATTGACCATGTTACGATGAAAAGAAAGAATGAGGATGCAATTGTTGAAACATTAAATCGAAACATCAAAAATTAGATGAAGAAGACGTTGATGATTAATATCTAACTGTGCCTGTGAGTAACCAGGAGAAAAAAATTGTTATTTTATGCGGGAAGGCAATGATGGGGAGCCCTACGTATTTAAAGAAAAATATTTATCATTTAATTTTAAGCTCGCTTCGGTTAATTGGGTCAAACTTCCTGGTCCCGATGTGTCCCAATTAAGCGGAATCGACTATATGAATTACTACTCGGATCTTGTACTATACTACCTCCTTAAATATTTTACAATTACCAATTGCACTGTACACAATATGAAATTGATACACCACACAATTATGAGCCTTCTAGGAGAGGTTAATCTTACTATATTTTGTCATTTTTGTTATAACTTATTACTATTTATATCTTTAAATAATAAAATACATTTTGTTTCACACAGTTTGTTTTAATTTAACATATCAATTAATGCTTTTTATCAAACGTTCAACGAATTTAATCTTGTGCAGTTTGTAGCAACACGGTGCATTCTCCTTCCATTTCACATAAAGAATTCATAAACTTGCAGTCTGTGATGTTCCCCGAAAATACAATTACCTTTATGGATGAATCGAGCAAACGACTAGCTGATGCAAAAATTGACTACTATGTGAACCAATATCAGTTATGCTGATGATACCTACTATCTATAAGAGCGATTAGAAAACTATTGGGGGTTTAGAAAAGAGCCAGATTGAACGAGAATAAACAAACAAAAAATGTCTAATATTTTAGCTACAGGACAGGAGATCGATAATAAAGGACACAGCTAAGTATTTGTGTGAATATGCAGAATGAAAGTGAAGACATTTTTTAAATCATTTGTACCCATGATCTAAAATTTCAGTATAATAATTCTAATTCTATTCGGTTTGACACATTATTGCAGTGTTCATGGATTAATTTTTCTCCTGAGATATTATGTTTCTGATGTTAGGCTATAGCTGGAACACAGCAGCAACTCTTTAGTATAAGCTTCATTTTCATGGAGCACTGGACTCCCAACCAAAAAATGTCATTGAATGCGGAGTTATACAGATAATAAAAATGATTTATGTGTATTTACCTATATCTTATTCTGATTTTTATTGGATGGCGTTCTCCCAGTAAACAGCAAATTATTTTTGAAGGGATCTACTAAAATAAACTATGAATGCAGGAATATAGAAAAAAGTTACATCCATACATCATATTCTAAAAATATTCATATTTCTCGTATAAATGAATGTGTTTAAATACAAATAAAATTAGAAAGCTGTACAGAAACAAAAAAAAAATTAATTAAACTTTGTTTTATGCATAATCTTTCATCGTGTCTTTTACCTGTTACGTTATTGCTGTAAGTAAACAATATTTATTTGGTGTTGCAAATAACATTTGTTTCGGCTTCAGTTATTGAATGTACATAAAAAAAAGGTTTAATTTTTTTGAAGGCCGTGCATGCTTCTGAAAACAAAGGTACAAGCGAAAGATTCTCTTCATCGACATCTTCAACCTCTTTTGCTGTCTCCTTCAATTCAAGAATCACTTGGGCGAGCTGCTCAGTTGTCGACAAACAATGAAATATTTAGCAATATTAGAATATGTCCAAGAACACACAATTACTGGTACAATCCAGTAATTTAAAGACACCCTTGTAATTACCCATACTTCCATATTTTCCATTAATAAAAAATAGCTTTGTTTCTATGAGACATCTATTATTTGTTTAATGAAATATTTCGTTGTTTTTAGGGTTTTGAAACACGCCGAATCCAGGTCCAATATTTTCTAAACCCGGCGGGTTCGGGTCCAAAATCATTATAGTATAAAAATAAACAATTTTGTTATGTTTATTGCAAATAATGTACAGCACTTATGGGTTATTTTGTTTTAGAATCTCTTATATAATAATATTTTAGGAATACTAATGCAGCGAGGAACTTATTCCCTAATGCTGATCTAATTTTTGTGCAATAATTAGTCGAAAATGTTTGCTCATTGTCAGTCAAAGTTGGTCTCACTGTGCGAAGCGCATCATAGAGCCTCTCAAGATTGAACGTATGCTTTTTATTGTTTTTAAACAGGGCAAATTCTTCCCTTAAACATTTAAAATTATCCGTTTCCTGTTTCTACGGTGTTTCAGCATCTTTTACAATGAGATCCAACTCTTCATCCATCGTTAATACCTTTTCCTTATCGTCGATTAATATTGAATCTTTTATACTGTCCATAGAATTGACTTCTGAAACTGAACTTTAGAAAATCCTGCTCATTAGTTGTGTAGCTAAACTTAAGGCTCCGTCTGAAGGATTTAAATTTGGGTCTTTAAGCGCCTTAAACAAATTGATCAAATTTGAATGCATTCGATCGTTCAATCGATTTCCGATGTTTTGCAGCAATTCGCTTGAAACCCGAACCCGGCGGGTTTCAGATTCGAGTTTTAGGGTCATTACCCGACCGGGTTCGGGTCAGGTCAGGTTCAGAAACCTTAGTTGTTTTATGTGTATTTCTGTTTCAAGATCCTTAAAAAACAAATTTAAAATATTCATAATCCATGCCATTTTGTTTACGTAATATTTTATGGGTAAAGTTTTCATACTCTTAAAACACTTAGGCTTCAGCGATTTGCTAATGACGATTGACTCACTATCAGTTCCATCACTGTTGACGCTAAACAGAGATCCTCTCTTTTGACCCTTTACCACTGTGGCAGGACTCACTCTTTAATGTCATTATGTTGTTAAGCAGGCAATTATAAAACAATCCAGTGTAACGAAATATGCTGTCTAATCGATTAATGCGATAAAATTATGCTTTGAGGAACCATCAATGACATCTATTTTTACGTGTTTTGTATGAAATTAATTCGGAACTAAAAGAAATAAACGACACATGTGAGTAAACGATTATTCGAGGAACGATCGATCGAGATTTTACTGTATTAGTCTCATATTTCTTAACTCCCCAGTTAAACTTAAACAAATGGATTTGTTGGAAATGTTTGTTTTTTGTACTAGACACTTCATGAACTATCTATAAATTGAAAAATTCCGAACATACTCAATAATATGTCCAACTCAAAAGATAATAATTTTGTTGAATGTGTATGGACCACTTTATATTTTTTGTTCACAAGTATGAAATTATCTATGGTATGAAATGAGTGTCAACGATTGATAAATTATATGGATATATCAACCTCATTAGCTATTCACCAAAATCAACTATAAATATTAGAGGGATGCTGTTGTAAAGACTGTTTTCCCGTGCACAATTAGAAAAAATAATCTAGACCTTCTCTCCCAGCTGTCATTTATTACATCTTTATTCTATAATTTTTTATTATGTAAAATGTAAATATTTAGAATTGTTAAAATTTGACGTGTTACATTTCGTGGATTATGTTTTCTATAAAATGCGTCGTTCATTGCCAGAAGATTTTAATGACAGTCTCAACAAGGTAAGTATTCAATTATGAAATGATATGATCTAGAAATAAAATAAGTATTTTTCATTCTAAAAATTATTTTAGATGCCTACACGAAACGCACTATGAAATATTAAAATTAGATCGAAGTTGTACATCAAAAGATGTCAGGAAAGCCTTTATCGATTTATCAAAAACAGTAAGTGAGCATAAAAAAATAATATAATATCATTGATAATGAACCCTACAATGGAATCCGAAACATCTGTCGGAGAGGTCTGAGAAACGCGGCAGAACTTTATAAATTAATCTTAACGACTTGAAGATGTCACTTTGATTATATATTTGTTGTAATCCCAATGCAATAATTATTAATTAAAAAATTTCAGTACCACCCTGACAAAAATAATAGCCGTGATTCGCATGCTACCTATGTCCGTATAGTAGAAGCATACAATATCCTCAGCAAACCCACCAGTCGAGCTGATTACGATTTGGGTTTACGAAGGAACATCTATACGGATGTACATTACCCACCATCACCGTACAGTGACCCTGTCCAAAAGTAAATATGTTTTACCATTATTGCAGTTACACATTTTTTAAATAACTTATCAGAGTAATTCGAAAAACAGCCATTTCGGTATGATTATTGCAAAGCTGTACACATGGCAAATTGTTTAGAAAAAAAAATTTAACATGACAGTAAAATGTTGGCGGGATTTTTAATCAGAATTATTTTACCCTACCAATTCATGTATCCTTAGTTATATTAGCGTAAAAAATGTAAGTAACATGCCGCCGTTCGTTGTAAATGATATGCAGTCTGTTTATTATGAATAGTATAATATCGACAGGTTTTGTATTATAGGAGTACTGTATTGTATCTCTGTCTGACTAGTTAAAAAAAATAATCAAGACACAAACCACTTTATTTGTGACAGATCTGGTGATCACAGATTTGGGACTGTATCATGGTACATTTTTAAAATTATTTTCAACATTGAAAAATATGTTGAGAGCTGTAGCGTATCTAAGGAATTTAAAAAGTATACAACATGTATTTTTATCTGTATTTCAGGGCCTGGGCTGACCCCTCATTCTATGCCAACAGGGATCAGACGCATGACCATTTCCATAGATCTCAACCTTACTATGGGTTTAAAGGTGTGAGAAAAGTAACAAACATGTGGATAGCACTGATATGTATCTGGGTGGCTGTGTTTGGTGCTCTAAGTCAATATATGATCATTAGGTAATTGTTATTCAAATTTTATAATACATACTCCAAATCACGGAAAAGATTTTTATTTAAACACATTGTGTTAGATGCTCTTCATATATTAATGTTCATACTCAAAATTTATATTCTATTGCTACCTATTACGGACTTACATAAAATATATGTATTTTCGTAACTAACTGGTTAGCTAAGGTCATAATTTTTTTTAATTAAACCTGTTTTCAATACAACTACCAAAGTAAAAGACTTTGAGAACAATTAATATTGATATCCACTAGAAATGAAAAATACAGTAAAACTCTGTTAACTCGAAATTCAAGGGACCAAAAGAAAACATTTGAATTACGCGAGACATACTTCAATATTAATATTCTTTGTTTTAGATCACTTTACGGTATCGGGCACCAGAGAATGATACAGACATCAGCAGAAAATGGAGCCTTCTTATCTGCTGTCAGATCACAAGCAGAGGTTAATGGAAATGATGAACAGATTAACAAATTAATTTCCAAATTACATCCAGAAAATAGGACAACACCTGGAGCAACAATTGTTTCAGATAAATAAAAATAGATGATATTTTTTTATTGTACAGTTGGTGTAATTTGAAAATTAATATTTATTGAACAGTTGAGTGTTGGATCTCATACATATATCCTAACCTAGAATATAGAGTTACCAGACATAAATCACAAATCACTACTTATTGCCATATTTTAAGATGTTTTGTAAATATTTATAGCAATAACTTTGTGATTAGATATTTTTATAATTACTTTGTATATACAGTCTAATCCAGAGTTATTCAAAAGGTGTACCACCAAATTTTCTCAGGTTTTTATTTATAAAGAGCATAATATTAAACTTTTTAAAACAACCCACACTATGACAACGATCAGCAGATATGCTACCAGCTAGGCGCTATTAAGTTATGACTAGCTCCACATTGAAAAATAAATTCTACGCAATGGCCGTGTAGCGAACACAATATCACAATGTACTGATTACTTTTCCGATATTCTTATATAATAGTATCTGTATACATCCATTGTGAATAGTATACATATATGAAAAAAAATTCATCTGTAGGCCATTTCAATATTGTGAATAATGAATATAATTATTTAAGTAAATCAATTTCAAGTAAAACATGAGTCATTTACTTTGCAATTTAGAATGATCGTACCAAAATAATTTTAAAGAGGGTTAATGAACAATAAATACATCTATCTGTGATGTGGGTCGCCTTTTTTGTAAGCAACGTCTGCTGTTTCATGTAAAAAATGTGTTTTTAGAGGATATATAGGTATAGCTCAATAATAAAGAAAGCAGAGTTGAACATTAAGACAAAACTGATGATTTTCAAGTCGTTTTACGCCTCTACTCTGACTTATGACCATCAACTTTGGATGGTGATGGAGACGAATTGGTTGAGAATCCAGGCTACAGAGATAAGATACCTAAGAGGAATAGTGGGAATGATGTTAAGAGAATAACATCATCCGAGAGGATCTTGGGATGACCTGCTGCTGCTCTAAATCCAAAAATTTCAGCTATGTTAG
This sequence comes from Eubasilissa splendida, assembly GCA_031772225.1. Classification (NCBI taxonomy): domain Eukaryota; kingdom Metazoa; phylum Arthropoda; class Insecta; order Trichoptera; family Phryganeidae; genus Eubasilissa; species Eubasilissa splendida. The sequence continues at coordinate 28,434,731 of CM062859.1, forward strand.
CTTGGACGCATCCTCCAAATGGGAAACAAAAGACTGCTTAAACAGCGCCAGAGGGAAGAGTACTTGTAGAACGAGCCAGGAAAACATAGAAAAGGCAAATGGAGAGACTCTGCGAATAAAGGTGAAAATATCAGTGGCCCCAATCAATCAACAGAGAGTTGTTCAAGCGTTAGAGCCCTAACTCGATTAGGATAAAGAGGATTTATCGCCAACCGTTTTCAGAAAGTATGCTTTGTCAAGGTAACATAAAACTAAATCTAATTGTATTAATTTTGTCCAAATACACTTTCTTCAATAATTTTGTAAATTTATCGAGTCATAATTTTCTTCCAGAAGAAATAGACCTAAGGAACTCACATTCTGAAACCGGTTGGCATTAAATAATAAATTCCAAGTAGTTTATTTTTAAATAGAGATGAGAGAAAAATTATTTTATATTCATTGTTAATTATGTTCTATTAATATTTACATTTTACATAATTTTTGGCATATAGAACAACTTATTACCCTTTATGGATAAAAAATAACTTATTTATTTAGTAAAAAATTTTATGTACAAAGTACTTAATAGTATAATTGAATAGAACTTCCTTGTTATTAATATTGTATTGAGATTATAAATTATATGCACAAAGTGTATTGTTATGTTTAATTATAGGCATTCATTTTTCACATTTTCAACAATGTACAGACAGATCAGTGATAACTATGTATAAATATTTTTTTTTTTCAATTTATTTATTAATCTGATATAAGTACAATGATACAATTGTTCATATAATGGCACCGGAAATCAATACATTACAAATTTTTATAATGAGGATTAGCGGTTGTCCTGGAGTTAGTCACTTGTGATATTCATTTTTTTTTGTGCACTCTGCTTTGTGTAGGTATATACAACAGGAATTGAGTCTAATATAGACGTTTAAACAATAACTTCCCCACATCTTCATCCATCTTGTTTGGCCTTGGTGAACGACAGCCACTGAAAAGATTGAAATCACCAAATCTATATAAACCGATTCCGACATTTGGTTATAAACAAACACAGCATAATTTGTTTGAACTATAAAAATGCAACAGTTGTCAAGGTCCATTATTAATATATCAGTATTATAAAAATTTCACAGTTTAAAGATATTAGGCATTTTTTAAGAATAGTTTTAATTCATCATTTTCGCAATTTATTGTGATTTACCTTGTTTATCATTGCTAAGAATTGATATGCTCATTACTATGTTCAAAAATTAAAAGGTAATTAAATATATTTTTAAATATCATACCTAATCATATTTCATGTTGAAAACACAATATAAAAATGATTTTTAAGATAAAAAAACAATAATTTTTTCATGTTATATAAATTTACTGCAGAGTTTCATCAAGGTGTACCTTAAACTTACATACGTAAGTATTTTGGAGATGCGTATATAACTTGTTATTGTAGAAGTTACAGAAAGTAAATATATTTTGTGTACAATAGTTGTAATTTATTAGTTTGAAAAATTGTTAGAATATATACGCAGTATCTTCGACATAACTATAAACACACAACATGAAATTTTTTTGATAACTTATTTTGAAATCATGACTCTATCATCTGTGAAACCACAGACATTTTTTTTATATCATTACAAGATTGTAAAATATATAAAAAATATTATTTATTTATTCTGGTAATAAATTATATTTTTTTACTGCAATAGAAAATATTATTTTATTTGTATTTGATTATGATTAATCTAGGCCGTCTGCATCTAATAGGCAAGTAAGGTAAAACCTTAGGATGGCACTTCCAGGGGGCGGCAAATTTAAAATGTAAGTAAACAAATGAAAAATCTGAAGCTTTTTTTATATTTTATTTTAAACATTAAGAACTCCCGACTTGAAAAGCAATTGTGGAAAAACAAAAAAATAATGTAATGTTCCAAGAAACCGTCTTATAAACTTTATGCAGCTTACAAAAATTAAATATTTTATATAAATTGCCTATTTCAAGCCATTGCCTATTTTCTAGCTTATCTGGGGATGACCCTGTTTATGATTTTAACAATGGGAAAATTCAAGTAATGAATCTGAATCACAATTCATAAGAACATGGACGTGTGGGCGGCCGATTCAGGGAGATGCATAATTATATATTAAACATATTCCCTGTTTGAAAAATGATAATGGGGTGTAAATAGATTATTTAAGACTTACACCTGGAGACTGATTGAGAAAATTATTTTCTGAAATTTTACAAATATATATGACTATAAATAGTTTGTTTATCTTACCTTAATAGAGTATTTTTGTACTTTCTTGAAATTTAATTTAATGGAATAATGGGGTAGCGAAAACTGTGTTTACTCAAGGGCAGGCAAGAACCCAAAACTGGCAATAGGTGTTAGCCAATAAACACACTAATGAAAAAGTACAATTAAGAAATCCTATCGGTTTATAGCGACCTGTTGATCAGAAGAAAAAAATGGAGTAAGTACAATCAGTACTCTTATGGTTGTATATAAGTATCGAGTGTGTGATGTGTGTAAAGTTGACTGGGAAATAAGGAATGAATATTAATTTAATAAATTTTGATTTAACATTTTATATTTTAATTTTTTAGAAAATGATTGCTTCGAACTGATAAAAATTTTAGTTAAAATAATTATCTTTGTTTGAACACCACTTTATTTTTACTAACACCAACCGGTTTCGAAACCACCGTTCCTTCTTCAGGGTGTACAAGATACTTAGTGTTACAGAATATGGGCAATTATACAATAGTGTCGGGTGTTAGTGTGGGGAGGGAAGGAAAAGAGGCAGATGATATGGAGAAAGGAAACATTTAATATAGTAAATTGTTTTAAATTATATTTATAATGAATTACCACGAGGTTATAGCGGAATACAACAATATGATAATGAATCTCAGGTACGCTAAATGGGAACACAGAATTTCTCTAGTGAGACGGGCACAGTCCAAACAGATTTTTACATTGTATTATATAGTTACAAATAAAATAAATAAATCTTAAAATTTATTTTCCAAATTTCAAATTAATTTTATTTCAAAGAGCCACATGTGTGTCGGAAGCTGCTATTTTGCATCCCCTGCACCAGTATATTTCCTATCTATGCCCTAAACAGGGTGAAAGTCCATCAATAATGACTTGTAAAAAATCATCAGTATTTTCAAATTTACATAATTATTTATTCATGTCTAACTTCTGGTATTGAATTACTATTGAACATATGGTAAGTAGGTACTTACCTACGTTGGATAGAGGATATACACAAAGCGAACTAACATCACACCATTTCACCGCGGGGAGTAGCCAGAGAGGATAGAGCGCCACACTCTTCTATCCTGACACAATTCTCACCTCCTTCACATTCATACAAGCTCGTTGATTATTGAGGTTTCTAACAAGTTTACCTGGTCGTGCCAAGTCTTCCGCAGCCGTTCTCTATTTCTGGTGCCATCAAACAAAAAGCTCAGTTGATTTATTAATAAAAAGGTGACGTACAAATGGCGAAAATTATATTTATGCAGACGATTAGTTATTCATCAGAAATACATACGCGGAAAGTATTTATCATGAATAGCTAATCGTATGTAATTAAAACATCTTTACGAATTTTTCAAAATAAATACGAGTATAGTTGTAAAAATAAAATTTCTGAGGTGTATATCCATACTACTAAATTTATATTTACAAGCCTGTTTGGTCTAATGTTATGTCGTACATATTATGAAGATGACCACGACACCGGGAATTCAACCTTCGCTTAGAAAGACTAGTAAATTATATAATTCTAATTTTCATAGAACAAGTAAAAATTAATTAAAAATATAGTAATACTATTATTGTGACATTTATATCACATTTGTTTTTAAATTTCTATTATTTCAAATTACAAATTTCTTTGATTAATAATAAAATAACAAAGTAATTAATTAGAATTTTTTGAAATGTGATTTATAAAATATTTATTCCAACTGTACTAATATCAGTAAATAGTATCATTAATCGATTAGATTTTTGGCCATAATTTTAAGTAGACCCCCTGGAGTTTGATATATTTTATAAACTGATGCAATCTTCCCCGTGTTTCATAGATAATAAATTTTTTAAATTTATGATTTGTGACAAAATATTGTTGGTATCCCTGAATTAGCGGCCTTGATAGAAAAACGCTCTCCCTGTGTGTGGTTATTGGCGCGTCATTTTTCACGTTTTACCTAATTTACAGTGTCTTAGAATTGATTTATTTCGCGAGTTTCGTGTAAGTGTGAAAGAAATAACGAATGTTGGTTTTGCCGCGTAATGGAGGATTGTCAATCTAACCAATATTACCAAAAAAATGGTTACATATTCGAACACGCTATTTTGACAGCGGTTAGAGCGTGGGACATAGTTTGAAACTCGGGGTATATTTGGGTTTAATTTGTTAATTTGTGCATAGTAAATCAGTTTGGAGTGGAAACGGTATCGGTCAAGCAGTGACAATGTCCTCGCCCAAAAGTTTATTCGGTAAAACAGTGTCAAAGAAGGCCAGAATCGACAATGAAGACAAACAGGATCACACGACATCACAGAACACGGGACGTAACATTCCGTCAACCAGTGTGAAGAAACCATCATTCAACCCTGCGTTACTCTCTTCAGCATTTTACACGGGGCCGACCATGTACGGCGGGGCTGGCGCTTGCGGTAATTCATCACCATATAATCAATATGCCAAGTCTAAATTCCACGATCGAAAGAAAACAGACATCAAGGTAACCCCGAGCACGCCAGAGACCTCCATGAGTCAGACTTCCAGGCGCATCTTGGACCTATTGGAACAATACTCATCTCCAATATCCGATGCTAAACGTGTTCCCATAAATAATAGGCCAACTTTTAACACACAAAAAAAGACGTTGAACACTTCATCTATATTTGACATTTCGAAAAAATCAGTTTATGATGAAGCTTCAACGCCGAATTCGAGCAAAGCTCACCGATTTCGCGAGCTGCAGATACCGAGTATGGCCACCCTGATGAAAATCAAGAAAAATAATCGCACAGGGGGAAATGTGCAAGCTGCAATAATAGCTTCCATGAGCAGTTCCTTACCTTACAAACCCGAGACATACTCGCTTAGATCAAGTGCCGACTCCAATACGTATAAAAATAAAATTAAGACAAAGCTTAGCAGTCGATCTAATAAAATAGATGAAGACGAGATGGCGTTGCCCGTTAACCTGCCCAATATATCCTTGAATATGACCGGACTACCCACCTTCACCATGGAGCCATTCAGAACGCAAGGGAGCACAACAAAAGCATACACATCACATAAAAAAGAAAGTAGCACATTTAACAGCAACCTCGCTACAAATTTCAAATTCACTTCACCCGTGCCCATTGCTAAAACAGAACACATGAACGTATCTAAAAAGTTCCAGTTCAGTGAACCTTTGGACATCTTCAGCCCCGATTACGTCTCGTCCCCGACCCGGGATGAAGCAGATACCTCAGGGTCGATGAAGGGCGATTCGTTGTTCAAAATTGTCGCTGAAAGTAAATCAAATCATTCTTCTGACACTTTGACAAAGCCAGATTTTACATCTCCTCTTGTCAACTTCAAGAGTGGAGATTCCGAACAGACACCAAAGTCATCCAATAAACGGCCGGCTGAACAGTGGAACGGTAATGATAATTGGAAGAATAAAGATTCTGAGAAGAGTCCTTTACTGAACGGAGACTTGAAATCATCAGATATATTTGGAAAAAGCGCGCACACCACGAGTGATCCTAAAACTAAAGATTCTAGTTACGATGAAATATTAAATCCAAATGTTAAAAAAATTAAATCAGATTCGGCATTACCTCCGAGCCCCATCTCAGGACTGGAGAGTTTCATAAAAAAACAACAAGAACAGTGGGAGTGTTCCAGTTGCATGACAAGGAATGATCACAGTAAAGTCAAGTGCGTGTGCTGTGAGTCCTCTAAACCGGGAGCCGCACCGGCTGCTGTTGCGCCCGCTGCACCCGCAAAGGCTATCACTAACCCATGCTACTCCGGCATGGCCAGCTTCATGAAGAAGCAGCAGGATCAGTGGGAGTGCTCATGCTGTATGACTCGGAATGATCCAAACAGGTCCAAGTGTGTCTGCTGCGAGGCGGCCAAACCGGGATGCGAGCCTGCACCTGCGGCCAGCGTAAAGTTTAATTTTGGGAATACGCAAAATACTTTTAAATTTGGTATCGACAAGGCGAATGAACCAGTGAAATCAGTGACAGCTGAAGAAAAGACGACAACAGAAACTGTCAAGAAGCCCGAGATATTAGCTCCTAGCGGTGGTTTTGTGTTTGGTAATTCTTCAACACTGCCGGATGCTAAGCCTGTTAACGGGCCTGTGGGAGGATTTAAGTTTGGCACTACAAATGGTAATCTGCCAGCTAGCAGTACGAGCAGTCCCAATTGTGCAGTGTCTAAGCCTAGTGTTCCATTTGGTGACAAGAAACAAGAAGCCTCCCCCATTGTTGTGCCAGTGGGAGGTTTCACATTTGGAATCAAGAAAGATGAGAACAAAATTCTTGAAACAGCAACAACCCAGCCAGAAATAAAAACAAATCTTTTCACATTTTCATCTCCTCAAATACCGAATGAAAGTAAAACTGAGCCTGATAAATCCAAAACCGCATTTGTCACTCAACAGAATGATTCCAAGGCTATTACTGCCCCCCAAACTGCAAAACCTTCAGCAGCTGCACCTACAGTACCGACATCGAGTGTCAGCAGTGTTCCTGCATTTTCATTTGGAGTTCCACAGACGGCTGCCAAGATGGTTTTTGGCAACAGCTCTCCTTTCCAGTTTGGCGCCACTGCCTCGTCCTCAGCCCCAGCATCTACCGCTGATAGCACTGTCAAACCGCCTGCTCTCTTCTCATTCGGTGCGAAAACAACTCCAATTACATCATCTATTGATGTGAAACCGCTCACAGATGTTAATTCATCTCCAAAGCCGGCTTTCCAGCTGCAGTCCGCTACTACGGGCTCCTTATTCCCTTCTGTGCCGTCTCAGGGAACAAATAATGGAAAAGGGCCGATGTCGAACATCACTTCTGGGATACAGTTTAATACAACATCTTCCACCGATAAGCCCAAGGATCAGGCACCTGCTCCTTTCTTCGGCTTTACGCCTTCGACTGTGAGTACTTCAATTTCAAGCAGCACATTCAAAAGTCCATCGTCAATGTTTTCTTTTGGGTCCGCACCTACTACGAAAGGAGAAGCAACCGAACCATTATTCAGTTCAGCGGGGAATGCTCCTCCATCAGGTATTTTTGGGGTAAAACCGACAGAGCCAACTCTGAATTCACCTTCAAACTCACTGTTCAAACCGTCTCCCTCGACCACAGTGTCGACGTTTCAAGCGCCGACATCTAGCATTTTTGGATCGCCACAGAGTGTTAATTCGCAAATGCCAGCGAGTAATTTGTTTGGAACGGGAGCGTTGAACACGGCAACAAGTAAACCCCCAGTAGCCATCTTTGGTTCCTCGACTCTTTCTACAGATGCTGCTTTACAGCCACCGCAAGCTAGTTCTCTTTTCTCCAACCCGAACATGCCGGCGCCATCCTTTAACGCCGGTAGCATATTCGGGAATACGGCCCAGTCTGGCAGTGTCCCGTCACAACCCGGGAACTTATTTGGAAACCCGGTGAATAAGCCTTCATCAGACACCGGCGGCGGAATGTTTATGAATAATCCTCAACCTCCACCAGTCTCCAGCAACATGTTTGACGCTCCGACACAATCGAGCTCGGGAATATTTGGTTCCAGTCAGGCTGCGCCGACTCCGGTGTTCGGAGCTTCCATACCGTTCGGTGAGGCTTCCCAGAATCAGGCTCAGCAGAATGTGTCCTTCAAGTTTGGGGCTACGAGCTCCACCCAGCCCGCGGGCGTGGGTTTCGGGCAAGCACCGGCTGCGGGCAGCTCGGCACCTGTGTTCTCCTTCGGCTCGGGGGCCCCGGCCAACCCGCAGTTCAACTTCAGCATGGGCGCCCCCTCCTCCGCCTTCCCCGCCACCCCCGGGGCCATGGCCAATCCCGCGCAGAGAAGAATCAAGAAGGCTGTGAGACGGAACGTGCTGAGGTGAAATGGGCGAGCGTCGGTAGTATTTTAACCGAGAATTGTAATACTTAATACAATAGACTTTCAAATATTATGCGATTACAGAATCTGTTTTTGTTGTGAACAAATTTTAAAATGAAATCTTTGTGTATCTTAAACCTGTCATTGTTTTATTATAATTGATGATTTTATTATCTCCCCGTCGGAGACCAGCGTCAGTGTAATTATTCTGGTGTATATATTTTCTTAATCTGCCACAAGCTTAGTATTTTGAGCATCGTTGTAAAATCTGTTAACCATTCTGTTCATCTTATTATTTGTTAAAATAATTTTGCATAATACTAAACATTTTCGTTTCATTACGTTTGTTTTATTTCTTGATTCCCTTATTTATTTAGTTGGTTTTTCACTGAAGAATGGTCAGCTTGTACACGCTTAGGTCTAATGAAGGTCGTCTCTCTTGAAAGCAACCCCAAGAATATCTGAAAATTTAAATCTTACGCAACGTGTTTGCAGATTTTTTTGTTTCGGATATCTCCTCGTTCACTTTCTAAGGTCCCGCACACGATACGAAGAGAACAAGGAGGTTTAATGTAAATTATTGTGATTGGAATGTTGTATATTCCAAAAAATTGTCCCGAGTTGCATTCAAGACGGACACCTGTATAAAAGTTATTAGTTATGATAATCTTTTATCAATTTATTAAGTTATTGTATATTAAAAATGCAAATGAATTGTCAAAAGGACTATTGTAAATTTTATACCCGTTTAGTAAAATTGTAAAAATATCCCTGAGAAATAAATCGCTTGAATTTTATGAATAAATTGGATTATTACTTTAAACAAATAACTATGTATTAACCACGTTGATTAGTTTAACATCGAACCAGGCCCAGTGACATGGGGGGGGACTATCGAACAATTGCACCAGGCTCCAAATTCAAGAGGAGCTCCATACCATGTGAAATAATAATCTGAGTAGCTTTTTAGTTTAGATACTCACCTAGTGATCTAGTTGTCGGTGAGATCATCAAGTTAGTCCTGTTGCCATAATAGTAAGAATATTGATGTTCCACGTATTCCGTGTACACATCACCTTTTAAAACATAAGATTCTTTGGCATTAAGTAATTAAAATGTTGTAAGTAAAGAATGCACGAGTGTCTTGCTCACTGGCTTTCACCGTATTTTGGTACTTTTCCCGCTCACTGCTAATACACTTTTTTATTAAACGAATTAGCATTTTTTTAAAGTTTTTTTCTCAGGCATTATTTGCAGGTTAGATCTTCGGATGAATGATTTTAGGGTTTACCAGTCACTCTGAACATATCTAGAGGAGCCCCATAACCATTATAGTATTGAACCCCAACATTTTTGTCACTGAGCCTGCGTTGAATAGTTTTAATACCACTATCTTCATCACGGCAGACATACAATGAATGAAACATGATTATGAATTTTTTATTCATTGAATGATCTTCCTATAGTCTTATGAGTCTTCACGTGGAGGGTTGATATTTGTTTTCCTTCAAATGTGGAAGCTTGACCTTTTCCCAGTTATTATGACACCATTCCCATCTAAACTGCTCAAAATTGTTTACTTTTTAAACATTTTTGTAATAATTAATGTAACTCCCACACACTCAAAACCATGGATTAGAAATGGTAGTAAAATACATCTAACTTGAAAGAATTAAATTTAAAAAATCATAAATATTACATTGATGCATAATTTTCTGCAGTTTTTTAAAAATTATATTGTAAAATTAGGACTCAGTTGGCCTTGTCTGAGAACTTGTGCAGGACTCGTCCGGTCAAATTCCACATCTTACCGAGTTTTCTGGTATGACGAACATTTGTGTTCTAGTGGTGCAATTTTTGTCCTTTTTCACAGCCGCCAGAAGGTCCTGGTCATCAAAATCCTAAGATTAACCCTTTCCTGACTTGTTGTCTAAGGTGGTATCACCAGCTTTGAAGCGAACAAACCACTCTCGACATGCCCTTCGCCAAAAAGATTGTTGAGATCGCAAAATGACTTAGCAGCTTTTCACTCTTTCTCCAAGTGGTATAGCATAATGTTGCGTATATGTGTACGCTTTTCTAATTTCCTAACTATTAATCCTATTACAGTATTATATTATGTCAAATTCAGAAATAAAATGTCGGATAATTATGCATCAACCTAATAATTTATTATAATCTAGAGAAAAGTGTGTTTTTAAAAGAACATGAAAAGGGTTAAATAACAAATTGGAAGACTACAGAATCTTATGGCTAGGTTTCTCTTGGGAATGTATCATCACCCGTATATTTAGTGTGCGGATTAGAATGACGCATCCAGTACACACGTACCTTTAGAGACTCAAAAATAAAAATATTAAGAGATTATTGTGGTCATGGGCCATCAGAATTTTTGGCACCAATCTTCGAGTGGAGATAGATGACGAGCCTAGTGAGGATGCAACCAAAATCATCACTTTCAAAACCTCTGAAGTCCAGGCCTTCTCCCAGTGCACTGCTGTCATGTATCATCTTTTATTTAGTCTGAAACTAGTTTTGAATTGTTTTATTCTTTCTGAGAATGCTGTACCTGTGGATAGAGGAATAGAGTTTCTATTCTCGATACTATTAAGGCAGGACAAGTATTAAAATGAGCAAAGTAATACCTCACATAGTTGTGTAATCGGGTCCGCCAATATTCCAGACTGTTTGAAACCGGACTAATTAGTAATTTAGTAGTGCATAATAATAGCTTATATGATTTATGTTTGTAGGTACTTACATAAATTAATTTATTATGGTACCTATTTCTAGTATTAATAGTATTTAGGTTGTAAATAAAATATATTTTTAACTGGTGAAGTTCTAATTGAATTATTTTGGTTAGTGCGTCTTATTTTCTTTCGGGTTAACTAAACATTTTTAAATGATCGTAATATAAATGTAACTTAAGTTAAAACGCAACCCCAGATGTCAAGTGTAAATAATATGTGAGAATATTGAAGTTTCTGCTTTCATGCTTAATAAGTGTGTATTGGCTACTCCTTCGGAAAACTTATTAAAAGGGTTTTACTTTACATAAATGATAATTCCAAAAAAATAATTTCTCCGTTTTTCAATAAATAAAACAAAATAAATTCAAATGTATTATATATAATATTTTATTTAATGTAGTTTATAATGCCATGATTTTCATAATTAATTTTTTATTTTCTAAAAATTGCAATATTGATGTTTTCTTCTTTGGCCTTTTCTCTGCATTGTTTATAGTTTGGCAAATTGTAAGGCTATGTTCAATATTGGGATCAACTTTCTTAATATACTTGATAGTTGTTCAGGTATTATATTGAAATATATATGTTACTGCTCATTACGTAGAGGAATATAGAAGGCTGCAGAGGCGTAGGTAGAAAGAAATTATCTAGGCTGTATACACTTAGAAAGTGATTCAAAGTTCAAAATGATGGTCTTATACAAGATAAATGAACATACTGCAACATGGTCGCCAACCTTCGATAGAAGGCAGCACATGAAGAAGTCTTGTTAAAACTTGTTAAAAATAGTTCATTAGCATTTTATATTACCAAGAGAACATTAAATAAATATAGTTAGGTATGTATGGTAGCCAACTGATTGTCCTCCTTTGGGAATGAATCTTTTTTTATTTACACATTTGTCTTGCATCTTTTCTTGAGATGAAGAAGGATGTGAATTGTCTTTTTTACATACTTCCGTAGCATGTGATATATGGTGATTCTATTTTTGCATCTAAAATGTTATGCGGAAGAATAACAATACTAAAATACTCATGCGTAGGGAATTTAGTTCTGAAAGTATATAGCCATATTTTTAATACTGCCAAACGACCAAATAAATGGAGACAGTATTTTGACCAGTGTCTTTCTCTGGAACCTCAGGAAGTTGTCAATTCTAATGGTTTTCCATAATAACATTACTACATTATTTTAATAATTAGAAGCATACAAAAATGTACAGAAATCCTCCAATGAATGATATTGTCTCTTTTCGACTAGCGGTGCACAATGGAATCCTGGTATCGACACTGATGTATGGAAGTAAGGCCTGAGGTTGGCAGAAAAGGAACGAAAGTAGACTGAATGCAGTGGAAATGCAATCACTTAGGCGTATAAGTAGCAAATCTATTTATGACAGAGTAAAGAATGTAAAGCTGACGTTAGTATAGTGAGTAAGATTAAGAAAGGATCACTTAGGTGATTTGGTCATATGGAACAGATGAATGAGGAGAGAATGGTAAGAAAGATATATGACGCAAGCGTTGATGGCACCAGAAATAGAGGATGTCCACGGAAGACTTGGCACGACCAGGTAAACCAGTTAATGGAGGACGGTTCTGTTAGAAGCTTTAACAATTGGCGAGCTTGTATGAGAAGATGTATGAATGTGGATGAGGCGAGAATTGTGTCAGGACAGAAGAGTGTGGCATTCTATCCTCTCTGCCTACCCCCATGGAGAAACGGCGTGATGGTAAGTAAGTAAATGAAATTGTATAGCTGTTCTTCACTACAGATTATTGTTAATATAAATACAAGTTGTTGATTTAAATTGTTGTATTTGATAATATCCTTACAAGGCGAAACATGTAGATAAATACATTAAACGAGTAGAATCAAAACACAATTGTTTTATTTTCACATAAATTATGTGACTAGCAAGGTAGTTAGAAAAAAAGTAATATGAGACTTGTCTCGAAAGTCGCATAAAGGCTGTCTGAATCTGTAGAGTTGAGCGAGTCGTCATCTGTTCTTTATTGTATTTTGTACGCAGAGTAGAATGACCAACTAATACATACCGACCTTTACTGCAAAATCTACAAAAAAAGATATCAATATCTCATTCACGTACAAGCACTATAAGACTGAAAGTGTCTCTTAAAAGATGTATATACATAAATATTATATTTTATAATGCCTCCTTTGAGTCATCATACATCAATCAAACTTGATTAATGAGAAATATGTTTTATTATTAATCTTATTACTTCAAAGTACCTCTGGTCTTGATTGTTATTGCTATTAGGGCTTCCAGATGACTGATGTTACATCTTTGAATGTTTAATTTAATTTCCTCAATAATGCCATTTTCAAGTAAATTATTCTAATCCATTATAGCAACTTCATCTCTCAAAGTTTTTTATTTGAATGGCCAATGTGCATATATATGCGATGAACAAATGGAGTGTAAAAGAGTCACAGTGACCGTGGAGTTCCTTAAATAATAGAAAGTATCATGTGGATACTCTTTTAATCTATATTTTCTAAGGGGGTATTTCGGAAGCCTATTAGGCCTTTGGGAGATTATGCTGCTTTAACCACTTTTCAGTTATCAAAAAAAGAAAACTTGGACTCATCATCATCCTCAATGTGAATACACCTCCACCTGTCAATTGCTGACTCAAGGAATTTATACTTATGTTGTCCTGCCATCTATATATTCTTTAGATTCAATTCAGCCATTTTGGTGGTTGCGTTCATACACTCATCTCCATCGAAGGCTTCCTAATTTTGTAAAATAATAATCCTGAACATTGTATTCGCTTTATCTATTTATGAATAATCTGCCACTGTGAGTGTTGCAGTGTTCCCATCAATAAAAAACAATTAAGGAATAAAAACACATTTTATATGGAAATTTTAATCTAGTTTATATAAAAACCATTGTGCCATTTTCTATATTAAAACATAAAAATAAGGGCTACAAACAGTATAAAGGAGAATGGGCATTTTGTCCCAAGTGTTGTAACATTGGTAACAAGGGATATCTCAAATGAAAGTCTCTGTACAGTACGCATCGAGTCACAATTTACACTATCTTATTTACACTACATTATTTTCAAGCCATAATGTATTATATCATTGTAACATTACAAACTTGGGATCAGTTTCATACTAAAATGCTCATTCTCCTCTCTTTAATAATACATAATCTAGTAGTTCCTTCTATATAATATAGGTGTATTTTTAAACTCAAATTTTACATACAGATTCTATGTTTTTATTTTCGCCTATGATTCAACATGTAGTAGATATTCTTAAAACAGTTTTGGCATTAGAGACACAGTATTAAAATTTTTCCTAAATTGTGTTTAACATTAATTCCATGCAAGAAAACTGAACTGTTTTTCAATAAGTAATTTCGTTAAATATCTGTAAAAGAAATGCTGCAGGTTACCAAGTAATCTCATCAGGGTTGTACTTTACTAATATGTATATATGTACATACACACTTTCTGAATCTGACTTTAAAGTAAAGACCAGTGATTGTTTATTTTTACATAAATGTAACTTTTACAATAAGAGGCGCACAAATGTTTTATCCTCCAAAAGACTTTTGACAATATGCAGGAAAATAATCCTTGCATCCTTTAGGCATATTGCCAGAAAGAATGACGAAAGTCTTTAGAAACTTATGTAATCACAGGGATAGTTGAGGAAAAGCGAGTAAGAGGTCAGTTGTGGATTTATAGAGTTGCACAAGTCCCAATTGCTAGGGGTCCTGTTTTCCTGAGGACTTCTGAATCACTGAGAAAAGTTTAAAGGTAAAACAAAAGAAAGAACAAAAAGAAAAATGGGAATAGTTTTTTTAAAAAGGCATAAAAATGCCACTTTTTGGAGAAGAGTCCCCAATTTGTTTAAAGGGGCTACCAAAATGTTCATGGCTGTGAATAACAATGAACAGAAAAATGGGAGATGCTTGGGGAGGCCTACATCTAGCAGTGGGTCAAAAAAGATAACATTGAGATAATTCGTTCTAACCTATTCTTCTGTAAAAAAGGTTTGATATAATCTATTTTTTCTTTTTGTATGAACCTGTACGTAATAACTTTAGTTTGAATCTGTATGTAATAATAATTTTATATTTTGTATAAACTATAACATTTTTCCAGTTCCAGGTCCTAAGACAGGAATCAAACATACACACAATATTCCTTAGCATTATTTTTATCATTGGTAAACTACATCAATATTTTGACACTTTAAAATTAACTTCACACTGAATATATTATACAATCATTTTACTATTGATTTAACAATCATATTAACATTACTTTTTTAGCTTAACAGTGTTGCAAGCTTGTGAGCCAAGAGTATAGAAAATATAATTGTATTAAGATGGTGGTCAAACCACACAATTTAACAATATTAATTAATGCGATAAAGATAAGTAATTTAGCTAAACTACATTGATGCAAGTTCCCCCCAATGTGTAATTTCTGGTAATTTTATTACCAACTGGTAATTACTGTAAAATTATTTATAAAATTTCAATGAATATGATTCCGAATATTAAAATGGGAAAAATTTATCACAGTACACAGTAGTTAAATATTTTCTCCTGAAACATATTTGAGATGAAATAATATTGATGGAATTGATAGAAAAATAAACATAATACAAAATATTTATTATATACCGTATTATATCAATTATAAGACATGTTTTTTCCTATTTTGGTGTCTCTATATTCATGGTGTGTCTTATACTCGATGGTGTCTTACAATCGCTGTAAAAAAATGTACTTGCAGTTGACGATCCTTGGAGTATACCTCCAGTGAGCTAGCGGCCATCGCTGTCATGCAATTGAGATAGTCGTTGCTTGGTGACGGTCGAACGCGATCAGTTTTAAATAACATTATCCCCCTAATTGTTGCGTAAAATGTCCTCGAAAAGAATTCACTACGATGCTGCATTAAAATGAAAACTTATTATGTATGCAATATGAAGCTTTTCATTTATATAATAAAGTTTTTAATCATTTTTTTGTGACGTTGTATAATCAATGTAATACGGTAATATAGGTAGTGATTTAGAGGAAAATTATGAAAGTATTAAATATTTAAAAAATATTATATACTATTATATTCTATTGAATACCGTATTCAAATAAATTTACTGCCATTTAAAAATGTGTCATATACATGAGAAATACTATAACAACTAAAACAGACATATTTGTTAATTAGAATGCTTTACAAAGGTGGGGTCAACATGTTTGCATTTGAGTGTTTAATATAATCTAACGCCTCTACATAATTTTTCACTGAGAATTATATTTTATATATATCTTTTAAAATTTCATCATTTTGATCTAATCACCAGTGTATACACACAGAATAAACAAAGTATTTAATAGAACAGGAAGACAACATTCAACAAGAAAACATTCACAAGTCTTATAAAAATAGATGAGTCCAATAACAAAATCTTTGTTATAATTCAGGAGTTTACATATAAAATGTATTACAAATAAATTACTACACTATCTCATATGAAAATGTTAAATATTACCATTTTCATAAATAAATTGACATCTGGGTATATATTGTATTACAATAAAATATCTAGAATTAATTTATTTATAAAACACATTGATTATCCCTAGGTATGACTAGAGATAATAACAATAATGGGTGTGGCTTAAATATTTCTCAATATAAATAAAAAAGTAATTATTATTATTAGCTGTTATTAATTTTATATTTTGTAGAATCGGATAAAATCAGTAATGACAACAGAAGGAAACTGGTTTTAGAAAAAATAATTTAACCTTAAAATTGATAAAACATTGCAAATTTAAAATATACATTTTATTTGAATTTTGAAACACGTATTGTATATACATTTTATATAAGTTGTTCTTAAAGTTTGACTCTGCACAAGACAGTAGTAATTCAATTTTCATAGATTTAAAAAAGGATTATATTCTTTTCGTATTATTTTGTTATTTAAAAAAAAAATGTTGATTATTATTTTCATTATAAAAATTCTTTGGATTTTGTAAAATGTGTTAAATTTTTGTTAAAACTTTTTAGAAAATTTATTTTAGAATATATATACATATTTTCAAAAATTCATATTTATTTGTATAATGAGCATTTGTTTACGGTTTTGGCACACATCTAGAGAACATTTTGAGCACAAACACTTTATCGATAGTAAAAATGATTTAGGATTATTTTTAATTCATTTAACGTTAGATTTAGTTTTGTTGTGGATTTAAAATAAGATAATTTGATTGCTACAATTCTAAATACAAATCGCATATTAGTACACTACCTCGAGTTGTAGCAGATGTTAATTTCAGTCTACAATTTGTCAATTACAAGTTGTTTTAAATTAATTAAAAAATATACAATTTTTATATACGATACAGTGAATTTGTATTACCGGTGAAAATATATTTTCAAAAAACAAAAACACGCAAATGAACGCGTCACAACTGTCAAATTGACAGAGCAGCATATTATAATTTCGCTAGGGCCTATCGGTTAAATTATATTTTCGCTAGTAGAAATATATATCTTCCGGTGAAAATGTATTCGGATATGATTTCACAAAAACGCCAGTGAAAATATAACTTCACTGGTGATACACATTTACTGTAACATAACATATATACATAAATCAACAAGTATTGTGAAGTTGGCGACGTTTGGAACGGCAATTTTTTTTTTCGAATGAACATAGTTTTAAAAATGTTTCATAGATGTCGCTAGTAACATTGCTTTAGTATTGCTCATGTCATACACGAAGAACTTATATAAGTTCACATTAAAGTTGATGCAATACCTTTGTCGGGTAATGAATACCATAAAATTAATGTACTATCGATATTGTAATTGAAATTTAGAAACGGCATTGCAATTTGTCATTCGGTCTGCCGCTTTGAAATCCACGATTTTAACATATTCTTATGTCAAGACTTTAATATATAGATGGTTTCTGAAGACATTAAAATTGACTTTAGTGATTTACTTTCAAGTTGTCAGTGTCACAATTTAACTCTAGCCAGATATAATTAATGTTATGTTATATTATTTATGATGTACGTAGAGGATAGTTTGACGTCCCATCAAAATCTCTATAGGTATAATTAACGACAACACGTGCTTATATAATTAGATCAGACATACCTTCTTGCAGCTTTGTTAACAAAAGTATTTATAATTAGTCTTATTGATAACGAGAAAACAAATGGTGATCCGCTGTTCAGACTCCATCGTCGGGTAATAATTTGGTCATCAGCTGCACGGTTACAGCCTAGTTGACTTGATGGAGAACTGCGTGTGAGGAGGTTCAGGATAGAATACTTGTTCTCCATCTTCCTTGTAGTCGGAATACTTGATGCAATAGTCTTCCTTGCAGCCCAGCTTGTCGGCAATCTTGGAGCTGAAGAAACTGCTACAGTCGATTTTCAGGAAACCCAGATTGGCAGCTCTCGCGAGGGCACTGAAAATACGCATATTTTAAATATTTAAATGGGCGAAAATAAGAAAACATGTTTTATAAGTCTGCATAATGATTTGACGGAATTTATCCTAATAAAATTTCATTCCTAAACAGGTACAACTATAGTACACTCGATTATCCAGAGCGGTAAGGAAAAAAGGCAAAAAAAATCGAAACAAAAACTAAAAATTATTCTATATATACTAGAATACTTAACTACATGATTTGAAGGAACGAAAATTGAGGGTATACGAGCATAAACAACTAATATAGTCAAAAATAAATAATAAATCTGCACGCGTAATTTAAATGAACTATTTGACACAACGCGCCTGCATCAAAATTAAACACTGAATCTAAGGGCCGGTTGTGTGTGGGTTTTTTTTTTTTGCGAAAACGGGTAGTTTGATCGTTAGTAAAAAAATATTAACTTCTCGAAAGTATATCCTGTAATAAATTCATTTTACTCTCCGATATCCGATAGTTAAATATGGCGGACTTTTCACAGCTGATCCAAAAGCCATCTGACACATTGACACTTTGAATATCCCGCTATTTTAGTGTTGAGAGTTCGTCCGATGAGTATCTCGTTGTTTAATATACATTATTACACATGATACGAAAAAATCTCACCACCTAAATGACAGATATCGAATGCCTAGGCGAAAAATTCATGGATAATGCATATCTCATGATTATTTGACATCTAAATCTTTGCTTTATCAGTGGTAAATTTGATGTATGAACAATCCGCAAAAGATTTTTACTACGGGCGTTAGTTAAAAGTTACTATAGTAAAAGGTTACCACAGTCGGTCCTAAGCGCATCCAAATAATGAATTCTGCAAATTATTACCGAGATTTTTGGTCGATGACGTGTTCAAAATTTCACGGAGTCCATTTTCTGTTAGCTACATCAATTTTGCCAATTTAATTTTCTGTTACATATTATCAATTTTGCCAGTTTATGATGGTAAAAAATGATTTTTACATTTTAAATAGTATTTCGAAATGTTATTTTAAAGAGCCGGATTTTTTTACTGTCCAGAGAGAGTTTACCGCATTCAGTGGCGTGACTATTGCAGAATAGCACTGGGCCAAAAATATTAAGTACTATGTAGTTTTATCCATTAAATCGTGACCTTGGAACAACATGGTCAAAATGGGCTTTTTGTGTCAAAATTCTGAAAATATATATTTTTTAAAGCTGCGTTTATCAAGTAGTTTAGTAACACTAAATATTTTTTTAGTAGAACAACTGTTGATTTGAATGGAAATTAAATATAAGAGTTACATTATAAATCAATAATCAGTTTATTTTATTATCTACTTTAAATTATAACGCAGTAATTTTTTTAAATATCTCTACACGGGCGATGAACCAAACGCCGTTGAGGAAATTGAAAATGAATTTTTAAAACTTTGAAGCTAAATATTTCAGTTTGACACAAATGACAGATGATACCTTGTTCCACAAGAACGAAATACGAATAGAATTAGTCTTTTTCTCATGTAGTTAATATTCCTACTTTCATAAAAAGTCAACTTTATAGAGATCTTTGCTTGTTTGGTCCCTATCCTGATATACGAGGCGCGTTTTTTAAGTAAGTATCGTTGCCAGATATTCCCGGTATTGTGCATGTGCAAAGGTTTTCTTCATCACATGCAACGTTAGAGACATTCACATAGTGCGGCCATCTTGTAGTGAGTGGTTGAAATGTTCAAGATAATAGATCCGCCCGCCGACTGTGAGATACATTTCTTGAATGCACGAAACACGAAACCAGCTGACATTCGTCGCCAAGTGTGTCCTGGTTTGGCGGTTCCTTGGTGGTAAGCGTTTTGATGACAATGATGAACTCAAGGATGGAGTGGGGTACAAACATGGTTTTTATCCCAGGCGGCGTCGTTCCACGACGAAGGTATACAAAAAATGGTGTCCCGCTATGACAAGTGCGTTATGTTGAGAAGTAGTTTAAGGTGTGTAGCGTCCGAAGAAAGCAGTGTTGTAAAATGATGTGTTTCTTTAAAAAAAATCCGGTACTTATTTAACCTTTACCATACCATGATATAAAATACCCGAACGCAGCCATGCTGTCAACTCGTGTTACCGTAAATAACAGTTAGAAAAAATGTTTTTATTTGTTTAAATGGCTTTAATGACACAAATTTACTCTAAATATTGACCATTCAATTTGTAAAAAATGCTTAATTACAAAATTTAGAGCATTCATTATGTCCTATACAATGTGTCCTTCTTTCTTATCTCTCTTCATTTAATTAGTGAGAAATAGACAATTATATTTGTATGTTTGTTGTTCTTTTCACTGTGAAAATAGTGTGTGATCTCTGTCTTTCATATCACAAATGGTATTTTAACCAACGCATTAATTTTACAACGGATTGAATGGAAAAAATAATTGTTTTTGTACGATTCCCTTTTCATAATTGGTTTTTCACTAGTCATTCCTAAGCGCTAATATTTTATTTAAGATTATTTTAAATATGAATTTTATGTTGCATGTATTTACCGAAATATTACAGGTTTAATTGTGATGGTAGACCTGTGTTACTGCATGGTTTGGGAAGGGTTAAAAACCGCGCCTCATACTAGAATGATATATACAACGATAATGTTTTCATGTGTTCTTGTACTACATATGAGGGTAGATTTTATGACATTGTATTATTCCATTTAATGCTGTGGTTGATTAGTACATATCACGATGTCACATTTTCTGCTTTGACGTAGTTACACCGCTGGCAATCTAATTAATATTCTGCAGCCGCAACAGAAAGCCGAGGCAGGATGTGTAACTGAGCCAAAATGTATTTGTGCAGGTGTACATCGGAATAATTGAGCTGTTATGCGAATAATAAAACGGCGCACACACGTGACGGCTCGTTACACGGCGTGTGTCGTCAGATTTCAGGTTGAACCAGCTAAACGTGTTTATTCTCTTTATTGAATGAGAGCAATCGGCGATGATCTGTAGAACACAGTACCTTAATGGATCGGAAGGATCCCACCCTTTCCCGGTACTGTACTTTCACTCGTGTACTGGTTTACAATAGCAATAAAAGTTTAACTTAGCTATTCTCGTATTGTACAAACAAAGACGAGATGTTAGTTTGTGAATTTAAAAACTACACCTATCGACGCCTCCGTGTGCTTTAAATTATATAAACTTAAATATCAATTTTCAATACATTGGATTTGTTTACGCTTCCTGTTACTTCGATTGGTACCACTGGGTTTCTTGGTTTATCATAATATACATGTGTGAGTATTGTCACCCTTTTTTCGGGAAGCTAAGAAGACGGTAAACCATAGGCGATTTAACTACATCCCGGTCCAGAGGTCTAAATAAACCACCAGTGCGCGCTTCGATCGGTCGAAATCAAAAGAATATAACCAAGCTAAAAGGACAACAACATCGGATCAGAAAGACAGCAAAATGAAAGAGGTTAGTGCAGTTCATATATCATATGTGTGCTTATTGTTAATCGGAAACCTGGAAAACAGCTATCGAAGGCATTTACATAAACTGGATTATATATACATTTACTGCCACAATAGGGCAATCATAGGAGTGACGATTTGCGATACACTCCCTAAGTGGGAGAAAGGTATGTTTGAGTCACGCTGTCCTCTGTCTCATTTCAGTTGCTGGTCTTCTCAGTATTTCCTATCGAGAGACCCATATCCTAATGAAACTGCGGACATTAGGGTGCCTTAACGGATCATACAAAATATGTCATCTTCAGAGAGGAAACATCTTGCGGTACTTACAATCCTTTCTTGGTCAGCAGCCCCCCGACCCCCTTCCCTCTACAGGAGCCGTCCACACTGAGGATTTTCACGTCATACAAGCTGTCCAGATCTGAATAGCGGCTGAAGATGTCGCAGTTCTTCTCGGACTGGTACAGGAAGCGGAGGATCTTCTTGAACTTGGGATGCTCACAGCCATCGCTCCAGTCTACATCTTCTCCCTGTAATAAACAATAATAAAGTAAAGTAATGTCAAATAATAATAATAGTAATAATACAAATTAAATTAAAAGTTAAATAAGGTCGTATTATCGCTTCTCTTAACTGAGGATGATAAAGAA
The DNA here is from genome assembly GCA_031772225.1 of Eubasilissa splendida. Lineage (NCBI taxonomy): Eukaryota > Metazoa > Arthropoda > Insecta > Trichoptera > Phryganeidae > Eubasilissa > Eubasilissa splendida. The sequence goes on from CM062859.1 coordinate 28,457,226, forward strand.
ATGAAACACATAATTATGTTATTTCTGGGGACCCTACGGCGACAGAATCGAGAATGCGTTCCCGTTCGCATTGTATTTAATTTTATTACAGACACAAACAATACATTCAATTAACTCTAATTTTTCCCACCACTTCAGCGACCAGGCAGCAACGGGCGGCCAGCAAGACGTATTTTTATCAAAAAATGACCGTCTTTATTTGCCGAAATCTATCTCACATTTTTATAGCGCCCCCCTTATCACATCAATTTATTGGCGTCACTTCGGCGACCTCTCAATCCTGTGCGATATACTCACGATTACTCGAAAAGGCGCGCGCGCGCGTGTGTGTAGTATTTAATGTTACATCATTTTTTTTCATTTTAAAATATGCGAGTAATTTCTAAGAAAATAGTTGCTTTAAGCGTCGGGATGTGAAAAAACATTTTAATTTTCGAACATGTAAAACGTAAGTTGGACGATTATGTGTGCATACTGATTGAAATATATAATTACCATGTTAAAGAGTATGATGTATTTGTTTTTAACTTTTTCGTCACAAATTTTTTTGAGATTACCGCACACTGTACGGGTAGTCACGCCACTGATTATTTTAATATCTTTCAGGCATAATTATCAATTTAAACAAATAATTAACTGTTAACAAATATTGAATACGTTTATTACTTTGACGTCAACTGGTTTTGACAGCACTTCATCTTTGTCAGGACGTTAAAACGTTAAAATAAAAAATATACCAAAACGATTATATTATTTATTTAAGTGTTATGTAAATTGCTTTGTTCATTTTTAGCAGGCGCAAGGTTTTTGAGCAGCACAGTATTATCATGCACAAATTCATTTTTACTACCATTCTTGGTTGTCGCAAAATTGACACCAAATATATTTTTGTATGTACTTAAAAAAAAAACTAATCGAATCCCCGGGGAAGATCACCGAGCTCTTCTGATTTCTACACAAAACTGAGTTATTTTCCTTTTCACTCCGGTGACAGTTATGGCACCGCTTGTCAAACTGTGTAGCCGTCGTATTTAAATAATTAAAAATATTTATCTATTCAGGCATTAACGTAAGTTTTAAAATAACAGATTTTTTTTATCAAAAGTGTATAAGAATACACAAAGAAAAAAATTACAAAATTAAAAATAAATATTAAATGACACAAAAAATTGTAATAATGTATTCCGGGAACTGCGGAGTTAGCTAATGCACGAGTTCTGACATTACTACAGTAATAGAACAATGAATTGTGTCTCGATGACGTCAATGGTGCGTGAAAGTCAAGCAGACCAACAATTTGGAGGGCAGTCTATCATACCGTTGATGATCCTGTATAGAAATACTAATAATAATTTTAACAATTTCATACAGCTAAAAAGATAATCATATGTTTTATTATATAAAATTAATATTTCAGTGCTTGGGAAATTCGCTTTAATATTTATTTTAAATGAAGTCGAAAATGATTTCCAAAAAAAATTATGGTAATGCTGTATAAAATTCTGATATGACCAGACCATTACTTATCTAGATTCTTAATGAGGAAATATGAGGCGCAGGCGTTACAATCGGGAATTTCACGACCCGCAGGATGAGCCAAAAGTTACAAAAATCTAAAATTAGGGAGGATTCGATGACTAGGTCGTCTAGTCAGTGACACTGACAACAGTATTACAAATCCATTGATATCAATTATGCACAAATAAATAACAATAAAATTTACATATGAATTAAATACATTAATTTAGAAAGATATACATATAAAATCAATTTTATCGAAAAATATTGTTGTTGCGTCTGCTATAAGATTACTAAAAGGTATTTGAGATTCCGTAAAAATAAGGTAGATGGCTCTTTCAAATAATGGAACGATTAAATGTATTAATATCAAAAAGGTAACATATAGGTTCGAAAATTTGTCGTTAAAAATATCGCCGCTGTAGTATAGTTGGGTCCGCAACAATATTTTTCGATAGAATTGATTTTATGCGTATATCTTTCTAATTAATATATTTGATTCATATTTAAAATATTACATTATAATGAATAATTACAACTTCACAATAAGAATGTGTTCTCCTAATAATAAAATTTACCTCGCAGAATTACCAAAAGTTGATTAGGTCGTAAACACCAAAATTATATAAAGTAAATATTTGTGATTTCATTTAGCGCTGAACTGCCCGCCCGATGAGACGTGTTTCACGATCATTTTAGAGCGACACTTGGCCGATAAGGTTCTACTATACTATACAAAACGTGTATTATTTTACACTCTGTGTCGCGAAATAGTTTTTTTTAATTGAGCTTTTATAGTTTTTATACATTGAACATAATTTTTTTTCATTATTCTGTGTTATTTAACTGAATCTTTTCACTTATTTATTGAATTTTTATTTTTATATTAATTTCATACTATGCCAGAAAAGAATTGTATGATATAGTAAAATACTAGTGTGGCATACGTTACTATCAATACTATCAAAATGTTTTGTCAGGGTCCAGTGTTTATTAACCCTTCCCAAACCATGCAGTAACACAAGTCTACCATTATAATTAAACCTGTGATATTTATGTAAACACATGCAACATAAAATTCATATTTTAGATAATCCTAAAGAAAATATAAGTGCTTAGGAATGATTAGTGAAAAACTAATTATGAAAAGGGAATCGTACAAAAACAATTATTTTTTCCATTTAATCCATTATAAAATTAATACGTTAGTAAAAATACAATTTGTGATATGAAAGACAGATCACACACTATTTTCACAGTGAAAAGAATAATAAACATACAAATATAATTGTCTTTTTCTCACTAATTAAATAAAGATAGATAAGAAGTAAGGACACATTGTATACGACTTAATGAAAACTCTAAATTATGTTATTAATCATTTTTTCAAAATTATATACTCAATATTTAGAGTAAATTCGTGACATTAAAGGCATTTAAGCTAAAAAAACATTTTTTCTAACAATTATTTACGGTAACACGAGTTGACAGCATGGCTGCGTTCGAGTATTTTATATCATGGTATGGTAAAGGTTAAGAAATAATAAAAAAATGAATTTAAAAAAAAGCTGTTCTTACTTTGCTCCTTATTTTTACAACAATGTAAATTATAATTATAGTTTTCAAATAAATCGCTTCGGAAATTATAATTTATATAATTTTTATTAAAATTAAATAATTTTAAATGATAGCGGATTATTCAGGTTTCATGATATTACATAAATAAATATGCAATCTAAACATGTTACGAATGACATGTCTAGTGACTGTTGTTCTTAACTGTGAAGTTTATAAAAACCAAAAAATCTTATATCTTGTTAAAAAAATCATTTTTGATATACTGTGTATAATATTATATAAATATGACACATGACCTCTTCAAATGAAATTATATTTATATGTGTACAATTCGAAAATTCCTCTATTTTCAGAGTACAAGAATGTTTTCACTGTGAAGTAAGAAAAATAAAAACTGTTAACGCGAGTAAACTTTTTAACAGCACCGTTAAAATAACCTTTTTGGTTGCCATAGCAACGACGGACGATAAACTACTTAAGGGTTCAAGGGCGGGCGGGAGCAAATCTCACGGAGAAAAGCTATTCGGGTGTCCAATAGCCAACCCTCAACTTAGAAAGGGTAGATTCAATTTATCTTATGTTGACAGTATCACCACGGGGTATTTCATATTTAGAAAAAAGGATCTTCTGTTAATATTATTTCTAAGGCTGTTCTGCCGCGTGTGTCTGACCTCCTTAACCAAGGCCAGTCTGGAAAATTGCTGGACAAAGGTTGAATGAGGACATTTTTTTTTATTTACCTATTATCCAAATATTTTTACACATAAAAGAACTATATAACGTGTAATATATACGTTGATAAATGTTTATTGAACGATCGCGCCAGCACAATTTAATAAAAAGTTTTCAAAAAAACAAATAACAAATTGAATTAGGCGGAGACTGAATAAATTATCAAAGAATCCATGTTTTTATTTATTTATCTGTTATAAATGCGCGGCGTCGCTAAACGAAGGACTATGTGCGACTGCACCCTTTGTGCCGCCATTATTCTCAACCCTCGGCTAACGACTTAAATTGTATAAAAATGAATTTTATTTACGTGCTACATACTATTGTCCATGGCCAAAAACTCGCATTATAATTAGCGTATAACATTGACATTAGTGACAAGCATCAGCGTATAACATTGACATTAATGACAAGCATCTGCGTATAACATTGACATTAGTGACAAGCATCAGCGTATAACATTGACATTAATGACAAGCATCTGCGTATAACATTGACATTAGTGACAAGCATCTGCGTATAACATTGACATTCGTATTCTAAAAAAGCATCATGCACACCGGCAGATCCAAGAGGAACAGATGACTATAAAATCTAGATATTGTATATAAATTACGACATATTGCAATTTTTAGTGTTCTGTGAATTGCTGCTGTTATCTTTTTCAACAATTAATTTTAACTGCTAGAAAATGCTATTATAATATGTTTGTACTACTTTTATTACTGCTTGCGTAACAAGACAAGTCCGACATTTTTCATCAATCTCTACCTGCATAATTAATAGTGATTAAAAAAAATGCCTCTCTTGACTCATCGGCGTGATTGTGATTGATATTTGATAATATCTGTGATTGAAAACTGTGACTGTGATCGCAGTTTCATTACAAGTACGCTATAATTTAATGTCATCACAAAGAGAATGAAAATGAAAAATGTGAGAGTATTCTTCGTCGGGTCAAATTCTAAGAATTCAGGTCAAATGCGTAAAACGTTTTGGCAGAATCTCACAGAACGTCATTGCTTCGTGAATATTTTCGGTTCACAACGGTTTACAGCCAAATATTCGTTCAATCACTAATAGTGAGTGTGATTAATATTTTTCTGTCCACATTTTCTGCAATGATTTTTCAATGTTTGCTCATACTAAGGATCGGTTATGTGATCAATAGAAACGTTTTTTACCACGGGCGATGGTAAAAAGTGGTCAAATGATCAAAATTTACTTCTGAACGCACAACGGGCGCTGAACCATATAATGAAACCACACCTTTGTATCCATAAAAATATTAATATCACAGCGTACTTTGTGAATCGAAGGTTATTACGCCTAAAAACAATATCCTTACAGGAGACCAGCACACGCAGCCCACGACTGCTACACATTCTCATTTCGGCGAACGTAATTATACGTTTTTAGCTATATAAAACAATAATAAATCAAATTAATATCCTAGAATTCTTGACATCAAAGCGTACGAGTTTTACATGCGATTGTGTCAGTAATTTCCATATTTTTTTGCGTAAAGAACACGCCTTGTTGCAGTGTATGAGTTTTTGTTCTGACCACAAAGATTGGCTAGATTTTTACTAACCTTTCGGGACCTACGCGGATTATTTTGACATGATTTTTGTCGAACATAGGAACATGGTTTAAAAAAACTTACCATCTATGTAAATTTTTTTTAAAACCTGTTGAATGTTATTAAATTGTCAGATTTTAATATCAAATGGCGGCGATCGAATATCGCGAGATCACAATTCATCTTGCTTTACGACAATCCAAGGACGTTGATAATTATTTACGGTGAAAAAAAAAATCAAAAACAGAAAATTTTTCAACTCTATCCACCTGATTCTAGATGCATAAATAAGCTCGTTATTCATAGAATTACGGCTAATAAAATGTATGAACCTGGCAGTCGTGGTACGCACTCGCCATAGTTATCAAAGAGTTGAAATTAAAGGACATTGTATTTAATTGGTTAGCTATGTGGTCCATACAAAAAAAAAATTGTGAATAAATTTGAAACAAGTTTTCTGTAAACGTCCAAGTTTTTTTTCCTACTCTTGTCAGTATAATTGAACAGGACAAGACGAATATTGTTTTGTCGATAGATTTTATAAATTAATATTCAGGATTATACCTGACTAAATTACTAGTCGAAAATGTTCAAGGAATGTGCAGAAATTCTGCACTGTTATCTTCGAAATAAATATTTGCGAAATTGTTTCATTATTAATCTACATATTTGCTTCAGGCTATTAGGCATGCAAAAAAAAATAGTCTAGCCGCTCGAAATTCGATGAATTTTAATTTTTTGTATTCAATATATAATTTGGAATCGATAACATATTTGAATTAATTGAAATACTTGCATAATTACAATTTTTTTTTGAAATGATTATATCTCTGGTATGGTTGGTATGACCTTTAAGCCATTTTAGAAGCTCTTTTTGTACACATTTATATTTGCTGCTAATTTAGTTGACTTTGGTAATTTGTTATACAAATATGAATTAAATATATTAATTAGAAAGATATACGTATAAAATCAATTTTATCGAAAAATATTATTGTTGCGCCACCGGGATTCGAACCTTTTTCGAACAATTTTCGAACCTATATGTTATATTTTTGATATTAATACATTTAATCGTTCCATATGCGCTCTGTTTTGGTTGTCTTTAACACTCGCCGGTTTGGGCATGAACTTATTTTTATTATAATTTTAAAAAATTGACACCACTGGGTCTCCTGGTTGATAATATTGTCCATGTGTGTATGTGGATATTGCCGCCTTTTTTTGGAGAATGCAAGAAAACAGTAAACGACAGGCGGATCAATTATATCCCGTGTTTCGACCAGTTCAGGGGTCCAAATAAACCGGTCGGTCGAAATCTACCCGGCCAAAAGAACAACAACATCGGACCAGAAGATCAGCACGTACAATAAAAAGGTCAGTGTAATGTTCATGAATCATATGTGCCCTTATTATCAATCGGAAACCTGGGAACCAGCTGTCGAAGGAAATTACGGGAACAAATATATTTATCAGTTTTTTTATTTTTATCTGTATTTTACTCGGCTCTATATTGTTTGTATTATCCATTTTTATTCAGAAAGGTGGGATGCTGCCACGCAGGGCAGATGGACTTACACCTTTCTCCCCTTTTTGGAAGTGAAAATGAAAGGTAGGGGTGGTCCTCTAGCGATGGACTACTAAGAGAAGCAGATGATCTCGGGGCATGGGCATTTCATGAGTAAACTCTTCGACTTAGGGCTTGTCAGTAAACCGTGGTGTGCTTGCGCACAGCTGAGGCACCGAAGCACATTCTCTGGGACTGTGTGGTTATGAATGATGCACGTGGGATCATGACTGCGGGATTGACTTATTAAGAAATGAAAGGAATCTCGGACATTTCCGGGAATTTTTTAGGGTGTGGGTCTCTCGCTGGGGGTTGCTGGGATGGACGATGCCAAGAAGAAAAGTGGCTAGAGAGACCTAACGGAGCATTCTACTGGCTGCGACCTGGGTAGAATGCAGCAACACATAAATATGACGTCTACCATCCCCTTTTGGTGGTGTATGATTCTATAGCTTCTTTCTGGCTGCCTTCTGAATTGAATGTGATAACGAGTCTCACGTCAAATTGTACAGGTGTGGTTCTGGTACGAAGATACCGGAACCAACCCATGATGGTATCATAATGATAATGTTAATAATGTAAACAACTCTCAAAACGATTCGGGATAGGGTGTAAACTTTTCTACTCTATATGTAAGATTTAAAAAAAATGTGTAATTCTGATTTTAATTAGTGTATATTTGTTCAACCCTGATGAAGGTTCAAGCCTGAGCCGAAACTAGTTGGTTTATTTGTTCAAAGAGTTTTTATTTAAAATAAAAATGTGTTTATTACCGGATGCAATAAAAGTAAGCGCTTTGTTTAGTCTGCCGGATAAATTCATTTGAGAGTTGAGTAATCTGTCATAATTAAACTGCTTTTTTATCGATAGACTTGCTGTTGATCACGTGATCCTGGGGAACAGTTATCATTGGATATTACAAATCAGCGATAGTGAAAGTGTTTAATGTATCCATCAAATAATGTTAATCAGGTCTTCCAGGGGTGGTAAACATAGTGAGAGATGACCCACCATTTACACGGGACCGTTCTATGAGCGAATGCGAATTAGTCCTTCACGTTTGCCGACAGGTTGGTGTATTTTTAATACTACATGTCAGCCATGCCCCGCCGCCATGTTTGCTACAGATAACAGTATAACAGGGTGTATAACACAGCTTCCAGACAAATACACCCCTCACTGACTCCCAGCAAGAAACTTCTGGTAAAATAGGCATTACTTGTTTATCCTTGTACACAGCAGCCCCCAGTAGCACCCCCATGATCTCGCCTTTATCGTCCACCGCCATCACCGACAGCCCTTGGTCAAGGTCGGCCACCGAAAACTCCTCCAGTTCTTTGCAACCCTCCGCGTTGTTTTCCATCAGATTGATGGCCACGTTGAGCGGCTCGTCCAGGAAGAAGTTTCTCTTGAGGAACTGCAGCACTTTTTCAGAATCCTCTTGCCTGATGATCTCTATCCGGAAGCCAGCGTCGCGCTGCGAGAGCTGCTTGGGTAGGGGGTCCGTCGCCAGGACGGGCGGGGAAGGCGTGACGAGAGCGGGCGGTGTGGACATCATCACGGAGGCGCTGAGGTTCAGGCTCGCCAATTTGGAGGAGAGGGTTCCTCCGAGCTGCAGAAAAAAAAAGTAAATTAAATCTAATGGCAAAATAAAATACTTTTTAACAACACCGTACGCATACAAAAACACGCCTATAACAATAATATATTTTTTTAATGGAATAGTTCAGTTGTACACCTGTCCTGACGAAGATACGTTAGTATCGAAAACGGTTGACATAAAAATAACACAGTGGCTTAAACAAAGTTAAATATATATAGAATTTTAAAATATATCTAACCACAAAGTTAACGCTACAGACGTCAACAAAATCTTTTTCAATTATTATAATTAAATTTTATTTTATAATAACTTGTCAAATATTAAGATATTGCATAATTTTTATTAATAATTACTAACCATAATGTTTTTGCAGTAAATAGAGAATTCTTATTCTGTTATACTTTTAATGATACCTTCGTAAATAATACATAAGTCGAACGCGCACTAATTCGTTTGATTGAGTTCCTGATTTCAATACATAAATGTGTCTATTGCACACCCATTTTGGGGATGCACGACCCCCACAGCGAGTCTCTAGTCAAATTGATACCGTACGGATGTATATGATAATACAGGTATAGTAGGATGGTACCGTAGCCAACGTATATTAGTAAATGCTCAAATGTATTCGTGATTGTGACCAGATGTGTTTGCTAATTGTCATATAATAAAGAAAAGAAATTAAACTGTGTAGAGGTGCCACAAGGTAATAGTTAACTAACTGCCGGAACATAACTAATCAAACTTAACTTTATACTACGTGCTAAAAAGCTTTTAACATTCTGTTAATTATTGCACGCGTTGCATTGTTGGGTGGAATAGAAGTGAGGGATTATAACCTCATAACGATTCCGGGATAGGGCGGGACCCTTTGGGTTTTTATTTTTTATATATTCTTTAAGTGTGTCCTATTATAAGATATGCGAGACAATAGCCGCAGGCAGAAGTATGCAAAAACATCATCAAAAATTAATAAACACACTAACTAAAATTAAAACATCCTGTAGCTATGAAAATTATATTAATCCTATAAATTCATAAAAAATGTATAAATTATGATTTGTACGCGTAATCCTAATATTTTTAAATAACATATACTAAAAAATATATTAACATCTGGGCTAGCGGTGACAAGTAAAATAAAATAAAATCAATAGAAACTCTTAGAAAAAAAAAATTGAGTGTTCATTAAACAAATGTACAATTAACGCTTATTTTACACTAGATTTTTTTATACCCAAAAAGTTGAGTGGTTAAAAATCTAATTATCGTAAGTTAGGACAAAAAGACCAAAAAAGTCGGAGACTCAATTTCCTCAATCAGTAAGGGATCGTGAAATTTGTTTTATTCAATTAGCCGTTGTCTACAGCACAAACCACTCAAGTCAATTATAAAGTTAATTAAAAGTTTCCTGTGAGGACAGTGTATCCTTTAAGCGGCGCTCGTGAAATATTGCCACCCATTACACAGAATTCTGACAAAATAAACATCATGGCTTAGGTATGAAGCTTTCACTTGTTTGGGACTTCAAAATATTTTAGAGGTTCGGTACCTAATAAAGTCTCCTATTTATTTTGTATATTTAGTTTATTTTAGATTAGCAGTGCACGATAAACTGAGATTTACCGGTTGGAGGTTTAGGTTTTGATGTACCGATAATTGCCGAATTAAGAATTATTACAGTTACAAACCATTTTTACATCACAGTCACAACTAGTGGCGTAACTATGGGCAAGATGAAAAAAGTCCCCTCCTCCTTATATATGTTGTGACATTTAAAAATTGCGCGGCAGACCGAGCGCTACATTACCGATCCGAGTGGTGGCCGGCGGAAAGAGAGAGAGGGCGAAAAGAGAAAAGAGACTTGGACCGACAATATGGAGACCTCCGACCCATCCCCTGGTTGGAGGTGAGGAGAATCTAGTCTGGGAGCTGTGTGGACCGGCACGGGAGAAACAGATCATGCAATAATCTGGAAGTCTCTCGACGGTGAAAGATAATTTTGGCACGGCTGCCACATCATTCATTCAACATTAAAGTAACCTCTCAACCTTGTAATAACCATAAGATTAATGTTAAATTCATGAAAAACTAGTGACCTCGCCTGGACGAAGAAACGATGATAAATGAAGAAAATAAAAAAAACTGAAATCGTGCAAATATGTTGTGATCGTGAATAAATTGTATTATTTGTTTCATGTGTTTAATTTGTTTATGACCATTCCCATCCATCCGAGACAGCCACTCTGACACATTACACTAGAGACACCCACAGACTGAGCCAAGCTGCTGGCGAGAAGCGCTGAAGTTAGATCTATAAGTTAGAACTATAAATATGAAGTATTACGCGTTATTAATAGTGGAAAAAAAATAAACTCTTGTCTAAGATATTGTATACATTGATAACGTATTTTCCTAATGCACGTGAGAAATGATTTATGAAATTGATTATTATTATTAGTGCATACAGCACTGGGAAAAAAAGTATCGATATAAAATTTAAAATCCGAAATTCTCACATCAACACGTTTGATTAGTTCGTCTATTGACGCGTGTATTGGGATAAGCTCGTAAAAATATTATTAATATTTTATCTATCATTTTTACGATTAGTTCTTATTCTTGACCGCTTAATTGCTTTCAACTCCATTAAAAGATGCACTAGACTCGCGCGCGAATGGCACTATAAATGCCCCTATGTTAGCACACGTGTACCCAACATGCTTAGCAACACCTGGGCTTTGTGCAAGTTCCAATATTCACGTTAGTAACCGAGGTAGTATGTTGAAAAAGCATAATAACATTTATTTTGTCACCGTGTTAATAATTGATGATTTTAACTAACTAACTTACTATCCGCCGGGTAAGATAGAAAGAATTGAATACCACACTCTTCTGTCCTGACACTGCATCCACATTCATACACATTTTGTCATGCAAACTCCTCGATTATTGAGGTTTTTTCATATTGGTATCTTAATATCTTGTTTTCTCTTCGTTCACCTTGTTCTTGGGATGCTGATCTCCAACTGTCCATGCAGTGTTTAGGGATCCTTCCAAGAGAACGATTGCTCGGGGATGGGAGATCTTCCATGCAGTCCTCAAATCTTGAATCACATGATCTTGGAGACCAATTCACAGGTCCATTACGTGAGATTATGCGCTCATCGAATGTTTCCTTCAATGAATAGATTGTGGCGCGCGCTGTGCGGCATGTTGCGCCGTCTTGTTGAAACCACAGCTCTTCCACATTAATGCCATTCAGTTGGGGAACGAAGAAGTCAGTAATCGTGGATCTATTGCTGTGCACGATGGCGAGTCGACTCATTCGAGTCCTCCTCAATACTACGCTCCACTGCAGCAACAGCTTCTTCGGTGTACACTGTACGACGTCTCTTCGGATGCGTATTATCAATTAGAGTATACATGGTGCGAAAACGATCCATGGTTATTAGATTGCTCGGATGGACGATTATGTCGACCGTAAAATGGACTTAGCGCACGGTAAGTTTCGCGAACTGAACCGTGATTTTCGAAATAAATTGCAAGCGTTGTTCTGGCGTAAGTCTATTCACGGTGAAATGGTAAACCAAGCTGAGCACAAATCAGCTGTCAGTTATCAAAATCAAATCTCTATAAAAACACCCTTTACATGCCAGAATCATTGTCTTTCATGCTTGGCATATTTCTTTAATGCATGAGTTTCTTTCTCTTTAATGTCTTTTCATATGGATTTAATGTATCTCATCCTCAAACTTTTCAGTGTGTATATCTGAGTGTGTTATAATGAATTCATCTGGATCACGACTGCGAACTACAATCACAAATGCAACTCGAAGCATTTGAGTTGTAGATCTATAGAAGAATGCTCAAAATATGCTGGATGCCTAGAGTTACAAACATCAACACATCGGACATGTAGAAAGATATCCAGAGAAGTGTGAAATCTCGCAGCTCATAATACAGAGAAAGATTGCTGAAAGACCGAGAACATCATGGATGAAGAACCTAATGATTTGTCTAGTCTACTGTAGAGCTTTTCCGCGCTACAGTAAACGATATCAACGCCCGTTGAACGGATAAGACGAGAAGAAAGAGAAGATTGAATGATGGAATTCGCCAACAACTATAAATTGTCTATTGTAGGCGTAAAAAAATACCAGTAGGTGTACCACAGAGAAGCTACCCGCTCCAAATTATGTAAATATCTTAGTCAGACTGGGATTTCAATAATTTCAAAAACTACATTTCAAAATACTTGATTTTCTACGAATCCATCTCATCTCTGACAAATTTGAAATACCCAAGCGGCTTACACATCGTGTATCAATCATCACTCTGTTTTACCTCAACAAATGGGTAATTGTAGGGCTTAAATTGGATATCGGAAGTGTTCGTTAAAATTCAAGTGAACTGTAATATTTTATATATTTTTTCGAAGAAGGGAGTGGGATGCTTTTATTTTGTGCAGCCCCTAAATAATAAAGATGTATGCAACATTTGATACAGGCAGGAGGTGGGTGAGATGTCCAGGGAAGTAAGGTGGAATGACTTTATTTTCCTCAGGATCCTAGAGAGAAACTGGAGAAAGATTTGATGACGTTTAATTGTATATACGAGGGCAAGTCAAAAATGACGGTTGACGGGCGTCCTGCTCGCACTTCGTGCGTCTTGATTCACAAAAAAAACACTTTCACGTGATAAAGCACTGTCCATGATGAATTTCAGCCCCTTTCACACCCTCCGACCAGAGAAATTGCTCCTCCTTGGTGCAAACTGCTAGCGGAGCGAACATGTTTATACTGTAATAGCCGGAAGACAAATGATGCTATTGGGATCAAATTTCGCACACGTGACCTCAGTTGTACCAACTCTAAGCACGCATGCGCAGAAGGCAGTATGACAACCTTGAAGGTGTGTTATGGCGAAGGTGTAGATAATTTTTGACTCGCCCTCATATATACGGTCTTTAAAAGTCTAAGTCAAGTAAAAAAATTAGTTGCCTCGAAAAGGAACATCGATATTCTCCTGTCTGACAAATTAAAGCCCTATTTTTATTTCCCCCAGATATACGTCACATTAAACAAGGCTGAACATCAAGCTCGCGCTATAGAAGCAGAATGGAGGACCACGATGCTCCGTCATGAGCACATCTGGCACGAGTTTAATATGGACCATCTTCCCCCTGTAGTTTCTGAGCAGACACTTCTGTTTTTTGATAACAACATTCGCCAAGTAATCGAGCCTACTTCCAGGAGAATAGCAATTTAGTTCTATTTTCGTAGCACAAACGTTTAGCTTGGTTTAAAAACAGTAACAAATTTGATGCGACACGTATTACGTGTACCCACGCATCTCTATTTAAAAAAACACACATTTCTCTATCCCAGCCACTTTAACAAAAATCTTTCTAGAAGTAGAAGTAAAGCTTCAGAACCAATCATGACAAAAAATATATTATATACATTTTTTGTACCTCTCTATAATGTATCGGACTTTGATTACACACTGTTATATAATACATTATATCAACGGAAGTGTACAACAGGTATTCAGCTCATTTTTTATATTTTACCACATACAGTAAACCGGTTTAAAATGACACGGTTTCGATCACGTGGTAGAAGTACAATACCACGCGCTTTTAATAATAAAAATCCTTGACTGTTCAATCGCCATTTGATTACCCATCAAAAAAATAGCCACTCAAACTAGTTATGTTGCGATTTGCATGCAAAAGTTTGGCGTGAAAGTCTACGTGGACTGTATCTGGGCGACCAACTGATTTAATAAAATACATCTATTAGAATTTTTTTGCATCTCTCGATTAAACGCCAATAATTGAGACAAGGTTATCGGTTAGGTATATCTATCCTTGCTATTTCTGTGAAGATTACAACTGGCTCGACTGTTTTCCAAGATCAGGGCTGGAATCGGACCTGGACGTGCAATAACACCATGCGCCAGTTTTTTACGTATCCGATTCCTTGTCAAATGTCTGTTCAATTTTTTGGATATCTTGCGAGAAGGGAAAATAGATTGGAGAAGCTGGTCGTGAGGACGAAGACCAAATAAAAAAGGCAACAGGCACTTCACTGGTGACAGCGCTAAAATCTGCAGGATGCTGAGCAGCGAAGTCAAGAGGGCGGAAGTTCAATGATGATTCTCTTTAACGTGTACATATATATATTTTAACTAGAACGTATTACTCAAAGGTTTAAAATGATACCTTATAATAGATATAGATAGATGTCTCACTAAAATATAAGAAACACTGCCGAAATTTCTACGTTAGACTACACGGTGAACTATATGTTTGTGTTGATAGATATATTTTTTCTGTATGGTTCATTAAATTTTATATGGGTACAGTATAAATTTTTAATGAAAACTCAATTTCAAAACACAGTTCTGTGGTATTTTTAATGCAAATGAAACAAGTCAATTAGAAAGATATACAGAAAAAAATCTATATTTTTATTTATTATCTTTGTTTTATTATATATGTTTTAGTTAGTTATGACATCCTGAAGAAGAAAATGGTATTTTTCGAAACTAGTAGATGTATTTAAACTCAATTAAGTGGTTAATAAAACAAAGATATAAATAAAAATATGAATTTTAACCACAAAGTTAATATTGCTAATTTTAAAAGTAGAAAAAAATCTATTTTTCGAAAAAATATTTGGTTCCCAGCGGCGTACAGTCAGTAATGCTGTTCTATACCTATAAATAGAATGTTACGCATAGCTTCTTTCAATCTACTGACTGCATTAGTGATGGTAAAATCGTTATTGTGAGTGTGATTGTGTTCGATTGCAACGGTGATTGATAATTGATTAACGTAATTCTTCAAGCAATGACTGGTACCTACACTAAAAAGTAAACCTTCAACAATCAAATCTTAGTTACCAATCATTGACACAATCACAATCACAATCACGTAACGGTTTACCATCCCTAGACTGCATGCGCCTGAATTTATCTTGAATTTTGTATACACAATAATAATAATTATTATATTATATAAAGTTGTATAACGTGATACAGTCAATAGAGGAATGGACAGTTAGACAAGTCCAACGCACAGATATTAGGACTTTAAATATGTCAAAAGTCTATGTAACCTTGGAGAATTCAATTCTCTCATATAAAATAACCTAACAGAGTTTGGCGAATGTCCAAGAAACTGGACCACAAAAGTATGGATGGCGCTCTTTGGGAATATGTCTTCCGTGAGGTCATTGAAGAAGAAGATGTTTATAGTTCTTACACTGATGCATTATATGCAAGGTTACCAGAATTGAACTGAGGTTACTCAGCCAATATAATCTATTTCTAGCTATGCCTCTGCTGCCTTCTAAAGGATGTTTTTTTAGAAGTATATAACTTTAAAATGAAACAAAACATAAATCCGTAGTAATGGCCATAGTATTGGCATTATTGAAAAGATAATTTTATGCCATTAGTATAATTTTGCACATATGGACGTCGTGACTCGCTCGAATAAAACGCAATCTGGTGGCAAGTCCAATTTTCGAGCTGGGGACGTATATCGACAGCAACGCGACGAATGTTGGCTTCCAAGTCGTCTATCGTCTCTGGTCTATCGGCGTAGACTAGCGATTTTACATATCCTTATAGAAAATAATCCAAAAGTTGGATATTGGAGACCAATTCACAGGTCCATTACTATTTAATATATAAACTTTCAAAATTATTCATTTTATTACCATTACGCGTGACGTGACGGAGTTTAATGGTGCACGAATGAAATAAATTATTATTATCCATGATGTGGTTCGCAAATCCAGAAAAGTTGTTACTAGTTAGACAACGACGATGCTCTTTTAATCTATTTACTATTGCAATCTCCGCACAAAATTTCGTAAATTCCGCTCTTTTCTAGGTCATCTATTTTTGACTTTGAATGCGGTGTAATGCGAGTAGTGCTAATAAACTCAAGTAGAGTAATAACATTGTTTCATTTATATCCATCCATTACGGTTTGTTATGTTAAATCCTTTAATCCCTTATTTTGCCACACGACCAATATTATTATCAACAGAAAAAAAGACTTAATTAATGTAAATCGCCTGTTTGGTTTTTATAACGATATTATTGAACAGATCATAAAATATTCTGCGGCTTCGCCGCGGTTCATTGGCTCGGATAATAATAATCGAGGGTTATTTTGTCACGGCTGCTGCGGTGACTATCTGTTGCCAAGTTCAATGCTAACTTCGGAAAGAAAAAAAATTTTTTTTTTTTTATCCATACAGATTCAATTACTAGATACATTCCGACAACAGAGACCTTGCGCGCAAGTGAAGTGGAAACTAATTAAATCGGTGTTCGAAAAACGCAATAGATTATAATTATAATATTCCTAGACGGAGGAGTTCGGTGACAGAGTGACGTGGTCAAGGCCGACAGAACGTGCAGCCTGTGAATAAAAAAAAAAACACACGTGTTGTCATGTGCAGACACGCGCGCGATTTTAGTGAATTTCCTTTCAAAATATATAAATCGGTATAAAAAATCTCTCTACACCGATTTTTTAAAATGTGAAATAAAACTGCTCCACACAAACGGATTTTGCATCTTATGGCTCGTGTCCACGATGTTCTCTCAATGCGTCATTCTAATCCGCGAACGAAACAGCGATTTACAATACAAAGTGTTCAAAAAGTTTTTTTTATAATAATAATTCTGTAATAAAATAATGGATGGGTTTAATAAAAAAATGTTAATTTAACATTTAAGTACAGTTCATGGAAATTTATTTCTTAAAAATTATGTTTTCTAAATGTCGATGGCACTCTTCTAAACGGGAGGCAAAACTTCTGAGAACTGCTCGGCACGTGTTCTCCGTGATTGCTGCCATTTCTTCTCGGATATTTTCGTTTAATTGGTCCAAAGAGAGAGGATTGTTACTGTTTATCTTCGATTTAAGGTAGCCCCATAGGTGAAGGTACATTGGTGTCAAGTCGGGGTTACGTGGAGCCCAGTTTATGTCACGTCGTCGAGAGTCACGAACAACTGGCAAGGATACGCTCCATAGCGACTGAATTCCCAAGAATGCGGCTAGCAATCTGCATATCCCCGTCCATTTCCCGCTCGGAGCGTTGGTCTAGCGAATGAACCGAAATGAAAAAGACTTTTGGGACACACTGTATATGTGTACGTTTTGCGCATATAAATTTGTAGTATGCAATAAAAGTTAATGTTTATTCGGAATTTTCCGGAGTGTTCCACCGGGCCTAGCCGCCCCCTGCATTTAACCAATGTTATTTTATACTGGCTTGACGAATGAACACACGTTATGAAACCAGATAGTAATAAAATATAATATAACAAAATTAATTCTAGCTTAATATACAGAATGTGACACCCCTAGTGCATAATATTTTAGGGGTAGATGCATATTACAAATATGAGTAGAAAATGTTTAAACTGCCTGTGCCTAATCTCAACCATGTCGTAGATATGCGATTATTTAGATTAATTGAAATATTTTATTTATTCCAAATTATATGAAGTAAAGATATTGAATAATAATAATGGGTTAATTTCGCAAATATTAAAGATTAACATGATTTTGTAATATTACATACGATAATGTTTTCCGTAATGGTACAAAAATTGTATATACTTTCGATTCGTAATACGTCAGGTTTAAAATATTGTGCACTAGATCTGTAACATTCTGTACCTATATATTTTAATGTAAATGTTTTTTTTTTTAAATATGCTAATTTTAATCAAGTGATGCAGAATTTAATATAATATGTCATGAACATTGAAACCTAATAACAATTATACACGCTTGTATAAATAATTCTTGTATTAAAATATTGGAGCAATAATATTTGCATTTTTTTAAAATGTTATTGTGGCGAATTACCTCGCACTTCCGTGGTACATATGACATTTAAATACCAGTTTCATTTTTATGTAATTTTTATCAGTAGCATTAAAAAATGAGCAACAAGTTCGTGTGCATGGTCCGCAATAAGAAACAATATAAAAAAGTGTAAAAATAATAATGTTTGTAGATACCTAACTTTGTTCCTATCGTAAAGAATAATTACTTTGTTATGTTGCATTATAAACAAATATATATATCAGATCTAAAGACCCTTTAAAATTATTTTTAAACGGCTTCTACGTTATGCTCTCGGCAGAGCAGTGATGGGGGTCATGACACCGCAGCCAAAAAACCAAAACTCTCAATACATTAGCATCATCATTCATGGAGTAGGCTGCACCTACATCAGATCAGTTAAATATTATATTTTATGGATCGATTATGCGTTAGTCCTGGCATCGAAACCGGTCGATGATAAATGAATTAAAGTGGCTTATATAAAGTTTTCATATACACATAAAGGATACTACCCCTACTTCATTAATAAGTCTCAACTTCAGCGACATCTATACTATAACATGAGAAAGAATATCAAATTTTCAAAAATATCAATAGATGCCGACGGGACAGTTGGTAATAAATAAGTGAAATGTTCCATCCTGATATCACATATGCGACTTTCAAAAATTTGATAGATGTGGTAGCGTGGGTAAATAGGTGAACGTTACATTGTGTCAAATGATCAGTCGTAAGCCCTGTAATAATGCCCGAGACTTCCATACTTCTCATATAAATAATAATAGCTTCGTCTCTATGAGACAACTTAATCTCAATGACAATCCCCCAGGGGATAAAACTTGAACATATGTACTCAAAATATTGTATTTAAAATCCTTATCCTTATTATATATCGCGTTATCTATGACCTATTGAACGTCTTAGATGTAATGTCATTTCCCTGTAAAAAAAATAATCTCGAAAATGTCGAACGTGATTTTAATATATCTAGGTTAAGATTACCTAAATGTTTTCTCTTTTATATATTGAATAACAGTATGCTAATTTATATTAAATTTAAAATTAAGTGTACATTGTCTTTATTTACGAGCAAAAAAAAAAAACATATACAAGACTGTAACAAACTGGAATAATTATAGTATATTATTGAAAAACGTATTTTTTTACTAAAACAAAGTTTTTTAAAAACGTCGAAAATTAGTAATATGTCTTGCAAATTGAATGGTTTATAACACTATTAATTTTTAATATTTTGCTAATTTGATTCAATGCAGATTTGTCTCCGTAATCTTGGCCTCAAGATTATAAGAAAATATATTTCGTTCGTGCAATAATTTATCACATTAACACAATTTTGTAGCACGCGGAAAATGCATCTATTGGTCGGAGTCTTGTACTGTCTTAATTATGGCATATAACATTCAGTTTATTAGCTTTAAATGAGTACAAAGGTCATATCTAAGTAATAGTTTTAAAAAAAGTCTTAATCTAGTGTATAACTTCTGATAGAAATGAATAATAAAAACTTGTGTTAGAATACCTTCAGATTTTTGAAAAAAATCATGTTTGTAAAATGGAATACTCAGTGAGCTCAATTTTTTAATGCAAGAATACCTCCTCAGGGTTCCAATTGAGGTTACTTATGTGTCGTTATAAACTTGTAACAATACACTACGTCGCAACCCTGCATCATTACAAGCTTGCAACAATATACAACATAATTATTGAAATTATTGAATAATTATTTCACATAAATTACAAAACCGCACTGTCAATAATCGATCGACTACTTTGTGAAATAGTTCAAGAACAATCGTTTCCACGGACAGGGCTCTCCAATCCGACCTCTCCCAAAATACCCTAAAATCTGGCTAATAATAAATAAATTGAATTATTAAGAGAACACATTCTTATTGTGAAGTTGTAATCATTCAGAACAGACGGTCTGTGATATTTTAAATATGAACCAAATAATGAAACGATTAAATGTATTAATATCAAAAAGGTTCGAAAAATTGTCGCTAAAAATATTGTCGCTGTGGCGTAGTTGAATAATGCACCTTCCCCGGTTAGGAAAGAGATCCAGCAATATTTTTCGATGCAATTGATTTTATATGTATATCTTTCTAATTAATATATTTAATTCATATTTAAAATTGAATTAATTAATTCTAAGTTTTCGTGTCTCAAATGTTCACAGTTTGCCAACTCGCACTTAACTTTATCCTCGCCACGCACGTCAAAATGATTTTGAATCTCCCCAGTAGTTAAATCTGAACGAATGCTTGTAATTTAACGGCTTGAATTAAGATAAATTATAGATATCTTATAGAAGCGAAGCTGTTCATATTATATGGGACGTACGGGCATCACAGAGCTTACGATCCGTCTTCGGCTGGCTTAAGTGATCACTTTACACAATGCAACGTTCACCAATTCTACCCAAAATCAACCTCCACATCTATAAAGTTTTTGAAAGTTATATACATGATTTAGGAGAACACATTCTTATTGTGAAGTTGTAATTATTCAGAACAGACGGTCTGTGATATTTTAAATATGAATTAAATATATATGGTTACCATGTATAAATCTTTACAACTTTGCTGTCGCCATATATGGCAATTATTTTGGAGGTAGAAATATAGTAATTGTGTGATTAATTATTAATGTTATTCAGTACAGATAGTTATATGGATCAATGTTTGTTTTAGGTGCTCCTCCACTTTTATCGGCATTCTGCAGATATTAGGACTGTCACCAAAGAAGTGCCTGTTGGAGTATTTTTCAATTCATCCTTTGATGTGCTTCACCAAGCTATCTTCTGACCTTTCTGCTCGACATTTTAGACTCCATTGCAGAGTTCATCATTAGGGCTGTGGCTTATCACAATGATCCGAAACGTCGGCCAGAAAGGTCAGATATACACGGCAGATTGGCCCGGAAAACTGTACACAGAAGATTTTGTTTTCCCTTCTCGGAAGATGCCCAAAAAGTGGAAGGATTCATCTCTGGTGGAGTCTGTCCTTGATATGCAGTTCCTGCAGAATGAAGATATTCGTGCGTCTCGCCGTCCATGGTATGCGCAACACGTATCTCCGTTTGAATTTTTGTCTTTTTCTACTAGGGATTCTGTATTTTCGACTTTTTTCAATTACCGAGTCAAAATTTTCAAGTCCCAGGAATTCTCGGGAATCTAAATTTAATTTAATTTAAAAGAAATACATGTTCATATGTATGAAGTACAGTAATTATTAACGCTATTATCTGTGTAAAACAACATTTGTTAATACATATTATTTTATAATATGGTAGTAGTTTTTTAAAATTAAATTTAATTTACAATACAATACAAAAACACAAACAATTTAAAAAAAAAATAAAAAAAATACTAAAAAAAAACAATTAATTAAGTAACGTATCGGAATACATTAACGTATGTATTTGGCCAAAGTCAACTGAAGTCCAATAAAGTTTTTCAAATAATTTCATCCCCTACAAATTTTGTTTAAAAAATGATATGAATTTATCCTAAATAATAAAAGATGAAAGATAATCCCCTGTTTGAACAAACCGACAAAACCATTTAATTAAAAAATTTTTAGTAGTGTAAATATCTTTGGACTAATTTCTCCTTAATGCTATATTTATGGCTTTTAAATATACTTATACATGCACCGCTCGTCGCTGGGTCACTGCCTACAGTATGTTAATGGATAATAGGATTAACTTAACTTGTTTTAAAATAAATTATATTAAGAACAATTAAAAGTCTCGTGTCTCGGGTTATTTTGAAAAACATGGGATTCCCGGGTTGTCTCGACACAGAATCCCTACTTTTCAACCAATCTTTGCAATAAGACCTAGCAGAAAGGGTATGCATTTTTTCATATTGCCTATTACCTAACAAAATGTAATCTGATCCAATGCTACCCAACCTTTCGCTCTTTCTCATTCCCACTCTCAATTAATCTTTTCAATATTCCGTTGAATGTTGAATAATGAATTACAAGTGATTACTGTTCGATCTCGCGTTCCATTACCGCCTTGGCAGTGGTCCAGTGTACAGCAGCCGCGGCGAGATCGGCTGCTCTCGCAGGCGGCGAACGTGTCTAGCCAGCGAGGGCATTACATTGGTTCAAGGTATTGAGGACAGAACATTGAGGTCAGTGCATACTATTACGTTACGCCATATTACCGCACCGTGTTATGTCATTAAGACTTGTTTGCAGTGTTTACGGAACTGTTTATACATATTGATTGGATCGATCTTCTAGACCGAGGGCCGGTAAACTACGGCCCGCGGGCCAAATCCGGCACGCCGCCTATTTTCAATCCGGCCCGCGGGTTGATATTGTACATCCGACTATACCCCCTCCTACAGTTCACTATCCCTACAAAACAAATTACACTTGTACAAAGCAATCATCCGTCCTACATTCGCGAGCCATTTTAGAATCCAAACAAAACTACATCCTTAGGAGTATCACAAACTCACCCTGGTTTGTCAGAAACACAATCATTCACAGAGACTCAAACATACCCTCACTCAAACGACACATACACGATTTATCGTCTAAATTAATTTCCATCCCAAACCCTTCAATTAACTCCCTCAGCCTATATGATCCCTCATCCGATCCCCATGATCTTCGTCCCGTTTCACTTCCTCACGCTATTCTTGACCCTATTGAATAAAATTAATAAAAAAAATTATAGTAACTTTCACTAAATATAAAAAAATTGTAAAAAATTCAACAAAATCAAACAAAAAAAGAACTAACAAAATATTTAAAAAAAAAAAGTATTATATAAAAACTTTACCCATTTTCCCGAATAGGGTCCCCCAAAAAAATCTTACCCCATCGATGTTGATTCATATGTCGGAGACAAGAGGACTCAGCCCTTACCCCTCCCCCCTTTAACAATCGAATTCATATATATCGATCAATGGTCGGCCGCCTGAAAACGCGGACGTGATCAGTAATGCAAAGATTCTCAAGCTATATAGGGACTTCATCAAAACGTGGACTACGAGATGGGGTATATTAGGCAGATGATGATAAGATCATGTCAGCGAGAACGCGGACACTTCACTTTTCATAAATTGTTGGCCTGTACCAGTAACGTGTGTGGTGTGGGTTGGGGTGACTCATACATCATTGTGTTTCGTCCGAGTCCCTTTATGGGACGGTATGCTCGATAGTTAGCCCTTTAATGGCTGTCTTGTACCCATTGGTCTCTGCCCTTCCGTACATGACACTTGATTATCTGTTTGTTTATAATGTTGTTATATACCTGTATTTCACTTAAAAGGGCGCAGGAAGGTTTAAATTTAAATCTCTGTTCGTTTTCACAATCTACATAAACTTTTTTTTTTTTTTATCTCCTTTCTTTTGTGTTTATTAATTATACATTTCGCGTTTCTGCAGTACTGTGAGTGGAACCGATAAAATAAGTTGAAACTTCTACAACGGTTCCGGAAAAGGGTGGGTCTCCCCTTTCTAGCGCCCCTTTATTAGAGGGTCGATATTGTTGAAGATAAATACGGTCAATTAAAATCGTATGCACGTAGATTTCGGAGTACTTACCAGTGTGAAAGGACGTTTGTAAAATCGCAATTCAGATAATTATTAACAGATTAGCAAACAACTAAAAATATCTCTTCTTAATAAAATAAATTTGAACCTGTTTTTATTTCAGTTACTTTATAAATAGAATAACCCATGTAAATATGCCCATCGAGCCTAAAAATTTTAATATATTTAAAAGTTTGCTGACCCCTGTTCTAGACTCTGAGAACGGATGGGATTTTTTATTTTCTCGGTTTAGAAAAAAAAAAATATATATATATATAATAGAAATCGTTTAACATGTAACTATGAGGACCAAAGCAATTTTTCATATTAAAATGAATAACAGATGAGGCGGCCTAGCAATTCTGTGACGACGATACCGGTAGATAATGTTTAAAATGTTAAGGGTGGCGTGCGACAAGCGGCATCCTTGTTTATTATCAAACGTCGGGCCTAGTCAACAGAAAGTTGAGTCATAAAATCATAAATGTGTTAATTCTGGCGTCTGCTATCGGTTTACAGTTATACGTATTTGAGATTCCGTAAAAATAATGTATATGACTTTCAAATACATGGAATGATAGATGTGTTGATTTGAAAAAGCGTAACACATAGGTTCGAAAATTTGTCGTCAAAAGTGCTGTCGCTGTACTTCCTCGGATTGCAAAAGAGATCCAGGTTCGAATCCCGGTAGCGCAACCATAATATTTTTCAATAAAATTGATTTTATATGTATATTGTTCATATTAATACATTTAATTAGTATTTAAAATATCACCGAGCAATGTTCTGAATAATTACAACTTCACAATAAGAATGTGTTTTTATTAATAGTAAACAATTTGGTGTCGATGTGGCTGCCGGTATATTATTTTGTTATTTTAAGATGCGTTAATTATTTAATGTTAAATGTTTTCCTGTCCGTACGAGTATAATCCATTACAGAATTAAGGGCGGATTAAGAACATTACGGTCCTGGACACTTGACACTGGAAGGTATGAAATGTAGATCTACGAAGTAATCCCTTAAATAATCTAAAAATGAAGATGAATAAAAAGCAGATAAAACAATGCAATTCCGAAAACTTTAATATTTTAAACGTGTAATAAGTCTTAAAATTAAGGGAAAGATTGCTCAAAATCAGGGCCCTGGAAGAAGGATATCATAGCATCTGAAGAACCTGTTTTCCAGGCTACAGTTAATAAAGTGATGATAACCATAAGAACCATAGAAAAGATTTTAATACTAGGCCGTTTGATTACGACTGAATAATGTGAGCATATGTCAGTAATGTGATTCATTGTATGTCACACGTATAAATCTAATCTTAATTGCAATTTTTTTTTCCCGGATAATAAACGATATAAATTAATCTTTTTACTGTTTAGCTGTCCACAGAGCCTAGTGACAGTAGTCAGCGAAAGCTAATTGCTCTGCTAGTCAAAAAAAAAAAAATTTAACTTTTATCAGATATCTCATAGAGACAAAACTTAAAAAAAATATATATTTAATGGAAAATATATATGGAAATATGGGGTAATTACATGGCTTACGACCTGTCTTCAGCTGGCTTAATATATATAACGTTTACCAATTCTTACCCCTCAATCTCCACATTTATCAAATTTTTCGACTCGCTTCAAGTACCACTACAGGTACAGCCAGCTATGTACCAAATTCGATAATTAATTTTTCACTTTTTTAAACAGCATATATGTCGTCACTGTGAGAATCTGAGTTTTTTTAAAATTGTAATTGTAATTCTTGGACATTAAAATATTGCTAAAAAAAAATTTTTATATTGAGGTCAGAGAAGTGGTTTGAATAAATATTTATATATCGTTTAATCTTGTCTGTAGTTCTAAGCGAATGCGTAAGGTGTCTAGGCCTTAACCCAGCCCCATTTAGAATGAATTCCTAGGGCTTCCCTGAGCACGACACGAAGGGAAGTTAGGTACTACGTTTAACATTGAAAATATCAGTAAATCGCATTCATGAAAACATTTCATTTAATATATTTTCAATAGCCTTAAAATCAGTCAAGATTCACTTTTAAAGTATTTAAAAAAATTAAATCTACATCCTTAATTATATTGCGAAACGTACGTCAATAGTAGTAGACAACGCGAACCTGACGTGTATCGACTTACCGCCCGAACGGTACATTACGTGTATGAATAATTTTTCGAATACAGGATTACGGGCCGGTCGTGTGATCAGTAGTAACTTTAGTAATCCTTTGCGGGTTGTTGATACATCAAATTTACTACTGTCAAAGCATAGATGGAGATGTCTATTGGCGTGAATTCTCATCACTAATATAGCAAGATATTGAATGATTAATTATCGTATACTGCAACTTTCAAAGTATCCACGTGTCAGATGACTTTTGCAACAGCTGTAAAAAGTCCGCCATATTTAACTATCGATTCTCGTTTTTACTATCAGATATCGGAAAGTAAAATGAGTTTACTACGAGAAGTAAATATATTTTTACTAACGATCAAACAACTCATTTACGCAATTTTTTTTTACTTTAGTACTTTTTTTTACTATCACTACTGATCACATATATATATTATGATATATTACATTCTTATTGTGAAGTTGTAATCAAATAATGGAACGATTAAATGTATTAATATCAAAAAAGATAACATATAGGTTCGAAAATTGTCGCTAAAAATATTGTCGCTGTAGCATAGTTGAATAATGCGCCTTCCCCGGTTAGGAAAGAGATCCAGGTTCGTATCCCGGTAGCGCAACATTAATATTTTTCGATAAAATTGATTTTATATGTATATCTTTCTAATTAATATATTTAAATTAATTCTCTCATCTGTAAGTTCTTTTTTATACCGTGAGATATATTTTTCTGGGAGCATGGCTTTATAGCTGTATCCTTTTTGGGGACACACACATTGTCACAATCTCATAGCGAACCCAAGATCAGTGGTACCCAAACTTTTGGCGTCACAGCACACTGTTCAAATTGTAAAATTTTCGCGGCACACTGAAGAATATCCACATACCTATCACATTCTTCAAACTCTTTATTTCTGCATTGAATGATTGAAATGAACCATGTCCACGGACTCTCTGAGGCAAGGATTATGTATACCAAGTATTAAAATATAAAAAATTATTCGTTGGGGAGATTCAAATTCTTCCAACTGACAAAACGAAATGTCAACGGTCAATGGATTGATGTTTGAAGTCACGTTAGGCACGAGACGGCGAATCTCTGCGATGGTAATATGAAAGCCGAGTGTTGCGTCCCCAGAATCCGGATGTCAAGTTATTTGCGAGTCGTATCTCAAGTAATATACGACTATTATCTCGACTCGAAAATCTCATAAAAACCCCATCCCTGGATACGGGCAGAATAAAATAAAATAACGTTCAGGTACAATGAGAGTAAATTTGGTGTAGGAGGCTGCGCGGTGTCGCCCGATCATTGTGTGCGGGCGCTATCGAACAGCCTTCTTTGTAACATTGAAAACGAAATAGGAGCCTTGATCTTATTAAATCGGTCCTGAAAATGTGGTGTACTAAAAGTGTACCCACCCTTTCCCGGAACCATTGTAAATGTTACAACTTATTTTATCGGTTCCGCACACAGTGCTACAGAAACGCGAAATCTACAATTAATAAACGAAAAAAAAAAGATTTTTTTTATTTAAATCTTCCTGCGCCCTTTTAAGTCCTATCTTTATTTATTTTTACAAATAGATAATCAAGTGTTATGTACGGAAGTAAATAAACCAGTGGGTATAAGCCAGCCATTAAAGGGCTAACTATCAAGTACACTCTCCTACGAAGGGACTAGGTTGAAACACAATATTGTATGAGTCACGCCACACACGGTACAGGCCCGCACGATTTTGTTTGTTTTAAGAATTTGAATTTTAAAAATTAAAGTGTGCGCGTTTTTGCTAACACGATCTTGCCATCATCTGCCTAATATACCCCATCTCGTAGTCCACGTTTTGATGAAATCCCTGTACAGCTTGAGATTCCTCGCATTACTGATCAGGCCGACCGTTGAACCCAGTTAAGCCTCCGATGATGCGTCACGAGCATCCCTCATTATCCCGCAACGCCCCACGATATGTTCCGGAGTTTGATTCACTCGCTCACATACACACCACGGGGCATCCACGAGTCTACAATCAAAATAGTGTACTATGTTGGTTCACACTCTGGTCTTTTCAATCTTCATGTATGCAGAGGAGGGCAGCTAGCAATAGTGACGCCTCCGAAATGTATTGTTGGAGAAGGATATTGCGTATCCCGTGAGCAGCACGACGCAGGATTCCTCAACCCTGCAACTTTTCATCTTTTTATTCAAGAAAATCTTACAACAATACTTACTTACTCCTTAAACGTTTTAAGGATGCAGTAGTTCCAAAATATTCTTAGTGTTGGAACATAATTATTAACTAGAATCAAACAAAAACCCTAAGAATTAATTTTTACTGTTTCCAACAAAAACAATTTTCTTCCAATTTTTCAGCCACATCGGCGTCCAAGTGAGAAATGGTCCTGGGCGCAACTTTAGGCCGAAGAAGATCTGGTAGAATGTCACAGCGGTGGACAGATGCATTGCATCTAGCTGGAGAGACCCTGGACCCAGGACCGACACCTGTGGAGGTGTATTACTTCATCTGAATGAGTTCACAATATGGCAGTTCTGATATGAAGGATGAAAGACGAAGAGTGCGTTCAGTAGGCGCTTGAATTTTAAGAACCACCGCCCTAAATCCCTAAATGTGTCGAAGTTGAATTTTTCCAAGCGGGAGTAAGCTCCGGGTGTCAGAGTACGTTCGCTTTCATTAGACCATTCAAATGGTTAAAACAAATATGATAATAATTATTCTTGCGCTGATATACAATTGCTTCAGAGAACTGGACTGAAGGATGATTGGGCACTCGCGGAAGGTGAGTGGACCGCACGTGGATGCGGAGGTCGGCCAGACGAATCCAGTTTTCAAGGAAGTGTGACAACCGAAACGGCCGATACCATAACCTGACCCAACTCGGCATAAATACGCAATCATATGTAATACTCCGTTAACACGAGACACCTGAAAAGTAAGTGCAGTTCGATATGAAATTCGCGCGACTATTTCTTTCATCATTACTATAACATTTTTTTTTAACGGATCGAATGAATATGCCGGCTAACTATGTTACCTACCGTCGGAAATTACTATCCGCAAGGGTGGGCTGAAAAAATTTACTTCTTAAATATTTGCAAAATTACTTTGTGGCCTCGTTTTAAATTAATAATTATACAAAATACTTTGTTTAAACCACTATTTATTAATTACTCTACATGTTTCGATACCTATGGTATCATCGTCAGCAAACAATGTATACTGAAATTAAAAAATACAAGCATAGACAAAAACAAAGCTATAAAGGGGCGAACAAGTAAGAACTAATATGAAAACAAAACTATTTACAAAGAGGATTTGGTTATTTATAATATTTAGCTTGCTATTAACACCTTTTCTTATTTCTAAAATTTCAAATTTATCAATCTGTAAACCCCTAGTATTTGTATGTATAATTTATAAACCCTTGTATACTTTGTTTCCAAAAGGTGATTGCAAAATTCTGAATAGTTGTTATTAAAGCATCTCATTAATCAAATTCTCTTTTCAACTTTTAAATTTGTTTTCATATTAGTACTTACTTATTCACCACTATACAGTTTTGTTTTTATCTATGCTTGTATTTTTTTAATTTCAGTATATATTGTTTCCTAAGGAAAATACCTTAGGTATCGAAACATGTAGAATAATCAACAAATAGTGATTTAAATTTAATATAACATTAACACATTCTTATTGTGAAGTTGTAATTATTCAGAACATAATTAATTAATTATAATTACAACTTCACAATAAGAATGTGTTCTCCTAATAATAAAGTTGTATCAATGTGTCCAAAATTTAATAAAAATGAATTGATAATTCTGGCGTCTGCTATCAGTTTACTCAAAGGTATTTGAAATTCTGTAAAAATAAGGTAGATGGCTCTTTCAAATAATGGAACGATTAAATGTATTAATATCAAAAATGTAACATATAGGTTCGACAATTGTCGCTAAAAATATTGTCGCTGTAGCATAGTTGGATAATGCACCTTCCCCGGTTAGGAAAGAGATCCAGGTTCGAATCCCGGTGGCGCAACAACAATATTTTTCGATACAATTGATTTTATATGTATATCTTTCTAATTAATATATCAACGCCAACGCTACATAAATTTCCAAATGTTATTATAATTGTTAATTGTGTTAAAAAATAATCCTCGATAGTGAGCAGAACGACATATTAATTTATTTGATACGTAGGGAATAGCGGTTCAAATTCACATGACATGTGACATCTGCATTCAATATTCAATACCTAGCCGGCGGCTAAGTGTTGCCGCCACAGTCTGGCTCGATGTGTCGCTCACTCACTCCTGTTCTCACTTCTTTATTTTATTTTAGACGCTTACCTTCTGTACTCTCTATTCTATCATCTGTCACAATAAACGTCTCTATACCGACTGCGTGTTTCCATTTCATTCTGACCACCTACCCATGTTTATCATTTTCATCAAATTATTGAAGATATTTCGACTAAACAAATTGAACCGTGAGTTTACAATATCGTGATCTAATTGCGAAGCACAAAAATGTAAAACATCTCGCGTTTATTTATTGAACTGCATTCATTTCATATTCACGTGACAATGATCGAGCTAGAACGCCGGCTTGGAACAAGACTTACAGTATGTACTCACTGTGGTGTAGCTGGTATACTATCAAAGTAGCCGGATCTCTAGGGAACAATAAACAATGCAAATATCGATTGCGCAAAAGTACTAAAAGGTAAAGCAGCAGTATAAATATTAAATGCCAATATTGCACGCCAGAATGACGATTTGAAAACATTTCTGTTAGACAGAAAATCTGTAAAACATTAATTGATTATAGTAAAAATGAGGAGGAGCTATTCAATCTCATTTCTAATTTGAGTTCTGTCGGTTAGAATTGGTCTTGAGTTGTATCGGTCTATTAAAAGAGTTATTTTTGTTTTATATTTTTATTTATTATCTTTGTTTTGTTAACCACTAAAATGAGTTTAAATACATCTCTACCGGTTTAGAAAAATACCATTTTCTTCTTCAGGATGTCATAACTAACTAAAACATGATGTTTTGAATAAATAATAATATGAATTTTAACCACAAATATAATATTGCTAATTTTAAAAATATATTTTTGTTTTGTTTGCATTTTATCCTGTCATCGTGATTAGGCCACCGAATAGACAGAGATGATGTAATTCACATTATAACTTTACTCGCGAAGGCATATAAGAACTATGAATTTAAATACAACTCAGATAAAACAAAGTATATATCTCATCAGTAAAAATAATATTGCTTATAACAAAGATATTTTTATTGAATTCAACTAAAGGTTCAAAAAATGTGAACTTGAACTGATGGGATCCTACCGACTGCACCCATTTGTTGTGGCTTGTCGGCTCTGATGATGATGTACTAGATGCGTCCTTTGTTGGGGTTGGATGTGGTGATGATAATAAAAAAGCTGTTTGCCCAATTTGAGAATTTACAATATTTATTCCCTAATGATAATATCACAAATTATCTTAGATTTATTTTCGGAGAGTGACGCGGAGCGAAAAGACGCCGAACTCGGATGCCGGCTCTTCTTATACATGCTCTCCTGACAAGCGTATTTATGCTCACTACAATGCGCATGCGTCTGTGCATTCCACATTGTATTGAGTAAACCCGTGCGACATTTCTGCTCATGAGCTTAGCTTACAGCTTCGAATACGAGTGGTAAGATGTTACGTGTTCTGTTCTACTGAATGGAAGCCCAGACGCGTACCAAAGCATTACTAAGGTGACTTGAGGCATTTGAGATGTAGAACTGCAGAAAAATGATCAAAATTAGACAGACAGTATGTGAAGTTGCCAAGATTATCAATTAAAATGCGAAAATAGCAACACATTGCTGATTGCTGGACAGCGTAACCCTAGATGACGTCAAATCTCATGAATAATCTACGACAATGGTTTGAACAGACAACGGAGCAGCTTTTCCGGTCGACCATCAATAACAAAATAATTATTGCCAACACGAAATTTCAGAACAGTCCTTTAATGGCTTCATTGCAAAAGATTTATGGAATCAATTAATACATTGTTTGGTCGAGATCGAATCAATCAATGTGTTGCTCGGTAAGACACCCCTTTTATTATCCAATCACGCGTGCATAAACGCTTGGCCACCATGACACGAAAAGGCTGGTGATTCACGGTAGAGCGGAAGGACGGCAGGTCACCCACACGCTACAGACGGATCTGGTGACGAGTCCCGCGAGTAACCCTCTTCCACAATGGTATTATGCACCAGATCTAGTTTGGTGTATCAGAAGCAGTGCCGTCCGCTGACCTGTAGGACGACCAACGGCCACCGCTGATCTGACTGGAGCCAGGTAAAGAAAATCATCTACACTTTCGCTATAACACACCTTCAAGGTTGTCATACTGCCTTCTGCGCGTGCACGCTTAGAGTTGGTACAACCGCGGTCTCGTGTGCGAAATTTGATCCCGATAGCATTGTTCGCCTACCGGTTATTACAGTATAAACATGTTCGCTCCGCTAGCAGTTTGCACCAAGGAGGAACAACGAAGCAGTGATCCGATTTCTCTGGTCGGAGGGTGCGAAAGGGGCTGAAATTCATCGTAGACTTTTATCACCCTACGGGGACAGTGCTTTATCACGTAAAGGTGTTTTTTTGTGGATTGAAAAGTTTGAAAGTGGCCGGACGAGTGTGACGCATGAGAGTGAGCAAGACGCCGGATCAATCTCCACCACGGACGATAAGATTCAACAAGATCGAGAGATGGTTTTAGCTAATAACATCAGTCATGGATCTGCCCATCAAATCATTCACATAGAACTTGACTTCCGTATAGTTTTGTGTAAATAAATTATAGAAACGAAAAATGTGGATAATTTTTGACTTGCCCTCGTATATATACTTTAGTGTGTTCACTGTCTATATTTATATGTATGCACGCGATGTCTGGTGAGATGAAACGTTCTAAGGGCAAAGTAAAGGGCGTACTATAGGTAAAGTTTAGAGAATATCACAGCCGATAATATAGGCCCATCAAGGTATTGGTGGGATAGATGCGGGTACATGGTTTTAGAATTATCTTTTTGAAAACAGAATCCAGTCGTAATATGGTACAAAAATATTTAGACTAGCGGTAAGACCGAGTGGTTCAGATCTCGAGCCACCAAGTTAGTCTTACTTTCACAACATAAGTAAGAGTAATTGAAGGGTTTTATGCAAGTACAAAGCAGATTCCACAACTAGTATATACTCTTTCAAATTTTATGATAAGGCGTTTCTACTTTTAAAAACCTATCGGCAAATGTACACTGTAAATCTGAATCACATCTGAAAATCGTGCAGCTGATATATTAATAAATTAAACTTTACGTTGATGAAATCTAATACGGAATTAAAATGTTGATAATTTGGAGGCTTTCGCTTTGAGCTATTGTCAACTTCAATGGCTAGGTAACCTTTCAAACAACCGTAATAAATTTAAAAGGATATCCCAGATACATTGTAAGATAGCGAGACATTCGAGCCACCACTGGATTTTTTGCATTACTTAAGGTGAACCGACCGTAGAAAGTTGCTTTGTTCTGTTACACAAAGACAAGTTTCCAAGCACACCTGGAAATCTCGGAGCAGATTGAATAACTTGGTTCAGCGACTTTGAACGCATTGAGGCAGAAGGCAAAGCTATTCCAATTGATTTACCAGTTAATGAAGCGAAAAATTAACAACGCAGAACTAGAAAACCTTCACAAAGAACGAGAAATTAAGTGAATCGTTAACCGCCGGAAAACTTAATATTTTTAATATGTAATAACAAGTTAGTTACTTCCAAATGGGGCGCTTCAGAAAAATGCTCAACTCAAACGGGGGAAGATTTCACTCACAGTGATTCAGTTCTAGAAAACTCCACAAAAAATGAATACTCAAACATACCCCTACTGTAAACAATTATTGAAAGGAAAATACAAACGATTGGTTAGAAAAAATGCTGCCCTGTCCATGTTGCCAAGGACACATATCAGTATGAACAAATGGTAGATGCTGTCTGTGATCCTGCATTTAGATAGACTACGCCTGAACACAGGAACAGCACCAGAATAAGAAGAAGAAATGATCAGCAGACGTAACGATAGCTCGGAGAAGCTTCTTGTGGTGGGCCACGTCGAAGGACGAAGAGGAAGAGAAAGAGTGGAAAAGGCAACAGGCACTTCTTTGGTGATAGGCGTTAGGATACCGAGAAAATTGGAGGAAGAGGAATGGAAGGAGATAACGATATTTATATTTTAACCAAATCAAGCTCACCCCATTGAGAACCTTCAAAGTGCAAGGGGGTGTTGATAAGATAAAAGCAAAATTGGTTTCCGAAAATTCTTAAAACCGAGAAACTTGACAGATCACAATAGTGAGAACAATTAAATAGTTAGTAGTTGGTTGTTTATAATATTTTGATGAGTTTTACACGCTTTATTTATCTCCAACGATTCCAAATTATTTCATTTGTGACCAACACCGTTTACATGCAAAATTAACAATCCCAATTTTTTTATCAAAACCATGACCATTTTCTATCAAATGATTAGCAAATTCTGAAAACCTACTATTGTTCAAACATCTCAAATGCTCCCTTACTCTTATATTAAAATTTCTACCCGTTTTACCAATATAAAATGCAGCACAATTCTTGCAACTATGTTTATAAACAAAATTATAAACAACCAACTAAATTTAACTACGAGTCCCATTCTAAAATTTTTTCCTAAAAATTATTCGAGTAAATTTGTATTAAGTAATGATTTGAGTTAGGTACTAAAAAAATTTTATTTTTATTTTTTAAAATAGATTCTGTCAAAGAAACAATATATGTTTTAGTTAGCTATGACATCCTGAAGAAGAAAATAGTATTTTTCGAAACCGGTAGATGTATTTAAACTCATTTTAGTGGTTAATAAAACAAAGATGATAAATAAAAATAGCTTCTTCTCTATGAGATATCTATAATTTGTTTAATAACAATGCCTTTGAAGGTAAATATAGTTTGTTCGCGAACATTCTTAAATAATATTATTATATTTTATTTTTATGGCGAATCGGGTTTTGCGCTAATATATTATTATTACATAAATAAATACATTATTATTAACAATCGTTGGTAATGTTATACATTTGTTTTGATCATGCATCATGATATGCGATCTCTCGCTTTTACATTAAATGCATTTAAATGACCGGCATACTCCGTAATTATTTTCTAATGAGCACAGGTCCTATAGCTGCTGGATGAGTATCACATACCTAATTACTGGTTCCAGTCTAGTATACATATATATTTAATTCCAGTATAAAATGCGTGTTTGCTGACGCAAATGAGATAAACGCATGGCCCAACGATGGTCAATGACCACATTTTATAAGATCCCGGGTTTCAAGGTTTGTCGTTTTATAGCTGAACGCGTCGGCGAACAAAATGGCGTTTCAGTGTATCGAGATGTCACTGTAGCGTTAGTAATAATTTGTTTGCATTCAAGTTAATTAATAACATAATTACACAGCTGCCCCCCTGCGAGTGTAACCACCCCTTAAGTGCAATAACGCCGATATTTAGTTCACATCGTAATATCAATTCGCAACGCAATTTATATTTCACAATCGAACACAAATGTAGCAACACATAAAAAGTAGTTTATTGATTTGCATCGTTGAACAATTGGTTCCAAATTAAAATTATTGTATTCCTGAAATACGAACACTTTCACATTTATGGTGCGCGCACACGGATGAAACTTTGATCTCTCGTCTCTGAGATTTGTCGATAAAGGTCGCGATGTGTCTTTTCTTTTTTAAATGCTTGTCCGATTCCCGAATCATTGCATTGGATTCTCCATCTACATCGTCTCTTCTGCTGGAAACTTTGCCTTAAATGATGAGATGCAGGATCTGATATTTTTATCAGAAAGAGGCAACTGTGAAGACGTATATGTTGTATCTCATGGATCACCAAAAAGATGAATGTTTCCAAACTTTAAGAGCTTTAAATTAGGATTCGACTCTCAACTGCTTTCCTACACAATGAATAATAGTGATTTGGACACATATCACAAGATGAAAACTTGGAGAGGCTTATTATGTGCAGAAGAACCCCAGGAACCAGAACCAGAGGATCTGATGATCGCGTTATGGACAACATATCTCCATTAAAGCCTTACAGACTCGCCGAGGACAGATCCAGTGGAGGCAGATAATTAAAAGAATGCTCATGAGTGTTCACAAATCGTGAGCAATGAAGATCAAGATCAGACCAACGAGAGAGAAAGAGCGATGTTATGTAATTATGGTAATTATTAACTCAAATACCTGAGCACATAATATTGGCTTATGTCAACTTTTTCTGGAACAATTCGACAAATAGCTCAAAACTCGGTCAAATAGCTCGAGCTTCGGACAAATAGCTCAAAACTCAATTTAACACAGTAAAGAACTAATTTAACGTTATATTTTTACGAGTTTTTCCAATAATATTTACGGGACAGCGATTCCAATTCCGGGATAATCCCGGCCAATCATCCGGGACGGTTGGCAACCCTAGCCACAATAGATCTTGACGATTGAATTATCAGAACACGGCTCAAGTGAAGGCCACTGTCTTGTGTGATAATAGGATTCCAATAAATACAGTAATTAAACAGGGGTTATGCCAACTATGCTCTATGGACCAGAAATAGCCGGACAAGATGTGTGTAGCTGAAATAGGCTGCTGGAGTCACAAGATTGGATGAAGATCAAAATGTGGTTCTTTTAGGGTGGCCCTTATTTCTGAAAAGATACTCAGGTGGTACAGATTTGTGATGCGAAGGGAGAAAGATCATATTATTGACTTTGAAGACAATGAATATCGAGACGGAAAACTCTCGGATGGACCCGCCGCTGCTCCAAATAGAAAAATCTTAGCTATGTTGGCAGATTCTCTCATAAGTGCCAGAGGGAGGAAGACCTATAGGATTAGTGGCTCCAAGTAACCGACTCAGCGCAGGACAGTGTACTGTCCAAGCATTAGAATGATTATAATACATGACCCCTGATGAACAGGAAGAGGGAAGGATAAAAAAGAAGGTTAAAATAAATAACCTAACCTAATCATAAAGTTATAGATTCAAATATTAAAATGAGATATTATATCACAGGATAAAACATTTCGCTTGTCATTGAGGTTACATAATATTAATCGATCTTATTTTTTTTTCTAAATCGCCGACTACCATTGTCATTAGCATGTTTTAAATTGTCGAAAAAAACTCGTCTAGATACATGTAATTTTATATAGTTTTTATTTTTCGGCATTCGGTACCTTTATTGAGAATTAATTTTAATGATTGATTATCGCAGTGTTCTTTTTTTAAATTGAACGAATAATGTGCGATTAACTGTATTTAATTAACGTGCTAACGTTTAAAAGATATATTATCATTTTTTTAAATGATGTCATTCTAAATCACCCGAATAAATATAGTTTTAACGTACATACATACATACATATCGATATTAGCGCGTACACGGGAATATTGTACGTCTGGTTACGTTCTAGATATATAAAGACTAGAAACAAAATATTTACAATGTTATTTAAGTGTAATTGAGCTAAAATACCGACGTACATATAGTAATAATAAATAAATACTACACGAAACATGTAAAGTACAAATTTAATATATTAACAAACAGACACCGATCAAATGCGCAGGGTTAACTCGATTGGAGTCACGTGGTGTGCGCCGCAGCATCAACACTGCGCCGTAAGAGTGATACAACTAATTAGAATTATAAATTTTCAAAACATCATTTTAGCAAGATCCGTAAAGCGATCTATTTTTATGACTTTCTGGATGTATTGAACGTAGTGTCATTATGGCTGTATAGTGCTTGGTTAAACGGTAAGGTGTTTTTAATATTTCTAGGTTTAAGATTACTTAAATGTTTTCGCTTTTATGTATTCAATAACAGCACGTAAATATATATTCAATTTGAAATGAAGTGTGCATTGTATTTGTTATATTTTTTGGTAAGTATATAAATATTTGTCATCTTTTCTTATATATGCTATCTATGGCAAGGGAGAAATCTTACTTACCATAGAAATTGTCTATTCGCGATTCTTATATGTCATTTTTGTTCGTTTTGACAGTTAATTTACAAAGGTGGAATAATTTTATTACATAGACATTTTATTTACGTGGTGTCAAAATCTGCGAGGGAATAATTTACCATAACTAAAAAATTTAATGTATTATAGTTTGAGTGAGAAGACCATTCATCTTTACTTAAATACACATAAAATAGCATTTTTGTGTTTATTATTGTCTATCCGCAATTCTTATACATCATCTAGATGTCACTTTTGTTCATTTTGACAGCTAACTTACAAAGGTGGAATAATTTTAATTACATCGAGGTTTTATTTACGTGTGGTTTGTTTTGGGGAAAGCTCTATCATTGAAATATAGATTCTATTGAGACCCTGACAAAGCGACCACAACTGTCGTCCGCAGGTCCTAGCAGTAAGCAATTATCTGCTAGTTTGAATAATTGTTTTCTACAGCTAATTCACTGAAATCTGTCCGACATGTAGAGTACAATGCAGATGGGAAAAACTCCCACTGAAGAGCTGTCATTAATATTTTCAGTGGCGTGGTGAACGCGATAGTCAAATGGTGTCAAGAATGAGGGAATAAATTAAATTCTGAATGAAACGACTTTAATATTATATATAACGTAACAATACTTTGTTAAAAATAAACAATTAAAGAAAGCTTCGTAACTTTCTGTGATGTGAATTTATTATTTGAACTAAGCAGAGACACGCAGTTTATGTAAATCGAAGGTTCATCGTCACCGCATGGACGTGGATGGACGCATGGATACAGCGCGAACCAGGCCAAGACTAAGGCTACCATCAGTTAACAATATCTTGGAAATTATCTATTTAATCTATTTAACAAAGTGCGAAACGAAGACGTTTTGAGATACAATATAACAAGTTATATCTCTATCAAGAACAGTAAACTTGATTGTTTTAGATGTGTTGCGAGATGCAAGTTGTGGTGCAACGAGCAATGCAGCCAATGCAGTGCATATGGGCCCAAAAGGTCCGCAACCTACAATACATTTGGTATTGTGTATGCGTGTTTAGGGTGTACCTACAGTCGGGTGAGGAGCACATCCTCTGGCATTGCGTGATTCTGACGGATGCAAAGGCAGGATGGATTTGCTAGAGGGTTTGGAGGGAGTAGATCGAGGTTGCATCAGGAACTGGCAGGAATCTGGAGTTTGTTTTAGTGTGGGTCTCCAGATGGGAGATCTTCCGGAGAACTGCTGCTGCTGAGTAGCTTCATCATTAATAATAATCAAACAAGAAAAAACCTAATATTGTAACTTAATCAACGGTTGACGAATTCGTGAGTGTGTGAAAGGTTCGTGGTACGAATGAGCGTGATAAAGAGATTGCTATTTAAGGGGTTACGCCGCGGGCGAGAGCCTCTCTGCTCCGAACCGCGATACTGGTTACAACTAGTAATGTCTGTATGTAAGTTTCGAGAAATAAATAACATTGCTACCCAGCAATCTGGTATTATTCCGACGACACTACCAAGAAGCATCTGATTATCCAGTGCAGCTGTTATAGCTGGCACTGCAGAGAAATAATAATTGTAAGGATTTTACATCTGGTGCAATCGGTATCAGCTGCGATATCTTACAGTTTAGTAAAAAAAAAAAAAAACATTAAAAAGCTGTTTTATTGTTGAGCCAAGACAACATATTGTTGTGATAGAAAAGTTCTAAAGGTATAGTAATGGACTCACTAACACGGCGAATGACATAGTCTTATAACAGAAAGATAACATTAAAATTAATATTAAAATTCACACCAAAGCCTCTTGTGACCAATGTTCATCAATTCAATTGAAGAAAAATACTGTATCAGAGACCAAATTGATATTCCAAAACTAAAATATACCGAAACCCAAAATCACTATATTTATAAAGGTATCAAATTTTTTCTCTAATCTCCCCATCACAATTAGAACAATTACAGACTACTATCAATTTGTATCTGAAGTAAAAAATATATATACACAGACAAACTGAAACATAAATTATCTCGTATATACTCCTTCTCTATACACGAGTCCCACTCACATAGAGAAGAAATAAATGTTAAATGAAATATATATATAACTGATAATTCTAAAATGTATAATATTTTCTAATATTAAAATAAAAATATATCAATGGAGGAGTTGGTGGTTATTGAAAATATATGCTTCTAGAAGTAGTTCTAAACGCTCTGATATTTTTAGATATTTCTTGCGAAGTGCCCTTGAGGTGAAAGTTTTTACGAAAACGGCGCTATACAAATTATCCAATATTATTATTATTATTAAAGTTTTCCACTCGTACAATAGCGGGCACATCAGCTAGTATTAAATATAAATAAAAAATACACTTCAAAATTAATGTACAATTTTGATAACATGTTTGAATGCACATAAATGTCAATTTATAATAAATAAATTATCGATTTTTATATTTAATTATTTCCACTATCTCTAACACACTTAATGTGATCAGCTCTGCTGGGAATCGTTATTTGCGGTTTATCTCCACCTTGGTACGAATTAATTAAACTCTACCAATAGGCACTCTGTAATTATTATATAAAGGTATACAAATTTATATAATTTATTCAAAGGTCGGCACTGCAAAGTATCCGCAACACAATTGCGACATTCTTCGCAGATTTGATTATTTCAATTTTGTAATTTTACTTCCTTGTATTGATAGACTGTCACCTATCCTAAGCAAAGCTCGAGAAAGGAGAAGATTGAAATGTGAAAAGGAACAATCAAATGATTTCAAATCACAGTTACAAAACTATGGTTACACAGCACGCCCGTCTTAGGACGAGCAATAGGCTCCAGCTTAAGCAGCCACGTTAAATGATTTACATTAAAATGCATGCGGCTAAATAAATCCAGAAAGTTAGACATTCGACAGGTCATTTCAAAAAAAAAATTACTTACTATTAACGGCATACTTATGAAATTCTACGGGAATCACATCGATATGGCTAATAGTTAAACTACTTATAATATCCTTTTAAAATTAGCAATGTTAACTTTGTGGTTAAAATTCATATTTTTATTTATTATCTTTGTTTTATTAACCACTTGATTGAGTTTAAATACATCTACCGGTTTCGAAAAATACCATTTTTTCTTCAGGATGTCATAACTAACTAAAACACATATTATTGTTTCTTTATCAGAATCTATTTTTAAAAAATCTTTATATAAATCACAGATAAAACATAATGATTATTGGCGTAGAATTTTATATATAAATAACTTTTCGAATCAAATATCTAATTTCAGATTACTCAAAGGTATTTGAGATTTTGTAAAAATAAGGTAGATGACTCTTTCAAATAATGGAACGAAAAAAGGTAACATATAGGTTCGAAAATTTGTCGTTAAAGATATTATCGCTGTAGCATAATTTGATAATGCACCTTCTCCGGTTAGGAAAGAGATCCAGGTTCAAATCTCGGTGGCGCAAAAACAATGTTTTTCGATAGAATTGATTTTATATGTATATCTTTCTAATTAATATATTTAATTCATATTTGATTTTTTATATTTCATTTTATTTAGACTCCCTGAAAATAATTTGATCGAGACATTCTACATTTTACACTCAATGATATTTAAATATATTAAATAAAAAAATACAGCCGTAACCTAGTCTAGATTAAATCGTTTCTGCCGGTGAACCCGAACAAATTGGCCATTTAGTGATAAGAATTAGTGACGCATATTTTTTTTGTATCCTTGCAAACTGTATCCTACAGTTATGTATTATGTCAAACTATTATCCATTGTTGTAATCTATGAAAAGTAATTGTATACAACGGTACAGATTATTTCCGCGTTTATTATGGCACGGGTCTAGCGAGATGCGATTATAAGATTCGGATTATGTACCACGAAATAAGGCAGAAAAAAATTGTATTTACCTGCGATATATCCTACATTCATAACAGCCTATATAGTTTATAATTTCTATAAATAGTTTTTATAAAAAAGCACGCTTCTAATCTGTTCAAAATAATTTTTAACGTGGAAAATTGTCGATAGTCACAATATATAAATAGATACTTGCATATATTTTAATTTTCAAAATTCATAGACAGAAGAAAATATTAATTATATTTTTATCACACAGATTTTATTCCCTATCCCATTTTTGATTTCCTTTTCTTTCACCCTCTCGTTCCCTATATATATATATATATCTAATTCTTTATTACTTTTATCTGTTTATATTTTTATTTTCAACTTATTCCCTCACTTTCAATTTTTCTTCGCTGTTTAAATTATATTCTGATAAAACATGTAACTAGAGAAATTATGTTTCGCTTTCATTGTGATTTTTGTATTTACAGATAAACTGTATGTTATCTTAATAAAATTTAAAAATATATATATTTATATGTAATTTATAGAGTTATCGATGAAC
The DNA here is from genome assembly GCA_031772225.1 of Eubasilissa splendida. Taxonomy (NCBI): domain Eukaryota; kingdom Metazoa; phylum Arthropoda; class Insecta; order Trichoptera; family Phryganeidae; genus Eubasilissa; species Eubasilissa splendida. The sequence continues at coordinate 28,500,015 of CM062859.1, forward strand.
AATAACATGAATACGGCGCTTCCATCGATCCATGTCTTACGCCGCTTCTGTACATGCCAATAACCAAGACTCCGGTTATTGATCAGTAGTAAGTTTTTACTATAGTCACTTTTTACCATCTCCCGTGGTTAAAAATGTTTGCGGGTTGTTTGATCGTCAAGTTTACTGCTGTCAAGGTAAATAATCCCGCCGAATAGTATGGCAAGGCAGAATAATAATCAAATTAGATTTATTTTAAATATTCATCACTGGCAATATTTACAATTTTATCCTTTATTCACCCCCGCGTTCGAAATCTGTCAAGTCTGCAGTCTACGTGCTAATATAAATTCAACAGCGAGATCATCGTCGGATGAATATTCGTTCATTGTCGTTTACTGTAATTTTAAAAGTATCAAACAGCCGTTCACCATTTTTGACTGACGGTTTACGATTTTTAGCAAAATTTTAACTAAAGTAACTTTTTTACTATAGTTAAGAAATGACCACTGATCAAACTCCCTAGGCCGCCTTCCTTCCGAAGTTATCAAGATGATACACTTTGGTATTAATTCCTCTGGCTTTCCATGGCGAGGATTAATGTTACTGCTGCAACTCACCTAAAATAACTCATTACGGCAGCCTGGTTTTTGATCTCTTTCTCTACGTGAGAATCCATATTTGGTGAATTAAATTAATAAATTGAATCAATACAATGCACAGCTTTAAAAGCAGTCAGCTTGGTTTTGATACTTCATATTATAAGTGTACTATAAAAGATTATAAAATATCCCTATTTCCAAAACAAATTCGATTCCAAAATATTTAATCTTTTCTAATTCGTTATCATATTTTTGTTTATTTTTAAATAAATTATCATAACCTCCGTTACAATCCAGAGCGAGTCTCGGATATCGGGATATGTCACTATTTCTCTCCATCTGTGGCAGTCAATCATTCCCAGGACACGATAGTCCACCACCACACCACCGAGCTACTCGTGTCTACTCAGTTTCAGCCTGCCCACTCGCCTGCATCCTTGAAGATCACCGAAGACATCTTTATTTACTGGTTCTTCGTCTCTCGTGCGATGCTATAGTCCGACCAACGTAAATTGGCGATCAGCGGAGGGCGCCACTGTACTCGTACTGAACCTTATGAAGTACCATATGGAGTGTTAGTTCGAAAAGTCACCGCTCGCCAATTTACGTTGGTCGGACTATAGTGACTCGGCCAGCATTGTTTTCAATTTTATTCACTTCCGTATATAAAATGCCGGTCTAATGATTCAATATTCCTATGTCAATATCCAATTTCAATATTGAATTGAATACAATTAAAAAAATAGCAGTTAATAACGGGTATAATACAGGTTTGATAGACACTATTTTAAAAAATAAATTAAAAGAATATAATAATCAAATTTTATATAAATCACCGATAAAACATAATGATAATAATGATTATTGGTGTAGGATTTTATACATAAATAACTTTTCGAATCAAATATCTAAACACCTACCACAAAACATTAGACCGGCATTTTATACAAATAATAGTATAGGAAATTTACTCATAAATTCTAAAGACAAAGATGATAAATTTAACAATTCTGGTGTCTATAAACTTAGTTGCAAGGATTGTGCTGCATTTTATTTTGGTAAAACGGGTAGAAATTTTAATATAAGAGTAAGGAAGCATTTGAGATGTTTGAACAATAGTGGATTTTTAGAATTTTCTAATCATTTGATAGAAAATGGCCATGGTTTTGATAAAAAATTGGGATTGTCAATTTTGCATATAAACGGTGTTAGTCACAAATTAAATAATTTGGAATCGTTGGAGATAAATAAAGCGTGTAAAACTAATCAAAAAATTATAAACGACCAACTAAATTTAACTACGAGTCCCATTCTAAATATTATTCGAGTAAATTTGTATTAAGTAATGATTTTTTTTGAAAAATACATTCTGACAAAGAAACAATAATACATGTTTTAGTTAGTTATGACATCCTGAAGAAGAAAATGCTATTTTTCGAAACCGGTAGATGTATTTAAACTCAATTTAGTGGTTAATAAAACAAAGATAATAAATAAAAAATATAAATAAATCGAACTATTGAGATAATCATGTGACTAATATTATAATTTATGGTTCTGTCTTTGAACAGATATGAGCATGTAACAGAGCATCTTGGGTTTTTCAACTTTGTCACGAGATCTAGAGTTATAACAAGACAACGTGACAATGAAATATTTTGTGATTTACATATCGCTAACAACTACCGGGTGGTTTATACTGGCACGTTACTCACGTCCTCAACAAATCAATACACTCGTAGTAATCAAATTATATGATTCATGATTGAGTAATAAAAATACAACACTCACTAATGTAATAAAACCATAAATAAACATACCTATATATGTAGATATCAAAATTAAAAAAATAATTAACGTGTACTCTAAAACATGTTCCGTAACAAGTATTAATGACAAGGCTGTATTATATGAAAGGCGCTGGCCGCAAGAATCAGATAAATTTAGTTTGTGTTTGATTTTTTTTAACGTTGTTATTCACATATTATATATTTTGTATAAATATAAGGGATGTATTTGATGCTGTTCTGAGTCAAAGATGTCATTGATTTTGGTACTAAGCCATTCTGTGTTAAATCTAAATTTTAATTGTTTTTTTTTTTGCTTAACATTCCATTTTTTTTTTAAATCAATTTCTGTTTTATATATCTTCCATTCTACTTGTGTAGCTGCATACGATGAATGAATATCTTGACCATTGACAGTAAAATTGCGACTTGCATCACCATGTGACGTTCGCGTGTTTAGGACTTTTGGGGTTCGGTACATAATAAAGCCTTTTGTTTATTTTATTTTTAAGCTGAAAACCACTTTCTTAAAATATTCGGGTCATTGTTGACTGATAGCGCGTGAAAACAAAAACAGTTAAAACATTGAAATATTTTATGTAAAAAAAAAGATGCGTTGGCTTTCTATCCTCTGTCTAATAAATTCAATCCTCGAATTTTCGGATTACATTTTGATGATCCCGGGATTAAATTATAATATTAGACTTCCCCGTCTATATTAGTCAAAATCTATGACTGAATGGATGCCGGCTTTGGTATCATTAGTGTCATTATGGCTGTTTAGTGTAAAACAGACGTGTTTTTAATATCTCTAGGTTAATATTTTAGCGAAATCGTATTTTGACATCTGTCATTTTTTCTTCTGTCTATGGTAAAGGAGAAATCTTACCATAGAAATTGTCTATCCACAATTCTTATTGAGTCATTTTTTATCGTTTTGACAGCTAACTTACAAAGATGGAATTATTCATTTATTTAATTAATTTATTAATTATGTCTTTCTGGATAGTGTCATTCTGACTGTATAGTGCTTACTTAAATAATTTCTCTTTTATGTATTCAATAACAGTACGTAAATATATATTCAATCTGAAATGAAGTGTGCATTGTATTTATTACGAGTAAGAAAAAAAAACATATTGTAGCGAAATCGTACGAGACGACTGGCAAGTATATAAATATTTGTCATATTTTCTTATATATGCTATCTGTGGCAAGGGAGAAATCTTACTTACCATATAAATTGTCTATCCACGATTCTTATTAAGTCATTTCTTATCGTTTTGACAGCTAACTTACAAAGATGGAATAATTTTAATAATAACACATTTAATTTACGTATGGTTTATTTTGGAGAAAGCTCTATGATTGAAAAATAGATTCTATTGAGACCCTGACCACGCAGCTATTTATATATCAATCTAATTTTTGTGTACAAGAAACTTGCAGCTCAGCTCCACGCTTGTTGGAGGTAAAAACAGATATCAGTTATCATCAGATATATCAGATTCAATTCGTAACCACGTGAGCCCCCCACTTTCAAACAATTACATTTCATCTCGGTTCAATATTTTCAGAAGAACTCGGAAAACCGAACTAATCTCGGGATTCATAAATATTCTAAACTGGACCGGGATACTAGGATTGGAACCCCCCATGTGTGACGTTACGTCATGCAGATTTAAATCATTGCAGCTAATTAAAACTTTGAATTAATTTATTTACTAAAAAATCTGAAAATAGCTGTCTTACTACGCATGAAGAATAATCTATCGTGTCTATATATAATTTCTAATTTAAATTTATGACATTCTCCGCAATTCCGCGTGTCATAATTATGTATAGAAACAGTTCCCGTCGCGTAAAGCGATACATCAAAATGTTAACATATAAAACAATAATAAGACCAGTGGAAGTGGAACTTCCAGAATAAAAATGAACCATGAGCTCGAAAATCTTCTGTAGGTCCCAAAGACTGCGATGGGTTGGCCATGTTGAAAGAGTGCCGGATGACAGAACACCAAAGATCATGAGAAAGGAGAAGCAACCTAGAGGCAGACCGAGGAAAAGGTGGGTCGACTGTGAGGAAGAGGATTGAAGCAGAATGTGAGGATCTGGAAACGGAGAAGAATAGAAGTTTGTGGAGACCAGTTGTTAAGGAGGCCAAATCCCACCCTGGAATGTAATGCCGTGGAAGAAGAAGAAGAAGAACATTTTGCAGAAGAAGAAGAAGAAGCAGTTGACGAATCATTTTTTGTGTGGAACATCGCTGATCGACATTATGAAATAATTTAAAAGGTAGATACATACTTGTATGTTTTTAACTAATAAAATTCAGATATAATACAAGAAAGAAATGGAATTTATACGGAAATTATTAATATTCTTACTATTTTTACACTATGCTATTAAAAAAGGACTAAATTGATGGCTTCCTAGAACGAAGCTCGAACCCCTGACCACTAAGTCACAATTATTGATTGGTTATTTCTAATTGTTATATAATTAACCATACAGATTATATTCAAATGAATTACTGGGTATGCGCTTGCTCAAAGGTATTTGAGATAGTTCAACAAAGTAGTGTTGAAGACGTCATAAGCGTATTTAAGCTTATCTGGTTATAATACTTATCCAGTACCCAGTAATTCATTTGATTTTCAATGTTCCTTGTGACGACGGTTTTTTATAACATTGATAACATATCATAACAAGGTTATTTTAAAGATTGTTTTGAGATAACAAGGTATGCACGAAATATTGCTTGTCGAGACCAAGCATTTATTTAAACTAACCACCAAATTGTTTTTGCGGTCAATATAGATAATTTGTATTGTTTTCTTTAGTGCTTTAAAATGATTTGTATATAAGTTTTATAATAAATTATTATTCTGTGATGGTGAGAAGAGTGTCATTTAAAGTGTTTGACACTAACGCAGTCGGGCCATATTTATGTACTAACATAAATAGCTCATTTTAAAGAATTTTTATGGTTTCATTTTTTGATAATGTGTCTTTGGTAAAGCCTATTCTTCTTTAGGGCACTTATACAGAGTAGTATTTATAAACACTGGGATTAGTACCTACGTATGTAAAGGTTGTTTTTTTAGAGATTTGTTTTTCGAATTGGCAATACTTTTTCCAACGACAGCTGATTTGTGCTCAGTTTGGTTCGCCATTTTTCCATGAATAAACTTACGCCAGAACGACGCTTGCAAATTGTTCAAATTTATTTCAAAAATTGTGGTTCAGTTCGCAAAACTTGCCGCGCGTTACGTCCATTTTCGGTCGACATAATCGTCCAACCGAGCAATTAATTCAAATAAATATAGATTGTTTTCGCACCACTCATACTCTAATTGATAATACGCATCCGAAGAGACGTCGTACAGTGCGCACCGAAGAAGCTGTTGCTGCAGTGGAGCGTAGTATTGAGGAGGACCCGAATGAGTCAATTCACCATCGTGCACAGCAATTTGAGATGTGTCCATCTATTTTATCGAAAATTTTGCGGAAAGTTTACGGGCTTACAAGATCCAGCTCGTGCAAGAATTGAAGCCGCGGAATGAACCTGTGAATTATTTTCTGTGAGGATATGTGAAGTCACTAGTCTACGCCGATAAACCAGAAACGATAGACGACATGGAAGCCAACATTTGTCGCGTTATCGCCGATATACGGACCCAGCTGTTCTAAAAACTGGTCGAAAATTGGAGATCCAGATTGCGCTTTATTCGAGCCAGCTGCGGCCCTCATATGCGTGAAATCATATTTAAACACTAATGATATAAAATTATCTTTCCATGGCAATTAAAACGATTTTTATGTGTTTTATTTCATTTTAAAGTTCTATATCTCTAAAAAAACACCTTACATATCCCTGAGACTTTTTATATTTTGGATTAATTTCAAGGTACCAAAATTGGATTAGTATATAGTTATTGAATCTAACAAATTATATTGATAATAAAACAATTGTCATACATTCGAGTTGATATTTGTCAATCTTGCTTAATTACTAAATATCTTACATAAATTGTTTTTGTTTTATCTAATTAATTTTTTCCAGTGAACCTGTAAGCAGTAACAGTTTGTAAACTAAATAAATAATAAAAGTTAGTTAATCTAATTGTGATTTTTTTATTCACCAGGATACGTAAAAGATTATCAGTAGATAAAAATATATTATAAAAGTATCAAACATATCTTTCAAATTATTTTAAAGAATTTATTTTTTATGTATACGTAACGATATTGCATCAATGTAATGAAGAAGTGCAAAGATTAATTGAATACTCGTATAAAGTAATCAGTTTGTGTTTAGTGATCTTGATAAATAATTTAAGATGATACCATACAATTTATCAATTTTCTGTGTTTATTTAATATTTAGGTTACAATATGTTAGATGTCATTGAAGATAATTCAATGATTATTATCAAAAGATATGAACGAGTAGAAAAAAAATGCATACTTTATAAAATAAGAAAAAAAAACATTGAGCCCACAGACCAGTAAATGAATAGACGTGAAGTAAAGTGTACACATAGGAGAGAGGTTCGAAAAATTAGTTGAAGAACGACATTTTGCACGTATTATTTATGAAAACATATATTAGAAGTATTTACTCTTCAATAATTAAATCTTTGAATATAAAAGATCAGCGTTTAAATTTTCGTTCCAATGAATAATATATTTAAAAAAAGTCGCGGAGCTATTTGATTGCGTAAGTGGTATCAAAGTGATCACGTGAGTGACGTCAACATGAAAATATTGAAACAATGAATTTCCGTTAGTTCATGTTTATATATTTGGTAGTCTGTGATTGAGCCCAATAAATTTCTACACCGCTATTTTAAATTTTCTATATAGTCTCTATAAAATAATCGTAGGTATTCGCTTGCAAATATGAGAGGTGACAATTTAATTCCCGGAAGTAGTCCATTTCTGAACACTATTGAGTACCTGTTTCATATTCTTGTCGGACACAAGTTATATTAGAATATCTTCGTCCCTTTAGCGCAGTTTTTAATTTTGGAAAATAGCCAGAAATTCCAGGGAGCAGTCAGATGAATGGGCCGGATTTTTTTTGTCTCTCCCAGTGAGCGCACTGTGACTGCTCTAAATTTCAACCGCCCATTGTTGCATCGAAATGCACACGTAGATATTTGTTACTTCCCAATAGCTAACTAACAACGAAATCTGTCAGCTTGAAATGTACTTGTGATTTACATAAAATCTAGTCGCGGGCAATTGCGTTGCCATTCCGGGTATTAAAAGTTGAACAATTTTTGATAAAACATCTAAAATATATATAAAAAAAGAAAAACTCATTGTAAAGTCAAGATTAAGTATTTTTGATTATTATAACACATTATTATTGTGGAGTTGTAATTATTCAGAACATACAGTATTTTATATGTACATCTTTCTAATTAATACATTTAATTAGTATTTAAAATATCACAGACCGATGTTCTGAATAATTACAACTTCACAATAAGAATGTGTTCTCCTAATAATATATAAGTTGTATCAATGTGTCCAAAATTAAAAAAAAAAAAAATTGTTAACTCTGGCGTCTGCTATCGGTTTACTCAAAGGTATTTGAGATTCCGTAAAAACAAAGTAGATGGCTAAATATTAATTTGAAAAAGATGTAACATATAGGTTGGAAATATTAGTCATCAAAAATAATGTCGCTGTAGTTTAGTTGGATAACGCACCGTCCCCGATTTGGAAAGAGATTCAGGTTCGAATCCCGGTGGCGCAACAACAATATTTTTCGATAAAATTGATTTTATATGTATATCTTTCTAATTAGTATTTATTTTTGATTAAATCAAATATAGATATAAAAAAAATATTAACAAAATGAATGATGAACTTTTCTTACTAAATATGTAAATTATTTACTTATACACGTAATTAATTTATGTGAGATGAAAATAAAATATAGCATTATACATCACAGCCATCATTCATTTTCATTTCTTTTTTCATTCATACATAAATATTTTTTAACGTTCTAAATAGGTATACGCAATGTTTGCCACAAATATACAAAGTAATTCCATTGTATAACGGCGTAGAATTATTTTGTTTAAAAGGTTTCCTCTTTGTATTACGTTTACCCTATTAACTGAATCGGATTATTATAATATATTTCTTTTAAATAAATGTATACATAATTACACGTTTTTAAAAATGTATTATATTTTAATCATAAGCTGGTAAATTCGTGATATAACTATTATAATTTTTAGCTAATATTTTTAATGTATTTTTCCATTCAACATAGTTAAAAAACTATATAATATTGATAAGAATAAAAATAAATTTGTCTTGTTTATATGTTTATTTAAAGTAATTCTTACCCCATATTGAAGCAGTCTTTCACCAGCATCGAACCTGTGGTCCTTCATGTTAATAATCGGGGCTGCGTTTTCTAGAGCCATTTTTCTAACTTTATTCACTGCACGTTAATTAAAAAAATATCAAAAATCAAATAATAAATCCTTTTTATTTATTTTTATTGACAATGAAATCACTTTGTTTATTATTATTTACGAATCGGATTTATTAGGAAAATTGACACGACCCACTCTCGCCGGACGATAATCGCGAATGAACCCTCTGCGAATTTTCCGCGGCCTTTATACGGAGGCGCCGAGGCGTCGTTCGAATTTCGAACTGGGAAAAGGAATAAAGGCGCGCGCATCCGGGAGCGCGGCGCGTTCCGTCTGGGCGGCCAATCAGACAGAGGTAAAAAGGTGCACACTCGCAGTACGCGTTGTACTGCGCCTGCCAGGTATCTGGTGTCTGATAATTTCATTACCGCTCTGACAGGCGGACGTTGTCTCTGTATTTTTGCATGACAAAAGCCGCGATCGATTTTAAATCGGTGCCAGCGATAAGTCGCGGCGGACATGTCAGGGTGAGCGGACGGACCGGTCGGTCGCCAGTCGAGGAGTGCATTTACCAAACTCACATTGTCACTGTTTTAGTAGGCGAGTGTGATGAGCTAAACCGTTATTTTAGCCATTATTGTGACTGTGAAATTTGTATTCGATTGTGAAGATGATAATTTGTAATTCGGCGAACAATCACTGGTATACCAGAACATGAACCTCTTAACAGTTACCAATCACTGGTATACTAGAACACAAACCTCTTAACAGTTATCAATCAATATCAGTTACCAATCACTGGTATACTAGAACACAAACCTCTTAACAGTTATCAATCAATATCAGTTACCAAAAGAAATACCAAATATATAATAACAGTCACAATAACGTTTAGCTCATCAGTAGTAGGCAGTTGATTCAGAGATTAAGTATATTTTCGAAAAAATAAACATATTTTTTTAAAATACTAATTGAATGTATTAATTAGAAAGATATACATATAAAATCAATTTTATCAAAAAACATTGTTGTTGCGCTACCGGCATTCGAACCTGGATCTCTTTCCAATCCGGGAACTATGCTACAGCAGACAGTACTTTTGGTGACAAATTTTCAAACCCACATGTTACACTTTTCAAATAATTAATACATCTATCGTTTCATTATTTGAAAGCCATCTATTTTGTTTTGACAATATTTTTCGATATGTATATCTATTTAATTAATATATTTAATTAGTATTTAAAATATCACACAGCTATGTTTTGAATAATTACAACTTCACAATAAGAATGTGTTCTCCTTAATAATAATTATTTTTAATTTTATAAATAGATAATAATGCCATTAGTGTAGTAAATTTTCTTCATCATAAATATTCAATTAAAAAAATATTTAACACCATTATTTTTAAACAAGAATCTAATAAATTTAAAAAAAGAGATGTATGAAACATAAAAGTATTGTTAAAACATAATAAATTAGCATTCCACTACTTTTATTAGATTTTTTTTTAGTTTTTCGGATAAAAAGTGTCACGAAAGTGCGTTAAAAAAGTGTGAAACATTTTATACAATAATATGCAAAGAATAAAATAAAATGAATGTTAAAAAATCCATATAGTTTACGAAATATGTAATAACAGAAGCCGACCCGGTCAATGAAAGTTGAGTCGTAAAGCCGTAAACAATGCGCTGTGTTGGCCGATTTTTAATGCTAAACGTTTTCCACTTTTGTTTTTATTTTCAACAAAACAAAAAAACACCATCTGCACATGAAATGATATTAAGACAATGAGACAATAACGACAGAATACAATGAATTGTAAACGAAGTAGGGCGGGAAGAACAAAAAATATATATATATATATATGCTGGAATGGTATGACACATGTGTCTGAGACATTTATACAATAAATATGGCGGTGGTTAAGAAAAAAATAGTTTTCACGTTCAGTAAATATATGTAATAAAATGTTAATTATTATAAGTATATATTTACCAAATGTCACGTGACGTTTTTATCATTAATATAATGAAAACAAATAAAAAAATTCGTTGAACACGTAAAATAATTGATTTGCCCATAACAATGGATAGAACGTACATTGTGTGAGAACTGTCACTTGGGGGAACAGCTCTCTTCCATCATAGCTTCTCCTGAATAACTAGTCTATCTCTGAAGTGTGTAATCATCATTGACTGAAAATACGTTGTTGTAATAAATTTAAAATTGTTACCCGAACATACTGAGTTTCACTTACAAGGAATCGGGACCCAAGCAATTAGTCATTCATGAGAGGATAGAACACCTAGGAAATCTGGTGATATTTGGAATGTCATCACGCATTGATATTAATTTAATCACTGGTTACAGTGATTTGTGTTCGGCGCTCAATATTAATAAAAAATTGAAATCAATAAGTGGCACTTAATTTTATTAATTACATTATAATACCTTTCCAAGCTACTGAACGTATGTAGTTCCTTTTATACATATAAAATCAATTTTATAGAAAAATATTGTTGTTGCGCTACCGGGATTCGAACCTCGATCTCTTTTCCAATCCGGGGAAGGAATTAATACATTTAATTAGTATTTAAAATATCACAGACCTATGTTCTGAATAATTACAACTTCACAATAAGAATGTGTTCTCCTTAATAAAAATATATTAAATATTAATGAAATATATTAATTAGAAGGATATACATATAAAATCAATTTTATAGAAAAATATTGTTGTTGCGCTACCGGGATTCGAACCTCGATCTCTTTTCCAATCCGGGGAAGGTGCATTACCAGCTATGTTACAGCGACAGTACTTTTGACGACAAATTTTCGAACAATACATATGTTACTATTTTAAATTAATACATCTATCGTTCCATTATTTGAAAAATTGATTTTATATGTATATCTTTCTAATTAATACATTTAATTAGTATTTAAAATATCACAGACCTATGTTCTGAATAATTACAACTTCACAATAAGAATGTGTTCTCCTTAATAAAAATATATTAAATATTAATGAAATATATTAATTAGAAGGATAAACATATAAAATCAATTTTATAGAAAAATATTGTTGTTGCGCTACCGGGATTCGAACCTCGATTTCTTTTCCAATCCGGGGAAGGTGCATTACCAGCTATGTTACAGCGACAGTACTTTTGACGACAAATTTTCGAACCCATATGTTACATTTTTCAAATTAATACATCTATCGTTCCATTATTTGAAAAATTGATTTTATATGTATATCTTTCTAATTAATACATTTAATTAGTATTTAAAATATCACAAACCTATGTTCTGAATACAACTTCACAATAAGAATCGGTTCTCCTTAATAAAAATATATTAGTTGCTTCAAAGTATAACCAATTTTAATAAAATGGATTGATTTAATTCTGCCGTCTCCGAGCGTGTAATACTCAAAAGTATTTGAGATTCATCGCAATAATATGTTGATTATTTTTTAAAAAAGGAATAACAAATATATCAGTCGTAAAACATACAAAATATAATTTTTAAATTTGTCTGTAGTGGAATGGTGATTTGAATCCCGGTAGTAACCGAATAGTTTTTCGATAAATAGATTTTTTCTGCATATGTTTCTTATTGATTAGTTTAATTTGTATTTAGTAAATATTTAAAAATTAACAATATACTTTAATTTTGGCCGACGTATTGAATCCCATGTCGCTGACGCCATCAGTGACAAAGATAAATATCAGTGTCAAATAAATTCCGAGATCACCGCTAGAGAGCGGCAGGATCGACTCTTTTGATTTAACAACGAGATTCTACACGTGCGTACATACGTCACCTAGAATCATACAGGTAACTACAACAGGTACAACTATTTATACTGAAAGCTAGAAAAACAGAAGCTTAAATTATAAACTTAGAACACATTCTTATTGTGAAGTTATAATTATTCAGAACATAGGTCTGTGATATTTTAAATACGAATTAAATATATTAATTGGAAAGATATACAAATAAAATCAATTTTATCGAAAAATATTGTTGAAATATGAATTGATAATTCTGGCGTCTGCTATCAGTTTACTCAAAGGTATTTGAGATTCTATAAAAATAAGGTAGATGGCTCTTTCAAATTATGGAACGATTAAATGTATTAATATCAAAAAGGTAACATATAAGTTCGAAAATTGGCGCTAAAAATATTGTCGCTGTAGCATAGTTGGATAATGCACCTTCCCCGGTTAGGAAAAAGATCCAGCAATATTTTTCGATAAAATTGATTTTATATGTATATTTTTCTAATTAATATATTTAATTCATATTTTAAATTACAAACGTTTATTATGTTCAACTGCTACAGGGGAGATTCAATTTGACCCAACGCACGAACAGAATATCAACGGTCAACATGCGGTCATCTGATGTACGAGCGTGTTGTACCCGCAACTCTGAGAGTTGAAGTATTATACAAAGCCGAGAGTTGTCTCCAAAGGATGAAATGAAAACCGCGCAGTCTCGGAAATAGAAGATATTTTTATAAATTCTACTAATAACACAATTGATTGTATTTTTTCTATTACGTCACGATTGGTCGTATTAAACATGACGTCACAGAAGGGAACTTTTCCGTTGTGTAGATTGCTATCAATTTTATTTATAACGTGGTATATTAGTATGCATAATGATATTACATAATAATTCAATAATCACTGCAGATAATAACATGATAATTGTGTTAATCGTACATATTTCATGTCCTTGAAAATTTGCATAACAGTTACTGAAGTGTTTAGCATAATGCTCTAAGCCTAGGTGCGAATAAATATTTGCGGTGTTGACCCTGAGTACGAGACTTCCTGACACAGTGCGGTCGAGCTGCCAACCCCTGCAATGAGCTGACTTCTATAACAAAAACAATTATATTTGCAATATGTGCATTTCCCAAAAATAGTAGATGTTCATGGAGTGGATTATCATTCCCCTTACATACTCCTGGTCTGATCATCACCATACTCCAAAAGCACACATCATACCTTAAGGATTATGGCGAATGGATTTACTTACAGACGGCGATCTCCAGCTCGATGGACCGACCAGATCACGATGTTGATAGATACCCTTTTGCAGCAAGGAGATATCCTAATTAAATAGAAAGGTATACATATAAAATAAATTTTATCGAAAAATATTGTTGTTGCACTACGGGTATTTATTTATATATTACAATATTTTTAGATAAAAATTGATTTTATATGCGTATCTTTCTAATTAGTATTTAAAATATCACATTTCATAATTACAACATCACAATAAGAATGTGTTCTCCTTAATAAAATAATAAAAGGTCAGAAATGTGTATCGGTCACGTGACGCTGTACCTTAAGTGATATTTCAGGCTGTATGTAACATTTAGTCGGAGTTCTTCCCCATCAATTCCATATCCCCGATGTATGACAAACTTAATATTGTAAAAAAACATACGTATTCTATCTGGTCTGCACAATGGATGGATCCAAACAATCACAAGGGTAATCGGCTTAAAATAATCCAAAGATATATTCCCCGCACCCCTTGGTTCTCCAACAGGAGAGTCTCAAAAAGAACAGTAGCAAATATCTCTAGAATGAGAATTGGGCATTGCCAGGTGGCCTCACATTTGTTCAGAATGAACATAATAGACTCCCCAATGTGTGAGTGTGGTGCCGAGGAGGAAACCCTTGACCATGTCTTTTTTGCCTGTCCATTGCGGATCACAGGTTTTTTTTATAATGATCTTGTCAATGGTGATCTTGTCAATGGTTATTGTGTCATCTTCTTTCCCTCAACTCGCCTCATTTAAGCTATATAATAGCAAATTTTCAGACTGTCAATGGTATTGACTTGTGATGCAATGTTCCCTGTTCTATAGTATTGTTGTACTGCTTTCTATAAAATAATGTTTAGACTTGTTTAATGGCACAAGTCACTCTTGAAGGGTGGATTGCCTATTTGAAAAAAGAAGAAGAAGTAATATTTACTAGTTTTTATGCGTATGTAAAATGAAGCATTTTTTGTATTTTTTTAAATTATGATAATCCCGAGCAAGTACGAAATTCCCTCGCATCATTCATTCTCTCCTCTTCGTCTTCAAATGTCAAATTATTGTCATATCGTCTGTCTTCTTCTCATTCAATTATTGTCACACTCGTTTTTTATCCACTTCTCTGTAAGATTAATGTATTTAAAATATCCGGTGATAGAAAAGTTCTACCGCATCTTCGTCTCGATCGATTGTCATCTTAGGACGCATAAAATGCTAGTTATATATATATATATAAAAGCAGTTATTAGTCTTAGCCGTACAATAAAATAAATAAAACAGCTACCACAAATCACCGGTAGAAGATCGTTTTATATTATTTATGTGCTTGTCTGCAGGTATTAATAAAAAATGGTTCAATCCATTTAATTTGTGTACATGGTACACTAAGTACATTGTCCGACCGGTTGCCTAGTGACTAACGCACCAGAAATGGCTCACAGCAAAGGCATTCTTAAAAACAATAAAAAAAAAGACGCCGGTGCACTTGTATTCAAGGTCGTTTGCTTTCGTTTTGTGGGCTTTTGTGCCGATCGAGTTTCAGATCAGCAGCAGGATCCGCTGTCCGGAAAAAACGACGGGAAGCTGGCCGTCTGGCCGTCTGGCCGTCTGGCGGCCGGCTGGCGCGGATAAACTATTTCAAGGAATCGTTCTGTTAAGAATGCGACTTGTATGTGTAGGAGTGGACATACTAGATATCATCGCCATCATTTTCGTCTTATCCTAGGAGGTGCTTCCATCTACCCTTATCTTACGTCGCTTCGGTACTCGCTGATCGATCAAGAATCAATATGCCTTCATATTTGCCTGTGTTGTATTTATCACAGTTAAGTCAAGGGCGACCCACCCCAACTTTCCTCCGGGGTTGCAAAGAAGATACATCTGGACAGTCGTGCCTCTGGCATAGAAAATCTGTCTACGTGCGGAAGTAGGCACTCTATACTGAGGGTTTTCCTTATCTCGGTCCAATACTGATATTTCTGTTAACCCCCATAAGAAAACACGTATCGGTAACCTAAATTCTTAATAATACTCTGTAAAAATCCATATATATTTATTTATTTAGAACATCAACTGTTGATTTGAATACAAAAATAATGTTCACAATATTATTGAAAATATCCACAATTGCTTGTCTAAAAATAAGAGATATAAAAAAATTATTTACACTTTTCAGGCGTATTCTAGTACAGTAAAATCTCGATCGATCGCTCCTTGAATAATCGTTTTCCCGCATGTATCGTTTATTTCTTCCAGTCCCGAATTAATTTCATACAAAACACCCACAAATAGATCGCATGGATCGTTCTTCTATGCAACATTTTACCGAGAGAGAGAGAGAGAGAGAGAGAGAGAATGCTGCTACTGACTGCTACTTGACATTATACAATACAAAGCTAAATTATTATTTTTTTGTTTCTGTGCAGCTTTCTAATTTTATTTTTATTTAAACACATTTATTTACATGTGAAATATATATCTTTTTTAGAATATGTTTTAAACATCTAAATGTAACTTATTCTATATTCCCGCATTCTTAGTTTATTTCAATAGGTCCCTTCAAAAACGATAGATAGAGGTTTCACTGTATATATATGTTAAACATTGCGTCATATATATATATAGCTATCATACTTCAATCAAGCAAAAAGATTCTCATTATCTAACAGCTATACTGTTTCAGACGAATGAATATCAAATTTTCAAAATACCACAGATGGCGACAGCGTAGTTGTAAGAAATATGCGAAATGTTTCTACATCTTTAAGATATACATACAACTTCTAAAAATATTCCAAAAGTGTGGCAGTCAGTCGCCAATGGGTGGAATTGGTGAATGTTACATTGTGTAAAGTGATCACTCAAGCCAGTCGAAGACAGGTCGTAAGCCCTGTAATACCCATGACTTCCACACTTCTCATATCAAAACAATAGCTTTGTATTGATAAATATAATGTATATATATATATGTATAAATATTCAACAACATACTACAACAATAGAGTTATGGAATGAGAGATTAGAACTTGTGAATAAGGAAGATGTCATTATTTTATATTGTTAACCGGTTTCGAAAAATATAATTTTCTTCTTCAGGATGTCATTAACTAATCAAAAACACATGTTATTGTTTCTTTAACAGAATCTATTTTCAAAAAACAATAATTATTTAAAAAATTAATTTAGTACCTAACTTTTAAGAATTTTTAAGAAAACATTTTAGAATAGGACTTGTGGTTAAATTTAGTTGGTTATTGATAATTTTTTGATTAGTTTTACACGCTTTATTTATCTCCAACGATTCCAAATTATTTAATTTATGACCAACACCGTTTACATGCAAAACAGACAATCCGAAATTTTTATCAAAACCATGACCATTTTCTAACAAATGATTAAAGAATTCTAAATACCCACTATTTTTCAAACATCTCAAATGCTCCTTTACTCTTATATTAAAATTTCGACCTGTTTGACCAACATGAAATGCAGCACAATCCTTACCACTAAGTTTACAGACACAAGAATTGTCAAATTTATCATCTTTGTTTTTAGAATTTATGAGTAAATTTTCTATATTATTAAATGTGTTAATTAGAAAGATAAAAGTGAGTTAACCGGGGACAGACGGCGAATGAGTTCCTACTCATTGAGCTTATCGCATCGGTCTCGAGTAAGCGGTGGGTCCTCCCTCATTTGCATTTCTCGGGTGTCTATTTTCCGCTGGTGGCTATTGCAAACTGCCAGGTCCGCTGCACACATATATTATATTTGTTTCCCAGAATTCTTAGTAATGCAAGCTTTTTTTGTTGTATGCAGTGCACGCCCCTGATCACATCCTACTAATTGGGAAGTATGTTGCACGATTCATACAGCATGTTCACATTTCATTCGGTACACTCGATTAACAATTAGATTCAGATATTCAAGAAATTTTCTCCTTGGACAAGCAAGTGGTCACATAAATTATCGAATATATAGAGCTATATATGAACATTAGGTCAGAAAAAAGTGGCCTTTAAAGAACCGATATAGCTTAAGGAAAATAAAATATAATTAATTAACCTTTGGTTGCAAAATAGAAAGTATATAAAACTCGGTCTAATGAAACAATGTGTTGGATATAAAAAGCTCGTGTTTTCAATATATTTATTTTAAAAAATGCCACAGAAAAGTTAAAAGCTGAGATTTTTGATAGACCTCAGATCAGAGAGCTTATAAATGAGTCTGTATTCCTAAATTCTACGAACGATGTTGAGTCATCATTTGTTTCAGCAATAAATAACTAAATATGAATTAAATATATTAATTAGAAAGATATACATATAAAATCAATTTTATCGAAAAATATTGTTGTTGCGCCACCGGGATTCGAACCTTTCCTAACCGGGGAAGGTGCATTATCCAACTATGCTACAGCGACAATATTTTTAGCGACAATTTTCGAACCTATATGTTACCTTTTTGATATTAATACATTTAATCGTTCCATTATTTGAAAGAGGCGTCTACCTTATTTTTACAGAACCTCAAATTCCTTTGAGTAAACTGATAGTAGACGCCAGAATTATCAATTCATTTTTATTAAATTTAATAAATAACTTTTTCGGGAAACGCAAAGCTGAGAATTATGCACGCTTAGTATTAGCAGCATGTCTCAAGTTACTCCTCGTAGTTGATTATTGGCGGTCCCCGAGAAACTCTTATGTGACAATTATAATCTTTATTACATGAATAATACAGTTAAGGTGCAAGGTATATAACTAGTCTCGGTGCCAAACGGTAACGCAAAAGAGATCGCGCCTCACGCGCGACACCCTTTTATCCCGCTCACATACACACACACATATACATCTCGCCCCGTCAATGCGGGCGCTCTGACACACACACACATGTATTCGATCTCAAGTACATCACACTTAGTGAAAAATATGTTAATACATTTTCAATATGAGTATTAAGGTTCATTACCTTCACATCCAGTGAAGAGCAATGAAAACTCTTTCACCAAGATATGAAGATTATGGAAGAAAAATACCAATGGAGGTGGGATGGTCACATGCTAGCAGATTACTCTTGGAGCCTTCAACGGGACTATCTTGCAAAACTTCACTCCAGAAAAAGTTATAGAATATTTATAAATTCGTTTCCGTCCAGTTTGTTGTATTTCTTTAAACATTTTTATTAATTAACTTTTAACAAATTAATTAATTATTAAAATAAAACACAGCGTTGTACACTTCACACTGCACTTAAATTAAACATTAAAACATTTTCGGCGCTTAATGCGTCATCTTAAATAATAAACTAAATCTTAAAACTAGAAGATAGACTATCGACTACATGGGAGGGGTGAGGGGTTATGGTGAGAAGTGAGATGTAATAGGGGTGTTCGTATGTTGAGTACATTTTTATTATTAATATTAATCTCTATACTTTCTAGAATATCTAATTTTCTCCTCTTTTTGCTTATATGTAGTACTTATACGTTGTCATGGGCGAAACAATGACATGATCTGTCATTTCTGAGTTTATGTTGTTAAATATTTTTCAATATTGTTTATCATGTTATAAAAATTTATAATATATAACACTTATTTAATAATATTGAACATATTTACAGTATACTTTGTGTTTATGGGTAAATTATTGTATGTGCAAAATAATACTTTTTTATGTTTGTTTGTTATTACGTACTAATAAATATAAGATTTTAAACATACAAACGTGCGTTAACGCGCCTGTTACTTCGATTGGCACCACTGGATTTCCTAGTTTATAATAATGTACGTATGTGTGTATGTGAGTATTGCCGCTTTTTTCCGGAATCTAAGAAGACGGTAACCGACAGGCGTTATTCTTATTACATCCCGTGCTTCGACCAGTCCAGCGATCGAAATTTAAAGAAGATAACCCAGATAAAAGAACAACCACATCGAACCGGAAAGACAGCAAAATGAAAGAGGTTAGTGCAGTTCATATATCGTATGTGTGCTTATTGTTAATCGGAGACCTGGGAACCAGCTATCGAAGGTGTTTACAGAAATACAGTGATTATTTTTCTTTGTAAAAATATAATATAAAGTAAAAAACATATGTATTAATGAAATCAGACGAATGTGAGTAAACAATTGAAAGGCTGTATGTTCTATATCTCCAAAACGAGAGCCGCTAAAAACAATCTAATGCCCCTTTTTAAATTAGCGGCCTAATTATATTCAGGAATAGGTGAAACTTAACCGGTGTAATTGAATTTAAAATAGTTGTTAGGGATATTTATTTATAATCTTTGCAAAGTTTTTAGTTTACAACGAGGTAAATATGTGTGGTATAAACGTATTCTATGCAAGGATGGTGCGACACATGTGTCTGAGACGTGTAATGCGTTTTTAAAATTTTATTTACATAGGATTCAAGCTTAGAAATGACCTGCTTTCTAATAGTTAATTAATGGAATAACTGGTTATATAGTATTTTCAATAATAATGTGGATATTTACACTGGTCTCCTTTCGGAGAACAAATTTCGTCACGTGGCTCGGCTACAAAAACATTTTTTTTCCAATTGAATTATAATAAATACGTATGTCACTATGTCTGCAAAAAAAAATAAAAAAGGCACGTTTTATAAAAGTTGATTTGATTGGTAAAATTGATTTATAAATTCATGACATTAATTAGCATACGGATTAGGTAACCGTTGGTCATTGTTATTTAAATGTGATAGACGTGTGCTAAGTGTATGTCAAAATAATAAAATAAGTCACATGACTTATTTGACATTCATTATATTATATATTTAATTACATCTGTATATTTCCTTTGGACCAGAAAACTAGTTATATTTTGAAAGTTCATCTAAACACAATTTAACAGACGTAGTTCACAATATTTAATGGGTGAACACCTGACTAAATTAGGAGTATGTACAAATTTTGAACAGTTACGAAAAATATTATTATACGAGATTTTTACAAAATCATTTTAAGTTATGTAGTATTATCAATCTATATCTTACGGTCCACGAACGTACCTTGCAGACAGATACTGTAATACTAGGCTTTCATCAGCCGCAAAAACATGCCCGGTATCGACCCCAATATGTGCCAATGCAATGAGCCCGTAGGCGTTCGGAGCGCGCCAATTCTCTCGCGACTACCTTCCTGTCAAGATCTCTAGCAAACGCTCCTCGGTGTACACTTTCATGTAACTGTAACTGCAATAAACTTCTGTTTATTGTAAGTAGTTTTTCTTGTTCAATCTACTCTGGCTACGGACACACTCGGCTTCATCACATTCGAAAGAAAATGTGAGCGTTAGGTGAAATTTATGGAGACACCAGACCCTCACACATATATCCATAACTTATCATAACCGCATCCTCTCATATCTAATCCCAATACAATATTTTAATTAATCGAAATAATTGCACAACTATGACATTTTTAAAATGCTTATATTTCTGACATGGTTAAGATTAGACATATACAGCTTGAACATTTTCGACTCATATGTACGTACCTATGACTAAAATATTGTTACACCTGGTATATATGGTACATATCATCGAAAAAAATGACAAAATCTCCAGCTACAATATTATTTAATTAGGTACTAGGGTAAAACAGAAAGTAAAGACTTTTGACATGAATACTAGAGATTATGTGTCGAGACAAACCGGAAATTCAAAGATTTTGTGTTGTCTCGAGTCCCGGGAATTAAAAAAAAAATTACCCTGTATTCGAGACTTTCCAATTCAAATTTTATTTAACATATCCTACATTTAATTTTTCAAAACAAAATCTGCATAGTCGAAAACAACCCATGCCCGGTTTGTATACAAAGTGGCATGCGAAAGGATCGGAAACATTTACCGATCAACAAAAATATTTTTAAGGAGACAGGTAATGATTTATTGTAACGAGAGATTATATTGTCTTTGCAGTAAAATCTTTCGTCGTTATTTGTAAACCTAAACGAAAAAAAAATATTTTGAAGTATTTACCCTCGTAAATACGATGCACGTGTTATTCCTAGAATAATTTAAAAGAATTCTCCTCGGTTGATTTATTTTGTTGAAAGTATCAGTTTGTATTTTGACATTAGCCAAATACGTTATTCTCGTACTTACGGTTCCCGTCGCTGTATATTCTGAACTGCGGATTCCGGACTAATAATTTTTCGAAATAAAATAACAAAGATTACTATTTATTTATATCTTATTTATATTTGTCATTCACAGTATGTACAGTACCGAGGCGCTGCTGTGTCGGACGCCCGCTAGGGGAACATTCCGCTAGGCTGCCGGGCGTGGGGAACGAGAGAGCCATTATGTTCTTGCGGCTGGCGTCTTCCACAGGTCTCGTAATGTATCAATTACCGTGTACTTAAATATTGCATATCTACCTCAATTTTAATATAGTGTTACTGTACCGTATGATGAAAGCAACTATAAACCCAAGGTATTGTACTTTTCATTTATCACGCTTTGACTGTTTTCCTCTCATACTTAAAACACCAAAAATATATTGAATGTGATTTATTTTTCTCCTCCCTTTTCTTAATTATTGTGAGAACTGTCACTTTTAAAATGTGTGTGTGCGTCATGAAAGTGAGTAGATGAGTAGTGGGGGACGAACATTAAAAGAGCTCTCTTCCATCACAGCTTCTTCTGAATAACAAGTCTATCTCTGAAGTGTACAATTTATATTTACTGTAATAACTTATAATAAACTTATAATCGTTACCCGGACACACTGAGTCTGCTGCTAATTAAAGATATATCACAATTATTAATAAATCCCTGTCTATAATTAGGTAATATTTAACTCTCCTGTTCTTGCACAGCATTGTAACAAACGATACAGCCACGAATGGAGGGTAACTGCATATTGAGATTATGCCTATTAAAAAAAACTAATTAAATCCAATCAATAAATATCGTTAAGCAAGTTAAGACAGATAACTTTAACAATAGATTATCTCCGGTCCGAACAGTAGCCAAGTGTTCAGTCGTGCTGACAGTAGCAATCGCCACCTGTTGAATTAGTAGACATAGTGTTATTGCCGAAAATGTCATTAATAAATCCACTGGATTACAACGCGAGCTGGCCCGGCCCGGCCTGGGGTATTTCACCTGATTGAGTCATGATGGCTGTAATAATGTAAAGGCTACCTACCATGTTTGATAGAAGCCGTATAATTGTATTATTATGAAGTTAATTCCAGTACTGCATACGTAGGTGCGAAGACTGACAATGTTTTATTTAGTTCTTCATATACTTTTAATAATGTTACGTATAGATTCTCGAACATAACGATAGATTAAATTATTCTCCTTTTATATCAATTAGTTTCCTCATATATAACATGTACATAGCAGAGGCGGTCGGTAATTTTTTCGTTGAAGGGATGCTGGATCATAAGTTTATACTTATTATCAAATAAACAAATATAATATATTTAAGCCAAACTGACAAAAATGTGTCATACAAAAAAATTCCTGTGTTGTACAATACCGTTCTGTGCATCATACCTATAATCATTAAAATAGTTTTATGTTTTAAAATATTTTAGATGCTGTTAATGATCGCGTATACAGTATTCGAAGACCTTGACAAGTCGAATACTTACAAACTTCGTGGATACGGAACGAATGATAGAATCCACCGTTGCTGGTATCTGTGTATTTACGCGATTTATAGATGTTCCAAAGTTGATAATGTATATGTGGGTGTACATATTAATTTTTTTTAAAAACTACAACATTCTCATATTTTATTTATATAATTATAATATAATTAAATCTTGCTAAGATTTCACGTAAAGAATAGTCATTTTCGTTGAGAAACTGCACGATTTGCAGTTTGTATGGGTGAAACTGTAGTTTCTTTTTCAAAATAACGTGCACTGTTAATTATTTTATTCCAGTACAGACTGCAATCCTCCTAATTAATTTACACGGATCGCGCATAATTTCACGTCGAACTTGAGCCACATGTTCTGGCGTCGCTGCTGACGTTGATGGTCCCGGAGGAGTTTGGTTAACCATTGTCCCTTCTTGTCTGAACTTTTGAACCCAACACCGGATAAGTTGCGTGTCACTTACTCGTCGAATATTAAAGTGAGTACAAAAAGCGCGACGATTCATCGGGTCAAATGCGTAAAACGTTTTGGCAGAATGTACGCTAGATGGCGCTTATCACGAATCATAACGTCATTCCTTCATGAATATTTTCATTTCATTTGCACATGCGCCGAATCATAAATCAATAAAATAAATTAATTAATTAATCACGATGTTTCCAGATATTCAATCGCCGATTGTGAGTGTGACTCAAACGTCCACGGTTCGTGATTTTGAGCTCATGACCATAAATTAGTATTGATCACACAACCGACCCTTAAAAGCTTTAGAAATACAGGTGGTTCAAGTCCTGTCTGACATTATAACACTCACTGAACTCGGAGCATCTGGTCCTGCCCGCTGTTTTAGACATGAGTGCTGCATTTGACACAGTCCATCACCAAATGCTGCATGAGAGATTGCAATAAACTTATGGGTTAGATGAAAAAGCACACGATTGATTTAAATCATACCTTAATAATACATCACCACAATCGGTGCACGGTGTCACCTTACATATATTTACTTCTAACATCGGGGTGCCTCAGGGATTAGTTCTCGGATTCGATGTAAGGAGACATATCAAATCGTATAATATAATAACATTTTATAAAATCCCTGACTCCATTCACATAAAATTATTGCGACTTATGAAGAGTGGATAGATCTCGATTTCGCTGAGAGGACGGTGTAAAGAAGGAAGACCGAGGAAAGGAGGCGAAAGATTCAGGAGGCCTGGGCTCGATATAAACTACAGGGCCATTGGACTTATTCCTTTCTCCTTAAGGTCACCGTCAAGTTGAAAGGCAATCAAGTTGAAACCTCCAGACCTAAATCACTTTGAATGGCAGATTACGAGGCATGTATAATTTCGGAGGAAACTGTTTGAGTTTAGACTTACATGTGGAAGAGTGGAACACACGCCTGACCATATTTTGTGGACTTGTGAGATACTTAGAGATGCACGTGTACGTATGATTGGTGGTTTGACTGGAATTAGACACCGCCCGCCCAGAAATGCAGACCTAATTAGTAATGGGACGAATCTTGTTTTATATAAAAAAATTATTCAAGTATGGATGACTCGTTGGAGCTCTTCAGGTGGGTACTACGCGCCTACCTCTCACTATCCACACCTCGTGTTCTGCAACTCCGTTAGTCTGTCCGTGTGTGACTCAATCCATTTTGTGTCTCGTCCACTGTCCCTCTTTCGGGAGTGTTTTTTTGATGAATGGATCTCTGAGTGTCTGCCTTGACTACTGCATTTTAATTTTCCGTCTGTATGTAAAACTATGTTTTATGGATTTTAGGGGACGCTGAAGAGTCTAAATTTTAAATCTTAATTGCTAATACCCTCATTGCATATCTTCTCCTTTTCCGTATTGCTTATAATTAAATATGTAATTGAATTAAAGTCGCGTATTTTTATTAACTTTGATGATAGTGGGTCCACCGCCCCCCCCCCCCCTCCAACACTAGCTGTCCTTATTAAAAAGAGCCATTCAAGTCTCGATGGATGGACATAACTATTAGAGCATTGGGAGTGACACCATAGAGAGTGGCAGAGTTCAAGGGAGACCTTCATCTAGTAGAGGATTGCGAGAATGGTCGATGATTATGTCAGAATACAGGATTATATACAGATTTCTTGCATATTCATTCTTAGACATGAATGTGTGTGTGCGTGGAATGAATATACGGATATACGAATGAATTTAGATGACGATAATAAATCAGTATATTATTGTCTTGGCCAGCGATAAAAGTATAGAAATAATATGGTACGCTAGCAATACGAATTTTTCACCTTGCAAAACCTATATAATTTAACTTATTTGTTCCGGTATATACGTACAGTACATACTTTATTACATACCCTGTGAGTACTGTTTTGTATTCACTATACATCCTTAAACGGGGAAAACCAAAGGCTGCGCGGCAACTGTTCCGGCTGCCGAGGTATTGCTGTGCGACTGAAATGTCATTAAAAGGAAGAATACGTTCAGAAGGCGGAGAAGAAGGATGTCTTTGAGATATGGTGCTGGAAACACAAGTTGCGCATACCACGGACGGCGAGATACACAAATGTCTCCACTCTGCAAGAGCCGAACATCAAGACCATTTGTTTGCCTGAGACGAATCGTTCAATTTTTGGGCATCTTGCGAGAAGGGAAGATAGCTTGGAGAAGCTTGTTGTGGTGTGGAGTCTGCAGAATGCTGAGAAAAGTAGAAGAGCATATCAAGAGGGCGGGAGTCATGATGATATTCAGAAAACAACTGATTAAAGACATATTTTAAACAGACTAAAAATTTAAATGTGTTTATTTTATAACTTAGAACTCATGAGGTAAGTATATTTGATATTATTTCACTTCTTATAGAATTTTTCTAAACAAAAAAATGTGTTTAATCTCATAGAGAAGAGCATAAAAGACAGGTTTGACAGAATAAGAGGAGGAATACGAAAATAACGATTTTAAATGCTGCTGTCGTCGCTGATGGCACCTCTGATGATTGGACTCTGCAATGGGATCCGAAACGTCGGTTAGACGGGTGGGCGCACACACACGGCAGAATAGCCTATAAAACTCTACACAAAAGATTCTGAACAGCTGTGAAAACATTAGAACATTTCTTAATAATTTTATTTGCATTATTCCCAGCGTAACATGTCAGAACTGGCTTTTATTATAATTATAATAACATAAAGATAGATAGAAAAACCCATTTTTTATAGATAAATTTTTGTGTTATTAAGACACCGATTCGATACTTTATTATTCTGAATTTTCTTGATATTTAAGATAATCAAAAAATTATTTAATTTTGTCCAATTCACTTTACTTTAAAACTAAAACAAGAAATATGTATACTAAATTGTATACTTGCATGTTCTTCGAAAAAAAATATTCAAATAATTCCACCATCTAACTGATATTCATTTTTCCTGACCATGACTGACTGAAAATCAGTTTAACCCTTCCCAAACCATGCAGTAACATGGATCTACCGCTTTTATTAAATCTGTAATATTTCGAAAAATTTACGAAACACACACTTCATATTTTAGCTAATTTGAAGGAAAATATTTACGCTTAGAAATGACTAGTGAAAAATCAATTATGTAAGACGAATCCTACAAAAATAATTATTTTTAATTCATTCCATTGTAAAATTAATACGTTGACAAAAATACAATTTGTGGCAAAACAGATAGAAATCGCACATTAATTTCACAGTGAAAACAATAACAGATATACGAATATAATGGTGTCTCTTTCTCACTAATTAAATGAAGATAGATAAAAAGGAAGGTTGTATTATAATACAACGCAACCTCCTATACATAACTTGATGAATGCTCCGAATTATAATATTACCTATTTTTTAAATATTTAATACTCAATACTTAAAGTAAATTTATGGCATAAACCATTTTTTCACATTTCAAAAGCTAATAGAACTCTATTTTCTTACGGTAACACGAGTTGACAGCATGGCTGCGTACGAGTATTTTTATATCACGGTATGGTAAAGGTTAAGAATTATAAAAATTATCTGCACGCCGTTCGGACGTTGGAAATGTCAGGCGGGGAACCAGTGTGTATTGTGTTGTGTCTCGAATTTGCTCGAAGTAGGGTTATTTTTTTGACGACACTGGGAACGTGACGTCACGAATGAATCATGACCTCAGACAAATCGGACCTCAAACACAATCAATTGATCCAATAACGAGCGGGAACTGGTTTTACGAGAAATTGCACGAATTACAACTGGTCTTGTAGTTGGCGCATAATTTGCACTATTTCATTTTAAATTAATATTTTTTTCCATTCGCTGGATATTCTTAAAAATAAGATGAGATCTTTTTATTCTGAAGATACCTCGAAATCAACTGTCAAATATTTAAAAAAAATTATAAGGTGATTATAATTATTTAATTTTCTTGAAGATTATTGATATTAAAAAGTGTTTATTAGTATGGAAGACAATTCAAAAAAAATTATACCTAAATGATTTTTTACTGTTTCGAATCCCAAGACTCGAAAACTTACGAATTTTTGTTGATGTTGATGAGATAATCCCATCTGACCATTATCACACGGCAGGCAGTGACCCAGCGACAAATGATGCGTGTGAAAGTTTCAAGACTTTTTATGGTCAACCATAAAATTTGCATTAAGGAGAAATCAGTCCTCATAAATATACTACTAAAAAATCTGAAGTAAATGGTTTTGTCGGTTTGTCCAAAAAGGGAATTATGTTTCCTGTTTGATAAAAAAATATGTCACATTTTGAAATAAAATTTGGGAGTGATGAAATTATTTGAAATACTTAATTAGGAGACTTATTGTTTTATTAATTGTTCTTTTTTGTGTGTTTATTTTTTATAGATGTTATTAAATTGTTTGTATTTTGTTATTTTTATAGATATTCATATGTGTTTTTGTTTTCTATATATATATATATATGTAAACTAAATTACGTTTTTAAAAATGTGCTAACACATTATGACTGTATTTTTCCCTCGATTCTGTTTCCCGGGAATTTCCGAGGCTTGAAAATTTAGAATCTCGAGTCCCGGGAATTGAAACAGTCGGGAATACAGAATATCTCTGCTCAACACATCACGGAGAAATCACAATTCCAGAAGAACGAGAAATGATATATAGCGATAAATGCCCTAAAATTAAATATTTTATATGCCCAAATAAACAAACGGTAGAAAGAGAATGTCCCGATAGCGAAACTTCAGGAAGTGGACCGGTCTCGCAGTCGAGGAGCTGCTCCAAGTCGCCAAGGACGGGCATCAGCTTGGAAACTGTATGTAGTCTTGCAACTGGATGGAAGCCAAAATAGGCACACTAAGAGAAGAGGGTAAAAATTTATTTAACCTTTCCTTACGGTGCTAAAATAAAAACGCTCGTTCCGGTACTCTAAACTCAGTGTACATGTAGACTTTTGAGATTTTTAAGTGGGATAAATATGAATATTTCACATATAATATACAGGGTGGCTCCATCTCACACAGCCAGAGATACAATCAACTTTCTTCGTCGTGAGAATATTAATTTCATCGAGTCTTTCAAGTGCCCACTGAACAACCCAGATTTAAACCCAGTAGATTATGCAATATGAGGGGTTTTAATGATTTCTGATTAGCATCAAATATTATGCAAAGAAAATTACATTAAAAATTATAATTAATTATATTATGTTTTGAAATAACTCATGTGTTACGTGATGTTCTCACTTTTTTGGGCCACCCTGTATCCGTATATAGTGAATATATATTATTATTGTATAATGGTGATAAAAATGAGAATAAACATTGGTCATCACGAACCATAGCATAAAGACGCATAATACACGTTTGACTCGGCCGGCGCAAGTTCCGCCACTAAAGTGACGATCGGCATCCTGCACCCCGCGTCCCACACACTGCGCCTTCAGCACGTCTCCACGCGTACCTAAACATATACTTATTGACAAATTCACGTCAGGTTCTTCTAGAAAATATTTTCTATTGTTGCGTATGGTAATATTAAGTAGGAATACCAAAAATATTAACTTAATATTAAGTACATGTACAGAGATATTCACATAATTAGAGATAATGTCAAGTCAGTTTACATCATCGGAGAAGAAAAGTAATTTAAAAATTATCTTGTCGCACTGTTCATGACTGCAATACATAATCGCGAGAGCCAATTAGTTTGCTAATAACTTATTGCGAAGAAGGGATATACCTACTCTTATTGTACGTGTTTGGGACACGATAACTCTCAATACCGTGTGCACGTGTTGAGATTTAGATCAAAAGATAAACTCAGAGATAAGTTTGAGATTGGTGTTATCGACCCGTGCACGCGGCGTTTGATTAGATGAGGACACTCGACGCTTGCGCACGAACGTCACCTAGAATCGTACACACTTAAATGTTCTGAAATATTAAACACTAAATTACAATAATTTATTTTGTAAATACTAATTATGTACATATAAAATCAATTGTATTATTGTAAATATTGCTGTTGCTACCGGGATTGCTACCGTGCATTAACCGACTATGCTACAGCAGACAGTACTTTTGACGACAAATTTTCGAACCTTGTTACACTTTTTAAATTAATCAATCTATCGTTCCATTAGCATTCCGGTAGCAATAACAATATTTTTCGATAAATTGTTTTTATATGTGCATCTTTCTAATTAATACATTCAATTAGTATTTAAAATATCACACACCTATGTTCTGAATAATTACAATTTCACAATAAGAATCTATTATCTTTAATAAAAATGTATTAGTTGCTTTTAATAAAAATGGATACAATATTATTATACAATTATTTACTTTATTTTATTCCAGGAGAAGTGGCCTACATTAAAAATATGGTAATTAAACCTTAAAATTCTCATTACGTGCCTTCACTGCAATGTGAATACCCACCGCAGTCTAGAATGAACTAAATTGTCACGAAGGTTGTACGAAAACAATATGTTGTACCATTTATGTCTCAGTTTACCGTATTAAGTATTAAAATTTATGCAAACCGTCGTGTTGGCAGTCGAAAATATTAATTACCAACTCTTTAGCAGCTCACTTGATTGATCAGCTGTTCAAGAACGAGGCGAACCGATTGTGCATTTCACATATTATATATTACAAACAAAAGCAGGTTGCGAAAAGAACAGCTTGTTAAATATAATATGATACATGTATGTGTCGCCTTGCGTACACGTTTCCGTGGTGTAGTGGTTATCACATCCGCCTAACACGCGGAAGGCCCCCGGTTCGATCCCGGGCGGAAACATTTTTTTTCAGAATAATTTTCTTCGTAATGTGCATTTTTCAGAAATCTTTCTTTCATACATTAATTTATTATCATTATATGTAATTGTTTAGATTACGTTACAAACAAATTGGGTGGGTGTGTTATTAACACCAAAGTAACATGCTCGTAATACGCTGTATTACTTTAAATGTAACATTTAAAATAAATTATGTACATTAAATACTAGCAGAAAATAATCGTTCCGCAATGACTGCCGAGTACAACTTCAACTTCGCCGCCTGGTGACCGATTATGGTAATAGAAAGCGGTTTGTGTCTTGGCTTGAAATTGAACAAATGTACACTAAGCGTTGGCGGAAATTAGCTTCGCCGATTGCTTTTATTAGGCAGTGACAATGTTGGCCGCTGCGCGACCGCGGCCGTAATAACTCAAAATCCTGCCAATAGGCAATATATCGAAAATATGGTCCTTTCTCAGATTTTTACAAAAAATATATTTTCTAAATTCAGTAACAAGTATTTAAAAAGTTATTACACTTTAAAGTTTCAAAATTTCACCACAATAATTATAGTCAAGATTTAAGATAAAATAAGCAAAAATGACTCTTAGACTGAAAGTGTTAAAAAATGATCTCACTTTAGTTTCGTGATAACCCTTAATATAATAATAGTAATAATACAAGAAAAAACACACCATAGTCGGATTAAGAGAATTAAACTTACTAACCAATTTAATTAAAATACATAGTATAAAAATTGAATTGTGTCAGAAAACGTGTATTTTGTAAAAAACTTACAATTTAGTATGTATTCATAACGTTTCTGACTTGTCTACGATTTGAGTGAGTTCGTCATATCCACAGACAAAGTGGTTCATGAATCAAAAAGTACGGTGAATATTTAAAACTTTAATATATAGTAATAAAAAAATATATTTTTAGCAAAAAACCAAAAAAGGACCATCCAAATAGTGGGTACGCAGTGCCAGTTTCTGTCGTCACTTGTAAACCAAGTTGAATACATAAATATTTGAACACTAATGGTGGCCTGATGTTATAGAGTCATCATCTTCTCGCACTCATAACGTAATCATTCTCCATAACTTTATCTTCATTGTCACATTGTCAATCCAGTTCACAGAATTAGGGAGTCCACTTACGGGAGTTATTTGTTAAAATTAGTCCAAAATTAATTCAAAACTAAATAATGAAACGACTGATGTTTGTCTGTTGCTTTGAGCATTAAATCATAATATTAAACTTGTTTCATATCTAAATTGTTGTCTGTCAATCTTGCATTATTATCCATATTTTTATCCATATTTTTCGTTCTACAATTTATTCACACAGACTTTACGGAGGCCGAGCTCGTCGTGGATGATTTACCTCACCGATGGTAACTCGCCTATTCGCTAGAACCATCTCTCGAGCTTGCTGAACCTTGCCGTCCGTGATGGAGGTTCCCTCATCGCGCGTCAATTTTAAACCTATTGATCCACAACACGTGATAAATCACTGGCCCGTATTTCGCATCCCCCTCGTTGTTCCTCTGTGGTGCAAACTGCTAGCAGAGTGGATATGTGGAAAATGACGCAATCGGGATCAAATTTTGTACACGTGACCGCAGTCGTACCAACTCTAAGCGTTATTAATTGACATTCGTTCGTTATTTTAGTGACGTAAATTAGATATGTTCTTTTCGATGTTTAACATACAATGGTATGCAAAATAAACGAATGTCTTCATTCTTCAGAAACTCCACACAAAAGAAAGGTTGTCCACAACATTCAGGAAAATAATTCTTTCATATTCTGGACATGTTGCTACAAAAGATGGTGTTTATTTATTTATTGTTAATTATACAGATGTATGGAATTGGATATAGAAAAAATAAATGGTGTCAAATAATTTATATCCTCGTATATTTCACATGGGTATAATAGGATACCTACCTCTTCAAATACACATTCCAGAAATGTTTCTATCGTTCATAGGTCGACCTTGCTCCATTCAACTTCTAGCGATACCTCTAAAACCTGGTGCTTCCTGAAGAAATTGTAAAAACCGAAAGTATTTGTACGGGGTAAGTGTCTTCTTTGTTAATTAGTTTTAATGACATATGATGACACCACGGGGCGCAATGGGGTAGGGCAGATCGGGGTGGTATCCCGTTCCGTCCCACATATTTATGTTATTTCCATCAACGCCCTTGTGGGCTTTTACATAAGAATAAAAATGTATGTTAAATAGCGAGAGAGAAAGTGAAAGAGATGGTATTTTTACATTTTTCGAATCCCATGATTGCATTTTTGCAATTCCCTACACGGGATGCTACTTTTTTCAGTCTTCTACCATTTTATGTCGTGTTATTCCATAGCTTAGTTGGTTGAAGCAGTCTTCCGGAAATAGTATACTACTTGCTCATTCTGGAAAACTTGATGGGATTTTTGCGATATAACGAATTGTGATCGTGTCGAGTAGGTTATACAATTCGAATCAGAAAGTTTTGTACATAGTGAGACTGAAGGCCCTAACTTCTAGTCTCACACGTGCAGGGGGAATGTCGCAGTGTATATGAATGTGCGTGTGAGTAGTTGTGCTGTGTCTAGAGCTAGTTATTTAAATAAAACAAGTAAATATCAGTGTTTTTTTAGAATTAGTAACACTTTTTCCAGCGACAGCTGATTTGACAGCTGACAGCTGAT
Source organism: Eubasilissa splendida (assembly GCA_031772225.1). Taxonomy (NCBI): domain Eukaryota; kingdom Metazoa; phylum Arthropoda; class Insecta; order Trichoptera; family Phryganeidae; genus Eubasilissa; species Eubasilissa splendida. Next base: position 28,533,498 of record CM062859.1, read on the forward strand.
TTGTTTTCGCACCATGCATACTCTAATTGATAATACGCATCCGCAGAGACATCGTACAGTGCGCACCAGAGGAGCTGTTGCTGCAGTGGAGCTTAGTAATGAGGAGGACCTGAATGAGTCGATTCGCTATCGTGTACAGCAATTGGAGCTGTGTCCATCTACTTCATGGCAAATTTTGCGGAAAGATCTTGGTTTACGAGCATATAAGGTCCAGCTCGTGCAAGACGCGTATAATTTTGCGTAATAGACCTGTAAATTGACCTTCAAGATCGTGTGATTTAACACCTTTGGATAATAAACCAAGAAACCAGAGACGATAGACGACTTGGAAGCCAACATTCGTCGCATTATTGCCGATATACGGTCCCAGCTGCTCCAACATGTGGTCGAAAATTGAACTTATTCGAGCCAGCCGCGGCGCTCATGTACGCGAAATCATACTTAAACACTAATGTCATAAAATTATCTTTCCAACAAAGCCAATACCGTGGCCTTGACCACGATTTTTATTTAATTTTTTAAACACCGTTTACTAGTATAAAATTGAAAAGACTGGAGTGGCTCGTTCAGTCGCTAGCTTCTAAGACTCGTCCGTCACGATGTATTAACATCCGCTATTGGTCGGTGCGTTTCGGCACTATATAGCTGTAGTGTTAATGTAAGTTGTAGTGTGAGCAGGCCTCTACAGACTGAACCTGAGTTCATGATATCGAATACCAATGTCAGTTGAGATACAAGCTCAGTCAATGCACGTAAGTGTAACATATCCACTTATTACAGTTCATATTTCATTTCCAGACTGTTTTCAAAGCTGTCATTCTCAATACATCTCAGAAGTGATAGGCGCTTTGTCTCTTGAGCCGCGGCGACCTCGCCAGGAGTGTCGGCGACAGTGGCAGCAAGCAGGAAGTGTGCAAGCAGAGCGGGATCTGCACCACACATGACGGTTGACAAGTTGCCAGCGAATCGCTGTTGATTGTTTATTGAACAGTGAAAGGTAAACGCGATATTTTCCAGGTCCAGGTCCGCGGCTCCAGTTCGGTTGATGCTTTTACGTCATAAAATGATTGACGGTTGACATGATAAACGACGACTTTTGAAAATTTAAAGAATTTATCGAATATAATTATCGTAGAACAATATTAACAGCTATGGCGACCTTACGCAGTGGCGTAATCAAAAAAATATAAAATGAGGCCACTGTATATGTATTATTTTTAACTAATTAAATTACCATCAAAATATTTACATTCATACATCTTTTCATACAAGATCGCCGATTATTGAGGCTTCTAACAGCATCAAACATCAGTCATCAACTTTCTTATCTCTTTCTAAAAATATTCTTTGCCATTCTCTCCTCATTCCTTATTCATTTTTTTCTCTGTCATAAATGAATCTGCCTCAGTGATCTCATTTCACTGCATTCATTCTACTTTCGCTCCTCTGCCTGCTCCAGGCCTCACTTTCATGCATCAGTGTCGGTACCAGGACTCCATTTTGTATAGCTAGTTTTACCTGAGTTGACAAGTTACCATTGACTATTAGCCAATTCAAAGCGCTATTCACTTTGTTTACCGCAGTCACCCTTGTTTCAATATCTTTCTCACTTACCTACAAGTATTTAGCACATTGTCTTGCTTTCCTCCTTCTCGAATACTTTCAATCACTTTCAACTTGTTGACTTCATAATGAGGTCACTTTCCTTGCATACATCGTACATTCTACTCACTAGACTCTGTAATTCTTGTTCATATAAAAATACAAGATGAACAGCCACGGACATTACACAACGCGAATGGTCTATTGAATCTTACACACGCAGAACTTTTTCATATAGGGATGCGATTGCGTGTATAAGTTTACTATTCACCCTGTGCTCAGAGAGTACCTCCCATAACCTATCATACGCCTTTTGTAGATCTACAAAGGCACAAGAAAGTTTTTGGTTCTTCGCTAAAAACTTTGACATCATCACTCGTAGAGAAAAGATTTGATTGATGCATCCTCTTACATCCACAAAGGCCTCTTGCGCGTCCAATACTTTTTATTTCATCACCGTTCTTGCTCATTCTATTAAAATCCTTCCATATAGTTGCCGCATTCCATTTGCGACCATTTGTCTTTGTGGAGGGGCATAATGACAACCCTCCTATAATCTAACGAGGTGTGGCTCTCCTCCAAACATTGACTAAAGAGCATATGAAGCCACGACACAACTAATGGGCCACCAGCCTTGATATACTCGGAAGCAACGTTATCATACTCCGCAGCCTTACCATTCTACATATGCTTTACTTTCAATTTAATTTATTCCATACTTAATGTATTTATATCGCTCTCGTCATTCATACTTACCCCCAGAGAGTATCTCGAGTACGTTCTCTGGAAATATTTCATGTTTTATTTCGTTCTCATTCATTAACATTTCTCTATTTACTGACTTAACACCTTTCATACTACTACTTTCAGCACAACATCGGGATTTTATATTACCACACAGATTTATACTATCCTGAAAATTCAGTCATTTTCATCCCTTCCTCTTTTTTCAGCCGCTCTTTCCTTTCTTTTCACGTATTTATTTTTGGTATCCAATAAGCAGTAACTTTTATTGCATCCCAATATATACAATTCGCGCAGAGATCAATGATTGCGAAGTGCTATTAGTGACAGCAGATGCTTTTATATCAAAGTCAATAGAAAGAGAGGTGTTGATGAGATTGGTAATGACGTCATTATCGCTGTTGAATGTGGAATAAAGAGCGGTAGTAACTAAGTGAATGCAGCCAATACGTTGCACTGCGGCCCACGTTAGACAGGATCCGCAAATAATGATCGACATTAGGTTGTACCATATGAAATTGCGGAATTTGAAGGTGAAAATAAAAATTCAATGTTTTCAACATTAAAAAATATATTAAATCAAAATAAGCTTGAAATGAATCTTCATTTTTGGACTATATAAATTATTCGAATGTCAAAATTATTTCTGCCAAGATTCGAAACGTTTTATTTCTTGAATATAATTCCAAGTAGCTAGGAAATAGGTGAAAATCTGTGGTGAACACGAAGGATTCGAAAAAATTTCGAAACTTATCACTGGCGATTTGTGATCGAGCGTTGAAATGCAGTATAATTTATTCATATATTTATTGTTTTTTAGGAGAACACATTCTTATTGTGAAGTTGTAATTATTCAGAACAGACGGACTGTGATATTTTAAATATGAATTAAATATATTAATTATAAAGATATACATATAAAATCAATTTTATCGAAAAATATTGTTGTTGCGCTACCGGGATTCGAACCTGGATCTCTTCCCTAACCGGGGGAGGTGCTTTATCCAACTAAGCTACAGCGGCATTATTTTTAACGACAATTTTTCGACCCTATATGTTACCTTTTTGAAATTAATACATTTAATCGTTCCATCATTTGACAGAGCCATCTACCTTATTTTTACAGAATCTCAAAATACCTTTAAGTAAATCTGATAGCAGACGCCAGAATTATCAATTCATTTTTATTAAATTTTGGACACATTGATACAACTTTATTATTTTTTAGGAGAACACATTCTTATTGTGAAGTTGTAATTATTCAGAATATAGGTCTGTGATATTTAATTCATATTTAATATATTTATTGTTTTTATTACAATTATTCGTTAACATTACAAATTTCATGTCAATGTGAATTGGCTGTAATTGATTCGCGGGGTTTCAAAAAAGAGTAACGAACTTCTGGACGTCTAATTTGTGTGGTGTCCACTCGTGAGTAGCTTTTTAACTCTTCCTAACACAGCGACGTGACGAGAAATAGTCGTAACTCTAGCTCCCAGATCACACGTGAGGGTTCGAACCACTCGAGTTGTCGCGTGTGGATTAGCTCCTACCATTGTCTTTAACTCTTCTACGTTTACAACACTCCTTGGTCTTCTTCGAGATTCGTATTGCGTATTGAAATGAAAATTTACAAAATTCTCTGGCTAGCAGACCCTTCACCGAGCGCTCGGTTGATATTTCTACCCGACTCAGCTGCATTGTGTCTCAACTTGAATACATTCAAAAAAATAATCCTCAAATCTTTGTTTATGAACATAGTAAAAAATACGCAATAACAAAAATTAACTTTACAAGACAATTGAAAGGCACAGTACCTTTGTTAATTGCGATCGATCTTTTAAAAACTAACTGAAAATCCGCAATTTCATGTGGTACAACAGATAACAAACGAGACTGAAATTATGTATAGCTTAAAATTGTTATTATTAAGAAGAACACATTCGTATTGGGAAATTGTAATTATTCAGAACAAATATATTAATTAGAAATATATACATATAAAATCAATTTTATCGAAAAATATTGTTAAAACAAAGTAGATGGCTTTCAAATAATGGAACTATGGATGTATTAATTTGAAAAAGTGTTCGAAAATTTGTCGTCAAAAATACTGTCGCTGTAGCATAGTTTAGTTGCACTTTCAGATCCAGGTTCGAATCACGGTAGAGCAACAACAATATTTTTCGATACAATTGATTTTAAATACATATATTTATAATTAATACATTTGATTACTATTTATATTTGTTATGACTTTCCAACAATTCATTTACATGTTTTAATTAATCTAGAAACTTAATTAATTCTATTAAATCACGTTCAATTAATAGACGGATCGAATGCTTGCAGAATAATACATGTATTTAATGTGGTTGTTTAACATAACCATTCAATGCCCGAGAAGATATACAGTATTGTGGCATTCATAACGCCACAGTCCTATCAAAAACGATATACAGTGTTGTTGTGGGGATGGTCTGAATTTTTAATATTTGTTGTATTGGATTGGTGGCTGAATAGCTGGTCTAATCTAAAAATGAATTAGTCCCGTTTTCACAGCACAGGACGTTAATATTTTATAAATAATAATTAATCGGATTCTTAATATTCTAAGCGCATACAGAGTATATTATATTTGTCATTTTATAAATGTTGTCTATATCTTTTTATCAGTTAGAATCTGAGAAAGTTCTGAGAGAATCAGAATCTACTCAATTCTTTCTCTTTTCTAATAATTTTCTTGCAATGCATTGTACCATAGCCCTCCTTTCCTTCTATTCTTATTTCCTCTTTCATATCGGTATTGAAAAATAGTGGCCTCAATTAGACCCTCACAGCTGACTCCAACTCCAGGGTATCTCCAGCCAGATGCAAGATATCAATCCACTCTTTCAGGTCATCATCCTTCATTTCTCCTAATACCTTTCAGACGCATTAGTTAGTTTTTCTTCAGTTAGTTAAAGTACCCGAGTTAGCAGGTTTCGTCACAATCAGGCCAATAGTCCCTGGCGCAAAACGCTGGTGTCAACAATAATGATTAATGATTCCAATGAGATTGAGGCTAACTACATGTAAACTAGTCGAAGCGAGATAAGGATATTGTAATTTGTGCGATAAATATTTATACCTCCCTACAATAACATCACAACCAAAAATCATTTAAATCATTTATTGTAACTAAAAAACCTTATTATCACGATGAAGATACGGCCTAAAACTACTTTTTAACATCGTACCCGTTAACCTCCAAATATTTCAACAATCCCCCTCATTAATAAAAAGTCTACCGCTTATTCTTTGAACCAGTCGTTGACAGTTTGATGGGGTAGTTTTCTGCATGCGTTTTTCCCCCCAAAATTATTTTAAGTTTAGGAATAGATACGTTCCGTGGCTCCAGGTCAGGGCTGTGTGAAGGATGGTCCATTAGGGTCCACCAAAACTTCTGCCGTGTTTCGAATAACATGAGCATTTCAAAAACAAATCACCGATCGCACCTCGCAGTCGCTGGGACTACTAAGAAATTGCGTCCGACTCAATGAAAGGCTCGGAATTGATAGGCAGGGCTTCAAACAAGTTCCTGATAACATTCCAGTCCAAAGCGCTTACTTACACTGTTAATAATACTCCAATGATTTTTATTTTAAAAATAATTAAACTTATCAGACGTTTTCTAAAATCATAACTTAGATAAGACAAAAGACATACGTTAAAAATTAATAGAGTTATAAAGTTATCTAAGTTATTAAAGAGTTATCTTGCAAAACATAATTTAATTTTGTGATATTATGGGATATCAAATATTAATTAGTTATTAAATAGTACATTTTCAGTCTTAACACATTCTCATTGTGAAGTTGTAATTATTCAGAAAGATAGATGGTCAAAAATACTGTCGCTGTAGCATTGTTGGATAATGCACCTTCCCCAGTTTGGAAAGAGATCCAGGCTCGAATTACAGTAGAGCAACGACAATATTCTTCGATAAAATTGATTTTATTTGTATATCTTTCTAATTATCACATTTAATTAGTACTATTTAGTGTTGATCCGATCAAGGCTGACGTAGTCCCTTAGTTTTTGACTAAATATGCTTATAAAGTATATTTTAATGCATTTTTTTTCTATAATACGAATAAAAATGAGATGTTTTTACAAATAAGTTGCAAATTTTATACTTTCTGTATGCTTTCTTGTTACAAAAAACCTTTTTGGTGTGTCATTTTGTAAGGTTTCGCCGCTTTATATTCCGTATATATATAGCACTAAGCATTTTAAACATAAATACTAGATTATTTACGATACAAAAACCTTTTACATATAACTTTTTAGTACATACTATAATAAGATGAAATAAACAAAAAATGAGATCAAATGAACATTAAAATAAATAACAGATCAGAAAACGTGGTATATTTAAATCGATCACTTTAAACAAAATAAGAAAACGAAACTATTACAATAATTTTGAATGACGAATGAATTAACTTTTTTATAGGCATAATTTTTTTAAATTATTTATATGGACGAATTGAAACGATTTAAACACCTCAGAGGTTGTTTACGCGTCATTGTTCCTTCGATTGGCACACCCAGTCATTTATGTGTATGAATATTGCCGCCTTTTTCGGAGATTGAAGAGCAAGCAAAACGACAAGATCCAATTGAATCCAGTACACCGTACGGTAAAGAGATCTCAATAATCAGTGAAATTGTCAGAAATCTACCCAGAAGAAGAACAACAACATCGGACAACATCAGAGCGCTTAATGATGTAGATTTAATATTTAATATCTCACCATATTATCAGAAGGAAACCCGAAAACCACAGCAATCGAAGGCATTCACGGAACAGAGGTTTTTATAACGAATTGACTGAAGAAGCTCCATAAATATTTCTCATAAAATAGCTCTTTTCGTAAAATTTTATCTTGTATCAGATTAAAAATCACGTACTTTAATAAATTATTTAATTTTCGATTTATTAATTCGACAAACAACGCATTATTTCAATCCACAGAAATTCATATTTTTTGACAGCTTACCAAAGCTTCGAACCATGTTATGTTTACCTCTATCTATAAAACTTTCGTTTCTGGAAAGATTTGCGCATAAAAATAGCGATCTTTTTATATTTAGATGATATTGGAAATATATCAAATATACAGAAGAAACCTAGAAATTCAAACTGAAAAAATTAAAGTCCCTCAAAAGATTTCTCATACATAAAAATTACATACATAGCTTCCCATTTTTCATTTACGTCATAGTTAAGTGTTCGGCTGACATTTAATGTATCTTTTTAAATCAATTGTACTTAATAATATGTACTACCAACAAAACCTATGGATTTTGGTGCATGGATGCTATATTTTATTTAGTCACTATACATAGTCAAGTATATGCATGTATTAGGAGAATACATTCTTATTGTTAAGTTGTAATTATTCAGAACAGACGGTATGTGATATTTTAAATAATAATTAAATATATTAATTAGAAAGATATACATATAAAATCAATTTTATCGAAAAATATTGTTGTTGCGCCGCCGGAATTCGAACCTGAATCTCTTTTCTAACCGGTGAAGGTGCATTATCCAACTATGCTACAGCGACAATATTTTTAGCGATAAATTTAATCGTTCCATTATTTGAAAGAGCCATTCACCTTATTTTTATAAAATCTCAAATACCTTTGATAGCAGACGCCAGAATTATTAATTCATTTTTATTAAATTTTTGACACATTAATACAACTTTATTATTAGAAGAACACATTCTTATTGTGAAGTTGTAATTATTCAGAACAGACGGTCTGTGATATTTTCAAATTACGGAACGATTAAATGTATTAATATCAAAAAGGTAACATATAGGTTCGAAAATTTGTCGCTAAAAATATTGTAGCTGTAGCATAGTTGGATAATGCACCTTCCCCGGTTAGAAAAGAGATCCGGGTTCGAATATCGGTGGTGCAACAACAATATTTTTCGATAAAATTAATTTTATATGTATATCTTTCTAATTAATATATTTAATTCACATTTCAAACATGCATGTATCATAAAATCGGGAAGAAAGATAACATTTATTGCCTGTTTATTGTGTGACTAATGAAAGACTCAGGACCGTTTATACGCTGAGCAAAAGCTCCTATATCCGCCATGCTCATTCATCACCAGGTTGGCATTTTTTTATGCTAAACAGACGACCATGCAACTCAGATCAGCACATAAGCGTCAAAGCAACGACGCGCGGCCGCCAACCAAGACATCCATCATCACACCTATGACCCCAGATAAAATTCTTTGTTGTGTAAAATATACAATGCACATAATAAAAATACAACAAAGAGTATATATGAGTAAAGAGTAAAGGCGCCGGGGGACAGAGAGGCGACTAGAGGAGAACACAAAATACTCCCTCACGGGAAACATAACGAGCACAAAAAAGGCTTGAAGTTGATTCTCTACCCGAGCACCACTGCCGCAGTTATTATCCAGAAAACAGTCTATTTTCCCCAGCATTTACAATGCTAATTGATTAATTATACAGAATGTAACAGACCCAGTTCACAATATTTTACGAGTGGATACCTGACTAAATTACGAGTGGAAAATGTTCAAGGAATATGTGCAAAATTTGCACTGTTACGAAAAATATTATTGTTTGAAATTTTTACAAAATCGTGTTAAGCTTGAAGTCTACCTATTTCGAAATGAATATTTGCGAAATTTTTCAATTATTAATCTATATCTTTACTGCAGGACCTAAATCATCAGACATAAAATAGTCTAGCTGCTCTAAATTAGATGATTTTTAATTTTTTGTATTTAATGTATAATTTGGAATCAATAAAATATTTCAATTAATCGAAATAATCGCATAATTGAGATTTTTTTGAAATGCGTATATCTCTGATATGGTTGAGATTAGGCACATATCCCTTGAATATTTTTGACTCGTAATTTAGTCAGGTATCTACCCATAAAGTATTGCGGACTAGATCTGTTATAAATAGCATGGCTAATGTGATATTCGATAATGATTATTGTGTGACTGTCTTTTTTGTACTTGGTTTTAAAAGGCTGATGAGAGGAAAGATACAGAAGTGTTGTCTCAGAGAATAGAACAAGCCAGAAGTAGTGCACGTGTTATAATTAATCGGAGAAGGTCATTCGCATCATAATTCGATATTTAAAAAAATGTAAAACAAAATGTCGGCATTGTCAGATATGGATGCAGGAGCGAGAACGTACGATCTGATTATATGCTTCATGTATTCAGACTGTGCAGTGACAGTGACCAATACAGGTCCGGTTTAAGCGTGGAGAAGTTTTTGTACACAGTCAGATGTATGCACGTACGTGTACATCACTTTCGGTTTCATTATAAAGGTGCATATCAACGAGGTTTCCACATGCGCGAGAGTCAGCTCGATCGCCGTGCGAAACGAATGATGAGACGCGAAGCTTAAGGTGTTATTGCAAAAAAAGATAAATATGTTCTACAGTATATCGGTAAATAATCTTCTCAGTTATGCAACACTGTACAGTGCAGCACGCGCACATATTTTTTATAATAAAACGTTGTAGGTTTATTTCTATAGCGTAAAGTTCTCTCATAGACAAGTGTCCCAGTTTGAGTCTTGTCACCCGTCGCGCACTCTCCATAGAAAGAGCCCCTGTACATATCCGCTTCCCGTCTGCTTGCATAAGGCAGATTCGCCGAAAACTACCGTTGAAGTCCGGACGTCCTCCGTCAGCTCTTCAAGTAATTATGTGATCATTAATTTGACGTTATTCCTCTATTACAACATCTGTGGTACGCGGAATGCATTAATTTGTATCATGGCCAGTGTGCGAATCTTTTCCACGTTCCGATCGCACGCCATTTTGTATCGCGACCACGCGTTATTTCACCACGTATCGGCAAATATCCGACTGAATCTCCGCAGCAGGATATCATCCGATCGTATCAGCTGTATCTGTATCCTCTTATCTCACGGATATTATTGTTATTATTATATCATATTATTCCAACTGCCGCGCGCCCGACAGCAATCCTCTTGATCATCGCCATCGTCTTCTGCCTCGTCTCCCCGTGTGCACTTCTCCATCCATCAAGGGTCCATCCCATCATCACCACCATCTCGCCAGACCTTTGTGCAGGTCTACACCGTTACATCGAAATTGTGCTAACTATTGTAATCGTTGAGGTATTTGTTGATTATTCATATTCTAATTGGGTCTTCGCCATGTGACCTCAGCTTGGCTGACGAAAGTGATATCCGCTCCGCAGAATAAACCAATGCTATCCATCACGATTGGATATGGACAGGGAGAACTGATCACCTTGATTATATATATATATTTACTATCTGAGTTGCATATTCTGTATTCCTGTACCTTGTATTTTATATCACCCATTTATGTCAGCCCTCATATTTCATTCTAGTAATTCTAATCCATTTGTAAATTATATTTTATTGAATAAATACACATTGTCTTAGAATAACCTGCACCATCTTTTATTGAAGTGTTTTCCATCATTCCGTCTCTGATATCCACCGCCCATATGAGAAGGATAATCCGTGCTCTGTCGAGCTAGCCGAGAATCGGATTAAAACTCGTACATAACATCAAATGTATTAAACACCATATAAAACGTTTTACAAAAGGTACCAAATTTTTAACGTAAAATATTTTATTTCTGTTTGAGTTGATTGTGGTTTAACACATTGTTGCAGTGTCCATATAGAAAAATAAGGTTCACAATAAGATATACTGACTACATATGTGAAAATAAAATTTGGTGAAACTTTGTGGATTTGAAAATACTGTTTTATTGTGTTAAACGTTAGAACGTTTTCGGGAACATCTTCCCATCATCAATAATATAATTAAACTAAAATTAAAAACACTTTCAGACAGTAATAACGGGTGTGTTAGGAGTTTACGGAGGTGGGGGTGGGGGTGGAGTTAAAATGGATAAGAGAGGGGATGTAATGGGCGATATTTGAATATTTATTATTGATAACGTTTAACACAATAAAAAATATATAGTGGAATAAAACAGTGTTTCAACTCAATTTACAAAATGCTCGTTTTTTGATTCTACTCGTTTAATTTACACGAGACGCGTTTCGCCTTGTAAGAGCATTATCAATCTAACAATTAAGTACAGTAGTAACTAACAGTAGAATAAAAAAAACAAGTGTTTTATTTTCACATGTGTGATTATGGAGTTATGCAAACTTACCTCGGAAACTGTAAACATTCTGACTGCTGTAATAGAAAAGTAATTTTAAGAAAATTGTTGGTTATGATGTTTCGGCTGTAAATTGACCGTGTTTGGATTTGAAGTAGATACGGTGTCTGTCATACCTGTGGAGGTCCATTATACATGCACAAATAATGCAACGAACAAATCGAGAACAAAACAAGTATTATTATTGTTTCTTCTATTATAACCGTATGAAACTTAAAAGTTCACGATTGCAATCAGTTTAGTGATGGTAAACCGTTACCTGATTGTGATTGTGTCGATGATTGGTAACTGAGATTCAACGATGGTTAGTAACAAAGATTCAACTGTCGGGGGCTTACTTTCTGATGTATCAATCATTGCTCGAAGAATTGCGTTAATCAGCTATCAATCGAACACAATCACAATAACAGTCAAAATAACGGTTTAAATAACGATTTTACCATCACTAATCAGTTATCAAGACGCGGAGAACTCTTGGATTCAATATTTTCGCTTCTGTAAGTCCTGAAATTATGATTTTTGTCTTAGGTCTAATCACGTAATATTTTTTTTCTCTCAATATTTCTCTTATAACAAAATGCTTCTAAAATATTATATTTCAATAATTAAGGAGAACACATTGTTATTGTGATTATTCAAAACATAGGTCTGTGATATTTTTAATACAATTTAAATGTATTAATTAGAAAGATATACATGTAAAATCAATTTTATCGAAAAATATTGCTTTAAATTAAATTAAATTAATTTTTAAAATATCACAGACCGTCTGTTCTGAATAATTACAACTTCACAGTAACAATGTGTTCTCCTTAACAGTATTAGTACTTATTTTAACCAAATGTCGATTCTTACGAATGCACAACCCTTGCTCATGTCCATTTGGTTATTGACTGATCAGAAACCGACTACACCATAAAGAAAATAAAATATGCAATCATAGACGACAAACATTCGTATAACCGATCGTTAAAATTGAACCTTTGGTTTCATGTCACTCAATCGTAGAAAACGTCAAAATTGACGAAGTATACAATGTTATACACAATCAGGCCTATTCTCAAAATTGCAATATTGAAATGAAGGTGATTGTTACACCAACCCTCAAAAATAGACAGTATGTAAATTAACGTCCGTGTTATATTTCAATGAGAGAGAGGGCGGTATAGTTGTAAAAATTGCCCATTTGGAATTTCCATCGGGTTGCACAAATCACGCAAACGACGTCTTTCCATTCTCGAGTTTCGACTAAAAATATAAGTTTTTGGTTAAAATAAGTACTAATACAGTATTCAAAGTTCACAGAAAAAGGTTTGTTCATAAATTACCTATTGATTTCCTCATCCGCAGCGTCGTAGTAAAGAATCACGGCCAATCCTGTTGCCATTTTTATGTTTTGACAGATTATGGTACGTTTATCTCCCTCACTCTCATTCAAATATAACACGGACGTTAATTTACATACTGTCTATTTTTGAGGGTTGGTGTAACAATCACCTTCATTTCAATATTGCAATTTTGAGAATAGGCCTGAATATCGATGCAGATTATGATTATTGATATTGCTTTGAGATTGAGAATAGACGTGATTATATCATACTGGAGTGAAACCGTTTTCTTGTGAATAATGCGTTTATTCAACTATTGTCACAATCACTGTCATTTGCATTGAGTTTTGGCAAAAATAAAAAACTACATTAATATACGAATATTACATAAAATAAGTAATGCAATATTAGATTTAAATAATACGTAAAATGTTTACTTATTGTCAGTGAGGAACCATATAATTTATGAAAACTAATGTTGTGAAAAAGTTCAACATTTTTCATTACTAGGAGAACACATTCTCCTAATAATTTTATTTGTAACTATATATAATACAATGTAAAAATCTGTTTGGACTGTGCCCGTCTGTCTCACTAGAGAAATTCCGTGTCGAGACGGGCATAGTTTACAACCAATTGTTCAATTAGGTAATTAGAATTACAAGTAGTAGAATTACATTTATTACTATATAAAAGATGTATATGAAGAACAATTTTTAAGCGGACTTAATTTTTGGATCACTTTGTAGCAATAATTAATGTAGGTATGAGTTAATATGTTTGGGTGAATGCAGCATGTTCTTGGGACAATTCAATTGATTTAAATCTTTTAGCATTCTATTAAATAATTTAGGTCCAAAATATCTGTAATTCCTTTGACCATATGTTGTATGTGCTCTTGGGGTTTGTAGGTTATTATTATTATTATTAAACTAATACTGTATTCAAAGTTCGCAGAAAAAGGTTTATTTCATAAATATCTATTAATTTCCTCATCCATAGTATCGCAGTGAAGAATTACGGCCAATCTTGTCGCCAGTTTTGATGTTTTGACAGATTATGGTTCGTTTATCTCTCTCATTCAAACATAATACTGACGTTAATTTAAGTATCATCTATTTTTGAAGGTAGGTATTAACAATCACCTCCATTACAATGTTGCAATTTTGAGAATTGGCTGGATTATGATGTCTCAAAGCCCGCTTTTAAAATTTAATTACCGTTTTTTTAATCCTTTTCTTACTTATCCCTAAACCCTAATAACAAGTAAGAGAGAAGATGTCGCAGTGATTAAAGTCTTCCAACTGCCGAAGTTCAGTGCGCTTCGAACTTTGTACGGATTAACTACCGTCGCTTTACTCCGCTTACTTATTATTAATAATATTTTTTTCGCGAGTGTTACTATACACGCCGCAACGCTTGTGCTTGTGGTAAAGAGGAATCTTTGAATGAACCAGTATCCTATAGCCTTCATTTCTTCCTTATATTTTCACGCACATATAATTGTACGCGTCTTCGAATTTCCTGCCCACTGTCCCTAGTATTCGTGATTAGCGTGGCCGAATACATTTCCTCTTGAACTAGCTCACACCATGCCGTTTGTAACGTTTTTTGTGATGCATTAGCATGATACACAACCGATATTTTCTTAAATCTAATAGTCTCTTTAATGTTTTACTGAATGAATGGTGTTTTGATTTTATAAATACAAATGATATAATCACGACAGAAAGCTAATTGTTATCGTATCGGAGCGTAACAAGCGATGGAGAAAAAAACTGCACGGCCTTGCTCTTACATAGCTGTGTCATTAAAGTCTGTCAAGACTGCAGCGGGACAATAGTCTAACATTGTCAAAAAGATATATACACCCTTCGTTCCGAATAGATTACTAACTGTCTAGTTTACATCCTTTTGTTAATTGCATTTGTATTGCCGGACAGTTTATAAACTAGCAGCTGAGGTGTGAACTATCTTTTTTAGTTATTGCGTGCAAGCAAAGGTGGCGCAAAAAATGTAGAGCTATGGAGAACAAGAATAATGCTGCAGCACGGAAGTATGCTCGTAAACTGTTTATCTAAATATATCCACCCGAAGTTAAAATAAAAACCCCGAAGCGTAATATTGTGGTAGGTCTAGGTAAATAACACAATCATTTGAATTCCTTTATAACAAAAAAAAAATAGATTAAAAAGATGTACAGAAAAAAATCTGTTTTCGAATGTAAACCCGGAACTTTTCCTTACTACGTTAACCATACCTTAGACGAGTACCTACTCCATGTGCATTTTGTCTTCCAATATAAGCTTTAATATATACCTATCCCTCTCTGGGATTTCGCTGACGTGGAAACGGATGCTTTCCGACCCCGAACCGTCAAGATTCTTTTTTACCGTCCGAAAGCAGCGCCGTGCGTAACGCTAGGACCACAAAGAGGCGGTGTTCTAAACAGCTCCGGAAGTGCAGTAATATCTCGGTTCTTCATTACCCTTTACGATACCATGATATAAAATACCCGAACGCAGCCATGCTGTCAACTCGTGTTACCGTAAATGACAGTTAGAAAAAATGTTTTTATTAGCTTAAATGGCTTTAATGGCACAAATTTACTCTAAGTATTGAGCATTCAATTTTGAATAAATATTAATTTAATAATTTATAATTTAGAGCATTCATTAAATTCTATACAATGTGTCCTTCCTTCTTATCTCTCTTTATTGAATTAGTGAGAAAGAGATAATTATATTTGTATGTTTGTTGTTCTTTTCACTGTGAAAATAGTGTGTGATCTCTGTCTTTCATATCACAAATGGTATTTTTACCAAAGTATTCATTTTAAAACGGATTGAATGGAAAAAATTACTGTTTTTGTACGATTCCCTTTTCATAATTGGTTTTTCACTAGTCATTCCTACGCACTAATATTTTCTTTAGGATTACCTAAAATATGAATTTTATGTTGCATGTATTTACCGAAATATTACAGGTTTAGTTATGATGGTAGACCTGTGTTACTGCATGGTTTGGCAAAAAGGTGCGAGTCAACTGGAGGTGAAAACTGAAAGGTAGGCCGGATCCATTTGCTAATATTCCTCTTTTGAATTCAATTCGGATTGCATCAACTAATCATTATTGTAATCGATACAGTCCACGGGATCTTATTCAACTATTTAGTCTATTCCATTTTTAAAAACCTATCAATATTCAATGAGTCCCGATGAGTTTTTTTAGTTATACATGCTAGATGACGCCAATATTAATCAATCCATTTTATTAAGTTTAAAGTTGATCATTCACATCGGTCCGTCATGCTCCACCACTTTTCTTGCCATTTTGCAGATCTCAGGACTGTAACCAGAGAAGCGGGTCTTTTCTTCAGTCTTTCAAAAATTTCAAGAATTCGTCTTTGGCAAGTGGTTGAGTCTCTCTTCAATATTCAGTTCCTACAGAATGGAAACAATCGTGCATCTCACCGTTCATTGTATGCGCAACATATATCTCCAGCATCACATCTCAAAGGCTTCAATCCGTCTTCTCTCCCTTGCCTTCAGGGTCCATGATTCCACACCATGAGATTTATAGCCTTTTAAAAATCAATTTTATGAATCCCAAAAATTTTATTTTCTCATTATTCTTTTTATTTACATTACATTTATTTTTATTTTTTATATCTCTTTCGAATCTTACTCTTTCTTTTTAATTTTAATTAAATAACACCACAACAGAGCGAAAAAAAACTGGCTTTTTTAACACAGACGGTAGTCTAGCAAAGTAGCCAGGACAATGCTTTATATATCAGAGGCGGATACCTACTGCATCCCACACAGTAAACTAATAAGTATGTCATAAAGGTTTATCTTATCTAATCATTTAAGATGTGGTGCTGTAGGCGGAGGCAGCATTTCTCGCAGACTATCTATTATTACCTATTAATATCTATCTATTATTTAAAGATTTTCGATGACGGTATAGATATGACGGAGAAAGATTCTTATATTTTGATATGTTGCCAGAAAGTCTCAAAAAACTCGTAATCAAAAGACAGTCGAAGGAAAGCGAGCCAGAGAACAGTCTCCTACAGAATAGATATGCCAGTTTTTAATTCTTATTCGGCAAATATCAAGTCAATTGACAGCCGAACAAATATGTCACGGAGCACGAGTGAGGTTGGCGAATTCTACAGCCAATAAGAGTTAAATATAAATTTTCGCTTCAACCAATTAGGAGCCCCAATAGTGTGTCATAACAAGTGTCATGTGCCAGAACACAATTGACTGAATGACTAATGCGTGAATGAAATGTAATGACTAATTAGCATCATTAAATTTTGCATTATCTCGCGTATGGTATGGCGCCGGTGCTGCCCTGGGGTTGCTTCTGGGACCCCGCTGTACAAAGCCCTTTGCATAGGCTGCAAAATAACGGAGAGCTCCAGTCGTCACGAATCTTCAAGCTCTCCGTTATTTCAAGAGTGCGTGTTGGTGGTACTGTGCAATACCACCTACATTTTAAACAATCCCTCGCGTAGGCCTCTGCCGTGGCCAACCCAAGAAACAATAGCAAATTGAGTCATCTTTGAATGCTACAATCAACATAACACAATACCGTGATGAATTGCACGAAATTCCACACATATCAAAGAACACACGAGAGCACCGACAAAGAAGAAAAATAAGAATATATTTTGATATTATTAGTATTTTTAACGAATTAGAAGAAAAACGCGGACCAAATACAGAACCTTGTTGAATTCCTGCTGAAATTGTCCCACGTCACAATAATTACATTACTGGTATCAATCAACCATCAACCACGCCCAAAAGTTCATGCATATTTGATTACACTAGTCTGCAATTTTATTGATTCAAGGTTAGCAGTGAGATATACATAAAAAATACAGCGTTTGTCCCATAATAACACTATAGGAAATCTGATTGTTTTGTGGATTAGGCAATACGGATGCAGATACAGCTGACACTGAATAGACTATAAGGTGTTTGTAAGCGATTTATTATATTACCAATTAGTAACGTTAAAAATAAACTACACTTGCTTATTTTTTAGCTTCAGGGTACAGTTTGTGTACACAGATTCTGAAGATAATGAAGGAAAGCTGTTGTTGCGAATGTAATTTCTGGTGAATTTCCCGTCGGCCTCGTATAGGCGGCAAATTTACAACTCGATACAAGCTTTCAGAAAATATTCTGTTGCGGTTGTTCAAAACAACTTGTATTGTTACAATGTTGTTGCTTTTTGTAGGCAATTTGGCTCATCTTACATAAGTGTAATAGGGCCAAAGCTGGAGAAAGTAATAAAATGTAATGTTATATTTGTGCTGCTATACCAATCTCTACGTTAAAAGAAGCCACCATTTGAGATGTGCGATGAGAGATCTGTTTCGACTCCGTTACATTACCAATACAGAGATATTAAGATGGATGATACTATCTAAGAAAATCCCTCTCCAAGCACTCTAGAGTTAGTCTCTTTTTTGGAGAGCTACAGCGATATACATGGTTGATTGGGTGGAATGGTGAACGTTACATTGTGTAAAGTGTTACAAATGAAAATGTTATGGTTCGGATGAATAAAGAAAAATAAGTATTTGAAACAATAAAAATCAGAAAACTTCAATATCCCGGCCGTGTTATGAGATATACGGATTTGAGCGAGATCTTGCACCTCATGATGCTGGGAAAGATTGCTGGAAATCATAGCCTTGGAAAACCTAAAACATTGGTTTGGCCTGTCTATTGTAGAGCTTTTCCAGGCCACTGTAAGCAAAGCGATGATAGCCAATATGATAGTTGAAATCCATTGAACGGATAGGACATAAGAAGAAGAAGAAAAAGATAGATCAATATGTGAAGAAAAAAATATATAAAACTTATTACGCGATGGCAGTAAGGTCGTAGATAGAGGTTATCGTGAATGCATTTTGCACATACTGCAACTTGCAAGATAAAGCAGGAGATATTTTGGTTTGTTGGGGTTTTAGATTAATAATAATAACAGTGTGTTATATTCAGAGGCGTGCAGTGCATACAAGCAAAAAAGCAGTGCGTAACTAAAAATTCTGGGAAACAAATATAAATTAAAAAATTGGATTAACAAAAAGGAAACATTATTTTGCAATTAGTGCCATTTGTGTACCAGTAGAGACTTTAATTGCTTAGTTCTAAAAACTCACCGCTATACTCATGGCGCTCTTTTTTTATTCGCCGCATTTATTCGTGGTATTTACATTACTCAGTTCTGTCTTTAAGCTAGCGAATTACTCAAGTCATATAAATGGCCGTTTACTGAATTGAAAATTCCTTTCGGTTGATCCGTTTTGTATGGAGTCGTTACCTATGCTGTTTATTAACAGAATAACATTAGAAAGGCTTACAACTGCGTGCAAATCATTGAAGTGTCTACTTCCTCTTTTACTTATTCGCGAATTTTATTATCTTACTTGAAGGATTTTCAAACAATAAATTAATCATGCTCAGTCATAGAAAGTGTTTTTAAAAACGTTCATATATTTTTTATATAAGAAAGAAGGTATTATTTTACGTTAAAACTTAAACTTTAAAAACACTATTAATAGTACTCTAAAATTATAAATAAATACATGGTAGGGTCGTATAAACGACGGATTTATTTTGTCTAAAGACGTTGGTTAAACGAAAGTACATATATTATATATGATTGTATAATATCATTTGTAACAGCATAACCTAAATCTATACCTACTGCACGCCACTGGTTATATTATAATCGTTATAGCGGACAGTGTTCTTCCGGTATAGTAGTAAACAAAGTGCGATGATTAATGTACAAAATCATATATATAAAGAGTAAAGCAAGATGCAATTAAATAACATATAATTAAAACGTCAAACTAAAAATCCAATGTTCAAAGTATAAGAAAAAAAATATATATAAATATATATATATATATATAAAGAGTAGAACAAGATACAATTAGGTAATTCAATATACTGTTGTATTAGTTTCAATCTTAAGTTCTTGGGCGTAATTTCTCCCCATTTAGTGGAGCCAGAACTGCTCTTTTAGTGAAAATATGTAAGACTATAGTTGCAATTTTTCACGTTTGCATTTAGACTGTTGTATATTTTTTATCTATTTATATATCTTTGTGCAAAAACTTTGTTTAATTTTGGTACAAGATAGTGACAGTTAGCCTGTGTCCTTGTTACGTGAGGGTGCGTAATTTGCGCCCATAAATTTGCAGAATCAAATGCATACCACCACACCCTCATGAACTCCCTGTATTGCATTCGCATTGATCGGTTTATAAATACTTGCTGTCATTCATTCATTTAAATAGCACTTGTCACATTTAAATTGTTGTTATTATAATTTATGTGTGGATAGTGTTGGAATTTAAAACAGTGATTGATATAACAGTTTTTTCTTGGGTTTGTATACTTTGAGATAGTACACTTATTGAGATTCATTCACGTCTTCTTCTCCGTTCTGCAGGCGAGCTTATTTATGCACCATTTGAAACAATTCATGGCTGACTGACGGTCTAATACATAAGACAAATACCCAAAGCCCGACGAGGCATGGAAAGAGCAATGCTCGGAATTTTCTTATGCGATCACATAAGAAATGAAATGACTCACTGAAGAACCAAAGAAAAGTGTGCGATCTGTGATGACAATGGACCGGGACACGTCTAGGTTTAATTGTGTTTTATAATTAGTTGTTTTGAAAAACTATAATTAGTGGTTTAAAGTGCAATAGCAAACTTTTCATCTTCGTGAAACTGCAGAGAGTCAAGTGAGTGAGTCGCATTTAGATCATGCAGGAAACACGGATTCAAAAAAGATTTCTTGATAGACACCCTTGTGGAGAAGAGTGAGTGGCATCAACTTCACCGGGAGGGTAGTGTAAAGAAGGACATAGAGCTGCTACAGATTCTGAATTGGAAGACAGCCGACAGTGAATAAACGAAGAATCTGGATATGAAAATTCAAGAGGCCAAGGTTCGATATGGACTATAGCACTACCGACGCATTCTCTAATTTTTTGATCACGTCGTCCGCAGAGAAATTGATCTAAAATTGATTGACCGTAAAGGAAAAGAACGACTTCCAGCTCGAATACACTGTTGCAACGGCTCTTCGAACTGCAGGAAGAGTTGAGAAGAATCGTCAAGGACTACCTCAATTTTTCTACGTTCTTGTATTCTTACAGTTTACTGGTTCAAAATCGTAAAAATACAATAAAAAATGTACAAAAATATACGAGTAGTATGCTATTTCTCCATCAGAATAATAATGTATTAAACTTAGACAAATCAAAAGCCAAAAACGAATATTGCAGCTTCGCTCACCACACTCCGCGCACCGATCCTGAAGGCGTGTCTCCTCAGCGGCGCCCACATTTTAGTATACACTGACTAAAATGAACTAGAAAGTTGCTGGGCACTATTATATCAGCTGGTGGCCGTACCTAAGTGCAAAAAGTAATAATCGAATTTTAAAGCTAATAGCAAAATCCCAAAGAAGCGTTTGTCTGAATTTTGTGATCATATACGTTCATAATACGAGCTAGCGCACACCTAAAACTTTCTGTCGTATTATGGTTCTGTCATACGACAGGTAATAGCGATGATAAGATCAGTGCTTACCTATGAGTCAGAAACCTGGACTCTGACAAAGATGAATAGGTGTTTGAAAGAAGGAACTTTAGGAAAATTTTCGGAGATATCAAAGAAAATGGAGTGTAGCTTAGGCGTTATAACCAGAAATTTTAAGACCAATTTGATGAGCCAAATATTACAATTTTCATAAAGCTAATGTGAGGTCCGCGAGTTGTGTTTATGTGTGTGTGTATACCGCGATGAGAAGTACGAGTGGGACAACTGTGTGTGTAGGTATGGGGGATAGCTTATAAGTGTCGCGATCTAGTATTATCTATTAGTGTTCTATACTGCGTAAATATTATTATACTTTCATTTGAATAAATTCGTGTCAATTGTCAAACCTAACAAATGAGTTCAATTCATCAATCACAAGACACGTCAGAATACTGCAGCCGGTCATTGATAGGCGACCGCAGTACGATATAGTCAGGAAGGCTTTGATAGCTAGGTTATGTAGAGCGTATGAATGATGAGCGACCTCTGAAATGGTTGTTCAATAATAAACCTGAAAGATGACGAAGAAGAAGTAGATCATAAATGAGAGTTAGCAAGGTTTGTAGAGCCAGAGTTAACATGATATTGTCACGTTATGTTTTGATGTTCCAACATAGCTAACATAGCTAATATAATCTTGGCTGGTTAATACATTATACCTAATTACAACAATTAAGCGAGTTTTCTTACCCTAAAGCAGCCATACTCAACCTTTTCTTTCTTCGGGCCACATATACATGTTAGCTAAGGTACGCGAGCCGCAACGTTATACTGATATGACGAAAAGAAGAAAAAAAGATTCAAGATTATAAATCAACAGATTTTTTTTTACTAAAACAGAATAATGATAATAGTTGTCGCTTATCAGCATACCAGCCGACACCAGCTCAAATATTAACAACAGCGTATTTCTGTATATTAATTTTTTTTTCGTCATATCTGTATACCCGAGAAGAGCAGTTCCAGTCAGTTCGCAGCGAGCGATGATTGTCCACCCATATCTCAAGACATTCAAAACTTATAATGCCAGATTTTTTTTAAATCACGTTCTCGATATTAAATGTGTTTTGGTCCGCACATAAACGTATGGCTGCCCTAAATTAGCCTTGAAAACGTGTTGCAAATTTTACAAAAAGCAGAATTATGTTCTCAATGTGTTTTAAATACATTCATCATTTAATTATACCATCACGGCACATTAGTGTAATGCCTTATTTCATATTCATGTCTATTTATAATTGCGAGCGCAGGCACGGTGCGTGGCGGGACCGGCGGGCAAGTGTCGTGTATTGAATCGTGCCCTTTTTGAGTGACGACAGCGTCTATTATGTTCGTCTAGAATCTTGTCTTGAAACATACATCATTAAAAAATTTTAATAATTCATTCTAGAGACAAATCTTCACAAACATTTTGTTAGAATGCGAAATTACCCAAAACAATATTTTGTTGAAGTAAGGGACGGACGGTAATAAAAACTCGGTATTGTTAGACGCAGGTGTACCGACGCAGCGTGGGTACAGCAATAAATAAATGCGGCGAACGTGACTGAAGTCACGTAGACAAATGCACCTTAAGGGTTGCATCACCATAGGCCGCCAGTCTTCCCATATTCTCCGCCGGGATAAGTGGCTCCACCTAAGACGAGATTTTATTTGATTGATTCAATTAGAAAATAAAATCTATATCGTCTCTGAAATATCAAGCAAGCGCTTTATAGATTGTAATTCCGGGGAAAATTTAAACTATGCGCCTCGAGTTTAAGCTTAGACTGTGATGTTCTCTGCGTTTAATCGTTGACGTGAAAGTATCAAAAAGGGTTCCGCTGGATCTATAGAAAGTTGATAAATATAATATATAATATAGTGTAGCGAGAACAGACTGTCGCTATTGCATAAGAATATCGCGTCCAGAGTCCCGGTTTGCCTGGATAATTGGGCATTGTCTTGTCATCAACTACAAGCCTGTACTCCTTCACCCTACGCTGGCACCACAAGAAGCTGACCACACTTCACGTCCAGGATCCAGGACCATCCTAAGAGGTAATCCCTTACGTGAGAGACCTGAATAATTTACATCAGACAAGCGTCAACATAGATAATTTGGCAGAGAAATTAATGCTGGCATGATGAACACAAATATTTAATGTTAATTTTATGGTAATTATTTTTAAGTAGCCTTATTTATAAGTATTAAAGTAAATTGCTCATTTTCCACTTTTAACACATGCGCAAGTATCTTAAAATATAGATTATAAATTTTTCTTATAAAAAAAATTATTCTTTCATTTCATAACCATTTGACTTGTCAATATTTAAAAAAAAGAACCATTTAGGCTAGATGCTACCCCCCTGAACATGACGCCGAGGCAGAAAGAAGATATTACCTAACAGTTTATACATTATTATTGTGAAGTTGCAGTTCTTTCAGAACACAGTTCTGTGATATTTTAATACATAAGAAAGATATACAAAAATATTTCTCGCAAAATTGATTTTAATTCATTATAATTTCAAAATCATCGCGTATTCATTTCAATTTTTTGATTATTCATTCTATAGCTATAATTATATATATATAATTATTATAGTGTAACTCCCTCTCCAAGCACAAGGGCTAGTCTCTTTTTTGGAAAGGTAAGCGAAAAAAAAACACGTAATTTTAATAATGTAAAATACTTCATCATCATGTTATAAAAAAAATTGTAAAAATGTCAAATAAATAAATAACATAATTAGAATGGTATTGATTTTTTTCAATATTTATATACATGATTTTGTAGATTTGACCGGTAATTAATTAATTAAAAATATCAAAATATTCAGGATGTACTCGGCCAATCAAAATTCAGGTTAAACGGCAGATTTATTCCAAAGAACTGACCAAAAAATGTTCAGTGTCTTAATTATTTCAGTGTTTCAGCGGACATTATATAAATAGAACGTTATACTGTAGTATAATATCTATACATAAGAACAGGTGTTCTTTCATCGTGAGAACTCGAACGTGAGTACATCCATCGATAATAATTTTACGTTTCTCCATCTATTTTCTATGATTTTCTGGACGTCTAGGATGTAGTGTTTACGGCTATATAATGCTTGATTAAACGGCCAAGTCTGTGAGACTCCAGCAGGGCAAAAAAGAACGTGTTCAGATTAGATAAATGTTTTCTCTTTTATACAGGTGGCCCAAAAAAAGTGAGAACATCTAGTAACACATAAGTTATTTCAAAACATATAAATAAATATTTATCTAATCAGAAGTCATCAAAACACCGCATATTGTATAATCTACTGGGTTTAAATCTCGACTGTTCAGTGGCCACATGCCTGGCTCGATGAAATTAACATTCTCACGACGAAGAAAGTTGATTGTATTTCTGGCTGTGTGAGATGGAGCTCCGTCCTGCTGTAATGTCTAGCTATATACTCCAGGCATTGTTTTGAAACTCTTTGATCATTTTCCTAGCACCCCAACGTTTTTCAATTCGCAAATTTCTGATCAGAATTCGGTCTTCTGCAGTGATTTTTGTCATTCTGGGCAATAATTTGAATAAACCAAATATAATACTAATATAAAGCTAAACTAATTTTGATGTAATTATATCACATTTTACGAAATGTTCTCACTTTTTTTGGGCCATCCTGTATATTCAATAACAGTACATAATAATATATATTTAATTTGAAATGAAGTGTAACATTACCAAATCGTACTAATTTTGATCTGTCATCTGTTTTATCTATCTATGGTCATCTCGCGTCGTATCACAGAAGCCGTGAATGAAATCGTACAAATTTTTTCTATGGTCGCACTGTCAAAAAATAATGCGACTGTGACATATTTACGTATGTTTAATAATCATTTACATAAAACGTGATCTCAGTTTTTTCAAGAATACGGTCGCGCTGTCAAACAATACATTACATTACACTCAACAATTAATGCTGTCAGGAATTATCTTTTGTTATGATTGCGATCTAACATTTGTCAAAATCTGCGAGGGAATAATTTACCATAACTAAAAAATTTAATGTATTATAGTTTGAATGAGAAGACCATTCATCTTTTTACTTAAATGCACATAAAATAGCATTTTTGTGTTTATTATTGTCTATCCGCGATTCTTATACATCATCTAGATGTCACTTTTATTCGTTTTGACAGCTAACTTACAAAGGTGGAATAATTTTAATTACATCGAGATTTTATTTACGTGTGGTTTGTTTTGGGGAAATCTCTGTCATTGTAATATAGATTATATTAAAACCCTACTGCAAAGCGGTCATCAAAGGCCACATAACCACAAGAGCTGCCCGCTGGTCCTAATAAATTAATGGTTAGGCAAACTTAGCCTGGTCAGGTCTTCAAGATAAATGTTTTCGGAATTCGTACTATGATTTTCAAAATCTTCACACTACTTTTCGCTTCACCACAAAATTACAAGAAAACCTATTTATCTAACATTATTCAATAATTACATAAAAAAAAAATTATAACATTCATTTTTATTACGGGAGATATTATATATTATTTGTATCGCGTAGGATTGAGAATTCGCCGAGGTGACGAAGAGATGTGAGATAGATTTCGGTAAACAAAGACTGTCATTTTTGATAAAATACGTCAGACGGCGCCCGTCGCTGTCTACTCGCTGAAATGGTGGGAAAATATAAATCAATTCGATTATTGTATGTAGTGAAATAAAAGGAGGTATTCTCGTTTCTGTCGTCGTTGTATAGCAAGATTGAACATCTTTTGTGTTTCATAATCATCATCCCCAGTTGAGAGATCAGCGAAGATCGGCGAACCATTATTTTCTACATTTCTTGTTTCTCCTACACAGAACATTATTTTTACGCTTATATATCAATATCAATTAATATTTTGTTCTGAAACTAAAGCGTAAAGTATTGCATTTCATGAGCAATTCTATTCTATTCTATTCTTCGAGAAGCAGGGACATTGGTGTCCGTGTATACGGACCATGTATCAATGAAATTTTGACTTCTGAGAGTCAATAAAGGTATCTATGTACTGGATGATTCATGGACCGATTCTTCGCTTCATGCAGAACTGTTCTTTACGCCCACTCGAGATGAATCTCCGAGAGAAATCTCATCCATAGACACGGGCCACAACACTTCGAATTGTAATGCATTTTTTAAAAATTAATTGCATACATGTATGTACAATACTATTGCAATTAAATAATATGCACATACGTACAACCCAGCTCCTAATCCATCAAACTGACAACAAACTTGTCGTATTAGATCATATGTATTTGACTAATAATGTTATAAAAGAAAAAAACAAGTTGGCATCGAAATACTTTAATATACCTCTCACTTTATATCTGATCTAAAATAATTTTATTATAACCGCTTTAGTTTTATTGTTTAATGCCAACTAGTTTCGGAACAACATCTCTTCCTACTTTCAGTATAAAACTAAATCTAAACATAATTTTGTCTTTGATTCCGTTGATTATCTCGATATTCACTTGGAGAACTTTTTAATGTTCGAGTTCCTTGTTGTCTGTGAAAAAAATACACATTTGTGTTAAATATCTCGAGAGTAGAGTACTCGAGTACACTCGTACATTTTTTAAGTACTCGATAAATGATGAAATATTAAAAAAAAAAAAAAAAGTTAGAGAAATTACTGTTAGGTACGATTTTTGCATAGTTTCGGAATAATTTCTTTTGTGTCTTCGTGTCCTCTTGACTTGACTTAACAATGCCAACAAACAATATGAAATATCTTTAAAAAATTGTCGACAATTGGCAGCTGCGGCGTGATCTGTTGTAAAACCAGGAAATTTTATTATAAACCAAAGTATCTGTATATTTTACGTTTTTAAGAAATTAGATACGTTTAAAAAGCAGACGGAAAAATTAGATTTATTACTTAACTCGCTGTTGACAATAGAACCGACGTCAACAGCGGGAATTGTTAAAACAAAACTATGCACAGATATGAATTATGAGACATTCAATTCTTTGTTGTTTTTAAAATTAAAATAAATGTATAAATTAAGTTTTCACTCTCATTTGTTTTATATCTATTTATTATACGTGCATAATTTTCAATTATTAATAGCTATTTTGGTAAATTGGAAATTACTCGAGTATTTTAAGATTTTACTACTCGATACTCGATACTCGAATAGTTGATGATGTCGAGTAATTGGAGTCTCTAGTGGAGATATAGTCATAATATAATTAGTGATGGTAAAACCGTTATGTGACTGTGATTGTGATGATGATCGGTAACTTTGATTTAACGAGGATTGGAAGATTTAATTGTAATATAGTATTCTTTCTCTGGTGCTGGTTTGTTCAATCTTCTGGATATTTTAACGGACTGATAATGATTTATAAATATGTAAGTAAAGGTTATGTATTACGATTTCAGGATGTACTCCGTCAATAATAACTCAAGTTGTTACACGTTGGATTTATTCAAGAGAACAGGTTACAAAATATTTACCGGCATCTAATATATGTAAATTTCCAGCCTGCGTTCTCACTCACTCGTATATTTTATGTGGCGGACTTGACATAAATAGGCTATTATATTATATTTACATAAGGACACGCATTTTTACATATGAATAACGTGAGATTTAGTCGCGAGTAGTATGATGCAGGTGTTTCTTTTAGCCGTTAAATGCGGCGCACAAGAAATGTTTTGCATGGGGCATCATGTATTCGTATGTTTTTAGGTAGATGAACCGTGTACATAGATTCTAGGAAAATATTGTTAGCGGATAAACTCGGATAAATCCGATCTGTGATGCTGACTGTACGAGTATCCTGGGTAACGCCATTCAATCGCCGTAGCTTTGTTCTTTCAAAACTTCTTCGGCCAATGGATTTTACTTTAGACCAAAGAGATTAAATAAACTAGAGTGGAAGTCTGAGTAGTGATTTGACGTCCGAGCGGTGACAAATAAATTTCGGATTAGCATGTCGCCAATTCTCTTCAATGGACAAATTGAGCGAGTGACTATCTGATGCGAAAATTGGCTGCCGCACGAGCGGAATGAATGTGAACCACATTAGTTATGCTGATGATATGGCTATACTGGCGCCATCTATAAAAGCGATTAGAAAGCTTTTACAGATTTGCGAAATATAATATGCCTATGAACACAATATCCTTCCCGTGTGGCTGGACGGGACGAAATTGAGCGTACAAAAAAGGGTCAAATACCTTGGCCACGTCTTCAATGAAAATGGACAACACGATGATGACATCAAACGACAGAGGAGACAGTTTTAATCGTTTATGCGAATATGCTATCTGATACATGGACACTTAAAATAGGCCTCTGCCATAAATTTAAGGTAACCTACAAAACTATGAAACTGACTATGTTTCCTAAGTATCTTTGAAGTATCCAGGAGAGAATAGAATAGAAAATTAAGACATTCGCATTAGAATCAAAGTAGAAGATGTAGACTATGAGAGAAGAGACTTGAAATGGTAATGGAAAAAGAACGAGAAGAGTTGAAGTATAAGTTAAGTAAGTAGCATGTTGGTGTACTGGTTAAGACGCTGGCCTAGTCAGCAAATTAGTTCTATTTTCATAGTATAAGCGTTTAGCTTAGTTTGAAAATGGTAAGAATATTATTGTGACGTGTATTCCGTGTACTATCCACTAAACACAGGTTATTGAAACTAATTATAATGATTATATTAAATTGGAACGATGATTATTCGTAATTCTTCGAGTAGTGACCGATACACTAAAAATTTTCCAATCCGCTAACAATATTTTCCTAGAATCTATGTACACGGTTCATCTACCTAAAAACATACGAATACATGATGCCCCATGCAAAACATTTCTTGTGCGCCGCATTTAACGGCTAAAAGAAACACCTGCATCATACTACTCGCGACTAAATCTCACGTTATTCATATGTAAAAATGCGTGTCCTTATGTAAATATAATATAATAGCCTATTTATGTCAAGTCCGCCACATAAAATATACGAGTGAGTGAGAACGCAGGCTGGAAATTTACATATATTAGATGCCGGTAAATATTTTGTAACCTGTTCTCTTGAATAAATCCAACGTGTAACAACTTGAGTTATTATTGACGGAGTACATCCTGAAATCGTAATACATAACCTTTACTTACATATTTATAAATCATTATCAGTCCGTTAAAATATCCAGAAGATTGAACAAACCAGCACCAGAGAAAGAATACTATATTCTGTACATAATACAATACTATCTATAACTCAATCATACTATCTATAAACCATATATTTTCGAGTATTACTTTGGTTACCAAAATTTGAAACAATTTTAAGAATCAACAGAGACCATCTTTAGATTGTTTGTTTTCGATTTAAGATTTATCTCCAGAAATGACTTAGTGTACTGTTTACTGTAACAGTCTATTAGTTTTCTTTTATCTTGAGAAGTTTCTTGGCAACGGCACGTTTTATTGTCGTATAGAAGCAAATCCTCCCTAGGGCGGTAATAATACACCCTGGCGAGTCGTTATTGGCAAACAAAATAGGAGACGTTCTTTGTATCAAGCGTTATGCTCAAATAACTCTTTTGCCTTTGAGGAGCATTTTCAAAATAATGTAATCATTTAAAATTATTTTTACTGTTCAAAGGTTTTTGGTGAAACCTTGTACAATTCAATAATTATTTTGTAAATTGAGTTAAAGCACTGTTTTATTTAACTATATTTTATTGTATTTAAACGTTAGAACGTGTTCGAGAACACCTTCCTATTATCAATAATATAATTCAACTAAAATTAAAAACATTTTCAGACAGTACTAACGGGTGTGTTTGGAGTTAACGGGGTGGGCTATATTTTATTCTTACAACTATTGTTATTCTTTCAACAATAACATGATGAACATGAACCCCACCCCCACCTCCAAATACACACATAATTACTGTCTGAAAATGTTTTTCATTTTAGTTGAATCATATTATATTAGATGTTCCCAAAAACGTTATAAATGTAATTCTATTTACTTGTAATTCTAATTAATTGAACAATTGCTTGTAAACCTATGCCCGTCTCGACACAGAATTTCTCTAGCTCATCGGCACAGTCCAAACTGATTTGTATATAGTATTATATAGTTACGTCTAAACGTTTAAATTTCTCGATATCCTGTAATCTTAGGACTGTCACTATAGAAGTGGCTGTTCCACTTGATCCATCTAACAGGTTGGAGGCTCATCCTCTTTCTCTTCATCCTTCAATGTGGTCCACCACACCAAGCTTCTCCCAGCTATCTTCCCTTCTGGTGATATTATTAATTAGTGTTTTTTCCAAGTTTTTTGTACCTCGACGGTTCTAAGTTGTTTATAAATTAGTCATTTGTAATATACCAAATGGAGAACTGATGCTATCATTATTTTAATTGTTTTCACTTAAAAGATGTAAATGGTGGCGTGGTACGATTTGAAAAATGATTTATGGAAGCGTGGCATAATTTTTAAATGGAAAACTTAATGCAATTTTCCATAAACACTTAGTGTTCCGTGATCAGTTACCGATTGGAAGCTATGTACGTGTCTTTAAACATCACTAATGGATTGTTGCGTAATGGATCAGATAATACCCACTTATACATTGTGACTGAAACATTTTTTATACATTGCACTACTCGGCGCCCTCGGCTTTCTACTGTTGTATATTTCATAGGAACAGTTAATTTGCTAATCACCCAGTATTTCAGCTTTGATTCGTGTGCATCAACCTGCTGCCTTTTCAGGGCAAGTTGTATCATCATCATCAATAGCCTGTGTATCTCCATGGCCAAGGTACTCAATCTCAGAGATATTACAAGCATAGCCCTTTCCAACGTTCTTTGGGTATGTTTTAATTTATGTATGACATTAACAATGAGAATCTACGTTTCGGCTCCATATGTTAGTATTAGGAGCATATATTGGTTATAGATTTCAGTCTAGAGAACGTCTCTTGGGGGCACAAAATCACGTGGGGGCACAGTGTCTCGGGATACCTAGAGTAAGACCCAGGGACGTGCAGTCCATACAAGCAAAAAAGCTGTGCATTACTAAAAAATTTTGGAAACAAATATATTGAATTAACACAAACGAAAACATTATTTTACAATTAGCGCCATCTGTGTTCTAAAAACTATCGCGACAACTCGCCGCCGTACCCATGGCGCTCTTTGGTATGCGCCGCATCGAGCTATTCACATTACACTATTCTGTCTTTAATCTAGTGAATTACTCAAGTAATATAAATGGCTATTTACTGAATTGAAAATTCGTTTCCGTTGATCCGTTTTGTATGAAGTCGTTACCTATGCTGTTTTTTTTAACAGAATAACATTAGAAATGCGTACAACTGCGTGCAAATCATTTGAACTGTATACTTTCTCTTTTACTAATTCGCGAATTTTACTATCTTATTGTTTTTAACCTGCTGATTTCATGATTGTTCTTTAAATTTGGTGCATGAATTGGTTTTTGATTTGGGAAAAACAAAAAGCAATTGGCAGAACTATTTCCTACGTTAACCTTTAATATAAATAATAATTACGTGAAGGATTTTCAAACAACAAATGAATCATGTTCAGTCATAGAAAGTGTTCTTAAAAACGTCCATATATTTTTATATGGGTAAGAAGGTATTATTTTACGTTAAAATTTAAACTTTAAAAACACTATTAATAGTACTCTAAAATTATAAATAAACACATGGTAGGGTCGTGTAAACGACGTATTATTTTGTCTAAAGACGTTGTTTAAACGAAAGTATATATATTGTATTAAAATAAATCTATACCTACTGCACGCCACTGCTAAGACCTCATAGGGCACTAAATCTAGTTGGTTCGTTGAAGGTCTCGCAGACTTGACAGTCTCGTGACAACCAATTGGATAATCTTGAGGATTCCAGATGGGAAAACTGCCATGAAGGCGTTTGGGTTTATTATAAGTGCTTCCAATGCTGTCGCGGGCACGCCCATATCTAAAGCCTGCGAAGAGGTTAGTGATTTTATCTACCTGGGATCTCTCGTCAAGAAATGAAGGACGCGAGGTCGAGGTCCGAAGGAGAATTGATATGGCCAAGTCTGCTGTGTCGAAGTTAATACAATTTCTATTAACCGCTCCATCTCACAAAATATAAAAGTGTATCAACCCTTCACATTAAAATCAATATAACTCTACTTTTTTGGGTTCCCGCAAC
Source organism: Eubasilissa splendida (assembly GCA_031772225.1). NCBI lineage: Eukaryota > Metazoa > Arthropoda > Insecta > Trichoptera > Phryganeidae > Eubasilissa > Eubasilissa splendida. The sequence goes on from CM062859.1 coordinate 28,566,328, forward strand.
TTAATATTTTATAATTAGGGGTTTCCAACAAGTCTTATAACAATAGGGGTTATAGTACCTACTCACCGATATTAATCTCTATGCTTGGCGCGGTCGTAGCCCTAGCAACACTAGCCGCGCGCAAAGAAATATTTCTATGCATTTTCGTTATCTGACGTGGCGAAGAAGCGCGATTAACCCCTGGAATAAAATAACTTGATTGTAAAAATGTGATTCCGTATTTATCAGGAAGGATAAAACAATCACATATTGTCATTATTTTGTAAAGTGTGTGTGTTATTTTAAATTGTTCTTGTAAGACATAGTCCCTTCATGGCAAATGGGCTTCCGATCTAGGGAGACGCCATTTTTGTGCATGTTCATGTTTATCACCACACCAGAGCCCGGAGGTATCCCTCCGTATCTCAACGTGATGCCTTGAAAGAAGGTTCTGGATAATAACGGGACGCCAGCTCACGATTTGGATTTCACCCGCTCAAACGTTATCTCAGCAAGTAACAATAGAAATTACTTCGAAATGTTGCCGTGGACGAAGCGGACTATGACTCTCAAGAAACCTAATTTCTTTGTAATGCCCTACTCATCGTGTGGCCGAGTCATCAAGTGGGGCTCCTCCCAGTGGTCTAAGACATACAAAACTTTTACTTAATTGTGGTCGCTCGACCAGCATTACTTTATTTTGCACCTACCGATAGTAATGATAAAATCTCAAATGAATTTGATTCGCATCACAAAGGTCGATGCGAAATAATTTTATTCTATTTATGGACGTGCATTGAGCTTTTCTGTATTTTAATTATAGTTTGAACTAAACGATCGGTTGTAAAATTATTGATAATACTAGTTTTTATTTATTTTCCCTTAAAAGTGACTGTTGAAGGTAGGTGGGAGATCTAATTGCCGATTCTGTACTTAGCACACACCGATCTAATACTGTGCCTTAGGTGAAGCCGGCGGTCGCGCTGACGTAAGTCACGTACGTCACAACATACATTTTTGTTTTTTAAAACACATATTTTGTGAAACACAAATTGACCATTTAACAATTCACATCTCATGTAAAACACAAAAATATATCAATTCTTCGTAATACATTTGTATTATATCCAAAGAATCGAACGAACGTACTTAATTATTATTATTTCTTCAATAAATTGCAAAATTACTTTTTGGCAATACTTTTATGTTCCTTCCTCGGGAGGTCTTAAAATCACGACTCAAAATAACTGATGTATTGAAACGAATAGACTTTCAGTTCTTTCTCGTTTGGATGTTAGATACGATCTGATCTCTGAAGGTGAATTATAGGTTAAAAAGATATTTCTGCCATTAAATAATATAGAAGATATTTTAAGTCCGGGTAAACAAAGTCATAAATTAGATGATATGCAATAATCGTTTCAACACACATCTACTTACAGAAAGCATAAATAATAAGATAGGACAAAACTATTAAAATAATGGTTCTAACCCATGTCTCTCCTCACATCAAGAAAGGTTAAGGTTGACAAACTAAAAGATAGGGGTGTGGCTTCGAAGGGTAGGTACATACATAACAATACTATATTAATATTATTAAGAATGTAGTTTGTTTATAGCACTGTTGATTTATCAATACACAGTGATATTAACAAAGTGTTTTCTATTATTATTATTTTATGGCGTGGGTCGATTTAGAGACTCCCCTTAGTCCGGGCCTCCTTTTAACACGAGGAGTCTCCAACATCACATATTCTAGGCACTTTTTCGGCCCTGTCGTTTAAACGAGTAAAATATAATTGAATAAAATTTGAAGCTCCGTTAATTATATGATATAAGCATTTTATGCTGCCGTTAACCACTTTGCTGTAGGCGCTATATCCTCTGCGAGTTACTAATGGTACCGTGATTATCATATTGGCATTTCTAGATTTATATCTGAACAACATGATTTTTCCATTTACAGCGGCGTTGTATCATTCCAAGCAGGACCGGCCTTAGGGTGGGGCGAGCGAGGCGACTGCCCGGGGCGCCGGGTCTGAGAGCGCGGCGGCGGATGTACCGAGACACGTAATGGTATGAAAGGAAATATGCCATTCTAAATAGTCATTTTAGTTCAATTTTTAATCTTAAAGGGCAATGGTATACAACGAAACATAGAACGTCAATAGCTTGCGGCAATCAGAGAAGAAAACGTAAAAATAAATACAATCAAACAGAACATAGAAGTTAGTACGCAGCAGCCCATGCCCAAGATGTCCCAAAATTTATGGATCCAGGATTGAACTATTCAGCCGTTTTGAGGATACACAATCGTGACGGATAGTCTTTCTCGAGCCTGAGGGACAACCGATAATAATGACGTCATAAATTTTCATCTCCGGCACCACATTTCAAAGCCACAATTGTTTTTCTTTTGTCTTAATTGTCCATGTACAGAATAAGAAGATTTTTACCAGCCTTATTTTCATCACTTCGGATATATTTGTTTACAGATTGGCATTACTGAAGGGCATTGGACATAGCAAAAAAAAAGGTGATTATTTACTTATATCGTACTATAAAAGATACCACGGACAAGAAAATTGTAGAAAAAAAGCATAGTCCGATGTAAAAAAATTTGGAACACAAAAAAATAAGGTAAAATCGTTCAATATTGGTAATGAAACAGACAATATATCAAAGATCGGCACATTCTCACTATAGGAGAACGTAATCCAGAGTTTTTTCGACTCGCATGAATGTTGAAACGAGGACATAGGAACTTCCATTCTTGACATGCTTAGACATTACACACTTTGCTATTCCTATTCTTTTGATTCGACATAATTTAATTTTTCAACTCTCGAGTTATCAGGGGTGAGGCGGACAGAGAGCGGCATCAGGCGCCACGCGGCTCGACGTAATCGGAAGCATCTCCTCAAGTGTCGCTTTGTATAATTTTTTATATTTAAATTCAGATACTACCAGGAGACTGCAATAAACTTCAAGACAAGACCCAAGGTATGCTTATTTATATTATCACATCCCCGATGTTAGCTTCTTCGTAAATTCATTCTGAATATTGGTGTCAAATAATTCTTCTGTGCCTGGTCCACCTGAGTTTAATTAATAACTACCCCAAAACTATCCATAGTTGATATATTTCTCCCGAGGAGCTGGTCGATGATTATGACTTTTGTTTTCGATATATACACAGGATAGCTATTTCCTCTTGGTGCGCGCAAGTAAGTCTGGTGTCGTCCGCGCATACAAGATCGATGATGAACTTTTCTGGGCTAATCTGATCTTTATTGCTGACGTTTCGAATCGCATTGCAGGGTCCATCATGGGGCTGATGTTGACGACGACACGGACTAAAGATGTAACGGCAGATTAGCTCGAAAGATTCTGAACGGCCGAGAAAACTTCGAAGGCCACTCCTGGAAACGCCACAGAATACAGGTGGCTATGAAGCATCCATGCCGTCATGCACGACAATTAGTCGCAGTTCCTTGAACATGACCCTTTTCATTGAAAGCAATCTCGTAGAGATCTACTTGATGCTAATGCACCATCGGCTATTGGCTATTTGCCTTTCGTGCAGGTACGTCCATGAATAACACTTAGATTTCACATTGTGTTCTGATTATTATTGCATTAACACTTTATTCTTGATACCAGGGCCGGCCTTAGTGCAGTTGGCCTCCACGGCAAAGGGATGTTAGTCGACCTTCTCCCCAAAACCATTATAACACATACGAAAATAAAAACACTTGTTTTTTAGTTTAATTTTAACCCTAAGAATTTTTTATTTATTTTATCTTTATTTTTATTAATATTAAATATATAATACAAGTTGAATGAGAGTAAGACTCGTGTATAGAGAAGGAGTATATTCGAGTTAATTTATGTTTCAGTTAGTCTGTGTACATATTTTTTTAACTTCAGTTACAAATTTATGATAGTCCGTAATTTTTCTAATTGTGATGGGGAGATTGTTAAAAAATTTGATGCCTTGATAAATATATTGATTTTGAGTTGCGGTATATTTTAGTTTTGGGATATCAATTTGATCTTTATATCTTGTTGATTGGAATTCGCTTCTAAAATTTAATTGATTTTTAATTTTGAAAATTTGAATTATTAATTTTTTTTTGTATATGTCTACTATTTTTGGTACTTTAGAATCTGTGAAAAGTTGTATACTTAGATAGGATTTTTTTTTAGAATTTTTTGAGTGATTTCTAATAGTGACATTGAAGTTTTATATGCACCTCCCCATCCAATAATACCGTATTGCAAATGTGACTGTACAAACGCGTAATATATTATTTTCAGATACGTAAGTGACAAGATGTTTCTGAATCTAAAAAATATGTAGTCAATTTTCCTTATTTTGTTTGTGAGATTAGTAATATATATTTTTATTTATATCTTCGTTTTATTAACCACTTAATTGAGTTTAAATACATCTACCGGTTTCGAAAAATACCATTTTCTTCTTCAGAATGTCATAACTTACTAAAACATATATTATTGTTAAGAAACAGAAACTGGTAAAGATACCAGAATCTATTTTTAAAAAAAATTTAGTACCTAACTCAAATTGTATCTTAATACAAATTTACTCGAATAAATTCTAAAGACAAAGATGATAAATTTAATAATTCTGGTGTCTATAAAAGAAACGGGTAGAAATTTTAATGTAAGAGTAAGGGAGCATTTGAGATGTTTGAACAATAGTGGGATTTCAGAATTTGCTAATCATTTAATACAAAATGGTCATGGTTTTGATAAAAAATTGGGATTGTCAAATTTGCATATAAACGGTGTTGGTCACAAATTAAATAATTTGGAATCATTGGAGATAAATAAAGCGTGTAAAACTAATCAAAATATTATAAACAACCAACTAAATTTAACTACGAGTCCCATTCTAAAAAAAATTTCTTAAAAATTATTCGAGTAAATTTGTATTAAGTAACAATTTGAGTTAGGTACTAAATTATTATTTTTTTTTAAATAGATTCTGTTAAAGAAACAATAATATATGTTTTAGTTAGTTATGACATCTTGAAGAAGAAAATTGTATTATTCGAAACCGGTAGATGTATTTAAACACAATTAAGTGGTTAATAAAACAACGATAATACATAAAAATATGAATCTTAACCACAAAGTTAATAATATTGCTAATTTTAAAAAGATTAGTAATATGTTCTTTCCATTTGAGATTGTTATCTATTATGATTCCGAGGTACTTGATACAGTCTTTTTCTTCAGTACAGGCTTTGATGTGAATTTTAATAGTAATTTCGGTGTTTTGTTTCTGTTGAATAGCAAATCGTAGAAAGTATGTTTTATCAGTATTAATTTGATAGTAAGTTATCATCCGTCCATTTGCCGATATATTAACATGAATTATATTGTATCTACTTCATTTACATAAAATTGTATAATCCTCTTCCAAATATTACCTTTAATTAAAATATCATTAACATAATTGTTTCTTAGAATCGTGTGAAAACGGAGCGTCGATCATCTCGGATGACATACATCCTTAATGCCTCCATGATCGAGGCTTTCGTTTTGCGCCAGTGCAACATTTCCGGAGCGCCTAATCTCTTGCGGCCCCCGTTCTCTCACGCTTCAGCACCATAGAGAAAGATTCTAACTGGTCTCATTTTTGTTTTCTTAGTTTATGCTTTCTCTACTTTATTTCTGTCTCACAATTTCTCCCATTTGTTATAACTATTTACTACGAGTATATCGCAATGATCGATTCGTGCTACTTCAAGTTTTCTATTATGCTTCCTATCATCGACCACCATTTTGGTATAATCTCAGTTTATTTCGTTTCTTACTCTTTCCAGAGTGGAGGTCTTCAAAATTCCAAAATCGTAACAGTCATGACATCAGACTGGCCGCGTTGAGAGAAGTAATAACTCTGGTCTTCGAAGGAACAAAAAGGCAGACACAGTCAAGAAAGAAGCGGGCCGATTGCCAGATTCCAATTGGAGATATGCGGTTCGAGGCATCCCTAGATGTTGACGATAATGTCTTGTAATTTATTAATTAACTAACTATAATTAATTTTAATTATTTATAGTATTTATTCATCGTTTTAATATACATAATCGGTTACTACGTGATGGTCATGAGAGTCGTGTCCAGGGGTAACACTTGGCCGTGTAGTTTTGCAAAACAGGTTAAAATAATTATTTAATTAAACTAATTTAATTTATTAAATTATTTAAAGGCAAAATACGCTACATGGTGCATTGTTAAAGCAATATATATCTATCGGCCATGAAGCGGCCACAATATCCACCGCCAGGACCTCTACCAACGAGAAATCGGTGATAGCCAATTACTTTTCTGCCGGTTATTATTAATTGCTTGTATTGATATTTCACTTGATGTATTTCGAAGGAGGATCTGTCAAATAAAATAAAAATCGTAGGAAATTAGGGAGGTTTCAGGGATACAGGGGTGGGTTGGACGCCTTCAGGGCTAGCACGAGCCACTTGTTAAATTTGACCTAGGCCAACAGTAACAATATTCTCAGATCAAATCTGTTCCTAACTGCAATTTCTGCAGATGGTTTAAATGTATTATGAAATTTCGGGGGCATAATAAAAGAGACATAGCCGTTTTCTTGTCTATAGTCCAACAATGCTTAAAAACGCCAATATTTGACCATATATTGCTTCCAGATGTTCTTAGATGCTCAACGCAACATTTTTGTGAACGATTATCCTTCATACTTCACGCGTGCACATTTTTTTCCCTTTACCGTAATTGTGCACAGTTTTGAATAGAAGAACAGTTTCATTCAGAAACATGGAATTGGAGCGAAAAGAATTGTAACCATTTCTGCGTCTTGGAACTTGTCACTTTTACAATCTAAGGTAGGTAAGTATATTTGTTCAGCTATTGATATTAATTATTTTACGGTATATTATGTATTGTTACATAATATAAAAATATTAAGTAGATTACTATAATATATGATAAAAAAAATCCGCCCCTTCCCCGGAATACAGCGAATAGCATAACATTACAGGGTAGTATAGTGTCCAGCGGGAAAAATTTCAAGATTAAATTGTACTTGCTCGTAAACCATCAGGGTGAGGTAAGTGGGAGGGGTATTGTTTGACGCGCGTGATTTGCTGATTTGCCAGTCGCAATGAGTCACTGGTCGGGAGTGCACAGCGCGTTTGCGGTTGAGTAATATTTAAATATGTATTTAAACACAAGTTTATATTATGGCTGCGTACGTGTATTTTCTATCATGGAATCCTGAGGGTAATATTCGACGAGTAAGTGAGTAAGGGCCGAGCGCGCAACTTATCTGGTGTTGGGTTTAAAAGTTCAGACAAGAGGGGACAATGGTTAACCAAACTCCTCCGGGACTATCAACGTCAGCAGCGACGCCAGAACACGTGGCTCAAGTTCGACGTGAAATTATGCGCAATCCGCGTAAATCGATAAAGAAGATTGCAGCCTGTACTAGAATAAAAAATCAACAGTGCACGTTATTTTGAAAAAAAAATTACAAACCGCAAATCGTTTTGGAACAGCACGAACGCTTGGAAACATATTGTTTACTGACGAAGTACATTTTCATATGGATAATTGGCCCTTATTTTTTTAACCAGCGAGAGACTGACGTGACTGACGTGTATTGCCAAATGATCGACGAGTTTTTGGTACCGCAACTGCAGTTGTTTCCCGGGTTCAACAATTTAACATAATTTCAATGGAGAAGCTGAGGGGAATTTTTCCCAATAAATTAATCAGCCAGTACGGAGACATACCCTGGGCCCCTCGGTCACCGGACCTTACACCGTGCGCCTTTTTTTTGTGGGGATACCTTAAGTCGAGAGCTTACAGTAAGTATCCTCGAACAATTCAGGCTCTACAAGAAAATGTTGAATGTGAAGTTGTTGCCATTGAACCAACGCTTTGCTCTCGCGTGTTCGCAAATTTAAGAGTCCGATTGCAAGTGTGTCTCGAGAGAAATGGACGGCATTTAAACGATATTGTTTATAAAACGTAAAATCCGCATCGTTGAACTTGAAAATTTTCCGCTAGATTTATAAATCTCGGTGTCGGCGGCAGGGGCGGGAAGCGGCCCAGAGTCAAAAAATTGTCGTCGCTTTGATCCGGTATTAAATACTTCGGTTCCGCGCCCACACCCCACTGCCCACGTTGTTTTAGAAGATTAACACCTGAAGTAATGTACGCGAGAGATAATAACCACGCTCGCCCACAGGTGCAATTATAACATAATTATATTGTAAATAATCTGGCATTCTTGTCGGTGGCCACGTTAGCGGCAATATCGAACAGAACGTCGCACTTCTCTGCGCGGAATTTGTAATATTCGACCGACTATTTCTGCACTTGAAGGAGTTTCAAAAAGTAACGACAAATTGACACTCTCGTGCGAAATGGCGGAGAAGCACGTGCGAAATGACGGCGTTTGTGTTGGAGAGGCGCGTGGTAATTAGAAGACGACACGGGCGACATCTATACTCATTAATTAATGTCACAATTAGAAATCACTCAAAGAATTCTAAAAAAAAAGACTATCCAAGTAAATATACAACTTTTCACAGATTTTAAAGTATCAAAAATAGTAGACATGTACAAAAAAAATTCAACAATTCAAATTTTCTAAATTAAAAATCAATTAAATTTTAGAAGCGAATTCCGATCTACATTGATGTAGAGATCAAATTGATATCCCAAAACTAAAATATACCGCAACTCAAAATCAATATATTTATCAAGGTATCAAATTTTTTAACAATCTCGCCATCACAATTAGAAAAATTACGGACTATCATAAATTTGTAACTGAAGTAAAAATAATATGTACACAGACTAACTGAAACATAAATTAACTCGAATATACTCCTTCTCTATACACGAGTCTTACTCTCATAGAGAAGAAACAAATGTTAAAATATATATATATATCCACTGATTATTGAAATTGTATTATATTTTTAATATTAATAATTAAAAAATTATGGAGGCATTAAGCCGAGCCCAGTCTCGCCCGATCGCTCGCGCTTTTATACGCGAAATGCGCCTTTCATTCCTCCACAAGAGAATGATGCAGCAGTATGGAAATGCCTGTGTTGACGAGAGAAGAGAGTACTAATTAGGTAGTACTAATTAGATATTTGTGTCCCTTTTACTATCAAGTTTTCAATACATTTTTCTCAGAATAAATCGAGTATCGTAGAATGACAGATATATTTTTGGAAATGTTGGTGTTAATGGTCAAAATTAGCCATAATAGAATTAGTTATTTGTGACATTAATAGTTGTTGGCGACGATGGATTATTTGATCGGTTACCTTCTGTTCCATATTCGTTAATTTTATTATCACATGTCCGCGTCCAAATTCCTACCCTTTACCCACCCTACTGTATGCCTTCAGTTTGAAATGGGACCTGGCTTTATCGAGGCGTTTGTTTGATCTTGATATCGCGACACCATTCGCAGTGTGGACAATCACCTCCAGTGCACCAGCACTGTTCTGTGTGATTGTTGTAGTTATTGTGTATGCGTGCCGTGGGTGACACCGCCGTCTTCAGTCGGGAGCGGAGATCGTTAGCATCCTCGTAATTTCGGCGGCACTGTCAGGGATTTCGGAAGCATCATATTTGAGGTAAGTCTAGCAGTCCTTCTAAATCCCGATCCCCTAGATCGCTGGTTCTTCGAAAAATTTATTTCTCCTCACTGATCTCTCCTATATCCGTCTCCCAATTTCCTCCCCTACCTTGCGGTAATTCCGACTTACAACCGGTAACGTAATCACACGGGAAGTATGACGCGGAGATCGCATATCTTCGTAACCGGTCCCAATTTCAGAATTTAATCAACTACGTAATATTAAAAAGGGTTGGTTTCTTTTGCTGTTCACAATTCTTGGTGGAGGAAGGGAACAAATTATAATGTTTTATATATTGTATTTTCTTTATTAATAAAGTGATTTAGCAGCATTAAAATAATGGCAACCCTGTGGCAAAAATGTAGGACCGAGATAGGTGCTTTGTGCTTATTACATCGGTCCAGAGTAAAGGGTGGGTCCGCCCTCATTGCTTAGGATACTGACTGATGTATTTTGTTCGGTAGTCGTGTATAGCCGCGTGTTGCCCTCTTGCGGCGAACGAAGAGGACCGATACGGGAGCGTTAGCTCATGGAACGATCCTGGATACGTGATGGGATATCTCTCACTACTGACTGATGAGCACAAGATGAATTGTGGTCAGACTTCGACAACATTTTTGGAGTAGTATCGATATTCGTGGCTGTGAAGGATAAGACTACCTGGCACGTATCATCACAGGTGACCAGACCCGGGTGCATCACTATGACCCCATAAACAACCAAAAAAAAATTTTCTGGTGAATAAAAAAGTTAGTATCGTTGCGTGAGAAATATTGAAATTATATACCATTTGTGTCCCTATTTAAATTATTTATATATCAACATATTTCATTTGTTGTTGCATTTTGAAACACCCTAATAGAATTATTCAATTATCTACTGGACTGAACTTAAACTCATTCCGATCTGTCGCGATTAATGGAGGAAAACTAGGCCAAGACGCCAGGGGCCAGGGGTCGACGATGGAAAAGCATGCATCCTTACCGAACACCACTTTCTACGACAAATTCTCAATTCATCTTCCACTTTGATTGCAGATTGAGAATACCAATTATTCTTACGCCTTTAGCGTCCAGATCCTTTGCTTTCTTAAATCTAATTACTTTATCACACGTCTATGAAACGATGTACAGTAGAACCTCGAATATCCGGATTGTTCAAAATACAATATTTTTTAATACATTTTGCGTCGTAATAAAAATATAATTTGACATATTCATAAATAATTTATATTCAAATTACATATTTCTGTGGCACTGATCTGTCTGGACACTCTGTGGCGCGTTGTTACACGAGCCGCTGGTTATGGATATCAATCGAACCATTTGGAGCAGTATTTAAATATTTATTTTTAATATTACCGATATGTCATCAAAAAGAAAACGTGTTGTATTATCATTAAAAGACAAATTGGATATAATCATTGCTTTGAAACGCAGTGACTCGGGATGTTCTTTGTCTAATAAATATGGTGTTGGAACGTCAACGATCTCAGATATAAAAAAAAACAAAGTGAAAAAATTATGAAGCTTACTAATTGTTTAATGTCAGAAGATGGAACATCAGAGCGTCAAGTTATGAAAAGATCATAGAAATAGAGAAGTTGAAGAGTGTATTTTTATGTCGTTCATACAAAGATGATCAGATAGACAGCCAATCAGGCCTATTCTCAAAATTGCAATATTGAAATGAAGGTGATTGTTACACCAACCCTCAAAAATAGACAGATAGTTTTGACAGATTATGGTACGTTTATCTCCCTCACTCTCTCTCCCTCTCTCTCATTCAAATATAACACTATTTTTGAGGGTTGGTGTAACAATCACCTTCATTTTTTTTTTTTTTAGGAGAACACATTCTTATTGTGAAGTTGTAATTATTCAGAACATAGGTCTGTGATATTTTAAATATGAATTAAATATATTAATTATAAATATATACATATAAAATCAATTTTATCGAAAAATATGCCGCTGTAGCTTAGTTGGATAAAGCACCTCCCCCGGTTAGGGAAGAGATCCAGGTTCGTATCCCGGTAGCGCAACAACAATATTTTTCGATAAAATTGATTTTATATGTGTATCTTTATAATTAATATATTTAATTCATATTTAAAATCACCTTCATTTCAATATTGCATTTTTGAGAATAGTCCTGAATATCTGGTCCATTATTTTTGCAACGGGCTAGCCTTGAGCAAAAATCGATAATTGAATTTCTTAATAAAAAATATTTTAATACTGAAGCTATATGTAAATCTAGACAAATAAAAAATATTCACACTGTATGCACATGTCTTTCACTGTCAATTATGATTTTTTGCGATTATCCGGACTACCTTCATCCCCAATTAGTCCGGATAATCGAGGTTCTACTGTGATTATAAAAATTTACATTGCGGCATCCTTATCATCGTTTAAATATACAACAAAGAATTTTTTGCGTACCATATTAATTTATAAAGTCGTTTGTTTGTGTGTTTTGCTAAAGTTTTCATCTCATTTTTTATAAGATCATACCCAGCACGATCTCCAGCTAAATTCTTATAATACGTCTCGCGGGAGTCAATGATCCCGTACACTGTACATTTTTTACTTTTTTTTTTGGTAAGTTGATAAAAGTCCACCATTCTTTCGAAATTTTTTGACGTGTAAACATTGCAACCGTATTATATAGTAATCTCAATAAAATGTGCGTGAGGATAAGTGACGAAACGTCACACCCGTAACCGTGGTGACGATATTTGTTTACACAGTAAAAACGTCAGCTGAAGTCAGTACCTACGCGATACCTATCTAAAAATGTTTATTCACAAAATTATATTATATTTCTTCTTTTAAATAGGCACTTTTGGCGGCATTTTTATTATTATTATTATTGACACATTCCACGTCTAAATTCCCATCTATACATTTTCTCATGCATTGACGCCAGCAGATGTCAACATGACCAATATAGCATTCGCGGTGTGGACCTTTCAGCTCCAGTGCACCAGCACCGTACTGTTTGTGATCCGGTGATTTGTGTGCACAGTGATATTATTTGATTGTGCCGTGGGTGAACTTGTGACATCGCCGTCTTCAGTCGATAGCGGAGATCTGATCATCCGCGCGCCAAACATTGTGTGATCGCGGCGGCGACTCCAGGGATTGCGGAGGCGTCATATACAAGTCCCGAGATTACTGGTCCTTCGACTAGAACCCCTATCCCCTCACCGACTTCGTCCTGTCATTCCTTACTTTCCCACCACACCTTGCGGTGATTCCAATTTACGACCGGAGTTGTCGTTTTCCATTCCACGAGACGTGCGACCTGGAGATTGCACTATTCAACTTTATTTTATAGGAAAAACTACAATGTGGCGAGTTAAGGGAAAGAAGATGACACAAGTCAACCGGGAGTAGAAAACAACCAGTGACGATATTGACAGACAAAAAAGATATGGTCAAGGGTCTACACCTCTTCGGCACCACACTCACACATTGGGGAATCTAGTAAGTTTAATCTGAATCAATGTGAGGCTACCTGGCAATGTCCAATACTTATTCTAGAAATATTTGATATTGTTCTTTTGGAGACTTTCCTTTTGGAGAACCAGGGGGTGCGGGGAATAGATTTTTGAATTATTTCAAGCCGATTACCCTTATGATTATTTGTGTCTATCCATTGTGCAGTCCAGATAGGACTCGTACGTTTCTTTACCATATTAAATCTGTCATACATCGGGATATGGAATTTTTATTTTTTTATTTATATTAAAAATATAATACAATTTCAATAATCAGTGTCAATCATATATATTTTAACATTTGTTTCTTCTCTATGAAAGTAAGACTCGTGTATAGAGAATGAGTATATACGAGTTAATTAATGTTTCAGTTAGTCTGTGTACATATTTTTTTAACTTCAGTTACAAATTTATGATAGTCCGTAATTTTTCTAATTGTGATGGGGAGATTGTTAAAAAATTTGATACCTTGATAAATATATTGATTTTGAGTTGCGGTATATTTTAGTTTTGGGATATCAATTTGATCTCTACATCTTGTAGATCGGAATTCGCTTCTAAAATTTAATTGATTTTTAATTTTGAAATTTTTTTTTGTATATGTCTACTTTTTTGGTACTATAAAATCTATGAAAAGTGATGAGGGAAAACTCCTATATATATCTAGTACTCTACGAATTATTATACAATTCCTTTAACCGCTTACTAATAAATTATATTTTAAAACGTCGTAATTAAATATATTAAAATTTAACTCCTTCTTTCCTTCCCAGTGAACTCAATATCTTGTTATTTTTGTTCTTCTTATGAACCACCACAATCTCAATTCTGGCTACCTATAAAAACACATGTTGCTCTCCCTTTACCACAACAATAGTTTCAACCTCCCCACCCTTCTCCCTCTTTTTTTTTTCTTATTTTCTTTAATTTTCTGCATCTAAACATACTTATGTATTCAAATATTTTTGTGGATTTTCATTATTAGTATCACATGTTAAATAGTTATTTTGTTTATAACAATATGTTTCCACTGTCAAAATCCCTCAATAAAAAAATATATATATACATAACAGACACACGCTTCATTACCATGGGAGCACTAATTATACGATTTTTTCTGTTGTTTTATAATCTTCTATTTTGACTCACAAAATAGTTGTTTATATATTGTACGGAATTTAAATGCCCAAGATAGTTTATAAAAAATTCGGAATCCCAATATTGTATATACGTAATAAGAACACTAAAGATTATGAGCAATTGGATACCCCAGTGGAAGCAACCTAGAGGCAGACTGTCTGTGTGGAAGAAGACTGGAGCAGGATGAGAGAGTCCGGGAACTGAAGAAGAACGGCCAGGGATAGGAGTCCCTATCCTAGGATCCCCCATCCTAGGATGTAGTATCGTGGAAGAAAAAGATACACATAATTTAGACTACCAAGATTAGCCATTTGGAGGTCAACAAGAGTAACAACAGAGATAGTCATAATAATTCCAAAGAACTGTAAAACTACGGGTGAGTAGGCTTTATGCTCGCAATTAACCAAGGTAATGTGAATTATGAACAATAAATTAATATTGCTGTCAAAACAGGTGATATATCGGGTAGTTAGGCTGTTAGTTATGTTTAGAAGGGTTCTAGAAACATTCTAGTTGTTTAAGTGTCGCCATGAATTGAATCGCAAGGTCGCAACATCCACAATGAGGTCAATAATAAGTATTGTTATATGACTTCCCATTAAATGAACTTGCAGAATGCCAATTCTTCTCTGGTTGTATCAGTCTTCGTGGGTGTTGCATATCGTAATGAAACGAACGTAAACGGGCTGGCTGTGCATGTTGACCGCGCCAATACAATTAGCGATTGTTGAACACAACCTTGTCCACCATCGTGTCCACGTTCCCCCAGAGCCAGCCCGAGGCCTGCTGTAATAATTATTTCATTTGCATTGTTAAATAAGTTACACATTTTATAAATACGAACACAAGTATCGGGTGGCGGCTGGTAGCTGCAGCTAGTTGTGGGCAGTTGAACTATTGTCTTTGCCAACGCCGACGCAGCCAATCCTGAATTCAATCAGAGATCGCAGCTAAAATATATTTTCGATAAATTGATCTCAATTCTCTTTAAAATAACATGAGATCGGTTACCGATTAATTGATGCTAGGCTCTGCGGATGATTATCAGGCCTATTCTCAAAATTGCAATATTGAAATGAAGGTGATTGTTACAACCAACCCTCAAAAATAGTGTTATATTTGAATGAGAGAGAGGGAGAGAGAGTGAGGGAGTGAGGGAGATAAACGTACCATAATCTGTCAAAACTATCTGTCTATTTTTGAGGGTTGGTGTAACAATCACCTTCATTTCAATATTGCAATTTTGAGAATAGGCCTGAATATTTGACACGGCCTGTGTTTCCATAAAGCGTATCATTATCAACATGTTACGTTTTGAGAGATGTCAATGATACGTAATATTGTTATTATGATTATGCAATGTGTCGAATGTTACCTGTGTTATCCGTCACGATGCATACCGGTCGCATTCGGCGGACGGTGAGGAGTGCAATTCCGTGTGTCAAAGGTGGTTCTGCCGATTTCTACAGCATCTGACCATCTCCGAAGTGCGGCGAGACTTTTTTCCTTTAGTCGTGGAAAGTGCAAAGTGGCGTCCAGCTCATGAGATTGAGATCGAGGTAAGATCAGATTCTTTCTGTCCTTATACATTTCATCATCCAAATCGAGTTGCGTCCAACAAACAATAACTAGCAGAAATAAACTCCACCCCTGGATTTATTTCCCACCACAAAGGTTTTGGTCCGATTTGTAACAATAATATTTGGCGCTACCGTTGAAACCGCGTAGTTTATGAGCTCTGTGATGAGCTTGAGATCATCAAATTTATTAGAGTCCAGCGACTTCAATCGGCTGAGTTGTTGTAGTATTATGTACGCACCTGACAGACCTGGCTGCACTATCTCCATCAGATGCAGTGCGCAACAAATGAACCTCTTAAACACACCACATTACGACTAATTATGTCGAAAAATCTTAATTTTGAAAGAACAAATGATGACAAACAAATGCCAATAATAAAAACAACACCCGTTACTTTCTTCTAGAAATATTTTTTTTGGACAATGTACCGCTACGTACGTAGGGATGATTTTGTCTCAAAAGTCTCGAAAGACAGAATAGTACCGAGCGCGGAACATACTGTCATTCGTTGTCTATTATATTTTGTAGACAGATCAGAATTACAGACTGATGTATACTGACCTTTACCGTCAAATCTCTGAGTATCCTAAAAGTACACAGATAAAATCTCGAGACTCGCTTTAACCTTTACCATACCGTGATAGAAAATACCCGGTGACCCGGCAATTGCGCCCCGGACAAATGCGCCCCAATATATGCGCCTCGACAAATGCGCCCCGACAAAATAATAAATGTTTGAATCTCATGGTGAGTGGGGAATAATAATATTTTTATTAATTTAAAGTATTACATATTTAAATAATTTCTCCAGTGAGACAGAGATTTTAGATGAACCGCAAACGATGGCACACAAACGATCAGTACATTTTAACTAACTAACTTACAATCACACCGTTTCCCCCGCGAGGGTAGAGCACAGAGAGGATAGAGCGCCGCACTCTTCTGTCCTGACGCGCAATTCTCGCCTCATCCACATTCGTACATCTTCTGATACGAGCTCGCCGATTGTTGATGCGACCATCCCCCAGTATCTGGTTCATCTGACACTATCTGTTAGGTTAGGTGGGTTTTAATTAATTATTTATTTATTTGTCTGTTAAAATAAATGAGTGTATATCCAATATAAAAATGTTTTTATATAGATTAATAACAAATGAAATTATTAAAAATAATGCTAATTGTAATTTTTTATTAATATTTTTTTAATAAAATATGTTTTATTCTTTAGTTTAATCTACAGCTTCGTTTATCTCTTCTCGTGTTAATATATATTTTTTAAACATTTTAGTCCTGACAAGTCATTTAATGGAGCGCATATGTCGGGGGCGCATTTATCTGGGGCGCATTTGTCCGGGGCGCAATTGTCGGGTAACCAAAATACCCGTAGGCAACCATGCTGTCAACGCGTGTTACCGTAACAAAATAGTTCTTTAGTATTTTAAATGAGAAAAAATGCTTTTACTAACTTAAATATCATTAAAATAGTTAATGTTCTACATGTAGGTACTCTAAATAAACAGAGTGACTCTAGTTAACTATAGTGACTTTAATTAGTTATAGTGACTCTAATTAGTGAAAATGAAACATTATATTCGTATGTTTGTTATTGTTTTCACCGTGAAATAGTATTTTTTCCAACGTATCAATTTTACATCCAATTGAATTGAAAATAATTACACATCATTAGTAATTTCTAAGTAAATGTTTTTCTTATGATTAACTAAAATGTGAATTTTGTTTTGTGTTGCATCTATTAACCGTTTAATTAGTAGACCAGTGTTACTGCACGGCTAGGGAAAGGTTAACAACGGTATAAATTTGAGAGCGGAGCGATTTGTCATTCGTTGTTTATTATATTTTATACCAAGTCTCATTCGGTAGTGTGCACAAATACACTGAAGCTCTCACAACCACAAACACACATACACTCAAAAGAACACCTAAACCTTTACCCAAAACACATATTATATAATTAAGTACTTTCTGAAAACTTCATATTCGTGAAGTGGCTTATATATTTTCTTTTTCTGCATTTATTAACATCATGAATTCTTCTTCTTCTTTCATATTTAAAAACTGTTAACAGTCTTTGTCCGTTAAGTCTGTTATAAAAAAAATTCATATTCAATATACCTAATATTATTACATAAATAAATAAGGCTCTAACTTCGCACCGTGTGCCACAATATTCCAGGCGAGCCTTATTGAAAACCACCGTTGAAATGTATCGAACATTTAAACATTAAAGAATTCGTTTTTGAACGAACTCAACCAATTGTAATTTATCACGCCGTCAATTATGACAAATACCTAATTTATTGTTAGATTTATTGTGCGGTTAAAATCCTGTTAAAATTCACCATTGATCGTTTCTGGTTTGTCTTCTTCAGTTATTACTGAGAATACACAAAATTCCCCAATGCGGTCAACGTAAATTTGTAGTAGTCACAGGAATATCGCGGTGTTGAAAGACTATTCTACTATTCTACTTCAATAAATATCAGATATCTAATAGAGACGAAGCTATTTTATTATATTTTTTAAAGGAATTATATATAGATATGTTCTTGAACATATTCAAATATACTGGTCAAAACAAGAAAAATATATAAAAAACATAAAAAAAAATTTACAGATAAAGAATATTTGCTTTAAATAATTTTCAACAAAAATCAGATTCTCATTGAGTTGACATATAATATGCCGTTTCAAGGAAAAATGAATTATCAAATTTGGTCGATAGATGACGATGTTGTTGTAGTGGTACTCGAAACGAGTCCATGTAATAACATACATAGAATTTAAAAAAAAAAAAAATATAGAGATTAAGGGGTGAGAATTGGTGAACGTTATATACATATATAAAGTGATCACTTAAGCCAGCCGAAGACAGGTTGTAAATCCTGTAATTACCCCCTTTATTTCTATATATCATTCCTTTAAAAAATATAATAATATAGCTTCGTCTCTATGAGATATCTGATATTTATTTAACAAAGCCTTTATATGTAAAAATCCAGTAATTTTGTATTCTTGAACATATAAAAATATTGCTAAAATAGTATAGTTCAGATCGACAACCGTAAAAATGTCCGAGATTATTCACGTTTATTAGGCGATAAGTTCTATATTCATAAATGACATGGTATATTAAAAACAATCAAGGACTGGCTTGAACATAATCAGCAAGTACCGGTTCGCAAAATAAAACTTCAATTAGTCATATATACATACTCAGTACCGACGGCGTGCAACAATAGCAGCGCAGTCAGCAGAGATTGTAAATCACGAGTTTCACTTTTCTTATCGTTATCTTCCAGACAACAGCTCCAGAAACTGCCTCGATAACAATTTCATTGTACGTGTGTTAACCTCTGTATTTTGTTAAGTTAGGTCTTAAATTTGTCTACAATATACTCAGTGAAAACAGTTAAAAGGTTTCTTATCCTTAACCTTAGCGAGAACGATGCTGGAACGTTTTGGAACAGCACGAACGCTTGGAAAGATATTGTTTACTGACGAAGCACATTTTCATATCGATGGCTATGTTAATAAACAAAACATGAGATACCGGTGCCCCGATGATCCGAGGGAACGCCATCAAAAACGTTTGCATTGTCCAAAAACGACAGCGAGGGATAATTGTCCCTTATTTTTTTAACCAACGCGAGACAGTCACTGCTGACGTGTATTGCCGAATGATGGACGAGTTTTTGGTACCGCAACTGCAGCTGTTTCCCGGGTTCAACAACAGAACACAATTTCAGCAAGATGGGGCCACTCCACACACAGCTAGAGTTTCAATGGAGAAACTGAGGAGACCAAGTATGGAGACGTACCCTGGGCACCTCAGTCACCGCACCATATACCGTGGGATTTTTTTTTGTGGGGTCGAGAGTCTACAGCAACAATCCTCGAACAATTCAGGCCCTGCGAGAAAAGATCCGCCGTGAAGTTGCTCTGCCATTGAACCAACGCTTTGCTCTCGCGTGTTCGCAAATTCGAGAGAAATGGACGGCATTTAGACGATATTGTTTATAAAACGTAAAATGCGCATCGTTAAACTCCATTTTGTATAAATAAAATATACATATCCTTCAAGACTTCTTGTGAGGTGCTGCAAACGAAACGAGAAATCAAACGACGCACGTAGCCATTGCTTCACCATGCATGGCGAGCGACCACCTGACAAGATATGAAAATAACGTAATATATATATCGAAAACAACTAAAACATTTTGTTCGATCTTTATGACTATCCAACGATCGCAGGTCGCCATGTGCGTGCAATATGAACACGAAATATATAATGGTTCTTGTCTATTACCTATCCACTACCCCCTACTCTTATTCTCAGAATACGACCTTTTTCTGTGGTGTTCTCTCTGGTTTTGTGGACCAATTGAAGTTTGAACTGACAGTTATCGTTGACCAGTGGTACGGTAGGCTATGAAATTATGAATTATCGTCCTGGCGTGTGGGAATGATATATTGATGCAAAGTGTGTATATGTGTTCGGTTTTTCGCTGCCGTCCATGCCGAAACTAGTACTATTATGCTTGTTGTGTTAAACTTGTGCCATGATGGAAGTGTGGAACAACGGAGTACGTATTCTGAAGCCAGAAGACTTGTGGCTCTAGTGAAGAAAGTCCATATAACAAGGAGCATTTCACAGGTGGGTCATGTTTATGTATTCTGATTGGTCATTCAGCCTCTCTGCTCCCTATTTCTGCCCCTCTCTTAAATTCATTCTACATCCAGTGTTTTCCCACTCACTTGTCCAAACACATTCAATATTTTTCACCTTGGGAGGAAAGAGAGGAACTTGCTCGAAGCCCTCGATATGTGATGTTGGCATACCGTGTTGACGTAACGTCTCTATTCTTCGGAAAAATAATAATTTCATACTTAGAAAAGATGGAGGTAGCCAGGACAAATCGGCCATCACGAGAAACGTACAAAGACGGAGAACAAGATGAGGATTAGATGGACAGTCTCCGAGAAATTAGCAAAGGTAAGCAACTGTGGAAGCAAAATAGAAGATCGTGGAGCACGTCGACCGCATTCTAACTGAGCATACTGAAGGCATGTCTCCAATCTATAGGAACTACACATCAACAATAGACTATCAAACATATGTCTGAAATGAGAAGCTTGGACCGATCAAGTGGCAAAAACAAGATCGAACGAAATAAAAATGGACCATAAGAAATAATCGCGTAACCCTGGCCTGTTACTTCATAGTGTACAGTATTTTATTGCTTAAGGTCAACAAGGAAGCGCCTTACATTATTCTCAATACCATTCTTATTGTATTTGGTCCACTACACAGATTTCTCTCGTACTACGTCGGAGGAATGACCGTCTTGAAGGACGCGGTTGTATCACCTTTCGTGAAACAATTGTTAATATCTTTTTTGCTAATAATTTTTTTTATTGATATAATTATATTAAAAATATTTGACTGTTGAATAATCAATAACAGATTGATATGATCTATACACTCACGTATCTATGTAATAACGATATTATTGTGCTGCATTTTATATTGGTAAAACTGGGTAGAAAGGGAGCATTTGAGATGTTTGAACAATAGTGGGTTTTCAGAATTTGCTAATCATTTTATCATGGTTTTGATAAAAAATTGGGATTGTCAATTTTGCATATAAACGGTGTTGGTCACAAATTAAATCATTTGGAATAGTTTGAGATAAATAAAGCGTGTAAAACTAATCAAAATATTATAAACAACCAACTAAATTTAACTACGAGTCCCATTCTAAAATTTGTATTAAGTAATGATTTGAGTTAGGTACTAAAAAAAAAATTTTTTTTTTTTAAAATAGATTCTGGCAAAGAAACAATAATATATGTTTTAGTTAGTTATGACATCCTGAAGAAGAAAATGGTATTTTTCGAAACCGGTAGATGTATTTAAACTCAATTTAGTGGTTAATAAAACAAAGATAATAAATAAAAATATAATAATGATATTGTTTATTGAAGCTAGGAGTTATGTTCATTTTTTTGTAGCTTTGTCACAATTGGTTCTTACCACGCCTCTTGGCCAAGTTTGCCTTTCTCATTTTTATACAATCGAATACTTCCATCTCTGTCGTTGTCTTTGTCATCTTTTTTCTTATTATTTCATCAATAATTTTATTGACATATATTCCGCCTCGAAATTCCCATCCTCCATAGATTACCACGTGCTCGTTTTTAGTGTGAATTGTGACCTTGACGCCAACAGACGTCAGCCTGATCAATATTGGGGTTGATCTCGACATATTTGATATTTGTGTGTGTCGTGGATGCACATTGACATCGCCGTCTTCAGTGGGGAGTGGAGATTGAGCATCCGCATGCCATCATTGTGCGATCTCGGCGGCGACCACAGGGATTTGCGGAGGTGTCATACTCGAGGTAAGGCGAGCAGTCCTTTCTAAATCCCAGTTTCCCGAGATTACCTCTTCTTTTCCTCACAGACCTCTTCGATACAGAGATCACGCATTCACCTCATCTCTTTTCAATAGTATTGATTATTGTCTTTCACTCTTTCTACTATATCCCTATTTCGTAACACTTTCCAGCCAGCTTACTTTCACATAGAGAATACTTCTTCTTTTTGTACAATCTACTAGATCTTTCAATCTTCGGATTCTAGCCCAGTCTCGGATGTTCCTCAGTTAAGCTGTCTGTCACCTACAAACTCCCCTATTTTCTTTGATCATAAAATTAAAAGTTGGGACTTGGAGCCTTTCAACACGTGATCAAATAACAACCAATTTTTCACTGCTTAACCAACGGTGGTTAGGCTTATGCAGTCTCTGTTTTATATTTTTGAGAGAAGGCGAATTTATGGATGACGAGACGCACGAAGGTCTCTATTCTGCAGAAGTTAAACGTAAAGAACAGACTCTCAATCATTTACTAATACTAAAGGTGAATCCTTCTATTTTTTTGCCATGTTGATGAAACTTGATGTGGTAGGCCACATCGATGGACGAAGAGAAAGAGAAAGATCCCCACCCGTCAGACCGACCGACGGAAAAGACGGCAGACACTTCTCTGGCTATAGCCCTAAGATTTTCTAGATGGACAAGATCATGGACATTTATTTCCTATTCGTATCATCTCTCTTTTATACTGTTGTTGTTTTGTTGTCCAATTCTGTCTGTGATATTCGAAGAATTTATCTATGCAGCCTCGTTCATGATTTTAATCTTTTAATCATAATTTACTTATGTTTGGAATAATTACAAAATTACTTAAATAATAATAATATAAATATACCATTGCACGACTCT
The DNA here is from genome assembly GCA_031772225.1 of Eubasilissa splendida. Classification (NCBI taxonomy): domain Eukaryota; kingdom Metazoa; phylum Arthropoda; class Insecta; order Trichoptera; family Phryganeidae; genus Eubasilissa; species Eubasilissa splendida. The sequence continues at coordinate 28,589,517 of CM062859.1, forward strand.
TCAACAAACTGCTGCCGGACTATATCAAGATCATCAAGAGATCAAAGGAATTGCGGAATTTCCTACTAAATAATTCTACCTTGGAACATTGGAACAAACAGATAAAAATTACCTGTTATATGCATTGTATTACGTTTTATAATGATCACCTGTTATAATTATCACTTCCACTATTATCTGCTATTACTGTTACGATGTACTAACATAATAATAAATTAGGAAACGTACCGACAAGCCGTGACGCCTTTGCACGATCTAGAATAATGAAACTTAGTAAAAAAAAAAAACTTTATATTTTCGTAGACAGCGATCACTTTGCGGTTAGACATATTATATTAAATTAAATAACAATCGCTTTGTATGAAACCACGAAATTTATTATACGTCAAGCGGTTTCGCTTAACTCGAGCTTCATCAGGACATTAAAGTAATCATAAATACAAAAAGAGGGACAGATACATATACAGATAGACGGAACATTAAGGGAGGGGAAATGGATATTAAATAGATTTTAAAGGAAACATACCTAATATGGGGGTCAATGGATAAATTAATTTGATTATTAACAATTGGCGTACGACTATTTATTATAATTTCGTGGTTTCACACAAAGTGATTGTAATTTTATTTAATAAAAAAAACTTTGTTAATTCTGAATTTTCCAATCATCTTTTGGAAAAAAAAAACACTTTTTAACATTAATAACGGTTTAGAAATTTTACATACAAATACATGGGGTTAAAACTTTGATAAATTTGAAATTTTAGATATAAAAAAAAATGTTAATAGCAAATTAAATATTATATTAATAACCTAATCCTTTTTGTATATTGATACAGTGGAATAAGTTATTTGTATAACTTTTCAGAATAAATACTTGTAGTCATCTACGGTTCTAGATGACGTCTGTGCGCACATATCGACCTTTCTGTCAACCAATACGTTGGCTCCGTCAACCAATCTCACGCTGATTTCTGAGTTTCTCTCGACCAAGACTCGACACACTCGACGACACTCGATCGAAAAACATCGTCGCCGCCTAAAAAATAACTACTCTTTAGATAGTCAACCATATAAAGGATTAATAAGGAAATACAAAAGAATTTAAATTCGGATAAAACACCAATTAACAACATAACACTCCTTAATACTTCGCCTTTACTGTCCATATTCCCGCCTCTCCCTTCTCAAGCCCCGCCCCATTACCAGAATACACCACAATACTGTATTTACTTTAGTTATCACACCCGATGATGAGAGGGACTGCACCCCTCGTAACTGTAACAGTGACAACAGCCCAACGTGTGTGTAGTACAAAATTTAATTACGTGGACACGGGTTGTAAAAGTGTGTCGGTGATTTTTATCAATTTTTTACGTGCCTTGATTGGTTCAAACTTCCCTATAAAGAAAGTGCAGACAGCGACTTAATGATCCACTGCTAAGTGTATACCGTTTCTAGATCTGTTTGCTGGTTCAAGTATCCAGCAATTCATTTTAGATGACTAGTCCAATCAATATTTGGCCTTCGATTATTTATTAAATTAGAACTGACGCCACACGAACACAAAGAAATGCGTCACATGTTTTCGTCGATTAAATTCGTCACTCGTGATAATAATATATAACATTTCAATTAATTTCCTGATTCGCCTCGATAAGAGTTGAATCTGGCGTTAGAACAGTGACTGATATGAACCACTAGAACTGTAAACATAATTTAATGTTGCTGGTATCAGATGCCGAGTACAGTAGTAATCGTTTAACACGAAATCTCGAGGATCAAATTATTTTTTCATGTTAAACGAAAAATATATTAATCTTTTGAAATCAAAGCCGCATTGATGCAAACTCGTGCATCTTTTATCCACATGAAACAGATAGTCAGCCGTCATGATGGAAGCCTGAACGCTTATGGAAGAACTGATAAGGTGACTTGAAATATTTGAGATGTAGATTTACAGATAAGCTGTAAAATAAATATTTAAAATAATAAAAATCCGAAATATCAATGCCTCGAACATATGAGACTGTTGAGTGAGCAGCTCTCGAATATAAAAGTTTGGCTAGATAATTAGGTAATCTGTTCCATCAGAAGACGTCTATTTAATTTGGACAGCAACAATAAACAGGCGTCATTCGTTTGGATTCCTGCACATAGGGAATTTATAGAAATGAATGTGTTGATAAACTGACCAAGGAGGCAACTCTTTCCAGAGTTTTCCCGCATCAATTTCATATCCCGATATATGACAGACTTAATATTATTAAAAAACGTACGAATTCTATTTGGACTACATAATAGATAGATTCCAATAATCATAAAGATAATCGGCTTAAAATAATTCAAATATCTATTCCCCATACTCCCGGGTTCTCCAAAATAACAGTATCAAATATCTGTAAAATGAGAAATAGGCATTGCCAAGTAGCCTCACATTTATTCAGATTGAACTTAATAGATTCCCTAATGTGTGAGTGTGGTGCCGAGGAGGAAACCCTTGATCATCTATTTTTTGCCTGTCCATTGCGGATCATAGATATTTTTTACAGTAATCTCGTCAATAGTAATTTTCAACTCCCGGTTAACTTGTGTCATCTTCTTTTTCTTAACTCGCCACATTTAATCTATATAATAGAAAATTTTTTGAACGACAATGGTATTGACTTGTAATGTAATATTTCCTATTCTATAATATTATTGTACTTTTTTCTCTTAAGTTTTAACTTAATTAATGGAACACATCACTCTTGAAGGGTGGATGCCTATTTAAAAGAAGAAGAAATATCGCAAACACACTGAAAGTTGAATTGTGCAATCTTCGGGTCACACGTCCCGTGGAATGGAATACGAGGATTCCGGTCGTAAATCGGAATCACCGCGAGGTGTGGGGGGAGAAGTAAAGAAACGTGGTACAGGATGAGGTCGGTGAAGGTAATTTCGGGAACCGGGATTCGGGAAGGCCTTACCTTGTATATGACGCCTTCGTAATCCCTGAAGTCGCCGCCGAGATCACACAGTGTTTGGCACGCGGATGAGCAGATCTCCGCTTCCGACTAAAGACGGGGATGTCACAAGTTCACCCACGGCACAAAAAAAACAATATCACTGTGCACACAAATCACAGTATCACAAACATTACAGTGCTGGTACACTGGAGCTGAAAGATCCACACCGCAAATGTTATCGCGATGTCGAGATCGAACATCATATGGTTACAGGTGTAACGTTTCATTTTTGAAGGGTGGATTGCCTATTTATTATCAATGTCGTCCTTTTCAATACAAAGTTGAGTCATAAAGTTATAAATCGTTGTAACGATTTGGACGATGTGGCGGCTGGTGTATTCTTATGTTATTTTGAGATGCTAAATATTTTCATGTTCAGCGTTTTTTGTTTCATGTTAAACGAAAGTATCTAGACATTATGATGCCTCGATTTTTAAAACCTTGAGTACGTGCACTCTATTTTATGTGGGTAAACTGCAAAATTAATGGCAGTCAGAACCATTTGAGAAGACCTAGGTTGCACGCGGAATGCAGATTGTCTTTTGTCTTTCGGTGTTTATCGGATCGTATTAAATTCTGGAAACTGGCCAGCCGGGACTTGGGGCAACAGAAAAAACAAGGAATACAGAAAGTAAATTAATAAAATCGCACAGCATTTTAATGGGACCAGAATATGTTAACGCTTTAACCGATTTTCAAGTTAAATCGTTTTCGTGTTAAACGTGTTCGTACTAATTGTTTTACATTGTATTATTCCTAACTCAAATACTGTCGAGAATTATTGGATTACTCTTATCATCATCGTATGTAGGCTGTAAGTTTCTTCTACGTACATACAAAGTTTATTTATCAATTTATTAATGTTTGTATAGTTTAAACAAAATACCAATGTCAAAGGGATGAGACAACAATTAAACGTAAATAGAAGCGTAAGGGTTTTTTTTAAACGCAAACTTGAAAAGAAACAGCAAGGTCAATTTGCAAATTAGGCGGATAGAAGACCTTTTGATTCTGAAAGTGTATTATTAAAAATAAAAATAGAAAACGAACGTCTTAGAATTTATTTCAGAACTATTATTACAAACTGTGAACTAAAATTTGTATATAAAACAAAAACATTTGTAATGCTAATTTAAAAAAAAAAAAATCAAACTGTTACATACAACATTGTCAATTTCCATTAAATCCATCTTTTAATTCATGTACAGCTTCTGGGAGACGCACGTCAACGTATACGAAATTTTGTATCTGAAATGTAATGCTATTATTATTAATCAATTCATTTTGAAGCCAGATATACCTAATTACGATTTTATTTAAATCATCTGTTTTAACACGTGTACTGTCACATATGTATATCGCATACTCTAATTGATTATGTATACACCGACGATGCTAATTAAGTATATAATTGGTATACAAAGTATTATGCAATTAAATTATATTGAAAATTGATTATAGATATCATAGCAGCTGTTGAAAGTACTTAGAAGACCTTATAAATCATTTTATAAAACTGAGTTGAAGCTGTTAATGCACCCTTGGGAATAGTGTATTCAGCTTGTATGTTTATATGTATATATATATGTATCATTTTTCAGAGATATAAGCATTTTATTAAAGACGTGAAAATTTAAGAGTTCAGTTAGTTTAAAAATAAAAAAACATTCAATATAAAAAGATAAAATACTAATCTACCGAATCAGGGTTTTACAAATTTAATATGGTTTTTCAGCAAAAATTTTCACTAAAAAAAAAAACAATTATTGAATCACAATTATGGTCCATCGAGACGAGATAAATCTCAAAGATTTTCTAGAGATAAATTCAGACTCGACAAATGCACAATTTAGACAAAAAATATATTATATTAGTTCCGTTTTAGCCGGGGGAGAATCAAACTTTATTACAACTCTATTACATGCATACTTGTATATATTATTATTTTCAGGTGTGTACCGAAGCGTTGTCTCCGAAGAATCTCATGAGAGCAATATCAGTGTACCATTAGACAAGATTTTTGTCAAATATTAATTTAAAAATTTTAAAAAAATTAGTTTTTTTTTAAACATTCTGAAACACATTAATATAACAACACCTTTAATTTAATTACCTTCAAACCCTTTAGAACTATTCACTCACTATCACGATAACAATAGACCGCGATGGTAGAAGACGTAGTTTCGTACTAAATGATTTGTTTTTTAAGTGCTATACTACTGTAGGTAGAGAGCAGGCACAGTTAAATTCTTATCACACTGTCTGATAAGCCTTTTCTAATATCGCTTGAACAATGCAATATTAAAATTAAGGCTATAAAAAAATCTTTTTAAAATACAATGGATTTTATTAAATCGCACTATAAATTCCTTAATTTATAGAATTTTTTTTTTTTTTTACATAAGCAGAACCCAATTTATCAAGATTCCAAGTCTTGGTTCTACGTTGGTGACAGGGAGATGAAAAAAAAAAGACCCATTTTAGCATTATATCATATAGAACGTTCTTTACTGTGTGAAATATGTGTTGATTTAATTTTATTTAACTGGTAAGAAGATGCTGCATTTGTTTATTAAGACAAACATTTTAATTTGAATTTCTTTTAAACAAATTTAAGAGTTTAATGTTGTAATGTTGCCAACAGATTTTGTCACTGAAATAAAATAAGGTTTCTTATTCAAACTGTATTTATCTCAATTTAGTCATTTTTTGGACACTGTTACTGAATATTACCTGTGGTTCCAATTATTCATGTAACACCGGTCCCTGTCTGGCTGACCTTTCACCTGGGCGCATTGTGCGGACGGCGAGGAGTGCAAATTCGAGTGTCAACACGCGCATGGTGCCGAATTCGAAAACCGAATTCGCCAGCGTCTGACCCGCTCCAAAAATGCAGTGAAACCTTCTTCCTTTAGTGTGAGTCGAGGAAGATGCAAATGGCGTCCAGCTCATGAGATTGAGATCAAGGTATGACCAGATTCCTTCTGTCCTCACACCTTTCTTGATCCAAATCAAACAATAACCAGCTGTGATACAGTCCATCACGTGATCAATTTTTTTGTTTACTTATTATATTATATTCCAATATATAAATAAAATATTGTGAAATAGGTCTGTTACACCCAGTAAAAAATGTATATTTTTTTTGAAAGATTGATTTTTTCTTTATATCTTTCTAAGTAATTCATCTAATTTCTTTTAACTTTACTATAACATGATTTTTAAGCGTATCCCAGCACTCTAAATGGAAATGACTGTATATTATTATTGGTTGGATAATGCATACTTTTAGTTCATTGACATCTTATCTAATTTTATTTTCTCTATAAAATATTTCATTTATAAAAGATAAAAATAAAGTTGTTTAAAAAACCTCAATAATAACTATGTAAAAGGCAATCCTTGCCGTAAAAAATAAAATTATAATGTATATGTAATAAAGTTGAAATAAAAATTAAATAATAAATTGAATTAGATAAACCAAATAATAACGTACGACGCCCACGACAAGATTATTGTTGTTATGTTAAGGGTATTGGAGATTAATGAAATAAATAAAAAAGTGTGGGTTAAATTAATTAAAATTTAAAAGGCGCTTTGAACTGGAACATGGTCAGAAACTTGCACTATCCGTAAGTTCCGAGCTTTTCAGTGCCTCAGATGGAATAATATCTCAGTGGTCACATTTGGTGTGTCTTTTCAAATCAGCCACGACCAATGTTATTGACACATTCGGCGTCCAAATTCTCATCCATACATTTCCTTATGCTCATCTTTTCAGTGTGAATTGTGACCTTGACGCCAGCAGATGTCAACTTGACCGATGTTGTGTTCGATCTCGAAATCGCGATAGCATTCGCGGTGTGGACCGTTCAGCTCCAGTGCACCAGCACTATATTGTTTGTGCCGTGGGTGAACTTGTGACGTCGCCGTCTTCAATTCGGAAGCGAAGATCGGCTCATCCGCGTGCCATTTTATGTGATTTCGGCGGTGACTGCAGGGATTACGGAAGCGTTATATACAAGGTAAGGCGAGCAGTCCTTCCGAATCTCGGTACCCGAGGTTACTGAACCCTTATCCTCTCACCGACCTCTCCTGTACCACGTTTTCCTACTTCCCTCCTCTACCTTGCGGTGATTCCGATGTACGACCGGAACTGTCGTACTCCATTCCGCGGGACCCGGAGATTGCACAATTCATTCAATGGTATTTATTAACCATGTCTATCATTAATTGGCTTTCATTGTAATTAGAAAGATTTTGACTAACAATAAATTGTTTTAAGTTTACCAATACAATTACTTTACAATCTCGCAATAGTATTATCTTATTTGCACCAAACAATTATCCAGTTTGCAGCGCAATATTTTTAAATATCGCGTAAAATATACATTTCACATTTATTCTTATGATTTTTGGTACATAGTCCAATTTAAACTGGATAAAACTACTAAAATACCAATTAAAAACCTTATCTACACGAGCGAAAGTGGTATCATGTGATTGTTCGTAAACTGTTTCAAAACTGTTTTAAAAACAAAAATTAAAATGTAATATTTATGTAATAAAGTTGAAATTAAAAAAACATACTGTTTTGCAATAAACAAGTAAAGTGAGTATATATATATATATACTTACTTTTTTCAGTTATTTATTATTCCCATATTACCAATCTAATCTGCCATTCCATTTCCTTGCCATTGTATTAGTCCTTTTTGTACAACTGACCGGCGCTCTCAAATATGCGCCGTAGGTTTATTTTGAATAGCCTAAATTCTGCCGATAAATAAATGTCATAATTCATTTCTCATCCCTCGTCGCGTGCATAGAAACGATTGCTAGTATATACAACTTCACAATAAGAATGTGTTCTCCTAAAATAATAAAGTTGTATCAATGTGTCCAAGATTTAATAAAAATGAATTGATAATTCTGGCGTCTGCTATCAGTTTACTCAAAGGTATTTGAGATTCTGTAAAAATAAGGTAGATGGCTCTGTCAAATGATGGAACGATTAAATGTATCAATATCAAAAAGGTAAGGTAATCAAATAGGGTCGAAAATTGTCGCTAAAAATAATGTCGCTGTAGCTTAGTTGCATAAAGCACCTTCCCCGGTTAGGAAAGAGATCCAGGTTCGAATCCCGATAAAATTAATTTTATATGTATATCTTTATAATTAATATATTTAATTCATATTTAGTATATATCCGTTTAAGTCCCGCTCCGCAAACCTGATCAGCTCCAACCACCATTGAAGTAGGCACGGACCCCGTCAGCTCTTCCAAGTAATCTCACCAACTCGAGATTCAAGAGTTGTGTGATCTGTAATTTGGCGTAAAATCTATAATACTGAGTTTATAACATTATAATAGTGTTATCATTCCTATCAGACCCGGCGTGTGAACCTCGTTCCACGTTTGGAGAGCACGCCATCTTGTCTCGCGACCACGCGCTATTACTTCAGGCTTCCGATAACCATCCTACTAAATATCCGCAGTAAAACATTATCCGAGTAATCACTTCGCTGTTTGGACATTCATATATCTCGCGGATATCCCTAGACGCATTATTCCAAACCCCAAAGCCCTCTTCGACATCGCCATCGTCTTCTGCCTCGCCTCTCCTCGTGCACTTCTGCCCCATCCTCAGCATGCCATCCTCTAATCAATGTTAATTAATTAATTAATCCATTACTATATCTAATTGATGTCATTGCTAAAGTGATCTCAGCGTTCACTGATAAAAATGGTCTACGCTCAACGGAACGAGCTTGTATGATCCATCACGGATTAGACAGGACAGGGAGTCCGGATTATTCGATTTAATATATTGACTTATTCTGATTTGCCTTGTGTTCTTATATTTAATTTATTCTAAGCCTCATACCTTATATAGTATTAATTCTGAACCATTTTTAAATTCTTTTCTGAATAAATTCACATTGTCGTAGCAAAACTATATTCATCTTTTATTGAAGTTGATATGAACGGAACGTTGTCGTCGTTGCGTAATCAATATTAAATGTGAATCACAAGGAGGTGGCGGGAGGCTAAATTAAATTAATAAGAGTTCTATATACAAATTCACACGTTATTTACAACACAATAATAATGCAAAAAAAGGAAAATTCTTATTGCTACTTATATCTAACCTTAATTAACGGGGCGCACGAATTGTTCAATTGTTTTTCCACTCACTTTAGTCTCTTCCCATTTGTGGCCGATTACATGGCCACGTGTGGCCCGCCGCGGCGCGCGCGACAAGCGACATCTGGAGCCCGCCCCTGGACGCGGTCTTTGCAGCCTCGCTCGCCACGTGGTCTCCGTGGCCGCATTCGGTCATCTCGTAGTGAACGGCGTCCGGTCGTATCGTGGTGGGCGGCCTCTGGTCCTCCGTTGTGAGCGGCAGGAATATCCGCAACTTGCCTCGTATATAGGCGGGGTCCTCGGACGCCTTCCTGGAGGCACATCGCAGCTTCCTGGCGGTTTCGTTTCAAGGCAAAAATGGCGGTTGGTATGGAGCTAGGTGGCGGCCGGCCGCGAGGCCGGCGGCACCCCGGAGCAGGTCCGGTGCGTTCGGCAGGCGTGGAGTGAGAGAGAGTCCTTTCGGCCAGGCAAAACCCACCCGGCGATGCGCGGGGGAGGGGGTAGCGACTCTTCGTCCACTGTGTATACATGTTAGGAGCGGGGTGAGGAGGGGCATGCATTACCCCGGCGCGCGACCCGCACAGCAATATTTAAATAATAGTAAATCGTAATTTAAAATTCGCGCCGAAAATAATATTCGTAATACATGAACATCACACGTGAGATGCGACCGTTACAAAGTGATTTCCAATATTCTGCCTCTGATACCCACAACCAATATGAGAAAGACTATCCGTGCTCCACCGAGCTAGCCGAGCAAAGAATAAGAAAAGGTAAAATCTAGAACATTGCTGGATAGATCTTCTAAATCTCAATCATTCCTTTTATCACTTGCACCCAATAATTTTAGCGGCCGTGTTGCGTTTAAATGGCCAAATTTGAGATTTTGCAATACCCTGACGGATCGTCTGAGATGGATGTTCGCCGTAAACTACCGGTGGCTGGACGCACCCCATCCGACTGAAATATCGAGGAGAAATCGACGCTCGGCTTGGCTCTGCAGCTGAGATGTGATATCGTGGGGTCTCGCATCTTGGACCAGAAAGATCAGTGCGACCCTGGTCAGTGGCGACGAGAAGAGGAGATAGTGTTTGGTGAAGGACTTCCGTGCAACATAGTGCGTGTCATGGAATGGAGCTTAAATTTCATATTGTCGGGAAAAATGTGTCAAATAAATTTTTAGGTAATATATATTTTTTCTTTTCATTAAATTTTTTAAAAATAGAGATGCCTACACGGAATACATATCACATTAATAGTCTTACTATTCTTAAACTAAGCTAAACGCTTGTACTATGAAAATAGGACTAACTTGTTGGTGTCCTGGAACAAGGCGCAAACCCCCGACCACTAGATCAAGCATCTTAACCACTACAAATATAGTTTATAATGTTAGTAAAAAGTTTTATATGTTGTGGATACTAATTAATATACTTATTTAGTATTTAAAACATCACAGACCTATGCTCTGAATAATTACAACTTCACGATTAGAATGTGTTCTCTTTAATATTATATATTGTGTAGAATTTTTTTCAATGTTAGCAATTATAAACTTTGTTTACAGTTACCAATATTAAATTATTATTTTTACTACTATACAGCTATGATCAATTACAATACAAGGTGTCCCAAAAGTATTTTTTCTAATAAAAATATGTAATAAAATAATAGATGAGTTTAATAAAAAAATGTTAAGTGCAGTCCCTGGGAATTTATTTCTAAAAAGTTATGTTTTCCAAATGTGACCCGCTATTTTTGCTGGCACTTTTCTAAACGGGAGCTTTAATTAGTCCAGAGAGGGAGGATTATTACTGTATACATTTTGTTTACGTGCCTTATTAATGTACATGTGTGTTTATTGCCGCCTTTTTACGAAAGCTAAGATGACGGTAGCCGACAGGCGTCATTCTTATTACATCCCGTGCTTCGACCAGTCTAACGGTCCAAATAAACCACACGGTCGGTCGAAATCAAAAGAAGACAACCCAGCCAAACGAACAACCACATTGGACCAGAAAGACAGCAAAATGAAAGAGGTTAGTGCAGTTCATATATCATATGCGTGCTTATTGTTAATCGGAAACCTGGGAACCAGCTATTGAAGGTGTTTACATAAACACCTTTGTTTTAAGGTAGCCCCATAGTAAAAAGTCTACTGGTGTCAAGTCAGGGCTACGTGGAGACTAGTTTATGTCACCTCGTCAACAACTGGTAAGGACACGCTCCATAGCGACTGAATTCTCAAGTCTGCGGCTAGCGATCGGTATATCCCCCGTCCCTCTACCGCTCGTTGCGTTGGAGCCGCGAATTACTTTAGGACACCCCGTAGATATGTTTTGGAAGCCAAAAAAATTAACAAAAAGCCAGTAAAGCTGACAGCACTTAACAACACCGGACATACATTCTACAAGTGAATAATTGCAGTATCGTAACTAAGTATTATGTAAATAGTTTTGAAAATTAATACACATTATTAATGTTAAAATACAGTTATTTTTCAGAACTGTTGAATACAAAATTTTCTATTTCCTCGAATAGGAAAAGATCCCGCTTCGGATCCCGGTAGCAAGTAAAATACTTTATCTGTATATCTTTCTAGTTTATACATTTCATTTGTATTAGTGATAAATAATTTTATTGATTGCAATAATTCGATGAACGTGATTCAGTGCCAGCTTGCCCTTTGGAAAATAATTTAGCATTTAACACCGCGTTGCATTTAAACACGTGGTAAAGTATTTATGTACAGAGTCGTAAATAATACATTTGTTTATTCCATTTAAAATAGAACGCTGTGCGCTAGAAAACAATAGTACTATTATTTACAGTCTGAATTGAACGTTATCGATTTTCCACCAGATGCAACGGTCGAATTTTTATCTTTCTTGAATTAAATAACACCACAACGGCTATTGTTCCAAACCCCTTTCCGATATGTACACAAATATCGATCCAATTGGATAGAAATCAATCAGAAGCATCTCTATCCAATTTTCTAACATAATCATTATACAATGTCTACACTAATAATTCACTAGTTCTACAACAATCTCACTACATTTTATTTTGTCGCTGTTTTTATTTTTATTCCTGTCGAATCTTTATTTTTCTTGAATTAAATAACACTACAGCAACACGAAAAAACCTGGCTACTTTAACACAGACTGCAGTCTAGCAAAGTTGCCAGGACAATGCTGTATATATCAGAGGTGGAGTCTACTCCATCCCACACAATGAACTACGAGTATTTAATTGGAATATAATTGTGTCTTATGTTTATCATGTTAAATTATAATAGATTCACCCCTGTTACAACAATAGCATGTATGTAATAAAGTCTAATAAATAAATGTTTCGAGGGTCTGTAGAGTAAGTAGACACTTACCACAGACCAGTAAATGAATAGACATGAAATAAAATATATGATGTAACATTTAAATTTGAGCGGCGGCACCGACAGCGATCTATTGTACCGACCCCGAGTGGACGCGGTATCTGATTGGAGAAAAGGCTGGACGAAGGGGACAAGGAATGGGTTTGGGGGAATGGGAGGACTTCCGCACGAGCTGGCGACGTGTGTGGAGCGAGCGCCGGACGGCGTTTCGCCGTAAAAAAAATCATATTTCGACGCGGTGAATTCTGGAGATATTTGGACCCCGATTTACCCGCGTCACGGAAAGATCACCTGCTGGGACTCGTGTGGAAATAATCGGCGGAAATGGAAATGAACGAGCCGGGTCCTTCCAACTTGACTCCATATATGAGTAAAATATCAGTGAAATCGCGAATCCCATAAAGTATCTCCCCGTCACTCAAAAGTGGCGATCTTTGTTCGAAGAACCTATTAGTTATAGAAGATCTGGAACTTTCTACATGCTTACAATGTCGGGTTTCTCATGTTTATAGTGTGATTAACATCTAAATCGAGTATTGTTATTGTTTGAAACCATTTACATTCATTGACTGAGCCTAGCCGGTAACGTTGCGCTGGCGTTCTATCCGCAGGAGAGGGGTTTGTAACATTAGTAGCGATAGGGGGGGCATTTTACACACATTTTTGGTCGAAATATAAATCCGATAGTTTATGACACATTTATGCAACAGTAAAAATATTCACTCTTAGAAAATTAAATCTTTGCGTAAACAGGGCGTATTTAAAAAAATATTTTACACTTATTTTATTACACATATATTGTATATACATAACTTTAATTAATTATTATTTTCTGTTTTTTACACAAAATTGCCCAACTCAATAGAGAAATCAATTCTCGTGTTTGAATTGGGGAGTATTAAAGTTTTATAATAATGTATTACATTAAATTTTCTATTAATTATTTTCCGTAATAAAAATTATAATTAAATCGATAATGCATGTGTCATGGGCAATTTGTCAAGTTACAAATGTGTGTGCTTCAGAAGTCTGAAGCGAGAGCGAATCATCAATATCGAATGCACATGTATACCTGCTATATTTACGCATGCAGCTAAGCCTGATGAGTACCGCATCTGACAGCTGTGTGTGAAGAGCGTTCCTTCATTTGTCTTTCTCTCACATTAAATTGTTTGGAGTCGTAGATTTTTAAACGACCCAACAGCCCTGGTGAGTACTATTTTAAAATTCTAATTCGAATTGTTTTCGGTGACGCTAATGGTTGAGAACCACTGACCCAGTGTCCTTTGACAGAGGATGAACGTTCAGTGTTTCACACACAAAATGACGCAATATTCCTAAAATATACAGCATGCAAAGTGATGAGTTATCTGAGAAATGTGATACGAAATGACATAATCTAAAATATAAGCGAAGGAAATTAAAATGTGGCTTAAAAATCATTTGCACAGATGCTGCATTTAATCGTGACGAATTGTGTCGCTTAAGTTGTTTTTGTTTTGGGTTTTAAATTAAACGTATTTTATATTTGAATTATGTCCAAGAACACAATTACCGGATTTTTACCGACAAAGGCACTGTTATTAAACAAATTAAACAAAGCTATTTTTTATTATATTTAGTGGAAAATATATGGAAGTATGGGGTAATTACAGGGCTTACGACCTGTCTTCGGGTGGCTTAAATGATCACTTTATATAAATATAACATTCACATAGTGATGACATATATGCTGTTTAAAAAGGGAAAAATGAATTATCTAATTTGTTCCATAGATAGCGATGGTGTAATGGTACTCGAAGCGAGTCCACATATTAACATATGTACAACATTCAAAAATTTGCTAAATGTGGAGATGGAGGGGAGAGAATTGGTAGAATAACAGGTTTATTGTTAAGGGTGTTTTTTTACACTACCAACTGTCTTATTCCGGGTTTCACGAGGCAGAGCGTTAACGTGAGCAGTCCGAGTGCCCTAAGTATGTAATTTAGTATTTGTAAGTTAAAAGTTGGTGCATCAGTGGTGTAACTGCGCGCAGTAGACTTGTACAATGCTGTCACATACGTGTGTGCCAGCCGCGATGAATGGGTTGAATTAATAATGCGGTACATTAATTATGGCGATTGTTTTACCGTTTTATGTAAGGTCACATTGTCGTGCCCTTAAATGACTAGGTACCATCTGACATTTACATTAAACTGTGATATTAAGTATCATTGATTGATTCGGCAGTTGATTCGTGGTGTAACATTTTAATTTAAAAATATAATTGTTATTTTAACACACACATTTTTTGAGCTAATAACACTACTAGTTTCAGGAATAGCAATCCTTAGACCTGTAGATGGAAATGACTGCTCTTTCCGCTTCAAAGTTTGGCATATTAAATTTTGCATTTCTTTGGTTGTGCTCGGTTCATCGCCTATGAGGTAAAATTAAAAATAAATTATCATTTCATTTATCATAATAAATAAAAACTAATTACTGTTTTCGGGCACGTTATATAATACTATTCCTATATTTTATTTGTATTCAAATCAATAAATATTTAAAGTGCTTCTAAAACATTATCCACGACGATCCCTCATGACTGGGGATCGTCACCAGAGAAGTGACTGTTGTATTTTCCACTTGGTCGATCCAACTTCAGCAAATGTGTACAGAGAAGATGTCCTCAAACGGTTTAAAGGTCTTCAAAACATACAAAATATTACGTATTTGACCTCAGTTTTAATTTGATCAATTTCTAAAAAAAAAAATTATATATTATTATTATTATGATTTTACATAAATGTCGATCTTTCTTATTTAGGTTTGCATAACTCTATTGTTGCACATTATCGTTGAATGTATATATGTATAGAAATATAAATTTCTTGAGTTTTTTTACAAATATATTGTTATACCTATCTATAATATAATACCTTAATCTGCAAAGCAGTTAACTCCACCCATGGTCAAAAAAGCTTTTTATGGTACACTCAGGCCTATTCTCAAAATTGCAATATTGAAATGAAGGTGATTGTTACACCAACCCTCAAAAATAGACAGATAGTTTTGACAGATTATGGCACGTTTATCTCCCTCACTCCCTCACTCTCTCTCCCTCTCTCTCATTCAAATATAACACTATTTTTGAGGGTTGGTGTAACAATCACCTTCATTTCAATATTGAAATTTTGAGAATAGGCCTGACTGAAAGCCAAAAATTCTTGCTGACAAACCTTAGATTGACTCTTGCAAAAACCTTAAATGTTTACATGACACAAGTGTCAACGGCACCAGAAATGAAAAACGTCCGCGAAAATTAACGGTTGCACTACGTTATCATGGAAAATCGGCTAATTCTAAATATTTCCCACAAGTACGAGATAAATCAAAATATTAATAAAATTTCTCAGCCACCCTATTGTCGCGTAAACAATCTACCAAAATGTGTTTTGGAATTTTCGTAATCAGTTTTATGCTTACTTCTGGACATTTTAGAAAAATTGAGTTAGCTGCTTTGTAGATTAAGGCATTGTAATATGTGTATATTGCCAATCAATCGTATTTTTTTTTAAATATTCAATTACCTGCGTATACCTGATATATTTTGTATAAATTTTAGTGGATGGAATGTAAATCAGTCAACAATGTTCCACATTAAAAATTATTGTGTCAGATTCGTTCGTTGCCGTTTTGTGCTCTGTTTACATTTTAATTACTGCGTAATACTTTTCTGCGTTTAAAAGGCAGCAACAAGGTTAAGTACCTGTGTACCTATAATTCTAATAAAGCTTCAAAATGACGCACTTACAATGTTTCATTTGATCAAGAAAATCATTCGCAAACTTATTTTGTGCACAAGTTTGTACTTATACATAATTCACAGTGTGGCCAACACAACCAGCGTGTCGAAGGTCAAGTTTTGTTTCACATTGTTTTAATATTCAAAGTATTGCGAGCTATTGGACATTACTTTATGAACACATCTAGCGTGCAAAACCATTTTTGTCGTAGCTCAGTTCAAAACGGCGACAAGCGAAGCCAAATGGTATATCTGATCCACACGTGTTCCTGACCACCATGTGCAAGATGAGACCACCTACTCCATAGTGGTGATGTTATCAACATGCTGCTATTGTGGAGAATATTGTTATCAACTTATCTTAAAAAATATGACATTAAAACTCTTAAAAATGTCCCATCAATCTATTGACAGAGGGTTTAATTTTTAAAAATTCTTCCAACACCGGCCGAAAGAAGCAGTGAGAAGGTGTGTTTTCTCTAGTTTTAATGTTTTTAGCCGGAATTTTGAATCCATTTTCATCGGACTGAACCTAACCTAACGAGATATTTACCAGGTAAATTTATCAGAAAGATTTGATCGAAATCTTACCAAAATTATGAGAGTTATTATCAACTTATTTCAATTCTTGTTCCATCCACTTTCATACGTATTCTAAAACAGGACCATCTTTTGTTATCTGGTTCACCTGATCATGCCAAATCTTCCGTGGACATCCTCTATTTCTAAGCCATCAATACTCGCGTTATTCATCTTTCTTTCCATACATATAAACTTGATGAAAGAGTTTAATCCACTTGATAATATCAAAAATATTTTTATTGAAATACATATTTTCTTCATTATTTATACGATTTAATGTGCATCTTTACAATCTTTCAAACTTTTCCAACTGCAAATAATAGATGTCGTACTAAAAAGTTACATATTTAGATCAAAATTTAATAACAATTTATTGGTTTACTGTGACTTAATTGATAAAGCAGGTCATTTACTTTGACGCAATAATCGTGTGATAAATTTGAAAACAATAGATTTTTTTAGTTTTATGTTGTCACTACAAACGGAAGGACAAATTATACATGTGTAATTTTTTTTAATATTGAAAATTTGATATCAACATTTTTGAAATCTGATTCATGACGTAAGATGTTAGTACACATTTACATCAACAAATAAAAACGTGTTACATGAACAACAAAACAGTTAACTAAATTTTTGGCAAACTTCCAATGACATACCCATCAGAATGTTAATTTGTTTCCGCGCTTCTGTTTTTAGAGTAAACCGCTGTTACATTTAAAAGCACGCCTATAAGAATGCAATAATTGCTTATGCAATAAAAATATTACGGTATATAATATATAAAAAACAAACTCACCGAGATGTCTCTTAAATCCAAACTCCAAATGGAGGCAAACAATTTTCACAAACTCCCGCTTAAATCACGAGATCACCGATTTGGAAATCGCGAAAATGGCGGCGATGCACTTGAACTGTCACGTGTGAATTTTGATGTGTTTTCAGTTTTTAATATTTGAATAGAAATGATTCAAATATCTGCTGACGATTGAAATGGAGCGCGGCCACAGCTCCGCTCCGTACCGAGTTATTTATAATGACAGCACGGACCCGATCCTCGCATATATGTAGGTCCCGTATCCCAAACTGGGAATGTTTCGGTTAGAGTAAGCTGATGACGCTTTCAATAAAACTTTTCAGTTTCTAGCAAACGATTGGAATATTTTCCGTATTGCGGACGTCCGGGAAATAGATGTAGGTGTACGATGAAATGAAAGAATACATCTTTGAATAATTTTATTTTATTTGGAAAACAAATCGTTTACATATTTTCTCTACATTAACCTTTACCATACCATGATAAAATATACCCGAATGCAGCCATGCTGTCAACTCGTGTTACCGCAAATAATAGTTATAAAAATGTTTTTATTAGCTTAAATGGCTTTAATGGCCCGAATTTACTCTAAATATTGAGCATTTAATTTTGAAAAAATGATTAATAACATAATTTAGAGCATTCATTAAGTCTTATACAATGTGTCCTTCCTTCTTATCTCTCTTCAATTAATTAGTGAGAAAGAGACAATTATATTTGTATGTTTGTTGTTCTTTTCACTGTGAAAATAGTGTGTGATCTCTGTCTTTCATTTCACAAATTATATTTTTACCAACGTATTAATATTACAACGGATTGAATGAAAAAAATAATTGTTTTTGAATGATTCTCTTTTCATAATTAGTTTTTCACTAGTCATTCCTGAGCGCTAACATTTTCTTTAGGATTATCTAAAGTATGAATTTTATTTTGCATGTATTTACCGAAATATTACAGGTTTTATTATGATGGTAGACCCGTGTTACTGCATGGTTTGGGAAGGGTTAACAATACAGTAGTGATAAATTGAAAGACAGTACTTTGATTAAGACTTATAAACTTAATACAATAATGTGTGTCCAAAATTTAAATAAATATGAATTGATAATTCTCGCGTCTACTATCAGATTACTCAAAGGTATTTTTGAGATTCCGTAAAAATAAGGTAGATGGCTCTTTCAAATGATGGAACGATTAGATGTATTAATATCAAAAAAGGTAACATTTAGATATATAGAAAATATAGTCGCTGTAGCGTAGTTGGATCCTTCCCCGGTTTGGAATGAGATCCAGGTTCGAGTCCCGGTTGCGCAACAACAATATTTTTCGATAAAATGGATTTTATATGTATATCTTTCTAACTAATATATTTAATACAATAATTTGTTTAAGACTTTAGTAATAAAGATTCAATTTTAAGCTACTCAGAACACAATAAAGTGTGTAGGAAAAGTTAATAAAAAATTAATAAATATTTTTTTATTAATTTTAGTTTGTTAAGAAAATTTAGGCCGATTTATTTGATTTACATTAACTATTTACATTGGGTGGGCAGGAGCATACAATAACATAATAAACTCGGTAAAAATAATACAGAGAACAATCATCAAAGTTATATAATATATATATATATATATATATAATATAGTAATATAATAATATAACACATTTTACAAAATTCCCAGTTCCCAAAATAGAAAACATTTACAAAAAAATCTCAATTAATCAATTAATTAAAGAAAATAACACTAGAAAATTTGAAACAAGCACATCATTTTTAAAATCCCTAAATGTATCAGCAAAATTTTCAAACTTCAATATCAAATTCAAATTTAAGAAATAAAGGATATAAAAGAGCTTAAAAAGAAATTAATTGAACACTTCAGAAGCACAAAATTAGAAAATAAATAATATTATAGATCACTTCAGAAGCACACAAATAGACAATAAATAATTATAGACTAGAAATGTATAAATCTCTACATAAAATTATTAGAGTAACTCCCTCTCCATGCGCAAGAGGTAAGCGTATACAAAACACGTAATTTTAATAATGTACAAAAAAATTGTAAAAATAAATAAAAAATTACATACATACTATTTTTTTTTAAAGAAACATAATTTTTACAACACTTTACTTTCATTCAACGCTACACTCTACTTCTCAACATAGTCGCCACTATTATTAAGGCACTTATCATGGACAGGGCACCAATTTTTGTATACCTTCGTCATAGAACGACGCCGACTGACGTCACCAAAACGCTTGCCACCAAGGAACTTGGCGCCAAATGACAGCTGGTTCCATGTTTCATACATTCAAGAAACGAATCGCGGACCGTAACTCACAGTCGATGGGCTGATCTATTGCCTTGAACATTTCAATCACTCACTGCAATCTTGCATCCGGCCACAATATGTGAATGTCTTTAACGTTGCATGTGGTGAGTCAACATATGGAGGAAACCATTGCATATGCGCAACATCGCAACGGCACTTAAAAAACGCGTCTTGTACATACATACATAAAACATTACACAGGCAAGCCTCTTTTGGGACATTTTACCTTGTAGTAATGTTGTACTTTTCCAGTATATAGTGCAGTGATAAAAAATTCGAATTGTGTCAGGTATCAAGTGTCAAGACCAGACTGACGCCCTTGAGGTGATTTTTTTTTTTTTACGAAAATGCGGCTATGAAATGTATCAAATGTTATATTATTTTAAAGCTGTGTGGCCCGTGTTTACGATAATCATGTACTGGATACGTCGTTTTAATCCGCGAGCGAAGCACGTACGATGATGATTCATAGATCTGAACTCTGTACTGTCTTTTAGACACACTTGAGTCAAATCTCATCCGTGAACACGGGCCATAAGACGTGAATTAATGAGAGAGTAAAGCAAAAATCAAGCAAGATAAATGTATTAATGATAATAATTATACATTATTTCATTTGACAGATCATAAAGTATAAATATACGAAGAATTTACTCATATATCATGCGTATGTATATATCAATTTAACATAAAACTCCAAACGGTTGTACTTGCATCTGTGCCTGCAATACTATCTCAACAAATTTGTCTCATCATAAAAGACACGTGTTTTTCAATGTTCAAACATCAAATTTTCCATTAATACGTAAATTTATTATGAAGATGTCTTCTTCTCGTGAATGTTTATTGGATATTATTAAGACCACCGCGCGTGCGCAGCTTATAGGCAACATTGATACAGACTCACGTTAATTTATGGTCACCAAATGAGATCACCCCTGCAACAACATTGTATATCAGTTTAGAGAAGATCTGAGTTATGAATGCCATACTTTGTATATATATTCTTTGGCATCGAACGGTGTATTAGATAAAAATATTATTAAACACAATTTCTAAGTGATCTTACCTGCAACAACACCGTATCATTTAAGATGACCAATATATATCAACATTTGTAAAAACTGATATATAGTATTATCGCAGATGGGGTCTCAAATAATTAGACTGAGTGAGAAGTACCTACCGAGATAAAGGAGACTGTCGGCACGAAGCCCCTTCTACATATAGAATTACCTTGTGTGACTTTGTCACGTATTTCGAATGCTGCTGGAACGACAATCAAGACACATCTTGTTGACAGCTCCGTAGGGAAGGTGATTGGTCAGAAGGTACTAAAATAGCGAAGCACATTGCCGAGAACCCCGACCCACCTCGAAAAATGACGATCGATTTGAACGTTCTTTGCCAAAAAATGTGTGTTTCTGCTAGTTCATTCGCTATTCATGAAATCGCCTTTTAATTTTTTAGGAGAAAGATTACGGCACATAATGCCATTTCAGTAAATCATATTTAAAATGATATATATTTTTAAAAAATCGGTTAAAAATCAAAAACTTGGGGTGGGTCTAAAATGACCCACCGCCGAACGTGTTTTGTTTTGACCCACCGGGCAGTAAGTATTAATGGTCTCATGGGGCTCGGGAGTCCATGACGTCGCGTCATCCATCCCTTGACATCTCCCCCGTGGTCCGGTTCGTCCCCCACCCGCCTGACTCTTGCAGAGCTGTCTTGACATTATCTTGGCTTGGTCTTCTCCTCGGTTTGGATACTGTATGAGACTAATCTACTCTCGCCACATTACCCACCCACTGCAGACTCCTTACATTTCTCAGCATATCTGGGGCGATATACCATTCCCAAAGTCTAATACATCTTACAATTTTATATATTATCCTACATTTAGTAATATTTTCGGTACAATGACATATCTATATTAAATCGAATGCGCGTGTGCAGATATGATGATATTATCTGAATAGGTATATAAGTTATTGATAAAAACATTTTAAAAAATATTTAATATTACCCACATCTTCGATATGCATCGTTTACCATTTAATCGAGAACTTCAAAGGCCATCGATCACATTTTATAATCTACCAACTGAAGTACCCAACGTTGCCTGGGATTTACGCAGAGTGAAGTGGCTTCATTTAGGGGAATGGGGGTAGTTTTTTCAAAATCTCAGGTAGACAGTACTATTCCTCTTATTTGGAACGTCAAGTATGCAAAATTTCATCAAGAAGTACCAAAATTAATGTGTTAATTAAGTGTGTAATTAAGTGGTGGGAAAGGAGGAAGGGGGTGGTTTTTCCAAATCTCATCTAGACAGTAATTATCCTCTTATTTTGATCGTCAAGTGTGTAAAATTTCATCAAAAAGTACACAATTTCTGCTTCAAGGGGTGGGAAAGGGGGATGGGGGTGGTTTTTCGAAATCTCATGTAGACAGTGACCTACCTCTTGTTATGAAGGCTATGTGTGCAAAGTTTCATTAACATTTACAATACCATGCTAAAAATACCCTATATGCAGCCGTGCTGTCAACTCGTGTTACTGCAAGAAATGTAAGTTTTGTAAGCACTTTAAATGGGGGAAAAAATGCTTTTACAAGCTGAAATGATTTTAAAATAGTTAATGTCATAGTTACTATAAATGTAATAAGAAATAATTAATATAATAATTGAATACGTCCATTTTATTCTCAAACGTCATTTTTCAAAAAAACCCATCTAACATGATCTTAATCTTCATCTCCCTTCATTTAAATTAACGTGTGATCTTTTTCACGTGGTACAAGTGCTACATCAATTTTATGTAGTATTAAATTCAAAAAAATATATTCGCTTTATATAATTGGTTTTCCACTAGTCATTTCTAAGCGCAAATGATTTTTAGGACTAGGAAAAATGTAAGTTTTACATTGTGCATATTTTTATAGAAATACGATTTAATTGGCTCGGTAGACCTATGTTGCTGCGTGGCCAGGGAAGGGTTAAGTTCGCAATAAAACTGTAGATTTGTATAAAAAACAAACAAACCAACAGACACTCTTCTTTATATATATATAGATTCTATTTTGGATTGTGAGCCAATGATAAGAAACATTCCAACTGTAAAATGGGGTTATTTTCCTTAACTAAATATCAGCCAGACTGGTTAAGGGAAAATATGTACATCACTGTATTCCGCTAACCAGTGTATTCCAAATTCCATTACAATATTCCAAATGTAAGACTATAAAAGCATCTATTAATAATTTCCCTTCGACAAACAAATGCCTTTCAGTATTTTTTATTTCAATTTAGTATTTTTAGAACGACAACACTTGGATAAGCAGTCAAGTAACAAGTCAAGGAAACAAAAAGGTGATAGATCGACATACGTTCGTACTCTGACACACAATTCTTTCATATGTTTGAAAGAGATATTCGCGAGATATATTTTTAATCATACTTTTTAGTAATCTATTAAAACACTTTTTCCACTATTCATTATTTAATACATTCGTAAACACCCTTTTGACGCGTATTTTCGAATCGGTCGTGACCCATGTTATTGACACATTTCCTCGTTTAAATTCTCATGCTCGTCTTGTCAGTGTGAACTGTGACCTTGACGTCAGCAGACGTCAACTCGACCGATATTTGTTCCATCTCGACATAGCGATGGCATTCGCGGTGTGGACTTGTCAGCTCCAGTACACCAGCACTGTATTTTGTTATATTGTGTTTTGATCACGTATTGTTAGTTGGTTTGTGTGTATTCAATTGGGATCTGAGATCGGTTCATCCGCGTGCCATTGTGTGATCTCGGCGGCGACTGGACGGATATCGGAGGCGTCATATACAAGGTAAGACAAGCAGACCTTCCGAATCCCGATTCCCAAGATCACTGGTAGACTGGAACCCTTATCCCATCACCGATCTCATCCTGTACTAAGGTTTCCCTCCTTTCCTTCCCTACCCTGCGGTGATTCCAATTTACGACCGGAATTGTCGTATTTTATTCATTTAGTTTTCATTTATTTAGATTCTATCGATCCGGGCTACTTTTCGAATTCAATGAGTCTATATAAAATTATATAGACAAAAAAAAATCCTTATTTATTAGTGTAACTATTGAAAATGACAAGAATTTCTGATATTTAATATTTAAATTTCCGTATTAGAGAATTGTAGACTTCAATCCTGCCGTTTTCTTTGCTATTCTCTGAGCACTGTAAACGCCTCTCAAAAGAAGAACTCTTCAGGTTGCCCCCATTTTCTTTCATCGCAACTCATTATCGCACAGAGAGACGAGCTGACATCTTCACAGATATTGACACTTGACCGCCGGCAATCTCCACAGTTTTTTTCACCTTCAAGCAACATCCGTCCACTTTCAGATATTTAACTTTCCAATAATCACCATTCCTTTAAATCCGTTCTCCACATCCAGCTGCTTCTTATGATTTTTCTTATGTCATCGACCAACCTACGAGCCAGCTTCCAATACTAGGCCTACTGACAAGTTCGATTTAATACGAAAAAATAAACGACTGAAAAAAACCGCACTGGGGAGCTATCAGCGCAGCATTTACAAAGTACGAAGCAATCTTTGTAAATTATGTAAAAAAAAATCTAACACGTTTAGTGCCAAAAAATGGATGACAATCGAAATAGACTGCGATACACGAGAGTGCGTCAAAAATGATGTATACTTTCGCCATAATACACCTTCAAGGTTGTCATACTGCCTTCTGTCGATACGACTGCAAGTCACGTGTGCAAAAATTGATTCCGATCACATCATTTGCCTTCCGGTTATTACAATATAAATATGTCCACTTCGCTGTCATTCAACGAGCAGTGATCCGATTTCTCTAGTCGGAGGGTGTGAAAGGGGCTAATCGTAGACTTATTATCACAATATGGAGACAGGGCTTTATCACGTAAAAGTGTATTTTTGTGGAGTGGTAGGACGTCCGTCAACCTCCACCACGGACGGCAATCTCCAGAGATGGTTCTAGCGAAGAGGTGAGTTACTGTCGGTGAGGTAGACCTATAGTTCTGCCTATCAAATCATCCACGACGATCTTGGCTTCCGTAAAGTCTGTGAAAATAAATTGAAGATAATTTAGAAATGCTAATGGCATCGAATTCTAGCTAGACGGCCAATACTCCATTTCGCCACCTAAGCAGCAACACCGCATATCTAATGCCAGCAGTCCACTTTCGCCGGTCCATGGCGAGAGGAGTCGAACACGAGAATGTACAGCAGCTCTCGGCTTGCATCGTCTATTCTCGTGTCGACTCGGGTCATCTTGCCAACTTGCCCTCGCACGCCTCGCCTCGGCGAGAGTGTACTTTGCACCACTTGGGTTTCGGCATCTCGTCAAACGCCTCGCCCGAGAAGCCTCGAGAGAGACATAAATTAATAGTTTTAAATAATTTGAGTAGAATTACTCAAGTGCCTTACTAGAGTTGTAAAGAGGAGCAGATTCTTTATAAACTGAAACTGAACTAAACTTTGGTACGATTCCCTTGACTTGTGCGCAGTTGGCAGGGAGGTTACAGATGATATACGGTGATTACATTTATTCTATTTGCATGTCCCTAGCGGACGCTATCGTGAAACAAGTGATATAGAACGATTCCCCGCGAAAATTCAAATCCAGTTATATAAATATCTTATAAATTTTCTGCTGACTGTGACTATTTGTAATCTTGAATAAATCAAGTATTTTCATATAAAAAGCGGCTCACTATTGAATTCTTCTGATATATTCATTCTCTTACTACATTAACCAGGTACTTTATGCAAATAATTCCATAGACAAAACGAACTCGTAGATTTCCAACTAATTAATTTCCCAGGCATTGATTGGCCCACGGCCGCTATCGATGTCCGTCCGCCTTAACTCCATCTCCCCTAGCGTCCGTCAATAGTCTGAATAACCAATTTTCTAAATGGACTCTTCCTGTAGCGGCCACTTCTGGATGTAATCCCATTATTATTGTCATTGCTATTGAGCGGGACATTCGTCGCAGATGGCCGACTCTTGTGTCATATTATATTATTATTAATTATAAATGTGCCTCATTATTATGCAGTAAATCATGTGTTTTGTGTGTAAACATTTTATGTAGCTACCCACCGCTCTTTCCTTTCCTCCCCTCCCACCGCCCTCCCTTTAAAAATATTGCAATCCATCAAACAAATAAGTTATCCAGTACCCATAAACGATAATAAAATATGTGACTACACATTCTATTCAGTACCCATTATATTATAAAAATCCAAAGAGTACAACATAAATTTCTAAGATTTATCAGTTTTAAATTACATATTCTATATATATAATATCCTGGAGAAGAGATGTGAGCGATATAGTATATCTATATAAAATGTTCAATAGCATGTTGGACTGGCCTGAGTTGATACAAATGGTTTCGTATAAAGTACCAACTCAAACCAGACAACGTGAAGTGTTCTCTGTAGGTACACATAGAAATAATTATGCTGTTAACTCGCCAATATCGCGGATGCATCGGCTCGGCAACAAGTTGAGTTCCGTTGACATTTTTCGTTGCAGGAGCATACATGAGCTGAATGTAAATTATACTTAGTTTTTATTTTATGTTATATTTAAACTGTTATATTTTGAATGAAATAAAAATGTATTCTTAAGGAAAATAAATAAATAAAAATTTACCTAGTTCCTATCTACATAAAGTACAATGCTAAGTAACCGTTTTGTGATACATTCAAATGTAGTGTTTTAAAACCACCTTCCTGAACATTTTCTTTGGACACTCTGACAACTGGGTTCTGTGTGCACATCACTTTTGTCGAGGTTCATTTTCTAGCTTATTTAAATATTCAAGATCCCTTAACGTCTTTTTTGATTTTTTTATTTGTCCCTTTATCCGTGGTACTCCATCTTCCCTCTGGTTACGACGCCAAATATTATCGTCACTAATTGGACCAAAACTCTTTCTCAGTATTTTGCTCTCAAACACAATAAATTTCAAAGAGTCTGCAGATGATTTAAATAGCATATATTGGCTGAAAGAATATGATTTTGATATTTTAATTGGTTGTAAACCCACAAATTGACAAACTTCTCGTCAATTTTAATACACTGGCTATCGGTTATATCAAGCTGCGCTTGACGTCGCGCTATCATACAGACAACTGTAAACTTGATGAACCACGACTTGAACTCGAACTAAAAAGATTAATAAATGGTTATTAAATTTAAAATATATTTATTAAGATATTATTATACAGAGATAGATCACATTTTTATTGACATTTATATTGAACTATCATTGGAAGCAAGCTATGGAAGGCACATCAAAGTTACTCACGGGCCGATTGTGTAATCAGTAGTATGTTTTTACTATGGTAACCTTTTACTAACCCGTGGTTAAAATCACTTGCGGGTTGTTTGAACGGCAAACTTACTATTCTCAAAGCATAGATGAGATGTCTATAGGTGCGACAAAATAATCATGAAACATGCTTATTTTAAGCTTTACCTATGGATTTTTTCGCCTAGGCGTTCGAAATCTGTCACTTTGGTGGTGAATTTTTTTCGTATTATGTGCTAATGTATATTAAACAACAACGACAAATAATCGTGAAATATGCTTTATCTATGGACTTTTTTGCCTCTGCGTTCGAAATCTGTCACTTCGGTGGGTGAATTTTTTTCGGATTATGTGCTAATGTATACAGTAATATATTAAACAATGAGATCATCATCGGACGAACTCTGATCACTAAAATAGCGAGATATTGAATAATTAACTGTCGTATACTGCAATTTTCAAAGTATCAATGTGTCAGATGACTTTTGGAATAGCTGTGAAGAGTCCGCCATATTTAACTATCGATTCTACTAACGAATTCAAACGATTCGATCAAACAACCCATTTTTGCAAAAAAAAAACTTTAGTGAAATAAGTTACTACTGATCAAACAGCTGGCCCTATGTACAGCCAATTACAGTACAACCCAATCTTAGAATGGAGAAGAGAAGAACCTCAATCTTTAATCTCCATTAACTGGAACTGTATGACGCCCCGTCTGGGGAGTCAAAGGATCCTGAGACGCAGATGGACGATGTCAAGACAGACCCGCAAGAGGTACGCGAATTATATTTCTCGCACCAGCGTAGTGTCGAATTTAAAGAAGTGCATCCTTGTACACTTCGCAAGAGAAAATAATGAATTTATTCAAGGAGAACTTTCCTTGACCAATACCCAAAACACACTGATCTGCTAACCATGGCTTCGGACCTCTTATAATCTATAATCCTTTGTTCTTGGTTAATATAAACATTTTTTGTTTTAAGGGAAGTGTTTAGTCTCAACGGTTGTTTTGAACCCACTGGTTAACCTGAACACCAACTCCAGGAATCTCAAGTGAATCTCAAACAGAAACGAATACAATAATAATATGTAGATATGAATTTAACTTGTATAAATTGCATCTACTTTGATAAGCCGTAAGTAGGTAGCTGGAATATAGCAGCCTTTGCAACAAATTCGCCAGAGAACCGAGTTAACAGATGTTGCCCAAAAAATATCTACATTCTCAAGTGGCAATGGGCTGAGACATTGTCGAAGAAACAACGGACGCTGTGAAATGAAGTGAATCCTGGAGTGTAAACCTGGCACTGGTAGAACGAGTATATTTAATATGGTATATATAAGAATATTTGTAACTGATAAAAAAGTAAAGTGAGCAAACGAACGCTTTGTTTGAATGTCCGGTGAAAATTGTATGTCAAGACAAACAAAGGTTACTGAAAAATTATAACAGACAAGATTATATTCAACAAGTTATAGATATCTCATATAGACGAAACTATTTAGACCTGTCTTCGGCTGGCTTAAGTGATCACTTTACACAATGTAACGTTCACCATTCCACCTAATCACCTCCATATCTATCAAATTTTTGGAACCTGTATATGTTCAAGTATTCAACTTCATGTATTTAACTACAACATCGTTGAAGCCATCTGTGATCTAAAATTTGATATTAATTTCCCCGAAACGGCATAGATGTCACTAGTGTCAACTTCCAAGGAGCATAGTCAAGAGGGTGAGAGTTCACGGAGATCACGATCCTCTTGTCACGAAGGACCGACGTGGATGATGAACTACAGCACTGTGTGACGTGCAACGAATATCTATGCCGACGTACATTCACTGTTGCTGTACAATAGAGCGATGACATGAGAAAAAAGGCGGACAATGAATGAATGGGAAGGGTTATAGAATAATTGGCGATCATTGGGGAAGGCAAACTTCCAGCAGTGGACAGACGTAAGCTGATGATGAATGCTCTGATGAAATATCATATTTGTTTGTTAGGAGAACACATTCTTATTGTGAAGTTGTAATTATTCAGAACAGACGGTCTGTGATATTTTAAATATCAATTAAATATATTAATTAGAAAGATATACATATAAAATCAATTCTATCGAAAAATATTGTTATTGCGCCATCGGGATTCGAACCTGGATCTCTTTCCTAACCGGGGAAGGTGCATTATCCAACTACGCTACAGCGACAATATTTTTAGCGACAATTTTCGAACCTATATGTTACCTTTTTGATATTAATACATTTAATCGTTCCATTATTTGAAAGATCCATCGACCTTATTTTATTTTAATGTATTAATATCAAAAAGGTAACATGTAAAAATATTGTTGTTACGCCATCGGGATTCGAACCTGGATCTCTTTCCTAACCGGGGAAGGTACATTATCCAACTATGCTACAGCGACAATATTTTTAGCGACAATTTTCGAACCTATATGTTACCTTTTTGATATTAATACATTTAATCGTTCCATTATTTGAATGAGCCATCTACCTTATTTTATTTTAATGTATTAATATCAAAAAGGTAACATATAAAAATATTGTCGCTGTATCTTTCTAATTAATATATTTAAGTCATATTTAAAATATTTGTTTGTATTTTATTTACATTATAATAATTTTGCTCAACAAAAAAGTGCACAACTTCATTGCACAACACTCGTATATCAAATATTCATATAATTTTATCTCGCCGGGCGGTCATTCACATTACACCGGGGCCTACCTTCTGTCTCGAGACGAGATATCGGTGTCATATATAATATGTCGCAAGGTATTATCTTACATGGCGGCAATTAAAGAAATACTATCTTGTCGGCGGGCGAAAGGTAATATTCGATTGTATGTTCTTTTACAAGATGTATGAAGACTGACAATTAAGTTCGTGGAATACTCGTGCATCGTGCGGCAACACCGCGACGAGCTGGTCGTGAAAGCTGGACGTTACCGGAACACACGGCCATCGCTGTGGACGACTTTAACACCAAAAATCTTCCTTCTCTAATTTGCCCGATATATAGTCCACTCTAATTTTTTCTATCATCAAAATACAAGACAGACACGAAATGCCTTTCTTAATTTTCGGGAGTAACGAGCGGAGGTGTAACGGATTACGACGCGTGTTCTAAACATCTTTACGAATAATGACTTTAAGTACTACTTCTAGCGATGGAAGAAACGTTGATAGGTTGCATTTTATTTTAGTTATTATTGAGAAACAAACGGTGCAATAACAATAACTGACTTAATATATCATACATAATGTATAAAAATATGACTAGTGAAGTTTCTTCGGAGCTAAACAAAGAGTAGTGTGTTTAAGCTATATAAAGCGGAAAGAGTGGGAAGGGAAGGAAATGGGATGCAATTAAAATATAATTTGTTTGAACAATTAAAAAAGTGTGTACGTATACATAATCATATTCTCTTATATACATGGCATCTTATATAATATTAATAAGATGGCGCAATTTATTTTTGAAGGGAAATATAAGAATTTATCATTTTATATTTTGACGTAGAATGGGTAATAAAACATATTTTTAAATAATTAATTATGATGAAATTCAGATAAAATAAATTATTTTAACACACTACGTGTGTGGAACAGTTTAAACCTATCTGTTCTAATAAATAGGATGACTCAACCAAATTGTTTAAAATTGTATAAAGGTCAATTCAATTCAAAAGAGATGGGATTTTATGGTGACACTCGTTTTCTGAATGTGATTTAATGTCTAAATGAGAACGTGAATTTAATATATTGAAAAAGTTATGTAAAATATTGTCAAGTCGGTCGCTGTGTGTTGAGTTGCCATGTGTTCCAAACTATCGATCCGAATTCCAGTTGACTGCGTACAAATGAGAAATGTAAGATGAGAAGAGTAAAGAGTGATTGGAGTGGGTTTCACGTTCTAGTAGAGAATAGAAGGAGTCTATAGGCCGTAGTTGATAAAGCTCCTGAAGGAGAGGACTGTTTTAAATGGACCGTGTAACAAAAAATGTACACGTACATCTCTGAAATCGTAAATAATACATTCTACGAACTTAATTGTCAGGTCTCGCATCCAGATTTTATTAAATACAGAAAAATCATAAAAATTACACCTCTTGCCCTCTGATAATCTTCATCTTCTAGCGCTTGTCCGCTAAACGAATGTTAGCGACCATTTATTTGTAGTGATGGTAAACCCTTACGTGACTGTGATTGTGTCGATGATTAGTAATTGAGATTCGACGATGATTGGTAATTAAAATTTAAAACTGTACTGGAGACTTACTTTCTGGTGTACCAGTCATTGCTCGAAGAATTGCGTTAATTAGTTATCAATCATTGTTGCAATCGAACAAAATCACAGTCACAATAACGGTTAAAATAACGGTTTAAATAACGATTTTACCATCACTATTTATTTACAATACATGTAGTTAGACTGGAAACTTTTCAAATCAT
This sequence comes from Eubasilissa splendida, assembly GCA_031772225.1. Taxonomy (NCBI): domain Eukaryota; kingdom Metazoa; phylum Arthropoda; class Insecta; order Trichoptera; family Phryganeidae; genus Eubasilissa; species Eubasilissa splendida. Next base: position 28,621,445 of record CM062859.1, read on the forward strand.
TGCCTTAGGGCCGGTTGTATGATCAGTGGTAACTTTTTACTAACGCCCGTAGTAAAAATCCTTTGCGGGTTGTTAATACATCAAATTTACTTGTACTGTCAAAGCATAAATGGAGATATCTATAGGCGCAACAAATAATCATGAAACATGCATTATCTATGGTTTTTTTCGCCTAGGCGTTCGAAATCTGTCACTTAAACAACGAGATCATCGTCGGACGAACTCTCATCACTAAAATAGCAGGATATTGAATGATTAATTGTCGTATACTGGCAACTTTCAAAGTATCAATGCGTCAGATGACTTTTGGAACAGCTGCGAAGAATCCGACATTTTTAACTAACGATTTACAGTTTTACTATATTAGACTTTTTGTTAAGTTAATTAAAAAACAGCTGAAGGGGGTGGACCCACCATTTCCCGGGACCGGTTTAGAAACTAGGGCTTCCTTGTCGGTCCCGCTCACCAAAGCTAATACAAATACGCGACATTAATTCTATTACATTTTACAATTACAAAACGAAAAAAGATAAAAAATTCAATGCTGTTATTGGCAATTAGATTTCAAAATTTAGATCCTCCAGCGTCCCTTAAGTGCTGTCTTTACTCATAAAAAATCATATAATATAAATCCATAGAACATATTTTTACATACAGATAAAAAATTAAGGTGCAGGAGTTCAAGGCAGACACTCAGGGATCCATTCACAAAAATACTCCCAAAAGAGGGACAGTGGACGAGACACAAAATGGATTGAGATTGAGAGGTAGGCGCGTAGGTGGAGTCCCACCCACGCAGGCCGGCCTGACTACCCACCTAAGGAGCTCCAACGAGTCACCCATACCAGAATAAATTCCTCAATAAAACAAGATTCGTATTTTTGTTAACTATTGCATGCACTTTCGATGAGAAAATATTTTATACCAATGATCGAACAATCCATTTCCGCTACAAATTTTTTCTTTATTTACATTTTTTATTATAGTAAAAATTTACCACTGATTAAAGAACTCGAACTTATCATCAGACAGAATGTTCTTCGTCTTCCAGGGCCTTTTTTTAGCAATTTTGTCTTGATTGTAAGAATCAAGATCTGATGTGTTTCTAGGTGTCTCCTCATAATTACTAAAAATTAGTAATATACGGGATTTTATTGTTTTAAGATTTATTATGCCTTTCGTATTATGTCATTAGTGACCCAGCTTATTTTTGGTAGTTGCGTACAGCTCCAAGCCGAATTTGGAATGTCTCAGTGACTATCCGTACAGCTAACATAAACATCGTATCACTCTCATACGAAAATTTTAATTTGGGTTCGCTACACAATACTTGCTTTTCATTTCCATTTCCATAGATATAGCTATGCTTATAGATATGCTTTCCATTTCCATAGATATAGCTATGCTTATAGATATGCTTTCCATTTCCATAGATATAGCTATGCTTATAGATATGCTTTCCATTTCCATAGATATAGATGTGCCGCACAAGATCACGCTCGCGGGAGCTGTGTCGGCATGCGGCCCTGAAAAGAGGCTTTTTGACGAAACCGCGACCACAAATGGTCAAATCCTGGGAGCACGAGGCAACCGTGCCGAGGATGTTACAATAGAGAATGTAGAGGGGATCGCCCGTGCAGGAATGCGCGATATATTGTGACGTCGTATTTCATCCGTCCTCTGGCTCGCTCGGTGTAAAGCATGAGGTGCATGGTTCTGATGCACAGAATTCACCATGTCGCTTGCCACTTACATCAGCTACCAATGTCAGGTAAAAAATATAATTTGTTTCAAAATTTATAACATCATAATTTAATGGTTTTGCACTTTCCTTAACAAAGTTCTTATCAACGTGTCAATATCAAAATTAGCAAGTTATCCTTTAGAATGAATGACGAGATAAAACACTATGATACACTAGATATTAAGATCTTCACCTCAGGAATTATTTTACAACAATTTGAACACCTGATGAGTTTGTCAGGTAAAACATAGCAAAATTCATGTCACATAAATGTGATCACAAATAAAGATCGATTGACTAATCTTTCTTTAGCAAAATAATGGACTTTCATCAAAACGTCTTTAACAAAACTAGCAAGTTCGCAATTGAAATTAAAAGGTGAGAATAAACACTACGTTACATTAGATATCAAAAATTCACATCGATATTTACTTTACAACAATTTGACCACCAGATGCCTTCGTTCTTCATGAGCAATCCACCGTCTTCGTTTAGTCTTGAGGTTCCGAGGCACCCGTAAAATATTTGCGTCTCCTTACTTGACAAAACGTCACGAAGGCTGGGTCGTCGGCTTCCTTGTGAAGTCACAAAGAGTCCTCTTTTGTTGTAAAATAAGTCAAATTGAGAATAAATGAAGCAGAGGAGACCAAATCATATCCCCGCCCTGCTTTGTTCGTGAGTAGTCTTTCACGAAAAAATAATATTGTCATCTACATAACACCTCTCTGCCGTCCTGTGAGAAAGGGATGCTTCACATCCTGCAAACATACAAGTGAAATAGCAAACAAAAATCTCACTAAGATGGTGCAGGATAACACAGATGCCAATTATTTAATCATTCTCACCCTTCCTTAATTCAATATGAAATCACATCTTCGTGATTATAGTATCAGGAGCAGCTCCTTCGCGCTCGCAAGTCGTCAAAAAAACAAAATACCACAGAAATTTTCCTTACGCCGTGCAGTGTTGCCATTTGGTAAATGTCAACTCCCATCACATCTCGTGCGCGGTAGGTACCAGATATAACGTTATAATATATTGAATGTAAATCTGATTTGTTCGACCTTCTAATATATAAAACATCGCGAGCACATGTGATAATAAATAATAAAACGCCCGCGATGTCTCTAGGTATAGGAATATATTTTTTACAGGATATGCCCGTCTCAGGACGAGTTTAAAGGTACAGCTTAAGCATCCACTTTAACTAATGAAATGATTTTCATAAAGCTAAATAACTTCGGAATGGTAGCCCGAGAGAAAACAATTGAGGTTTCATATTAATATTATTATAAAATATTCTGTATAGTTCATAACCATTAATTTTGTACATACCTAAAAATAGTAATGAAGTCGTTTGTCCATTTGAAAAATCTAGCTAGAAAAAGGTCACATATCCATTTAATTCGTATGTCAAAAGAAATTAACACCTCACTGCAATGAAATGTATCAGTTTCACATCGTTAGAAATAAAACTGGACTTTAATATTTATATACAATATACAGGGTGGGCCATAAGTTTTTGCACTTTTTAAACCGCCACGCGGGCAACATCGCGCGGGAGTTTGGTCCTTGGAAAATGTGAGAACTGTCACTTGTAATACGTGTGTGTGTTCTCCATGAGAGTGTGAGTGTGAGTGGGGGGAGGCGAGCGATTCGTATGTGGTTGTTCAGCGCCTGCTTCGCGCTGGTTCACAGTGCGAATCAATCAATGCCCGAGTATTCATTTAATTAAATCGTGACACAGGAAGTTGGAGGAAACCGGTTCAATGCTAAATAAGAAGAAAACCGGGCGGCCACGGAGCAGGAGATGCACGGAGAGCACTTTGCTCCTTCACTTAGGGCTATCAGAGAAGTGCATGTTGCATTTTCCACCGCGTCTGTCATTCTTCGTCCTTCGACGTGGCCTGCCACAATAACTGCAAGCTATCTTTTCTTCTCGCAAGATATCCAACAAATTGAAGGATTCGTATTAATATAATGATTGAAAGTCTATCCTTGATATAGCGCGAGCAATTTGTATCTCTAGCACCACATCTTGAAGGCTTCAATACCTTACCTTCAGAGTTCACGATAGAGACCATGGTTTGCAATACCGTATCGAAAGCAGACTGTACCTGTGCACGTGTTGGGGTCTGTCTGCCTGCCGGGTCACTATTCGACTCTACAAGTAGCGGATGCCACCTTTCAAAGAGATTGGATACACACGGCAGAATAACCTTAATCCATACGAAGACGATTCTGGATGGCCGTGAAAACCTGAGAATATTTTAAAGTAAAGTTCAGAGCAGTGTTTCAAGCATGTGAAGATACTCGTAGCACGATGAATATTAATATTTCTACAAATACACAATGTTTAACATTTGCATGACAACTCACTGCAATAACCTGCACGCTTGAGTAGGTACCTAAATTGGCGGACATAAAAAGTGGTCCATGGCAACATTCACTGTAATATGTCTCTTATTAGATAAAAGAAATAGGTTTACACGACACTGGCGTAACATTACATTACACTCCCAGCCAATGGTATTATTAATTTTATAGTTCAGCTCACGAGTATCAAGTGTTAAATGAGATAATGAAATAAGATAGGTAGAAAGAATTATAGAAAAAGTATTATTAAATATTAGTAAATTAAGTAATGTGAACCGAAGGGAAACATCTCGTTTCCTGAAAAGATCGTTCACCATGCAATTAGGTTAAAACAAATTACTGTAAATTGTACACTAGGGGTTGAATTATAATTTAAGTATTCACCCATCGGTTACATCTTGGATCCTTAAATAATAGCTTTGCTGGCCGTAGCCAAACCGCGTCTTTTGACAGCTCCGAGTGAAAATTAAATAAAAACCGCTCGCATTGCCGACATGAGGGTGTTGTTTGTAATTACTAAGGTGGTTGGCATTTAAAATAATGACGAAGCGATTTCGAACGTGACATTAGTTTTGTAATGTCACACTACTAGGTAAAAATAAGAACTGAAATAAATTTACATATTTCATAATAATATTACGCTTCCCCGTCTACATTTGTGACTTTCTGGATGCCGGATTCGGCTTTGGCTTTGGTAGTGTTATTATGGCCACTAGCCACCTGCAGGGTTACCAATGACCGCACAGCGGCCAATATAGCCGCCCGCAGGGCCTATCAGTACCTGCTAGCAATAAGTAAGAGAGAATATAAAGTGTAAAAAAAACAAATGCACAAATATTATTGTTAATGAATACGGTTTATTATTTATATTATCCAACTGTCGTCCAACAATTATCCGATCATTATCCAACTATTATCATATTTTTGATTGAGGTTCCCAGCTCACTGCCGTCTGAGATTTGGTATTCTCTAAACTATATCTTTCTGGTCCCACTGTGAATGTAAAACTACATCGAAATGTTTTTAATGGATGGAGAGAGACAAGACGCAATAGTGTTTGAAAGACGAGAGAATCCACAACAGAGAGCTACGATGACGCTAACGACTGAGAAAAATCTTAATTTGTTTTTCTTTTTCGCAAGGAGACTCAAAGCAAAGTTCGTTCCGTGGGTCACTGGGGCAGCTATGAATGAGGGCTGCTGTAAGTATCCAAGTTTCGGTTTAGAACTCTCGGGCGTCGGTCTTTGGCCACGAAAGTGGCGGACGTATATAATGCACGTTACGGGAATTTTTTTGTGTCGATTGGTTTATTTAGGTTGTACTGTGGTGCATTAAAAAACAATGGCAGGCTGCTACAACTGCTCCTCGGCATTTACGTCACGAATGCGTAAGCAATGTTTTTGGATCTGCTTCAATAACGTAAGTATACTCATATTTTTATATTGTCTAGTGAATAGTGCGGTCAACCTTAACCCTTTCAAGGGCGAATTATTTTTAATGGGTTTTTACAAAATTTTTTATGGCATCATTAGTAAACAATACATATTTAAGACAAATGTGGAATTTTTTTTTATTAAATTTGTTTATAACATACAGTAACAAAACTGGGATCTATACTTCCCACGGACCTTTGGGTGTTCCAAAAAAAAAAATTCATTTTAGATAAAACGATATATATTCAAAATTAAAAGTTATAAAATAAAAATGAATAAAAAAAGCACAAAAAAGCATATACATACATATATAAAAAAAACATATTGAAAATTTAAAATTAAAAACAAAATGGTACTTTGAACACATGAAAATGAACAAACAGAAAATAAACATACAAAAAATAAACATACAAAAAAATAAACAAACAAATATAACATTATTTATTATGAAATAACGGAAAGCATGGTGATATACAGAGAGGAACATCGCAACCACTACAAATAAATTTAGTTCGTTTCTCCTTATTATTGATGCTACATAATCTGCACCTACGATATTTAATACCATTTTTAGGCAGATGATTTCCTACACCCTCCAGGCGCACTTCCTCTGGCACACGACATTTTTTTGCCAAAAATTTTGCAGGTCTTCCTCGGGATTTCCTGGACGAGTATGCGTCTTTTGGTACGGCATTAAGGGGGCCACGTGGCACTCTGGGGGGGCACTTTGGGGAGGAAAATCCCCCCCCCAGCAATAAGTTGATCTTCGGAAGTGTTACCAAAAAGTGTGCTTCACTTGGATCCGTGGGAAGATGTATTCCCACAAAAGAAAAACAAAAAAATCGGAAGTATATGGATCAATTCAATTACAATTTATATTATTTATAATAAAACAAAGTGCAAGGAACATAAATCAATCGTTAAATTTCTTATAAAGTTAAAAAATATGATTTTACCTTGTTAAAACGAACTTTTTCTCTCTTGTCAAATCAACGCGTGCGCCGGCCGCCAGTAAAACTGAGGAATGATGGTTATGTTACGGTCGATAAAGTAGATCTCTATTGCAACGTGTTCATGGCGAATTCCGCTAGATGTTACTACTTTAAAATATTAAAAAACGTGCATCCCACGTGATTTTTGAGCGATTTAAATCACTGGGAAACCGTATTCCCACGGCTCGCGAAAGGGTTAAGGTATCCTCGAGGAAGGAAGGAAGGAAATAATCCTTGAAGGAGCTATTTATTTCGCAAGACTAATAGACTTTATTATTTATACAAGTGTGACTAGACTATCTTAGATCAGTTCATTGACAATTGGTATATATATATAGTAATAAATATCCAATCAAACGCATGTGAGATACACGGCTCTCATACACACATCACATACACAAGATAAAAAGGCCGGAAGCGTATTTTGTTGGTTTGCAATTAAGCCAATTTTGAAGGCATTGTCAAGATTGCGAAAAGGTCAAAAAGCGGGACTTGCGTGTAGCCCGCAGGCTGCAATTCATCTCGTCGCACCCGTAAAACGTTTTCCAACCAGAAACAATTTAAACTTAGAAATATGGTGAAAATCAATCGCAGTAAGGTCCAAACTAAAAGGTGGATGATTGAAAACCTCCCACTCTAATATATCCTAGGCTTTGCTGGGCAGTTTGGACACAATTGGTTAAATGGACTGACGGTAGATGACGCTGTTGTCAGCGGGACTTTAAAACTCGTGCATGGAAATGACAATTGCATAAATGCATGTGAAGAAATAACTTAAGATATTGTGTGTTTAAAATACAGTTTTTTCAATTTTTTTTAATACTGAAAAATACTTTCAGGATTATCTTAGTATACATTACAGAGTGACCCAAAAAAAGTGACAATATCTCGCGTAACACATGAGTTACTTTCAAAATATAATATAATTAATTATAATTCTTAATGTAAATTTTTTTTACACAATATTTAGCTAATCAGAAATCATCAAAACACCGCATATTGCATAATCTACTGGGTTTAAACTTGAACTGTTCGGTGGCCACACGCCTGGCTCGATGAAATTAACATTCTCACGACAAAGAAAGTTGATTGTATTTCTGGCTGTGTGAGATGGAGTTCCGTCCTGCGGTAACGTCAAAATATACTTCAGGCTTTGTTTTGAAACTCTTTGATCATTTTCCTAGCACCCCGACGTTTTTCAATTCGCAAATTTTTGATCAAAATACGGTCTTCTGCAGTGATTTTTGTTATTCTGGGCAACAATTTGAAAAAACCATATATAAACAATGGGAAAATTAATAATCAAAGATGGCGACCGAAATTGTCGAAATAAAATGTAATATAGGTAAATAGGTAAGTAAATAAATTAGTAAGCTATTGTTGATATAGCTAAACTAATTTTGATGTAATTATATCACATTTTACGAAATATTTTCACTTTTTTGGGCCACCTGTGTTTGAATATATATAATATTAGTGTGTATGGGTATTTTTAATTTAATTTTATTAAGGGATTTCGACAGTTTAAACTATAACAGTATAACTAACATAATAAATATCTAACATGTGATACTATTTATGAAAATCCACAGAAATGTTTAAATGGTACAGACGATAAATAAAAAGAAAAAAAGATGGAGTGGGGGGTTGTAACTAGTGTTACGGTAAAGGGAGAGCAAGATGTGTTTATAGGTAGAATGACTGACCAAAATTGAGATTGGGGTGGTTCATAAAAAGAACCCTTTAAACGTAGTAAGGCTAACTGATGAAAAAGTCAATTTCTGTCAAGTGGAATAGTTTGAAGAGAAGTATTTGGTCAGCACGTGTTCTTCGATGTTCTAGGATTTTCCATATTGTGGAAGTTTGCTGCATCTAAATAGGAGTTGAATGATAGATTAGATCTAACATTAAGATATCGAATAAACCTATTTTGTATTCGTTCTAATCTCGCAATGTATGTTATCTGCTATGGGTTCCATATTTGAGATGCACTATCGATTTTGGAACTGTTTGCAGTAATAATATAAATAAATAGTAGAGTAGAGTTATAATATTAGTAACCAATTAGAAATTGCTGTCATTAGTCTAGCGGTGCTCTTTGGATGTTCATTTTTGACAACTATCCTGTAGACAGTACGCCACAGTACATGGCTAAATGGCATGAATTAATAAGGTGGCAGAAGTCTTGAATTTGAGGAGCAGAAATCCACGCGTCCATCGTCCATTATTTGCTCTCGGTCACTGTCTGGTACATTTGTCAATGGACTTTTTTTTTTGTTTTGAAAATGTATACGTATTTATTTAATATGATTACTATGAACATTGTACGAAAATAATGTTTACGCGCCTTGTTACTTCGTTTGGCACCACTGGATTTCCTAGTTTATAATAATGTACGTATGTGTGTGTTTGTGTGAGTATTGCCGCCTTTTTCTGGAATCTAAGATGACGGTAACCGACATGCGTTATTATTATTACATCCCGTGCTTCGACCAGTCCAGCGATCGAAATCTAACGAAGATAACCCGGCTAAAAGAACAACCACATCGAACCAGAAAGGCAGCAAAATGAAAGAGGTTAGTGCAGTTCATATATCATATGTGTGCTTATTGTTAATCGGAAACCTGGGAATCATCTATCGAAGGCGTTTACAGAAACAAATGTGATATATCTACGGGACGAACGCGTGAGCGCTTGAAGGTTGGTACGATGTGAGTGTGTGAAAGAGATAAATGTATCGCGGCGCGCCCTCTTGTCTCCGAACCATTGAACTGTAAACATCTTATATTGACCTGTACTACATTGTTTCGAAGTATTTTGAGTAAATACTTTAGTTACCACGAACGGGTTCTGACGATACAAAGAGTCAACATCATCATCATCATCAGCACCAGTGTCAGAGGCGTAACTATGCCAATGCAGTGCATTGGGGCCCACGTGAGATAGTGGCTCAAAAAGTTAATGCCGTATTATCTATTTGCGTTAATATTTTTGCGAGTATTGGTACCTTTCCTAGCTTTAATAGTAATCCATAGTAAGGAATGGAATTATAAAATCATTTCCCGCGTATATTACGAAAACAGGTAAAAACATTATTTTTAAGATTATCCAAATCTACTCCATTATTTTAAATTGTTATCTTTGTTATATTAACCACTTAATGAATTAAAATACATCTACCGCTTTCGAAAAATATAATTTTCTTCTTCAGGATATCATTGACTAATCAAAAACATATGTTGTTTCTTAAAAAGAGTCTATTAAAAAAAAAAACAATTATTATTTAAAAAATAAATTTAGTACCTAACTTAAATTGTTACTTGATGATACAAAATGACTAGAATAATTTTTTAGAATGGGAAAATAACCTGGTAGTTTATAATTTTTTTATTTATTTTACACACTTTATTTATCTCCAACAATTCCAAATTATTTAATTTATGACCAACACCGTTTGCATGCAAAATAGACAATCCCAAATTTTATCATTACCATAACCATTATCTGACAAATGATTAGAAAATTCTGAAAACCCAATTTTTTCAAACATCTCAAATGCTCAAATGTATAGGGTAAAAAGAAAAGTATTTTTTAAATTGCAAGTATTTTGTACTTACTGGTACAGTAATTTGTATTTCTTTTATACAATACTTATTTAGAGGGCCTTTTTTTCCATACTGCATTGATGTCCAATTTTTGTACTTATACCACTGTTATTAATCCATCCGTCAACTATATACTTTTGAAACAAAATACTTGTACAAAAAAAAAATATATTATAAAAGATAGGGTTTTTTAAGTAACAAAGTAAATAAAGATTTTTAATGTACCAAATCATTATAAAAGAAATATACCCGACTCAGACGTGAAGTAACTCAATTAAGCCAAAGAAATCTTTCTGTTAGGAATGGAAATTTTTAATTAATAGATAAATAAAGGCTCCTAGAATTATTTCTTGAATCATGTCCAAGATTATTTCCAGTATCAGGTTTGTCTAACGATCTTTCACCATTACACACGCCTTCGGGAGAATCAGTAAACATTTTAAATATGAATTAAATATATTAATCAGAAAGATATACATATATAATCAATTTTATCGAAAAATATTGTTGTTGCGCCACCGGGATTCAAACCGGTGAAGGTGCATTATCCAACTATGCTACAGCGACAATATTTTTAGCGACAAATTTTCGAACCTATATGTTACCTTTAATTGTTCCATTATTTGAAAGAGCCATCTACTATATGTCAATAAAGTCTAAAAATACAATAATTAATGTTTTAAACTGTGTATATTAAATTTCCTAGTAGTTTAGAAGATAACAAAAAAATAAAGTTATGTATATATATATATATATATATATATATATATATATATATTTAAAAACTTCACCTCATGGACGATGAACCAAACTCCGCCGAAGAAATCGAAAAATTAGTCAAAACTTTGAAGTTCAATATCTCACTTTGAAGTAAATGTTAGATGATATCTTGTTATTCTGAACTGTTTAACTAATATAATACGCTGAACACTTAAATTTATTTGATTTGAGTATATTAAAAATAAAATTCGAACATTTTTGAACATTTAATTACAAAATTCTCAATATTTAGCCAGAGCCATTTTGCGTATGTTTACATTACGCTTCCGGTTTGAAAGGATCCTCGGACTCGACCGGAAGTACCGGCGCGCGGGAAACTACTGGCTTTCCCCCCAATCCTGGCGGCGCCAACGGGAGGAGGGCGACCAGGCCATGGGGGAGGATGGGAACAGATGTGTCGGATGAATCCCTGAAATTAAAACAGTAATCTTAATTATCTAATTAATAAAATACAAGCAAAGCCCTATGTGCGTATCCAAGGACCACCAGTTGAGTTAAGATTATTAAATTGTTATATTATACACAATATTAAAGTTGTGAAGGCCCTGCATGCGCCTCACAGTTGCCTAAGTGTGAAGCCAGGCTCTCGACAGCCAGAAACTTTCTTGGTATCGGTCCCGCAAACCGAAAATAGTAATATAAGCGAGAAGTCGCGCAGTAAACCGACCTTTTAACAGCACTCCTCTCCCGGCTGGCTTCCCGCACAGTTCGACTAACAGCAGATACCTCACGTACCTACTGCTAATATTTTACCTGTATTGTGCATCATACCTCAATAAACGTATTTCAACCGTGAGTAATTTATTATTGATTCGTGATATCGTACTGTGGACAGACGGGAGATTATAGGTTCCTGGCATCCACCAATCGTCTTATATTTCGAGACAGGAAGGAGTCTGGCACTCACCACAATCCGAATTCAGCCGGCATCTCCAAAGATGTGAACTGTATATTTTACTCATTATTTCGTCAAAGGTTCCGACACAGTATCTCTACGCGAAGTCTCGAAATTAGTATAACATTGTAAACTGTGCCGTGCACGTATAACCGTACTGGATCAAGGTAGCCGAACGACTGCCGGTAGGGGAAGGGAATAGGGGGAAGACACAGTGCATTATTTTCATAACATAACCACACTTTCTTTCACAACAACGTGACAATAATCTACCGATAAACCCCTATAACTGGTAACTCCGACGATTGCTCTCTATCAAGGCCGGTTGTGTAATCAGTAGTAAATTTTTACTATGGTAACTTTTTACTAACGCCTGTGGTTAAAATCGTTTGCGGATTGTTCGAACGTCAAATTTAATATTGTCAAAGCGTAGATGAGATGTCTATAGGCGCGACAAATAGTCATAAAATATGTTTTATCTATGAACTTTTTTGCCTCCGCGTTCGAAATCTGTCACTTCGGTCATAATGAGATCATCATCGGACGAACTGTCATCACTAAAATAGCGGGATATTCAATGATTACTTGTCGTATACCGCAACTTTCAAAGTATCAATGTGTCAGATGACTTTTGGAACAGCTGTGAAGGGTCCGCCATATTTAACTATCGAATATCGGAGAGTAAAATTAGTTTACTGCGGGATGTACTTTCGAGAAGTAAATATTGTCTTTTCAACGATCAAACACGTTTTCACAAATTTTCTTACAGCTTTGTAATAATCTAATCAAAATGTTTCTTGAAGAAAAAATACATTGTATCCTATCTGTGCTTTAAAACTATATTTAAAAGAAAGAAAACTTAAAGTTGTAAGGTCAAAAATTAATATAATTGTCCAGAAATGTAAACCTGTGATACTGTCATCATCCACATAGGTCACTCGTGACTGACGATTGTGATCTTCGTAAACTCTCATGAACTCCCGCCCTCTTGAATGTGCTCAACTTTTCTCAGCATCCTGCATGTTGCCTTCTCCACTCGGTCGGTCCAACGTGTGGGGGTCTTCTTCTTCCTCTTCGTCCTTCGACCTGATCCACCACAACATTCTTCTCCAAGCCAAGCCTGAGCTTTTCACAAAACGTGAAAGTCATTTATCGGGAAATGTATAGGTTTTTTTAAGAATTTTTTCATCATTTTTTCATATCCAATTATTTCAACCATTGACTGCATTCGCTTGGAGACAGATGAAATATTGAACTCAACTAAAATAAACAGTGTTAAATGTGTGATTTGGTGGTGCAGGGATTTTCGTAGAAATAACACGATCTTCAGGTTTGTCAAGACTTTATTATAAAACACCGCCACAAACGAGCAACCCAACTAACTCTATCTCGGAAGCCGACCTTTTTCGTTCTCGCTACGTATGCTGGCGCTGTAGTCCTCACCTCTGCCTCTGGGAAGCAGTGGAGAAAAATTGTGTTTTTAAATAATCTCACTTCAAATTCAATTATAAAAATATCCCAAATTCTATTAAACCAGCTTAAATTAAAAATTAACAAATTAAAAAATTATATATTAAATAACAAGGATAAGGACGATATTTAAAAAAAATCGGGGGTCTACAAATTAATTAGCAATTATTATTTTTGATATTGGAATTAAGGAGCATTTGAGATGCCTAAACAACTATAACTATTCAGAATTTTCCAATCACCTTTTGGAAACAAACCATTCCATTGATATTAATAAGGTTTTAGAAATTATACATACAAATACTAGGAGTTTACAGTTAAATAAATTTGAAATTTTAGAAATAAGAAAAAGTGTTAATAACAAGCTTAAAATTACTAATAACCAAATCCTCTTTCAAATAATTACCTTTTATATTAGTTCTTACTTATTCACCACTTTACAGTTTTGTTTTGAATTATGCTTGTATACATTGTTTCCTGAAGATGATACCATAGGTATCGAAACATGTAGAATAATAAATTAATAGTGGTTTAAACAAAGTATTTTGTATAATTATTAATATAAAATGAGGCCAAAAAATAATTTTTCAAATATTGAAGAAGTAATTAAGCTTTTATCGCTGGTACACTAGAAACTAGAAATCTCCATCAGTTATATTTCAAGACAAATTATAGATATCTCATGGAGACGAAGCTATTATATTATATTGGATGTATGGGTATTACAGGACGTACGACCTGTCTTCGGCTGGCTTAAGTGATCACTTTACACAATGTAACGTTCACCATTCCACCCGATCAACCTCCATATCTATCAATTTTTTGGAAGTTGTATATATACCTACCATGTAATAACACTTCGAGTATTAGACTGAAATTTGATTTTCATTTCCCTGAAACAGCATAGATGTCACTAATGAGAATCTTATTTTTATTAGAAATAATGGAAGCTATATTCTTTATCTGTCTATATGACATTCTTCCATACTTCCCGTATATAATATAATAACTTTGTTTCTATGAGATATCCATAATATGTGTTAATAACAATGCTATTGGAGGTAAAAATCCAGTAATTGTGTGTTCTTGGACATAATCAAATAAGTTGTATTTTATTTACGAATCATTATTACAATCAGACACTCCCACAGACAAAATAGCGGTTTCCATAACAGCTTCAACGGTCTCAGAGAGACAACTGCATACTCTGACTGCGCTGCAATACTGAGAACACTATTAAGACCCGTATCAATGGAAGGAGACACGATTAGATAATCTCAAAGATTTAGTAGAGACAGGCAACTGTGTTAAGATTTTGATCTCAAAATAAATATAGAATTATCTTAAGACGGGGCAGTATACGATCCACGTGTTTTTTATTTTTGGATAGTCAATTTAATGCAAGATTTTCGAATCTTTTTGCAAAAACTACAGCAACTTCGGAAGTCGTCGGCAAAAATTCGGTCCGATCGGTCCGGTACCCGACTTTGCCCGGGTTTAACGCAAAATGAATAAACTTAATTTAGTTGGGATGGGGATAGTTTTTTTTTTTCAAATCAGATGTAGACAATAATTTTCCTCTTATTTTGAACGTCAAGTGTGCAAAATTTCATCAAGAAGTAACAAAAATTTTGCTTTAAGGGGTGGCAAATTTCTTCAAGTGGTGGCAAAATTTCTTCAAGTTGGAATAAAACTGTAGATTTGTATAAAAAATAAACACACCCACCTATACATATATATAAATATATATGTGCATAAGATATTTGAAATACTATAAAATTCTCTAGGTAGATACCCATATAATTTTTTATTAAATAATTCAATATTTTCATATTTATTTGGATATTGCCAATATAAGAGACTGGAACGAGAATTTTGACTTTTTTGAAAACGATATATTTAATAACCATTGCTAAAACATTCATTTGTAAAAGACACAAATTTCCATTTGAACCATTTAAAATCAATTTATAAACAAAATATATGGAAATATTTCGGAATTCGGTGTACCAAAGATAATATTATTTGCAAAAAAGATTAAATAGGGTTCCGCCTATATATTTTTTGGTGATAATTAATGGTGATAAGAAATGCTTTAAGAGCGAATGGATCTTTCATAATAAAATTTATTGAAAGCATATTTCTGCAAAAAGATTCGAAAACTTTACATTAAATTGACTCTCTAAAAAAGAAACACGTGGATCGTGTACTGGCGCCCTTAAGATCGGTCGAAAGGGACAAAAACTCAAACCAGTGTATACGACGTTCGATCTGATAGCGAGGTTTGACCCCTAAAGCCACTATCGATCTTTAAGTTATGTCATTATATATAAAGGTGTTTTTTTAGAGGTAACTTAACTTTAACTTTAAAATGAAATTAAACACATCAAAATCGTGGTAATGGCCACGGTATTGGCTTCATTGGAAAGATAATTTTATGCCATTAGTGATAATATTATTTTGCGCATATGGGCGCCGCGGCTGGCTCGAAAAAAGCGCAATCTGGAAGTCAAATTTTCGACTACTTTTTTTAGCAGCTGGGGCCGTATATTGGCAATAACGCGACGAATGCCGGCTTCCAAGTCGTCTGACGTCTCTGGTTTATCGGCGTAGAGTAGCGACTCCACATATTCCCACAGAAGATAATTCAAAGGTATTATATCACACGTTCTTGGAGGCCAATTCACAGGTCCATTACGCGAAATTATGCGCTCATCGAATTTTTCCTTCAATAAATTGATTGTGGCACGCGCCGTGCGGCATGTTGCGCCGTCTTGTTGAAACCGCAGATCATTCACATTAATACCATTCAATTGGGGAAAGAAAAAGTCAGTAATCATGGATCTATTGCTGTGCACGATGGCGAATCCACTCATTCGAGTCCTCCTCAATACTACGCTCCACTGCAGCAACACCTTTTTCGGGCACTGTACGACGTCTCTACGAATGCGTATTATCAATTAGAGTATGCGTGGTGTGAAAACGATCCATGGTTATTGGTCGAATTACTTGCTCGGATTGGACGATTATGTCGACTGTAAAATGGACGTAGCGCACGGCAAGTTTCGCGAACTGAACCATAATTTTCTAAATAAATTTGCAAACGTTGTTCTGGCGTAAGTCTATTCGTGGTGAAATGGCAAACCAAGCTGAGCACAAATCAGCTGTCATCTGTCGCTGGAAAACGTGTTGCCGATTCGGAAAACAAACCTCTAAACACGCTTTATAATGTATTTTAACTGGTGCAGGGAAGATTCAAAATCACCCAAATGACGTACGGCATTTGAAGTTTGACATACGACGAGCGCGAAGTCAGGCGCGAGACGGCGAATCTCAGAGATATAGTGTGTATACGGGGACTACGAAAGATATTGTCTCGAGTTGAAAAGCTTTTAGACATTTGGGTTAACTAGATTAGTTAGTTCGTGCGGTACTCCGGACTCACTCATTGCCTTGTACGGTGCGCTTCTATTCACGCTACCACGTGAAGAGGTAAATAAAAGTAGGATGGGAAAATGATTTACATTGAGTGACGCCATGATCGTGCAGTTATCTGTTACATAACTGTTTTATTATATGATACTGATACAGTAAGACATCTATTTAAAATAAAAAATCGTGTCAAATAGGGTAAGGTTATTAAGACAAATGTTGAATGAAAACAAGGAATTAACCGTGTTTCAGGTAGGTGGTTGTGATAGTGTATTCTGTTACCAGTTAGTAAATAAATTATAATTGGAAACCAGGTCATTAGCTGTTGCCTCAAGCCGTGTTTTTATAATGATGTCCTACGAAAAAGAATTCTCGTTTCTTTAGAAACAGCTTCTGCGAAAGAAATACGGCATCTTCTTTCAAGAAGTAATTAAAACCGACCCCCTTTCATGAAAATCTTCTTTGTAAATATGTTACAGAGTTCTTCCCAGAGGCGGTGCCCAGAACCAGGGTTACCACGTACAAGCATTTGAAAGGAGGACTATCTATTCTAAAATTAACTGAAAGAGATATTGAGAACATTCAAGATATAAACTTTTATTACAGAAAGGAAATATTAAAATAAATAGCATTATACACGTTATATTTTGCTCTCATGAAATTCTTTGTGGACAACTCTCACCTTTCATAGTCCCCGTGTACATACCATGTCTCAGAGATTCGCCGTCTCGTACATTCAAATATCATTATAGTTCATCAGTGGAGTGATTTTGAATCTCTAAAACTGAGTAAATCAATATTAATAACTATACAAATACTTTGTTTTAACCACTATTTATTGTTTTGATACCTGTGGTA
Organism: Eubasilissa splendida; assembly: GCA_031772225.1. NCBI lineage: Eukaryota > Metazoa > Arthropoda > Insecta > Trichoptera > Phryganeidae > Eubasilissa > Eubasilissa splendida. The sequence goes on from CM062859.1 coordinate 28,639,030, forward strand.
TCTTCGTCAGGAAACAATGTATACTGAAATTAAAAATACAAGCATAGATAAAAACAAAACTATAAAATGGTGAATAAGTAAGAACTAATATGAAAACAAATTCAAATGGTGACTATTTGCAAAGAGGAAAAATTTCCAATTTATCTAACTGTAAACCTTTAGTATTTGTATGTATAATTTCCTAAACCCTTATTAATATCAAAGGAATGGTTTGTTTCCAAAACATGATTGGAAAATTTTGAATAGTTATTGTTATTTAGGCATCTCAAATGCTCCTTAATTAATAAATATAAATAATCAATAAATAGTGGTTTAAACAAAGTAATTTGAATAATTATTAATATAAAAAGCCGCCACTAAGTAATTTTGCAAATATTGAAGAATAAATTAATGTTTGTTTAATTAATTGTTGCTTGAATTAATTTTTAATGACTTATTACATCTTGTCTCAAAACAGATAATTGTATGGATCTGTGGTGGTGGATCAGAGATCGAACGTTTTCACTGATTTGAGTTTTTGTCTCTTTCTACCAATCTCAAGCTGATCTCTGAGTTCAACACATGTACATGGTATTGAGGTGTATCGCGACTAAATCTCTGAGATTCTCTCATCGTGTCTCCTTTATGGGTTACGACAATGGAAGAAGTAGTCGAGTTTTTTTTAAATGAAGCGCATGTTACATAATATTTTTAATACTTGTTACAAATTTGACCATTGTGGTTTCAATTAATATTAATATGTGAAGATTATTTAAGACTTTCTTTTTAACCACATTATGAGTTGTATTTAATACATCAACCGGTTTCATAAAATACCATTTCCTTCATCGGGATATCAAATTTACTAACTAAAATGTGTTAAATTTTTCTAATGTTTTTAAAATTAAATCCAGTACCTAACATAAATTGTTACGATTATGAAAGATGTTATAACATTGTATTGTATGATTAAACTTCACATTAAAAATATTCTGCCCCTGCAGCAAAACAACCCTCACAAGGTATGCACTAAAAGTAGAAATACAAAAATTAAATTCACGTATTTTAAGTAGTTCCCGAAACAATCGATGTTGGAACAAGATAAAAAAATTCCATTGTCCATGCAGCCTGATCTTCGAAGAATTTACAGCCGCAGTACAGCAGTCATGTATGACCTCTACACTCGCAACTGTAGGTCAACACGGGCCAGTGTTTCGGAATAAAGCAGGCAAGTCAAACAAAACAAAACAAAAGGTATCTATATTAATCTTCAATTGTTTATTCGTGAAAATGTACAAAACTATCTGTAACTTGAATGACTGAATTTGAGCATACATACGTGACGTAAGCAGTTTTAAGCTGCTGTTGGAAGTGCGAAGCGAGCAAAGGTGTGGTTTTCGAGAGAGAAATTAGTGGTTAGAATTCGACTGAAATTCCCCGCTCCACGCGGTTGACCACATGCACATCGTTTCACATCATATAGTGGCGTTTGATGTCATATAGTATTGCCGGTTGTGGCACCTTGCGGATGTGAGCAATCAGGTTGCAAAATTGATTGAGTGATATTACATTATCACTTTTGTTTATGAACCACTGCGGATGATAACTGCCGGTGTAAAGTGGCGTAAACCACAAAAGGAGGTCATTTTAAGATAGATGGAGAATATAAGGTCTCGAAATAAACAGAAGCAAAAATAATCAGTGATAAGCCACGTATATCGCACAGGATTGAGAGGATGCCGAAATGACGCCAATAAATTGATGTGAAATTTAAAAATGTAATCATCGGTGGGGCGCCAGAAAAACGTGAAATAAATTTCGGCAAATAAATTTGTCATTTTGTGATAAAACACGTCTTGCTGGACCCTGTTTTAGTATATGTAATGTCTCATTGAAAAATGTGAATGTATTGTTTGTAACTGAAATAAAACCAAGTACACTGCGGGCGGGGGTCCCTAGATTGAACATCTTTTGTGTTTCATTTCTTCTGACTTCATCAGCATCATCATCATCGCCAGTTGAGAAAAGCGGAGATTGGCGAACCGCTCTTGGCTTCTTGTGACAGTACGCTCCCACCACAATAACATCGACTGGCAACAAGTCGGGATGACGGACTTGGCTTCACTCGACTATCTACCGTTTTCCCGATAAGCTCTAAATCCGCCTCCAGTAGCTACTTGCGCTACATCTCAAGTAACGTAAAAGTCCAACTGTTCTCCGTAGCTCTGTATGGAGTCGAAACATGCAAAGAAACATGCGAAAGAAAGAAAGATACTTATTGTTACGAATGTGTATAACCGAAAATCCATTTACCTATAAACAAACAGATACATAAGGCCCCATATGCGATATTTCTTATATGCCATATTTGACGGAATAAACACCTACACCCAAATATCTGACCAGTTCCTACATTATGTCATATATGTATACAAATGCGTGTCCTTAAATATGTCACGTCCATCATACGCTGTAAATAGCACGTAGGCAGGAATAATAATCTGCCTATATAAGACGCTTGTAGATTTGTTCTAACCAGTTATCTTAATTAGTTTTAAGTCTTTGTACTATTGTTATTATTATTATTGACAAACCAGCACATGTAAAAGAATAAAAAAATATATAGTTTTTATTCTGCATGTCATGTGTGTTGTTGATATCTTATGCTGGGTATCCCATGGATTGCGAGACAAATAAATGTCTCTATTCTCCAAGATCTTCGTACTAAATAAATGCTCTCCACAACTTACTAGAAAATAATTCCGTCGTACTTTGGGCGCAATGCTAGAAGAGGCGGTGACAACTAGAATAAGACGAGATATCAATCTCTAGCAAGATGGATGGATCAAGATCGAGACTCGCTACACGTTGCAATAAACGAGGTCCAGGATCGCGAAGAGTGAAGGCAAACAGTTCGGGCTATTGAAAGTCGACTAGATGACTACAATGCTCAGTCTTGAGCACATCGACTGAGAGAAAAATGGAGGAGCAGTGGTATAGTGGGGCCAAGGCAGGCCAGGGCGCCACCCAACTACTTTTTAGACATGAAACTTACATTCAACATAAAACATGATACAAAATATTCCTCAGAGAATTTTTTACAACAAATATCGTGCAGCTGATGGATATTAGAACAATGCAAAAATGTATATAGCACAGGAACATTTTCAAAACGCGAAAGTATCCCATTATTTCAACCATTGACCAGACGCACTTGGAGATGAAATATGTCAACTCAACTTAAATAAACAGTCATCTCCAAATTTACACGTTATAGCTCGATAGTTGTTGTGACATATGGGTGGTTTTAGCGTTTACAAAAGCTACCTTAGACTAATTAATTTTGAAGAAAAAATGAGAGGGAGGGGGTTGAAATCAAATACCGTCCGAGTACTTTATATATTACTACATTCATTGAAAAAGGAGGGAGAGCATGTCCTCCGTTTGAATAGCGTATAGTAGCCCTACCCACGGCAGAGGGGTGGAGCTCCACCCACCGCTGAGATCCGCTGGGTATGAAAGCGAAGGTTGCGATTGCCAAACTTTGAGATTGTTTATATTGCTAATTGATGCCCTGCTAGAAATCTTGTAAACTCTTTGGGTCAATATCATTTCGTTTCATTACAAGAAAGTACGCTCGATGAATTATGTTTTGCACCCGTTTCTCACACTGTGCGTGCGTCTTGTGATTGTGTCGCAATAACATTATCTTCAGACTTCGTCATCGTGAACAAGTTTCATCCAAAAATTACCGAGTTGAGAAGGTTTATAAAAAAATCGAGAGATACTACTATTGGGTGACGACAGAGGCACACAGAGTTTAAAAGTTCGTTTAAAAATACGAAATATTCAAATAAACAGCTCGTGGTGAACTCAGTATTTTCGTATGAAGGGCTATGCATAATATGAAGAAGTTATGACGGTATCTTTGGCTTGTTAGCGACGATGAAACAATAAATCTAGGGCATGTTTTATAACATTGATGTAAGCCTATTTATTCAAATACAGTATACTCCCGATTATCCGTGTGCGGATTATCCGGTTTTCGAATCCGTGCATTTTTTTTATTAAATATTTGCTCCCTTTCATGTTTACGCGTCCTATAAGTGCACGTGTTCGTGTTTAGATGTTTTCATGTTCACAGCGCAACTAGTTGTGCAATCAAACATCCATTTGCTTTCATACACTGCTGAGAATCTGTTTTCATGTTCACAGTGTAATTATTTGTGTAATCAAAATTAACAATCAATTTACCGTCACACACTGCTAAGAAACTGTTTTCATGTTCGCAGTGCAATTATTCGTGCAATCAAATATCTTACTTTTAGAAACATGTGCTTACGCATTCTGGTGAGAAACCGTTTTCATGTTCACAGTGCAATTATTCGTGCAATCGAAAATCACAATCCATTTGCTTTCACACACTGGTGAGAAACTGTTCATAAGTCACGGTGCATAATAACACCGAATGTGGAGGAAAATTCTACCAAATGTAGAAAGTGATTTTTTGGATTCTATCGAGCCTGAAACAAGTGAAATGTGAAAACTATGTGAGCCAATGGCAAATTTACATGGCTTTGAAATTGTTGATAGAGAAAATATTGAGGAGTGATGGAATATGATTCATGTGATCCAGGTTTTCAAATAATGTCTCATTCAACCAAAAGAGAAAGAGAATGAGAAACTGAAGAAGAAGAATAAATTATAAATCGCATTAGTCACAACACGGTACTGACTTCTATTGACACATTATTGTAGTACATCAATTAATGGAAATTCTAATATAACGATATAATACCTCTTAGAATATTCGAACTGATATTAGAAATTTTTCTTAATAAATAATGATTTATGTTAAAATAATTATCTGCTTTAAAAATGTATAATTTGTATTTATTTTTAAAATAAAAGTTCGTATTATCCGTGCCACCTCTTCCCATCATTATTCCGGATAATCAGACTATCGCCTCCACAGTCATCATCACCGCCGACGACCCTGAACACACCTTGCATATACCGGTACGTGAAACAGAACTCCTAACAGCCATTAACACACCCGGTGCCGACGCCAGGCAACAATAATCATGCGACCAGCATCCATCTGGAAAACCGTCTTGCAAGATTTACTCTTCTCGCTGCTTCCTTCCTGACGACTCGATCTTTATGATTCGCGATCGCGATATACAGAATGGTTCCTATCTATTACCTCTTATTACCCCCTTCCCTATACCAGAGCACGACTTTTCTGTCGTTTATCTATGGTTTTGGATCAGTTAGAGTTGAAGTTGCATAGTTTGACCTTCGGAGTTGATTAAAGTGCGTTAAACTGCTTTAAAATTAACGTCCTACTGTCGAACTCGTCAGACAGACTATTATGTGTAATCGGTTTCTTGCTACCGTGCGTACCGATTAGCGTTTTCATTGTGCTATTGTGCATGGTGCTTGTATGTCACTTCACACTATTAATGTGTTTTCAAGAGTGCTGAAGTGGTAGAAGAAAATCCAGATGCCTAAAGTAGGTAGCAATTCTCAGGTGGGTCGTGTATTTTCCTGGTGTCCCCTAATCCTGTTTTCTCCCTAAATTCCTTCCCTTTCGTCCCCCCTACCCCCGTTTCTCTATTTTTCCCGCGGGCGATCACTTTGGGTTCGTCGGTCGGATAAATTCCGTATAGGATGTTTCACATCAAAAATTCCCATAGTAATATTCTGCATCGTGTCTCTAAATATAAGCTTTAATATTAATTTAATATTACACCATTAACTTCCACGTTATTATGGTTATACATTTTGAGAAACAGATTTCTCTTCTGTTATTGTTACACGTTTCAACGAGCCAGATGCCATCTGTAATGAAAATGGGCAATTTGTCTTCTGGGGACACGTCATGAATCTTGACAAGGAGACAGCCCGTTGTCTGCTACCCCGGGGTGGATGAACGGGAAATGGACCAGATTTACATTTTATCTGAATTTAATCGTCACCAAAATAAATATTCTTTTAAGTCTATTCAAACGTCATAACATTATGAAAATACAGATATTTTTTGTCTTAATACAAATCTTCTCTTCACGCTTGAAGTCAGATGAATAGTATTTTATCATGGTGAACGTAGTCAGCGTCACCGCGCGTCGCGCGCCGACCGACGGCAGCTCCGACCCCGTACTCACTATTGTGAGTATTTGTTTCTGTTTTATTTACCTTTCCATTCTAATTAAACGTAAATATTGAATATTCATTTATATTATATTAATCTTCTTATGCCTTTACTGTATGCAAGCGGAATACCATGCTTCCATATATTTCCATTAAAATATAATAAAAAATAGCTTCGTCTTTATGAGATATATATTATTTGTTTAATAACAGTGCCTTTGTAGATGAAAATCCAGGAACTGTGAGTTCTTGGATATATTCAAATATTGCGAATACCAAGTTTTGATAAACTTCATCATCAGCAGCAGGGTGAATCTTGGACTTGGCTGTCCACAACCCTTGCTTGTCACCATTTCTTGCAGATCATCACCCCCAGAGTTCCTACTCTCCTCAGTCTAAAGCTTATCTGCTCCATGTTCCCCGGCATTATTTGTATAATTATATTTTATGTTACTCACTGTTATGTCTATAGAATGAGGATGTGACAGGCGCACGCGCGTACGGGACGAAATGGTATGTATGAATGTGTACGTATGGAGTGGGCTCTTTCTCCAAAGATTTATTTTTTCTTTATAATTCTAGTTTCTTCTTTTCTTCTCTCTTTATAATTCCTCGGTTATGTCTAGGAAAAACATTTCAAGTACGAAATAATTTCATTACTTGTTTACCAATTTAAATAATGAACCGCAGTCGTTAATACAACACTTGTCAACGGTGGACTGCTCACTGGAAAACGCCATCGATATCCTAAAGAGTAGAGATGAAAACAAAAGATTATTAGCGGAAAAATATGACAAGTTCTGATATGGGTCTTCGAATAGAAGTTCTGAATGCTTTATTTGATTCGACTAGAGCCTTACACAATTTAGGATTGCCGGTTAGTGAACGGAGCAACCTATTTTTGCATATCAGCCTTTCAAAATTACCGGAGGAGATTAATGTTCTTCACTTCAATAATTCTCGATTACCTACATTCACTGAACACATTTAATTCTTTCAAGTAGAGTGTAGGCTTATTGATACGGCAGCGATAGAGTGGGTTCGTATTTCGTGGAATTTCTACTCCACCGGTTCGTGTAGGTTCGCATACGGATCGGAGGCGGAAATTCGTTAGCACGGTGCAGAATGTGCAAGCCATGTTTATATCGTCGATGTCAAATGTCATGTCAAAAAAAATAAAATAAGATTCTCATTAGTGATGTGTGCTGTTTTTCAGGGAAATGAATATCAAATTTCAGACCATAGATGGCGACAGCGAAGTTATAGTTAAATACTCGAAGTGTTTCTACATGCTACAGTATACATTTGGGGGTTAGGTCGGTGGTTAAATGAAATACATGTGATTGGCGCGTGTTGAGGTTTATTGTGACAAATGATAAAAACAATGAAGACAGATAGAAATGAATACAGTGAATGAAGATGTAGGAAATTATGAAATGAAATGAATTGGTAGTCTTGCTCGGCAAAGGCGAGCCGGCAAGACCGCCATTGTGAAACGCTGAAACTCGAGAGACTGTCTAGCGGTGAATTGGGCCAGACTTGTGACAGCAGCCGACAGCGCTGTCGCTAGCGTCGATGCCGACTGAGATGGCGGTAGATTCGAATTACGATCGCTACATACATATAACTTCCAAAAATTTGATAGATATTGTGGTTGATTTTGAATGGAATGGTGAACGTTACGTTATGTAAAGTGATCACTTAAGCCAGCGGAAGACAGGTCGTAAGTTCTGTAATTACCCATACTTTCATATTTTTCCATATAATACATTATTAATGGATTTTTGTCGTGAGTGTATTTTTAATTACAGTACTTAGTTATTATTACAAAACATACTCGATGCGCTCCTCTCTCAGGGTCCGGTTCCGGCCGTATCCCTGCTATCAGATCAGACTCGTTGAAACCCCCGACCTGGTAACTTGTGCTCCGAAGCGAACAAAAGCCATAACCGCCATTAAACCTTTATATTGATCTGACATCATTTGAAATATTCATCCCTCTATTCTGTCGTAGTGTTTACCGCAAATGGCGTAGTCTATTACTGTTCGTGCTTTAAATTCTCGGTGTGCAAGGGACGCCGTCTATTAGAACATTCTAGAAGTGCACGCCGTGGAACATTTTTAATTATTATATTTCATCTTATATTTGCCGAGACTTCCTGCCACATCGAAATTCCACGATCCGCACCATTGCGAGAAGGGGCGCGCTTTTCTGCTAATGTCACTTGGAGTTTGTCAGCCTTCTTGTTTGGCTATTGTGATTGGACTTACAATATTTGTGAGGCTGGTGCTTTTGTGTCAGGTGCGCGCGCAAGCGGCGCCGCCGTTTTGCAGCGCGGCGTTGGGGAAATACGCGGCAGACCGAAATTAGAAATAAACAATAATTAGGAGCCGTTTGTGCTAGACTAACTGTCTTAATAAAAGTCTTGTGATCCAAAATTGTTGTGTGATTTTATGGAGATCCCTGAATCCACCAAAATACGAATTTAACAATATTAAAACACAATTAGTACACAGTTTTCAGTGTTCTTAAAATCCGTGACTAAAGCACATGTTTTGCGTTAAGTAAACCGTTTATAATTTCAACATTAAAAATGGGTTTTACGGAAACATTAACCGTACTTATGTTTTCGTTACTACCCATCAAATTTAATTCTGTTTAATTTAGTAACGAATCCCCACAAACTCGGTCGAATTTATTAAACTGGTAAATTCAGTAAATAAAAATATTTAACGAGTTTTGACGTTAACCTTTACCATACCGTGATATACAGGCCTATTCTCAAAATTGCAACCCGATGAAAATTCCAAATGGGCAATTTTTACAACTATACCGCCTTGATAAGGTACAACTATACCGCACAAATCACGCAAACGACGTCTTTCCATTCTCGAGTTTCGACTAAAAATATAAGTTTTTGGTTAAAATAAGTACTAATACAGTATTCAAAGTTCACAGAAAAAGGTTTGTTCATAAATTACCTATTGATTTCCTCATCCGCAGCGTCGTAGTGAAGAATCACGGCCAATCCTGTTGCCATTTTTATGTTTTGACAGATTATGGTACGTTTATCTCCCTCACTCTCTCTCATTCAAATATAACACGGACGTTAATTTACATACTGTCTATTTTTGAGGGTTGGTGTAACAATCACCTTCATTTCAATATTGCAATTTTGAGAATAGGCCTGATTAAGTACCCTTACGCAGCCATGCTGTCGACTCGTGTTACCGTAAGAGTTTAGAGTTGTTTAACCTCTAAAATGTGAAAAAACGCTTTTATTAGCTTAAGTGACTTTAAAATTATTAATTTGAAAAAAAGATTAATTAGGAGCGTTCATCAAGATCTATACATCCTCCCTTCTTATATCTCATCATTTAATTAGTTTAAAAGAGACAATTACATTTGTAAGTTTGATATTAATTAATGTGTGATCTCTTTCTGTATTACCGCAATTGGTTGTTTTACCAACGTTTTAGTTTTACAATGGATTGAACTGAAAAATAATAATTTTTCTTAAAGTCGTTTTACATAATTGCTTTTCACTATTTATTTCTAAACGTAAATTTTTTCCTTAGTACTATCTAAAATATGAATATTAGGTTGCGTGTATTTACCGAAATATTGGGGCGGTAAACCTGTGTTATTGCATGGTTTGGGAAGGGTTAAATTATCTTAGATTTAAACGATTAAAAACATGTGCAAAGAATGACAACGCAACATTTTGAAACAAACAAAACACGACATAAATATCGACCCTTATTAAATTTAGTCAACGTCTTTCGTAAAATAAACTACAGTTTAAATTTGAATCAAATCCTATAACAATTCATAATCTCTGAGATGAATGGAATGAAACGCGGGTTTGTTTATTGAGTCAGGGATAGGATAGGAAGAGTACATAAGATAAAGGAGCGTAGAGTATGAGCGTATGATCGTCTCATCTCTCGGCGGAATCAAGATCCCCTGGTGTAGATGTCGCAGGTGTCACCGGTCAACTAGGGTGTTTATATAAATGCGTTCGATAGCTGGTTCCCAGGTTTCCGATTAACAATATATATGAACTGCACTAACCTTTTATTTTTGCTGTCTTTCTGGTCCGATGTTGTTGTTCTTTTATCTGGGTTGTCTTCTTTAAATTTCGACCGACCGAAGCGCGCACTGATGGTTTATTTGAACCGCTAGACTGGACAAAAAAAAATGACGCCTGCCGGTTACCGTCTTCACAACTTTCCGAAAAAAGGGCGGCAATTCTCATACACATTATTGTGAACCAAGAAACCCAGTGGTGGCAATCGCAGTAACAAGGGACTACGACTATCCGTACCGAATTATCTCAACAGAATCATTTCCTCGTGTCTCATCAGTGCGCCCGATGCGTTAGGCGGTCACTTCAGTAATTACATCAGTCATTGACTATTTAAGGTTATGTGTGTCTCATATCCCCCCAAAGCCTGCATCGTTTCTGAATGATCGTAATGGTCGTACTTAATTTCCCCAGAGATATCGATTCACTCGGACAAGTGAGAATGTGGTCGTTGGATAGTTGATCACCAGCGACGTCCCGGGAGGATTGCTTCTAGTCCAAGTTGCACTTTTATGGTATTTAGCATTTTTAAATCACACACTCGTGAGCGAGTACAGATTTAGTTTTCTTAGGGCCCGTGAGATAATCTTAGAGGTTTTAATTGGAATAACTTTACAAGGCGACCAGTTGCTCCGATTTGGTTCTTTATTTTACCCCCGAACTATTGTTTGAGTGCCCTCATTACATAAATGAAATTGAATTAGGACGCTCGCAAAGTGTAAAAAATATATTTTTATAAAATATTTGTTTTAATGTACGTTTACCATAGATAAGAGAGAAATAAATGTATAATCATCGAAGACCCTTACGAACTTAACGGGGTACCAAGTGACCCCATTCAAATTAGCGTTTTAATGAAGTATAATAATGGTTTGAGCATGTTCTATCTTATTTTTGATTAAATTTCTTATAGAATACGAAAAATATACTTTATTTTGAAGTGTCATCACTCGTAAGCGACGCAGAATAACGCAGCCAGACGTGTCGTGTCGCGAACACACCGCGCACGTGCATGTCCTAAGTTAGTGAGTTGACGAATGTCCAGTATTATAATATTTATTTCAAAATGCACACAACTAAAAGTGGGATGGAATTATTGGGATTGCTTGAAACCTTAGCGAGAACGATGCTTGAACGTTTTGGAACAGCACGAATGCTTGGAAACATATTGTTTACTGACGAAGCACATTTTCATATCGATGGCTATGTTAATAAACAGAACATGAGATACTGGTGCCCCGACAATCCAAGGGAATACCATCAAAAACGTTTGCATTGTCCAAAGACGACAGTATGGTGTGCATTCTACCCGAGGGATAAGCGATAGCGAGAGACAGTCACTGCTGACGTGTATTGCTAAATGATCGACGAGTTTTTGGTACCGTAACTGCAGCTGTTTCATAAGTTCAACAACAAAACACAATTTCAGCAAGACGAGGCCACTCCACATACAGCTAGATTTTCAATGGAGAAGCTGAGGGGAATATTTCCCAATAAATTGATCACCAAGTACGGAGACATACCCTTGGCACCTCAGTCACCGAACCTTACACCATGCAACATTTTTTTGTGGGGATACCTTAAGTCGAAAGTTTACAGCAATAATTCAGGCCCTACAAGATAGTCAGGCCTATTCTCAAAATTGCAATATTGAAATGAAGGTGATTGTTACACCAACCCTCAAAAATAGACAGTATATAAATTAACGTCCGTGTTATATTTGAATGAGAGAGAGGGAGAGAGAGTGAGGGAGATAAACGTACCATAATTCCTTTCCTGACTACAATAAACGACTACACTTATTTACATCATCAACAAAAGCTTCCTAAAAATCTATGTTAATTTAAAATCCAATGTTCCATTTGTTCCAATGTTTTCAAATATCTGACAGTAAATTTCTTTGTTTACTAATTTGAAAAAAAATATCTTCAGAACAAAAAGATGCACCTTAATTTTCCATCTGTATATAAAACTATGTTCTATGGATTTATATTATATGATTTTTTATGAATAAAGACAGCACTTAAGGGATGCTGAAGGGTCTAAATTTTAAACCTGAATTGCTAATAACCACATTAAATTTCTTCTCCTTTTTCGTTTTGTAATTGTAAAAATGTAATAGAATAAAAGTTGCGTATTTGTATTAGCTTTTAGACAAGGAAGCCCTAGTTTTAAACTGGTCCCGGGAAAGGGTGGGTCCCTCCCCTCCAGCTGTTCTTTATAAAAAGGAACAAAAAGATCTTATATGCACTAGGATTTGACACTTCTCTTTAATGAAATGTATGAATTTCCAATTCAAATCTCATTCAGAATTACGTATAAGAATAAGTATTAATCACTAATAAATTACTATATACAGAGAATTATATATATCCGCTCCAAATCCTGGCACGGCCAATTACTAGGCTACTGAATTCTGTTTTGTTTGAAATTAATGAGAACCCTCTTAACTCTTTAACCCCGCCCTTTCAAAAGGACGATGTCAAAGGCACTTTGCTTTAAAGCCCTGTTTAGCAAACCAATGAGCTGAGATATTAAACCACGCTGAGCCAAGTGTTTACAAAACTTTTTTAATTAACTAAAGTGGGTTTAAGTGTACTAATTAAAATTTATTTATTTAATATAAATTAATGACTCAATTGAGCATTTTACACAATGTATTATATAAAGTAAAATAATTTAATTCCATGACGGAAAATAGGTAATAGAGGGTGTCCAGCAGAAAATATTCAAATTTAATATTAAATAATATAAAAAAACTATAATGATATTTACACAAAATGGAGTTTAACGATGCGGATTTTATGTTTTATAAACAATATCGTCTAAATGTCGTCCATTTCTCTCAAGACACTCTTGCAATCGGACTATTAAATTTGCAAACACGCGAGAGCAAAGCGTCGGTTCAATGGCAGCAACTTCACAGCGGATATTTTCTTGTAGGGCCTGAATTGTTGGAGGATTGTCGCTGTAAGCTCTCGACTTAAGGTATCCCTACAATAAAAAGTCGCACAGTGTAAGGTCCGGTGACTGGGGTGCCCAGGGTATGTCTGCGTACTAGCTGATTAATTTGTTGGAAAACATTTCCCTCAGCTTCTCCATTGAAACTCTAGCTGTGTGTGGAGAGGCCCCGTCTTGATGAAATTATGTTCTGTTGTTGAACCCGGGAAACAGCTGCAGTTACGGTACCAAAAACTCGACGATCATTCGACAATACACGTCAGCAGTGACATTAAAGTGAGTACAAAAAGCGCGACGCGCACGAACCAATTAATCACCCTACTTTAAATATTGCTCAACCGCGAACGCGCGATGCGCTCCAGACCAGTGATTCATTGCGACTGTCAAATCCGCAAATCAGGCGCATTGAACAATACCCCTCCCACTTTCCTGTCCCTGGACACCCTTTAGTATTATATATCTGTCAAAAATAATGAGTCAGAAAACCATGATACATTATACATGTATTTTTTGCAAATATATAATATGAATTTGGGTGTATATCAAAATAAGTCGATGAATATTATATTTTCGTAGAAAGCAATCACTTTATGGTTTGACATATTTGATTAAATATAACACAATTCTCTTCCGTCACTCTTTTCGTCCTCACTTTGCGCTATCAACGAAGTGTGCGTTCGAGAGATTTCGTGCGTGTGACAACGAAGTCAGAAGACCTGTCGTCACCACAAGCAAGAAATCCAGACAACGAGCTTCACTGTAGGTAGGTCGTGTTCTTCCTGGTGTCTGATTGGTCCTTGAGCCGCCTTCTCTTCCTGTTCCTGTTCCAAAATCCTTCCGTTCATCCCGTTACCTATCCATTGAACTAACATTTCACAAATACGAATGGTCAGATGCCATGTGATTTTGATTTCGTTTTATGGAACGGAAGCGTGGGGATATACTGTAATGGCCTTTTAGTCGATCTAATAATTTTAATTTCTAAAAAGGTGATAATATGCAGATACTTGCTGAATTCGAACTGTAAATCCTGCACCGATAGGATCCAAATTAACGAATTCGAATTACGCGATCTCTGGAAATTTAAATTTAAATCGCATCTGTGCAGATGTAATGGAATCTGAGATAGTTCGACGTACAAGTAATGTAGTCTATCGTTAAGCGAGATAACAAGAATAATAGATAGAATAATTAAGGAAATAAAGGATATAAAAGAGTTTAAAAAGAAACTAAATGAACACTTCAAAAACACATAATTGGACAATAAACAATATTACAGAATACTTCAGAAGCACACAAATGGACAATGAACAGAACATGTAAGGTATTATATAAAATTGTTGTAGTGTAACTCCCTCTGCAAGCACAAGAGCTGGTCTCTTTTTTGGAGAGGTAAGCGAAAGAACAACCATGTATGTATGTAACCATATATTTAAAAATTGAATTTATTTTGCCATTGTATTTTCACTAAAATAAATAAAAAAACACTGAGTTGGAAGCACTCGCGATTATACGAATGTAAAATGTTAAAATCCGTATGTAGGGGACAGGATTTTATATTCACCGCAGTCTCGGCCGGCATCGATGCTAGCGACATAGCGCTGCCGGTTGCCGCTACAGGTATGGCCCGATCGCGCACTGACGATCTCTCTCCTGTTTCACCGCTCCGCGACGGCGGCCTCGCCCGGACCACGCGCGCCGAGCGAGACCACCGACTCGCTTCATTTTCAGTTTACGCGCACCTTCTGCAGCTCTTCATTCTATTCGTAATATCTGTCTTCCTTGTTCGATCATACTGTCACAGTAAACATCGACATGCCAATCACTACTCTTTCATTTAACCGCCGACCTAACCCCCAAACGTATATTAATATGAACTAGAGATGTGAAGAAATTACACCGACGAAAGACAACAAGCTTTTGAAATTGTAGAGTTTTTTCAAATACCTTTTTTATACGAGAATCGGGCACAAAACGAAGATAATTGTTTGAAGAAAGTAAAAAGTCAGAGTGAACGAGTGGAAGCCGAAATAGGAGAAAAACGAGCAGAGCGATTGGTAGATATGAGGAGGCAACAAATGGAAGATAGTTATCTATATTAATAAAACTGAATGTATATCTGTTTGTAGGACCCTACGCAAAACATAAACAGCCACACTCTGAACACTTCACCTCATACCGTAGATATAAATGAATAAATTTTACTCAGTTTCACTCTAGGACTCGGAAGAAAAATTTAACCACCTCACCCCGCCCTCCCGGACCGGCTTTTGCATACACCGTTATTATTTTGGGCCTGCGCACACAATGACCCCAAACACCCCAGTCACAAGTTACTAGTACAGTACGTGTATTTTTTTTAACGTACTGTGATATTAAATTAGTTAGCTCATGAAGAATTGTATTATTACAAGGTGAGTATAATGAAAACAATAAAAGCCCCTGTTTGTATATCTGTTCTATCGATTTTGCATTTATTATTATCGACGAATTTCAAAAATGGTTTTACAGAAAAATCTGTAACTTTCTGAAGACGTTTAATGTCACCCCAAGTGCGCTTTACACATTAATTGTTTGTAGTCCTTTGGGGGTTAGGGCGGTGGTTAAATGAAAGAAATGAAATTTGCGTGTGTTGAGGTTTATTATGACAGTATGATAAAAACAATGAAGACAGATAGAATTAAAGAATGAATGAAGATGTAGAAGGTGCACGTGTATTATGAAATGAAATGAAGCGAGTTGGCGGTCTTGCTCGGCGAGCGCGAGCCGCCAAGACCGCCAAACGATGAAACTGGAGAGACTGCTTGGCGGTGAGTGATTGAGCCAGACTTGTAGCCGCAGCCGGCAGCGCTGTCGCTAGCGTCGATACCGTCTCAGATGGCGGTGAATATGAATTCTGATCGCTACAGTCCTACTCGCACCCTATATTTGTATTTATTATTATTGGAACATAAGGAAATGATTTTTTGAAAAGATACGTCTTTAGTCTATTTTGAAATAAAGACTCTGATGCACCGTTTCTTACGACGGAGAACAAAGAGTTGCACGTTTTTGGGCCTGCCACCGCAAATGACCATTCAATGAACGGCTGATTAGTTATACAACCCTTATTGAGACTGAAGTAGAAACTGACATGAGAATTTGACGTCTACTATTCAAAATATCTGGGATGCAAGCTCTTGACGATATATAAGTGCCATGTTATGTGCCACCGTATACATCAACCAGTACAATTTAAATTCAACTCTTGCAGAAAAACGGAGCCAATGTATTATAATTCACGTAAAAGGGATGTTATGTGAGAGAATTTATAAAATCCATGTATTATCCATGCTCTATCCAATGTTTGTAACTGACTTAAAATTTGTAAACCCAAAAATCGATAAACTACAAGCTTCAACACAAATTTTCTTACAGCTTTATCTAGACCTTTTTTACAAGTATAATTCAAGTCGATGAAATTCTTCAGGTAAAATGCTAATAAATTATTAATAAATATTGTTAATCTTTAAAGGATACGTATTTTCCAAAGAAAATTTTATAACTTTTTTTTCTATGTTAAAATTTTTATTCTTAACTTTTTTCTCATTTTCCTTCTTAAATTTTAAATTGTACTCACTGACTTAAGTATTTTGTATCTTCTCAAAAAACATGTAACTGGTTTAATTATTGGTTAGCTTTTATTGTGATTTTCGTATTTACTGATAAACTTTATGTTTTCTGAATAAAATAAAAAAATCAAAAAGAAAATAAATAATTTAACCATTTTGTACGATATTTCAAGCTGGGTTTCCTTTAAATGCCCATAAAGCAATTTGCTTGAACTTCGTCGAGAAGGGTAAATACATCATAATATTATTCTACGTTGACGACATCTTCAGCATAATGCGCTAACTGAATTGATTGATGTTTTTACGATTCAGTTTACTCAATTTGCGAACATGCTTTTAATATTTTCATTTATTTTCGATAGATGTCAGTAACAAATATTTTAACTGCCATAATTTGATAAAATATAGAACCTTTTTAAAAACAGTATTATGTACTTGATAATATATGTATTTTCTTAAATTTACATGCAATTTATTAGACATTATACGTTCTGTGTACGATTGTCGAATGAACAGACTGTGAAGGTCAACGGGCCTTCCTAAATTGTATTCCAATTTTATTCCTGGCAACATTAAGCAATTGAAATGAAAAAAACAAGTTCCAAAAGTTATCAGGACCGGGCGTCATGAGACGTCAGAAGTTATAAAAAGTTTTTCTTTTGCGAGTTACTCGATTTTTTTTTTTACTAAAATGTAAAATTCTATTATATACGAAATTATAATATAATACAAAATTTTGTTATTTTTCATAAATAATATTTTGGATAAGCAACCACATGAGTGATATAAATCTGAAGTGTAATAAATATTGACACAAGTGAAAGTATGTATTGCTTTTAATAGTTTTTAATATTGTTTCATAGCTATTTTTTAAACAATGGAGACGGTTACTGTTTCTGCACAAGTGAACGAATTAAATATATCTCAACTGTCCATCCAACCAGACATAAATGCTCCAGATGAAATCGGTGTCCATAATTCTACCAATGGTGTAAAAGAAATGGCGAAATCTGAAGATAAAATGGACGATGCAAGTGGTAGTGTGGTTCAACAAAAAATGCCGCCAACTGAACAATGTGCCAAATGGTTAGTGGAATCGAACTTTTCAGGCACAGAGTCCGTTTATAGCGAACCTGTTAGTGAAGTATTCGACACAGATGACGCTTCCTCGATCGCCGACAGTGATGTCCATTCGGCTATGGTAGATCCTAGATTTTCTCTGCAGAAAAAATATCGAGTGTCTGAGTCGTTACAAGAAAATGGAAATAACACATTTGTGGATACTAGCGGAAACGTCTTTAAAAATATTAATGTGGAGAATTCAGAAAAGGTATATGTTGGAAATGTAACTAACATCAATATATATAAAGTACGACCAGAATCCTCAGAAAACAAGAAACATACCGTAAGAAAACCGACAGTTGAAATGGAAGAACAAGTTCCTGATAACATTTTTCTGAAAACCAAAGGTAATATTTTACAGTGCCAAATTCTGAACTGGTAAAGATTACTACTATACTATTTTTAAATGCCACAAGCGAGTAACAGGTCAAACTTTGCGTGTCACGTCAAGTTACAAGCGTGATTGTGTGTATTTTTTGACCTTGCAGAAACATGATTTTCAATTTCACATATTTAAAATCTATATTTTAATAGACATTTAAATCAACACCCCTAAAGCCTATCCCACTCTAAACGGCGCTCCCCGCGACAAATGTGGTTAGCAGTTGGTAATAACGTCAAAGAACTAGAGCTTACGCAGCTACTATTTAAACATTTACTCAAAACTATTTAATGTTATACACTACTATAGTCAGTCATTGAATAGGTTGCAAGCTATTCAATGACATATATCATGTGCTCATAGACTCGGGGAGTGATCTGATTGAATAGCCTGTTTTCAAATTCTTCTGGTTATTGTATCTTGACGTGGTATGTGAGAAATATTATAATATAAACTGGAATTTGACTAGTTTTTACATGTGCCCATCAATTGACAAAATTTAGGTTTGATTTGAAACACAGAACCAATATTTTCAATAATTTATGCTTAGATGTGCATTTGACAACTGTGCTTGAATTTTCATTTGTTTGACTATATTCTTTTCCAGTTCCAAATGGCTCAAACCGACCACTATCCATCTTTCCCCGGAGAAGATGGCTGGCACAGCACGCAATAGACTTTGAGGAGTTAGACCACATCCCTAAATACGTTGTGATATGTAAGAAATTTTTAATCCAATGATACTGAAAATAAATATCCCTTAAAGTTTACTTATCGTCTATCTTCACTAAATCCCATCTGTCCTGGCACACGGCGCTTGCCCTGTCCGCATTCTTTCAATATCTAGTTTACCTAGTCATTTCAGGTCTTTCGCAAACATTATCTATTTCTGGTACCATCAACACTCTCCGTAATATACAATCTACATCTTACATCTTATACATCTTTATATCCCCGACAATTACACTTTAACCCTTAACAATTTTTGTGTGTTTTCAATTTCAACTGTATTCATTCATTAAATGATTATCATTACATACCTACATTTATTTATTAAAATTAAATTAAAGCCAACAATTTTTTTTTTCTTTTTCAATTAGTACATCTATGACTTTAGATAACTCTCCTTAGCCTCCCTCTTTGCCTTCTATGCCTTGTCTTGTACAGCTCTTCTCCAATACAAGCAACATGATTCAGCGCATCTGTGGGCAACTTCTACCTCTACGCCGTTGCAGAATTTCCCCATTCCATCGTTCATCAGTCAGTCTGACTACATGTCCGGCATAATCCCACCTCAACTTGGCGTCAGTTCACACAATGTCAATGGCAACCTTGAATTTTCTTTTCATTTTCGGTCATGTTAGAGGGTGTAAATTAACCTTTTGCACATTGCACTTGTTATATCACAATCGGTACCATGGTTACAGGGAAGATTTGCATCCCAAATCCGATTGGATAATCAACCTCAGTGGATAATCCATAAATTCACGCTTATGGTCACTGGAGACTCACCGATACGCCTGGCAAATGTTGTGTTTACTGTAATCTTCGCTCAAACATACAACAACATCTTAGAGTCATTAACCTATGTAATTATCCTATGTTATTGCATTTATATTACGTATTCTTCTACTGTTATTACAACTCTTGCCCATTTCTATTTCCAGCTCACACAGCAACAGAACCTGGAGTCTCCATAGCTGAGAATGTTTCCTTAGTGAGAGATATCCAGTGTTTCCATATAGAATCCAGGAAATGGAGTGACATCGCGTACAGCTTCTTGATCGGAGAAGACGGGAACGTGTACGAGGGGAGGGGATGGAAACGAGTCGGAGCTCACACCCTCGGATATAACAGAATAGCTATTGGGATATCTTTCATTGGGTAAGAATAACCGTCGTTTCTTTAGGCAATGATTTTGTACTTAGATTAGAAATAATAGTTGGCACTAAATTTTTTGACAACATATAGTTGACTGTGTATTAAATTGTGTAATATTTGAGCTGCGTGAAATCTTGAAAGAACCTAAAGATACTTATTAATGATCTATCTTTGATGCTTATCGGAGGGATTATTGGATTGGACATCATAAGATAACTCAAATAAATGTCTACATAAAAAATATAAACACAATAAAATTTGGTTTATCTGCGAAGTATTAGTGATAACATAATTTAATCATTTATATACATAATACATATATTGAATAGGACTTGCATGATGATCTATGATGCTCACTTGGCGACCATGCGGTTGGGGGTTCAATCTCTGTCTTGGCAAGTTAGTCCTACTCTTCATGGATCAAGCACCTTGCTTTGTTTGAGAAGCAGTAAATATTGATGTATTCTGTGTGGAATAAATTAGTTTATGGATGTGTCTATGGTATTATTTGTGATTTTTTGCAAACTACACATTCTTTCATGTTTGGCATCGGACTATTTCAAAATATAAAAATTATAGTAAAACCTTGTTAATTCAACTTACTTACCATCACGCCGTTTCACCGAGGGGCTAGGTAGAGAGGATAGAGCGCCACACAATTCTCGCCTCATCCACATTCATACGTCTTCTCATACAAGCTCGACGATCCATCCATCCTCCAGTATCTGGTTTACCTGGTCGTGCCAAGTCTTCCGCGGACGTCCTCTACTTCTGGTTCCACAACACTTGCATCATATATCTTTCTTACCATTCTGTCCTCATTTATCCATTCCATATGACCAAACCACCTAAGTGATCCTTTCTTAATCTTACTCACTATACTAACAACAGCTTTACACTCTTTCCTTATTTCTTCATTCTTTACTGTCATAAATAGATTTGCCACATATACGCCTAAGTGATTGCATTTCCACTGCATTCAGTCTACTTTCGTTCCTCTTTTGTCAGCTCCAGGCCTCATTTCCATACATCAGTGTTGGTACCAGGACTCTATTGTTATCAGTTAGTCTTGCCTCAGTTGACAAGTTCCCATTAGCTATAATTCCATTCAAAGTGCCATTCACTTTATTCTGCTGTCACCCTCCTTTCGATATCTTTCCGTTTTTATCAAACATACTTCCCAAATACACAAACTTATCTACTTGTTCCAAACATTCATTACCTACAAGTATTTTGCACGTTGTCTTGCTTTCCCCTTTCTCAAATACCATCACTTTCGACTTATTGACATTCATAATAAGGTCGCATTCCTTGCAATCATCGTACATTCTACTCACTAGCCTCTCTAATTCTTGTTCATTATTCGCCATTAATACTGCATCATCAGTATTCAGCATATAATCAAATCGCCCATTTTCGCTCCTACATTCATGTATTCCAGTTCTTTAACACAATTATCCATATACAAGTTGAACAGCCATGGAGACATTACACAACCCTGCTTGACACCCTTTGTAATGTCAAACCATGGTGTGAGTGTTCCATTGATCCTTACATACACAGAACTTTCTTCATATTGGGATGAGATTGCATGTATAAGTTTGCTATTCACCCTGTTCAGAGTACTCTCTCTACTTCAATTAGAGACATTTATTGCAAGTCATAATTATGTTCGAATTGCATATTAGTAAATAATGTAACGAGTGCCATTCATGAAAATGCATACAGCTATTGTGCATAGTGCATAAACATTAATAGTAGTATTAGTGCGACATTCAGGCGCAGGCCTTGAAGTAGCGCGGCGGGCGGTATATATGCTAATTGACAACTACGCGTGTGCATCAACATTATATTGACTGCATGCGGCGGCATGCAGTTTTCGAAATAACAGATTAATAACTATTGAAATCTACAGTTGGGGTATGTGTTTAGACAAATCTTTGACAATTATGTCGAATTAGATTAGAAACAAGATTAGAATTATTGTTATACTCTTTTCGTTGAATGGACTTATGTAATGATAGTTGACTTCTCTTACTTCCTATAGATCTTAAACAATGTATTTTAGACAGAGAATATATTGGTCCTTTTGATGCATTCTTATAGAATTAAATTAGTATGTCGTGACCTTGAAACAACAAGATATCATCTGACATTTTGGTAGTCTGGGAGATTCATAACAAGAAAACAAAGTCATATTTTAGTATCATGGTTTGAATGCAAATAAAATGAATGAGTTATATAATATAACGTGCCATTTTTATAAAAATTTCACCTCATGAACGGTAATGAACTAAACTCCACCTAAGAAATAATTATTTCAAAATGAATATTCAAAACTTTGAAGTTCGGTTCCTTGTTATCCCAAAGGTAAGATGTGGCAACACAAAAATAGAACGAAGGTGAGTTATGAGTTATGAATATAAATAAGAGACAACAATAGTTCTGTTATGAATACCATATCTGGCAAAAATTTCATGACCAATCATTACCTAAAATTTAATTAAACACAAAAAAATTAACTCAACATAAAAACTCTTAATTGATTTAAAACATGTGTTGATGACAGTTGTAAAAAAATATATTCATACATACTCCGTTCGCATTATGAAAATATGTAAATAAATCTAGAATTGAATGAATTTTGTTGATGACACAACATCATATTGAAACCAGAATTAATATATTAAGTAAGATTTTCACAAGATATCATCGATATAACAGTTATAAAATGGTGAGTCTTATAATTTCTCCATATTTAATGTCACTTTAATTTTCAAAATTATAAATATCTTCTTGTGCCTAATCCATTCAACAAACGTTAGCTATCATCACTTTGATCAAAAAATCTACAGTAAACTAACAAAACCTTGCCTCAGGTTCTTCAGCCATTTTTTTAAGCCATTCTCATTAACATGAAAGATTCAATTGAAGAACCTAAGTATGAACTTCACATTTATATATGAAATCTATTTCATTAATGAATTGTTAAAAAATATATTATAAAAATCCCATTCCAGCTGTTACATGACTGTAACTCCTCCTGATCGCAGTCTGCGCACCCTTTCAGCATTACTGGAGATGGCCATCAAAGAGAAACACATAACACCCGACTATTCTCTCCTCGGGCACTGCCAGTGTTCCCCTGTTGAGAGTCCCGGCAAAGCCTTGTATGAGATTCTGAAAACCCATCCACACTGGCTGGCCGATCCTCCACCAAATGATGCGTAGTGTTCTGTAAGAGATATCTTATATTATATCTTTACCTAGTGTAACCACGGCTATTAATTTACTCTATTTACTATAAAGGAACTTTAAATGGTCACTAATCAGAAAAATAAAGAGTAAATAATAATTATAAAGAAATTAAGAAGTTAATTGAATCATAATTTTAATGGCTGTATGTACATGGATGACACTTTTATTGCTCAATCGTGTATTGTATCAATGTTCCCTCTAAGATGTGTGGGTGTGTGCACGCATACAATTTGGCGTCATAGCTCACCCAAAAAAATATAGCGCGCACACAATTTTTAACAAGATTTATTTTTCATATGCCGCCTTCTATCGAAAGTAGCTACTATGTTGCAATATGTTGATTTGTCCTGTTTGAGATTAATAACATTTTGGACATTGAATCCCTTACACAGGTTACACAGCCAAGATAACCTCTTTTTACCTACGCCTCTGCTGCCTTCTATCTTCCCCTGCATGATTACTTGTAAAGGATCATATTTTTCATTACGGAAAATGTGTCCGAAATTATAGCTGTTATTTTTATCTTGACTTATTTATGCATCTTAAACATCTTCATATAATAGTGTGGTTAACCCAGGCCCTACCATTAGCCTTATACTAGTATGGTAATATTTTCCTTATTTTCTCCCTCAGCGTACAAATAATAGCATTTTGGTACTTAAAATTACACAAAAGATTTTTTATGCGCACACCGTAATCCAAACTTAGACAGAACATTGGTCAATTACATCATTCTACTCAACATATAAAATACATTAAGGAATAATTTATAGCTCATAATACGCTCAAGTCCTTTATGTGAATTTTGAGAGAAATCTCATTCATATACACGTGTCATAAGAAATCTGTTGGATTTAATATTTAACTTTTATGTACATTCATTGTTGATTTCAGTTTCTTATATGTTTTTCACATTATCTAGATTACCAAAAGCTACATTCAGTCATTTGGAATTACAGGTCTAACTTGTTTTTACTAAATAAAAATGTAAAAATCGCATAAAATCATTTAAAATAGTTAAATATAAAGTGGCATTTGGCTTTAATGTTGGCATGTTGAGGCCATATATTTAAAAATATTCATTGCCATATTTGCATATTTTCAAAGTAAATATTGATTTTACGTAATGTTATTTGAGAAATGATCACGGGCAATTGTGACGCCTTCGTGAGTGACAAAAGTATTGTTTTTTTTTTAAATATTTGATACTCAAAATTAATTTTTAATCACTAATATTAGCGAAATGCTCTCTAAATTTCCTGATGAGTGACAGATTTTGGAAGATTATATATAATTTATACATTTTCTTATATAAAATAAACTTTTGTATATTTATTTTGTTTTAAATATTTGTAAAATAATCATATGTAATAATAATCGCTTTTTATTTTAAAAAACACATTTACTGGTTTTCAGGAGTATAATTATTTTTATAAAATATTTTTTATTTTGGTTCACTAAGTTTTGAAATAATTGGTCTTAGGTACAGATGTAACATAAAATGTTTTTATGAATTTATTATCAAAAAATTAAGTGACCTGACTGAAAAAAACGCATAATCATGTCTCAGGCGCATATATCATACCAGCCCTGTATATAATATAGAAGTTTTTCTGGTTTCTTCAAACATCGTCTGAATTTTATTTCAAATTTCGATGATGTTCTTTTGTTTTGTGGAAATATTTATTTCTCATAGCTGTCCTACAAAATGTTAAGCATTTTTTAATGCGTTTTTTTAACGCAGTTTTGCATGCATTGTATGCGAAAAGTCTTAGAAAAAAAGATTTTCTATATTTAAAATCTTCAAAGTAATTATGATACAATTATCTCAAAAGTAATTTTGCTCTATAGTGTAAATAGAAGTTTCCATAAATTCAATATGGAGTCGAGTCTCCAAGAAAGTAATTATGAATTACATTATATAAAAATCTAGTAGATACAAATAAGCCAAATATGTAAAACACTGCCTCTTCCTTATTGGAATAGATTTCATACTCTGTTCATAAAATATCACGAAATATAATAGAATTTAGGATATATCACTACATATTATTTGAATTCTCACTTCAGCTCTTTTTGAGCTGTTCATGTTATTAACACATTATCTGCAGAGTCAATTTCACAGGTTCATTTCCATATGTCATCCAGATACGTAGGGTAGGCACGAGATATTTTGTGGTTGACATTGAAACCATCATTATAGTGTATGAACTGCCTAGAGTTTTATTTCAAATACACAGCCGGCTGGGTCCAAGCACTGTCCATATTATATTTTTATCGAGGCCCAAGAGATCTACTAAGAGATATCCTGTGGTCGAAAGAGAATGTATTAAATCATTAAATATAATAATTTACTAGAATATGTTTAATGCATGACAAAATAAAATAAATGAATCATTATTTTGCACTGTGGATTATTCTGCCGTAGACAGCTCTTTGTCGTGTGATGAAAAATGAGGTTATAAGCCAATCACCTGCAGCCTTATTCTGAGTTTCATACTAAGAATAGCATGAGGAGTTTGAGCGTACTACTTGATTCTATGTTAGGCACTTGATGTTTGTACTGCTCTTGTTAACGCTATACCTTGCTAGCGCATAACCTGAAATATTACTGCTAGTGATACAATATCACCAGCAATCAGATGTTTAGATCTAAGACATATTACTTGGCAATACCGTGTTACCAACTCAATGTTTATCAAATAAACAATATGTAAATAGTGATTGGTCATTTTTCATTTAATGAAAGATGCAACTAAAAAACTCTTAGCTCATACTAAACATATTAAATGTTAAACTTCAGAGAATATTAAATATAACCTTGAAAAGATTACATATCTATCAAGAAAATGTATTGAATACAAACATTAGATGAGTGATAATTAGTATCCAAAACAATTGGATTATACACAGTATCATACAAAATAAGGAAAACTGCCTACATATTTTTCAGACTCGGAAACATCTTATCATTTACAAATCTGAAAATAATATATTACGTGTTTGTATAGTCACATTTACAATACGGTATTATTAGATGGGGAGGAGCATATAAAACTTCAATATCACAATTAGAAATCATTAAAAAAATGATGATAAAAAAATTTAATTATCCAAATTTTTAAAATCAAAAATAAATTAAATATTAGAAACGAATTCCGATCTACTAGATTTAGAGACCAAATTGATATTACAAAACTAAAATATACCGCAACCCAAAATCACCATACATATTTATCAAGGCATCAAATTTCTTAACAATCTCCCCATTACAATTAGAAAAATTATAGACTACTATAAATTTGTATCTGAAGTCAAAAAATATGTACACAGTAACTGAAACATAAATTATACACATATTCCTTTGCTATACACTAGTCTTACTCTCATAGAGAAGAAATAAATATATATATATATATATATACATATCTCACTGATTATTTTTAAAATGTATTATATCTTCTAATATTAAATAAAATAATTAAAAAATCTACACACTCAATAAATTAGCGATAAAATATGGATATAACACGTTCCAAATCATATTTCTATGTTTTAAAAAAATAAATGTGATATTTTATTTTAAATATATGTTTTGAACATTTTTATTTTGTTGTTAAAAACGACTAGTCCAGTGATCTGGTTGTAAGGGTGTTAGGGTTCCCAGATTCCAGTGAACGTACTATATTCATTAATATTATCCAATATGCATTTCAATATCCTGCATATTTTAAAATCTGTTTGTATTTAAGTTAAATCATTGACGTACTTATGTTTGACATAACAAAGATTTATTATGTGTGTATAATGTGCTACTTGTAATGTGTAGTAGGATTTTGATGATTTTGAAGCTTATTTTAATTTTCATGTGTTCACATTTGATAAGTAAGTATTCGCATTTTTACTCTTTTTATGCCATATTTTTAATAATCGATTTTATAATTTACATCTTCATTTAAATGTACTCATTTTTTATCAATGTTTTATTTCCATATTATGTGTATGTATTTAAGATGAATAAATCTACAAAATGTCTTCTGTTTTTTTCTTTGTACTATATGCTCGACTCCTATAAGATCCATTATTTTTTTCCATTGTGAAACTATTTTTTTTCTGTTATATTATGCTATGGGGCATGCACTCCTCCATAGAATCAAAAAGCTGTACCTTCATAACTATTATTTTTGCAAAATAAATTTAAATGACATATTTTCGATAATCTGAGTCCATCTCATGGGCAATCCTGTTTTTAAAAAAATAAATATATATTTTAACAGTTAGATACTAAATTTATTTTTAAATAATTATTGTTTTTTTTTTTAAATAGATTCTTGTAAAGAAACAACAACATATGTTTTTAGTTAGTATTGACATCCTGAAGAAGAAAATGGTATTTTTCGAAACCGGTAGATGTATTTAAACTCAATAATTGGTTAATGAAATAAATTAAAAAATTTTAACTACAATGTTAATTTTGCTAATTTTAAAAGTATCATTATTTTTACTTCTTTGTTGCAGTTAATGGCTGTATTACTGCCTTGAGAAACTTGAACGTTGCATTCTTCATCGGGATCAGCTTGAAGTAGAATGTTTATTTCTTGTTCGAAATGACAAGTTTTGAAAATGTATTTTTTATATCGAAAAATTTTGAGCTGCAAATCGAAGCTGACCTATAATTTTAAAAAGCCGTGTAAAGGGCAGTCGTATAGCGAGGTATGGATGTATGTATACTGAAGTGAACTAATTATTTAAAATGAAGCGTTATGTTCTTTAAATAATTATTTATTAATTAATTTTTTGTCTCCAATTTTTATTTCCACTAATGAGCATGCTGCCTTCGTGGACTTGGGCATGTGTCATGCGTGCGTAGTCCTCATCACAGGAAGTTAAGGAACTAGTGGAAGTGGGAACTATTTCACTACGTCAACTACTAAAAACATACGTGAGCGATCATTAATAAGGCTTCTAATTAAAATTTATCAAGTAAACTTTAACACTAGATTCATCTACATTACGCAGCGTGGAATTAAAACTGAGATAGATATATAGAGATTACACCATCAGCCTCATTATATTTCTTTTCGTCCTGTTCACTGGTCATAATTCCAAAGCACTTGTGAAGAGCGTTGCGGAGCCCTCCTTCCGCGCGTCTTGCTGCATGGCTCATGGCCATGTGTCGACGTCCTCAACCATCCGTTTCAGTCCTGATGACTAAGCGTGGTCAGCTACCAGACTCGTGCACGTGGGGTCTGCTCCATCAAATCTGGGACTTGCTTCGATGTCCTCAGCTATCGTGTTGATTGTCTCGGCTCACACGTGGTGCCAGCTCCATGGATTTCCTGATCCACCACGACGGAAGTTTCGCATTTGACAGCCTCTCATCAGGCTGGCTGGGCATCCTACTTTGGCATGGTTGTTCTGCTGTCTCGTATTGGACACGAGGTGTGGTGATCTTTCGTGGTTGGTGATACAGCAGGCGATATACAGACTCGAAAGACTTCTGATCGCTTCGAGAGACTCGTCGAACTCGGTCAGAATGGAAGAAAAACAGAGAGCTTTTCAAAGCGCGCTCCATAATTTATAAACCTACACGGGGAGAGGGGTGTTTCCGCTAGATTGGCTGTGGGGCGGGGATGCCAGTGTTGACAGCATCATCTTATAACTATGGTGGTGCATATCTATATCACAATTGACATACAACGCATAACAATTATAAAATTATCTAGATCTTAAGCCTTATTCATTATGGTTTTATTTTACACATTTTTTTATTATTTTGCTTTGGGTAACATAACATTTAAGCCTTAATTATCTATATACACAAGGAAATATGAACGCGGTCGCGTTCAGTATGATTTTCAACTTGACATGTCACGCGATAAGGGAGGTCACACACGGGACACGGTTATATCACTACCATCAAACTAATTTTTATTATGCACATGCAGAGTTGGAAATGGGTAACTCTAGAGGAGGGTAATTGTTCAAGTAGTGAGGAAGTTCTTAACTTTTCATCTTCATTTTCACTCTTTGCTACGCCTCAAAAGAAAATAATGTAAAAAGTTTTTCTAATGTTATAAACCGATCAATGTTAC
The DNA here is from genome assembly GCA_031772225.1 of Eubasilissa splendida. Classification (NCBI taxonomy): domain Eukaryota; kingdom Metazoa; phylum Arthropoda; class Insecta; order Trichoptera; family Phryganeidae; genus Eubasilissa; species Eubasilissa splendida. The sequence continues at coordinate 28,668,560 of CM062859.1, forward strand.
AGGTGCCACAAATACAAATAGTAAGTGCCACAAATACGAATAGAAGAAGAAGACGTCAACATTTATGTTATTATGTCAGTGTCAAATTGACAGAATAGATTAACCTCAAAATATTATTAAATTTTTTATTATTATCTGGGCGAATGAACTATAATAATGAATTTTTGTTCATTATGGGAATAAGTATAAGCACTCATATTAATTAAACATGGAGGAAACCTCGATTGTTCCAGAGGTAGTAGACGAACATAGCATTAACGAAGTGAATACAAGTATTAACAGTGACTCCACCAGTTGTAATATGAATGTTGAGAAGTTTTTGAAACCTTCAATGGAATATTCATCTAAATGGTTGGCAGAAACAGATTTTTCAAACGCAATACCGTTTGAAAGCGAATCAGTAGGCGAAGTTTACGACACGGACGAGACTTCTTCACTCGCCGACAGTGACGTTAAAGCTTTAGCCATTGACCATGCAATATTACTAAAAAAGTACTCACTGACAGAACTACTTCATAAAAGTAATGGCAGTCATTTTGTAGATTCAAGCGGAAGTACGTTTAAAGATATCACTGTAGAGAATTCAGAAAAAGTTTACATCGGGAATGTCACTAATATTAATATATATAAAGTAAAAAAGGGAAAATCTAAAATAAATAATTCTAATTTAGAAGAAACGATTAAAAACGGTGAGAATTTTTGCAAATTAATTAGGTGTTGCAATGCAATAATAATAATATCACAACGCAGGTGTAAATTAAAGCGAAGCTGGTAGATGATTTTTAGATAATGGCAATAAGCTTCTTAATTTAATTTCAAATCATTGTTACCTGGAGAATGTGACCAAGAGATTGGGGAGTCAATCCTTTTCCCAGAGACTGTTAAGTTAATCGTGAGATTGCCAGTTCAAATTAATCTATTTTCTTAGTTACATATGCTTTAATTATTTTGTAAATATTTTTAATTGTCGGCTGTTTTTCTGTTTCTAAAAGTTTACCAACTAGTTTTATTTAAAACATATGCAGTACTTTCCATTGATTAATAATCGATTATAATGAGTATTTTGAAATGTTTTTAAACTTTTTTAGTACCCCTGTCATTTGTAAAATTCAATGTTTATGAATCCATGAATATATTTACAGAACCGGGCACTTCTTCATTGAATATTATCCCAAGAAAAGTGTGGTTGGAATACAAGCAGTTTAAAGACATTCCCAAGTTTGTCATAATATGTATGTATGAATAATCTTTTACATATTTATCTATTTGTCATAATATATACAGATTATCCTATAACAATGATGCCGAACCTATGACCCGCGGGTCAGACACTGACCCACGCAGGGTTTTTAAATGACCCACGCGTTGATTTTTATAAACTTACTTTTTATATCATAAAAGAGAGAACAGACAATCAAAAATATTAAAAAAATAAAGTATTTATATATCTAATGTCAAATTTATAAAAAAATATTTCCAAGTGGACATTGGCTAGCTGATTTTCTATCATATCACTGCACCTGTGTATGACGTACATGGTCGTAAAACATTGTGTTTCGTCCTTTTGTCGCGAAGAGTGTACGACTCATGACAGTTAGACGTCTACCTGACAATAACGTTCAAATTTATTACTACGTACATATTACATATGTATGACAAAAAAACAAATAATTGAAATGAGCAATTAACTAATTGACATCAGATGAAATACTATGAGGGGGGGGTGACCCGCCAGCAAAGTTGAGTTAGATTTTCTGAAATTTTGACACACCGAGCCCAAAAGGTTCGCCATCACTGTCCTATAACATAAAATTCTGAACAAAAATGTTATCAAATTTGGTTTAAATATGTTTTCCATTCTGATGTTGTTTGATGTTATGTACATATAAGGTTACAATCTATAAGGACAAAAAAATGTTATATGCAAATGTAAATGTAATTTTCTTAATACATAGACATAATTATTTTCATTAATCTTGTCACATGACTTTTCTACATCTATTCTCAATTTTTTATTAGCGCACACGGCTACCAGTCATGTCACAGAACAAGAGGATAATATGTCGGTGGTTCGTGACATTCATTACAATCATGTTAGCACCAAGATCATGCAGGATATTGCCTACAATTTCCTCATCGGGAATGATGGCAATGTTTACGATGGAAGAGGTTGGAGCAGGATAGGGGCGCACACATTCAGATATAACAGATCCTCTATCGGAATTGCTTTCATTGGGTAAGTAGCTTTAAGATTTTTGGTTCTCGAGCCTAAAATATATTTAAATTTAGAATTGTATTCAAAGATTAATAGAACACAAATTTAAATATAGTACACTGTATCACCTCAAATATAATGAGCTTGATTTGTTTTTGCTTTTTTCTTTCTTGAAAGCAATAATTTTTTTTTAGTAAAATATAAGGGAATATGAAATAAATATACACACGTATCGAAACATAGTAGTAAAGATAGTATGTATATATTGTATATATGAGACTGTATATCGGTTTTGGGCAGATCTGAGTTATGAATACCACAGCGTTGTATATCTTCTCTGCATCGAATGGTATATTAAACAATCATATAAAATAAATAAAAATATCCTTAAACACCATTTCTAAGTGAGCCTCCCTGCAACAACACTATATATCATTTGATATAGCTGATGCTTCATCTATCTACCAACATTTGTAGAAAACAATGTACAGTGTTGTTGCAGAGAAGGGCGGGGGGGGTTTCATATGTAAATTGACAAATTTAAGAATCAATAAAAATATATCTACCCTACACATTCTTTTAGATAACTATAATTTAATAAGTAAACCTTCTATACGGTTGTCTAGTGCAGGATCAAGTGTGTTTTGTGAACTATTTTCCTCGTGCATATTTAATTACAGCGGAAGTCGGTTATAACACGGGTTTGCGAGAAGCGTATCTGACAAGTGTTTTTTTAATATATTTTTATAAAATAAATATATATATATCATAAATTATAACAATTCTTTCAAAATAAATATTTTAATTTAATGATCATAACATTAAACACTTAAATTAGGAATAATCTCTATTATCATAGACTACATTTTACAAGCAACCTTCCAAGATAATAAATTAATTTAGTAAAAGTAACATTCTTTATTTCTTTTAAGATCTTTTCTTTTCTCCTTATGCCAGCAGTCTACTCTCCCCGAGGCTGCTCACCTCGCCATGCCTCGTTCGCACTCCGACGGGAACGGAGCGTGGACGGGGCGAGGCGAGGCATGTGAGGCAAAGCGAGATGGCACAAGACCACCCGTGTCGACACGAGAATATGCGATGCAAGCCAAGAACTGCAGTACATTCTCAATAGTCAGCTTAAGGGCAGATTATGTGATCAGTAGTAACTTTTTACTATGGTAACTTTGTACTATAGTAACTTTTTACTAACGCCCATAGTAAAAATCCTTTGCAGATTGTTGTTACATCAAATTTACTATTGTCAAACCATAGAGGGAGAGGTCTATAGGCGCTACAAATAATCATGAAATATGCTTTATTTTATACGTTATTTGTGGATTTTTCACCTAGACATTCAAAATCTGTCACTTTGGTGGTGAAATTTTTTCTTATTATGTGCTAATGTATACATTAATATATTAAACAACAATATCATCATCAGATGAACTCACATCACTAAAATAGCGGGATATTGAATGATTCAAAGAATCAATGTGACAGATGACTTTTTGAACAGCTGTGAAAAGTCCGCCATATTTAACTATCGATTCTTATTTTTACTATCAGATATCGGAGAGTAAAATGAGTTTACTACGGGATGTACTTTCGAGAAGTAAATATTTTTTTACTTACGATCAAACAACCCATTTTTGCATAAAAATTTACTTTTGTAACTTTTTTACTGTAGTAAAAAGTTACTACTGATCACACAACTGGTCCTAAGATTTTTAATTTACCTTACCATGTGTATATTTTTTTTTACTGTAGGTGCCTTAAAACAAAAATGGCAATAAAAAGACCGGTGGTATATCCAAATGCGCATATAACCGACTTCTACTGTACTTTAATTTATCCAATTATTGTTTGAATGTGTATTTTTATAATTGTTACAGTACTTTCATAGATGAACTGCCCACAGAACACAGCATCCAAGCCCTCTGGGCTCTGATCGAACTCGGCCGTCAAGGGAACCACATAGCCAAGGACTATAAACTCCTTGCACACAGTCAGTGCACAAGCTCAATGACAACTTCTGGAATTATTCTTGAAATCATCAAGAAACATCCCCATTGGGAGCCTAACCCTGTTAAACCTGAATTCTGATTTTTATGAAATATTTAACAGGCTGATGAATGGATTATTTATTTTTGCGACTTATGTAATTCATACGGTTTAAATATGTTATCGGAATTATTCTGTTCTATTTGATGTACATTTTTTAAGATTAACGACTATTGACGCCATTTTTGCACCCAGGACAGTAAAAAAAATGCACCTTTTACCAATTTCCCTTTTTGATCACGGTATGCGCATAAAATTATTTTGTGCAATTTTAAGGACCAATGCTATTAAACATTACCATACCACTATAAGGCTTCTGGTAGGACCCGGCTTGACCACATTACTACTAAGTCAAGAGTCTAGTCATATTCTTCGCAATGAAAAATATAATCTTTTACAACTCATTATGCATGAAAAGATAGAAGGCAGCAGAGATGTAGGTAGAAAGAGATTATCTGGACTGCGTAACCTCAGAAAATGGTTTCATGTCCAATATGTTATTGATCTAATACCGGAGAAATCAACACACTGCAAGAAGAATTCTTGTTCAAAATTGTGATGGCAAATAGGGTGCTTGTGTCTTTAAGGTAAAGTACCTATAATACCCATAAATATTACATTCAATATATATTAAACTGTCACTGATTCTGGACACAAGAAATTAAACAATTTTTCGCACATCAGTGAAACTCCAGTTCTGCTCCCCAGTGCGACCTATACCCATTCTTTTCCATCCATTATTACTAAAAATCTATCTAAAATTTTAAGTGTTAAAAATGTATATTTATTAAAGTTATTATGATGAATTTGACTTCATGTGATATATAATGAAAAATATTTATATAGTATAGATATACTATATTTTATTTATTATTTATAATACTCATAATATTCATTTTTTATACCTATTTAGTGTGTTAAGAAATATATATAAAATATTTTTTAAATACAAATTAATTAGAAAGGTATATAGTTGTTGTTGTTGCTACCGGGATTCGAACCTGGATATCTTTTCAATCCGTATGTAATGTATTAATTTGAAAAGTGTTACATATGGGTTCGAAAATTTGTCATCAAAAGTACTATCTGTTGTAGCATAGTCGGTTAATGCACCTTCCCCGGAATGAAAAGAGATCCAGATTCGAATCCCGGTAGCAATAACATTATTTTTTGATAACATTGATTTTATATGTACACCTTTCTAATTAATACATTTAATTAGTATTTAAAATATCACAGACCTATGTTCTGAATAATTACAACTTCACAATAATTGTAATTTTGTCGAAAAATATTGTTTTTGCGCTACTTACAAAATTGATTTTATATGTATATATTTATAATTAAAACATTAAATTACTATATAAAACATCACAAACCTATGTTTTGAAAAATTACAACTTCACAATAAGAATGTGTTCTCCTTAATAAGAATGTTTTGTTTTATTAAATGTAAAATATTACAAGTAAATTTTAACATGGAATATATGTAATTTTGGAGGCTTCCTGGGTAAAATGTGTCACAAAACTGCTGTGGAAGACTATTGCCGGCACTCTTATCATCAATGCTCGGCGATGCTGAACTTACCCAATAAGTACAGAGATGTAAAACGCAGCTCCCATCCAACAATACCAACGTGGCCAGGCGATAGCTCTCTATATTATGATAAGAAAGTACTTAACATTTTATTGAATGATATGCAATTGTGGCGAATGACGGCTACCTTACGGCGCTACTCACATGCTCAGTTACTACGCGACTAGTGCGTCGGACACCCGGCAGAGAGGCATACTAGCGTGGACACAGAGGGCGCTTCAACACCAGCAACAACAAACAATTTAAAATATGTTAATACTATGTGGATCAATACCAACTGTCGCTTCTTGCTTAACAAACTGTGGAAGCTCAATTTTTTTAATTCTTTTTCCGAGGTCTGCAATATATATTTTTACATTTTTCATTAATTGAAGAGTTCAACACCTGGCTTATCCGTTCAACGGTCACTTTGTATTCTGCGGCCCAGAAAAGCTCTACATTAGACTGACCAAACCATTGCCCCGACTTCTAGCGATCATTCCCTGCATTCTGAGGTGCAAGATCTCATACTTCTCTAGATGTCTCATTACATCTCCGAGATGTTTAAGCTTTAAGATTTTTATTGTTTTAAACACTTATTTTTCTTTATTCATCCGAACCATAACATCTTCATTTGTAACTGTCCATCCAGCTTATTTTGAACATTCTTCTCTAGATCCACATCTCAAACGCTTGAAGTCACCTTATTATTTCTTTGATAAGTATTCATGCTTCCATTTCATAAAATAATATTAAACACCTAGCAACTGCCCATCCGTATTCGTAATCCGAGGTTGAGTTCATGACTGTGGAACATCTTTTTCATGCAAATAAAGGTTCCACAAGCTTGCTCGATGTGATATTCGTCACCTGGTATGTGGTTAATGAAAACTGCAATTAAAAAAAATAAACTTTATAATAAGTATTGCTTTTATAATAATTTGTAAATGTCAACCAGTGTGGAATATTCAGTGAATGACTTGGTGCACGATTGTTGAGGTACGATTAAAATTTATGCTGTCCAGATAAATATTCCAACATTATAAAGATGAAGTATTGAATTGTATATTTTTTCCCAACAGTTTTACTCTTATTTTTTACCTTATTTTGAGGACACTGCGTATTAATCCCAAAACCTTTCACATGCTAAATGAGCACTTTACCTTCTCAGCTGCGCTCCTCATGGTCGGTTGCCATGCAATTGTTAAACAAATAAATTATTAAATATAATGTGAATATGATTTTTAAAATAAATTCATTATTAATACACAAACAAGATAATAAAAATGTGTTTATATTTTAATTTACAAAGTGTTTTATCGAAAGTTCCACAGAATGTTAAAAATGCAACTGTAAAAATAATGCATATGAAATCATTTAGGCGTATGTGTGGCAGATCCATTTATGGCAGAGTAAAGAATGGAGAAATAAGAAAAGAATATAAAACTGATCTTAGTATAGTGAGTAAGATTAAGAAATGATCACTTGGGTGGTTTGGTTATATGAAACAGATGAATGAGGAGGGAATGGTAAGTAGTTTTGTTAAAGGCCACAATAATCGGCGAGCTTGTAGGAGTAGATGTATGGATGTGGATGAGGTGAGACTTGTGTGTCAGGGCAGAAGAGTGCGGCGCTCTATCCTCTCTGCATACACCCGCGGAGAAACGGCGTGATGGTAAGTAAATACATATAAAATTCAGAACTAGTTATTTTGACTATTTTTTAGTATCTTTGAAGGCATCTCTACGAGGAAGAAAAATGAAGGAAAAAACATGTTTTATGCAGGTGTGGTAGACACACGTGTCTGAGACATGTAATGCGTTTTTATTCTACAAGAGAACCTTCTCGAATGTAAAATTATATAAATGTGCATATAGAAAAAAAAATATGACTTACCTACTAAATTAATATGTAATAAATAACCTGTTTCTTTTCATTCTTTTAAAACAAAACAAAACACGATTTTCATATCGACCCCCTAATTCGCAGCCCTATCAAAAAAGCGCGCAATCCTGCACATGCGCTCATCTCTCTCTCGTGAGAGCTGCAAGGGAAAATAGTCCATATATTATTTATTAGCTCGTGCACACGGAACAAGCGGCGTGTAAAATTATACACGCGTATTGCAAAAAAATATGATGAGTTCTTTGTTACAAAATAAATTCTGCGTATTGGATTCAACATTTTTACTACGTGTCTTAATCATATCCTTGCGCCTGGCCTCGTTGATATTTTACCAGCCTGTAAAATCGTGCGAACCACCAACGTTTAGTTTGCGCGCGGCGCTCGCTCCGAGCGGTTTGTTTTGTGTCGTTATCATGAGGGACATCGCGAACAAAATGGCCGAGCTAAAATTCGAAGCTCCGCTGGCCCAGTTCGAAGAAACCGACGATTGGGGTTCCGTCGAATTCCAGTCCAACAACGCGAAAACGATAAACGACAACCACATTGACGCGATAAATTTGAACAACATTAAAAATAATATGAAGGATCGCAGTGATTTGGATGTGATGATCTTGAAAAGTGATTCGAATATTTTGAATGACAACGATTGCATTAGCAACATAAAAAATGATAATATCGTCAAACCGCGTCTGGACAACGCCACGGCGGTCTCCGACAACTTCAACGAGACGTTTTCCGGATCCTTGGAGGATTTGGTGAACACCTTCGATGACAAGATAACCAAGTGCTTCGGCAACTACGAGGAGTCAGTGGAAAAGCTGGCTCCCGTTCAAGTTCGCACACAGGAGGAGATCATGAACGAATGCCAGTGAGTCCTTTCATATATTTATTTCACGGATTGTAACAAATATTATTATTCTCGCAAAAATAGCGGAATACGCCTCTCTGACAGTCGAGCGATTCATCTGTCAAACTAATGTTTTGATCCAGTTATTCTTTGTATTTCATGTTTTTGTCGTTATTCGGAGGTGTACTTGTTTGTAATGTGTGTAAACAATTAGTATTTAGTGTTGAAAACAAGAGCTTCGCGTCAGAAAAATCGATTTTTCTTTATTTAAGTAACGTGCGTCGTTCACGCCACACAAAAATAAAAACATTAACCGAACTGTCAAAATGACAGGACTGGCGTCTTCTGAAAATTGAATCGCCTTTCTTGCTCAAAACATATTATTCAATATCGACAGCTTTTCTAAAATAGAAACGTAAACATTTTTAACACATTAAATTTTGTCATAAAAATTGCGTTTTATTTTCACCTTTACCGGTACTGGGATCAATACTAGCCTCTTTCAAAACCTTTTTTTATATCAAAAAGATTTTGTAAGCGCCGAGTATCGAACCCGCCATCACTCACATACTAAGCTTGCACTCTACCATCTTATCTATCCCTTCATTAGATAGTGGTGTCAAATTGTCATTTAAGTGTACAATTAATTTTTTGTATTAAAATATAATGCTTTTTTTTTTATATTACTTATTCATTCTTAACATTAAATTGTAATCATTAACAGCCGATTTCTATTCACTGGATGAAAGCCTCCCCATTTGCTGCTCCGTATTTCTGCAGACTTTCGCTGTCAAATCGAATTTTAATACTAGTATTTAATATTATTAAAAATATTATTAATAATATATCTTGTAAATGGTTATTTTCACTTGTATGTGTTCCTCGGTAGTATAGTGGCAAGCATCCCCGCCTGTTACGAGGGAGGCCAAAGTTCAGGTCCCCCCGACAGGAAGATTAAATAATAATTTTATTTTTTTAACTGAATATATACAGGATCTAACAAACAGACCTAGTCCACAATATTTTATGGGTGGATACCTGACTAAATTATGTTACGGAAAACATTAATGTTTGAAATTTGTACAAAATCTTGTTAACCTTTAAGTATACGTACTTCGAAAAAAATACTTGCGAAATGTTTTCATTATTAATCTATATCTTTGCTTCAAATAATGTAACAAAAAATAGTAGTTGACTTTTAGTTTTTTGAATTCTATATATATTTTGAAGTCAGTAAAATATTTTGTTTAATCGAAATAATCGCATAATTTTTTTTTTTTTTAAATGCGTGTATCTCTGATATGGTTGAGATCAGGCACATATCACTTAAACATTTTTGACTCGTAATTTAGTCAGGTATCCCATAAAATATTCTGGACCAGGTCTGTTACACCCTGTATATGAATATCTTTTTCGAACTACTTCTATCGGGAGTAAAAAACATATAAATTCAAATTTAGCAAATGGAAATGAATGTGCTGATAAACTGGCCAAGGAGGCCAAACTCAATATGCTGTTGACTATATGACTGCACGATGGATGGATCCAAATAATCATAAGGGTAATCGGCTTAAAATAATTCAAAGATCTATTTCCCGCACCCCCTGGTTCTCCAAAAGAACAATATCAAATATCTTTAGAATGAGAATTGGCCATTGCCAGGTAGCCTCACATTTATTCAGATTGAACTTAATAGATACCCCAATGTGCGAGTGTGGTGCCGAGGAGGAAACCCTTGACCATATCTTTTTTACCTGTCCATTGCGGATCGCAGGTTTTTTGTACAGTAATCTCGTCAATGGTAATTTTCAACTCCCAGGTAACTCGTGTCATCTTCTTTCCCTTAACTCGCCACATTTAATCTATATAACAGTAAATTTTTTGAACGACAATGGTATTGACTTGTAATATAATATTTCCTATTCTATAATATGATTGTACTTTTTTCTATAATATAAAGTTTTAACTTGATTAATGGCACAAATTACTCTTGAAGGATGGATTGCCTATATAAAAGAAGAAGAAGAAGAATAAATATCGCAAACATGTGAAGTTGTCATTACACTGAGCTTTTTGAATTGACGATTCTTAATTATCTTTCAATATGTCTATTATATCAGTTCAAATTATGTTATAGTACAATGTATTTTTTTTTTAGATACCTTATAAATAATGAACACACTAAATATTTTTTTACCTATGCGAATGTTGCGGCTTTTCAAACATCACGTAAATATCTAAAAAAAAATGTCAAAACGCACGATTGACATTATATGAGTACTGAATAAAATATGCATTCACCGTGGTAACGAGTGTGACGCATTTTTGTTTGCTCGCTAATTAATACACACACACACTCGATGATGATTTGTGTATTGTAATTTGACATCAAACGTGAAAATTATTTAACGGATGTAATTTGACGGCAATTTAAAGTGGAATTATTCGAGCTGGACGTGTAGGTGAACTCTTGCAAATTGTAATGGCGATCTAATTTCACGAAACACGATGAAAACTTTATTTTTCGTGTTTTGTTGTCAAAAATAATGTAATTCAATTTTCACACGTAATTTTATCATTGAAATATCAGTTGGCAGATACGCTTCCAATTAATTAAAATGCCATTTAATTCTCTCTATTTATATTATATATACGCAGTGTTCTAGTCGAGAGTAACAACAGAGAATGCGAACATAAAAAAATACTATTTTTATTTATTATCTTTGTTTTATTAACCGCTTAATTGTGTTTAAATACCATTTTCTTCTTCAGGATGTCATAACTAACTAAAACATATATTGTTGTTTCTTTACCAGAATCTATTTTTAAAAAAAAAAATACTGTTTTAGTTCCAAAATTAGTGGCATATCCGATTGTGCTCTCGCCTACAGCCTGTTATTATTGATAGTTTAACCTAAAACATCGTCTCGTTCACATTGTGTTATTATCATTTTGGGGATACCTTGTTCTGAGACACCCGCCTCTGGATAATATTAGAGCAAAAGAAAAAAAAAATGTTAAAAAAAGATGCCTGCATTCAACATCACTGGACGTAGAAGAATAAGATTAAAAAGTGAACTTGAACTGGACAAAACTTTTGTAGCTTAAAAAGGAAGATTAACGCAACACACTTGCAACTTGCACCCTTAGAAGGGGACACACGAAGAAGAAAAATATCAATTTATTGTCATAATCAGGCCTATTCGCAAAATTGCAATATTGAAATGAAGGTGATTGTTACACCAACCCTCAAAAATAGTGTTATATTTGAATGAGAGAGAGAGTGAGGGAGATAAACGTACCATAATCTGTCAAAACTATCTGTCTATTTTTGAGGGTTGGTGTAACAATCACTTTCATTTCAATATTGCAATTTTGAGAATAGGCCTGATTATGTATTAAAAAAATTCCTTATCTACATCTGTTTTGTTTCCAAAATGTTGCTGTCGTTTTTAATTTTTTTTTATGTTTTGAAGTATTTACGCAATAAATACAATCACTGTTTTTTTTTCGTCTTTTTTGAATCGTGTCAATTGATCTAGTCGCAGGACAACGGACTGAATCCATCGCGTCTCGCAACCAGGACGGTTCTGTCCACCGTTTCTAGTTTATAGGAGGCGATATCTGGCTCCACGAATTATACGGCCAAAATTCAATCAATGCTTAAAGGCCTGCGCTTGATTGTAGAAGGTGTTGAATCAATCACTGATATCTTTGCGTCACACTCGCTATCAGTGATTGAATATCTGGGAATATCGTGATACGTGATTAGTTTTTTTTGTTTTATTTTTATTTGATTGCGAAGCATGATTCGGCGCATGTTTATATGAAATGAAAATTTCATGAAGGAATGACGTTATAATTCGTGATAGGCGCCATCTAGTAGATTCTGCCAAAACGTTTTACGCATTTGACCCGAAATGCTGAGAATTCGTCCCGAACAATAAACACATTTTTTAAGGGTTTTGATGATATTAAATTAGATATATAGACTAGAATATGTCTTTTACTCAAATGAAGTTTGAATAATATATGTAAATACGCTCAAAAATTTATTTATTTCGTGTATTGTGATATCGTAATGAAACTGTGATCACAGTCACAGTTTTCAATCACTGATATTATCGAATATCAATCACAATCACACCAGTGAGTCGAGAGTAGCATTTTTTCTCATCACTAGTTAAAATACTAATTTTTCTCTATTTTTAAAGAACGTTTATTAGTCATTATTAGAAGTCGGATTGTGAGGATATTCGTACAGAAAATCTTTAATTATCTAAAGACTAACACAAATTAAAACATTGCATCCTCATTGAAGATTTTACGTCATCGCGTATGCGCGGCGCGCAGCCAATCATCAACAAGATGTTCGCACAAAAGATGCTCAGGCACCATGACACACGGCCTGGAAGCAAGTCGATTGTTTTCTACTTGTGAGGGAAATATAATTTGGTTTTCATGACTAATAATATTATCTCAATATTTTCCTTTACCTACATGATTGGTTAATTGCGGGGATACTGTAGCGTATGCGGTGAGCGGTGTATTTAGAATGAATTACTATTATTATTAGAGAATTATTACTGTAATTTTAGAGCTGATTGTATTGTTGTTTACCGTTTGGGACAACCTTGGTGTGTGCGAGTCTGAAATTTGTTTACTTCAGTTCGGAAGGGTTTGACGATGTGTGATTGTGTGAGTATTATTCACCCAAAATACCCTCGCGTCCTTTCGTCTAGACTTTGTGTTTATGGTTGGTGTGAGTTGCGTTTCAAGTGCCGCCTTGCTGGGTGCGTTCAGTTTCACTTTGCGGTTTTTAAATGATGAGAGTGGAGGCGATAGCCCTCTACATTCGTATTTATTTTACCCATTGCGTATTCATTTGTTTTATTTTACCATTTTTGTCACCGAACTTGGTTTATGCCTAGTTTATATAAGGTAAAAATAAATATTCACAAACAACAATAAGTATGATGATAATTTTCATATTAAGTACAATTTATTTAGTACAAAAATCTTAAACCCCCAAATAACTTATATGCGTGTCGAAGCCATCCCTTGTATTTTGTAAAATTATATTTAATTCATTAATAAGTCTCAACTTCAGCGACATCTATAATCAAATTTTCAAAAATATCAATAGATGGCGTCAGCATAGTTAGTAATAAATAAGTGAAATGTTCCATCCGATACCATATGTACAACTTCCAAAATGTTTATAGATGTGGTAGCGTGGATAACACTTAAGCCAGCCGATGACGGGTGTAAGCCCTGCAATGCCCAAGACTTCCATACTACTCATATAAAAAAATAATAGCTTCGTCTCTGTGAGATATCTCAATTTTGATGACAATCCTCCAGGGGATAAAACCCAGTAATTAATTCCTACAAATATTTGGACATACTCAAAATATTGTAAACCTTTAGGCCATTTAGTGACCACCTATTTATACGACTTTAAAATTGCTTCTAATTAAAAACAATATCGGGGGTTGATTGTATTATCAGTCGTATATTTTTTTTAATAACCCGCCCCTTTGTGTTACATGTTACGCCGATATATTTTGACACAATCAGTTTTACATTTTTATATTTTCTCTCGTCTCGTCGGCTACGACAATGAACCGTCCGAATATAATCAATGAACCGTATTACATTAGATGTACATCTGCAGTTGCAATTGCATTCAGCCGTCTGAGGTTGTGATATTTTGATATTCGCGTGGTGCAGCCCCCGCCCCTCTGCGGCCGGCGCGCCTGCGCGCGGCCCGCCTCCCCGGGGGGTGGATTGAATCAATATTTCCACAATCCGAGCACGTACCCTCTCACGCAGTACGCAGTTGAGATTCAGCCCGAACAACGGCCAAATAGGGGACGATTGTTAAACGGAGAATTTTTGTTATTTTCTTTCGAGGGAAGAAAATAACATTTATTTTTCCAATTTTTTATTATTCTTGTAGTCGTGTGACTGCGTGTACTTCGACCGTCAATGTTCCGCGAGCCTCTCCGTGCAATATGGCGGTCGAAGATCTATAAGATCGCATTTCGCCTTGTAAGGGCATAATCAATCTAACAATTGAACTCGTATATTTATATTAAAATTAATGTACAGCTATATAATTTTATTTATACGTGATAAAAAGAGACGATACACATTATTCATTGGAATTCTGAAAGTTTATACATATTGTTGTACGATTCTAATGATTCTAAGTAACAATTCTGCTTCAACACTAATGATATTTTAATGGTCGAAGATCTATAAAATGCGCTGGAGACATCCATGACAGCTTCGTGCGTGCAGTCGTGTACATCATCAGTAAATGAGCCGTTTTCTATCCACTGCTGGATGAAGGCCTCCCCACTTTTCTCTGCAGAATTTGATGATTCCATACAGCCCGGCGGGTTTGAGGGCGGCCTGTCAACATCCCGATTCCCCTTTGAGTGCTGCACTTTGCATCAATTGTCTCTCCTCCGAGCGAATTTAAATACTAATATTTAATTGATGACCCCATTAGATTGTGGTTTCATATTGTCGTATAAGTATATAATTGACTTTTTGTATTAGAATATAATGTATTGATTTATATTTTCAATGTACTTTATTACATTTTTAACATCAATTTCATAATTATCAGCTGTTTTCTATGCACGAAATCCTCAATTTCCACGGAATTTGATGATTTCGTCAGTCCAGCTGACTTTAAAGCAGCATGTCACACTTGATTTTTTTTTAATCCAATCGTTTAATTTACTCGAGACGCGTTTCGCCTTGTAAGGGCATTATCAATTTAACAATTTAACTCGACACCTTGTATTTACATTAATGTGAATCTATAGTGAAGGACAGCTATACAATTTTATTTGCGTGAAATGAAAAGAGACAACATTGGAATATACAAATTTTTGCACGATTCTAATTATTCCATGTAACAATTCTGTTTCAACACTAATGATATTTTAATGTCATGTTAATGGTAATATGTACAATAGAAAAGTTTACCATTGGATGGCTGCTTTCATCCGTCCTCCGTTATATATATATATATAGATTATATAGAACACATTCTTATTGTGAAGTTGTAATTATTCAGAACATAGCTCTGTGATATTTTAAATACTAATTAAATGTATTAATTAGAAAGATATACATATAAAACCACTTTGTTGTTGCGCTACCGGGATTCGAACCTGGATCTCTTTCCGAACCGAGGAAGGTGCACTATCCAACTATGCTACAGCGACATTATTTTTGACGACAAATTTTCAGTATAATGGAATGGAGAAAAAAGTGTGACATATAGGTTCGAAAATTTGTCGTAAAAAATAGCATAGTTGGATAATGCACCTTCCCCGGTTTGTAAAGATATCCAGGTTCGAATCCCGGTAGTGCAACAACAATATTTTTCGATAAAATTATTTTTATATGTATATCTTTCTAATTAATACATTTAATTAGTGTTTAGATTTTGTTATTTATTAATGTAGTTGTCAGCATTAAAATTTGTACCGATTAATCTGGATCGCAATTGGAATCCGTGATCAGGGTCCAGCCTCTTATCTGACCGCCAGTGTGGAAACAAGTCGGGGAGTATTTCATATGCAACATTTTATTTAAGGTTTAAAAATCACTTGTTTATACAAAATCAAATACATATGCGCAACGCACAGCCAATCATTAACAAGATATACGTGTTATTACACGTCAGACATAATACTGTAAGTGTTATTATTAACGTTGTAAGTATTCTAATAAACATCAACTGATGATTTTACGACATCTCTTGACCAGTCGATCAACTCATTGGCTGTCTTATTTTAAATACTATTCAATATCAATTTAGTTTTTATTTTATTACAAACGTTTTATTTTAACAACGGAGTTGGCGCATTAAAATACCAGGACTCTGTGATATTGGCAGATGCCACAGTAGACCTTAATGCAGACCGTGGAGAATCAGCACAGCGTGACTCAAGTGAACGTCTCTGTCTGAAGTTTCTTATGATAGGATACCGATAAATACAAAGAACAAACGTCACATTCATCGGGCGCTTATAGTACAGTAGAACCTCGATTATCCGGACCAATTGAGGATGAAGGTAGTCCGGATAAGGAAAAATATTTTTTATTAAGAAATTCAATTATCGATTTTTGCTCAAAGCTAGCTGTTGCAAAAATAATGGACCAGATATTCAGGCCTATTCTCAAAATTGCAATATTGAAATGAAGGTGATTGTTACACCAACCCTCGAAAATAGACAGTATGTAAATTAACGTCCGTGTTATATTTGAATGAGAGACAGGGCGGTATAGTTGTACCTTATCAAGGCGGTATAGTTGTAAAAATTGCCCATTTGGAATTTCCATCGGGTTGCACAAATCACGCAAACGACGTCTTTCCATTCTCGAGTTTCGACTAAAAATATAAGTTTTTGGTTAAAATAAGTACTAATACAGTATTCAAAGTTCACATAAAAAGGTTTGTTCATAAATTACCTATTGATTTCCTCATCCGCAGCGTCGTAGTGAAGAATCACGGCCAATCCTGTTGCCATTTTTATGTTTTGACAGATTATGGTACGTTTATCTCTCTCACTCCCTCACTCTCTCTCCCTCTCTCTCATTCAAATATAACACGTTAATTTACATATTGTCTATTTTTGAGGGTTGGTGTAACAATCACCTTCATTTCAACATTGCGATTTTGAGAATAGGCCTGATTGGCTGTCTAGATGATCGACTTTGTACGAACCACATAAAAATATATTCGTCAACTTCTTCATTTCCTGATTTTTTCATAACTTGACGCTCTTCTGACATTAAACAATTATTAAACTTCATAATTTTTTCACTTTTTTTTTTTTAAATCTGAGATCGTTTTGACGTCATATTTATTAGACAACGAACGTCCCGAGTTGCCGCGTTTCAAAGCAATGATTGTATCCAATTTGTCTTTTAATGATAATACAACACGTTTTTTTTTTTCGATGACATATCGGTAATATTAAAAATAAATATTAAAATACTGCTCCAAATGGTTCTATTGATATCCATAGCCAGCGGCTCGTGTAACAGCGCGCCACAGAGTGTCCAGACAGATCAGTGCCACAGAAATATGTAATTTGAATATAAATTATTTGTGAATATGTCAAATTCTATTTTTATTACGACGCAAAATGTATTAAAAAGTATTGTATTTTGAACAATCCGGATAATCGAGGTTCTACTGTAGTCGGTACAGTGCAATCGTATGAACGATATATTAAAATTTGAACAAAATGACAATAATTGTGATAAGAATGTGAGACTCCCCCTGCAACACTGTATATCGGTTTTCACGAATGTCGATAGATGGACGGAGCGTCGGCCGGTACTGTGACATGTGAGATCGCTTATAAATATGTTTTTTTTAATATACCATTCGATGCTCAAGAGACAGATGGGCAACATTGTGGCATTCGTGGCGCAGATCTGCCCAAAACCGATATGCAGTGTTGTTGCAGTGGTCGTCTCGTATTGCGAGATGTGTACATGACCGAGGATTCAGCCCAGAACAGAAGTGGAGCAGAATGATTAGAGCTTTAAAATTATTACGGGATAAGGAGAGGACAAAGAAGGAGAATTACGCCATGTCAACATCTCCACAAATTATTATTATTATTGTTGTTGTTGTTGTTGTTGCATTTTCTTAATTGAAGGTGTGATGTGTTGCACCGATGATGGAGAGTCTCCATCATCGCGCGCCTTCATCAGTTAGCGTCCGCACGCGACCGGCTTCGCTTCCCTTGCCCCTCCCCTTCGCCGCGATATCTCATAATCTATTCACGTCAGGGGTGACGTCATCGGCTGATGCATCTATTTTACACCAACGCTGCACCTGTTTTAAGTAGATAGTCTATTTTTCAAGATTGTTTAAAAAAAAACAATATAAAATGGTACCGGAAATTTCAACCCCAACAATCCTATAAAGCGATGTTTTCATTATTTAGAACCTATATGGAAATATATTGTGATGTAATGAAAGTGGGGCCACGAATTTATTTTGAATGCATGCCCCATTTCTTCAGCAGTACGGTATACCCAGATATTTTGCATTGACCAATAGCAGCGCAGCGGGTTATAAAATGGCGAATTTTGACGTTTCCTCAAACGGCCGGCGTTTACTGTACGCGCTGTACTGTTATAAATAAAACTATAAATGTGGGAAATATTCGTGTCTAATTTGCATTGTGTAATTCTTTTTGTTTTAGGGAAACGTGCGGTATCCCCTTTATCTTTATCTGGATCGTCCCGGCCGTCCGCATTCTTTCACATTCCTAGAAGTAGAACATATTACATACTAAATTAATTCATTCGCGGTTCATGCAAATACTATAATGAGAAATTAACAGAAATCGACTAGTTCAACATTAGCCTAAGCTTAAAGAGTTATTTTTATGAACCACCACAATCTCAAATTCGACCAATCATTCTACCTACAAACACATCTTGCTCTCCCTTTACCACAACAACACTGTCGAAACCCGTAATAAAATTACGATTAAAATAATTTCGACATTGGTATTTTGTCAAGATGACATCTTGACGCCTTGTAGCATCTGTTATAATGGAGGTTATTACGAACGATGGAGATGGTCTAACGATGTCATTCTTATCGTGGATGGCGTATCGTCTCATCGAATAACTTGGATGGAAGTCCTTCGTGTGGTACACCACCTTAAATTTCTACTTCAGCACCGGTCCCGGGAGAAATCAACTTAGGAAGTTATGTGAAATGGAGACAGTAATATTGGCACATTACGTGTGCACATGTTAAATTTAAGGAGCGATTTGTTTTAATTTAATAAAATTATTATAAATATGAATTAAATATATTCATTAGAAAGATATACATATAAAATCAATTTTATCGAAAAATATTATTGTTGCGCCACCGGGATTCGAACCTGGATCTCTTTCCTAACCAGGGAAGGTGCATTATCCAACTATGCTACAGCGACAATATTTTTAGCGACAAATTTTCGAACCTATATGTTACCTTTTTGATATTAATACATTTAATCGTTCCATCATTTGACAGAGCTATCTACCTTATTTTTACAGAATCTCAAATACCTTCGAGTAAACTGATAGCAGACGCCAGAATTATCAATTCATTTTTATTAAATTTTATATGTATATCTTTCTAATTAATATTTAAAATATCACACATCTGTGTTCTCCTAATAAAGATTTTTTTTTTTCGATCCCGATTTTAACTACATAATTACGTGGATGCGTGTATGTAATATTACAAAATTACGCGACTATAAAATAAATACATGCGCGATAGCTGTCGTCTACATGGAGTCCATAGCTCCGCGTTTCACTATTTGGAGTGGTGCGCGCGCCGCTGTGTCGTCACCCTGTCGCGGTGTTAGTTTGGTTTTTGACAGATGCCACTCGTGTGTCCGGCTCGCCATGTATCCACTGTACAACACGCTTTGCTGTGAATTGTTAATTTATTCATTGTCTTTCCATTTTGTATGTAAATGAAGCTGCGTCATAAGTTAAAATCCTTCCCACTACTTATAAAGCGGTTTATGTTTGCAAAAAAATATATTAAAAGTCCTGCAATGCGTTTAAAAGATGATTGCGCGGCGCATTCCAGCGGCGGGCGGTAATTTGCATGCAGAAGACATGACGAAACCGAAAAACTCTCAATGCAATCGGAAGCCATCTTGATGTCACGGTCCACGTACGCTTGCCCGGCATCCGTATTATTATTCGTTTGTTTGTTTGATTATCGCTATTTTTCTATTTTTATTTTTTTTACTAATTTACTGTTGAATATAACGGATGAAAGTTAAATGAGACGGTGAACACCTTTTACATACTTGCGCAAAATAAACACACTTTATAAATAATCTTTATCGTCGGTTGTCGTAAATTTCAATGTCTTCGTCAAAGATTTATTTTTTTCTTTAGATACGCCTGATTGACAATGGACAAATTTCACAATTCGTAAACAATGTATCTTTATTTAATTTATTTATTTATTTATGCATTCGACAATAGTAATAAGAGAGATCTTGAATTATGATGGGGGTGGCTATTAGCATTTATATACATACATGCATTAAATAAACAACTATCTTCACACACAATATCTTACGCACCTTTTCGCATCAAATCCCGCCGAGTACAACCTGTGTATAGGCGTTTCGGAACGCCGGATTCCTACTAATGTGTACACGAAAGTATTTTATTGTCTATAAGTATAGGAAGTGATAAAGTATTCCCAAATTTAGAAAAATGTTTCGATAGGTAAAGTGGACGTCATCATCGTCCAAGTGTCGGCAGAGCACGACGCGCATGTTCGGTTTAGGCTTCTCTTCTTCAATAAAAATTGTACAACTATTTCGGACAGGTTGTGTAGTTAATTACTTAATCCTAGATCAATTACTCAGACCCTGCGCAAAATGTAGGCACTCCACCCCCTCTCGCCCGATGTAAATGTGTATTATATTGAAATCTGTTCGTTCCAAATTTTGCATAGTTACTCTTTAGGACCCTGCGCAGAACAATGACACTCTCCCCCCTTCCCTCCATACCACCCTCTCACAACGATTTAAATGTTTATTATATTAAATTGAATGCCATCCGTTTCCCAATTTTGCATGGTTACACTTTAGGACCCTGCGCAAAACGTGTACCGCTAGTTATGTCACATTGTAATTTCAAAATTCTGAATTAATTATGTATATTAGTAATATTTGAATATGTCCAAGAACACAATTACTGGATTTTTATCTACAAAGGCACTGTTATTAAACAAATATCAGATGTCTCATAGAAACAAAGCTTTTTTTTATTATATTTAATGTAATTACCCCATACACTTCCATATATTTTCCATTAAATATATTAAAAAATAGTTTTGTCTCTATCATGAGATATCTGATATTTATTTAATTATGTATATTTTCTAAATTAATAATCGACGGTAAGTGCAAAGCATTCGCTACCACTGATGTATTCCGAGTGAGAGAGAAAGAAAAAAGTTACGATTACCAAAAAAAAAGAACTAAATCTCCAGTAGACCCGCCGTTCATAACCTCGTAAAAAAGTGTACATTAAACCGCTTTCTTTACTTCGATAAGGAGCTAATGACCTCTCTCCTTACACTCAGTGGCTCGAGTTAACACATTTCTTTTAGTCTCGTCTCGCCGATGGGGGCATCAATTTAATGCCTTTTTCGTCTCAGAATTTGCTCTTTTTCCGCCTGTAAGTCCGGCACCAGGGTATTTTTGCCGTTCGGCTGTGTGCTTACTGCCTACCTTCCGTTTTCCTTGTTCGGGTGGATGGCCGGTTCGGCAACGCAGCCTCGGAGCCTCCACAGACATCCCCCTCCTCGCGATGTCTGCTCTTTAAACAGAACCTCGCCAAGATATTTCAATCGATGTGAGGGATACAAATTATTAATTTTACAGATGAGACCCAACATGTGTTAAATAATATATATATATATATATATTTAGTGGCACACTCAACGCTCAAAGTATCGACATAATAATATTATAATTAGACGTGACGCTCGCAAATTTTGGCAATGCTATGCGATTGACAATGTTACATGGACATTTACGTTACGATTGGCAATGTTACATTGACATTTACGTTACGATTGGCAATGTTACATTGACGTTTACGTTACGATTGGCAATGTTACATTGACATTTACGTTACGATTGACAATGAATTAGTTCGTCGCTAGAGTACGTAACGGAACTAAAATATGGATATATTCGTTAGTTAATTTCATTTCTTCTGTAACTGTAATGTTTTTTGGTTAGTTAATCTGTCATCCTGAAGAAGGAAATGATGTTTTCCGAAACCGATTTATGTTTTAATCAACAAAGTTAAATAAATAATCTATAAATATAATATTAGTAAATATCTTAAATATTAAATCTAAGTAATTAGAAAATATTTTACTATAAGTCAATACTCTCAGCTGTTGGCTTCCTTTGTTTTAATAGTTTATAAAACAGTTTAATCGCACCTCTGTTTCACCGATCGCTGAGTAAATTTTCTCAAAGTAAATCACTAATTGAGTTCGCTGGGTCGATAGCCTTCAGTGTCGTACACATGATTGGGCTGCGACCCCCGCAGTGTGTGCCTGGTGTTCTGGAGCATTGCTAGAAGGCAATGGTGTGTTTCAGTGAATTCTGGCACAGACACTTATGCTCTTGATAAATTTAGATTAATTAATTTGCGTAAAGAGATATTTTGTCAGTGGTGTATTCGCAACATTTCAGACATAAAAGATATAGATTGTGGTAGAATCGTAATGTATAACATGGACAGGACACGTAGACATGGATGGCGACCTTTTGGCCGACCCTGGCGCGCTCCATGTACCTGTATCTGAGTGGCGCATCAGACGAAAACGCGAAGCGAGGACGCGACCCGCATCACACATCAGCAAGGTGACGCGCTCAAAGCGAGACATTAACAGGTCAACTCATCAACCCCACACCTCAGGACGTTAACTTGAACTAATTCAGAATCATAGATAACACACACATACACACACACAAACAAAGGTCATGCTCTGTGGTATAAAGTGATGGTGGAAAACAGGTAGGTGATGGAACAGGATCCATTACATGTATCGCGTTCACACGCACGCACGTGTGAATAGAAAAGTTTCTGGGTTTATCCACTATGGTAAAGACACAGCGTCTATTGACAAGCAATCTGTTTAATATAGATAGATAGTATACTCCGTATATGAGAGGAGATAGGAAAGTACTTATATACTAAATATGAATTAAATATATTAATTATAAAGATATACATATAAAATCAATTTTATCGAAAAATATTGTTGTTGCGCTACCGGGATTCGAACCTGGATCTCTTCCCTAACCGGGGGAGGTGCTTTATCCGACTAAGCTACAGCGGCATTATTTTTAGCGACAATTTTTCGACCCTATATGTTACCTTTTTGAAATTAATACATTTAATCGTTCCATCATTTGACAGAGCCATCTACCTTATTTTTACAGAATCTCAAAATACCTTTAAGTAAATCTGATAGCAGACGCCAGAATTATCAATTCATTTTTATTAAATTTTGGACACATTGATACAACTTTATTATTTTTTAGGAGATCACATTCTTATTGTGAAGTTGTAATTATTCAGAACATAGGTCTGTGATATTTTAAATATGAATTAAATATATTAATTATAAAGATATACATATAAAATCAATTTTATCTAAAAATATTGTTGTTGCGCTAGTTGGATAAAGCACCTCCCCCGGTCAGGGAAGAGATCCAGGTTCGAATCCCGGTAGCGCAACAACAATATTTTTCGATAAAATTGATTTTATATGTATATCTTTATAATTAATATATTTAATTCATATTTAAAAATATCACAGACCGTCTGTTCTGAATAATTACAACTTCACAATAAGAATGTGTTCTCCTAAAAAAAAAAAAAAATACTTATATACTCATGAAAACTTTAACAATATGTAATTATCGATCTCTCAATTTTAATTACTCAGGCATGACGATATTTAGTTATGGTCTGAAGCAGGCTCTGATGCATGAGAACGTCGAGGGTCATGTTTATACGCGAATGTAATTTTCATCTAGTCTAGCGTGTTAAAATAAGAACAAAGGACTTCAGCCCCTCGCGTAGACAGCTCCTCCCGCCCCGACGGCACAACAGCCTCGAGGTCTGCAACCCTCTCCGCAGCTTCTCCAGCTTACCCGTGCGCAGGTCGATCGCCCCGAGGTCCTCGAACCACATTTTCGGCAGATCTACTCAATGATCCAGAAATGTATCGGAATCTAATTATTAAACGCTGTTCGTTTTACAGATTATTCACAATTTTGTCAGCTGTTGGTCGTCTCGCAACTGGTTGCGAGGTTAGGTTACTTGCGAGATAAATATTTAAGCCGTTTTATCAAAAATATTTAGTGTATGGTGGATTCTCTCATCTGGGGGGGGAGTTTTAGTCGTTAACGGGAATATAGACAGTGGGGGTGAAGTATTTAACTTTTGTTTTAATTTCTTACTGAAGAATTTAAATTCGGAGAAAACGCATATTAATAACATTATGTTTCTTTTAAAATCAGCAATGTTATCTTTGTGGTTAAGATTCATATTTTTATTTTTTATCTTTGTTTTATTAACCACTAAAATGAGTTTAAATACATCTACCGGTTTCGAAAAATACCATTTTCTTCTTCAGGATGTCATAACTAACTAAAACATATATTGTTTCTTTGACAGAATCTATTTAAAAAAAATCTATTTATCTTTAGTACCTAACTCAAATCATTACTTAATACAAATTTACTCGAATAATTTTTAGGAAAAAATTTTAGAATGGGACTCGTAGTTAAATTTAGTTGGTTGTTTATAATTTTTTGATTAGAAATAGATTCTGTCAAAGAAACAATATATGTTTTAGTTAGTTATGACATCCTGAAGAAGAAAATGGTATTTTTCGAAACCGGTAGATGTATTTAAACTCATTTTAGTGGTTAATTAAACAAAGATAAAAAATAAAAATATAACATTATGTTCCCTAATCATCACGTTTTCCGCACCCCGCTCCTCAATTCACGAAATCAGGGAGGTATCGATGGCTGAAGAGGGTAAAGACTGCTCAATAATAATCCTGAAGGAAGACAGAGAATGAGTAGAGACCCAGAGTGAGATGGCAGTGTTAATATAAATAAAAACCTAATCTATTTTAATTTCCACAACTAAACTTGACACGACAGGTGCAGTCCCTTTCATCATCAGGTGATAATTAAACTAAATACAGTATTGTAGTCTATTCGGGTCGGATCTAGTCATTAACGCGAATATGGACAGTAAAGGTGAAGTGTTGGGGAATGCTATATTGTTAATTAGCATTCTTGGCATCGGCAATTGACGGGAACCATCGCAGTAAACCGGTGGAGGTGTATTCTTGAAGAGGTCAGGATCCATACCGGGCTGTAGAAGGTTGTACGATGATGATGATGATGAATATTTAATCCAGTGCGACGTTGATTGTCATCGGTGGTAATTCGTTGGTGATATCTGGCATGTTATTATCACTTATTATCACTGAATTCACTTCTAGTTTATTTAACCTGTTTATTAGATTGTCTTCTACATATTGAGTTACAGAGCTCGGTGGTGCCATCTTAAGGTTTTATACAATCCAATATCGGAGGCAGAAAACGAACATTCAAATCTCAATTTGAAATTTAAATGAGTCCGCCGCCATTTGCATTCTGCTGAATTGAATGTCTTATACGGCCGTGCTGAAGGGGAAATTTGTTTTCTTCGAGATTTAGGTGATGAAATTTGGCACGGGAGCGAGAGAGCCGCCGCTTTGTGCGCGAAGATAAGTCATTACACCGTCTGGCCGGCATCTCAAGACATTCATATCGAATGCGTTGACATTCTATACAGCGAGGTTTGTCACCTTTCCCACTCGTGCTGAGGTAAATAGATTCTTCGTTTTTTTTCGCAAGATGGCATTTTATTTTTTTACAAATCATGTTGACTTTTTACTATAGTAAAAAAATTATTAAAGTTAATTTTTTGCGAAATTGGGTTTTTTGATTGTTAGTAAAAAAAATATTTCCTTCTCGAAAGTACATCCCGTAGTAAACTCATTTTACTCTGCGATATCCGATAGTTAAATATGGTGGACTTTTCACAGCTGTTCCAAAAGTCATCTGACACATTGATACTTTTAAAGTTGCAGTATACGGCAATTGATCGTTCAACATCCCGCTATTTTAGTGATGAGAGTTGTTTAATATATTAACGTATACATTAGCACATAATACGAAAAAATTTCACCACCAAAGTGACAGATTTTGAACGCCTGTGTGAAAAAATCCACAAATAATGCGTATTTTATGATTATATGTTGCGTCTATAGACGTCACCATCAATGCTTTGACAGTAGTAAATTTGATGTATTTACAACCCGCAAAGAAATTATAGTAAAAAGTTACCTCAGTAAAAGTTTACCCTGGTAAAAGGTCACCATAGTAAAATGTTACAATCGATCACACAACCGGCCCTTAGTATTTCTAATTAATTTATTTTGTTTTGAATTTATTCGGATTTAATTAATTATTTTTTTACAAAGTTGTGTGAAATACATTGGTTGTTATAACTAGTTATTATTTCTAATGATTTTAGAAGATTTTTTGTAACCGCGCGTCTTTAGCACATCACGTCTGTCTTGTCTCCCTCGCCTTCGGATTTCATGATTCTGTAACATATAAAACGCATCACAGATGCGCAAGCCTGATCTCGGCGGTTGACCTGTGTTGCCTATTAGAAACTACAAAAATCGACGAGCCTGCATTAAAATATGTGTAACACAGAAGACTGGCTTTCTATCCTTTCTGCCTACCCTTGCGGACAAACAGATGATGTTAATTTTTAATGAGAACACGTTTTTGTTGTAATATAAAGTTGATTGCTTTTATGTATCCATAGCAATATTGCGCTTCCCCATCTTTTATTTATGACTTTATGGTTATATTGGATTCGGACGTAGTGTCATTTGTGGCTGTAAAGTGCTCGGTTAAACGGAAATATCTGCGAGACGCGAGCAGGGTAAAAACGAATGTGTTTTTTTTATATCTCCAGGTTAAGATTACATAAATGTTTTTTCTTTTATATACTCAATAATAGTACGTAAATGTATATTCAATTTGAAATGAAGTGTGCATTGTCTTTATTACGCGTATGAAAACACATACAGTAGCGAAATGGTAAACGCGCTTCCCCGGATAGGAATCACGGCAACAACCAAATGTTTTTTCGATACACACATTTTTTCTGTATGTCTTTCTAGTTGTTTCATTTGATTTGTATTAGATGATTATAAGTTTGTAGTCCTTCTAAAAGATGTTACACTACGTGGAATCCTATGTAAAACGTAACATCGCATTAGTTTCAACTAATCCATTGTGAACATAATTTGTAAGTCCACTTCTTTGATCTCCTGCCAGGAGCTGTTTTTCCCTTCATCTCTCGGCGGTGTTTCACGGTTTGGCTTTCGAGGACTCTCGCCCCCTTCGCGCGTTGCCGATTTCACGACTGAAAATACCTTTAAATGAATTAGTTTCACGTCACTGCACGGCCGTAACTTTTTCTCAACAGACATTAGTGCATGGCCCTTTGTTTCGGGCGCGCTGCGCTTCGAAAGGCATTTGGATAATTACACGAACCTAGATAGAGAGAGACTTGTGAAGAAACCTTAATCTCGAGGCACGATCTCCTAAGATTAGTACACCCTGTATTTGACTATAAAAGACTTGTCTTTGACTTTGGTTAGATATATATATTTTTTTAAATTTAATCAAACATTGTAGGCAAAATAGGAATTATAAATCGGTATCAGAAGGGATACCAAAATGATGCATTTTAATGTCACTCAATTTTTTTTATTTATCGTCATCTTATCACTTAAAAAAGCAGATGATTTAGGGCCCGGAGCAAAGAAATAGGATAATGGTTTGCGGTGGCAGGCCCAAAAGCGTGGAACTCTTTGCCCTCTGTCATAAGAAACAGTGCATCAGAGACATTATTTAAGAAGAATCTAAAAACGCACCTTTTCAAAAAGTCATTTCCGTAAGGGAAAATAACAATTTTTAATTTTAAAAAACGAGGATAATTGTAGAACTATTTATTTATTTTATTTATTGGTAACAAACAGTTGATGTGTAAAGCGCCCTTGAGGTGAAAGTTTTTACGAAAATGGCGCTATACAAATTATCCAATTATTATGAATGGCTCAATTTTGACATACTTGTTGGTTCCGCGGTTAAGACACTCGCGTAGTGATCGGGGTGTTCGAGCCTCAGTCCAGGAGACCAACAAGTTAGTTCTATTTTCCTAGCTCAAGCGGTTTAGCTTACTTTGAAAATAGTACGATAATATTTTCCGTAACTGTATTGATTTTGTACATACATACTACTTGAACATTTTCGACTCGTAATTTAGTCATTTATCAAGCTTGATGGAGCGACGACATCAGAAGAATGGGGGACAAAAATCATGAGATGGGCTGAACGCGTAGGAAATTGGCGATCCTTGGAGGAGGCCTAACCAAGGCCAAGAAATGAAGAAACACAGGCTGATCGGTGATGATGAGGATTTAATTCGTATTTTAAACATCTTCCGATAATAATTATTTATCATATCACGTCTCATGGAGACAGTCAGAGGTGTACTTCGAACAATACCTTCAACCGACCCCTCTGTCTACTTTCGCCCGTCTAATGTGGTTTATCTTCTGACGATGGCCGCTCACAGACATGCTACCCTCACGCCATAATAAAAGGGTGAGAAACAATATCGCATTAAGGTCGATAAGATGACGGGGCGAGGACTAGCGAAGGGTAAAACTTCATTTTGTAATGACAGCTTCACGAAATGCACGTTCGTCAACTTGGAGCGTTCGAAATGAATCGCTTCGCACTTCATATACTTCAATGATATGTTAAATATGAATTAAATATATTAATTAGAAAGATATACATATAAAATCAATTTTATCGAAAAATATTGTTGTCGCGCCACCGGGATTCGAACCTGGATCTCTTTCCTAACCGGGGAAGGTGCATTATCCAACTATGCTACAGCGACAATTTTCGAACCTATATGTTACCTTTTTTGATATTAATACATTTAATCGTTCCATTATTTGAATGAATAAATATCGAATCCCGGTGGCGCAACAACAATATTTTTCGATAGAATTGATTTTACATGTATATCTTTCTAATTAATATATTTAAAATATCACAGATCCTAACAATGATATGTGATTAAGTCGTTACTCAATGAAGTGTCTGAAGTGTGTAGTGTGATACTTTGCGAAGTACACACTTCAATGAACTACATGAAGTGAGCAGCAAAACTCGCGTCGCACTTCGAGAAGTTTCTTTCTCTACTATACGTACACAGTTCGCAGTGTGCGATGCTGAGTGAGAGCTTCGTTGCAGGCAAATAAGTTATTAGCAATATTTGAAATGTCCAAAAACACACAATTACTGCAATTTCACCTACAAGGGCACTGTTATTAAACAAATAATAGATATTAATGGAAAAATGGGTGGAACGGGCGAACTTTACATTGAAGACGGGTCCGTGAGCCCTGTAATTACCCCATACTTTCGTAAAGAAGATGTCTTTCAAATAATGGAACGATAGATGTATTAATTTAAAAAGTGTAACATTATGGGTTGGACAATTTGTGTTGGTATAGCATAATCGGTTAATGCGCATTTCCCGAATTGGAAGAAATCTATGTTCGAATCCCGGCGGTAGCAACGATAATATTTTTCGATGAAATAAGAGAAATAAAAATATCGGCAAAACCGCGTGGCATGGCGCGCGGGATGGCGACCCGAGAAGGTTACTCATTAATATCCGTAGTACGCTCGTGTAGGAAGCGGCCGGCACGGCGGGCCCGACGGCCCGACGGCCAGACGGCACGCCACCGAGATGGCGGGCGATACGCGCGCGACACGTCATCGCCGCGTAATGTCCTGCAAGGGTTGATCATCGCGTAGTACAAATCTACCCGAAAATTGATTTCGCCAAGCCCAAAACACGTGGCTGCTGTCATCTGAACATTTTTGCCTTTATTAATTAGTTGTTTCTACAGCTGTCGTAACGGCTCCACAGGCAGTTTCCGTATTGTATCTTTCTCTACATCGTTGCCCCATGTTCTTGGTCTGTATGTGCGTATCTTGGTAGAGGTATTTTTCGCAGCGTAATCTAGCGATATTTAGTGTAGCCACGATTTCTTTAGCGTAGCCACGATTTCTTTAGCGTAGCCACGATTTCTTTAGCGTAGCCACGATTTCTTTAGTACAGCCATGATATTTGTTACGTTGTATAATACTTATAGTTCATGGTTCCACCCGATTCTACTGCCTACCTCTACCAGATATTTAACATGTTTTCTTCCTGCCGGGGTTTAAATTACTCATTTATGAAACGTATGAATGAGGAGAGAATGGTAAGAAAGATGTATGGCGCAAATGTTGATAGCACCAGAAATAGAGGACGTCCGCGAAACACTTGGCACGACCAGGTAAACCACATACTGGAGGACGGTTCTGTTAGAAGCCTCAACAATCGGCGAGCTTGTACAAGAAGATGTATGCATATGGATGAGGCGAGAATTGTGTGTCAGGATAGAAGAGTGTGACGCTCTATCCTCTCTGCCTACGGCGTAATGGTAAGTTAGTTAGTTTAGTTACTATCTCTTATAAATAATATACAATACTAAAGTACTCTAAAGTCTGTTTGTCACAAATGAAACCTTGAGTGGGAAATTCATACATGTTATTATTAAATTGCTGTATACCGACCTTTTAATTGACAAATTACATTTTTTTTTTTAAATAGTAAAAAAATGTCAATTTATACTTTAGTGATTAATGTTTGAATGATTATGTTGACTCGTTAAGGTCACCATAAAGGATAATTATTTATGTCAGAAGGATTTGTGCGGTGAGAACCGAGGGCCCTATACCTCATCGCTTATCCCGTATGTAATATATATGAAATGTTACCAATTATGGTGATTCGGTGTTTGCGTATACAGCTAGAGCAGGTGAATTGCGAGTGAAACAGTACCTACTTACGATAGTTACGATTATTTACATATTTAATTAACACTCGGTTTCCTCGGACTGGTTGCGGCGCGACGTATTGTGTTGTCTGATTTGGTGGATACCAGTCGGATTGTATTGCTTCCAAGTGACTTGTTTATGCAGCTCCGTGTTAGGCATGAGCAGAGCCACCACAATATTGTCAAAATTTTGAAAATTAGAACCAAAACAGTCATATTTCTGATACGAATATAAATAATTATTGTTTTAAATACTAATTTAATGTATTAATTATAAATATATACATATAAAATCAATTTTGTCGAAAAATATTGTTTTTACGCTACCGGGATTCAAACCTGGATTTCTATTTCCAATCCGGGGAAGTACACTACCAATTGTGTTATAGCGCCAGTATTTTTCGAACCTATATGTTACACTTTTTCACATTAATACATCTGTCGTTTCGTTATTTGAAAGCCATCTACATTGTTTTTACACAATCTCAAATACCTTTGAGTAAACCGACTGCAGACCCCAGAATTATCAATTCATTTTTATAAAATTTTGAACACATTGACTATAACACAATTGGTAGTGTACTTTCCCGAATTGGAAATAGAGATCCAGGTTCGAATCCCAGTAGCGCAAAAACAATATTTTTCGACAAAATTAATTTTATATGTATATATTTATAATGAATACATTAAATTAGTATTTAAAACATCGCAGGCCGTCTGTTCGGAATAATTACAACTTCACAATAAGAATGTGTTCTCCTAATACCATATTTACTTGTCATGTTTACCGGTTTTAGCAATATATAGATATGTACTGGTAAGTTAGAATATGATGTTATTTTTCAAGCATTTGCAGGCTTTGAATATCGAAGAATTCCACGTCTGTGGGCTTGTATACCCCATGCATATTTCACATCCGATTGTATTAAGAATTATGACATCAATTTTTTTTATATATCATTTGACATATCCTCCCGGCTCGTGGAGAATGCTGTGCGCGGAATTATAATTAATTATTTGCAGCGGTAGCGTGCAATAGATAGCTCTGTTTGTCTTCTCGAATTAACATTGAAAGGATATTATATTTCTATTGATATTTAAAAATAAATTTTATATCGGTATTATTGCGATTTGTGTTGGTTATTATTTTGCTAAACGGTGATCGGCGTCAACATTTTAATTGTTTTGGATTAATTCTTTATAAATAATGTATTTTCGTCGACATCAGGTGTTATACAAAAATTAAAAATTAATAAATTATGATAGCGACGACAATATATTGATTTTATGTGTATATCTATCTAATTAATGCATTTAATTTGTATTTAAAAAATATATCACACACCTATGTTTTGAATAATTACAACTTCGCAATAAGAATGTGTTCTCCTTAATAATAAATTATGGTATTATAATATTCATTCTATTTAAATTATTTTGTATTTATTTGTGATATTTAAATATGTGTGATATTTAAATAAGTGTGATATTTAAATATGTGTGATATTTAAATATGTGTGATATTTAAATAAATGTGATATTTAAATATGTGTGATATTTAAATAAGTGTGATATTTAAATATGTGCGATATTTAAATATGTGCGATATTTAAATAGTTGTGATTTCCCGTCATTATTGTTAAGTTATTCCTAACTTAATCAACTAACTGACGTATCTGGCATTGCAAGAATTTCACGAAGTTTTAGAAATTATTTCCAGAATCATATCTGCTTCCTCCACCAACATCGCATTAATCATCCAAAATCCTGTTTCCATATGGGTATCTTCGCTTAATGGTCAAAACATATTCAGATCCCTGTAAAATTGTTCTGTTCTAGTATGCCTTTACTGTGCCCTTAGGACCATCAATGTCGCCAGGCATCACCTCCAAGAGTATATCTTCTTCATGTTCTGTCTTCTATCAAAAATTGGCGACCAACTTGTATTATACTAATTTATCCTATGGAAGTTGTATAAGAATGGGCATTTGGTTACGCATAACCTAAAAAGATAACTTTTTCTACATATTCCACTCGTGTCTTTTATCTTCTCTGTATAATAAATTATCATGTATCCTCTCTGCTTACCTCGCCAGGAAACGGCGTGATGATAATTAATTAATTACTTAGTTACAATAAATATTTTTTATTATGGAGAATGTGTCCGAATTATCCAGCTTTCCTTCGTTTGATAGTTATTTGGAATCAATAAAATATTTCAATTAATTGAAATAATCGCAAAATTACTATTTTTTTAATGCTTACACGCATGCACACAGCATGAACATTTTCGACTCATATATTTAATCAAACCAATGGTGAATGTTACATTTGTATACAGTGATCGTAATTACTCATACTTGCATATCTTTTCATTAAATTTAATAAAAAATAGCTTCGTCTCTATGAGCTATCTATTATTTGTTTAATAACAGTGCCTTTGTAGGTGAAAATCGTTTATTCAAGTATTGCATATTTTTAATATATACTTACCCCTATAATGTTTTTATACCCAGTATAATATTTCGCCCTTTTGATGACGTCACATTAAGATGCAGAACATCCGTTACTTGACTTCTGAGAATTTTGCTCAACATTCCGATCCTTGTCTTACGCATACATACTTAGCTTTGTTTTTACTTTATCCGAGAAATACACACACACACACACACGCGCGCGCGCCTGGTGTGAGTCACGGCGGGGGGCGTGGAGGGGATCAATAAACCCGGGGGTGGGAGAGAGCTGTCACGTGAGTGGGCGGAGAATCGTGAACAGGCAGAGTATAAAAATATGTCATATTTACCTTAGCGACAGTTTTATAATAGTACGCGCTTTACAATTGCTAGGGAAATATTTTTCGGCTCCCTCGCGAGAGGGATGGTAAACAGTCTCGAACTTTTTTAATTTTCTAATAGGTACATAATGTGAGAGATTTTCACTGTCTCCTTAACTACACCGAAGTCTGTGCTAAAGGCGACAGATTCAATTAGTCTCATTCTAAAAGAGAAATATTAAATAATTTCTTATTTTTCTTTTGTCCTATCCGTTTAATCCCTGTCATGTTGGCTGTCATCACTGTGTTTATTGCGGCCCCTCTACATTAGACTAGTTAAACCACTGCCTCAGGTTCTTCAGCCATGATGTTCACCTCTCCTTCCAGCAATCTTTATCTGCATTGTGAGGTGCAAGATCTCGCTCTTCTCCGGAAATAACATAATTGAATAAATAAAAAAGGAAAACGAAAATATAAAAAAAAAAAACATAAAGATATGATGTTAGTTAATGTGATCATTTCCATACATTTTTGCTCAGTTTTTTTTACTGCCACCACGCAGTAACCAGCTCCTGAGATGGTATTTGAGTTTGTCTATCGAGAAATAATTCATATTATTTGGCAAAATTGTGCCGGCTTTGTACGAGTCATTATTAAAAACATTAAAAGTCGGACAACATTATATTTATTTTATTTTTTAATGAAAAACGTACGACTTCATTTTTACTGTCGGAACTTTCAAAAATTTTAGATTTTTACAACTTTACAGCATTACTGTGATATTTTCACCTACATGGTGGCCCAAAAAAAATGATAATAATTACATCAAAATTAGTTTAACTATATCAACAATGACTTAAATAGTTTACTAATTTACTTACTTATGTATATTACGTTTTATTTCGACAATTTCCGGTCGCCATCTTTGATTATTAATTTTCCCATTGTTTATATTTGGTTTTTTCAAATTGTTACCCAGAATGACAAGAATCACTGCAGAAGACCGTCTTCTGATCAAAATATTGCAAATTGAAAATCGTCGGGGTGCTTGGAAAGTGATCAAAGAGTTTCAAAACAAAGCCTGGAGTATAACTAGACATTGCAGCATAACTGGACATTACAACAGGACGGAGCTCCATCTCACACGGCCAGAAATACAATCAAAATGTTTATTTCATCGAGCCACGTGTGCGGCCACCGAACAGCCCAGTAGATTTCTGATTAGCTAAATATTGTGCAAAAAAATTACATAAAGAATTATAATTAATTACATTTTGAAATAACTCGTGTGTTACGAAATGTTCTCACCTTTTTTATTTAACTGAAATTTATGTACGGTTATAATTTTTTTTTTTCCCCTTCTAAGACGACGCGCTGGGCAAATACTGATTTTTAAGTTATAGCCGTTTTGATATTGAGCATTTAAAATTATTCTGAATCACTTAAATTTAAATTTCTTCACAGCTCTCTGTCCTGACAACTTGTGTTATCATCGCGGCTTTGGACAAATAAATGGCTAATTTAAAACAGAATAAAAATTCTTAAAAGATTATTAGTAATTTTACATTAGTTGCGTAGAAGAAAGGTAGCTCGTTGTTTCGTTTTCTTGTTCCTTTCCCTTTTCGCTAGCCCTTATTAAATATGGATTTTGGCAGCGACCAGCTATACCCTTAACTATTTGATCCAGTCTCCCAGGGTCGACGTTATGATCTCCTCGGGACATCTTGAACTGAATTTTCCACGTTTCGACAAAGTGGATTTCTTGCACCATGTAATATGGATCCTCCTTAGATTAATCACACACCTTCCCATTACGAAGATCAAAGTTCTTTTTTCATTTTTTTTAAATCCTCGAAGGACCCGAGTTATTCTAACCAACCAAATGAACAATACATATTAACATAATATACTTAAATTATAATTGCGCTTCGTATTGAATATTAATGTTCATTTACAATCTTTTCGCAGTGTGCAATAATGATCACTGATGTCTAATATTTGTCAAAAACTACTGTGAATAATTCTCGGTTATGATTACTCGATAATTTTAGCATTGCAGATCAAAATGGTTTTACACAAAATAATTCACTTGAGATTTTAAGTTAATTTTTTTTTTATCTATCCATATATTATTTCATTTCTTTATGTTCAATATATCTATCAATTTAAGATGGCTCTAGATGTACATATATATATATTTACCATGTATCATTTTACTAATATATATATTTTTTACTTTTGATATAAAGACAAAGTATACTACATGACGCATTTTTAAAGCAATGTAATAAGGGATTTCTGCATTGAAATATATAACCAGGTATCCTTTATTTAGGTATCTTTCACTCGTTGCAATAATGATACTCCTACTACTCTCCACAGATACCTCATTTCGGCAGCCTCGATTCTTGACCTTGCTCTCTCCGTAAGGACCATTTGGGTTTAAATTATTACCGCACTGTAAAGGAAATGTATATATTTATTACACATAATACTTCTAATCATCCGTTTTCTCAAAAATTATCAGCTTTTTATTCCATGTTTAGTAGATTAGTTACTGTTCCTTTATCCATAAATAACTTCAACATAGAATTAAATATTATTAAACAAATTGCAGTTAATAATGGTTATAATATTAAATTAATAGATAATTTGTTAAACAAAAAGTACAAGAAAAAGTTAATCACATATGTTTACCCACCTATTATTGATAGTGGAGAAAAATCGTGTTTTTAAATAATCTTACTTCAAATTCAATTATAAAATATATCCCAAACTCTTTACAACCAGCTTTTTACACTAATAACAAATTAAAAAATGATATATTAAATATCAAGGATAAGGACGATATTTAAAAAAAAAATTGGGGGTCTACAAATTAATTTGCAATTATTGCAATTATTTTTGTATAGGTAAATTTTGATATTAGAATTAAGGAATACTTTAAATACCTAAATAGCAACAACTATTCAGAATTTTCCAATCATCTTTTGGAAACAAATCATTATTTTGATATTAACAAGGGTTTAGAAATTATACATTAATTAGAAATTTTTTAAATAAGAAAAAGTGTTATTAGCAAGCTAAATATTATAAATAACCAAATCCTCTTTGCAAATAGTCACTGTATACATTGTTTCCTGAAGAAGATACCATAGGTATCGAAATATGTAGAATAACAAAAATTAGTGGTTTAACCTTTACCATACCATGATATAAAATACCCGAAAGCAGCCATGCTGTTAATTCGTGTTACCGTAAATAACAGTTAGAAAAAATGTTTTTATTAGCTTAAATGGCTTTAATGGCACGAATTTACTCTAAATATTGAGTATTCAATTTTGAAGAAATGATTAATAACAATTTAGAGCATTCATTAAATCCTATACAATGTGTTCTTTCTTCTTATCTCTCTTCATTTAATTAGTAAGAAAGAAATAATTATATTCGTATGTTTGTTATTCTTCTCACTGTGAAAATAATGTGTGATCTCTGTCTTTCATATCACAATAGGTATTTTTACCATCGTATTAATTTTACAACGGATTGAATGGAAAAAATAATTGTTTTTGTACGATTCCCTTTTCATAATAGTTTTTTCACTAGTTATTCTTAAGCGCTTATATTTTCTTTAGGATTATCTAAAATATTAATTTTATGTTGCTTGTATTTACCAAAATATTACAGGTTTAATTAAGATGGTAGACCTGTGTCACTGCATGGTTTGGGAAGTGTTAAACAAATTATTTTGTCTAATTATTTATATATATATTTGTATCCCAGATTATTGATGATGGCAAATGGACATTATCCGTTTTGCCTGTTAAAACTTTTAATGATTTTACTAGAATTTTTAAATTGAATAAATGTGCTTTTAATTTAGTTATATCAATGGACCGTTAGTAAACAAGTGAGCAGTCCGGAATCCTTGGCCCAAATAGCATATCAAATAAAAAAAATGTGGCTTGGTTGCTTAATTTCACAATAAGTATACGCGCGATTCTGCATTTCTTTGATTTAGCTTTTAATAAACGAGTTTAAACGAATCTATCTGCAAATATATATATTTATTTATTATTCATTTTTTAACAAGATCTTTTTAAATATTGTATTACAGTTACAGGCATTGTCATTACGGTTGAACGTTGGATTAGATAAGATGAGAAATGCGTTAAATTTAGCAAACCTCAAGCGCTATTGACTCAAAAATACACAGTTCTACGAATTCGTAATGTTTGCTAAATGATAGCGTAATGGTGCACGTTTCTGGTGGCACAGCTACTCTGTGCACTCGATAATAATCATTTCAAAATATTTATTCTTGACGTGTGATATGCGATTTCACTTATTTGTGGCGTAAACTAAAAACTATGCAGGTATCTACACTTGTCTTCTTCTATTAACATGAGCCATCACATCGGCGATCATAATTGTGTTTTCAGCGACGGTATAGAATATATACACACTCCTCGAACATTAGTACCGAGTCTTGTAAAATAGTGTACAACTCTGTTATTATTCCTCATACTGCAGCAGCATTTTGTTTTTGGCTAATGAAGAAGAAATGCAACAATTAAGCTTTGAGAATAATACTCTGAAAAAATAGATGTACTCGAATCAGTGCAACGCCGGAAGATCTGAATATGATGACCTTTAAGCAGAAAATACATTTCAATGTTATGGTATTTATTTATTAAATCCTCACTAAGAATACATCGGAAAAATTTATAGGAAAAATTGGAGCACGAACATCATACAAGGCTGAGACTGATATTCAGGAAGAAGGCTAAATCTCAGAAATCGATGGTGTACAGTGCGATGAAGATTTTTAATGTAATGCCAGAAAACATAAGAAAGGAGGAGAAATTACATAGATTCAAAATTAAATTAACGATTTTGATCTTGTTTATATTAGATCATATATAAAAATACTTATGTAAATAAATTTTCAAATCGTAATTTGGTCCCATAAAATATAGTGGGCTTGCTCTATCACACCCAGTCACATATTTATTTGTGGTTTTACTTTTTCTTTTTTTTTTTATCCATAATAGAGTCAGTCAGTTGGCGCGTGAACGAAAAGCGACCCAGAATACCTATACTTAAAATATTATTTTAATTGCAGATCGAATCACCGTTATCGCGTATATAATTTTTCGAAAATATTTACAACTTTAATTCAACGCACATCCTCGAATAAATAATACTACCGACGTACATTTTTTTTTTTTAAATTTTCTCTTTATTGTTCTCCGCGCGGATAAACGGCAGTCACGCTCAGTGCGTCAACTATCAAACTATCAGATACAGCGCGCCGAGATAGAGAGAGAGATAGAGCCCTCTTCCGCACGATGGCCGGAAATGCGCCGCCTTTGTTGAAAGATAAAAACAAATTATTGCACACAATAGATAAAAACAAAAGCTAGCCTTTTCGAGGATCGCGTTACGGAACCGGAGCCGCGCCGCGACAGTTCCCCGGCTCTGCTCGCGTGCATTCTTTCACTCGGGCCGAACCGTTGTGTAATTCGGCCGCGGGAGTTTGTTCACCGAGTCGAAACGGGTCCGGCGGAAGGGTGACACAATTGGGTGAAAACAATTATAGATAACTGCTTGTCTTGTGTCCGCTGTACTATATGCAAATCGACCACGCGTGGTTATTTAATGTACCCACTTTATCATGTACACATCTGAAAACAGTTAATGGTTGTATCCTTAATTATTTTATATACTCTTAGTGTTATTGTACATGTCAATGTATATAATTATACTAAGAGTATATAATTGACATTGTATACATTGACATGTATTGTCGTATCGGCGTAAGGCTGCTGGTAGGGCCTGTGTTGGCCGCATTACTAATAAAGACGCTGGCGTTAGGCTACTGGTACTTACTAATAAAGATAAAGACGCATAAATAAGTCGAGAGAACTAATAACAACTATCAAGGAAAGCTGCAAACTTCTCGACACATTCTCCGCAATGAAAAATAAGATATTTTATAATTAATTATGCAGGGGAAGATGGAAGGTAGCAATGGCGTAGGTGTAACAAGATTATCTTGGCTGTGTAACATCAGAATGTTGTTCAGTTTCTAAAATATTAGTGATCTCATACCGGATAAATCAACATACTGCAATATGGTTGCCAACCTTCGATAGAAAGCGGCACATGAAGAAGATGTCTCGATGAAACAATTTTGCGTGCACTATGTTGCTACTTACGTAATTTATACATGTTTAATTTTATCTTTGTTTGTATTTAGAGTAACATGTTAGGTCAACGAACGCGTTCTTTACATTTAGGCCTTCTTGAAATCTCAAGTCCCGGCATAAAAGGGTTGGTGTTTATATTATTAATCAGCTAGTTCAATAAACTCATAAAAACTGTTTAAACTATCCCTAAAATCTTCCCTTAAAACAAAATAGTGTTTGTTTGTGTTAACCGAGACAAAGGATGTAGTTTATAAAAGTCCGATGGAGGATCACTGTATTGTGTTTTGGGTAATTGTTATTGAAAGTTCTTCTCAAATTAATTAATTTATTTCTCTTGTAAAGTTTTTAAATTCGACACTAACGACAAGCTGGTGTGAGAAATATAATTCACGCGCGCACTCCTTAGAAGGAACATTGGTTATGGTATACTATTGTAATCAGTGGGTATAGTAGAGCCAGTTAAGAATTGAATCAGCGGCGGTATCCCATTCTTTCAACCATTTACCACATGCACTTGGAGACAGATGAAAGATGAGCATACTAACACAACTACAGAGAAGAGTAAAAAATGTAACATTCAATATATATAGGTACTTTTGTAGCAGTTTAAACTTTTAAAAGTTCTTGACGTAGTAGCATAATTGTTTTTAAGACTTTTTAGATGGAATATGAAATGAATACAAGAATACAAATCTCGGGCGAAGCAGGGCTGCATATTTAGAAGCCCTCATAACAGTGCGGAACAAGGTCACATATGAATTTATATCCAGGTAATGGTCTCCTGCACACATACTCTAGTGGCATAATAAGATTGACACGTGTCGAGTAAGATGCCGACAAAAGCCCCTTTTCATTTCGTGACGAAATCTACTTTCGATTTACTTTCAACTGCCGCCCACGTCCTCCATTTCGAGGCTTTAAAATGCGTAGAAATGATTCGCTTGTCGGTAGTGTCAAGCGAAGAGAACGATACCATCACCGTCAGGTGTCGCCATGTTTTAATTACTCAGGATATAGGTGATACCTTAGCCCTTCCCAAACCATGCAGCAACACAGGTCTAACATGATAATTAAACCTGTAATATTTCTGTAAATACATGGAACATAAAATTCATATTTTAAATAATCCTAAAGAAAATATTAGCGCTTCGGAATGACTAGTGAAAAACCAATTATGAAAAGGGAATCGTACAAAAACAATTATTTTTTCCTTTCAATCCATTGTAAAATTAATACGTTGGTAAAAATACAATTTGTGGTATAAAAGACAGAGATCACACACTATATTTTTTTTCACAGTGAAAAGAATAACAAACATACAAATATAATTGTCTCTTTCTCCCTAATTAAATGAAGACAGATAAAAAGGAAGGACACATTGTATACGACTTAATGAATGCTCTAAATTATGTTATTAATAATATTTTTTTAATTGTTTGCTCAATATTTATAGTAAATTCGTGCCATTAAAGCCATTTAAGCTAATAAAAACATTTTTTCTAATAGTTATTTACGGTAACACGAGTTGACAGCATGGCTGCGTTCGGGTATGGTAAAGGTTAAGGGCCGGTTGTGTGATCAGTGGTCTATAGCAAATAATGTTACTTTTATATTAAATAAAATAACAATAACTTTGTATGAAACCACGGAATTTATTGTACGCCGGCCGGTTTCGCTTATCTCAAGCTTCGTCAGGACGTATTTAAAACTGTTCATAAATACAAGAAGAGTGCACTTATATATACATAAAGAGGGAGAATATAAAATTACATGTGAAAGAGAGAGACTGAATACATATATTGTTAAAAAGAACGTCAAGGGAGACAATATAAATTATATGCGAAAGAGAGAGACATAATACGTATACGGATAAATGGGACATATAGGAATGGGAAAATACAGCGTTGATGGATATTAAGTTGATTTTAAAGGAAACATACCTAATATGGGGCTAATGGATAAATTTGTTTGATTATTATTAAATTCGGCGTACCAATATTTATTGCCTTTTTTATTTCAAGGGCTTCTAAATTGTCCAACCATTTCATTGAGGATATTGACCCCTTTGGTATTATCAAAAGAATAGTCTTTTTTAATAATATGATTGGAAAATTCTCAGAAACCATGTTACTTTTGTAATAATTTTCACGAAAACGGGTTTTTAGATCGTTGGTAAAAAATATTTACTCATCGAAAGTAGGTACATTCAATAGTAAATTAATTAAAATTAATGGATGGTAATTATCGGATGGTAAAAATCGTGAAACGTTTAGTTAAAAATGGCGGACTCTTCACAGAAAGGAGACCACCATGACTGAAGAAGCTGTGGCAATGGTTTGGCCAGTCTACTGTAGAGCTGCACCAGGCCGCAGTAAACAAAATGATGATAGCCAATGAAAAGAAGGAGAGGACATCAATAAAATGTACATCATTTAGTTTTAGAGAACCAGCCATTCAATAGATGGCACGCAGGAGTGATATAATACGTGTGTCTGATGATTTTTGTAGAACTAGATTTTTTTTAAATAAAACGCTACTTGCTCCACACCGAATCAGTGCCAGGCGGATACTGGTGCTGTAAATCGTCATCAAAGTGGCTGTTAAAAAAAAGAAAATTGTAAT
The DNA here is from genome assembly GCA_031772225.1 of Eubasilissa splendida. Taxonomy (NCBI): domain Eukaryota; kingdom Metazoa; phylum Arthropoda; class Insecta; order Trichoptera; family Phryganeidae; genus Eubasilissa; species Eubasilissa splendida. Next base: position 28,711,452 of record CM062859.1, read on the forward strand.
TTATAAAATCGAATTTCACTCGATTCTTGCGGCCGATGCCGGAAGGAATTTTTAAAAATAAATATAATTTTTTTTAAGGCAAAATTAACTTTGTGGTTAAAATCCATTATGTTTGAATAGTAGTGGGTTTTCAGAATTTTCTAATCATTTGATCGAAAATGTTCATGGTTTGGATAAACATTTGTGATTGTATATTTTGCGTGTAAACGGTGTTGGTCGTAAATTAAATAATTTGGATTCGCTGGAGATAAATAAAGCGTGTAAAACTAATCAAAAAAATCCCATTCTAAAATTTTTTCCTTTAAATTATTCTAGTAAATTGTTTTTTTTTTTAAATAGATTCTGTTAAAGAAACAATAATATATGTTTTTGATTAGTTATTGACATCCCGAAGAAGAAAATGATATTTTTCGAAACTGGCGTAAACAAAGTTAACGATTTAAAATAATATTATTTTTATGTTTATTAATATTTCGAAATAAATTTGATCCGATAAGTCAACCGGGGAGTTGAAACATCAATGTGGTATTTACCAATTTACAAACCTGATGAAAAGTTATCTAGACGAATCTAATAAGCGAAGACAATGCTCCGGGGATCTTCTACCGTGGTCTTGAAAATTGGCTCTGGGATTCGGCGCACTCTCGAGACGGCGGTCGATGTATTATATCATACATCATGAGGTCTTGTAATGACTACGAACCGATCCATGCAATGATACTCTGGACCCGTCGGATCACAGCTGCGAGCGTTGCGTTATTAATATGACCTCTCCGCTTGTTGCGTCCATGACGTCATCCACCATCTGATGGATGCCCCATATTTGAGGACTCTGCCTGTCATTGTTTTTGCAGATTCCCGTTGACATTTGGTAGGCACGCGCAGAGACAATATTATGCATATAATATTTATATAATGTCACGTGCCAGCTTCGTTATTTATTTGTCTTTTGACGGTACAGCGTTATCCATATATTATTATACAAACAATATGATCGTCAACCGCAGCTGTGATCAACTATCTGTGAAGCCAGATATGTTAAATAATTGTTTTTTTTTTTTTCAAATAGTGCACCGTCAATTTTTTACAAGTTTTGCCCACAAAGTGCAAGAGTAATTCGAAAATACTGCCTGTGGATCGTGCTAATGCTTCACAACAGACTTCTCAAATAGCAGGATGTGAGGTAGTTCACGAGGCACTTTATCACAAACGATGGGAAATATTTTTTTTTTTTTACGTGTATAAAGATTAGCTTTAACGTTTCAATAGCTAAACACTCGTTTGCTGTGTAATGAATCGTATTGAATCTTTTGAATAAAAAAAAACAATTTTATTTCGATAGATCCCTTTGTCATACAACCTCTCATATTACGGTACTACAAAAATAAGCCTGTTTTAAGTTATATCCATCAACACTGTATTTTCCCCTCCCTTAATGTTCCGTCTATCTGTATATCTATTATGTCTCTCTCTTTCGCATATAATTTTATATTCTGTCTCCTTTGATATTCTATTTAACTATATATGTATTCTGTCTCTTTCTCGTGTAATTTTATATTATTTCTCCCTCTTTATGTATATGTATAAGTGCACTCTTTTTGTATTTATAATTAGTTTCAAATACGTCCTGATGAAGTTTGAGTGAGCGAAACCGGTTGACGTATAATAAATTTCGTGGTTTCATACAAAGCGATTGTTATTTTAAATCACTGCTGAAATTGCTACTGTAATAAAATAAAACTAATTTTATGTTTTTCTTTTTTTCAGGTAAGGATACATTCATTACTCAATCAAATGCTGTCGATTTTTGGTAAAATGCACGAATTTTATACATTTTAAATTAATTATACATACGGCTTACGCTCGTATGCCATTATTAAAAGTGTGATGCACAAACGGCGACAATTATATTCAACTTCAACCGGTTTCGGAACAACCGATCATATGTACCTTCGTGTCAGTGTAAAACTAAATCTAAATATGTATATAATTTTGTATACGGTTTCGCTCATTCAATTTCAAACATTTGCAATGTTCGAATTCCTAGTACCCGTCGATATGAAAAAATATTCATTAGTGTCTTGTGTCATAAGAGTTTTATTAATCGTTTTCGATTTCATTTTTAAGTGTGTATTTAATGTAACATTATGAAGATTGTTTATGTTGTCTATGGTATGTTAATTTCGACTTTAATGAATGAATTTCTGAGTAGCGATAAACTCAAACCAGTATTAGTTAAAAAATATCGGTAAAACACTTGTTCAGTATTAATGTCATCAATGATTGAATGAACGTATATCCTATGTCCGAAAATTATATTTTTATTAAATATATATTAAATTATCATCGACTTTCTTACATAATGTATTTAACAAATATGTCATTTTTAGTTGTTCTAGTATTTTTTTACTGTGTAACAATAAATTATCTGTTAATTGTATCATTTATTAATGAGAATGGTGCAAGGCTTTTGTAATATATTTATTTATTTAGACTTTATTGACATACATGTTTTTGTTGTAACAGAGGTGAATATATTATAATATAACATGATAAACATAAGATACAATTATATTGCAATTAAGTATATACTCGTTGTTTATTGTGTGGGATGGAGTAGACTCCACCTCTCCACATTATCCTGGCTAATTTGCTAGACTGCCGTCTGTGTTAAAGTAGCCAGTTTTTCGTGCTGTTGTGGTGTTATTTAATTCGAGAAAGATAAAGATTCGACAAGAATAAAAATTAAAAATGTAGTGAGGCTGTCGTAGAAGTAGTGAATTATTAGTGTAAGCACTGTTAGAATGTTGGATAGCGATGCTTCTGATTGATACATAATATAAATTGGAACCATCTGTATATCATCATCATACATTTCACGTTGACGTAGACCAATGTGAAGAGTGCGCCGAGGATAGATCAGCTTGGCGCCAGATGTGGACTGTAACAAAACCCACGACTTATAATAGGATGCTGTGTGAAAATTAAGTGACTGCGAGCGTAGCAACAAACCTGCAAGAATGTAAATAATATTACGAAAGTAATGTTCCATACGTTATATTTGATGACTTGTCGAAATATTATTGTGTACTTGTAATTTCTTCTGGGTCATTTTAAAAAAAAAATATTTAATATCTCAAATCAAATGTGGGCTCTGTAAATTCAGTAACTCCTGCTGTCACTGGGGCCGGCCGTTGAAGGTTATATCTGTACTGGCATACCAGTCTTGCCTCATCAGTTCGTCGCTCGTTCTTCTAACAGAGTCATTCTCCATTATATGGTGTACCTGATCATATCACGTTGTTTTGAAGACGTTCTCATGTTCCTGATGGCTTCAACGTTCGCATAAATTATTTTCTCTAATCGTGCATATATTCCACATGTCCAAACTATCTCGGCGATCCTTTATCAATTCTATCAACGACATGCTACAAACATATCTACATTTAAATTTTACATATAATAATAAAGGATAATTTAGAAATATTTCAATATAATTAATAACCAATTAAATCTTACAAACTATGAAAGCTTTGAGAATAATACTCAGAAAAAATAGATATACTCTGATCAGGGCAATGCTGAAAGATTTGAATATGATGACCTTTAAGCAGAAAATATATTTTAATATAATGGTATTTGTTTACAAAATCCTCACTAAGAAAATATCAGCGGAATTTACATGAACAATTAATGTAAATCAACATGAGCACGAGCATCGTACAAGAGGAAGGGACAGACTGAGACTGCCATTCAGGAAGAAGGCCAAATCTCAGAAATCGATGATGTATAATGCGATAATTTTTTTTAATGAAATGCCAGAAAACATAAAAAAGGAGGAGACATTGAATAGATTTAAAATGAAACTGACTAAATATGTAAAAGATAAGTTTTAGTAAAAGAAAATACTTAAATCTTGTTTATATTAGAGCATATATAAGAGTGCTTATGTATTCACTATGTTAAGAATATAAAAAAAACAACCTGCTATTTAATATATTCCCTATGTCAATGCTTGCTTACTTACTTACCATCGCGCCGTTTTCCCGTAGTAGGTAGGCAAAGAGGATAGAGTGACACTGGCTCGCTGATTATTGTGGCTTCTAACAAGGCCATATTCCCCCCATCTTTCAATGCCCTCCTGTCAATCGCCCCCCCAACGCTTACCAATATTCCATCTACATCCCGTAATGCATATCGTTTAAATTTTAAGGAATAGTTCAGTTGTACGCCAGTCCTGACGAAGATGCGTTAGTAGTACACAATGATTTAAACAAAATTAAATATAAATACAATTGTATATTTACATTCTCTCCCAATTTGTTCGTTCATCTCTCTATCGTGCGTTAAATACGACTCCGAAATACGAAATTATATATTATCTAACCGCTTTGAAAACCTGTGATTGTATCTATATATTTATTAAGTTAGAGATGCGTTCACGAAACGTACGACACGCGAATACACATTTTCAAACCGCAAAGCTATTTTTGTGTAGATAAATATCGCAGTTCACACTGCACCAGAATACCGTATTGCAGCATTGCGGTGAACGCATCGCTTCGGTGCGTATTGGCCCAACCGCGAACGGCGTCCCGCCCTGGCGCTCGCCGCGTCACAGGGCACGCGGTACCTAGTGCGAGTGTCATCGCCAGGCCACATGGCCGACTGGACTACTACAAGTTCCACTTTGTACTGTTCGCCCTGTCACTCCAACGAATTTAGAAACATAGTGTGTATATACATAATAAAAATTGAAATATTTAAGTATGGTGAGATGAGGCATCGGATTACACAAAGCATTCGAAGAATATCAATACATCACGGTCGCACAACGTGTTTTGATATCGTTGACCTTAAAAATCATGCGCTTTATACTGTACTAATTAGATTTAAGATATTTTATTAAATTTTCCATGATTACATTTTATTTTTTCTTAACTGTTTTAACCCTTCCCAAAACCATGCAGTAACACAGGTCTACCATCATAATTAAACCTGTCATATTTCGGTAAATACATGCAACACAAAATTCATATTTTAGATAACGCTAAAGAAAATATTAACGCTTAGGAATAATTAGTGAAAAAACAATTATGAAAAGAGAATCGTACAAAAACAATTATTTTTTCCATTCAATCCGTTAAAAATTGATACTTTGGTAAAAATACCATTTGTGATATGAAAGGCAGAGACCACATACTATTTTCACAGTGAAAAGAACAACAAACATACAGATATAATTGTCTCTTTCTCACTAATTCAACAAAGAGAGATAAGAAGGACGGACACATTGTATAGGACTTAATGAATACTCTAAATTATGTTATTAATCATTTTTTCAAAATTGAATGCTCAAAATTTAGGATAAGTTTTTGCCATTTAAGCTAATAAAAACATTTTTTCTAACTGTTATTTACGGTAACACGAGTTGACAGCATGGCTGCGTTCGGATATTTTATATCATGGTATGGTAAAGGTTAATGTGTTCAACTTTTTAATTTATCTTTGTAGGACTATACAGGTTGTAACAGACCTAGTCGGCAATATTTTACGGTTGGACACGTGACTGTATTACGAGTCGAAAATGTTCAAAGAATATGTGACTATTTTAAACCGTGTTCGAGATATGAGCATTTAAAAAGAATCGTAATCGTGCAATTATTTCGATTAATTGAAATACTTGATTGATTCCGAATTATATATTGAATGTCATCAAATTTCGAGCTGTCATACAATTTTTTGTTAGATAGCAAAAATATACATTAGTAATAGATAAAGTTCGCAAATATTTATTTCGATGCACGTAGACTAAACGTGATTTTGTGAAAATTTCAAACAATAATATTTTCATTACATATATACATATAGAACAATTTTATCGAAATATATTGTTTTTGCTGCCGGGATTCGAACCTGGATCTTTTCCAATCCGGGGAACGTGCATTAATCGATTATGCTACAGCACACAATACATTGACGACAAAGTTTCGAACCTGCATGTTACACTTTTCAAATTGATACATCTATTGTTTGATATTATTATTTGATAGCCGTCTACTTTATTTTTACGGAATCTCAAATACCTTTGAGTAATCCCGGCAGCAGCAACAACAATATTTTTCGATAAAATTGATTTTATATATATATATATATATATATATTTATATTTAGTACTATTAATTTGTATTAAAAATATCCCAAATCTATGTTCTGAATAATTACAACGTCACAATATGAATGTGTTCTTCTTAATAATAGTATTTTCAGTAACGGTGTAGAATTTGCACATATTCCTTGAACATTTTTGTATCGTAATTTAGTTAGGTAAAGTATTGTGGACTAGATTTGTTACACACTGTATATTAAGGTCATTATAGATCGTATCAAAATAATAATTAAATAATTATCACATCAAAATCGTACAGATTTTTTTAAAGTGGCATGCGTACTAAACGTGCACACGCGTAATGTATTTTAAAAAAAATTGTATACAAATGTCATTTTTAAAGCCCTCCTGTGTTTCTTATATTTTTAATATTAAAAATCTTCATCATTTGTGACACGTTATTTTCTACACATCTCAATTTTTTTCTTTAGTAAAATAAAAGAAAGAATTTCTTTGATGGTTGGTTGATGACGCGCCCAGTTTGACTTTGACATTTTATATTTTAAACCAGATCTGAATTTGTTGACAGATCGAATACACATTCCGTTATTGTGACACGTGATACTAAAAAATAAATGTATAAATTACATCAATACTGACGTAATTGTGTTTTTACAGGAAAGCCAGTGTAAATTTTATAACACGTTTATTCTATTTTAATCGTTTCGCCGTGACGTCATAACATTAGTGAGAACGCGATGACGCTGCGGTAACCAGATGGCCGCGCAAAAAAATACTCCCCCGTATTTCTTCACTTCGGCGTGAATTATTGGACGCATTGATCCTGACTGCTTGCGTTTTGCACGTATTTTTATACCCGACGAAAATAATATTTCTCTTTTCAAATAGAAGACAGAGAAGTGACGGTCCTTAGGAGAGGTGTGGTGGTGTGGCTCTTGCAACACTCCTTCAGTCAATAGGTTTTGCATAAAACGCCCTTTTCGCCGCTCGCTGAGTCCATTTGTTGAACGTGACCAACCCACTTCAGCTGCGGAATTTGGACAATATTAAATGTTCATTTTTTTAGTAGTGAATTTTCATCTTCTATATCTGAATCTTAATTTTTTCAAACCAGCAAGTGGATCTTCGGATGCCAAAGTGACATTTGTTGGCCGCCTGTAGTCTTTTTGTGTAATTTCTCACCTGATATGTTTAAATATAGCTAAAATTAATTATAAATCATATTTTTTGCATAATTTGAATGTGAAAAGCGACAAATGTATTTTAACATTGCGCCTCAATATTAGAACACACCCGCGCTGGAGGTGTTCTCATTTTGGCATTATCATTACCAAATTAATAATAAGATTGTTCCAGTAGTAACAGTTGACACATTTTCGTAGACGTGTGTCATATTTTTCTTTTAGCGTTTTTCTTGTCAACGTTTATCACACGAACATATATGAATTTAGACGTGCAAGAAGATATATTCTGTTATATATCATAATAAATAGAAGTCGACATGATCTTCATCAAAATAAGATGTTGCGCGTTTTCATCATAGATATTTATAGAAGCCATGAACGCTCAGAGAAATGGACCATCGTAAATATTTGCTAACGCCTCCGTTGCTCATGGCCAATATTAATTTCGGAATTCTACGATTAACTTCGCGTTCTGAATCAGTGGCGTACCGAAAAATACCGGATCTCCGGGTAAACACGGAAATCGTAGCCCCTATCCCGAAATCATAAATAATTTTACTTTTTTTAAATTGAAAAATTATTTGCATATTGTTTTGGACAAATATTTATTTGTGTAAATACATATTTATTATTAAACAAAAATGATGCACTGCACCTTTCCCCCCTTCCCTTCCGTTCGCGTACACTTGTGGTTAATTTCTAATTACGCCTATAAGTATAATCTATTCTTCCTCCCGTGCATAATCGAGTATGAGATGTAAAATATCATATTGCAGATAATGTACTTTTTTGACTGATGTTATTAGTTCTTTTGACTTATTTATGCGTCTTAATGCAATAGTAACGTGGTCAAGCTAGGCCCTCCCAAGTAGCCTTATACCTGATATGGTAATTTTTTGCCAATTTTCTCCCCCAACACAAATGCACATTTTTTTTATGCACACACCGTGATCCAAAATTGGAAGGAATATTGATGAACACGTGGCGTATTATCTTCTCTGTCTTCCCCTGCGGAGAAGAGACTTTTTGGTAAGGTTTTTGTGTAACTTAATTAAATAATAATTTTACCTCACATCACGGTACATATTGGCAGTGGAGGGTTCGGAACCCCTTTCGACTGCCACCTACGCGCTAGGAGATCCAGGGATCTCCGACAAAGCGGCCAAGCTGCACCGTTCGCCATGAGAGCTAACTGGTTCAACCGGTTGTTTTCTGCCAGTGTTTATGTGTAATCATGTATCCTGGAATCTTTTGTCTCTTACGGGATGCGTGCTGCGCGTTGTGAAGGTCATTGGCGGATGAGTGATGCTGCTAGGTGATGATGCGTCTTGGAGTGGGTGCATTCGCGCTGTTCAATGATGCAACTTCTGCTTCTGGCATAATTCATCGTGGCAAAGTTCAACCAGCCGTTGGCCTATTTGTATTTGTTGTACTGTGTAAATTTCGACCGTGCTAAATCTTATTAAGGAGGACACATTCTTATTGTGAAGTTGTAATTATTCAGAACAGACGGTCTGTGATATGTGTGGATAATGGAACGGTAGATATATCAATTTGAAAAGTGTAACATGTAGGTTCGAAAATTTGTCGTCAATGCGCTGTGTGCTGTAGCATAATCGTTCATTAAAATTGATTTTATAATTAATACATTTAATTTGTATGGTAAATTTTTACTATGTTTGCGGGGTTGTTGATACGCCAAAGTCTTAAAAAAATTGACTAATAGTAACATACAATTTTATGCTTAATCTATTGCTTTATTTGTTCTGTTATCTATGGCCCTGCGTGTTCGGTCCCATCGCTGGCGAAAAATCTTCGGTTATACAGGGTATAACAGACCTAGTCCATAATATTTTATAGGTGGATACCTGATTATGTGACGAGTCTAAAATGTTCAAGGAATGTGTGCCTAATATAAACCGTGTCCAAAAAATGTAATTATGCGACTATTTTGATTAATTGAAATATTTTACTGATTCCAAAATATATATAGAATACATAAAACTAAAGGTCAACCACTATTTTTATTTAGATGATTTAGGAACTGAAGCATAGATATAGATTAATAATGGATAGATTTCGCAAATATTTACTTCGAAGAAAGTAGACATGATTTTGTAAAATTTTCAAACAATAATATTTATCATAACGGTGCAGTATTTGGACATATTCCTTGAACATTTTCGGCTCGTATTATAGTCAGATATTCACCCATAAAATATTGTGGACTTGCGGGATATTGAAGCTGCATCTGCAGTACATATCAATGCGACAAATAACTTTTGAAACAGCTGTTTTTAACTAATGATTAACGATTTTACCATCGGATATCGGAGAGTACAATTAGTCTAATACTGGATGTATTGTCGAGGCGTAAATGGTATGGAGAAGTGTTATACACCGGGTGTCAGATACTTTCGGAAACCACAACGCCCAGCATCAAACAGCAGTAACAGTTTCCATTTAAATATCCCCAAGCGTGACCCACAGAAAGGACGGTACATTGAGATATTTTATTTATGGCAGTATTTTGATGTTGAAATGGTCAAAGAAAATGTTGAACCGCTATCCATTGTTTGCGTTGTACAGTTCATGCACGCACGATTGGCATTGGAAAATCACGTCCGATACCTTTTACAGCGTCGGCGCAGTTTCTGCAAACTGTCGGAGAAAGAACGGTGTGTTTTTTTGTTCGGACCCGTCTCGTTTAGCACCTTTTTTGGCCGAGCAACGTGAGGTCACCCGGAGGCTGTGCCTGGTCACCGGTGATATTTGCCGAAAGGCGTCGCTGCCTGTAATAAATCACGATCAGCGCGACGCAACACGAATGGGTGGCGAGAAAAAGAAAGTCAGCGCCGAATCTGCGTGTGAAAAACGTCCACCGCGGGAATATGCAAACTATGCCACACGCGATACGTGAACTTGCGAAATTATGGAATTAGTAATGGGACGAATCATGTTTTATATAAGGAATTTATTCGGGTATGGGTGACTCGTTGGAGCTCTTTAGGTGGGTAGTTAGGCCGGCCTGCGTGGGTGGGACTCCACCTACGCGCCTACGACTCAATCAATTTTGTGTCTCATCCACTGTCCCTCTTTTGGGAGTGTTTTTTGATGAATGGATCCCTGAGTGTCTGCCTTGAACTACTGCACCTTAATTTTCCATCTGTATGTAAAATGTCTTATGGATTTATATAATATAATTTTTTATGAATAAAGACAGCACTTAAGGGACGCTGGAGAGTCTAAATTTTAAATCTTAATTGCTAATAACGTCATTGAATGTATTATCCTTTTTCGTTTTACTTATACTTAAATATGTAATACCCCCCTCCAGCTGTCTTTCTAATAAAGATAGATGAAGAAAGCCCGTCTATAATGATAGGAAAAAAATATTTTCAAATTTACGCGGGATAGTTGGTAGGCAGTTGGTAATGTACCTACATGCCCACATGACAAGTGCACATAGACTCACGGTCACCTTACCCAACGTATCTTGAAGTAACCTATATTGTTATTTTAAATATGAATTAAATATATTAATTATAAAAATATACATATAAAATCAATTTTATCGAAAAATATTGTTGTTGCGCCACCGGGATTCGAACCTGGATCTCTTTCCTAACCGGGGAAGGTGCTTTATCCAACTAAGCTACAGCGACAATATTTTTAGCGACAATTTTCGACCCTATATGTTACCTTTTTGATATTAATACATTTAATCGTTCCATCATTTGACAGAGCTTATTTTTACAGAATCTCAAATACCTTTGAGTAAAATTATCGCTAAAAATATTGTCGCTGTAGCTTAGTTGGATAAAACACCTTCCCCGGTTAGGAAAGAGATCCAGGTTCGAATCCCGGTGGCGCAACAACAATATTTTTTGATAAAATTGATTTTATATGTATATCTTTCTAATTAATATATTTAATTCATATTTAAAATATCACAGACCTATGTTCTGAATAATTACAACTTCACAATAAGAATGTGATCTCCTAAATATATTGTTATTATTAAATATGATGTATTATACTTGTGTGTGCACCCTTGATTCGGTTCCGCGACAAAAGCTCCGCTGACTTATCCTTTTGCATATTCGTAAGTAACCGATCAAAACAAATCCGATGCGAAATACGAAATTAAATTAAATTTAAATTTTCTACGTACGTCATAATTATACAACAAACATACACGATGCTAAAACTTTACTCTTCCATAAATACAGTATTGGGGTATTATTTACGACCATTCTATGTTTCAAAAAATAAAATTAGATCGCGCCCGACTTTCACGTAAAGTCAGTCGCGACTATCGCGCCCCGCGTCTGCCGATACGCTGAGAGAAAAGTTCGCGACCCTCCGTCACGGCTCGAGCTGACTGCGCAACACATTGGCCGCGAACCCGCGAACAAATCTTTATTCTCGTGGGATAAATTACAAAACGAGTAGAAATCGTGTAAACAGCGCCTGCACAGCACACTTCTCAAGGCTTTCACTCAATTCTGATCGTCGTGCGATTCTGCTCAATGATTATTTATTTAAAATACCAATTTAACGTATTAATTATAAATATATATACATATAAAATCAATTTTGTCGAAAAATATTGTTTTTGCGCTACCGGGATTCGAACGTGGATCTCTATTTCCAATCCGGGGAAGTACACTACCAATTGTGTTATAGCGCCAGTATTTTTCATGACAATTTTTTGTTACACTTTTTCAAATTAATACATCTGTCGTTCCATTATTTGAAAGCCATCTACATTATTTACCAGAATTATCAATTAATTTTTATTAAATTTTGGACACATTGATACAAATTATATTATTAAGGAGAACACATTCTTATTGTGAAGTTGTAATTATTCAGAACAGACGGTCTGTGATGTTTTAAATACTAATTTAATGTATTAATTATAAATATATATACATATAAAATCAATTGTGTCGAAAAATATTGTTTTTGCGCTACCGGGATTCGAACCTGGATCTTTATTTCCAAAACTGGGGAAGTACACTACAAATTGTGTTATAGCGCGAGTATTTTTCATGACAAATTTTCGTTACACTTTTTCGAATTAATACATCTGTCGTTCCATAATGTGTTCTCCTTAATATTATTTATTTATATATTTAATATATTGACACAATGTATGGTTACCCAATCGTCATTGACTGCACCACACTCGAGTCGTCATTCTCATTAATACAACTCTGTCCGGGAACCAAACTTTAAATAAAATAAGTACACATTATTTACGTACAATCCGTCCAGTCCACCCTACATACCGCTTACATTCACTCAAAGTACTTAACATAATATATGACCATAATTAATTTAATTAGTATATAATGTACCTATGTATTTTGGCTGACAGTGTTTAATGAGACTGTCTTATATTTCTCATTATTTCCATCGCACGCCATTTCTTATGTGTGTGTGTGTATATCTTTGCAAAATTTATTGTACGATTTCAGAGGTCACCTCTGTGGTTCGTGTGTCGGGTGTACTTTCTCCTGATAGGCTGCTCGTTTACGGCCTTCCATCCCCCAACGTTTTACAGCATCTAATAAAAGTCTGCTCGGTGTTTTGTTGGATTCTCCAGTTCTTTTATTATCCCTATTAAGTAACCCACCTCGCGAACGCTTAATTAAATGTCGAACATCACTAACGTCCTTTTTACACCTTGAGGTTGATTTTACGACACTTTTTACGTCTTCTTTTACGTCGCGCGGTTCATCTGAGCCCGGCTCATTTTGTTTGTTTTATCCGACGGTAACAAGCTTAGAGTTTACCTCATATAATGCCAACCACCCGTGCTCGAAGTTTCCCGAGATTCAGATTTAGAGAATGCCTCTGTTATGCGCGTGGGGTCTTAAAGAGTAACTGCGTATTATCGAGGGGAAGAAAGATAGAGGTGTCATTATTTTAAGACTAATGATTTGTGGAATATTTGGTCCAGGTACGAGGGTGAGATGTGGTGATTATATTTTTCTCAGTATCCTAGAGTGCAACTGAGCACAATTGATACAGATTTATTTATTAGACTCGCACGTTTTTGTTGTAACAGAGGTGAATATAAATTATATTGCAATTAAGTAGTTTATTGTGTGGGTTGCAGTAGACTCCTCTTCTGATATATACAGCATTGTCCTGGCTACTTTGCTAGACTGCCGTCTGTGTTAAAGTAGCCAGTTTTTTTCGTGCTGTTGTGGTGTTATTTAATTCCAGAAAGATTCGACGAAAATGTAGTGAGTGTGTCGTAGAACTGGTGAATTATTAGTGTAGACACTGTATAATGATTATGTTGGAATATTGGATAGCGATGCTTCTGATTGATCATTGAGTCCATATTTGTGTAATCTTATTGGAAGTGAACGATTTCCAGTTGGTGCTGAGAGTGTGTTGTACAGTTTCTGAGCTAGAGAACATGCAGAATCTTTGATAAAATGTCGTTGTTGCTCTCGGAACTGGCGTGCAGATGGAATTCAAGTATTGGTGAGGGGAAGTAAACAATCAAAGCGAAAAGACACGATAGAAATAATTTTTAAAATATAGTTTGGAAACACTCCAAAAATACGGCAGATTCGATTTTACTCGGCTACCGTCGTTTATTCATGACTTCGTGTACGCTCGGTCTTCATCGGGTCGACTCTGTATCTCTAGGCTCTAATTTAACCTGAAATATCGCCTCTATATCTGCACTTCACACAAGGAGCTCTCAAAATGAGACAGATAAATAAATTCCATAAATCCCCCCCCCCTGGAATCTATAACTTCTACTGTTTACGTTAATTCCCAATTTGTCAAATAGTCGGTCTATAATTCACATGTCATGGCACATTGAAGACTGATTACTACGGGCACTTGTGTGGACAGTATTCAGAGCAGATCCCCAGTCTCGATTGAAATCAAAGATAATACTCTTGACACACATGTGTGACGTTTGCCCTTTCCGTGTGCCAATGTTTTGTATCTTTATAATATTATCATCTCTGGAGGCGCGTGTCGGTGTTTTTTTCCGCTTTTCCCGCTAATTTATTTTCGAAACTCGGCCAGACATTGTGCAATACCAATATTCATATATATATATATATGTCTCTTCCGCAGTTGCGAAACATCTTAAAATGTATTTTTCACGCATTCGTACGAGAGAAATATCATTTGGGGTTTTATTTGTCGGCATTACTATGACGATATTTTTAATACATGTAAACGAGAAGTAATAAACGGTGTTTGAGTAGCTGGATTGATGGATGTTATCAAAGCAGACGTTTCTTGGAAAAACACTAAAAATGAAAGCAAAACACGATAAATTATAATGTCAACAACCATTATTAAGGGGAACACATTCTCATTGTGAAGTTGTAATTATTCGGAACATAGCTCTGTGATATTTTTAATACTAATAAAATATATTAATTAGAAAGATATACATGTAAAATCAATTTTATCTAAAAATATTGTTTTTGTTACCGGAATTCGTACCTGGATCTCTTTCCAATCCGGGTATATCTTTCTAATTAATACATTTAATTAGTATTTCAACTACCATTGATTACCATTCAGACACCCGTCTACTCTACATCATCATCTGTATATATTTTCTGAGCTATTGTACATGGCCGACAAAATTCTTAGAATACATTTATCATACCATCAATTCATATAAATTTCTCTGCCGTGCCTTCGAGAGGTGTTTTAACATTATCTCTCTCTCTGCCTAAAAAAAATGAAGGATTCGTCTTAAGCTGCAGGTTGAGAGTGTGTCAGTTCCTACAGAATGGGATACTTAGAACACTTCAGTGCTATAAATGAATACCAAAGTCGGTCAACTCAACGAATTTTCTTGTTTTGTGCACCGCGTATATTTAATAAATTTCCACTAGACCTTAAAGGGTCTAAAGTGATTAATGATTTTAAACCAAATATAAAACAAATGATGTGGGTAGAAAGCAAAATGAAACTAATTTATCATTTGTGCTAACCTAACTACCTACACATAACTTATAACTTCTGATTGTTCTTTTTTTACATAACTTGATTTACATTATACTCACTTACCTTATTTTATAACAATTACAACTTTTAAAAACTGTACAGGTAATTGCTTTAGAACAGACCACGTCTAGTAAAGTAATTACCTTTATTTTCCTTTACCTATATTTATGCTATAAAAAAATTTTAAAAATGGGAACATTCTCGCGTCTTGCCGTCTATGGTGTGCGCAACGTGTGTCTCCAGCACCACATCTCAAAGGCATCAGTACGTCTTCTCTCCCTTGCTTTCAGGATTCACGATTCCACACCATATAAAAATATACGTTTTTGGTATGCTGGTCACTTATTTTTAGAGCTCTTTTTGTTACCTGTCACGTTTACTCAGAAATATTTATCGACGTTAATTAGATCGTTTACTTCTTTGTACAGACTTTTGAGACAATTCCATCTTGAGCGGGGGGGGTTGATGATATATTCTGGTTGCTGATTTGGAATTTACTCAGAATACTCGCAATTGCTTCTCTCGTAACTAGGCTTGGCTTCTTCGCTTTGTCCCGATCGATCCAATTAAGTTCAATGATTTAAATTTTAACATTAATTATAAAGAAATATTTTAAATATGAATTAAATATATTAATTATAAAGATATACATATAAAATCAATTTAAAAATAAGGTAGATGGCTCTGTCAAATGATGGAACGATTAAATGTATTAATATTAAAAAGGTAACATATAGGGTCGAAAATTGTCGCTAAAAATATTGTCGCTGTAGCTTAGTTGGATAAAGCACCTTCCCCGGTTAGGAAAGAGATCCAGGTTCGAATCCCGGTGGCGCAACAACAATATTTTTCGATAAAATTGATTTTATATGTATATCTTTATAATTAATATATTTAAAATATCACAGACCGTCTGTTCTGAATAATTACAACTTCACAATAATAACGTGTTCTCCTAAATAATAAAGAAATATGAATTGTTGCCGTGATGAGAAAATTCTCAGTCAACAGCGAGAAAGAGTGTATAAAAATACCATATTCATTACTCGCAGATGACGTGGAAAATTTTCCAGTATTCTTTGAGATGATTAAAGAGAAATTGTGATCAGTACGCCTTCTTTTATAATGGATCGTCAATCGCCGTTTTTTTGTGATATTCCTAGGCATTGTGTGGTGCATGGCTCCTCTGCTGTCAGGCCGAGCTGTGCGCCCATTGTGTCCGTATGCCCGTCTATCTCTGGCCTGACCCAGTTTCCGGAAGGTGAAGAAACTAAGAAACTGCGCCGAAGCCGGTATCGATCTCGATGGAACATTTGTTGGCGTAGGTTGGGGATCAGCCGAAGGAACGTCTCGAAGATAAATGCGATTCAACTGGACCATCAATCCGCGCACGCGCACACTCGGTTCGAGAGTTTAAACACGTGTTATATTAATTTTCCAATATAAAAATCCGCATTAACCAGAATAAAAATAGAACTATCTAAATTATTATTTTAACAATATTTGAGTTTGTTGAAAAACACTTTCATTGGGTAGAATGGTGAACGTTACATTGTGTAAAGTGATAAGTTAAGCCAGCCGAAGACAGGTCGTAAGCCCTCTAATTACCCATACTTTCATATTTTCCAATAGTTTCGTTTCTATTAGTTATCTATAATTTGTTTAAATTGTTATTGACAATAATGCGCTATTGATGCAACTTTGGACAGTTTTTAGAGATTTCGGACGAAGTTCACAACGTTCCGGACAGATGTGGGTCTAACTAAACTAACTAATCATCACTTCCGTTTCCCTGAAGGGGTAGGCAAAGATGATAGAACGCCACACCCTTCTGTTCTTGCATACCACGGATGCCTCGTCCGCGCTTTTTCAGTTGTTTTAGCTTAGCGAAAGCATTTAACACGGCTGTTTTTTTCCAATATCTGGTCTAACTTATCGTGTCGTAGGTATTTTGCGGACACGCTCCGCTCCTGTTGCCTTCAACACGTGCCTAATATATACATTTTTCACATGACCAAACCATTTCAGCGATCCTTTCGTAATTCCATTAACCGTGCATTATAAACAGACCTACGTGATAATTTGCTGATTCTTCGTTCTATTTTACGAAAAAAATTCTACACACGCGCTCTAGTGACCCCATTTCCACTGCAAATAATATCCTTTCATTCTTTATCGGCGAATTGCAAGCTTTACTTCCAAACATTCAGGCCTATTCTCAAGATTGCAATATTGAAATGAAGGTGATTGTTACACCAACACTCAAAAATAGACAGTATGTAAATTAACGTCCGCGTTATATTTGAATGAGAGAGAGTGAGGGAGATAAACGTACCATAATCTGTCAAAACATAAAAATGGCAACAGGATTGGCCGTGATTCTTCACTACGACGCTGCGGATGAGGAAGTCAATAGGTAATTTATGAACATACCTTTTTCTGTGAACTTTGAATACTGTATTAGTACTTATTTTAACCAAAAACTTATATTTTTAGTCAAAACTCGAGAATGGAAAGACGTCGTTTGCGTGATTTGTGCAACCCGATGGAAATTCCAAATGGGCAATTTTTACAACTATACCGCCTTGATAAGGTACAACTATACCGCACAAATCGCGCAAACGACGTCTTTCCATTCTCGAGTTTCGACTAAAAATATAAGTTTTTGGTTAAAATAAGTACTAATACAGTATTCAAAGTTCACAGAAAAAGGTTTGTTCATAAATTACCTATTGATTTCCTCATCCGCAGCGTCGTAGTGAAGAATCACGGCCAATCCTGTTGCCATTTTTATGTTTTGACAGATTATGGTACGTTTATCTCCCTCACTCTCTCTCATTCAAATATAACACGGACGTTAATTTACATACTGTCTATTTTTGAGGGTTGGTGTAACAATCACCTTCATTTCAATATTGCAATTTTGAGAATAGGCCTGATAAATGCTAAATTTTGTTCAGCATCGCCGCCAGTCTTGTTTCATGTGAAAATTCCTTTTGATGATAATCGCATATCCATTCGTGATACTTCATAAAATAATTTAAGGAAATATTATTTTGTGCTGAATTTGCTGTCGGAATAGTCTAGATGTTTAAAGGTTGCTCTAGATAAATTTATTTGATCATTTGCCTTGATCTTGGTCCAATTTTGATAGTATATTCATAGTCTATTGTCGGACGTGTGAAATATTAATCACTCGATCGTGAACAGTCGGGGATGATGCCTTTGACATTTTTCTGACATTTAGGGATAACAAAGGTTAGATCTTTAGGGGTAGAAATTTGTACCTCGTAAATGTTAATCCCTTAAAGGTTATAATGGTTGTTCAATGCACCCCAAACGTTACGATTTTTAGATACTTGAAGTTTAATGGAATCTTTATATAATAAATGTCGAATCTCAAATGCCTCTCTTGACTCACGGAGGACGTCATTGTCAACATATATTTTTTAATGTTAACACTGGCAGTCTTTCATTGACATCAACCTGTGCATCTCCACTCCTGGATAAAGTTACGGGGCATGTATGATTATGAGGTTATGCTTGAAATAAGCTGATGTGAGAGTGGTGGGTACCCCGTTAATCACCCATCATTCACACGTTCATTTGAAGATCGCGGAGAATATGGAATAAGTGTGTGGTCAGAAAATACTACTTACGGTTGACATAACTTTACTGTCGACTTCGTTTACAGATCTAGAGTAAATGCAATTCTACACAGAGGAGCGTTTCCTGGAGTTATGTGGAAAGCGGCAACTGGAATAGTGATCCCTGAGAGCAGTTGCGGGCGCATGTTATTGGCACCCGACGTCGGTATTGGGTGCGTTTAGAAGCTCCGCATTACGCACTTGTGTATGGAGGGGTCGTCGGCGGTGATGATAACTGTGGAGACTTAACCTTCACAAACCCTCTCCCGTGGTCGCCAATTCACTATGCCTTCGACACATCCCTCTGTTGCCTGCCACTCTTCTGTCATTGCTCCATTTCAGGCCTTTCTTTTCCTACAGCCATATCGCACACCTACATCAAATCTAAGTCATTTTTCAATAGAAAAAAAAATAATAACATTTTTCTCCATTTTTTGTTACTAATGTTATGAAACTAAGTAACATGAAATGACACTATCCAAAAATTCTTGTTTTTTTTTTAGTTGTCTTAGTTTTGATCTGGGTGTGCGATATATTCGGTAGACACATCCAGCCCGTTAACACTTCAGCATGAGCAAGCTTTGCCATTTCTCTTTGGGCATCTTTTAATTTGTGTATAACGTTGACGGTGTCTTGGTTTCGTACGGGAGCACGCACCGGTTGCATGTTTTAGTTTTTAGGTACACATTGTAGTATTTTTGCTTTGGAATTTCTAACCCAACTGAATACGTCCCTTTACTTCCACCTCTTCAATCTGTCTCTCTAGTTGTATTGTATTGACGAGCTACACCGTGATTGTGAACTATAATTGCGTGATTGGTAATCGATCGTAAACGATGATTGGTAAATGTAATTATTTATAATTCGGCAAGCAATCGCAGTTCAGTAGAAGCTAAACCTCTTATATAGATGCAGTTTAGAGGTCACAAATTTGTGAAATTGGTTGTACGTCACCCGTTGTGGGGTGATATGAAGTGTGTTAGGCTCGGATGAAGCGATCAGTAGGGTATGGTTGCCCCAATGTTCAACCTTATACAGAATGTAGCAGACCTAGTCCACAATATTTTACGGGTTTGAACATTTTTGACTCGTAATTTAGACAGATATCCACCCATTAAGTATTGTGGACTAGGTCTGTTTCACTGTGTCTATGTCTGGAATAATGGCGAGTGGCGAGCAGTGGCTTGGCCGTGGCGTGTATATTGTCGCACGCAGCTACTACTATTGCCGTAATTACCTTCGATAGCTAGTCACTAAACTTTGCGACACTGGGCTGTTACTCGCCGATTCTTCTACCGATGGTCCTTTGAATCTTCTGAAAACTTACGAAACTTTTGTACAGCAGATAATCCGAAAAATACAATACAAAATGTTTTTACATCACCACCATAAAATATATGGTCGACTGACTCCGATACCGTCTCTGGAACACAAATGGAATGCTTATATTCTAACTTTAATCATATCAGACCTACGTCTGCGTCTTTATGGCTGGTTTTGTAGGTACTTTGCTAAGTGCGTTCAGTTTCGTTTTACTGTATCCGAATGACGAGAATGGCCCTCAATCATTGAACATGAATCATAATGACAATTACAATCGTGGTTAGCCTCATAACTGACTATTGGTAATATTACGCCTCACGACGTCTGTCAAGTGAGGACATGAACATTTCATTGCTCTTTACTGATTTTACGTGATTTTCTCCCGATATCGTCCGCGCGAGATCCCTTCGCGTCTCGGGGAAACTAGTTTGGTCTCGCGTCTCTCATGCTGCGCGGAGTCACGATGTCCATGTAGGGGAGCCGGAGACCATATCTGTCTCGGCCGTCGCACGACCTGCGGCCATTGCACAACCTATTTGCAATCATAGCTGTCGCTGATACCGCCGGAACGCACGGAATAGGTTACATAGTCGGGTTACATTTTTTGTTACATGTGCTGACATCGATGCCCCGTTCATTGTTTGAATAATATCGATTACCTTTGTTATATATAATTTGTGGGCTAAGCGGTTCGGCCTCGATTGTTTTTCTAAACAAGCGATAACAGGTGTATAATTTTACCTTCTTTGGTCAGCATTAAATTACTGCTAAAATCTAACGTACCTATATCCATTTTGTTTTAACATACAGTATGTTTATTATAATATAATGCTTTTTTTTTTTGTTTGTGTATTTATTATATTATTTTATGATATGTTGTGTTATTTATGTATTTCTAACATAAAATTTTAGTACATTCAATTTTATTTATTTAGTTCTCCGACAATGCAGAGATTATTTATTTAACTGAATTTATGAACATTATTACATATTCATTATATGTTATTATGTATGCTTATTTTGAACGGGACCATCCCGTTTTCAGAAATAGGAGCAACCTACGGTAACAATTTTTTTTAAAAGGCGAGAAAAAAAATCTGACTTGAGCGCCTAGTAGCGCGGCGATGACGGCATGTTTCACACATATGTAAGTCGGTCAGAAGTTTGCTAGCTCGCTCGCTCCTCGGTCGCGAGTACGCGTAGACAGCTCGCGCATCTTTCTTTACGATTAATTATTGTTTTTTTTTTTTTATCGACGTTTGTTATTGTAGTCAATTTAAATTTCTTGTACGTGAGCCATTTGCATTTTTAACTTATAAACTTAACATCAATTTTTAAAGCAAAGAAGCACTCCATCTGACGTCAGATGTGAAAAGTGTTAACCCATGGAATAGATGTCCTATTTTGAGGAAAAAAATAAATGATCGCATTATTTATTTATTTATTAAAATATGTCATCCATAATCATCCAATCCGTCTCCACGATAGATATAAAAATAGCAATTATCATGTAACACCAACTGTACCATCAGCTTGCCGTTTCTGCGACGTTAATTCCAGGTGATTGAGAAATGTAACGTGATTAGGTCCACGATAATTGATTGGATCGAAGCTTCCCCTAATCTCCAAATTAACGCTGAAAAGGCCATTAACCGCCGTGATTATGTACCGCCCCGGGATGCTGTCAATTTTAATCATTCTTTCGCCACTGGCAACCAAATTGATATCGTTAACGTTTTCGGCCGAGATCGTTAACGCCACCGGTGACAGTTGACAAACGGCGGCCGACCATTTTTAGAATATGCTGTAGGCGCCGGTTAATCCGATCACTACACAGATTATGATTCTAGTATCCGACCACTACACGTGGGTAATGCGTATGAACGTTTTTAACACAAACATTTACGTAAACACAAAAAACAAATACAACAGAAAATCTTAATTTATAATCTTTTACTTCTTCAATATTAGCAAAATTACTTTGTGGCCTCATTACTTTGTTTAAACCACTATTTATTGATAAATCAACATTGTTTCGATACCTATAGTATCTTCTTCATATATTATTAAACAAATTGCAGTTAATAATGGTTATAATATTAAATTAATAGATAATTTGTTAAACAAAAAGTACAAGAAAAAGTTTTATCACATATGTTTACCCACCTATTATTGATAGTGGAGAAAAATCGTGTTTTTTAATAATCTTACTTCAAATTCAATTATAAAAAATATCCCAAACTCTTTACAACCACCTTTTTACACTAATAACAAATTAAAGAATTATATATTAAATAACAGGGATAAGGACGATATTTAAAAAAAATCGGGGGTCTACAAATTAATTTGCAATGATTGCAATTATTTTTATGTAGGTAAAACTTGCAGAAATTTTGATATTATAATTAAGGAGCACTTGATATGCCCATGTAGCAACAACTATTCAGAATTTTTCAATCACCTTTTTGAAACAAACCATTCTATTAAAAATAACCAAATCCTTTTTGCAAATAGTCACCTTTTAAATTTGTTTTCATATTAGTTCTTATTAGCCACTTTTTAGTTTTGTTTTTATTTATGCTTGTATTTTTTATTTCAGTATACATTGTTTCCTGAAGAAGATACCGTAGGTATCGAAACATGTTGAATTGCCAATAAATAGTGGTTTAAACAAAGTGTTATGTCTAATTATTTATATAATTTTTTATTACAATTTTTTTACTATCAAGTAAGCGCCCGTTACTGTTATCATATCTGTGCTTTTATGTTTCTAATATCCGACAACTACGATTCTACATAAAAGTAATATGTATGATAAATGTATATAACATTTATATTTAAGTAAACTATTAATTTATTTTGTACATAATAAAACACATACAATATTAAACATTTGTTTTATTTTCTTACTAGATTCACATCAACACTCTGAATTATCAAACATAACATTGGCGACAGCTATCGCGACTGATGACTTCAGATTCGATATTTATGAAGATAATTAATTAATGCCGCCAGAAAGTACTACAGTGAATTTGATGAAAAAATGGATATATACAGTATAATTGCTTGATCCAGGTCCAGGTTCGAATCCCGGTAGCGCAAAAACAATATTTTTCGACAGAATTGATTTTATATGTATATATTTATAATTAATACATTAAATTAGTATTTTATTATTGTTGTTTTGAAAAAATAGTGTCTAACGGTGCGCACAAATGGCCACTACCTGAAAAGTCCTTTATTTTGTCATATAACTGAAATTAATAAATGCGTCTGCAACAGGGTGAGTTCGTACATCATTCGAGGTCCATTGGCAAAGTTTGATGGTATCTCACCGTTATTGGGAAGGTACTGTTCAAATCTCCCGACGTCCATTATTTTGCTGACGTTGATAAATTGACGTTCTCGTTCATTCTAGAATCGTCTCGTTCGAAGCCATCGGGGGAAATGATTGATTTGCCAGCCAGCGTTGACAACTTTATTTAAGGCTATTTTCAAGCGAGATGCCCATCCGACAGATCAAACTTACTCTCCGTGAAAATAACGATGATTTTAATGACGTGTTTTGATATCGTTTTATATAAATTTACCGAAATATTCGAAGACGGAGAATTTCGGATGTCGGTAATATAACACACTAGGAATATTTAAACTAACTAGAGACGTTTTAATGATACCATATTTTAAATTATGTGTGTTAATATTTGACGCAAATTATAAATATGTAGTTTATTTTTAACCTTGAAAATTATCATGATTTTAACATTATTACCCGTTTTATATCCACG
Source organism: Eubasilissa splendida (assembly GCA_031772225.1). NCBI lineage: Eukaryota > Metazoa > Arthropoda > Insecta > Trichoptera > Phryganeidae > Eubasilissa > Eubasilissa splendida. The sequence goes on from CM062859.1 coordinate 28,735,537, forward strand.
GTTGGAAAAAGGCCCATTTCATTTTCTTAACGTATCGTATTATGTCGACTATTCTTCCCTTCTGTTACTTTCCTGTCGCTTCGTGCCAATGCCCGACATGTGTGTCACGTGACGCTGTACCTGAACCCGTGTTAAATTGCTCTCAGTATAAAAAGAATTGAACGGATTTCAAACATTTAAGAAGATTATTGATAAAGAAAATGAACAGTTTATAATCTAGAAATATTTAAATACTAATTAAATGTATTAATTAGAAAGATATACATAATAAAATCAATTTTATTGAAAATTATTGTTGTTGCGCTACCGGGATTCTAATCTGGATCTCTTTCCAATCCGGGGAAGGTGCATTATCCAACTATGCTACAGCGACAGTATTTTTGACGACAAATTTTCGAACCCATATGTTACTCTTTTCATATTAATACACCTATTGTTCCATTATTTGAAAGCCATCTACTTTGTTTTTTTGAATCAACAATATTTGAACAATATTTCTCAATAAAATTGATATATATATATATATATATATATATAATAATGGTTAGTTTACAAATAATAATATGTAAATTATTTAATGTTAATTTCTTGATAAATTATACATTTATTATTTTGTCTATGAATCTGTTTTGATATTAGTAAAAATACGTACCTACTTACTTAGTGTGAAGTCGATCAACAATGATTCTCATCTAAAATTTGAAATCTGCCTTTGTGTAAAATGAAATATTGTTGTATAATTTCATGGCCACGCTACACGGAAATACGTAAAGAAATTTTAATTGTAGGATATTTAAAAAAAAAAACATCATTTCGGGTCTAAGCAAAGCTGAATAAATCTGAACATCTCCAAGTACGAGTACGTGCTGGCCCAAGGCCGCCAGTCTTTGCATATTGAGTGGCTATCCCCGATGTATATTGATCCAGACGGCAGGTGTTCAGGAACAGGTGCCTGTTTGTTTTTGACCTGTCGTATACCTGGATTTATTTATGTTTAAAATATTTTTAAGCCGGGCTGCGCCACCGGAGTCAGCGAAAAAATATTAATATTTTGTTCACGTTTTTATGCTGCTTCGTCGTTTATTTAGTTATATATTAAATTTTGTACGGTTACAAACCTTAAAAATAACGATTTTGTAGAAAAATATGCGCGCAACTATTTTTTGTACGTGTCCGCCTGTCGTGTATCTTCATCTATCTATTATCTGTCGGCTTTTCTCCAACTTTGCGAGGATTCGTTTAAAAAGTAATTTAAAATTTTATCTCTATTTCTGTACTAGAGATTATCTCTGCCAACCGCATTTGATACGGGGTTTACCACGCCGTTTAGGGGTTGGCTTCAATGGTGTTGACTTAGGATGTATTTTGAAAGCTAGTAACCGTTGCCCACAGATGACACTGTATCCGTAAATGAGCTCTTAATTAATTAATCTTTTGTTCGAACAAGGGGGTTGGAGAAATACGGGTTGTAAGATGGGTGGAAGGGATTTTGGAGAGGGACAGGATTATGCAATAGGGCGGGCTGAAGGACCACCTAGAATCACAAAACACGACCCACCTGTAAAATCCTGTTTTAGGTATCTGGATTTTCCACTGGATTCAAGATGTTCTGGCTCCAGGACACGTACTCTGTTATTTCGCGGGAAGTACTCTTGGATATACATATCGGTGATATCGTGAAGTGTCATGCAATATGCATCATGGAAAATGAGCAATTGAGCTTAACATAAAATGTTACATCAATAAAGCAACCATAGATATTATACACATTGTGGAGTACTTGAGTTGACTGCGCTGCCCAATTTTGCGTACCCAACATAAGATTGTTGGTGAAACACGTCAGTCAATTATAATCTTTATTACAAAAATACTGTTATGATACAATAATAAACACGTATTTATGGAGATGCGAGCGGCAGAGAAAGAGACCGCGCTCGGCGCGCGTTACCTTTTAAGCCCTCTCTTCGCACACATACATCCATCTCCTACAGGCGGTTCTCGCGCGATGACATTTTATTTTTATTAATATTAAAAATATAATACAATTTCAATAATCAGTGGATATATATATATATCTATTTTAACTAAGTCTCGTGTATAGAGAAGGAGTCTGTGTACATATTTTTTTAACTTCAGTTACAAATTTATGATAGTCCGTAATTTTTCTAATTGTGATGGGGAGATTGTTAAAAAATTTGATACCTTGATAAATATATTGATTTTGAGTTGCGGTATATTTTAGTTTTGGGATATCAATTTGATCTCTATATCTTGTAGATCGGAATTAGCTTCTAAAATTTAATTGATTTTTAATTTTGAAAATTTGAGTTATTTAATTTTGTATATGTCTACTATTTTTGGTACATGCACACATCATTATAATCTCAAATACATCACACACATAAATGGGGAAATTTTTAATGATAATTGTCTCTGAGAAAAGGAATATAATAAATTAAATTATATTTAAAAAAATAATAAAAATAATTAATAATAATAAAATAAAATACGTCGGCTTCGCCGAAACCACCTAATTACCCATAGAGGAAAGGGTATTAACCTAGGCAGACTCGAATGGTTCTGACCCGGCAAGTTTGCAGCTTTATCCACATAACACAGCGAGCACATTTTCAAGTATTAAAAAAAATCAGGGTTAACAACCGAGGAATGTGATATGCATCAAAGACACAAATATATCATAATCGTGTTCACCTGATTTGTCTAAAGCTTGAATCATGATACTTCTTCATTCCTCCCGGTCTAAACTTTCCTTTGGCAACATGTTCAAAGTATGCAAGAATCCTACTCCTGCATTATTTAATCATTACTGAGTCTCTAACCTGAACACCATCCAGAACTTATTTTTAGGTGTGATCATTATTTGTGTATCCGCGAAATAACTTCAATAGTCAGGTCCTAGTTTGTATGGCCTGCAATCCGATGTCTGCGATCTGCTGACGGTCTCCCGTGGACTTCTGGCTGGCCAGTCTCCGACACTTGAACCGATAACAAACGCGATCTGTATCAGTTCTGGCCGCCACAAGTTTGTAGCATTACCCACATGATCGGAATGTACATGCTCGTGTATTTTAAAAATCAGGATTACCAACCGAACCGTGTAAACAATTTGGTGTGTGTGCTATACATTGGCTTAGTCAATTTTCTATGGTCTCTTATTATGGACCTCTTTTCTTGCTCTGTCCTCGGATCATCTTAATTTGTAATTCTCTCAGTCCAGTTTATTTTTTCCATCCCTCTCAGCCTAAAAAGCAGAAATTAACAAAATGTATTATTAAGAGGAAAATATGGAGTTAGCAATGACACTGAGTGCTCTGATAAAACAGTAATTAATATAGCAGTGCATCCACATGACTGGTGACTGGTGACTGGCGGCGGGTGACCCGAGAGTGACTCACTCTCGCTGAAAGCGGATCAGAGTGAGTGTGGGAGCAAGAACCGTACCATGACTCTAATATTCGCGATTCTGAGAAAACAAATACATATCACTGTTGTACGTAATTTAAAATGTTACTAGCAAATGTTGATTCGATCACACGTTTAGTGAACTTTGAGATATGGAATGTACATATTTCTAAATATCCCATCATCAACCATCGTCTGTCCACTGCTAAATGAAGGCCTTCCCTTGATTCTGCCACTCTCTCCGGTTCTCCGGTATGATTTCCATATTTTCATCTATCCATCGAGACTTTGGGGCGTTCTTTAGATCGATTTTTGTCTACGGACAAAGAACATCCTTCAAAATGTAGATAAAGTCGGGTTTTTTTTTTGTCTTTTATGAAGATTAGCTCGCTGTGATGATAATCATGATGAAATACAATCAAAACCCAATCGTTTTGCCAGGAAACTACTGATATCTACAAAATTTAAATTGTTATGCAAATTTGAATGAGAAGGTTGTAAACACACACAGAATACGATGATATAATCTATTAACAGTGAGCGATATGAACTTAACTACAATAACAGACAAAGAGAACATCTGAAAAACATCTGTAGTCTAATGAACATATCGAACAAATGACAAGTGTCAACTAGAATTTATTATCTTGGGTTTACCTACTACGAATAAACAGAAACATGAAAAGCAAACCTGCATCTGGTGCTGTGTGCACTATGCGGAAGTGAAGCCTAGACAATTGACAAGCGAGAGACCGACAAATAGGTTAAAAGCATTCGAGATGTGGTGCTGGAGGAGGATGGACAAAATAAACTGGACTGAGAATGTTACAATTGTGGATGTGTTAAGAGAGTCCATTCTTCAGAAATGTAATTGAGGGAGACGACAGATAGGAATGCCTAGATAAAAATACATTCACCAAATAATGAGCATGGGGCGAAGACAGATAACTTACGGATGACGTCCTTGATAGAGACGCATGTCGAGTATTGCACTGATAAGAATACTTAAATATGAAAGAAGATTAAGATTTACTTATTCAATGAGTAGTTTGTTGGTCTAATGGTTAAGACGCTGGCGTAGTTATCTCATTAACTAATCAAAAACATATGTTATATTGTTTCTTTAACAGAATCTATTTTTAAAAAACGATAATTATTTAAAAAATTAATTTAAATTGTTACTTTTTAGTAAAATATTTTTGAATGGGACTTGTGGTTTATAATTTTTTTGATTAGTTTTACACGCTTTGTTTATCTCCAACGATTTCAAAGTATTTAATTTATGACCAACACCATTTACATACAAAATACACAATCTCAAATTTTTTATGATTAGAAAATTCTGAAAATCCACCATTGTTCAATGCTCTTTTAGTCTTGTATTAAAATTACGAGATGTATTTTAATTTATTAAGCGGTTAATAAAACAAAGTTAACAATTTAAAATATTTAATTAATTGTTAAAGAGAACACATTATTATTGCGAAGTTGCAGTTTTTTCAGAACATAATTCTGTGGTATTTAATAATTATTTTTTTTAAATAACAGAAGCTGAATTGAGATGTGGTGTTGGAAGCACACGGAGACAACAATCTGCCTGAGTACCGACGTCATCACCAGAAAACATCATTCTTAATCAAACCAAATATTCTGAACATAATTTTTATTTTAAATTTATTAAGCGCCCTTTCGTCTTATCATTCAGAACATCTTGTCATGTGTATATTTGGGCTTTTCTGGAGGAAAGAAAGAAAGCTGGATGCTACGTCGGCGTGTAATACCGAAGTAGCATCCAGCACCGATACAACATTAGTATTAGGTATGTAGAAGAAGTGAGGCAAAGCGGTGACAGATAATCTAGTTCAAAATCTGATAGCGAGTCTGAAAAATTTACTAGATGACATCAAAAAATCAAACAGTGCTTCGTGTAACGTCGTGCGGGTGACCTGTCTCGATTAAATTATCTCACGCGGTTCTTGGAAGTTACCGGTCACGGCTAAGAAGATTTTACGAGTGCATTGTTTGAAGAGTTATTACCCACCAGCGGTTACACAAATGGTACTGAGGTACAGCTCACACACAGCAGCGGGGAAGCGAGACGATGCTGAGATAACGCCAGGAGAGTTTACCGAGACGAACTCGCCGAAATGATTTATCTAGATAGATAGATAGAGAGAGAGTTTAAACAAAAGTGAAAGGCACGTGTGAAGAGAAAAATTAAACAAACGAATAAGAAAGTAGTTTTGTTTTTATTTTTTTGTGTGAACTACGCGAGCAGAGGGACCGGTGGAATATATAATTATCAGACCACATGCGAGTGCAAATGAGACTGGGTGCGTGACGTGGGACAGAGACGTTTAATTTGATTGTGAATTTACTTGAAAAATAAAAAAAATGAATGTGTTTAAATATGGGTACATCATAAAATTACATAAAGCAGTAATTTCACATTCTTTAAAATGTTAAAAACGGATCCAAAATGTATATTACCAACTAGGTTTGTATATTACCAACTAGGTTTGTATATTACCAACTAGGTTTGTGTATTACCAAATAGGTTTGTATATTACCAACTAGGTTTGTGTATTACCAAATAGGTTTGTATATTACCAACTAGGTTTGTATATTACCAACTAGGTTTGTATATTACCAACTAGGTTTGTATATTACCAACTAGGTTTGTATATTACCAACTAGTTTTCGTTGACCAGTTAAATGCAGCAAATAGTTTTTTTTTTTTATAAGGACAGTTATAATGTGGTTAAAATACATGTAAAAAATGTAAACACAATATGTATAGATAGTTAGTTCTCTTCTTAATCGAGTTGTGCCTGTCCAGTTCGACGAATGAAAAAAAATAGCGTTCCAGTAGCTAGCGCCCGGGACAAGCTGCAGATATGGATCGCGTGTTCGCGTCTCCATTAACAAAGTTTTTATGTTGGCGCCGGCAAAGATGTGCCCGTGTAGAAAATCAACTTCGCCAAATTTTATCTTAAATATTTATCACAGACAAACACAGCGTTAGCTGACCCGAAAAATATTATGTCGAGAGATTCGCGGTTATGTAAATTTGTGTGATTGCATCTCGCTCACACCGGTCGAGATAGAAGGCAGTGACCAGCAGAGCGAGAGACGTGGAAGATTTATTACTTTTTCCACTTCTATTTTTTTTATCTTTTATTTAATTTCATCTCGCTATTTTGAGTCTTTTGTTGTTACGCCTTACGCTGGTGAACGCTCGATACTATTGCTACATATTTTAAAATATTATATTACGCCATAAACGTTGCGTACTGTATAGTACACTCTGTGTATGCAATCTGTCCCCAAGCGGGGTCGCATTGACTATGGAAGGGAGCGCACGTGTGTCGCGTCATCGCCGGAACGGTACATTTCATGTTTAAATCATTTTATGTAAAGTTGTGCTGTGGCACACTACTTTTTATTTGTGTTCTTAAAATTCTTCTCCGTAAATTATTTCGAGTCACTGCAAGCGTGTCACGGGTTCACCTCCCACCAGAGATTTCATGAATATTGCTTATTGCCTATGGTGGGGTAGCGCACGTGCGTCGCGTCGTCGCCGAAACACACATTACATGTTTAATTACGTAAAATCATTTTGAGAACACTTTAGTTGTACTTTATTGGATTATTATTTATTTTTTTAAGATAATAAATTATTATTTTCAACATTAAAAATATATATTTATTTTTTATATTATGAAAGCAAATAAATAACTAAAGATACATCCCGTCCCTACGTAACGAATAAATAAACTTGGTCAGTATTCTAATACGATTAATTATTTCGGGTACATACATAGTTAAAATTATTATTAATGTTGCCATAGTCTAGCCAATAATTAGTGTCCGACCGAAGGTCAGTTTTTGGCCGAAGCCTATTGTTCGGCTTTTTGTATTGAAATGAAATAAGTTTTTTTTTTCAAATAACACAACACAGTAACAAACTGCACTGACTTCATTCGTTCGTGCGTTTTCGGCGGCTAAATACAAAGCTTCGGCTTCGGCCAAACCTTCGGCAAATTTTAGCCGAAGCCGAATGTGCGCCGAAGGTGGCCGAAGCCGAAGCTTCAACAATAATAATGAGTCATATTCGTATATCATCGTTCAAACTTTGACTTTAGTTGTGTTTGACCAGTTATTGAAATTTAGTATTTTTCTGTGTCTAGTGTGTTTCTTCATGTTGTTAATTAATTGGCCCTTTAACAGTATATCGTCTGATCAATAGTGATATAAGACAACTGTTTATCAGAGCAATCTTAAAACTATTTTTAAAAAAAAATTAACTTTACTTCCACGATCCGATCCAAAGAAAATAAGTCTTAGGATACTTCACAGTGTCAAAATTTAATACCAAATTCGCTCAACGATCTTTCTTATTTTGTGCTTCGCGAATATTTAACAAATCGCCACTCGACCTCAAACCAAAAATAACAAAGTGGTTGCTTGATGCGGGTAAAAAGCGAAATAAATATAATTTGTCATTTGTGCTAACCTAACTACCTACACATTTTTGTCTCGCAACTATTGTATATTACAGACAATAATATTTTTATAACTTTTTTTCAATAATATTTTATAACTTACTTAACATTATACTTACTTACTTCTAAAGAATTGCAACATTTAAAAACTGTACAGGTAATTGCTTTAGAACAGTCTACGTCTAGTAAAGTAATTACCTTTATTTTTTCATACTTACTATTTAGTCGTCATGAAACATGATTTTAATTTCATTTTTTTACCTTTCTGATGTTACATAATTAATTAATATTCACTTATTGACCGGTGCAAGTCGAAAAAAAGCCCTGCTAACTATATGTAAATCAACCATTCTCTAATATGTCTTCTTGTGAGTGTGTTGTTCCTGATTGCGCGACTTTCTATTTGTCGTTATTTTGCTGTGCAATCGTTAAAATACTTTCTCCTTGCGTTCACTATTCCTACTCCTCGGCCGTGTCAAAGAGACTCGTGGACGTTTCGCGTAGTCGAAGTTTTGCCGAGGATGGGTCAGTATGGCGCCAGATGCAGACAGTGGGCACAGAAATAAGACTGGACCACGTGAAGATGAATGTAGTAGCAAGTTCTAGTTTAATATCGATTACTTTTGGAGCCGGTTCCAAAAAGCGTTTAATTTGTTCGATTATTTTTGGAACTGGTTCCAACGGTTCAAAAAAAATGTTATTTTTAACTCTATATCACATTGATTAAATTCGACACGCATTTCCAAAGTTGGAACCGGTTCCAAAAGTAACCGATCAAATGATCCGTCCTTGGCAAAAACTATGAACTAGTTATTTTTAATTTTGACGATACTCAATATATTCTGTGGAACTGGTTACTGCAATGTCGAGTAACTGAGCGTTCCGGTGATTTGATTGTAACTGATTAAAATCACCGGGATACAAATTGCAAAAGTTGATCGCAAAATCATCCTTGCCTGGTGCATTTACTAATAATTATGACTGGCGATTAGTGTTAGTTCGATTATTTAGAGATTTATCCCAATTTCTCTTAAAAGGAAAATCTTCTCCCAGTGTCACACCATGATAAGCTAAGCACTTAATACATACATAAATTATTGAGAATTTCCCAAAGAGCAATGAAGCCCCGAATGTTCAGAAGTAAATTGCGCGATAAATGCTACAAGTGGATTGAGGGCTAAATGAGGCTTGTGTCAACAAAATTTGTTGATGTGGAAATGGGCGGAGTACATTTCGAGAGTGGATGAGGACAGGTGAACCAAATGTGTTAGACAAGGAAGGGGTGACAGATAATGGGGAAAGCCAGTCCTCGAAAAGAGTGGAGAAGTTCAGGTAAAGCCAAATGCCCTGCAACGGGCAGATAGGCTAACGATGATGACGTTCACGTGGAGTGTAATTCAACCATTTTTGAATGTCGACATTGCGTTAGGTATCTTTCAGCATGTATTATATTTACCATCAATTTTATTAGATTGAGTACCTATAAATATATGTTAGCTATTTACCACAAATTTTGTCGAGTTGAGCATAAATATCGTACCGTTTTGAACGCATTACTGTAGGCCCGGTTGCGACAACGCAACTTGGTGACATCACCGTCTTCTCGGAACGAAATCATTACGGACGTGTTCCGCCGATAACACAAAGTGTCAAATTGGCTATGAATATCTGTTCGCTCATTTGATTCCAATTATTGAATAAATGATTTTTTTCTTTTGTAATTTGCACTTAATGAACGTGTTTTCTGGCTCCTTATCGTCCGCGAGTGGAACAAAGAATGCGTTCACTCGCTTAAAGACACTTCTCTCATGTCGAAGTATGTTCTACATTATGTCATGCATTATTCATCTGGCGTGGGAGAACATCTTGGCATTGAATTGGGCGTGAAGGTAGTCTGGATTTGTAATGTATTCTTATGGACTGTCATCAATTAGCTGTTGTTTTTTTTTGGGACCAGCCAGTTTTATGTTTTCTTCATCTTTAATGTTTCCCTGTAGAGATTTGAAATCTTCATTCTTATTTGAACTTCTTCTTTTTCTTTCTGCACCACGTGTTTCTTAAATTTTCCCCTATAATACGACTTGTACTTTTCATAATTCTCATAACATTTACCATTGTTTTAATTCATTAGTTAATATACTCGTAAGCCGTATCATTTAATTTAAGCCAATTCTTTATTTTCACCTCACAGTATATAGTTAGTATACCAGTATATGTTTTTATATTTTGATAATTCTTTTTTTGTTTGATTTTGTTGAATTTTTTTACAAATGTTTATATTTTTAGTGAAAGTTTTTGTAGATTATTTTTATAAATTTTGTTCAATAGGGTCAAAAACAGGCTAAAGAAGTGAAACGGAACGAAGATGATGGGGATCATACAGGCCGAGGGAGTTTATGAAAGGGTTTGGGATGGAAATTTATTTAGAATAAAATTTAGACGTATGTGTTGTTTGAGTCTCTGTGAATGATTATGTTTCTGACAAACCAGGCTGAGTTTGTGATTCTCCTAAGGATGTAATTTTGTTTGGATTCTAAAATGTTTGTGTTACTTGAATCTTGGATGGGGCTCGCGTATGTGAATATAGGACGGATGATTGCTTTGTACGAGAATAATTTGTTTTGTAGGGATAGTAAACTGTAAGAATTTATGAGGGGATATAGACGGTTGTAACGGCATATCCAAAATAGCCAAGGTACTCTCAAATCTTGTACACTCTCTGGTCCATTCTATATTTCTATACTGTGTGGAATCATGGACCCTGAAGGCAATGCAGAGAAAATTTTGCTTGTATCGTAGATAGCGAAAGGCACGAATGTTTCAACCATCTGCCTGAGACAAATGCTTGAATTTTTCGGCCATCTTGCGAGAAGAGAAGATAACTTGTAAAAGCTTATTTGTGGCAGACCACGTCGAAGAACGGACAGGAAGATGAAGATCCCCTACCCGCTAGACCGACTAAGTGGAACAGATCACACAGATCTGCCGAGAAGTGGAGAAGATCATGATCTTCAGTCACGAGGGACCTGTGTGGATAATGATTTGTTTACACTTGACTTATTGGTAATGCGGTAAACCCGAGAGATCATTAGCATACGGTCACTGCTACTGCTACATGCCTCTAGCCAGGGCCGACCCGAGCAAGTGTGTTGCCAAGAGCCAACCGTGTTGCCCTGGAGAATGGCAGCTGATTCTCCAGTATCACAACAGTTATAGCTTATGGGGTGCCGTTAAAAAAGACTGACCGTAAACTCACCTAGGTTGTAATCTCAATAATAGCTGGGAAATGAGCTAAGAAATCAATGAAGGTTCGGAAACTGGAATATTTTGCCCATGTGAAGCGAAACTTGAGAGACATAACCACTTTAACACAGACTTCAGTCTAGCAAAGTAGCCGGGACAACGCTGTATATATCATATGTGGAGTCTACTCCATCCCACACAATCAACATATTACAATGTTATATTATAATATATTCACCTCTGTTATAACAAAAATATGTATGTCAATAAATAAATATATTAAATATGAATTAAATATATTAATTATAAAGATACACATATAAAATCAATTTTATCGAAAAATATTGTTGTTGCGCTACCGGGATTCGAACCTGGATCTCTTCCCTAACCGGGGGAGGTGCTTTATCCAACTAAGCTACAGCGGCATTATTTTTAGCGACAATTTTTCGACCTTTATGTTACCTTTTTTGAAATCAATACATTTAATCGTTCCATCATTTGATAGAGCCATCTACCTTAATCTATCAGATTTACTTAAAGGTATTTGAGATTCTGTAAAAATAAGGTAGATGGCTCTATCAAATGATGGAACGATTAAATGTATTGATTTCAAAAAAGGTAACATATAAGGTCGAAAAATTGTCGCTAAAAATAATGCCGCTGTAGCTTAGTTGGATAAAGCACCTCCCCCGGTTAGGGAAGAGATCCAGGTTCGAATCCCGGTAGCGCAACAACAATATTTTTCGATAAAATTGATTTTATATGTGTATCTTTATAATTAATATATTTAATTTATATTTAAAATATCACAGACCTATGTTCTGAATAATTACAACTTCACAATAAGAATGTTTCTCCTAAAAAAAAAAAATAGATATATATATAATACAACACTGCACCTTATCATCAGCGCAAGATTGAATGATGAAAAAGAGGGTCTGGTCGCAGGAGGACGTTGTAGCTGCGGAATCTGAGAGTCTGAGTGAATGGTCCAACAGATCGACCGTTTTTTTTTTAAATCAGGGATGGGGGCGCCCAGAAAAAAATCGCCCGAGGGCGCCGCAGAGGCTAGGGCCGGCACCGCCACCAGCCTTTTAATGGTGATGAAATTTTCACACAGCAGCATTATCACATGTTATTGGAGACATCCGAATACCTTAATCTCGAATGTTTATTCATCTCGACACCGAAGTGGGCGAACCTGGTGTGTTAGTTATCTATACTTATTAGCCTCTCAAACATATATTTGTCAATGGTGCAGCAATCTCCGGGTGTGGGTTTGAAAACGGTTTCGACACGTCTTGTACATTACCGAAAATCGATTTAGTCTTTGTGCATCGTGTTGTACGCGCGGACGTGGCCGTGTGTTGTATCCATTAAAATTAAATTAAAATGCACATTACAAAAATGCTTTTTCACTGAATTGTTGACACATTTTTGTGCTGTCTCGTTGTAATCGTGAGATGTGACGAGTCGAGATGGTTCTATTTGGACGGAGGCGGAAGGAATATTCATTTTGTGTGTTGTTTTTATCTCGTTGTCATTTCCAAGTTACAATTGTAAGTAGCCATTAATTTTTTTTGAACAGGTTTTGCGTCCATTGTGCGAAGTGGTTCGTTCTCCCACTCGTTATGCTGTTTTGCTTGCTCGAGTCGTTGAACTGAACGATTTTAGTAATTTAGAACATTCCGGAATGTTCGCTAAATATAGCCCCCTTGGTAACGTCACCTTCATCGTATTAGCTAATTCTCTAATTCATTCAACACAGGAGCATTTAGGATAATCTGATATGTACGGATATACTGTTATTGTGTTCGATATTCATTTGTAATTCTTCTAGCAATAACTAGTACACTAGTAATCCTTCCAGCAGTGAAAAGCGTATACAGTGTATATGTGTGTGTCAGATGAGTGGCGGGGGTCATAGGTTACAAGAGGCCGTCACTGGGGGAACGGGCCTCTTTTCCATCGTTTCTTCGCAATATCAATCAATATCTGAGTTATATAATTGTATAGTACTGTAAATATAATATTGTTACACATATTTATTGAGTTTCACTCCAAGACAACTCGGAGAGTACAAAGCAAGGAAAGAACCCCAAGAGAATCTGGTGATATTTTCAAAGATGCCAATCTTACCGAAGAAGTAATTATGGCGACTTGAAGCATTTTAGGTGTGAATTTAAAGAAGAATTCTCAAAATATGCTAGATGGATGGAGTTACAAATGAACATGTCATGGTTCGGATGAATAAAAAAAGAATAAAAATTTAATAACTTCAATATCTCGGACATGTAATGAAACATCCAGAGAAGTATTAATGCAGGGAAAGATTGCTGGAAGAAGGAGAACACCATGGCTGAAGAACCTGAGGCAATGGTTTGGCCAATCTGCTGTAGAGCTTTTCCAGGCCCCAGTAAACGTCCGTTGAACGAATAAGGCACGAGAAATAGAAGAAGAACAGTTACCAATCATCGTCGCAATCACAGTCACATAACGATTAACGATAATAATTAGTTTTAAATACTAATTTAATGTATTAATTATAAATATATACATATAAAATCAATTCTGTCGAAAAATATTGTTTTTGCGCTACCGGGATTCGAACCTGGATCTCTATTTCCAATCCGGGGAAGTACACTACCAATTGTGTTATAGCGCCAGTATTTTTCATGACAAATTTTTGAACCTATATATTAATGTGTTCTCTTTAATAATAATTAGTATTTACTTCTCCATTTAGTTTTCATGTGTTTGGGTCTCTTCAAAATATTGATGAGTTCGGCACCTAATAAAGTACAGTGGAACCCCGATTTCGCATGCCCGGAATTCACGTTTTCCCTTCGTTTGCGTGTTATTTCTGCAGTCTCGTGTCATTTTAGTACATAAAAAACCCTATTTTACGTTTGTCTTTCCCGGGATTTACGTCTGAAATTGATTGAATAAATCATTCGGCCGGCCGGTTCGCCATTCGCCACAGAGCCAAGAGTGTGTTGGTCGTTTATACGCATTTTTCATTCTCATACCTACGTAATTTTGATGTTTTGTTTTTTTTTTATTGTTTTTTCACAAGCTGGAATCGGCAAGGAAGTTGGGTAGAAGATAGTATAGACAACATTGATGGTTGGGAAAGAGTTTATGAATAACCTTTTGCAGACCTACTTAGACGTTGACTCCAACGCAATAACATCGGACATAGTGGAAATTGATCGGACAGAAGTTTCTGCTCATGCCATAAACCCGGTTCCTACAAACGACGATGTCATTGAGTATGCCTCATTGAAGGCCTCAAAACATATTTTACTAGTATTAGTATTGTACCACTAGAAACCTTTAATTTAATTTATTATATTGAAAGAACATCGTTAGATTTTTTCAATTAAAAAATATTTTAATATATTAATTATGAATATATACATATAAAATCAATTTTTTCGAAAAATATTGTTTCTGCGCTACCGGGATACGAACCTGGATCTCTATTTCCAATCCGGGGAAGTACACTACCAATTGTGCTATAGCGCCAGTATTTTTCATGACAAATTTTCGAACCTATATGTTACACTTTTTCAATTTAATACATCTGTCGTTCCATTATTTGAAAGCCATCTACATTATTTTTACAGAATCTCAAATACCTTTGAGTAAACAGACTGCAGACGCCAGAATTATCAATTCATTTTTATTAAATTTTGGACACATTGATACAACTTATATTATTAAGGAGAACACATTCTTATTGTGAAGTTGTAATTATTCAGAACATAGGTCTGTAATGTTTTAAATACTAATTTAATGTATTAATTATAAATATATACATATAAAATCAATTTTGTCGAAAAATATTGATTTTGCATATCCCGGTAGCGCATATTTATAATTAATACATTAAATTAGTATTTAAACATCACAGAGCTATGTTCTGAATAATTACAACTTTACAATAAGAATGTTTTCTCCTTAATAAAAAATATATTAATCTGTTTTTTTATAATACCCTCAATTTACTTTCTTTTTTTTTGTTGATCCCTTCAAAAACTTTAAATCGGGATTTCACTGTATATTGTTTATTTTATTAGTAAGCTGAAAAATCACCCCTAAAATATTAAGTTTATTTTACAGTTGCACGACGTGACAAAAACCAGTTAAAAGTATATTTAAAGTATCTTAAAGTAAAAGCGCAAAAATATATTATTCCGAGCAGCAAGAAAAATGTAAACTCCAGCATTTAGACGTTCATAAATCGACACCGGTTGTCGAAAGTATTGTTTTGTCCAGATATATACAACACAGCTGATCACTCTAAAGGCGCTGGCTTGTTTCAGCTTCAAGATGACGGCCGGCTGTTTATAGTCTGTGTCTGGTGCTTCCTTTATAGTCGTGCATGGTGGCTAACCTGGCACCGTCGGCTCAAAGGAAAAGTACACCGATATATTCATTTCCTTTTGTAAACAAGTTATGTATCACTGGAAAATAATTCGTTTGTTAATCCCATGAACTCTTTGTAACACCTTCGGTTTTCTTCTTCGGCGATCCCTCGTCGCGTGTATGACGTCGGCCATGGTTTATTTTGCGGAAGCTCTCTTCCTTTCGCGAGTTTCCCCGGTTCAATGACTTCCAATTATTGACGGTTTTCCAGTTATCAGGATCTACGCAAATTTTCTTTAGATTCACCTTAAAAGAATCTCCACCCTTTCTTTGTCTTGATATAGGTGCGCAAAAAAAACATTTTTGGGAACCTTGAGTATCGATCTTTTCAACTTCAGCACCTTTCCTTCCTATACATATGCAACCCCTTCATTCCTAGCTTCTCTAGCGGTACTGGTATCACAGGTCCACTGTATGGGGCGCTACTGCCCATACGTTTTCGGTCCAGCGGGCCTTTGGCTTGCCCAGACTTCGCTTCCATTCAGTCACCTACTCTCATCTCGTTTGATGCCCTTCTTCTTGTCAGGTTATCGAACGTAGTAGTTGGGCTGTGGACACTTCCGGAACCATTACCGTAGATTCTTCAGAACCTCTTGTGCTTGTAATATTGCCTCGAATTATGCGATGCAGGATCTAATGTTTTACTAATATAGCTAAAAATTCGTCGCCCACAGACATTTCAGCAATGCCACCCGATGTCCTATGTCTACGAGTTTTGTTTGACTAGTTATATTTATCTTTCGTGGCTCTTTGGGCCACGTGGAATATTGTCATCGTAGCAACCGCGAGCGTCTACATTTCACAGCCTTGCGTTAGGACAGGTAGTATGCATTGCCGAAAGGTTTTCTTCTTTAAGACACCAACAATTATGTCGCCGAAAATTCTTTTGGTTATATTTCTCGAACGTATCGCTCCAAATTAGAGATATTGACAGAAAGTGGCGCTCTGAGCCGGCTTATCGGACGGCTGCCAGCGCATGTTATTGGCATATGTTGTTTGCAGTGGCGTGCAGTAGGCTTAAACTTAGGTTATGCTGTTACCGACGACGTTTACGTAACTATACGGAAACCGAATGCGGTTGTCTCGGTTGCATATATATAGTGTTCGCTTGGGTTTTTAAAGCAGAAGAGAACTCTCTTAGCCGCCCCAGAATAATATAAATGGCATCCAGCTATGTGAATGAAGATCCGGGGCTGATCATCAGCTGCAGCGTGTGAGTGTAATGTTAAATACTAAAGATAATTATTTGTATTCCAATTCAATCCGTCTCTGTTTTTTCGTAAATTCACCGATAACATCGTTATACAAAGATCCCGATCCTTTTAATTCTAAAAGCAATTCTTTTCCAATAGCAATCATTGGAAGATCCTAAATTCGTGTCTGATTTTGAGTATTCCGTAAATAAGTACTTGAATATGAATTACACTCTTCTCACACTTCGCAGATTGACAGATTACAAATTGTTCGTTGAAATACACTGCGGAAAAGATTTTAGGTAGCGAAGCAAATATGTAAAAGTATTTTTACTTGGAGTTTTCGTTATGGCAGCCTTAAAGACGCCCAATAGGTTGAGTAAGAAAATATATAGTTTAGTACGTTACTCATAGGGATTGAACAGACATGTTAGACGCGACCGACGCGTACGTTCTAGCAAAATGCGGAGACGAATGGCAATGAAGTTAAATACAAACGAGTCGCCAATTTTTTCATAGAATTTTTTAGGGTGATGCTAATTGTGAAGGCGATTGATCTCAACAGATGTTTAACTGAGACCGCCGCAAATGGTTCTGGCGCCGGCGCAAGTTTGCAGGAGGCCTACCCGCATAAAAATCGAGTTAAAAGCATGCATAATGACACTTTTGTCATGGCACGTTCGATTTGAAAACAATTTGATTGAATATTTTGAATATGACGATATTTTGGACTCGGAAGCATTTCAGCTCGGGCATTTCATTGCAAGACATATTTTTGTTTTACCAATGATGCTCGTGAATGTATAGTCTGGATGTGTGTGTGATAATTTTGATTGGCCGTGGTGTGCGCACATCCGGAGCTCCGTGGGCGCGCGCTGGTGCCGGCCGAGCGCTGCTCAGATGTGCGGCACAACACTGAACACTGAATCACTTGTTACATGTCATTAAGCGACATTTATTGTAGTCCCTGCCGGTGATTACAAAAAAACACACCTTCGTCATGTTTAATGTACACCGGCCCGAGCCATTATGGTAATTTAAACTCGACTGCACACCATGTGAACGTGTGTTAGACACGGCAATTTGGAATCATTGGATCGAACGCGTTTTCAACAATGATTCTTCTAATGTTTGGATTCACGTATGATAATAAAAAGATTGGTTTACTTTCGCGCCAGGTTTCAGACATTGCACGTGTACCTAAACTAATTTTTGTTTATTACTGGCGTAGCGTGAAGCGCCTTCATTTAGGGAGATGGAAGTGGTTTTTTTTTCGAAATCAGATGAAGACAGTAATTTTCCTCTTATTTTTAATGTCACGTATGCAAAATTTCATCAAAAGTATCAAAATTCTTCTTTAGGGGGTGGGAAAGGGGAATGGGGGTATTTATTCAAAATCTCATGTGGATACTAATTTTCTTCTTGTATTGAAGGTCAAGTGTGCAAAATTTCACCAAGTTCGGAATATTATTTTAAATTGTTAATATTATATTTTAAAATAGATTCTGTTAACGAAACAATGACATATGTTTTTGATTAGTTATTTACATCTTTAAGAAGAAAATGATATTTTTTGAAATCGGTAGATGTATTTTATTCAGTGGTTAATAAAACAAAGTTAACAATTTAAAATAATAAGTTGATTTTGCCAATCTTAAAAATATTACTAATAAAACAAGATTTGTGTAAAAAACAAACAAACAGACATTCTTCTTTATAGATTACCGAAATCAGAACAAATGGATCGGGAACTAATGAAAAGAGATCAAAATGATTCATTTTTGTGACTTATCGAACTACCATATGATAACCATTTAATATTACGAAAAATTAGGAGTTCCGGGTTCATTATGGTAACCATATTTTTTTTCAATAAATTCATTTTTTCTCTGCATCATTCTAATTGATTCATCTAATTTATTTTAAACATATATGTGAAAACTGTCACTGTGTATGTGTGTGTGAGATGAGTGGTGGGGGGGCAGAGTACATAAGAGGCTGTCACTGTGGAACGGGTCTCTTATTCCATCGTTTCTTCGTATTAATAGTAAATCAATATCTTTGTTATGTATAGTTGTACATTATTTATAAAATAATTGTTACAATAAACTTCAATTGTCACATATATCACCGAGTTTTACTGCAAGCGCCACACTAAGAGGAAAGAACACCCAAAGGCAATTTGTGATAGTATTTCCCAAGGTACTACACTGGCGCAGCGATGGTCACATTACTACACTGGTGCAGACAGATTGGGAAGTAACTACAATATATATACATACATTTTAAAGTATTTATACATATTGCATTCGACATTCCTGTTCCAAATGTAATAGAATTCTACAGATCATCAACAAATTCGCCTTTTCAGTTATCTCAAATTTCAAAGGTTAGGTAAGGTTAGGTGCTTGAAGCAGCTGTAACGCAACTATGCTTACAATATTACAAAATCTCGGCCGCAACTGTTCCATTGATGCATTGTGCATAAACGGCGAAGAGGAAGATCCCAGGCACTTTTCCAGTGACAGTCCAAAGATCTGCAGGATGCTGAGAAAAGTTGGGTATCATAGTCAGGAGGGAGTTCATGGAGATCATGATCCTCAGTCCACGCGCGCACACACACACACACCTTAGAGGGAGTTGAAACACAGGTAAAAGGTTAAGATTTTATTTATGCTGTAGCCTCCTTGGGTGGTCAACACAGTGCTGCCTCCATCGTCGGGTTCACCACTCTTCCGACAATGCCTCTTCCTTATCAAAAATTACTCCTTCGGTCATTACAGCACACCCACATCTATCTTGTACGTCTACCTATTACAAGAATACGTATTGTCAAACACACGTGTCATTATCTACCATTTTTGGGATTCAGTGCGACGTCAATGTGATGTGTGATTGTCGTAGCTCGGTGATAAATTAGTTTTGACTTTAGTGTGTGATGCCTTGTCCAATTATCCGCGTCCGTCTTGCAGGGCACGTCGTCCTCTAACCGCATTATCATAATGACGTTTAAATTCTTGCGCGTAACATGATACACGTGACAGCTGGGACTTGTGGTCTCCGGTCTCCGGTCTCCGTTTCTTCTCTGGAGCCACTTTTTCTTGCGGGCCCTATGCTTTCCCGCGCGCGTTCTTTTCGCTTTTATTCTTCAAACCTTTACATTTATTATTACTTTAGTTACTAGTTTAGATTTTAGTCAGTTTTACGAATTCTTAAATCGACATTAAACTAACTTACCATCCGCGGGAGTGGGCAAATAGGACAATCCACATTCATACATATTCTAATGCAATCGATTATTGAGATTTCTAACATGATCACTTTCTGATATCTTTTTTATGTGGTGCCATCAACACTTGCGTCATACATTTTTCTTACTTTTCTCTCCTCATTCATCCGTCCCATATGACCAAACCACCAAAGTGATCTTTTATTAATCCGATTCAGCTCCTAATTTATGATATTTAACTTCAGTTCAATATAAATATGCTGGCAAGAAGGAATTGTAGTCAATTATCGCTTATTTATAGCTGGTCATGGCCGATGTTTCCGTAAAACTTTTTTTTTTGCTTAAAATTATAGATTAACAAAAAAAAAAGGGGAAGTGGTCTCTCTAAGTAAAGCGATTTGTGACTTCTGCTAAATTTACAAAATAAAATGTTGATCTAAACCCGCGCTCCCAGATTCTGAGCTCACTGTGCCGCGACAGGTTTCCGGAGATTTGTCGATAATATCCCAATCTAAATGTACACCATCCTGCAATGGTGTATAATATAGTACATACCTTTTTTTGTGTACTTTTTATGTGCATAAACGAAGGAGATTTTGTTGAAAATGTGTGTGGTGTAGCATAGAAAACAGGTTTGGCGCAAACAAACATGTTATATAAATATAATGATTCGCCGGTTCCTAGCACGCGGGTCTGCCGAACTGACCGGTCCATGTTTCAAAGGGTACTTTATATAAACATGCACCATTGAACGTCCTCTGTTTTCAAACTTTTGCGAAGCTCATAAACCCCTAGGACGTTCGTGTTCACCCTTTCGTCCCCATTGGCAGCCCTAAAAATTGTAGGCAATTAGTATTACCAACAATTTATTACTACAACTCGCTAGCGAATATACAGGGTGTAACAGACTTAGTCTACAATATCTTATGGGTGGATATCTGACTAAATCACGAGTTGAAAATGTTCAAGGAATATGTGCAATCTGCAGTGTTACGTGTAATATTATTGTATGAAATTTTTACAAAATCGTGTTAAGCTTAAAGTCTACATACTTAGAAATGAATATTTGCGAAATTTTTCAATTATCTTTGCTTCAGGCCCTAAATCATGTAACAAAAAATAGTCTAGCTGCTCGAAATTCGATTACTTTTAATTTTTTGTATTCAATTTATAATTTGGAATCAATAGAATATTTCAATTTATCGAAATAATATCATTATAGCGATTTTTTTTGAAATGCTCGTATCTCTGACATTGTTGAGATTAGGACATATCCTTTGAACATTTTCGACTCGTAATTTAGTCAGGTAATCCACTCATAAAGTATTGTGGACTAGGTCTGTTATAAATAGTATGGTTAATGTGTTATTCGATAATGATTATTGTGTGACTATCTTTTTTGTACTTGTTTTTAAAAAGCTGATGAGAGGAAAGATATAGAAGTGTTGTCTCATAGAATAGAACAAGCCAGAAGTAGTGCATGTGTTATAATTAATTAGAGAAGGTCATTCTCATCATAATTCGATATTTAAAAAAAATGTAAAACAAAATGTCAGATATGGATGTAAGAGCGAGAACGGACGGTCTGATTATATGCTTCATATATTCAGACTGTGCAGTGACAGTGACCAATACGAAAGGTCCGGTTTAAGCATGGAGAAGGTTTTGTACACAGTCAGATGTATGCACATACGCGTACATTATTTTCGGTTTCATTATAAAGGTGCATATCAACGAAGATTCGACATATGCAAGAGTTATCAGCTCGATCGCCGTTGCGAAATGAATGATGACGCGAAGCTTAAGGTGTTATTGCAAAATAAGATAAATATGTTCTACAGTATATCAGTAAATAAGCCTCTCAGTTATGCAACACGCGCTCATATTTTGAAATGCTTATATCTCTGACATGGTTGAAATTAAGCACATGTCCCTTGAACACTTTCGACTCGTAATTTAGTCAGGTGTCCACCCATAAAATATTGTTGACTAGGTCTGTTACATCCTGTATATGTGTATCTCTTTATCTACACATATAGCAGTTGCGCATTCAGGACGTGTAAAAATTGTTTTTGACTATCGAAACTTGTATTTAAACTGAAAATATCAAATTAATTACTATTTTACTGCTGCCTAATCAATCACCTGTCCACGATGGTCACATAACATCGGACAAGATGTCGGGGAAAAATTGAAAGCAAAGCGCAAGAAGTAGGAAGGGAGCTGTGGAAAGCGTATATTTAACACTGGGCGCAAATAGTAAGAGAAGAAGTTTAAAAAATTAAAAAATTTAAGCGAAACAATCATCCTAGGACGGGCTACATGCTAGTTCACTAGATAATCATTGAACAAATAATAGATATCTCACAAAGACCAAGATATTTTTTATTTATGGAAAAATGTGGAAGTACGGGGTAATTACAGGGCTTACGACCTGTCTTCGGGTGACTTAAGTGATCACTTTACACAATGCCACGTTCACCTTTTCACCCAATCAACCTCCGGCATGTATAACATTTTTGAAAGTTGTATATATATTAATATGTGGAATCAATAATTATTTACCATTTTCATCGCTTAGGGGTGCTTAAAATGTGCGGATTTTTTTTAGCGCAGGTTAATATTTAGTGAAAAATATTTATAATTTAGTATGCCTGAGAGTAAAGTAGATACGTTTTATCACAATCTTGAATCTCAAATACCAATGAAGTATCTTAATCTATTAAATATTAGTACACACTTATTACTTTTAATTCGTACGACGCCGTATAACAATAAATTATTCTTCTTACCCATCATGAATTTTTAACATAACCCTTAGCATGCCTGCTGGGTTGAAATCACACCGTATAATACCGTCTGGTGGGTCTGATGGACCCGTAATTGAATATCATTTTTTTATATGAATTATGTGCATTTTATATATTTTTAATATTATATTTATAAGAAATAAAACTATTTAAATGTAAATAAGACTATAATATCTCGTATGCCTGGTCGGGTCTCTCAGGCCCGCGCACGCTTCACGAACGTGCTACTCGGACGCGAAGCTGCTCAGGAGCGCGACGCGATAAGTTTCAAATTTGAAAAAATATCGACAGTTCTTCAAAGTGGGTGGGGGTCTGACAGACCCTACCAGGCATGCCGAGGGTTAAAAATGTGTACACTAAAATTGTTGAAAAGCAACTAAAACATTTTATAGACTTGAGCGTTCGCTTGGCTCTACGAACAAAGCTATTACTTCTGTACCCTTGGCAAAACCCGCAATTGGTCTGCTCCCTCCTGAATTTTAGGTAGGCACTATAAAATAAGTTGACCGTCCCAGGTTTGTTCTGTTTGTTGCCAGGTAGAAAAATCAATAGTCCAGGAATCAAACACATACAATATGCGGAATAAAAAATAATATACGAAATCGTTCTTTAAAAATAAGGGCGTTATATACATAAATTGTTTATAGTCCTACATTATATTTGTATTTACAATAAAAAATTGTTATTTAAACTTATGAAAAGGTTTTCTTTTTTATTTTGCGAGATCCCGAATGTAATCTGTCGGAGTTGTGTGTCGCGTCATCGCCGGAACGGTAATTTACGTATTTCATCATCATTTTAAACACTTTGGACACTTACCAAAGAAATGACATGGCGACTCGGAAGCATTTGATAAGTGGATCTACAGAAGAATGCTTTAAATGAGCTGGACGGATAGAGTTACGAATTAAGACGTCGTGGTTCGGATGAATAAAGAAAAATAAGTATTTAAAACAATAAAAATCAGAAAAATTCAATATCCCGAACATCCGGAGATGTGCGAGATTTTGCAGGGAAACATTGTTGCATGTCAGGGTACAGAAAGAAGGAGAGCATCATGGCTACGGGGGTAGACTCACCGCTTACCCATTACCGTTTATAAGCAAAAGTATCCTATATCGTACTGCTCATTCGCAACAACAATAATGACAGGGCGATGCCGCACACACAATTGCCCCCATTGACCCCGACAATTTCCACTTTATTGAGATATAAACAAAAACATATAGCACAATTTCAATACAATATACATACAATGCATATAAAACTTCAATGTCACAATTAGAAATCACTCAAAAAATGATAATAAAAATTATTTAAAAAAAAAAAGACTATCCAAGTATACAACTTATCACAGATTTTAAAGTACCAAAAATAGTAGACATGTACAAAAAAAATTCAATAATTCAAATTTTCAAAATTAAAAATCAATTAAATTTTAGAAGCGAATTCCGATCTACAAGATGTAGAGATCAAATTGATATCCCAAAACTAAAATATACCGCGACTCAAAATCAATATATTTATCAAGGTATCATCAAATTTTTTAACAATCTCCCCATCACAATTAAAAAAATTACGGACTATCATAAATTTATAACTGAAGTTAAAAAATATGTACACAGACTAACTGAACCATAATTAACTCAAATATACTCCTTCTCTATACACTAGTCTTACTCTCATAGAGAAGAAACAAATGTTAAAATATATATATCCACTGATTATTGAAATGGTATTATATTTTTAATATTAATAAAGAACAAAAAATATATATATATAAAAACTAAGAAACAAGAACACCACGACTGAAGAAGCTGAGGAAATGTTTTGGCCAGTCTACTGTAGAGCTGCACTGCCTGATGAAAGAATAAATCATTTTATGAGTATGACTTATTGCATAGGTATTTAATATTTGAATATGTCCAAGAGCACACAATTACTGGATTTTCACCTACAAAGACACTGTTATTAAACAAATAATAGATATCTCATTGAGACGAAGCTATTTTTTATTAATGGAAAAATATGAAAGTATGGATAATTACAGGGCTTACGACCCCTGTCGTCGGCTGGCTTAACTTGATCACTTTATATAAATAGTATAACGTTCACCGTAAAAAATAATTAAATTCTCATTGTGACATATGTGCTGTTTCAGGGAAATGGATTATAAAATTTAGTCCATAGATGGCGATAGTGTAGTGGTATTCGAAGCGAGTCCGCTATTAACATATATACAACTTTCAAAAATTTGATAGATATGGAGATTAATGGGTGTGAATGGTGAACGTTATATTTATGTAAAGTGATCACTTAAGCCAGCCGAAGACTAATCACCCATACTTCCATATATTTTCCATTAAATATAATAAAAAATAGCTTCGTCTTTATGAGATATATATTATGTGTTTATTGGATTGTGTTTGCATTAGTTGTGAACAATTAATTGTAGACCACTTTAGGTTTTTTTTTGTTGATAAAATTCAATTAAATTTTTCAGAATTGATAAGATTTTCTTTTTCCAGTTCATTTATGACACGTTGGAAATAAATCTACTTTGCTCTGGTATACGTCATCGGTTGTACTGCCCAGTTCATTTTGCTATTTATAACACCATTACCGTTGCATTTTTGGTGATGACCTCACCCACCCGACTCGGCAGGTTTCTGGGTCTGCATTTTAGCTTCCATCAGTTCATTTCCGTTCGCCAATTCCCGCATGCTTGTATGTATATTTTTTAATTTAATTGTAAAAAAAATTCTTACATCTAGTATACAATACAATATAAAACATGAGAAAAAATTCAATTACATCGTAAAAAATAAGAAAATAAACACATTAAATGATCAATTATTAAACTTAGATACTTGCTACATATTTTGCTCTTAGCCTACGAATAGTAACAAGACTAGTTGATTCCGTCACATTTGCTGTCAGTTCGTTGAACTATTTGAAACCTTTATAGTATAAAATATGAATTAAGTATATTAATTAGAAAGATATACATATAAAATCAATTCTATCAAAAAATATTATTGCTGCGCCACCGGGATTCGAACCTGGATCTCTTTCCTAACCGGTGAAGGTGCATTATCCAACTATGTTACAGCGACAATTTTCGAACCTATATGTTACCTTTTTGATATTAATACATTTAATCGTTCCATTATTTGAAAGAGCCATCTACCTTATTTTTACAGAATCTCAAATACTTTTGAGTAATCTGATAGCAGACGCCAGAATTATCAATTCATTTTTATTAAATTTTGGACACATTGATACAACTTTATTATTACTTTACGTTTATAGTATATACTATTTTGTGTTCCTGACAAATTTGAAGACTTGAAAATTATATTTTTATTCATGTACGACGGCAATAATCGATTTTTAATTTTGTATGTCAATAGTAGAACATTTTTTTTTTGCTTGGCCGTCATTAATTTTAGTTCTTTTAGCATATAACTTATTATTGTACATCTATTACATTTTAAAATAGTCCCCATTGCTCTGTTTTGAATTATTAGAAGAAGAAAAATTCTCAGTTTCATTTCTCAAATATAGTACCGTTGGGCAATAACTTATATGCGGAGGGACAATGGAATTGTAAATTAATTGCGAAGACTCCAGCATCCTGCTTTCTCTAGTTATTATATATATATATATATATTGTACATACAACTGACTGACGTTTTGCTAGCAGTTTGTGCATTCCTGTTCGTCATCGTGGGTAACGTCTGAGAAGTCTGATTGCCCGTTTAGAGGCCATCGTCTTAACCCACACTCCGTCACCAGAACTGCTGCCGACGATGCAATGTCAGCCGCGGAAGTTTAACAGACTCGTTCACCTTTCGTAGCTTACGACGTTGGACAGTTAGGTAGGCTGTCTCTGTAGTAATACGTTTGAATCATTGAGTAAAATAAATAAATTAATAGTCTCATACCATTGGATAACCAGATAAGATGCACAGAAAAAATATATCTATCGAAGAAATATAGTTACCACCGGGATACGTACACAGAATGCGTGTAGTCTTTTTAAATGATGTATCTAATATTTCCATGTAATTTAAGTTTGCATTTTAAACTGTGAAATGATTTTCATAGAGCTAAATAAATTTGGAAAAACGTTGTACCTACCGGTCATTTATAATATTTATATTGTTAAAGTAGGCGGTACAGTACTTGCAAAATATATGTATACAAATTTTAGTTCAGTTTTTAAATTCCTTAATGTAAAATCATTCAAATATGAATTAAATATTCACAGACCGTCTGTTCTGAATAATTACAACTTCACAATAAGAATGTGTTCTCCTAATAGTAAAATCATTCGTTTTTTTATTTGAAAAATGTTCCTTCATAACATTTTTTTAAAAATATTTTCACTATAATCAGTCACTTTGTGGTTTGACAAATTAGATTAAATAAAATAAAATTACTTTGTATGAAACCACGAAGTTTATTATGCGTCAACCGGTTTCGCTTATCTCAAGCTTCGTCAGGACGTATTTAAAACTAACAATAAATACAAAAAGAATGCACTTATATATACGTAAAGAGTGAGATGAGTGAGTGAAAGAGAGAGACAGAATACATATACAGAATATATCTTATGTTTTTTTAAGCTCTTTTTTATATGTATCCATCTATATCATTCTATGCACTATTCGGCAAGTGACAACTAGAAGGATCATTTCTTTCGTCAATAACATACTGACAATATAAATTGATACAAGTGGTCATGTTGCAGATTTTACTAATGCTAATTGCTGAATTTTTCCATTATTTTGCGGGTACGGTCGATGGCATTCTGCTAAATATCAGTGGGTTGAGGATCCATTACAATGGCTGTAAAGAACCACAGAACTGTCTTAACATGTGTGAAGTAGTGGTCTGGACGATAAAAGAGCATTTGAGATGTGATCGTCGACGTATGTTAAAAATCTACTGGACTTAGCACATTACCAACAAAGAGACGCATTAATGAGTCACGAGAATTAAAAAAACTACTGTCAAACGAAAGAAAGCTTCATATTTCGGACAGTTGCGGGAGAAGCTCGAACGCCACCATCACCGTCCCGCAACTTGGCTGCCAAACTTCGATACATGAAGCTGAATAAAGAAAAAGAAATTTAATCATATCGATTCTAGATGTTGCGTCGAGGGTGCTTCTTATAAGACCGAAGCATAACTAGGAACACAAATGTGAAACTGGTTAGGACCCTTAACATTATAGTCTTTCTCTATGGTGCTGAGACGTGGATGGCCTCTAAGAGAGCGGGAGCGCAAGAGGTTAGGTGCTCTAGAAATGTGACGCTGATGGTGCAGCCAGGAGAGCAAATGCCTCGATTATAGAAGAATTAAACATCGAGCAGTGGTCTATCCTCAACTATACTTGAACTTCAGATATTTTGCTCGTGTCACTAAACATGAGGTCGCCGTGGAAAAATTGTGGTCCAAGAAAGGGTAGAAGGAACAGGATGCGAAAGGTCATGTGCATTATCGTTTATTGAGTCAGGGATAAGAAAGGAAGAGTACAGAAGTAAAAGTCGGCGGTGCTCGGGAACTGTCATTAGCGAGCGATCGAGTCAGACTACGGAAGGCTTCACCCTGAATGTGGATGTCGCTCACGTCTTTGATCAGCTGGGGACGACAACGATGGCAGTGAATTTGAATGGCCGTCCCCGCACATGAAACATTATGTACCGAAGGTAGTGTTTGGGAAATATATTTATGTGTGTATAAATGTATTAATTTTTTAACGAAAATAATGCTCTGTGCCTTCCCTTCCCGGCCTCGCCGCCGGCCCAATTGATTGAACCTTGAACCAAGTTGTACGGTTATATGTGTACAGTACAGTTTACAATATTATACTAATTCGAGACTTCGCGTCTATTCTGTGACGAAATAGTGAGTTACAATATTCAGTCCACATCTTTGGAGACGTCAGCAGAATCCGGATTGTGGTGCGAGTGCCAATTTCCTTCCTATCCTGAGATTCTTCCGGCATCTATGCTTATACGCAACAGGTAGGTACAACATAAAAAATGCCATGGATCATCCACGCCATCATCCACAGGATTCATGATCACTGAGAGTATAACACTTACAGCCCGGTGGGTCAAAATAAAACACGTCTGGCGGTGGTGGGTCTTTTTAGACCCACCTCAAGTTTTCGGTCATTGAACCGTTTTTTGGGAGATTTTTTATAAATATACCATTATATATATGATTTAATAAAATAGCATGGTGTACCGTAAACTTTCTCTTAAAAATTAAAGATTTTATAAAAAATACTACGAATAATCTAGGTACGTGTATTTGCGCATCAATGAACGTCCGACACGGACCAAGAACAAACATCCACTGAACCGTCGGCGTGTCGTCGGCTACCTGGCCGTAGCGCAATTCATCTTTTTACAAACACCCGGGTCAAATCTGACCCACCACCGCAGAGGATGGATGTGTTAACAAAAAAAAAACATCGAATTTATCACCATATATACATCCAAATGGTTCGCGTGCAAGCGAATGTCATCTTTCAATTAAACTGTAAATGTTGGAATTGTAATTACGCGTACTGACACGCTCGCGTCTCGGCCGCGGCCTATTAACGCAGGCAGCGTTTGACCTACAGCGCGTACAGGACATCAACACACGCTGCCCACAAACCAAATTAGTCAGGACCATCGCACCCACCTGTTACCCTCGGCGACACCATCTGTCACCTGAAGTACCCGTATTATATTTGCAAACTTACAGAGTACGTGGTGGGTGATGACGGAAATCCGCTACATCCACGCAATAAATCTTGCTACTTGTGCCGCTTAGCTGTGTATTTTGTAATTTGTGTCTGCTCTTGAAGATATGAGTAGGATGTTTGTACTGCAAAAATTTCATTCTGTAGTACCAACATATTTCCGAACAATTATATTCCTCACTCTACACTAAGTCCAATATAATTAATAACTTACTAAACTTTACAAATAACCAGCTATTTAATATATTCGCTATATCAATGCCTCCACTCTTACCAAAACTCCGCCTATACCCCGTGATGAATGTCGTCTAAAGTTTATGGAATAGTTCAGTTGTAAGCCTGTCCTGACGAAGATGTTATGTGAATGTGTGTGTGTGTCCGCCATGAGAGTGTGAGAATGAGTATGGGGAGGAGTGTGAGCTTTATAAGGCGCCGCATTAGCGGAGAGCGGTCTCTCATCTCAGCTCTTTCCATTTATAATTCATGAATATATTATATTAACCTCTGTACTTATGTGTTTGAATAAACTGATAATTGTTACACGGTAGACCGAATTTATCTTACCCATAATCCGATACGAGATAACCAGACAGGTAACAGAGGATTGAACGCCGGAGTAAACGAGTGATAAATACAATTTTAAATAATATTCATTTATCAGGTCAAAATTAAACTACATCTAAATACGAGTATGTATATAATTTTCTTTTTGGTGTCGCTGATTTACTTTTAAAAATCTTAAATATTTGAGTTCCTATTACGCATCGGTGTAAAAATAAAATAATGAAAATATTCTTATGGTGGTACTACTGCCCTGACGAAGAGACAAGACGTTGGTCCAAAACCGGTTGGCGTTTGACAATAAAACTTAAGTGGTTGCATAAAAAGTTACACCAGTCGGCTCCCTCATTACTGAGGATCATGAACCCCCGAGTTGTGGCCTGTTGATGCCTTCACCTCCACCTTTCTGCGCTGCTTGCATTCCGGATAGGATAGCCAGTAGCACATTTGATCTGGTCGATCCATCGAGTTGAAAATTGCCGCCTTTTCCGATCCTCCGGCTTATCATCCTCCTCCCTGCAAAAGATGAGTCCAAAAAATTGGAAAAAGTGAGCAATCTTGAATACTTAATTGTTCCAAAATTGAGGCATTATTGTCTTAAGGGATTCTAAACATTTGCGTCTAGCACTGCATTTCAAAGACGTCACGTTTCTATCTCTCGTCGGCAGATAGAAAAATAATCTTTTTTGTATTTATGGTTATAGATAATGTTCCCTCTAACGTGTGCGAGTGGGCGCGCGCATACAATTTTCTTAGTGTGCCGCCTCGAAGGTTGGCGACCATGTTGCAGTATTTTTGATTTATCCTGTATAAGATTAACCATTTTTTGAGGTTACGCAGCCGAGATAACCTCTTTCTACCTGCCTTCTATCTTCCCCTTTTTCGTCACCACACCGCATGTCTCAATTTTATGTCAAATTAACATATTTATATCATTGGATTTGAATTCTCGCAGGTTTCGTTCTATATCATCAGTATCACGATAGCGTCCGCTAGGGGCGTGAAAATCAAAAAAATGTAATCACCACATATCTGTAACCTCCCTGTCAACTGCGCACAAGTCAAGGAAATCGTA
The DNA here is from genome assembly GCA_031772225.1 of Eubasilissa splendida. Classification (NCBI taxonomy): domain Eukaryota; kingdom Metazoa; phylum Arthropoda; class Insecta; order Trichoptera; family Phryganeidae; genus Eubasilissa; species Eubasilissa splendida. The sequence continues at coordinate 28,766,773 of CM062859.1, forward strand.
GTACCTAAGTTTAGTTAAGTTTTAGTTTAGAAAGAATCTGCTCCTCTTTACAACTCTAGAAATAAATAATTTTACAAAGATTTTTTAAATCTAGTTATGTCCCACCTCCTGTAATGTACACAATTCTTAGATATGTGGTGTTGCTGCTGACGGTAACGATTTCTCATTGTGGAGAATGTGTTGGAAGTATGTAACTCTCGTTGATACAATCGATAAACATTACCGTACCGGTACAAGGCATTTGTTTCCTCCCCCAGCGCACAAATAACAGCATCGGTACTTAAAATTACACAAAATATTATTTATGCGCTCACCGTGATCCAATATTAGAGGTAAAATCGGTTATAGGCATATTACTACGCATATATTACGTCAATTATTTTACATTTTCTCTGTCAGTTGAGACATGTACAATATTTCCATCCAAACAATAATTCACACTTAGCAATAAATCATGGTCACAACTCACTAGACAACGAATAAACATCTACACACCAGTTCCGAGCGCAACAACGACATTCTTTCAACGTTTCTACATATGTTTTGTTCCGAAACAGTACAACACACTTAACACTAACTGGAAATCGTTCACTTGCAAAAAAATAACGCAAACACGAACTCAATATGTATCCGATTCAATTGGGTAGAAGCAACTTAATCACAATACACTTCAGATATGCAACACATTCACTACTTTTTTTTTTATTGTGTCTCTATTTACTTTTTAATTAAATGACCACAGTAGAACGAAAAAAACTAGCTACTTCAACACAGACGGCAGTCTAGCAAAGTGGCCAGGACAATGCTGTATATGTTATATCAGAGGTGGATTCTTACTGCATCCAACACAATAAACTACGCGTAGGAAACCGGAACCGTTGTAGAAGTTTCGACTTCTTTTATCGGTTCCACACACAGTACTCTACAGAAACGCGAAATGTACAATTAATAAATACAAAGGAGATAAAAAAAAACAAACGCTTATGTAAAAGACTGCGAAAACGAACAGAGATTTTAATACCTTCCTGTACCCTTTTAAGTCCTATCTTTATTTATTATAAAATACAGGTACATAACAACATTACATGCAAACAGATAATCAAGTGTTATGTACTGATGGGCAGAGACCGGTGGGTTACAACACAGCCATCAAAGGGCTAACTATCAAGTACACTCTCCCGTGAAGGGACTCGGACGAAACACAATGAGTCACGTCACACACGGTACTGGTGCGGGCCAACGGAGTTAGGCACGATTTTAAGAATTTGACTTATTAAATGTGACGTTCTCGCTGACACGATCTTGTCATCTGCCAAATATACCCCGTCTAATAATGAGGGATGTTCGTGATCGCATGACTGGAGGTTTAACCGGGTTTGATGGTCGGCCGCCTGAAAACGCGGACCTGATCAGTAATGCAAGGAAAATGCTCCAGTCCAGTATACTTGCTTACCCTAATCGCAACATTATTTTCGCAATTCGCACAACATCGTGGGTTTCATCTGCACATCTTTCTTCTCACTTATGGCTGATGCTTGCGAGTGTGAGGTTCATGTCTTCATCTTAATTGCGGCAATTTCTCGTGTGCACCTTCTGGCAGGTTCTATCCAATATCCGAGTTCCCATCGTTTTTACTTTTAAGATTTATATCCGCCACACACACCCGCGCGGCTCTATTATTATTTCAAATTAAGATGAACGTTCCTGATTTCGATGCCAATTGTTTGTTGTAAGAGTACAATGCGATGAGACGTTTCTAATTTATATATTTTTTTATTGATTGTGAATCCACGATTATTATTATTTATTTTCAATGGGTTCAAGTTTTTATCTAGACGTGAGCAACAATTTCACACGGGTTCTACCATATTTTACTATGCAATTAAATTAAATTAATTTAATGTATTTTTCTTCAACGGTCTCACGGGACTCGGGAGTCCACGACCGCGGTCACAACGGAGCGCCATACATTTCTTGACATCGCCTCCGTGATGCAGTTCGCCGGGGCACCCGTCTGTCTTGACATTACTCGCCCATCTTCGTCTCGGTCTTTCCCTCGTTCTTGATCCAGTCGGCTTGTGTATGAGGACTCTGCGCTTGTTACGGGACTCGTATACTCTGTTCCCTCCACTGCAGTCTCCTTGCTTTCTCACCTTCCTCAGGTTATCCAGGTTCTTTAATCACCTCCAATTCGGTGATGAGATGCGAAATATTTTTGTGTTAAGCGTTTTCACTGTATATTCCATACAGATCTGCGGAGGGTTATCGGCCTCCACTCTTGTTATCTGGAGACTGCACAATGAAGCTGAACGCACCCAGCAAGGCGGTGCTTGAAACGCGACTCCCACCAGCTATAAAGACGCAGGGTGCCGACGGAATTTAACAATATAAACGGACCAAGTTACGACCAATCTTAGTTTGCGCACCTAGTACTAATTTCCGCTTTTATACAATTTAACTTTAATAAATTCAGCCCATTCGGAAGTAGTTGTTTGTTCTTGTAACTCGCCGCCTGTGTCATATATTTCGATACAAATACGAGCCGCAATACTATTCGCGATACAAAATAAACACGAGGGTATTAGGGTGAATTTGGAGCGACCAATATTACCCAAATCTTTCTGATATAGAGTCAACCCCCAAAGAACAATTGAATTGGTTAACATTCGGACAAGCAGCTGTGACGAACACTCGGCTAACTATTAAAATACCGTGTTCCTTATCGGAGCACGGTTTGGCTGATGGCGCAATTACGGGTGCCAAATCCGCTGGTAAAATATGATTACGTGTGCGAATAAAACCCAATCTTAATTTTCCTTCTTGCGTGTTTCGTTCACGCTCGAGTTATACGTCGGCGCACATCGGAAGTTCAAGTTTCCAAGGCTGAGAGCTTAATTTTTCTCCACAGCCATAACGGAGCACAACGATTGATTTCCAACTGCCAAATGGAAGTTTTGTTTCCACAAATATACTCACGATCATAACACAAGATTGATTTGTAGATACGTCGTATATCATGTATGAAAAACATTTTAAAGTTGTTAAAAATTTGAAATTATATAAGCCGAAGTGGAGATAGTGAAGACGTCTAGGCATATTTTCATTCAGATAATAAATCTGTTTTGAAGGGGCGATGTAGTCCATAGTAGAGTAGCTATTACACCCGACTTAGCAATAAAAACAATGTTGAATGTATCAATGAAAAATAAGTCAAATGATGGATTGTCAATGTTTTCTCCAAATTTAAATTCTTTTGTATTCAATGGTTTCCAAATTGTTTATTAATAATTTTTTATAAGGTACCGAGTGGAGAAGTTTTAGTCTATGACTATCGAAAGAGTGGTTTGTTTCAATTATGTCGTTAGCAATTCGGAAACCGTTTTAATACATTAGAATTTAAATTCAGAGAAATCACTAATTAACAACGTAACATTCCCTAACACTTCGCCTTTACTGTCTAGAAGCCTTCTCAAGCCCCGCCCCATTGCCCGAATAAACACAATACTGTATTTAGTTTAGTTTAAACGTTTCCGTTCCCGCCTGTTTTACTTGTGTCCAGTTTATTTACTTCTACACCACCCAACTATCTTAACTTGGCTCCTGTAAGGATCACTTCGTGGGTGTGGTTAAATTTCAAAATTTGAGTTTATGAATAATTTAAAGAGTATCTCCTTTGGTCTAGCTCAGTAATAGAGAGATATCTTATCCAACTCGGGCTGTGGGTCGATGTCATTCAATCGGAAACATTCCGATAAAAGAGATGCTTTAGTTTAAACACAATTTATTCAAACTGGTTATATAAAATACAATAAGCAAACTATAAAAGAAATGACATTAAAAGAATGCGGGACCACATATTTGCAGATGAACAATGGCACGAACAAGTGTGTGTGTCTTGCACGGGCTCGGGTTGGGGTGGGATCTAAATCCTAATATAATAGTTGACGGATCGACTGACGCCGTCAGTTATGGCGTGGACGCATAGACGCCCGAGCAATATCACTCACTGAATCTAACCTGATTAACTGTTCAATAAATACCTTGGGTTTATTTAATAATCCTGCAGATATACGGAGAATCCCTGCACAGAGGCTGTAGGGTAAAGGTGGCGGTGGAAGGACTCCTAGTTGGACGATGCCAGCTGGAGGACAGGAATGACGAGGCAGGTGTCAGCAGAAGCGGCTAGCATGGTTCCGAAGTGGATCCCGAAGAATTATGCGGAATGATGAGACGAAGATGCAATTTGTTCCAGGATTACGGCGGAGGTTGTCGGGCGTACTCAAGACTTTGACAATGCGATGCATGATGAGATGGTGTGGAATTGCGAACTGCGAGTGATTCTAGTGCGACCGGTGATGATATTGTATTTTGTTCGACACGACGTTTCGATGAGATCACGTGGAACATGTAATGGCGGTCGGTTAAAGTACACTAAGAATAAGATAGATATCTTTGATCACTCGCGGAGTAACAGTGACAATTTACTCAAAAATATGGTAAGTCAGATGGTGGATCACGATGGATTGGTTCCGAACTACAGCTCTTTAGGATCGAGCTGAGTTATATAAATGAAATCCAAAATCCACACGCGACGATGTTAGTACGCAGAGAGCTCGTTTGGGAGAGTTACCGTTGGTGGTCCATTGGGACGCGTTCCCGGCGGATGCGGATATTCAAAAATGTCCAAGGGAGCGAGGGATTAAACGTATCGTGCGTCGTTTAATTATTTGTGGCGATAGGTACTCAAATATTAAAATAGACTCCCGACACCCCCCAATCTCTTAGTCATGCAGACTCGTTGTCAAAGCGCTTTTCAGGTGGTCAATATGGTGAGTGGTGACCCACCATTCAACCAGCACCGTATTATGATATAATCTTCCCATATCGGTCTGCAAGTAAACCACCATGACGCACGGTCGCCAACCAAAAAACATTCCTTACACTGCCTCACACGGCTACAGGTACACCACTGGTCAGGGTCAAATCCAAATCGATGAGGCTGCTTCGGAACTGCCCCGTGACCGGCGACAAACTGCATCGCTTCACGGTCTATTCTCTTTCTCTCGCGGCAGCAACGGGGAGGAAGGAGTAGGTCCATCTCCCCTGAGATGCCGCGTCCCAACGTTCATGTTGGACCCCGTGTTGGTCAATACACCAAATGACACATAAACGTGCTAAATCAAAAGTATTTTTTGACATTGTAACCTTTAAAATGAACGTTGAAACTTCACCCGCCATTAAACTTTCCACGCGATAATCTCACATCAAAGTGTAAAAGTTTTCCTGGCTCCTCCGACCGTAAATCATCTGAAATGAGGTGTTATGCAACACTGTTTACCTCGTCCGACCTTGTGCCTTCACGTAACACCGCGCCAGAGATCGCTCCTGCCTCAGCGAGTTTAGTCGGTCGTGTGAAAATAGTTTATTTTGAAAGAACACAAGGCGATCAATTCTTTAATCTTCTCGTGATCGCCTCAAATGCTGTACGCGCGAAGTGTTGCGTGCAACCTTCACCGACACATACGATTATGATAAACCTTCGTTTTATTACCGTGAACGAACGTACGTATTCTTCAGAAACCCCACATTGGAGAAAGACTATTTACTACACGTTGAAAAATAATTTATTTCTAGAATAGATGTAGCGAAAGATACTCCTCTCTTCTACCGATACTAAGGTCCACAAATGTACGCAAAAAAAACTATGATCTGCACAGTGGTGTCTTTAGGAATTAAAACCTGCAGTATGCCTATGATTTATTAGGTAACTTTTAAAAGAAAATCTAGACCAGAGGTTTCCAAAATTTTTTGTGTCGTAGACCCCTTGCCATGTTTTTCGGTTTTTGGTAGACCCACTACTTACTTGATATTGATTTTTTGTAAATTTCTAATTGTAGTGAAGTTTAGTGTTAAAAACTTAAACCACAAAGCGAATGCCTACATCCTACAACTTACACAATTTTATAAATAATGTATATGTCTTTATATTATAAGATTATAATGTAATTAAATAGGTACTATCAGTGTATGTTGAGATCCACTATCGTGGACCCCCATTTTCATTTCATGGACCCCCAATTTTTTTTTTCGCTGACGTAGACCCCTTGCAGGTTATCATAGACCCCTGGGGGTCGATATAGACCACTTTGGGAATCACTGATCTAGACTGCCTATCTATGATCTACAGTAAAATTACACATAAAAATGCTGCGGCTGAGTTGGGCGAGATTCGAGATTCACGGATCCCAAGAAGGATACGGTTCCCATGGCACCACTGGGAAAACAAAGTAAAGAAGAAAGCCAAGGACTTGCTGCTGGTGAATAATTGGAAATGGACAGCAGAAGATGAGCGGAAGCGGAAAATTAGGAAGTTCAATTTGGATACCATTTAAGAAGAAGATAGAAGATTGGAACTAAACAATACCCTTCTGCTATGAAAATATGATTAACTTGATGGTATCCTGGGACGGAGCCTCGGTCACTCGCGGTGTTATTTGTTTGCAACGTCTTCGCTCGAGCAGACGTGTTGCAAAACGCCGCAAGTGTGTCTTTGGAGCGGACTTGACTGTATGTATGCATTCCAACATTTCGATACATTTTAAACGTGGTATTATTTCATATTAAAAAATTGTCTTAATAATAGTAATAATATTAATATTTTTTAAGCATGGAAATAAACATAAAGACATGCTTTTGAAAGAATGGTTTTCTTTCACATGAATCGTGATTAATACCCATTGATTTTACAGCATCGATATTAGCAACATAACCAACGTCCATAGATATATCGCTCTTTCTCTGCGATCGCGATCCGAATTGATACACAGATGGTCCGTCCACCTTGATTTACATGCGTGTACAGTGGGTGGGCACATGTCTCGATCGAAATTTGGATTGTGTCGGAATGCAGTTTAAGGGTCCCGCTAAAGCTCCGCATGATGACGTCACGATTTACACTCGCGTCCCTGACGCGGTACCAATTAACTGGCGAATATAAACAATGATGTCGGGATCGTGTTTGTGGATACGGAGCGTCGTGATTGGCCCGCCGGCTCGGAACGGATCGATTTGTAGGTAATGCAGCCATTACCGCGTTTATTATTTTTTCTGTCTCATAAATAATAATAATAATACTGTCGGACCGGTTGCATTTATTTATACTACACGGGAGAAATCACTTACCGCTAATTTGCACTCGATGTATTTATTTATTAATTGTTAATTTTTGCTAATTTCAAAAGTGTATTTATTTATTGTTTGAGATGAAAGTAGGCGCGACGCGAAACAAATACAACTTCGTAAAATAAACAAGTTTAATTTAAAATACGCGCATTTTTGTTTTGGGTCCATTGCGGTCACGTGCGGCACGCGTCTCGTGCGGGGGATGATGGGAACGGGGCCGATGCTGTATGCAGATTGATCTGAATTTAATAAAAAAATATAGAGAAAATAAGATAGTACATTATATGATTTTTTCAAATTCCCATCAACGTTAAAATAATTCTCGTCGTTTGTACGCCGGTTGCGCTTTAGTGACGTCAGCCCTGTGCAGGCATATTTCGAATAAAATATTTATATTATCTTTTATTTATCTATTTTTTCAAATGAATCAACCGAGCTTTGCGTATTCAAACTATGTCGGGACCTGGTTTCCACGTCCAGTGTTAATTTAATTCAGTACCTACCGGAATGTATTAAATTTGAAAATATAATTGATTTCTACTTTTGCCTACTTAATAATATATAATATAAAAAAAGGGAAAGTTGATTAATTTTCACATCTTTCGAATGGAAAACAAATATTCAATTTCTTTTGTTGTATATTTGAAAGTTGGACTATTATAAAATGGAATCGCTGTTGGTAATTATTTAAACGATGTCTTGTGCTTGGACGTCCTTGGACAGATTTTAAACGTCACTATTAAATAGTTCGCTTTCTGGTCTTTTAAATTACATCACTCGTAAATGGTTCGCTTTCGATTTAAATTCCAACCTCGTCCGGGGTTCCCCGTCCTCTCACGGGGTCTCTTTATATTCGGTCTGGAACTATCTCAAAGCCACGACTAAAGCTAACAAATGGTCCAGATTATGCGCGCTCGTGAGGAGAGAGAGAGAGAGGAGTCCCGCGACCGCGACCGTCGCCGTAATTGTACGGGGATGAGCCTTATTTATGTGACAAGTCTACGGGCTAATCTTGGGAAATGAAGCGGCGCTGTATCCACTCAACTAACTATTTCGTTAACATCCCTCTTATTTCAATTCTCGTTAAGAGATTAAACATTTCTCCGCGCTCGATTCTTTGACGATTTATTAAAGGGCTGTTATTTATTCGACTCCTTGAAAAGCGTACAGAATTATATTTGAATGTATTAATTGGAAATAAGGCAGATATAAGTATATAGGCAATGGACATGAAAAAAAACTGGTCGTTAAATCAGGCTCTCGACAGCCATTAAACACTCCCGGTACAGACGTCGGGCGACAAGCCACAATAACATCACGTGGCAACCATCGGAAGACCGACTTGTAAACGTCTTCCCGACCGCAAGCTCTACATCAGGCCAAGGCCCGTTCTAGCTTTTACATACTTGTAGACAAATTGCCGCCACGTGACATATTTTCAAAGTATTGTCCATCGAAAAGTAGATGCCGAAAAAAAAATTTTTTTTGAACCATATTGATGATTGTCGCCCCGGACGAATGTTTGGATTGTCCTCCCCTAGAGGGCCCCGATCAGCCTTCAATGATTTGTCAATCGTAGTTTTTCTTCTCACAACCTGCTCTTGTTTGCCATCATCCTCAAACGAACATGTGAGCGCTGGGAGAAATAGGTCCCCCAGCTTTCACACATTCAATTTTCTGATTAACACTCTCATAAAAAAACATCACACTGTTTTTTGGTAATGAAACAGAAAATATATCGATGTCGGTGAACAAATCATTGTAAACTCGGCACATTCTCACTATGGGAGATCGTAATTCAGAATTGGTTCGACTTGATACTCGCGATGGGACATGGAAATTAATTAATGACAAATGAGGTTTAAAAAAAAGGTTTAATGCCTACACTTTGTATGGTTACAATAGCCAGAAATCAGACGACGCATAGGTAAGGCGAAAAGTTATATGTCCCGGACTTATATCCAAGATTAAGCTTGTGCAGTTATTGACTCCGAATGACGCCTTTGAAATGTGGTGCCGGAGACACGAATGTTTCCATTCTGCGGGAGCGTAACATCTGGGACAAACTCTCAACCATTTGCCTGAGGCGAATCTAATATGCAATACAAGTTTTATGACGTGTCTCACTTACTTTGAATTGAAAAAAATATTTCCTAGATTAAAAATCACTTTGTTATTTGCTACCTACTATACTATACTACCATACTATATACTACTATACTATCTACTGTATCTATAATATTGTATTATGTTAGGTATATTTTGAAAAAAAAATACTAATTAATGTTTTTCTTTTTTTCAGGTAAGGATACCTTTCATTCATATTCAAGTGCCGTCACTCTCGGTAAAATGCACGACTATTTATATATATTTTTATTAAATAATTAAACGAGAAAATGAAATACTATATTTCTTAGTTTCTTAGAATCAATAAATTATTATATGTATTCTAAATCGATATCTTCAACGTCACATTGTCTTAGTTAAGTGAAATATTATCTCAATACAAATTAAATGTATTAGTTGGATAATCCATCTTCCCCGGTTTGGAAAGAGATCCAGGTTCGAATCCCGGTGGCGCAATAACAATATTTTTCGATAAAATTGATTTTATATGTATATCTTTCTAATTAATATATTTAATTCATATTTACAAATTAAATGCATCAAATAGAAATATATACATACAGATAAACTCAATTTATCGTAAATATATTTTAGCTTCCACCGGGATTTGAACCAGGATTTCTTCCTATCCGGGGAAGTGCGATAACCGATTACACTACGTCAGCCTCGTAAATAGTCGACAGATTATCGAACTTATATGTTGCAGCTATTTCAAATAGATAGGTCTTACCTTCCATTTATTTAAAAGCTATCGCCTTTTTATTGCAAATACCTTTGAGAAATATTCGCTAGGAGGCGCCAGAAGTTTTACAATTTCATTTTATTAAATTTTTAGATATACTTTAATACAGCTTGTATACTCGTATTTTAAAAATTACACATTATTATTTGTGTGGATATAATTTTTTCAGAACATAGTTCTGTGATATTTTAATACAAATGAAGTGCCAAAAGATATTTTCGCACGTCTTTCCGGTGGCAGCTAAAATATGTTTTTCGGTAAATTGACTTTTATCTGTATGTATATATATTTCTAATTAATGCATTTGATTTGAATTAAAATATCACAGAACTTTGTTTTGAAAAAATTACAACTTCACAAATAATAATGTGTTCTCTTTAAATTAAATATTATCTCAGTTAACGGGATAATAAAATATAATATAAAATATTCTCGAGAATATAATATATGTTATTATAAAAATCCATATTCATTCTAATGTAATGTTTATTTGAAAACGCGGCAGGTTTCTGACTCAAGGAATGCTCTTATTTTTGAAAACCAACGAGATGCGATCAGTTAGTATTTTGAACGATATATTAAATATATATATATAATACGTTGCTGTTAAAGTTTGTAACTCGGGTAAGTCTCGGAATTCTAGATATTTTCAGATAGTTTGTAAAATAACCAGTTATTCATATACTATATATATTTTTTTATAAACCTGTTAAATTACAAATCATCTAAGAATTTGCCGTCAACCTGACTCGAGACGGAAACAAAATTAGATTTGGTCGTCTTTGAGATCTATCAGACGCGTCAATGATACGACGCCACACTCTTCTGTCTTGACGTACCACTCTTGTCTCGTTCACTTTCTTCATGTCTCTTCTCGTGCCAGCTCGTCGGTCCTTAAAGCACTTAACAGGGCCGTCCCCCAATATCTGGTTTATTTGACCGTGCCATATCTTTTACTGTATACCTCATATATATCTTTACCATCACTCACTCACAAGTTCCACATGCCCGAACCATCTCAGCGGCCTTTTTTTAATTGTATGATCTATTCCACAAGAAGGTCTACATTTGTTTCGAATTTGTTCATTCAAACGCAAACAATGATATATTTTAATTACAAATTAAATGTATTAATTCGAAAGATATATTAAGGAGAACACATTCTTATTGTGAAGTTGTAATTATTCAGAACAGACGGTCTGTGATGTTTTAAATACTAATTTTAATGTATTGATTATAAATATATACATATACAAATTTTCGAACACTTTTCACTTACACTTTTTCAAATTAATACATCTGTCGTTCCTTTATTTGAAAGCCATCTGCATTTTTTCTACGGAATCTCAAATACCTATGAGTAAACCGACTGCAGACGCCAGAATTTTCAATTCATTTTTATTAATTTTGGACACATTGATACAACTTATATTATTAAGGAGAACATATTTTTATTGTGAAGTTGTAAGTGTAACATATAGGTTCGAAAATTTGTCATGAAAAATACTGGCGCTATAACACAATTGGTAGTGTACTTCCCCGGATTGGAAATAGAGATCCAGGTTCGAATCCCGGTAGCGCGAAAACAATATTTTTCGACAAAATTGATTTTATATGTATATATTTATAATTAATACATTAAATTAGTATTTAAGAAAGATATACATATAAAATCAATTCGAACCTGGATCTCTTCCAATCCGGGCAACGTGCATTATCCGATTATGCTATACCAACACAGTGGATTGACGACAAATTTTCGCACCTATATGTTACACTTTTCAAATGAATCAATCTATCGTTCCATTATTTGATAGCCTCTGAATGTCTCGGAAGTTTTACGTCAACGTTCACATCGCGAGCTTCGGATGATTTTTGTGGGGGAGATATATTTTATTATTTATATCACAAATACCAACCGCACGGACGGAGAGAGAGCACACTTGTAAATATTTATCTCTCTTCGCGTGTTTTCATCTCTAGCAGAGCACCACACGGTGCGGTCTTATGGTCCCCAGCGTGTCGTGAAAACGTCCACGTGTCCATGCATCGTGTGTAAGATTGTTCAAAAGTGTATCAGTAATGCGAGATTGGTTTATCTACGCTGTCGCCATGACTCCGGAGGATGCTGCGATGATCTGTCGCCTTATTTCATCGAGGTCTTGTGGCGACACGAGTCGCCGAAACAATACTCGTCCATGTTGATTAGTTGGTGCCGGGTCTCGAGGATCTCTTTCTATTCTCCGCCTTTAACCTTTACCATACCATGATATAAAATACCCTTACGCATCCATGCTGTCAACTCGTGTTACCGTAAATAACAGTTAGAAAAAATATTTTTATTAGCTTAAATGGCACGAATTTTCTCTAAATATTGAGCATTCAATTTTGAAAAAATGATTAATAACATAATTTAGAGCATTCATTAAGTGGTATACAATGTGTCCTTCCTTTTTATCTGTCTTCATTTAATTAGTGATAAAGCGACAATTATATTTGTATGTTTGTTATTCTTTTCACTGTGAAAAAAAAAAGTGTGTGATCTCTGTCTTTTATACCACAAATGGTATTTTTACCAACGTATTAATTTTACAACAGATTGAATGAAAAAAATAATTGTTTTATACTATTCCCTTTTCATAATTGTTTTTTTACTAGTCATTCCTAAGCGCTAATATTTTCTTTAGGATTATTTAAAATATGAATTTTATGTTGCATATATTTACCGAAATATTACAGGTTTAATAATAATGGTAGACCTTGTGTTACTGCATGGTTTGGGAAGGGTTAATACGCTGTTCGGTGGAAGAAGTCCACGTAGCCCTATTCTGCTGCAAAGTAAATTTTGTTTCCGCGAAATTTTCACCATTTCAGTCCGCTGCTCAATCTTGTGTCGTTTCATTTTTGTTAATCGTTTGGTTTTTATTTGATATATGTCATATTTGTCGTTTCTTACTCTGAAATATGAAAAATATAATGATATTTTGATAAAATAACGGCTGATTTCGGATCATCTGTATTTATCTCGGCTTGATGCGAAATTCCTTATTTGTTTTTAAATGCATTTTAAATTTCTAGTAATTATTATACAGACCACGATAATAAGGAACGCGGGCAACCCTTTCTGTCTTCCATCAAAATGGAAACAGATCCATTAATCATCCTTCTTACGTGTTAAACGGTTTGGTATTCTGGGACGGTCCTTTTGTCCAAACCAATTTTTTCACACGCTCGTGTACTGGGACCGGTGGTGGAAATGGATTTGGAATTACTGTCGTCGGATTGGTAGAGTTAGATAATTAACATTTTTAAATTTTTTTTTGTTCATTTTGTTTACCGTTTCGTATTGTATGGGGTGTACTAAATATATATTTTTTTTTAAGAGATGTGCGCACTAAATACTCGCCACATAAATACACGTACTTTTCTTCAAATTGAACTAAGACACACACGTGCAGTGTGCACACCTCTCATCATCATAACTAATCTAAAATACAGCTTGATACCTGGAAGGGAAGAGGGTTTTTTTTCGATTTTTAATGAGGATATGAACAGTACGGTGTGAAGTATTTGTGTTCCTTACAGGAACTGCTTTTAGGGTGGTTCGCCGATTCACCCTTCTGGCTTGGGCTGACGGTGTCTGTGCAGCGGTGCGCAGGATCCAAGGTCCAAATCGTAGTCCAGTGTAGCTCGAGAAGCGCAGTGACGAAAGTTACTTCCCTCGGCTGCTAGCGCAATATCATCCCTACATACATACATACATACATCCATGCATCCCTAGCCCCGCCCTCATTCGGCCCGGTACCTCCGCCGCCTGGTGGTCAATTTTGCAAAATGTCAACCAGTCGAAGGGCGTAGCGCTCGGGCCGGCAGATTTGTTTTTATTCAATAACTAATTTATTTTAGATTACCCCACACGTGCCCGCGATGTCTCGTATGTTACAAGATCGGGCGATCGCTCAAGATTTATTTATTTGTGTTACAAAATTATAAAGGCACAAATTAGATTTACATTTAAAAACACTCAGTATATATCGCGCATTACTGCACGGGCGATCTCCTCAACATTCTTTATTGTAACATCCTCGGCACTGGGGCTTGGTGCTCCCGGAATTTTACTATTCATGGTTGCGGTTTCGCCAAAAGGGCTCTTTTCAGGGCCGCATGCCGGCATAGCTTACGAGCGTGATTAGGGAACGTGATATTTATGATTAGTGTTTTCTTCAAATTTTAATTCCATTATATTTAGATTTTGTTAAGTTTCTTGTTATTTAGGAGAACACATTCTTATTGTGAAGTTGTAATTATTCAGAACAGACGGTCTGTGATATTTTAAATATGAATTAAATATATTGATTATAAAGATACTGGATTTCTTTCCTAACCGGGGAAGGTGCTTTATCGAACTAAGCTACAGCGACATTATTTTTAGCGACAATTTTCGACCCTATATGTTACCTTTTTGATATTAATACATTTAATCGTTCCATCATTTGACAGAGCCATCTACCTTATTTTTACAGAATCTCAAATATCTTTGAGTAAACTGATAGCAGACGCCAGAATTATCAATTCATGGCTCTGTCAAATGATGGAACGATTAAATGTATTAATATCAAAAAGGTAACACATAGGGTCGAAAATTGTCGCTAAAAATAATGTCGCTGTAGCTTAGTTGGATAAAGCACCTTCCCCGGTTAGGAAAGAGATCCAGGTTCGAATCCCGGTGGCGCAACAACAATATTTTTCGATAAAATTGATTTTATATGTGTATCTTTATAATTAATATATTTTATTCATATTTAAAAGTTTCTTGTTCTTTATTGGAGATGTTTTAATTTATGGCAAACGAGAGAATGGTTAGTTTCGATTGTGTGATTGGAAAGTTATTAGCGGCGACGTTCTTTTTTGATTTCGCCTATGTTTTTTGTGTGGTGATCTCCGAATAACAACAACCCATTTCCTTCACTGTTGAACAAAATACCTTTCCAAATTTAGAAGTACTGAGGTATTATTCTGAACCAGCGCGGCGGTCCCTTGAAGGGATTATCCGTCTCCATTTTAAATTTGATTAATAGGCTGCCAGCCCTGCCGGGTCGAGGCGGTTAATCATATTTAAAGATCAAAACCTTTTCAATTAAGCCGGACCTGTCTACCGTCTACCTGGAGATTGATCCCAGCCCCGCGAGACGGAGAATAATGACGTGTATAAATATTTGTATCAACCGCATTAGGTGCGGTATTTTTAGACGGGATGTTAAGCAATGTTCCCTCTGAGGTGTGCGTAAGCGCGCGCGCACACGATTTGGCACCATAGCGCACGCAAAAAAATATAACTCGCGCACAATTTTTAACAAGACTTTTTCTTCGTGTGCCGCCTTCTATCGAAGGTTGGCGACCATGTTGATTTATCCTGTATAAGGTCACCAACATTTTGGACATTGAATAAAGTAATCTCCAATTAATTCTCCCCTGCATAATGTGTATGTGATGTAAAATATCGTATTTTTCATTGCGGAAAATGTGTCCGGAGTTTGCAACTTTTTTTGACAGTTGTTATTATTAGTTCTCTTGACTTATTTATGCGTCTTAATGCGATTGTAATATGGTCAACACCAGGAACTTGCAGTAGCCTTATACTGGTATGGTAATGTTTTTCTTATTTTTTCCTTCAACGCATAAATAATGTCATTGGACCTGAAAATGGCCTCAATAATCTACGAATGTGGATGAGGCGAGAATTGTGCATCAAGACAGAAAAGTATGGCGCTCTATCCTCTCCGCCTTTTATGCGCACACTGATCCGAAATTCGCGGAAACATTGATGGGTCATTTCATACGAAATGTTCCAGAAATTAAATAAATAGTTGCTTAACCATTTTTAAAAATTCTCATATTTTTTGTCCCATCTCCACCCTCCCTAACTTGTTGGTAGTTCAGAATGACCATTATTTTAATTTTATTGTTTTTGTTTTTTGCGTGGCGTCCATATTTGTTTTACAGGACTGTGAAGGACTGTAAAGGGTTTACGGAAACTGAAATATCTCAACTCCTATTTGTCCCATCAACATGGGGTTGAAAGGTTTTTTTTTCAGAAAGAAACGGGCTACGAGATTTTTCCCAACCAACCAACCAGTGTTGGACCATTTCATATGGAATGACCCCGATGCTAAGTATTTAAATATCGAAAGTGTTGTGACTTGAAGCATTTGAGATGCGGATCTTTTGAAGAAATTTCAAAATCAGCTGGATGGGTTGTCCACCAATCCAATCGCGATCCCTATGAACTCCCACCCTCTTCTGTCGCTGTCATCAGAGAAGTGCATGTTGCCTTTTACACTTGCTCCATCCAACGGGTGGGGGATCTTCCTCTTCCTCTCTGTCCTTGGACGTGTTCCACTACAACAAGCTTTTCCAAGCTATCTTCTTTTCTCGCAAGATGCTCAAAAAATTTATTGATTCGTCTTATGCAAATGGTTGAGAGTCTGGAACGCCGAAGACTATCGCGCGTCGCGTGTTTCAACTTTGTTGACCTTGGAATCTAGGCACTCTTGTTCCTATGCGGTAGTTTGTAATATTTTGAATAATCTCC
Source organism: Eubasilissa splendida (assembly GCA_031772225.1). Taxonomy (NCBI): domain Eukaryota; kingdom Metazoa; phylum Arthropoda; class Insecta; order Trichoptera; family Phryganeidae; genus Eubasilissa; species Eubasilissa splendida. The sequence goes on from CM062859.1 coordinate 28,783,416, forward strand.
TCACTTGTCTATTTATAACTTTAATTTTATTTAGAACTATCTATCAGGGTCATTAATGACCTATTGTTGATCTGTTATTAAAAAGTAAAGAAGTGGATTTAATAAATTGTGTCCAAGGCGGTTGCCTTCACGCGTCACGTTAGCGATTCAACCACCCTTAATACAAGTGAATATTATTTTCCAGGCCGATTTTGTTTGGCCGCCATTTTGGCTTAGCAGACATTTGTCAGTTCGCATTTGGTAGTCGTAGAGAGTAGTTGATTACAATTAATTATGGAGCATCTAACGCCTCAACAACGTTTTGTAGTCATTAAAACAAACACAAATCCGACATATAAAATAAACAAATAGCCATTATTGGGGCACTGAAAATCCTCAATTAATACACCCACGCAGAGTTACTGTATGATGCGGCCATGTGAGCTAACGGAATCATTGGGCCCTATTTCTTTCCGGATGCAAGAGGCAATGCTGTAACACATGCGGTTGGCAAACAACGTCGGCCTGGAGGGTAATATTCACCCTGTATCACTTCAGACGCCACTTTTCCTCCCTCGCCAGCCTCTCTCGCGCACTTTATATTAATTCCCCAGCCCGTAGACAGGTGAAATCAGCCAATTGGCTCGTGCCGGGTTGGAGTCATTATTCCACGTGTCGCGCTAAGCGCCCGGCTTGAATACCGCGCCGAGCACGCGCGCGGCGTACGCGTGCCCGGCGTGCCAAGCGCCGCGACGACCGTTTTATCACACTGCCAACGATATAAATGATTAAAGGTAAATTCATTTTATTTCTTCTAGATGTATCGAATATTTTCGGTGCAATTTTCAGCTTGGTACATATATAAAATAAGTAATATACGTTATTATTTGGTACCGAACCCTTAAATAATTACAACGTATCCGACGGCACCATGAAAGCATACTGCAATGTATAAATGTTATGAACACGTGAAAACGAAAAAAATCATTTACATATTCCATCGAAGAATGTTGTTAATTAGTTTTTTAAATATTGGTAATGAAACAGATATATAATAAAAAAATATGAATTAAATATATTAATTATAAAGATATACATATAAAATCAATTTTATCGAAAAATATTGTTGTTGCGCTACCGGGATTCGAACCTGGATCTCTTCCCTAACCGGGGGAGGTGCTTTATCCAACTAAGCTACAGCGGCATTATTTTTAGCGACAATTTTACTCAAAGGTATTTGAGATTCTGTAAAAATAAGGTAGATGGCTCTGTCAAATGATGGAACGATCAAATGTATTGATTTCAAAAAGGTAACATATAGGGTCGAAAAATTGTCGCTAAAAATAATGCCGCTGTAGCTTAGTTGGATTTTTACTGTATGATTACTTGTATGATTATTACTGAGTTTACTGTATCAATCTATCTATTTTATGATTATTATTATTATTATTACGCAATAAATCGGTTTCGCAAGAACTTGGCTTTGGTAACTGGCGATATGCTCACGTCGCAAAATCACTTATGACACGAACAATTCTGTATAATGATCCACTTTGTCAACTAAGAGTTTGTCGGCCCATTCGATGTTTGAAATTGGCAAAATAATAATGATAGTAGACTAAATGCGGTGTAAGTGTGACCCCCCACAGGTGTATGTACGTATGAAAAATGTATGTACGATTGAGCGAAAAATGACCGAGATGTGTTTAAAGTTTAATTGAAAGAATTTAGATGATTTCAGCATGTTAAGAAGACGGTAAAGAAAAATTGTTGAAGTGTTGAGGGCACGATCGGAAAAATTCTACAATTTTTTATTTATTTATTTCATTCTTAACATAGTGTATACATAAGCACACCTACATGTGCTCTAATATAAACAAGATTAAAGTATTTTCTTTTACTAAAACTTATCTGGTCAGTTTCATTTTAAATCTATTCAATTTCTCCTCCTTTCTTATGTTTTCTGGCATTTCATTAAAAAATTTCATCGCACTGTACATCATCGATTTCTGAGATTTGGCTTTCTTCCTGAATGGCAGTCTCAGTCTATCCCTTTTTCTTGTACGATGCTCGTGCTCATGTTGATTTACATCAGTTGTTCATGTGAATTCCGCTGATATTTTCTTATTGAGAATTTTGTAAATATTAAAATATATTTTCCGCTTAAAGGTCATCATATTGAGATCTTAAAGCTTTATTTTGCAACACTGACAATTGTTCCATTTCTTCTTCGTTATCCAAAAAAATGCTGCTGCTGTAGTTGATATGAGAATATTTGACGATCATGCATGATCAGCATTATTCTCCCTCTCCCTCTCTACTTATCTCCCTCTCTCTCTACCTCAATCTCTCCCTATCTCCCACTCTCCATATCTCCCTATCTACCTCTCTATCTATCTCTTACTCTCTTTCTCTCTCAAGACTCTAGAATTTTCCATTTTCTGTTTCTATTTTTTGTTCCTCTATCTTACTACACACTCCACTTTTCTCGGCGTGCCGTAGATCTGAGAGCTGACATGAGAAGAGAGCCTGTCGCTTCTTCCATTCGGTCGGCACAACGGTTGGGACATCTTCCTGGTCCCGCTACCAACCAAGCCTCTAAGAGGGTATTATTTGGTCGATGTGTTTCTGTATCGGTTTTCCTCTCTCATACTCTCTCAATTCTTTCTCTATAATATTTTTTACGTAGCTGTTATGTCTAATTCATTGTGTCAATTTTTATGTTTCTTTCTAACATTTCCTCATTGGCTTTTTCAATTTTATGAAATGAAATTTTTCCCTTGATCTCATCACGTGTAGGTATTTTTTTTTCTTACCTGCATTCAAAATCACTGCACCTACATTCAATTTGACTCAACACGTGCATCGTCAAGAATGTGCACCGTCAACCAGGTTGAAGATAAAATTCAACTTCTTTTTTTTTCATTCAAACCGAACGAGAGATTCTCCACAATGGTACGAAGATAATTAATAGACGCACCATCTGAAACATGTTAAGAAAATGACGATCTTCCTGTGCATGCATACATGTGCTTCCCATAAATTCCTGGCTCCGTTAATATACATAGGTCCATTCTGATCTGCGCCGCATCTCTCCATCTCGTGGCTCTATAAATACCGCCGTCGTAAATAGTCTCTCCATTCCGTTTATACTCTCCGAGGCTATTTTCATCCCACAGTCGGGGTACAGTCGGAGGCTGACCTCTGCATCTCCGTTATCCGCCCGATAAGTTTACCCGCTGTCAGACGGCTACTTAACATCGCCCATTGGCGTGTGCAAGGAAAGAGCCTCCACCCAAATTATAATAATTGTTACCGGATTATTATTGGATAACCTCATAACGCATCATAATCCTCGAGGATCGCGATTAGGGCCGTCACGAGACAAGTGCCTGTTGTCTTTTCCACTCGGTCTATCCAACGGGTGGGGGATGTTCATCTTCATGTTCGTCATTCGACGTGGCCCACCCGCAATAAGCTTCTCCGAGCTATCTTCCATTCTCGCAAGATCCCCAAAATATTGAAAGATTCGTCTCAGACAAATGGTTGAGAGTCTATCCTCGGTCTTCAGACTCTAAAATAAAACATCTGAAAATGAGCAAAGGATAGACGTATCATTATTATCGCCGTTCATCGTAAGGGACCGAGCATTTGAATCGGTTCAACAATTTTAATGCCCGGGAATAATATCCAACAATAAATAAATAACAGGATAAAATGCGGAATATATAAACGATAATAATTAAATAAATGTCCTTAATTAGTCAAAATGCAGTTGTAAGAGTTGTTTCATAATATACAACAGTTTACTATCAGTATCTACTCTACCTAATATACGGCATATGAATTTACATATTTCGTATATATGTATATTGACACGACCTTGTTTTTTTATATATATAAAGTATTCTACTAATGTACGTTCAACCGAATTTAACTAACTTACACAAACAAATATCCCATCAAACGTATGATTAAAAATTTATGTATGTATGTTTCGACGGTAACACAACAGACGTGCTCCACGTTTCAATTGTTCCGCCTGGCGACAGATTATATTGAACGTCATTTTTCGTACTCTCAAAACCATTGTGTTTACGATTTTTATAATTAATAGGACATTTCAGTCCTCATTTTTAAAATGCTGCCTACGCCGCTGACTCCGGTCGTTTTATGGGATAACTTTAATTTCCATACTAAAAGTTCCTTTTTGTCATGGTCTTCACAGCTTCCGTAATTTGAAACTCATTCAAATCGGCGTCTCTGTGTATTTTGTCTTTAATGTTTTTGTTTGTTTATACATTAGATGGTATTGGTGTATTTATGAGAAAATTTGTTTTATCTCGTAACCTTGATAGGTCACGTCTTGACATATAATGGTTTGACCAAAGTGATAAAACCTAATTGATAAGAATATTAATTTACTAGTGGGTTAGGTTACTTTTTAGAGTGATCTGAAGCTTGTTAGGTTAACGGTTAGAGGAATCAAAAACATATTGGTTTGCTTCTCGTTAACCTTTACCATACCGTGTGTTGCGTAAAAGCATAGATGCCGGAAGAAACAGGATATTCGGAAGGAAGTTCCACTCACCACAGTCCCGTTCTTCTGGCACCTCCAAGGTGGACTGTAACTTTAGGTTTTGTAACACTATCTCCGTTCAGGGTCTTGAGTCCTTCAGACTGCACATGACAGACACTTAGACACACGTCTCACTCGTTAGTTATACTGCGAAATTTACCGGTTCAGGGTCGCCGATCGACTGACTCGGCGGAAGGTGAGGAAGGGAGGGGAGGTGGAAGGCACAGTGCATTATCTTCGTTCAAGCATAAATATATGTCCCAAACACCATGATATAAAATACCTATATGCAGCCATGCTGTCAACTCGTGTTACCGTAAGAAATTTTTAACATTTTAAATGTGAAGAAAGCTTTTATTAGTTTAAATGGCTTTAAAATTATTAATCCTATAAATTTACTCTAAATGTTGAGCATTAATTACTACAATACTGCCTTTTTTTTATCTCTCTTCATTAAATTAGTGAGAAAGAGAGATCACATATTCGTTTGTTTGTTATTATTTTTATTGTGAAATTAATGCACCATCTCTATTTTTCGCACCACAAATGGTATTTTTTCCAGCATATTAATTTTACAACTGACTGAATTGAAAAATAATTATTTTTGAAAGATTTGCTTTACATAACTAGTTTTTCACTAGTCAGTTCTGAGCATAAACATTTTCCTTATACCTAAAATATGAATTTTATATTGCGTATATTAACCGAAATATTACACTTTTAATTGGAGTGGTAGACCTGTGTTTACTGCATGGTTTTGGAAGGGTTAACAAACAACCCATCCAGGAAGGGCAAGTTTTTCGTTTTAGATTGTTAAGTTCATTTTTAAAATCAATAGATTATTTTTTCCACCCAGACTAAATCTATTTCCGAATGAGTTTATTTCTTCCTTTTTCATATCATTTAAAAAGTGTTCCTTATTATTTAGTATAACTATGTTTCAAATTAAAAAATATTCTGAAAGATTCGGTGTTTTTTTCTAATTTTGTTTGAAATTATTAAATCAAATGTATCTACGCAACGGCGTTCTGGTGTGTTTGTTTCAGAATTATGACCCACAATTAAAAAGGTTTCATAATACGAAAATACAAATGTAATTCGTTTCACACGCATATAACACGCAGTATAGCCGGTAACCGGTCGTAAATCCGTCCTGCCCCTGAGCTACAACCTGAGATGTGGAGATGAGCGGTCGAGGGTTCCCTATCGATCCGTGAATCTCTCCACCTCCCTCCACCGCTCGCCCCCAGGCTCCAGATCTCCGCCCCGCCGGAACCGGTTTCGTCTCCTGGCGGCGGCGCGTCCTGCCGTCTCCCGACACCGTCGGCACCTTTCGTTCCTCACCAGACAGACGCTCATCTTGATGCCGCTGGGTTTTTTCTTCTTCCAAGTTTCATTGTTGAAGATTCCTCCGTGATGCGTACATGTTTCTTTCTTCGATGAGTGCACTTTCTAAGCCATTGTTTCTGCAGATGTGATATTGATAGCAGACAACACCGTTGCATATGTTGACCTCTCTTAGGTTAGGTATTTATATTTATTTTTACGCTTAGGTACTTCATACTTTAGTTATTTTATTTCCCTCCATAACTCTGTCACACCCTGTATAGGTCGACCTCCTCATACGTAAAGTATTGTAACAAACAGATAGGTCATCTTTAGTTTAATACATATTTAAACAGGCGCTAATTTTTATAATAATACATAAGAGGGGTATAAAAGCAAAGAAATACGTGAAAAACTGATAAAAGCTTGAACCTAATTTATCTCCCTCACTCCCTCACTCTCCCTCCCTCTCTCTCTCATTCAAATATAACACTATTTTTGAGGGTTGGTGTAACAATCACCTTCATTTCAATATTGCAATTTTGAGAATAGGCCTGAACATATGGCCAAAGGAACTACTAATATTTTGGACCTGAACTATTTAATAGGATGGTGAAAGATTTAACTCAATTGAATTGTCCCGATAACATGAAATTGAAAATAAAAACTTGGTTTCGTAATATGGGTAGAGCTTGTATTGGTGCACTCACCCAAACATATTGAAAATAATTTATTTTAAAGTTATATTATATTGCGTTTGGTATCCATTGCATCCTATGTTAGTGTCATCGATAGATATGAATATGAATATTAATATTCATTTACAATCTTTTCGCATTGTGCAATAGATGTCACTGATGTCTAATATTTGTCAAAAACAGCTGTGAATAATTCTTAGAATCATATCAATTTAAGTTAGCTCTGGGTGCTCATATGTATATAACATATATCATTTTACTAGTATTTTGTTTTTATAACTGGAAATAAAGAAATACACCATATAGCAATATAATAAAGGATATCCGCATTGAAATATAGATTATACGGAAACCCTGGATGCTAACCGGCCACAATAGCCTCCCGCAGGGCCTAGCAGCAAGCAATCGGCGAAGCTTTTCTGCTTGTACGTTCTTCCAAAAACAAGCTAGTTTTCATACTGGCGTCCATTAAAATTTCTGGCGAAGTTGAATTCTATTATAAATGGCAACGGGCAATAGTGACCGACTTTGCAACTAAACCGATTTTGAATGACAAATTTAAATCAAAAAGAGCTAAGTTTGACTGTTTAAAAATTAACACAATGTGTAAAAAGTATATGAGGAGACAACTACATTAAAAGTTAGAAATGGAGATTCGTATAATATATTATATCATATTGAGTACGATATTAAAAATAAATACTACCATTTAAATTATATCTACTACGTTCTAGAACAGGGAAATCTGAAAATAGTGTGACAGAGTCCACAATAGAGAGTGTAGAGATGGAATAGATGAAAACTCGTTAATAATGACGATGGAAAATAAAATATATATATAGTGTGAAAAATTACCTAGTTGAAAATGAATCACCATCACGCTGTCTCAACTTCTAACGGTAACAGCTTCGTCAGTCGCGTTAAGCTGGAACCTAGCCGCCATCATGATGCAGATGCTCGCATCATTCCCGACCATCTCGGAGATAGATTACACGTTCGTCTGGAAGATGAATGACGAGACGATAAACTGCATGGGATCGATCGTGCACGGGGTACTCTTGCAATCTTCACGTCGCCTCGGGCGCAGTCAGTATCGAGGTACTGACTTCGTGGACCGCATCAGTTTGCACTTCACCGTCACGAATCCGACCGCAGCTCAGTCGGAGCTTTTGTATATGTACTTAGAAGTATATAATACATATGTACTTAAATGGTTTTAACTGATTGATTTCACGATTCCAAGTCTTATGTAATATTTGCAAAATTAATTTTGATATTAGAATTAAGGAGCATTTGAAATGCCTAAATGACAACTGTTCGGAATTTTCTAATCACCTTTTGGAAATAAACCACTCTTTTGATATTAACAAGGGTTTATAAATTATACATACATATACTAGGGGTTTACAGTTAGATAAATTTGTAATTTTAGAAATAAGAAAAAGTGTTAATAGTAAGCTAAATATTATAAATAAACAAATCCTCTGCAAATAGTCTCCTTTAAATTTTTTTTTCATATTAGTCCTTACTTATTCACCACTTTATAGTTTTTTTTTTTATCTATGCTTGTATATTTAATTACAGTACATTGTTTCCTGAAAAAAATACCATAGGCATCGAAACATGTAGAATAATCAATAAATAGTGGTTTAAACAAAGTATTTTGTCTAATTATTTAAATATATAAAGCACTGCCGACGAGACACCATCCAAAAACACATCTAGTTTTCAAAAAGCTTTTTAGGCATATATTTAATCGGGTTGTTCAAATCGTCATTAAACGTCATCGTCCATGGAGTGAGACACGGTGAGATATATCTCAGATAAACATTAAACAGATAAATCTCAGCACCATAGACACGTGTTAAGATTTTGATCTGGATCACGCATCGATGTGCACGCGTCGATGATTTTAGAGCCTCGACATATGTGTATAACAATTATTATGAAAATTTAGACAAACAAAAGGCATTGAATTACAAACATTTATTCCGTTTTAACTGCTGCTGGGAAGATTAAAATTCTCTTAACTGTCGATCAGAACGTGAATGGATTAACTTTTCACGTTTGATGTACAACAAACATGAGTGTAGCGCAAGATAGCGAATCTCTTAAGGTTTGGCGTGTATCACGGTGGTCTCATCTCATAAAAAACTAATTTGTACACACAGGCCATAAGAATTAAGCAATGTTTCTTATATAATACAGTAGAACCTCTCATAACGAGCAAAACAAATTTTTAAAAAATGGTTCCCTTAACAAGCGACATTTTGCATAACGAGTGACGCGCTTATTTACCATTCAGAAAATCCACGAGCCTTCAAGAAGTGTAATGTCCAAAAGAGCAGGCCAAATGTGATGTGGAGATACAACAAGAAGGCTCGGGTGACACGTGACATTTTTACTGATTGGATCAATAAAGTATTTGGTCCTTCTGTGAAAAAATATTTGCTTGAGATGAATCTGCCACTCCTTGTCTCGCTTGTTATGGACAACGCACCTGCTCATCATCCTCCAGGCCTACAAGATGACCTGAAAGAATTTGATTTCATCAAGATCCAGTTTCTGCCTCCCAACACCACTGCCTCAGCAGGTTATTTCTAACATTAAGAAACTCTACACTAAAACACTCTTCGAGCGTAGCGTAGTGAGGTGACTGAAGGGACCGATCTCACCATCAGAGAGTTTTGGAAAGATCACGTCCACATCGTTGCTTGCCTCGAGATGATTGACAAGGCGTGGGAAGGGATTACCGAGAGGACCCTCATGCAAGAAGATTTGGTCAGAGAGCGTTGTCGAATGTGACTTTCAACGGTTTGAGACAACACCTGTGGAGTCTGTAGATTGTATCTTTGGCCAATATCGTGGGACTGCAAGTGGATGATAATTACATCGATGAGCTTGTGGAAGAGCACAGCCAAGAGCTGACCACCAAAGAGCTTGTGGAGTTGAATCGTGTTTCACAGCGAGAAGTTGCGGAGAAGAGTTTGTCAGCGGAAGAGGTGGAGGTAGCAAAGCGCCAATCTTCCGGCGCAATAAGAAACTGTTGCGTCGTATATTGAGAAGCATCCCCCCCTAATAGGGCGGTGGTTACTCAATGATAATGCTGTGTCAGTAAAAAATAATTAGTTATTGTCATAAATTCATAAATAATAATAAGTAATTTTCTTTGAATTAACGTTACAAATAAAAATAAAAGTATTTTTTTTCGATACGGAACGCATTATCGTATGTTACATTAATTTATATGGGAAAAATTGTTTCGCTTAACGAGTGGTTTTACATTACGAGTAACATTCTGGAGCGAATTACGCTCGTTATGGGAGAATCCACTGTATTACAATTTTCTATAATTATTATACAAATTCAGTTTAAAAAGTGTATACTTCGTATCGTATTACAAATTCCTCATTTAGTTATGTGCATTAAGATTACAATTTACGTGTCGTAGTAATAGATACAAACATGATAGCCGTTGGCGATGGAATTCAATCCTCGGCTGCAAGGGGGTCACCGAGATACAATCTGACTTGGTGCGCGAGTGGAAGCGCACTCTTGACGATCCACGTTCATTGCTCAGGGCGATTAAACTTCCCTTGCAAACCATCATTTAGTATGAAATGAAGACATTCTTAAAGTTTTTAAGACTTCGCTTTTAAAAATACTTCATATTTACTTACTTACTTACTTACCATCAGGCTGTTTCTCCGCGGGGGTAGGCAGAGAGGATAGAGCGCCACACTCTTCTGTCCTGGCACACAATTCTCGCCTCATCCACATTCATGCAAGTTCGCCGATTGTTGAGGCTTCTAACACCGCGGACGTCCTCTATTTCCGGTGCCATCAACACTCGCGTCATATATCTTTCTTACCATTCTCTCCTCATTCATCCGTTCCATATGACCAAACCACCATAGTGATCCTTTACTATACTAACATCAGCTTTACATTCTTTCCTTATTTCTTCATTCTTTACTCTGTCATACATAGATTTGCCACAAATACGCCTAAGTGATCTCATTTCCACTGCATTCAGTCTACTTTCGTTCCTTTTCTGCCAGCTCCAGGCCTCACTTCCATACATGAGTGTCGGTACGAAAATGTGGGTTTTTATTATTAATTTATATCAGAAATTATACACTAGATTTGACTTTTTTTATTTATTATTACTTAGATAATACCGTTACACTAATAAACTGAATGTTTTAAATATATTAATTAGAAAGATATACATATAAAATAAATTTTATCGAAAAATATTGCTGTTGCGCCACCGGGATTCGAACCTGGATCTCTTTCCTAACCGGGGAAGGTGCATTATCCAACTATGCTACAGCGACAATTTTCGAACCTATATGTTACCTTTTTGATATTAATACATTTAATCGTTCCATTATTTGAAAGAGCCATCTACCTTATTTTTACAGAATCTCAAATACCTTTGAATAATTACAACTTCACAATAAGAATGTGTTCTCGTAATAAACTGAATGTTATTTATCATAATTAAGAAAATACAAACATTATTAAATTGGGTTTTTTTATTTCACACAAAAAACACACACAATAGGATGTGAATGTATATGAAAATATGAACTGGAGGTGAGTCGCGTCGCTACTAGCCGACACTAGCCCTAGAAGATGCAAAATTGTGATGCGAAACGGTGTTAAACACACGGGACCAATTTATTCCAAACACCTATTGGATGTACAACTTCGATACCGACATATTATTCAATGTGAAAGAATGTGAAGTATTCAACTGGATACATTCACATGTCGGGTGTTTTCGAAAATCGTATCACAAATGCACAACCTAATTGGATTCATTAATAAAATCGCCGAAGCGCGAAATATAATAGATCGCAGGAAGCGCGACGAAATCGGATTTTACCGCCGGCACCGCGATCTTTTATGCTGTATTTGGTGAGAAAATAGAGATTTTTGCCGGCTCAGCAGTCAGTCGGCTGCATGAGAAATGTCTTCGTTCACCACCAAATTATCGATCATTTCAAATATATGTAAAATAAAAAAAAACAATAATTAAACTAATCAACTCAAAATAATGCAGAAGACAAATCTTTCTGCCAAATGAACCGACCTGGTAACGAGACTGGTGAAATGTAGAAAAGTCCCGGATTTATCCCAATTCTGATGGATTTACTTTGTTTTTATTAACAAGTAACGACGTGTTCCGAAGAATCGGATATAAAACACTTTCGTCAGCAAGGATCCTTACCAGAAAAAACGACTAAAGTCTCGATAATCTCGTAACCGCAGAGACAGTTGTGGGAAAGAGCGCAAGAGATCGGTCTCTACAAGATGGATAGATCTTGTGTAGAGATAGATAATAAACAGAGTTCTCTTTAAATGCTGCAATCGTGGCTGAAGACCGGGAGGAACGGAGACGTAATGTGGACTAAATTCTACACAGCAGGGGACCATGACGCTCAACATTAAGCATACATACATCATTTCTTCAAAAGAATTTTACAAATTTCTGGCCACATTGCAAGAAGATTGAGTGAAAGTCGGGAGTCGTTCATTGTGATGGAAAACCGGCCAGGAAATAAAGGATCCTCTAAGCGGAAGACCGATAAAAAGGGCGATTACCTTGAAATTTGTATTGTTTTTATCGAGATGTCCCGAGGACATCCCGACCAATCTTCAGCAACACGGCTGAGAGGGTTTAAATTGTAATGAATAGAGTGTTCGGTGTCAGAACTTAATATTTATTACCGTCGTACAATATTTTAGATGTACAATAAAGTTACGATAAACAAGTTTTAAGCCACTCTGTAAGACTCCGCTACGCGACTGCCAAACGTATATACCGGTGTTAAAGATTTATATGACTTGGGTGTTTAATTTTCCTGCTATTTTTCATTTTACCACATGTGTATGAACACTAATATTATACGAATACGCGCTAGCCTTTTGTTTTTCTATTTGAAACGATTACTGTACTTAGAATTGAGGTTTTCGTCTGTATTCAAGTCATAAAAGGGATAATAATATTTCTAAATTTACCATTGCAATAAGCTTATAAAAAAAAATTAATTAATAAGATTAAGATGTCTCACAGAGGCGAAGATATTATTTTTATATGAGAAGTATGGAAGTCTTGGGCATTACAGGGCTTACGACCTGTCATCGGCCGGCACTTTACACAATGTAACGTTCACCTATTTACCCACGCTATCAAATGTTTGCAAGTTGTATATATTAAATCGATGACATGTCGTACGCCCTGTAATGCCCAAGACTTTCATACTTCTCATATAAAAATAATATCTTCGTCTCTGTGAGACGTCTTAATCTAAAACCCGGTTATTAGTTCCTACAAATATATGGACATACTCAAAATATTGTAATTAATTAATAAAATTAAAAGCTAATCATACAAGGGTACTATAATAGTTACAATCTCAGTGATATTAGCTTTAAGAGCAATATTTTTATTATTATGAATGAGAATCCCTCTAATCTGGTTTAAAATACAAGATAAATTCAACACCTTCCAAAAAAATAAGCTAGTTCCCATATTGGTTGTGGGCAAAAGTAATCGGCCAAAAAGAGCTAAGTTTGATTGTTAATAAGGCCATATGAGAAGGCGACCGCATTAGAAGTTAGATATTTAAAATAATAGAGGTTGCTAACTTTACAACTAATGCCATTTTGGGGGTTGAAATTATGAGGTTGTGTGGGCGTGTGGAAAACTAGTGCAGATTATAAAATGTAAAATTACTTACATTTGACACTTAGTTTATTGCCTAGCACATGTTACAGATGTAGATGTGGCTGTGCAATGAATGGCTGCTGGTCGCATATTATTGTATCCTGGCGTCGGTACCGCGAGTGTTTATAACTGTTCAGAGCTATGTTTTACGCACCGATATATGCACGATGCATTCGAAGTATGCGTTTACATTTTGTCAAGATTAGGGTAATTGCTCTACGGGTTAGAGTGTAGGGAGATAGTCGTACAAGCTGAGATTTACTAAGGAGTCACAGGATTGGATTAAATTCATAATTCTTTATATCAGTGATTTTTTTATGGTTTTTTTATGATTTATGTCTACTACTACATTGAATTTAAACGATTAAAATTCATCGCTGTGGCGACTGTTAGAAGCTGATTAGAGATTTATCTTCTCTGTGTGTGGAGAGGCGACGGGGTCAAATGACACGGTCAATTAGTTCGGTGATATAGAGGCGTGATTGGCGGTGAACGATGTCATGTTCATGTACGAAAAACAACTTAAATACATAGTACATACCTATAGCAGTTATAATTTTACGTGACCATACGTCCCGCTTTTAACGGGACCATCCCGTTTTTAGGTAGTCTATCCCGCTGTCCCCATGCACAGCTTCGTGACGCCGAAATGTTCCGTTTTTAGAAAGAACGGTAAAAATTTCAAAAAATACGACAGTAGCGCCTGGTAGCGCGGCGATGACGGCATGCGCAATACGTCTCACACCTAAATACCTAAGTCGGTCAGAAGCCGCGTTAACAGCTCGCGCATTTTAACGATTGATTATTGAATTTTTTTTATCGACGTCTGTTATTGTAGTCAATTTAAATTTCTTGTACGTGAGCCCTTCATTTTAATAATGCCTAAACGCAAATATACTTTTAATGTTGACTTACAAACTAAATACCCATTTATAAAACAATGAAGTACTCGATCGGACACGCCAGATGTGAAAAGTGTCGTGCAGAATTTAGCGTAGCCCGTGGAGTAGATGTACCGTTTTGAGGAAAAAAATAAATGGTCACGTTAGTTGCACAGAGTATTCCAGAGACAGTAGTCTAAACGGAGCCTACGATTAGCTGATGTTACTAGCGATCCATTGAATGTCAAATAGGGTTATCCGAAAATTAACGTCGATTTGCGTCCTGTCTACAAGAATGAACGCTGTACCATTATAATACTCAACGTATTGTGATGAAATTGACACATGCTGTGCTGTGATAATGTAGCTACCGCATAGGCTATCAATATCTGTTTATGGCTAACTAAAAAATGTTTTTGTAATTTAATTTAATTTACATTCTTACATGTTATACATTATAAACAATTCTTAAAGTATATATTAAAAAGGTGAACGAGCTTCATAATGTAAGTGATGTTTGCTGTCTCCTTAACTAGACTGTAGAAGTCTGTACTAAATGAGACAGGTTCATTCGCTGTCTGTCATACAAATATGAAATTATTTTTTTTATCTAAATCAAAAATACCCATAATTGAAACACTATGCAAAACAGAAAAATGAATATAAAGAAATTACGTTCTGTTCATGTGATCATTTCCATGAATCTTTGCTCAGCTTCCTCGACGTAAATACATTTTTTAAATCTAGATTATCGCTAGGATATCGCGACGCACGTGTGCTGCATCCGCGGTGCTTGTGCGAGTTTATATCCCCCTTTTGATTGGATACTTCCCCAGTAACCAGCCAATCGGAGAGCCGACCTTCCGCAAACGACCGTCTACTTGGGGGCAGACGTGGTGTTGATTCGCAAGGGTCATTATTTTGGTTGGGAACAATGCTGGTGATGATTTACCTCCGAAATAGAGTAATTAACATCGTTAATGACACCTTATAAAGTGGGGTGTATTGCTATCAATATTTATCTGACAATTTAAAATTTATTTGTTTTATTACCCACATATCCGTCAAGTGATGCCGACACTACGTGATAAGGTACGTAACGTAACATGAAAATATGATTCCAAGTATATATTTATAATTAAAGGGCTCAGTGCCAAACCTGACTGACTCACATTATTTTAGTTCCGAAATATCGAGCATTTTTCAAATCGACGTGTTTTGAAATACCGGGTAAACATATTTTGTATTAAAATAAACATGCAAATTAAATTAATCAACTAGAAAGATAAGTAAATAAAAATAAGTTTATCGAAAGAATATTTAGTTTCTATCCGGGAAAATGTATTACCGTTACGATACGACAAATTTAGAACATATATCTAATGTTTTATTCTTAATACGAACACTGAATTATGTTTAGTATCAAAATAATAATGTTTTAAATGTTAAATCATACTTGGCCTTCGTTGCTTTATGTTTTAGACTTATAATCATGCATTCAAAATGTGTCCATGGTAGTACGAAATTTTTAAGTAACTGTGCCGTGAAATAATATTTTTTTTTTACTTTGACATGTTTGGCATTGAGCCTGTAGCGACCATGATTCAAATCTACCGCCATCTCAGTCGGCATCGACGCTAGCGACAGCGCTGCCGGCTGCTGCCACAAGTCTGGCTCAATTCACCGTCAGACAGTCTCTCAAGTTTCAGCGTTTCACAATGGCGGTCTTGCCGGCTCGCCTTTGCCGAGCAAGACTGCCAATTCATTTCATTTCATAATTTCCTACCATCTCCATTCACTGTATTCATTTCTATCTGTCTTCATTGTTTTTATTATTTGTCACAATAAACCTCAACACACGCGCCAATCACATTTGTATTTCATTTAACCACCGACCTAACCCCCAAAAGCCCTTCAATTGTGCGTACAGCAGGTAAAGGAACGTAGTGCCCGCGGGCCGCTAGTTATAAATGCAATTTTAATTGTATAATTAATCCGCAACCTCACCTGTCAGGTGTTGATATCAATTGCAATGTTAAGCGGAAGATTGCACTTATTTACGACCTCCACATCCGCGCTCTGTCGAAAATCGTGGGAACCTTCTTGGTAAGCTACTCGTACAAAAAGCACAATAATTGCTCATGAAATCTTGATACAAGGAGCAGTGAACAGTAATTTAACTAAAGGCTATTATTTTATTATTTCATTGTTTCAAGATCTCGACATGTCGTGGACCAACAGCTGATTATTTTGTCAGCATTTCTGCGTTCACATCAGAATGGGCTCTAGGGTAATTCAAATTTAAACCACTTTGAGCTTCGAATGCCCCGGGCTTAACGTCGAAGAATCTTTGTTATTTTTTCATGAGAACCATGGTGTTGAATAACTTATGGAGATCCTGGTCGCGCCTCGCGTATCTGCGAAAATCTAGACAATAATACATCGCAACGCAACCGGTTCGAGAAGCCAGCTGAAGCGATCACTTTTCCCCTAGCCGCCTTTTCGGAACCAGTGAGCCTCGCCAGTCACGAACTTTAACTTGCAATTTAACATTCAAACAGTGACATGTAAATTTATTTGTGCATCATTCATCAATAAACGCCAATCGATCAACCTGCTCTAGCTGCAACATCAACACCCATACTCATCATCATCCGTGTGAGAATCTGAATAGATTAGGGCCCTCAGGCTCACCGTAAACAAATCCTTTAGATATTCCTACCCTACAAACATATCAGTCGCTCCGTCTGAGTGACTCCCACAATGCGCAATCAATACTAATCCCTAAAAACTTAATTTCATGAATTCTTTCACACGGACTAGATGCAAACTTGATGATTCGCATCAGGTTTGTCCACCTCTTCCTCTGTCTACCTCTAGGTAATGACGACACGACAGCCAAAACTGTCCAGCACCATATGTTCCAATCTGCAGTTTTCCATTGGTCTTCTGAAGTAAGTCATCGATTGCAGTGTTCAAATAATATAGAAAACTAGTTTCTTGCCAATACCACTAACATCTCCATATTACAATAATTGTTGCGACCTTCGATACTTTTAGTCATTGGTTATATCACAATGGAAACAATGGAGAGACTGGCGATTCAAGGTACAATTGAGGGATCCCGCCCTCGTGGAAGATTCCCGACAAGGCTGGCGGACAGAGGATATGGCGCCCGATCACGTTAGATGTAGTGTCGTCACTTCTACGAACGACGAATTTAACAATAACGAAGAAGATTAGTTTTCATTCCAGAAAGCCGATCTTAATAATAGCGATAATATGATATTTATCCGTCATTAAGTTGCTTTCTAGCATTTTTGTCATTTGCTGTCGAGCAATATTGATTTCACGCATATTAACGTTGTGGGTCATCTCGATTTTTTCAAGATTGCTTTCACTATTTTCTTTTAGTTCAGTTTTAACTTCGAGCGTTTCCATGTTGCTTATTATAAACTGCAAATGTCGAGTTTTGTTTCTGGCTGGCTCTGATCCCATTGCAGGTTGCGACATGGATGTATTGGTTAGCAATACCAGGGTGTCGTTATTAATGTTAAGTTACATCTAAACCGGATAGGTCCTAAGTCCAACACAATTTATATTCTTCCTTTCAATTTTCTATTTAATTGGTTATTTCTGTATTTCAGCAATTTAATATATTCATACGAACTATAAGCATGTGTTAATTAATATGTTAGTGCATTGCTTTCATTGCTACTAATATATACTTTTAAAATCAGCAATGTTATCTTTGTGGTTAAGATTCATATTTTTTTATTTTTTTTTTAAATAGATTTTTTAAAAATAGATTCTGTCAAAGAAACAATATATGTTTTAGTTAGTTATGACATCCTGAAGAAGAAAATGGTATTTTTCGAAACCGGTAGATGTATTTAAACTCATTTTAGTGGTTAATAAAACAAAGATAATAAATAAAAATATGCTACTAATATACACCAAAAATTACCCAATAATAAAACGATTAAAAAAAATAAAAAATAAACATACGGCATTACTCAAGGTTATCATTTATGCCCTATATCGTTATATAATACAACATTAATATTTTTCGACAACGCTGCATCAGATTCGATCCATTCCAAAGCAAATGTGGCATGGGAGTATTTTTAATTTCCGTACTGGAAGCGGAGGAAACAGTTTTGCTCCTGGTTTTCGCCACATCAGTCGCATCCCACTTCAATGACATTTCAACGGTGAACTGATCCGCTGCAGGCCGCCAAATAAATTGCCGCGCTAATCGACCGGCTGACAGCGGTGACAAGACAATGGGCCTGTTCATATTGCTCTCGGGGCTCTGGATTTATTCCACTCGACGTATCGTTATGATGCGCTAATTTGTTGATACATAAATATTTAAAGATTAAGACAGATTTTTGAAATTTCTGTCAGTAAAACTGGAGTTGTTGGTTTTTCTATTTGGAAATGTATTTTCGTAATAAAACAATCGTATTCAACATTCGTACTTCAATAGAAATTGACACTTTACTCTAAAGTACTTTTCAGTTTCTTTTCAAATTTACATACATTACTTTTTTTTTTCCAATTCCTTAGAGTCTACGATACTTTGAGTACTCTACATGCGGCTAGACCGCCTAATCTACTACTACAAGTGCATCAGCGCTAATCACTTTGACACTTTTACTAACTACCTTATTATTATAAACATCATATGTGTTTTATATTAATACATGAATTGGAAGGGTGAAAAATTACTGATAAAAAACCCTCTAAATAATTTACTGGAAGTTAAGTATTTCAAATTAATTAGGCGCGACACTTGATGTACAGTGCCGCCTTATTCTAGCATCATCCTTAAATATTTAAACTAAAATAAATACTACTAAACTTAAGAATAGATTTGTTTTATTGTTTTTACATATCATAAATTGGAGAGTTCTCTCGACGCTGTCCGCTTCTGTGTGCATCTCAGTCCGGAGGATCGAGCGCGTTACTTCGCCGCAAGAAATAGTGCCTGGGCAATCTATGTTTTACATTACTTATTTTACTCGTAAATTAGTCAACGAATGTTAAAAAAATCATTTAATTATTAAGGGGAACACAGTCTGTGATATTTTAAATGTATTAATTAGAAAGATATATATAATATATTGTTGCTACCTGGATAGGAAGAGATCCAGGTTCGAATCCCGGTAGGAACAACAATATTTTTCGATAAAATTGATTTTATATGTATATCTTTCTAATTAATACATTTAATTTGTATTTTAAAAAATTAATAAGTCTCTACCGAGTGCAATTCAAAACTATTTGATGATGCAATAAGGTGTTCAAGAACTCGCTCGATTGTCGAAAAGGAATTTAAAATACGAACGCAACTAAAGGTACGTCCGCGGGGGTCCGGCGCCGCGGCGCCCGGTGACGCCGGACGACGCCCCTCGGGGGTAGCGTGACACGCCGCCCCACCGCGCCCACGCAGCACTACCGCGGAGGGGTTCTCGATTATAACCGGGTCAGGTGAAGTCCGAAGACCTCTCTGTACCAACATGAGAATGAATTAATATTGTCTCGATATTTGGGTGGGGTTGTGATTTCTGACTATTCGTATTATATCGACAGGGCACGTTTCCAGGTGTTTTTAACATTTTTACAAAATAGTTATAGAAGAAGTCGCTTATAAATATTATTTATTTTCATTATCAATATGTTCATAAATTACACTTTTTTTCGTCTATGAATATGTTTCGAGATTAGTGAAAATTGATCAAACTACCTACTTATTTAGTGTGATGTTGTCCAACAATGTTCATGTATTACGTATTATGATGTTAAATGGACAGCTGCTGTTTGATTTATATTGCTGACAGACTGAAATAAATAAATTATTCATATAATAAACAATTAGATCTATCCGGAACGCTCTGAACTTCGTCCTAGCTAAAAACGAGAATATGAAAATTACAAAAATTTAAAAATAAATTTCGCTCCAATAACGCATTATTGTCGATAATAATTTAGATAGTTCTAATTTACAATGATAAAATACGCCGCATTATTTTCACTTTTGTTAATAAAATGAGGCGCGCGTTGTGTAATAATTATTTTATCAACAGAGTATATGTAGGATTCACGTTTTAATTTAATAAAATTCTATGTAAAATTTTACCGAGCAATTATATTTTCAATTCGGCTGTCATCTGTGAGAGTGAAGATGCCGCGCCCGTGAGACGCTTCCCGGGTGCCGGAAGAGTGCGACGAGGACCAGAACCGGCGAACCAATTAATTAATTTCCCTCCCATAAATTCAAAACGGGAAACCGCGCGTCCAATTAACTTCAAGTCTAATAATATATTATATATATACATGTATATGTGTGTGTGTGTGTGTACTGCTTATATGGGCGGCGCGGGAATTCTTCGCATACCCTCGCCGGCGGAAACGTCCTGGGAAATTTTGTTCATGTTTTGAACGGCACCACCTTTCAACACTACCAAAATATAGGGTGTTCCAAATTCATTTTTACAAAATCATTATGCAAAATACGGTGCAAAGTGCCATATGAGATGTCTTCTCATTGACGTGTCTGGACTTTCGGCAAAACTTTCACTGCTCTAGCATAAACGAGAAATTACTCATCTGGGAAATTTCTGATGTTAATAATTCGATTGCTTCCCGACTTGTGTGGCACGTAGCCCGATCCTGCTGAAAATGTAAGAACTCATGAGCACTAGCTAACTCCGCAGTCCGCAGACTGCATTCTTCGGGGATTGAATATGGGGAGGTAGTGGACATTTTTGCTGTTAATTTAATTCTTTATAGGACTACACTATTACCATTTGTTTGTGTCCCAACTCACTAGTGATGGATAAATTGCTATTTTATATTTATTTTCAATTTTGATTATGTAAAAACATGCTGACTCTGTGAAATTTTTTTCTTTGTTTATTAATGCTTGAATAGGGCGTGTATAGATATATAAATAAATAAAACAGACATCGTCCAAACGCAATCTTTCACAATTTTAATCGTGTATTGACTCACTTTCGTTAATAGTATAGTGTTTGTTAAAAATAATAATTAAATGTATTATTTAGAAAGATATATATATAATCCATTTTGTTGAAAAAATATTGTTGTTGCGCTACCGGGATTCGAACATGGATCTCTTTCCAATCTGGAGAAGGTACATTAACTGACTATACTACAGCGACAGTACTTTTGACGACAAATTTTAAAACCCATATGTTACACTTTTCAAATTAATACATATCATATTTACATATTTACACACATTTAAATACATTGCCCAACTAGGCAAGCCTGTTTTAGGGCAAATTGATAAATTAATATATTTTAGAAAACCAAAACTCATCGAAGGCAAAACACAGTAAGATCAAATACATACATAGCATATAATGTGAAAATATTTAAGAAGAGAAAAAAAATATATATATAAAATATAAAAAAGTGAATAAAAGAGAAAAAAAATAAAAAATAAAAAATCGCTGTACTGTCGCTGTAGCGTAGTAGGTTAATGTACTTTCCCCGGATTGGAAAAAGATCCAGGTTCGAATCCCGGTAGCGCAACAACAAAATCTATCGATAAAATTGATTATATATATATGTGTATTTTTAAACAATAAAATATCACAGAGCTATGTTCTGAATAATTACAACTTCACAATAATAATGTGTTCTCGTTAATAATTTATTTAACATATGTCACGTATAACATTTCTAATTATGAAAAATAAAAAATCGAGCTATATTTAAAATAACAATTGAGTGTGTATCACCTTCGTAATCTGCACCTGTGGGATTGTCGTGGACGCATGTCGAGTGGGGCTTCGTGTCATTTCAATTCTAGGCGAAGACTTGTAAAAGTATATTTTCTTAATTTCCGTGTTCCGTCAGATCAATCTCTTTATCCTTTCAACGGACGTAGGTTTTCATCACTCTCTATTAAACGTGTCCCGAAATAGTTCCACAGTGATGTCACCCCGCATTGTGGAGGTGCATGATCCGGTGTTTCTCTGAATGTCTCATTACATGATCGGATTTTTATTGTTTTAAATACTTATTTATTAAATATATTAATTAGAAAGATATACATATAAAATCAATTTTATCGAAAAATATTATTGTTGCGCCACCGGGATTCGAACCTGTATCTCTTTCCTAACCGGGGAAGGTGCTTTATCCAACTAAGCTACAGCGACAATATTTTTAGCGACAATTTTCGACCCTATATGTTACCTTTTTGATATTAATACATTTAATCGTTCCATCATTTGACAGAGCCATCTACCTTATTTTTACAGAATCTCAAATACCTTTGAGTAAACTGACAGCAGACGCCAGAATTATCAATTCATTTTTATTAAATTTAAGACACATTGATACAACTTTATTATTTTTATTCATCCGAATCATGACATCTTTATTCGTAACTCTATCCATTCACTTTTTCAATATTAACAAAATTATTTTATGGCCTCATTTTATTATAAATAATTGACAAAATACTTCGTTTAAGCCACTGTTTATTATTAGGAGAATTGTTTCTCCTAATAATAAAGTTGTATCAATGTGTCCAAAGTTTAATAAAAATGAATTGATAATTCTGGCGTCTGCTATCAGTTTACTCAAAGGTATTTGAGATTCTGTAAAAATAAGGTAGATGGCTCTTTCAAATAATGGAACGATTAAATGTATTAATATCAAAAAGGTTAAACATATAGGTTCGAAAATTGTCGCTTAAAATATTGTCGCTGTAGCATAGTTGGATAATCCACCTTCCCCGGTTAGGAAAGAGATATATGTGTATATCTTTCTAATTAATATATTTAATTCATATTTCACTATTTATTGATTAATCAACATGTTTCAATACCTGTAGTATCTTCTTCAGGAAACAGTGTATACTGAAATTAAAAATATAACCATAGATAAAAGCAAAACTGTAAAGTGGTGAATAAGTAACCTTTTAAATTTGTTTTCATATTAGTTCTTACTTATTCACCACTTTATAGTTTTGTTTTTTTATCTATGCTTGTATTTTTAATTTCTGTATACATTGTTTTCCGAAGAAGATACCATAGGTATCGAAACATGTAGAAAAATAAATAAATAGTGGTTTAAACAAAGTATTTTGTCTAATTATTTATCTATGCATTCAGTTTATTTTGTGCATTTTTTAGCTTCTGTAGATCCACATACCATTTGTTCAGTTCATTCAGATCACGCTTCCATTATATAAAATAATACCGAAAACACGTATCATCTGACCATTCGCATTCGTAATATAAGGTTGAGATCATGACTGCAGAGCGGATAAAGGTTGCACGAGCTCGCTCAATGCGGAATTTGATTTCAATAAAAGGATACTTTTGAAATTAGCAAGTTTGAAATTAGTTCCAAAAACGGGTAGAAATTTTAATATAGAGTAAAGGAGAATTTAAGATGTTTGAACAATAGTGGGTTTTCAGTATTTTCTAATCATTTGTCAGAAAATGGTCGTGGTTTTGATAAAAAATTGGGATTGTCAATTTTGCATATAAACGGTGTTGGTCACAAATTAAATAATTTGGAATCGTTGGAGATAAAGAAAGCGTGTAAAACTAATCAAAAAATTATAAACAACCAACTAAATTTAACTACGAGTTTAAATTTTTCCTGAAAATTATTCAAGTAAATTTGTATTTGTAGTAACAATTTGAGTTAGGTACTAGGTACTTTTAAATAATTGTTGTTTTTTTAAAAATAGATTCTGGTAAATAAACAATAATATATGTTTTTAGTTAGTATTGACATCATGAAGAAGAAAATTGTATTTTTCAAAACCGGTAGATGTATTTAAACTCAATAAGTGGTTAATAAAACAAAGTTAACAAATAAAAATATCAATAGAAAGATCCCATATTTCATTTGTATTACAACCCAGGTATACAATATTTTGTATTTTCACCAATTTCATTTCAGCAATATGAAGACTTTCAAAAATATAAATCAATACCTTAAATTTTAACAAAAATAAATAAGTGTATAAAAGGGTAATTATCAAGATAATAGAACACTCGTTTAGCATTTTAATAGGTTCTACGGAAACACTGGCCGTAATCCACAGGGCGTAGCAACAGTCAGGTTGTCTATTTATCTAAATATCACATTAATTTCTATATAAAATGATATTTATGATATGGTCAGCACCATCCGGAGTAATGTTTATTACACGTTGGCGTAGTTTCAGATTACGTGCTTTTTTCTTTCAATGATCTCATCGTTTTTTTCCTCCTTTGTTCATATCAACAAAGAGTCGTATTAGTTTACGTGGGATGCCCTACTAGCCATTTGTTTCTTCGTATCACTGCCACCCCACCCACGCGGCTGATGTGTGCGTGGCATATCAAAACACAGTGACATAATAAAAAAATTAACTAATTTGTTCAATTTGTCGTAAATTTTTTAATCAATCTTGAATTGAAATTTTGTATACTACGCGATATTAGAAAGATTTCTGATAGATAAATACTACATATTGCACTAGGTCTAGTTACCTAAAGAGCAACAGGACGTGTTACGCTTTGAATAGCTCTGAAAGATTGAGCACTTGACGTACAAATTCGCCATAGAACCGAGGTGGCTGGTGTTGCCAAAAAAAATCAGCATGTTCTAGCAGCAATGAGCTGGATTTGTCTGTCGAAGAGATGAACCTGACGGAGTGTGATCACGAAATTATGGAAACGTCGACACGTAAACCAAAACTAAATAATTATTTTAATTTACAAAACAAAATTTTGTACTACACGCACGTTAGGTTTTTTTCACTACTAGCTTCGAGAGGTGCGGTCCGTTTCACCATTAGGTGATAACTAAACTAAATACAGTGTTGTAATCTATTCGGACAATGGTGCGGGGCTTGATAAGAGGGGGATGGTTTGAGTCGTTAACGTGAATATGGACAGTAAAGGCGAAGTGTTAGGGAATGTTATGTTGTTAATTAGTGTTTTCCTCGAATTTAAATTCTTTTATATTTCAACCTTTTTTCGGTGTTTTAAGTATGGTAGGATGACAGTGAAAGCGTAATAAATGAAAAGTACAATACCTTGGGTTTGTAATTGCTTTAATCGTCCGGTATAGTAACAATATATAAAAATTGAGGTAGGTATGGAATATTTAAATACACAGTGATTTACACTTAACGAAACTTGTGGAAGACGCCAGCAACAAGAGCAGAATGGTTCTCTCGTTCCCCGCGCCCGGCAGCCTAGCGAGATGTTCCCCTAGCGGGCGTCAGACGCATCGCGTCTACACATGGCCTATGGTGTCTTTCGCCACGGTGCTTTTCTAAATTGTTCATTATTAATCCTTTATAAGGTACCGAGGTGGAGAAGATTTAGTCTCAGTCTGGAAACTAGTTGTGAAAATTACCCAACGTGTGTGTAGTGCAAAGTTTTGTTTTGAAAATTAAAATAATCATGTTACACCGCAGAGTGACCGCCACGTCAATTGACGATACAAAACTGAATAAATTCACTACTTTCTTGATTTAATTTGCCTATTTCATTTTGAAACCATTCTTATATCTGTGGAAACTTTAAAGCACATCAATTTTTAACATTATAAATGTAATTGTTTTAAATTTACCAACAGGCGCAGGCAGAGAGGATAGAACGCAACATTCCTCCGCCCTGACACGCGTCTCTTGACTCGTCCATTTTCATACACGCTTCTCCAAAAATTTGATTCATTCAGTTTTATTATATTATTTATAAAATTCATTGCTGTAATTTTCTGAGAAAAATATGCAAGGCTCCGGCGGCAACAAGAGGAAGTGAATATTAAATTAGACACTCATAAAAGTGAGAATCGCCGTTATTATCATATTTTAAAAATACAAGTCTGATGAATTTGAAGTTTGGGGTGTTGGGGGATCATTTATTAAATACAGTTTCCAGTTGAATTGGCCAGAGTTTACGGCGAGCGAGCTGGGTACCTATCACCGGACGTGACGCGCTTACAGATTTAATATCACAAATTGTCGGCAGTTCTGGTGGTCCTTGAAAATGAGTAATGATTCATTTATCAAAATGTGATGAAGAAGTAATTCAATTTAATTGTAATTGGTGCGTGTATCCCGTGGACAGCACAAATGCTGCCTTGATCCTGTAATAAATCCACCCGCGGCAAGCAATTTTCACAACTAAACGTTGTACTACACACACGTTGGGTTATTGTCATTTGTATTCCGGTCGACGTGGGACAGATTGCATTTCGACGCGGACCTGTCACAGGCTTTTTTTGTGGATCGAAAGTGTTGCTGTGCATAAAAATCGGGATCTTGAAAGAGCGGTTTTCTTCAGCATCCATAAAGTGCAGTGATATCTCCGTTCTTCACCACAAAATTGCAAGTCAAATAAGTCGAGGTGTAAATTGTCGTCCAACCCAGGACTGAGATCAAGGTAGGCCAGATCCATCTGCCATTAGTCCTTTCTGAAACCAATTCGGGTTGTGTCAACTTAACCATAATTTTAATCGATACAATCCACAGGATCTATCCCCATCAACTAGTTTTAAAAGGTGCAGTCCCTCTCATCATCAGGTGATCACTAAATACAGTAATGTAGTCTATTCGGACAATGGAGCATTGCTTTATAAGAAGATGGAGGTATCAATCATTATCGGGAATATATATAGTAAAGGTGAAGTGTTAGGAAATGTTATGTTGTTAATTAGTGTTTTCTCCGAATTTTAATTCTTTTATACACTGCACCTCTTGAAACTAGTAGTGGCAATAACTCAAATGTGTGTGTAGTACAAAGTTTCGTTGCGAAAATCAAAATAACCATGTTGCACCACAAAGTGACCGCCGTGTCAATTAAGGACAACAAGAGATTCTTTCAATTTAATATTAACAATATTATATATAATGCCGGGCCGGAGACACCCTGGTGTCAGCTGTTAGGGCGACCCTAGACCGAAACTCGGGGAAGATCATGTGTCAATACTGTCATTAAATAAGAAATTATATGAAATATGAAATGAAATGTCATTAAATAAGATATTGTATGAAAGAATGGACAAATTAAGAGCGAAGATCCATTCATGACAAGAGTGAAGAATTAAGAAATATGGAGAGAAATGTATTGCTGATCTTAGCATAGTGAGTAAGATTTAGAAAGTATGGTTGGGTCATATGGAACGAATGAACGAGAAGAGAATGGTAAGAACGATATATGATGCAAATGTTGATGGCACCAGAAATAGATGACGTCCGCGGAAGACTTGGCACGACCAGGTAAACCACAATAATCGACGAGCTTGTATTATATTAGAATATGTATGAATGGGGATGAGATCAGGACAGAAGAGTGTGGCGCTCCATCATCTCTGTCTGCCCCCGCGGGGAAACGGCGTGATGATAAGCTTGTAGAGTTGTTGTTAAGATAGTCGATAAGACTAACAAAATCATCTTTTGTCGAAGATTCTAACGGTTCCGATATCTGATTTACCTGACGCCTTCAATACTCGTCTCATGTAATTTGTCAGTCGTCTTCTCCTCGCTCGTACGTTACACATGTCTAAACCATCTCAGCGATTTTAATTCTATCGACAATAGATGTATTATCACTCTATTTTGTATATAGATTTTACACACGTACCATATTAATTTATTTTGCAATTCCAGGCTTTCATTTGTGCAACGCTAGTCTTGCTTCGGATGACAAATTTCTGTTCCTCATTCCTTGTTTTAAGTATTCAATATTTACTTAACATTACGTGACATTTCGTTCTCTCTTTCTAACAGTTTAGAGTATTTAAAATGTAAAGAATTTTCCAGAAGCCTTGCCAGCATCTTAAAATCGATGAGATAGTTGATACATCACGTCGTAGACATACCACACAGCAGCAACAGAATGATCTAGATAGTCTGTGGAACGGGGAACATGTACTGTGGAACACGTTTAACGTGAAATCATGATAGAAACATTTTTTTCATGTTAAACGGAATAAACAAAAGCTTCATCATTTCACTTGTTATGTGCGGCAAGTTGACCTAATCAATTGAACGAAAGTCATAAACAATTTAGTGTTGACGCGTTTTAATGCGTAATTCGGATAATGCTAATTATCAGGCGTCGTCTATCCAATACAAAGTTAACTAATTAACCATAAAGTCGTAAACATTACGCAGTTCGGTAAGTTCCGACGGTAAAATTAGAAGGGTGTTACGGCGGCCATTATTGACACTTTATGAATGTCAAATGTTTGAAGTCACATAGCATTTGGGTCGGATTTATTTTTTTCACGTTAAGCGTTTTTTCACGTTAAACGTTCTCCGCTGTATGTAATGTAATATATTACATATTTTAGCAGTAAACCACCCACCGAACGATGTTTGTTGTATTGGAAATTTTCACCCAGTCAGCAAACGACGATTTATCGTCCTTTGGCATCCTGGAGAGCTCGCCCGTTTCTGACATTCACGACGTATTAAATAAACATTTTGAAAAGGGTTTATCGCGCGACGTAGGAATTGTCGGATCCAAACGACATCTTCTGGAATCAAGTGCAGACTGTTCGCAGTCTGGGTGTACTCTTTATTGGACGGTGCAAGACTTAAACTTAGGTGAAATGTGGTCATTTGAATTCCACACCAGGGCTACCGCGCCAATGCCGGTATAATATTGAAACCGGTTTAAAAAAATAACTCAATATACCGGTTTTTCGTCGTAATGTCACTTCTGTTTATTTTATTTTACTCTAAGAGTAGCACATTGGGGAAAATAAACCTGTACGATCAACCAGAGAGAGAAATAAGTTGGAAGCATTCGAGATGTGGTGCTGGAGAAGGTAAAAATA
Source organism: Eubasilissa splendida (assembly GCA_031772225.1). Classification (NCBI taxonomy): domain Eukaryota; kingdom Metazoa; phylum Arthropoda; class Insecta; order Trichoptera; family Phryganeidae; genus Eubasilissa; species Eubasilissa splendida. The sequence goes on from CM062859.1 coordinate 28,812,459, forward strand.
AACTGCACTGAGGAGTTCGTAAAAAACACGATAAATACAAAATCGAAAGGAGCAACGTATACCTTATAAATTTTATTTAAGGTGCAGACATTCACCAAACAGTGATTGCAGATACCTACGAGTACAGACAATTTCTTGGCGGGTTCAGGACAGAGACAGTGATTGTCAGAGATGTTGCACCGACAACAACCCATTTATATAACATGAAAGAAGGACATTCGAAGAATATATTTTTAATTATCATAAATTAAAATTATTTTTGATTTTTTAAACTATTCTATGGTGGCGCGCGTGTGTCGCGTCATCACCGAAATACATTCTTATTTTTCTCGTGCCTTATTCGTTTAACAGACGTTGGCTCTACAATAGGCTGGCCAAACCATTGCCTTGGGTTCTTCAGTCATGATGTTCTTCTTCCAGGGCCCCGACTTTCAGCAATCTTTCCCCTCATTATGAGCTCAAGATCTCATACTTCTCTGAATGTTTAGAGATATTGAAGTTTTAGGATTTTTATTATTTTAAATACATTTTTTTTTATTCATCCGAACCTAAAATCATAACAATATAATATACTATATAATTGCTAATATAATATACATGGTCAAAACAAGAAAATATATATTAAAAAATATTGATTTTTCAGGCGTATTCTATTATAATATATTTAAAAAATCAGATTCTCATAGTGATAACATGTGCTATTTAAAAAAGGGAAAAAGTAAATTATCAAATTTGGTCCATAGATGGCGATGGTGTAGTGGTACTCGAAACGAGTCTACATATTAACATATATACAACTTTCAAAAATTTGATAAATGCGGAGATTGAGGGATGAGAATTGGTGAACGTTATATATATAAAGTGATCACTTAAGCCAGTCGAAGACAGGTCGCAAGCCCTGTAATTACCCTGTACTTTCATATATTTTCCATGAAATAGCTTTGTCTCTGTGAGATATCTGATATTTGTTTCATAAAATAATGCTCAAAATACAGGTTGTACCGATTTCGTTGTTGATTAAAAACCGAAACAAATATTGGAAGCCCTACTCGGTACGTCCGCCTGCCCCGTCGGCTCCCGACAGTCTAGGTATGGACCTCCAGTCACGTTCCGCCAGTGCGCGTGCGTGACCGTACGTAATGACGGCGCCCTCTCTTTCTTATTAAAATAATAATAATAATAATACGTATTGTCCAGTAGGAATGCAGTGCCTGTTCGTGATAATGCAACATGATCGTGATCCGTTATATTATACAAGATTGTAAATTCGTTATGTTGTATCCCGCGGCTCCAGCAGTTATAACTCTTCCTTTTGAAGAATGTAAGTTGACGTGGCGCTCTCCCGCGGTCCGTCATACTTAAACATTCTCCCTGACGTACCTCTCACACACACACAGACCCGTACGGACGAGCGCCTGTCATCCGTCCTCATTCCATAGACATCACAGTAATTATTATCTGACTTTAAAAAAAAAAGAAAATTAAATACGTTTTAGAATAAAACAAACAGAATTTAAAAAGTCCGTCAATAATGACGGGGGTTTTTTTTTTTTAATTTTTACAATTGTCGGTAGGTAGTAGGTACCTACCAATCTTCTGGTGTCATATTAGGTACATCATTAGTGGGAAGTATGTGAAAAACTCATTTAATAATGAAAGGTCCAGAGACCATTTTTTTTTTCAGATGCATTCAACTGTCAAAGTGCCAGACGATGAGGTACATTATTTAAACATGTGCAATGTAAAGTGTGATAGTCGCCAACCAATAACTGACATATCAGTGATGAGACAAAAAAAAATTTTTTTGTTTGATAAACTAATATAAATCAAGAGATTTAATTTATATATCAGTTTAAACTCTTCGACAGTGAATGAAGTAATGGTGTGAAATTAATACAAAAATTTGACGACAATCGATTGCGTTGAGCGTCAATAATGTGATTCGCTGTATGTCACACAGTGCTCAGCATATTTGAAATTGGTTAATTCTTATTTACGTCGTGCGATCAACTTAATTTTTCTTTTGATATTTATAAAATTTATATAAAGAATGAGAAAAACACTTTGTTTAAAACCACATCAACATGTTTCGATTACCTATGGTGTCTTCTTCAGGAAACAATGTGTTCTAAAATTAAAAATTCAAGCATAGATTAAAACAAAATTATAAAAGTACAAGTTATTTTATTTTTTAACTTTATTTCATTAACCACTTATTGAGTTTAAATACATCTCTACCGGTTTCGAAAAATACAATTTTCTTCTTCAGGATGTCATAACTAACTTAAAATTTAATTTAAACTGGTGAATGAAACAAAGTTAAAAAATAAAATAATGAATTTTAACCACATTGTTAATTTTACTATTTTTTAAATTTTATTTGTAACTATATAATACAATGTAAAAATCTGTTTGGACTGTGCCTGTCTCACTAGAGAAATTCCGTGTCGAGACGGGCATAGTTTACAAGCAATTATTCAATTAATTAGAATTACATTTATTACTATATAAAGGATTTGGTTATTTATAATATTTAATTGGCTAATAATTACTCTTAATTGTTACTCGGGTATACAAAAATTAATTTATGAACTCTTCGTATTTTTTTTATCGATCTCTATATTTCTAAACTCATTCAGCACGATATGCTTCTATTGTGAATGTTAGCGTGTCACAAAGTTCACCAGGGATATTTGTGCAATTAGATTTATATATCAATTTTAAACTTGGATGTTAAGATGTATAAATAATTAAATGCGTACATTAAAAATATGAAAATAATATTTTCCTGCACATTTAAAAAATATATATTTACACCCTATCCCCTTTTGAGAGTTGTTTACCCTCGTTTCGATTCGTCAATATTACATTTTTTAATTATTATTATATTCAGTTATTAACTTCTCAGTATCATCATAGGTTGGCTCCGGTATCTTCGTACCGGAGCCATACCTGTACAATTTGACGTGAGACTCGTTATCACATTCAATTCAGAGGGCAGTCAGAGAGAAGCTGTAGAAATCATGCACCCTCAAAAAGGAAGGGTAGACGTCACATGTACGTGTTGCAGTCGCAGAACTCACAGTCCGGCAGAAATTCACCCTGTTCAGGTCGCAAGAGGTGCGAGCGAGAGCCAGTAGAATGCTCCGTTAGATCTCTCTAGCCACTGCTCTTCCCGGCATCGTCTAACCCAACGAAAGACCCACACCCTAATAAATCCCTGAAAATTTCCTGTATGTTTTGGAGAGCCTTTCTTCATTGGAGAGTGTTGCGTAAAAGCATAGATGCCGGAAGAAACGGGATATTCGGAAGGAAGTTCCACTCACCACAGTCCCGTTCTCCTGGTGGCACCTCCAAGGTGGACTGTAACTTTAGGTTTTGTAACACTATCTCCGTTCAGGGTCTTGAGTCCTTCAGACTGCACAGGATAGGCACTTAGACACACGTCTCACTCGTTTCTTATACTGCGAAATTTACTTGTTACCGCTCCGGTTCAGGGCCGCCGATCGACTGACACGGCGGCTGGTGAGGAAGGGAGGGGAGGTGGAAGGAACAGTACATTATCTTCGTTCAAGCATAAATATATGTCCCGAACGCAGAGTATCTGAAGAATGGAGACATTCGGTCTATGGTATTGACAGCGTGTGACGCCAAAACCACATCTCAAAAAAGGTCACGTAGTTTTCGTGACATTTTTTTATTTTTAATGTTGCGATCGATTATTATTAAATAAAGTGCACGGTGGCGCCACTGGCGAGCGTCGCTTCCACGAGCGGCGACGTCCTTAGGCAATAGGAATAAATCATATCCTCCGCGTGTCCTGCCATACTGATGACGGATCGCCGCATAATGTGACTAACAGGGCCCATCAGCCGTCAGCCGTCGGACCGGCTCCCGGGACGTGACGCACGAGGGATGTGACAGTTACATGGCCCACTGAGGAATATCTAATGCCACCGCCTACTTTCAATTAAAAATATTTGGAACGGTCAAATTACACTAGATATTTCTCTTGTTATTTTAACTCCTCTCCATATGCTTTATATGATATAATGTACGTTATAATATATAATATTAACATAAACGTTTTCGACACTTACTGCGTCATCGTCAGTAATAAACTGCATAAGTGGAGGGAGTATGAATTTTTCATACAAATTAGATGTATCAATTAGAAAGATATACATATAAAATCAATTTATCTATAAAATATTGCTGTTGCTACAGGTATTCATAATATCGGCTTTCAAATAATGGAACGACAGATGTATCAATTTGAAAGTGCATGTGTCGTCAACTTACTGTGTTGTTGTAGCATAATCGGTTAAAACGTTGGATGTCATCATTAACCATTGTCTATTCACAGCCGGATGGAAGCCCACCCCGTGACTTCCATTCTTTTCGGGGCCCCCCTCCAATCTTTTCCATTTCACTCCCACTTGGGCGCGTCTTCGTTTTTTGTCTCTTGGGTGCCATCTGAGAATATTCTTTGTCCATTCATTATCTGTAAAATATTGTCAGTGCATTGCCAATGACATCCTTACCTTGGCTATCCAACAAAACAATTTTCTATCTTTTAGATTTTTGGTCATTCCGACGGTTTTTGTTGATATTATTGTAAGAATATGTAGATTATGTGTGTGAGGAGCTGTGTCCCCATATATTTCACCCAGCATTCACGTGTTCGTTTGATAATGCTAAATGTGTGGCCAGCGGAGATTGAAGAAGAGAAACTACTTACGATTGACATAAGTTTATTGTTCATATAAGTTACACAGAGGTACGTTTGCAGGAGATCTTAACTGGAAGGCAGCAGCGAGATAAGTGGCGCTCAAGAGCCGGCCTCCCGGACGGCTGTAGGCGCATATTAAACATTGATAAATTTCAGATGCGTTTAAGATAAAAAAAAATGTATTTGGGTAATCACTTAATTTCTTATTTTGACATCATTAGAAGAAATCCGACTGTTGCCAAAATACCCCAAAGTAGTCGACGCCATTAATAGAATAAGGCGTTTCTTTTGAAAAACCTCTACTTAAATTTAAATTTTTCAAATATTAATTAAATATATTAATTAGAAAGATATACATATAAAATCAATTTTATCGAAAAATATTGTTGTTGCGCCACCGGGATTCGAACCTGGATCTCTTTCCAAACCGGGGAAGGTGCATTATCCAACTATGCTACAGCGACAATATTTTTAGCGACAAATTTTCGAACCTATATGTTACCTTTTTGATATTAATACATTTAATCGTTCCATTATTTTAAATTTTGAGTGTATTAATTGGTACGATGTGTTGTGCCTGGTGGGTAATTTATATCAAATAATATACCTTAAAATTGTATTAAATTGTTTTGTATTTTCCGTAACTACAATTAAAAAAATGCAACATCTAATTGTGTTAAACTCGTTTCACGATGACAGGAAAATAGATATAACCGTTATACCGGCGAGTTAGTTAGCTATGCGACACCATTTTTTAAATTGTCTTAACACACATTATTTCTAACGGACTGTATTATTACGAGACTAGTTGAAGCCGATACTGAAGTAGCTGCGATGGTGTTGGCTATGGATATAGATATATCATGTCTTCAGTGTATAATGGGTGTGAAATACTTAGTATGATGACTATGATGAGATTTCTAACCTTCAGCGCATCGAGGTACATCAAGGATCCCATGACAGTTTTCATAGTTTTAATTTTTCTTATCATTTATCTACTTCCTCGTGTTCCACTTCGCTGTGGATGTTGACTAATATAGTGAAATTTTATACGGACGTTGGCCACCACCACATTGTCAACTGCGACCCGGAAAGGATCTACAGTAATTATATTTTAAATATGAATTAAATATATTAATTATAAAGATATACATATAAAATCAATTTTATCGAAAAATATTGTTGTTATTATTTTTAGCGACAATTTTCGACCCTTTTTGATATTAATACATTTAATCGTTCCATCATTTGACAGAGCCATCTACCTTATTTTTACAGAATCTCAAATACCTTTGAGTAAACTGATAGCAGACGCCAGAATTATCAATTCATTTTTATTAAATTTTGGACACATAGATACAATTTTATTATTTAGGAGAACAATAATAATGTCGCTGTAGCTTAGTTGGATAAAGCACCTTCCCCGGTTAGGAAAGAGATCCAGGTTCGAATCCCGGTGGCGCAACAACAATATTTTTCGATAAAATTGATTTTATATGTATATCTTTATAATTAATATTTAAAATACCGTCTGTTCTGAATAATTACAACTTCACAATAAGAATGTGTTCTCCTAAGTAATTATATTCACCTTATGGGCGCTTAACACGTCAACTATTTATAGTCCTACATTATCTTTATATTTAATTTATTAATAATTGAACTTAGGATATGATTTTTTGAAAAGGTGCGTTTTTAGTCTCTTCTTAAGTAAAGTCTGATGCATTAATTATTCCCTATGACGGAGGGCGAAGAGTTCCACGCTTTTGGACCTACCACCGCAAATGCCCGTTCACTAAACTTAGACTTCTGGCAACGGCTGGTCGGTTCTACAACCCTTCTTGCGGCTGACCCGAGAGTTTGACGTTTACTATGCAAATTATTCGGTATGTGTCGCCTTGTACACCTACAGTAGACTGGCCAAACCTTAGGTTTATTAGCCACGATGTTCTCTTTCTTCCGAGGCTCTTTCCCTACATTGTGAGGTGCAAGATCTCATCCTTTTTTGGATGTTTCATCACATATCCGAGATATTAAATTTATTATTTTAAATACTTAATTGATTTATCTTTATTTATTATTTTTGTCGACAGTTGTACTGAACAATGATTTTGTACTAAAGTTGAACACTTATTTTTTTCCATACTTACTGCGTTTACTTGACCATTTATAAAGAATGTTGTTAATTAATATTAATGGTATTTAAATAATGTTAACCTTCACTTGTCAACGTACTGCAATAAAATTATTTTAGAAAACTAGTATGAAAACAAATTCGGGGTTTTATCACACCCCGCTTAGGAACGTGATGGTTAGGCAGACATTCTAAATTATTAACGATGGTGGCGATTTTTTTTTTCAACACTCTTAAAGATCTGAGGAAAGATGTTTATCGGCTGAACCAAGGGCTGCCGGATATAAATACGATAGCCGAGGCGGAGGGGGTACCAGGTACGAAATAGTAAACAGAAATAGTAACCTCGCGAGTCAGGATCGATCGAAGCCAAGTCTGTGTTTTGTGTTTTTGCCAAGTTGGCGGATTTTGATAGGAATGGATTTATATTTATTTATTTATTCTTAAGAAATTTATGTTTTTCGGATGTGTCGCTGAACTTCAGTTTTTTTGGGCATCTTGAGAGAAGAGAAGATGGCTTGAAGAAGCTTGTTGTGCTGAATGAAGATCCTTTATCATGAAGATCATGATGGACCTACGTGGCTACATAAATATATATATATATATATGTATAATCTAATATAAACAATATTAATATCTCCACTGCAATAACTTATCGTGCACATATTTACTTAGTTTAATTTTGAATTTATATCATTTCTCTTCTTTTCGTGTATCATCTGTCATTTCATTGAAAATTTTTGATTTCTGAGATTTGGCCTTCTTCCTGATTGGCACTCTGTCTCATCTCATCTCTCTCTCTCTCTCTCGCCAATTCTGCCATTATTTTTTCAGTGAAGATTTAAAAAATGGCCAAAAATAAAATGCCGCTGCAGTGATTTACAAATGAATCGTCTAATCGCACGAGAACGGTGTGTCCACTGCCATAAGGCACCAGGGCGTCTTAAATACAGTGTAAACGGTGCAATATTTTATCAATTTTAGTGTATACGTGAATGTTTTATAAAACAGATACCACTCCTGAACTGATAAGCTTCTTATCAACATGTGTAAGGCTACTCACCCAAGAGAGAATGACGCTGCAACAGATACAAATCATCAGTAATTGAATGGTACTACTGATACAATTTTAAAAATGTCTAAATAAAGGGAAAGGGTTCAATCAGTTCCTCACATCTGGTGTTCGCGCAATGTGAACTCTCAACTAAATAGAGATTGACAGATGTATGTCGGGCATCACACGGAGAGACGGGAAAATAAGATAAACGAAAATAGTCGGCCCCGTAATAATAGTACCTGAGGAAATCAAAAGGCGAAAAAAAACAGACGAAACAGGAAATCATCAGATTCTGCAGAGAAATGCGCGGCAGCGAATAACAATTGACAGGTAAGAGTGGGAGACGCTCGGGGAGGCCTCCATTCTGCAATATAACAAATATAACATATAGGATGCGTGAACAAGGTCGCGCATCACGTGACCTTGAAATCCATGCGCTTTGTACCCATACAAAAATAACAAAATTACTTTCTCCAATACGTCTTCTTTCAATATTCCCAATAAAGGGATTAATTTAGTTGACGGTAGAGGGACCGCACATCTCGATACCGCAGTCGTGACAACAATACAACTCGGTTGTGTGTAGCACAAAGTTTAGTTTATTAAAATAATTAAAACGGCACACTGCAGCTCGGTCGCTTATTTTCAGCGCACGGAGACATCTCTATCGGTCAAGTGTCGATGTAGCTCGCAAACTATTGTTAATAAGTATGGCGTGTTGACCAAATCTAAAATTAATACAAATATTTTACAGTCTTCCAAATGAAACGCGACACAAAATCGATGTCCCATATACCGACCGGTGGATTCGTGTCTATGAATATTTTAGTCTATGATTCAACAGACAGCTTTATGGTCCCGACAGATGGAGGATGTCTATTGAAGTTTAGCGTGAAATCATTACTTTTATCGATGGTATATTTAGGTTAAATGTTACATAATGTTATATGTGATCGAATAGAATTTAGAAAGGATTATTGACATGCTTTGGTCATGTGGAACGCGTGAGCGAGGAGAGAGGATGATAACAAGAGCAGACGGTGTTCGCGAAAGACCCAGCGTTATCGGATAAACCAAATATTGGAAGATGGCACTGTTAAAAGTATCAACATTTGAATAGCGTGGTGTGCCAGGACAGAAGAGCATCGCACTCTATCCTCTCTGCTTACTCTTGAACTAGTAAATCATGCGCGGTAGGAAGAGAAATATAATATACAAATAGGGTAATGTGATAAATTGACGTATTTCTTTCAAAAACTCTGTAAATAATTTTGTAAAAAAATAAAGCGATCATTTTACTCCTTATATACTAGCTGCAACACCCAATGTTGGATTTAATTCTACTATTCTACATGTGACATGTAACAACAAATTTATCTTCAAACGTAACGCACGTGCGCGACATTAAGTATGTTCTATATTAAAAAATTCACACTACATATGCGTTTTTGTTCCAAAATTGTATTTTGTCATACAATCATTTATTATTATATCAATCGGTCGCATGGCGCTCTTAGTTATCCATTGGCGGTGCATTTAAAGCTTTTAAATAATATGTTTGCATTAATTAATTAATTTTGGTTGTATCGCGGTTGACGCTTCCATTTTTTTTTTGTTAATAAATTATGTTCTCAATTATTTATGTTGCATATTTATTACAATACGATATTTAATTTTAAGAATGAGTTCGATGTGAATTGTAGTCTTTCGAGGCGGATTTATTGCAGTCGGCTGCCGCGGATACCGCGTCGTGTCCATTTGCATAATTTCAATTTACATTCCGCGATTTCAACGCGATGTCGTTTGGAAACATTTTTAGTTCGTTTTTAATTTTTAATTGGCAAATGGAAAACGGCCAGCGATCACGTGACCAGTGGTGATCAAACATATTTATGGAATATTTTAAAATTGAACAGAGATGTGAGTGTTCACCACATTTGCCGGCGTCACATTGCGAATCCAACGTGTCATAAACGATTGTGTGCAATGTTGAATGTCCAATTTTTAATATTTAGAAAGATCAGTACATAAGTGTTCATGCAACATTTCAAAAAAATATTGAAACAGATTGCCTGGACCCGTGATTGCCCATATATGACGTCGGTGGCTTCACCGTATCTTCTAACTTCTGTAGAGATGTTTCATGCAATTGTATGTATGGTGTTATTCTAAATAGTACTCGTTACAAAGCCTTGCGGTTCACCCTAAAATTTGAAAATGCTCACTTTTTTTTCTCTATTAGAATTATTTCAACAGTTCCATAATGATCATTGCCATCTCTAGATTTGTATCTGGTCAAAATTGGTTGCAATTCAAGACATTTGATCCGTTTAATTATGTCAAATCAAATGTTGTAGCTGCTGAAACCAAGGTCTCTCAATTGTAGTGACAAGAAGTTCTTTATTCCTTCATACCTTATTCATAATAGTCTAATTCTCTCGGCTAGATTGCATGTTATAGGTACGTACATACAGTAGCTGCAGTAGTTATAGATTTAGGTTATGCCGTTACCAATGATATTATACAATCATATATAATATATGTACTTTCGTTTAACCAACGTTTTTAGACAAAATAAATCCGTCGTTTATACGACCCTATCATGTATTTATTTGTAGTTTTAGAGTACTATTAATAGTGTTTTTAAAGTTTATGTCTTAATGTAAAATAATTCTTTCTTACCCATATAAAAAATGTATGGACGTTTTTAAGAACACTTTTATAGTTTGAAAATACTTCACGTATTAACTAAAGAACGTAAGAAATAGTTCCGCCAATTTCTTTTTGTTTTTCTCAAATCAAAAACCAATGCATGCACCAAATTTAAAGAACAACCATGAAATCAACAGGTTAAAAACAGTAAGATAGTAAAATTCGCGAATTAGTCAAAGAAGAAGTAGACACGTCAATGATTTGCACACAGTTGTAACCTTTTCTAATATTATTTGGTTAAAAAAGCAGCATAGGTAACGACTCCATACAAAACGGATCAACCGAAAGGAATTTTCAATTCAGCAAATAACCATTAATACGACTTGAGTAATTCACTAGCTTAGCAGAACTGAGTAATGTAAATAGTACGATGCGGCGAATAAAAGAAGAGCGCCATGAGTACAGCGATGAGTTTTTAGAACTAAGCAATTTAAGTCTCTTCTGGTACACAGATGACACTAATTGCAAAGTAATGTTTTCGTTAATGTTAATCCAATTTTTAATTTATATTTGTTTCAGAATTTTTAGTTATGCTCAGCTTTTTTGCTTGTATGCCCTGCACGCCCCTGCGTACATATACAGAATTGATGCGTAAATTACATTTCTCACCCAACCGTAGGGTAGAATTTAACCTTTCCCTTACATCTTCGCTACATTTTCATTGTGTATCTCCTTACAGGGGGTGAATATCATCATTACTTCGAGAACTATGTATCCCAGACAATTTGAATGGTAAACGTCAAACTCTCGGGTCAGCCTCTACTTCAGTCGCAGGACGGGTTGTAGAACCGACCGACAGTTGCCAGTAGTCTATAAATTTAGTGAACGGGCATTTGCGGTGGCAGGCCCAAAAGCGTGGAACTCTTTGCCCTCCGTCATAAGGAACAATGAATGCATCAGAGATTTTATTTAAGAACAGACTAAAAAGGCACCTTTTCAAAAAAAATCGTATCTATAAGTTAAATTAACAATTTTTAATTTTAAAAAGCAGCGCCCTTGAGGTGAAATTATTATTATTATTATTATTTGTTACTTCATCAGGTGATGCTGTACGAAACAGCTTGAATGCGATTACTCCAGTTTCTTTTAGTCTCGCCTGACTCGAACTTGACGGAATATGTTTGCCCCTTGTTCATTAATTTCCAAACATTAATCGCAACACATGAAACAATCCTTTGTGCCCTGTGCGTTCCGTAGTGCATATTATAAGACAGTAATTTCCCCGATGACGTGTGATTATGCGGGCAAAATGCAGTGCAGTCTGTATGCAGATCCAGAAAGTAGTCGGTGTAAACTGGTTTACTGCAGTGCAGTACGCACGCCCCACAAAGTGCACTGATCCCACGCATCTTGCATCCTTGACCCTGGCCTCTGCTCTGGCTCCACGAATATTACGACAGACATCATTACCAATATATATATTTCCATTATTCGGTTTACTTTTTTAAAATATCAAACTAACTAACCAACTTGCCATCACGCCGTTTTACCGCCGGGGGTAGGCAGAGATGATAGAGCGCCACACTCCTCTGTCCCGACACACAATTCTCGCCTCATTCGCATTCATACATCTTCTCATACAAGCTCGCCGATTGTTGAGGGTTCTACCATCGTTTACCTGGTCGTGTCAAGTTTTCCGCGGACGTCCTCTATTTCTGGTGCCATCAACACTTGCGTCATATATCTTTCTTACCATTCTCTCATTACATATGACCAAACCACCTAAATGATCCTTTCTTAATCTTTCTTATTTCTTCATTCTTTACTCTGTCATAAATGGATCTGCCACATATACGCCTAAGTAATCTCATTTCCACTGTATTCAATCTACATTCGTTCCTCCTCTGCCATACATCAGTGTCGGTACCGGGTCTCCATTGTGCACCGCTAGTCTTGCCTCGGTTAGCAAATTCTCGTTAGATATAATTCCATCCAATGCGCCGTTCACTTTATTCCCTGCAGTCACCCTCCTTTCCGTTTCTATCAAACATACTTCCCAAATACACAAACTCATCTACTTGTTCCAACCATTCATTACCTGCAAGTATTCAGTACGGTGTCTCGCTTTCCTCCTTCTTGAATACCATCACTTTCGACTTCTTAACATTCATCACGAGGTCCCTTTCCTTGCATACATCGTACATTCTACTCACTAGACAGTAATTAATAACGATTTCTCGCAATTTCGAAATGCTAGACCTTTTGTTGATTTTTAGATTGTGACAATTTAGCATCGCCGGTGAACCGTTACCAACTCAATTCATTCATCATCAGTCACCGCTTTCTTTGGTCCTCCGCCTACATTCGCCATGTCACTCGCACTTCTCCGGTATATATCCATCGAGACTTTGGTGTCTTCTGTTGTCGTTTTTTTTTTTTTTGTCTCGTGGACACTATTCAAAGATATTCTGTCATTGATTGATTATCTGTGTATCATTTTAAAAATAACGTTCGGTCAACGCTACAGTTTTCAGCGCCCGCGATTTATCGAAACCGTATTTAATTTGACTCAGCGTCAACCTACGCGATTAGCCGAACTTTTGATATTGACTCGTATTATATCGTATGTTAAATTGTTATTTAACAATGTGCTGTATTTTAAATCTTGGGTTATCTTAGTCTGTCCTTTGTTGAATCGATTTGAACTTGCATTTATGAACTCTAAACCAGTGGCGGCGTTTGCAGAAATCTATACAGTAGCGTAACGTTATTACTACTAGTAACGTTATTCTCCATTGTTGTCATATTAATCCCATATATAAATACTAATTTAGTGTATTAATTATAAAATATATACATGTAAAATCAATTTTGTCGAAAAATATTGGATTCGAACCTGGATCTCTATTTCCAATCCGGGTAAGTACACTACCAATTGTGTTATAGCGCCCAGTGTTTTTCATGACAAATTTTCGAACCTACATGTTACACTTTTTCAAATTAATACATCTGTCGTTCCATTATGTTTGAAAGCCATCTACATTGTTTTTACGGAATCTCAAAAATACGTTTGAGTAAACCGACTGCGGACGCCAGAATTATCAATTCATTTTTATTAAATTTTGGACACATTGATACAACTTATATTATGTTTGGAGAACACATTCTTATTCAGAACGGACGGTCTGTGATGTTTTTATATACTAATTTAATGTATCCGATTAATTCCAATTTAATTACAATTTCACAATAAGAATGTGTTTTCCTTAACCATATACAAATCATTATTTTCGTATATAATTTGCCAATATAAATAAATTATTAATTTTTAAAGCTTTGTTAAGTCATCAAAAAATGTGTGTCTGTCACACCATCAAAATAGGTTTAACCTTAACACGGTCTGCATGAAGTGTGGCGGACCAACGTCACGCGTGTCGCCCAGCGTGACGTGCGTTACTCGCCGACCCGACTAATCTAAGTATATTAATAAGAAAAGTAGCGACAAAATTGAAATTATTTTATGAAATCTACTGTTTAAAATGATAGCTAAATAATTTACAGTACAACGCAAAGCCGTGGCTTTGTTCGACAGTCGTGCCGTGTTACGAGGTATCAGATTCAGAGAGCCGATTGCTGGCGTTAGGTTAGCCTTGGATTTCTATTGGTTATCTTTATAAAATACGTCACTCCAAAATCACTCAAATGCGGGGTCACGCCTGTTGTAATTTTCCCTCGTCTCGCGATCCCTTTTCTTTAGTTTGCTCCGATTCCCGGCTAGCCAGCTTCTAGTACTTAATCCGATCCGATAGACACCGATAAAACAAACGCAATCGGCATTGATCGGATGATCCGGCAAGTTTGCAGCTTTACCCACATAACATAGAGTGCACGTACTCGAGATTTTTTTAAATCAACCAAGGCATGTATAAAAATTTAGGTATTCTTTTTCTTCTTCGTGTTGCTCTCGATGAGAGCAGTCGTGATCGTGGAAATAATTTGCTGCGGGCTGTCCATGGTGTGCATGCGTTGCCAGCACCGTATTTCCAAAGCGTCTATCCTCTTTCTCTCGAAGTCCATATTTCAGCACAGAAAGATCGGCAATACAAGAAGAACGTTACTTGCACGTTAACTGGATTCATCTTTTTATGCAGTGACTACTGGTCTTTCATCATGCTCTTCATCACTTTCTGTTAATCTACGGAACGGCCAACGTGCACGTGATTATCACTTACGTTGCACAGGGCCGTATCGAGGCCCGGGCGCCTTAGATACTCGGGACGAAACGGAAATTAATCATTTCACAAATATTATTTTAAATAATCAAAAATTTACCACTGATCAAAGTGACCGGTCCTTAATTTTTTTACAGCCAAAATCGGTTATATATATATTATTTGGGAAGAAAAAAGTACAATAGTATTATAGAACAGGAAATATTATATTACAAGTCAATACCATTATCGTTAAAAAAAATTGCTATTATATAGATTAAATGTGGCGAGTTGAGGGAAAGAAGATGACACGAGTTAACCGGGAGTTGAAGATCGCCATTGACGAGATCACTGTAATGAAATGGTAAAGAGTCCACATCTCCTCGGCACCACACTCACACATTGGGGAATCTATTAAGTTCAATCTGAATAAATGTGAGGCTACCTGGCAATGCCCAATTCTCATTCTAGAGATATTTGGTATTGTTCTCTTGGAGAACCAGGGGGTGCTGGAATTAAATCATTGAATGTTTTTAAGTCGATTACCCTTATGATTATTTGGATCCATCCATTGTGCAGTCCAGATAGAATTCGTACGTTTTTTTTTTACCATATTGAGTCTGTCATACATCGGGATATGGAACTTTGGAAAGAGTGGCCTTTCTGGCCAGTTTATCAGCACTTCCCTTGTGTGCAGGAATCCAAACGAATGACACCTGTTTATTGTTGCTGTCCAAAATTAAATAGTCATCGTCTGATGGAACAGATTATCTCCTTGTCCGGCCAAACTTTCAGATGATGATCTTGAAAATGCTTTAATTTAATTTAATTTTTTTTATTTATTATCTTTGTTTTATTAACTACTAAATTGAGTTTAAATACATGTACCGGTTTCGAAAAATACAATTTTCTTCTCCTGAATTTCATTCTCCATTTTCATTCTGAAGAAGAAAATTGTATTTTTCGAAACCGGTAGATGCATTTAAACGCAATTTAGTGGTTAATAAAACGAAGATAATAAATAAAAATATGAATTTTAACCACAAAGATAATATTGCTAATTTTAAAAGTATGCCTTAATTTTGTTAATGCAGTCCTGATGATAATAATTAAACGTTCCGTTCAGCTCTCCAAGTTCTGCCCGTCTGTTCGTGACGTGCTTTTTCCCACAAAACTTCCTCGAATCGGGCTAATTTCCCATTAAATATTACCATTACCGCCCCTGGCTGCGGCCGTCTCCCTCCGGAGCGCGGGGCGCGCGACTATATCCGTTTCACTCTCGGCTGTATGGCGCACGCGACGGTCTGTCATTGTTATTTCTTGTATAATATAATATTATTGCTTTGGGAAATTTAAATAATATGCAAAACGGTCCCGTGTTATCTATTCGGAGATGGTACCGTTTTGTAAGTCAGTACGGCGTCGTGGAAAACGTCAAAAATGTTGGGTTTGACAGCGGTTTGGCTCATTCTGCTATTTTACTCTCGTGGAGTCTAAATCAAAACAGAAATTAATATAATATACGTATAATTTTACAATAGAAAAAAATCCATTCCTGATTTGGAGGAATGCCGTGATTGTCAGAACAATGGTCTTCCCAATCTTTCTGCACAACAGGAGAACAGGAAGATAGACGCGTTAGGGATGTGGTGCTGGCGGCGTATGTTGCGAATCCCGTGGTACAACCCATCGTCAACATCATTCTTATTTTTAGGCGTTTTCTAATCGCTGTTGGATGAAAGCCTCCCCGAGTGTCTCCCACTCTTCTTTGTCCATTCGCCGCCATGTATTTCCGAATTTTATGATTTCGTCTCGGAGCGGCCTGTCGGTCCCTTGATTCTTCTCGGTACCACCGATTGTTGCATTTGTCCGACGATTATCCGTTCTCCGAGCGATATGGCTTGCCTTTTACCATTTCATTTTCTTGTCTGTTCTGTGCCCGTCCGATATCCAACATACATTTTGCCATGCCTCTGTGAAAGTTTTGGATCCTCTTTTTATTGAGAGTCCGCGTTTCGTAGCCATATACGTGAACACAATAGGACTTTGGGGATAAAATGTGTGTGTGGAGGCTGGGGAACCATTTCTCCCAGCGCTCAACATGTTCGTTTGACTATGTGTGATGGCAGATTAGAGCAGGTTACGAGAAGGGAAACTACTAGAGATTTATTGAACACTGTTATACAAAGTTACACGCAAGTAGTTATCGAAGGTTGATCTGCCGAGAAGACTGCAGGTAGTCGGGTGAAGCTCACCAGTTGGTCTTCCCGATGATGTCGGTACCGGGAGTGTTTATTGGCTGTTGAGAGCCCGATTTTTCGACCAGGTAACGAATACCGAAATACTTCAGATATGTTAAGGATCTACTGAATGTGCACCCGATAGCTCGCTTCAGGAAGCCGTCAAAAATCACGACTACTCTGCCAAGACAGGACACAGTGAACGGCTCTCGGTTGGCGGCCGTGCCGCGTTGTATTACAGCAAGACTGCACTGCAACATAGCGCAGCAGCCAATGCAGCATTAAAAAAAGCCAACCCAAACGATACGAGAGCTTTTGCTTATAGAGAGGTGTTTGTTCACCATTCACCGCTCTGAAAAAAAATGAGACTTGATAAAATATCGTACGGTACTTCTTCTTCTGCGCTCTGTGTATTCCTGCGTGATTTAATGTTACCTGTCTCTGGTGTGAATCGGAGAGTTAATCACTTTTATTCCGCGTCTCGGTGACGTGCGTCAGATGATCGCCTCTTGTTCTCGTGACGGGATGATTGGCGGCGAACCGGGCGATCCATCACCTCGGCGGGGGGCATCGGACCGCTCCTCCGGCGTGACATCGGCGCTCGCGGGAGACGACATCCTCCCGGACGACGAAGCCGCGAGAACAGCTGGATACGTCGTCTAGGCTCGGCACGAGATGCACAGCAGATAGTCTGAAGCGGGTGTGAAGGACGGTAGCAGCACCTGGACCAGCACCTGGACCCGGGATCCCTGTACAAGATTAGAAAATGATCATTTGGTTTCAACTTGTCGTTGTCGTGTCCAGAAATTTGAATGGACCGTTTCATCTCACAAAATGTAAAAGTGCGATTGGTTAGCCTTAAATATGAACCATGAGACGTGCGATGTTGCCTATACGAGGGTAAGTCAAAAAATATCTACATTTTTAGCAATATTTGAATATGTCCAAGAACACACAATTACTGGATTTTTACCTACAAAGGCACTGTTGTTAAACAAATATCAGATATCACAAAGAGACAAAGCTTTTTTTTTAAATTATATTTAATGGAATATATATGGAAGTATGGGCTTACGACCTGTCTTCGGCTGACTTAAGTGATCACTTATCACTATATATATATATATATAACGTTAACTAATTCTCACCGCTCAATCTCCACATTTATCAAATTTTTGAAAGTTGTATATGTGTTAGTATGTGGACTCGCTTCGAGTACCACTACACCATCGCCGTCCATGGACAAAATTTTATAATTCATTTTTCCTTTTTTTTTTAAAACAGCATATACGTCATCACTATGATACATGTGGAGATTGAGCAGGTGAGAATTGGTGAAATTAAATTGATTATAATGACTGTAATTACCCCGTTTTATATTTTCCATTAAATATAATAAAATAATAGCTTCGTCTCTATGAGATATCTGATATTTGTTTAATCTACATTTTATGTTGTTAAATTTATTTGCACAGACTTTGCGGCAGAATCAGAGGCACCTCGCGCGCAAAAGACAGAGAAGGTTGCAGAGAGCTTTGTCCTGTCTGCTATTACTAGTTTTCAACTGTACATACGCAGACAGTTGGCAAATTCTGCCTCCGTATGGGGGGCTGGAGGGTGGTTTTAACCTGGAGATGTCACCCGGGAGCGGCGACGCTGGCGGCAGATTTGAAGTCTATTTAACCACATCGCATATGCAGTTTATAATACCATAATTAGATTTATTTCGCTAATAATTTAATTACAATTCCAATAAATACCACGCCTCTAACGCACCAGATAAACGATGGTTTTATTTCGCAAACTTAAAATTGTGTTCTTCGATGTGCAGCGCGTGTGTGGGTCGGGGTGTGTGTGGCCGATTTGCGGACTTGCACAACATTTTCCTTTCGTTTGATTAGACTTCAAAACGAGTTTTTTTTTTTTTTTTGGGTTAACCATTTTAATGTAATTCATTCCGTTCGGCGCGCGCCAACCTGTTCCGACCGTAGGCAGTTGTAGTTGGGAGCGCGCGGTACTGCTCGATTAAAATTCACTATTTTTTATTATTATTATTTACATAACACGCTTTTTGGGTTGTTGTTCTTGTTATGAGCATATAAAAAAAGAATTAGAATTCTTGATCTTCCATACTTTACACACTACTTCTTCTTGTTGAGCAGTCGCAGTCAGTTTTCCCTGTAAGTTAGTATCAGATATGCGCACAAAAATGTATTGTGTAATTTTAACGACTTTGCGGATATGAGCGACGTTATAAAAGAAAGATATGTGAGCCGGCTGCCGGCGCACGTTATTGTCGTCGGCACCGGGCGCGCTTTTGAGGCTGCCGAGAGCTCTGTTTTATGGCCAGATATCTCCGAGGTGCGTTCAGGTGCGTGTTGATCACGCGCTATTATTTGTGCGCTGGGGGAGAAAATAAGCAAAACATTACCATATCAGTATAAGGCTACCGGGAGCGCCTGGCTCGACCGCGTTACTCTATTGCATTATGACGCATAAATAAGTCGAGAGAACTAATAATATTTTATTTTTTATCATGCGGGAGAAGTTAGAAGGCAGCAGAAGCGTATGTAGAGCGAGGTTATTTTGGCTGTGAAACCTCGGAAGTAGTTCAAAGTGATGATCTTATACGGAGGCCATCCATCGATAGAAGGCGGCACATGAAGAAAAAGTCTTGTTACAATTGTATGCGCGTTATATTTTTATGTGTGCGTTGTTATCCTCCTTACCCTTTCCACTTTATGTGTTCAGTGTAAAAACACACTTTTTTTTATATATACTATTTTTTAGTTTATTATGTTTTTTTTTAGTGTAAAATACTTTTTGTTTATCAGTTTGTTAAAATATACAATTCTTAAGTTTACGATGTACTATTTATTAGCTTGTATTATAATCTTCCTTGTTTAATTCCGTAGATACTTCACCGGTATTATTGGCAGCTATTATTCTTAAAAATTATAAATAAATATTAAAAAATATTTCTCAAAAAAAAAAAAAAAATGCATTAGTCGCCGTTGGTATTATGATATTAAATTGTGAAAGAAGTTCGTGTTGTGTGACGTGTAGCGCGGCTCTAGCGATCACGCGACACGCGTGCGCTACCCCTTCCATATATAATAGGCCCTAGAATGCCGACGGTGTGTGCACCCGTTTCTGGCATAATATAATTAAAAGATATTATTAAACACAGTCCAATGTTGACGTTCCACAACCCGGCAATGCGTTTCTTTATCAACCTTTTTCCGAGTAAACTTATTGCAGATTATTATTAGTCAATTACATTGACGTATCGGTAACCGCCGGACTTACTTAACGACTCCAAACTGGGTTAAGTAATGCACCGTGGTATCTCCGCTTATGGCACATTTACGAACGTTATTACGGACATTCGAACATTCCACATTCGATAAGAATGTAATATACATTACTTGTAGCGGTTACGAAAAATTATCACATTCTTTGATATATACATTTCTCGTAAAGTTGGTCCGCTAACGTGTAAAATGTATCAACTAGAAAGATATACAGAAAAAAAAAACAATTTATCGAAAAATTATTTTAGTCGCTACCTGGATTCGAACCTGGATCTTTTCCTATCCGGGGGAAATGCGTCACCAGTTACACCGCGCCAATCTAGTAAGTTAACAAATTTTCGAACCAGTAAATGAATAGACACGAATAGAATTGGAACATTACTCATTACGTTTGCAACAGTAAAAGTATTTACTCTTAGAAAATTAAATCTATGTATAAACGAGAAGTATTTTTTTTACATTAATGCATATTGTATTGTTAGCGTTTAAATTTTCGTTCCGTTCGTGTAACGGAGCTATTTGATTGCGTAAGTGGTACCAAAGTGATCACGTGGGTGACACCAACATGAAAATAGTTGGATAAAAAAATTGCGTTACTCCATTGTCCATATATTTGGTGGTCTGTGATGATGCAGCTCTATCAAATGTTTGTTAAAAAATTCAGTGTTAACATATATTTCGTTATGTTTTTGAGTAACAATTGAACGAATATATTTTTGTGAGTGTGTTTGAAGAATAAATATTGTTACGTAATGTTTATAAAGGGCGCTCGTAAACCAAAAGGGCGAGGTAAGCGGGAGGGATATTGTTCGATTTGCGGATTTGACAGTGGCAATGAGTCACTGGTCGCGAGCGCACCGCGCGTTCGCGATTGAGCAATATTTAAAGTGCGGTGATTCATTGGTTCATTATTTTTATACTCACTTTAATATTCGACGAGTATGTGACGGGCCGAGCGCGCGACTTGTCCGGTGTCGGGTTCAAAAGTTCAGTCAAGAAGGGGGACAATGGTTAACCAAACTCCACCGGGACCATCAACGTCAGCAGCGACGCGCCAGAACATGTGGCCCAAGTTCGACGTGAAATTATGCGCAATCCGCGTAAATTGATAAGGAACATGGCAGCCTGTACTGGATAAAAAAATCAACGGTGCACGTTATTTTGAAAAAGAAACTACAGTTTCACCCATGCAAACTGCAAATCGTGCAATGACTATTCTTTACGTAAAACATATTGTTTACTAACGAAGCACATTTTTATATCGATGGTTATGTTAATAAACAGAACATGAGATACTGGTGCCCCGACAACCTAAGGGAACGCCATCAAAAACGTTTGCATTGTCCAAAAACGACAGTGTGGTGTGCAATTTCTGCCTTATTTTTTTAACCAGCGAGATACAGTCACTGCTGACGTGTATTGCCGAATGATCGACGAGTTTTTGGTACCGCAATTGCAGCTGTTTCCCGAGTTCAACAACAGAACACAATTTCAGCAAGACGGTGCCACTTCCCACACAGCTAGAGTTTCAGTGAAGATGCTGAAGGGAATTTTTTCCAATAAATTATTCAGTAAGTACGGAGACATACCCTGGGCACCTCGGTTACACCGGGCGACTTTTTTTGTGGGGATACTTTAAGTCGAGAGTTTACAGCGACAATCCTCGAACAATTCAGGCCCTACAAGAAAATATCCGCCGTGAAGTGGCTGCCATTGAACCGACGCTTTGCTCTCGCGTGTTCGCAAATTTAAGAGTCCGATTGCAAGAGTGTCTTGACAGAAATGGACGGCATTTAGACGATATTGTTTATAAAACGTAAAATCCGCATCGTTAAACTTAATTTTGTAGAAATAAAATATGAGAATAACATTGTAGTTTTTTTATTATATTTAATATTAAACTTGAAAATTTTCCGCTGGACACCTTTATAAAGATTGTTTCGTCATTATGTTTTTACATCAAATTCATTGTAACGCCTGTTTGCAGGCAAACGTACTTTCTGTAGCGCCTGTTTCACACGAACTGTATAACTTCAAAAATTCTTATCCTAACCGTCAAATTCGAATTTTAAATTTTATGTAATATAATTTAGAAATTCACACGAAAATAGACTTCATCCACATAATACGTTTTTTTTAAATTATTATATTCTGAAAAATTGCAACAGATCTTATCTAAAAATTAATCTATTTTTTATTATTATCATATTGAGAAGAGATCCAAAAATGTATATAAGGAAATATGAAAACATCTCATAACTAACCCCGCATGCCTGGTGTAATGTAACAACTTATCCCAGCAGACGATACCATTAAACAGATGTTTAAATTTACTTACATATTAATTAATGAAACTAAAGTAAGTCTTTAGAAGAGTTGACAACCCTTAAAACTTTACGGACTCCCCCTTGTGCCGCCGCAGCTGGCGGATTATCTCCCCCTTGACGCAATATTATTTAATTAACCCCCGGCGGTCTTTTGATCCTCTGAACTACAAGTAGTAGTAGAAAGCCACAATTAATTTTTGATTTCATTTAACTTACGTCGTTGACTTCAGGCGAGAGATCGGCAGCTTTTGTTGTCACCGAAGACTGATTATTTTTGTTGGCTTGGCCCTGTTAACGAAACTCGGAGTAAATTTGTTTTGTATTTATAATGAGAATCCATCAGACTGATGTTACTCAATGTCGAAAAGTTTTGTTATTCCGGTGTAGTTTCTGTTCATTTAGGGTTGTGCTGGGTAAATTATTACTCATAAACAATTCTGAAAATCTTTGTGTTACAGTTAGAAATCTAATGTTTAATTAATTAACTAACACACCATCGTGCTGTTTTCTCTCAAGTATAGGCAGATATGATAAGAGTCCTGGTACACCACTCTTGCCTAGTTCACTTTCATACATTTCTCATATACCCTCGTCGATTGTCCTCCAATATCTGATTTAACTGATTCAGCTTCATTTAGACAATTTAATTGTCACATAAAATTTTGACTGGAAGGTGTTCTGGATTTTTTTTACAGAATTTCATGCATTTTAGTCAATTTCTTATATTATGATATTAATACGATATTTTTTTGTTGCAGGATGTGGTGGACTATCACGGGGAACTTTGGAAACATTCTCCCGATAGATTGGACCAAGTCGTTCTCGAGGAAGATGCACATGCCGGCGCTCAATCTCAGCGAAAGGAAGGTAAATATCATTGCTCCTGTATAATAGATGCACTTCTGTGTCCCATGTCATCACTTCAATTGGTCACTTCATCCAGCAGCAATCTTCACCTGCCCAGTTCCATTTTATCTAACCTGAACTCTATAGACAGGCATGTGTAGGAAAGATCTATATCCGTCAATAGAATATTAAAGGATGATGGTGATGGCGGTAAACCTGATGCAGCTGACAAACAGTTGAGGAAGCAATTGGGGATAAATTCAACAAACCTAATGTTTTGTTTTTTAGATTTCATAGATTTGCCCTTTTGATTTACATTGGTCACTTCAATTCAAAACAATTCAATATGATAACATGTGAAATCTACAACTTCTTTATCAGGATTCAGTATTTGTAACTGATTTTACAGCCAGAGCAACAGAATTTACAGTACACAACATTGAATTACAGTATCGCACAGAGTTACTCGCCAGGGAGGCGCCAATTAATTGACACGTGCCAATAATATAAAGGTGTAATCAGCGGCGTGGCGCCAAAAAACCCGTGGGATAGATATCAAGAAAACAAAGACATCTTAGTAAAATGTACAGCAAGGGCCTGTCGCCGTGTAGGTACTTGCAAATATGACTATACGTATTGATATGAATTTGAATAAAAACAGAGTATTCTATTATTCTGATTTTGCCGCCGTAGTCAGCCTATATTGAACATCTTTTGTGTGTCATTTCTTTCATCATCGCCGGTCGAGAGAAGCTGAGATCGGCGAACCACCCATGTCTACATTCTTGTTTCCTGTACGGAATAGCAAAGATTTAAAAATTGATATGCTTTTGATAAAATGCTTCTAAACACACAAACGTGTTTTCAAGAGCAGTGATCTGTAGTAGAGCTGTAAAACTGCCATTACTGGTAGATAATCGTTGTCAAATACGTCTCCCTTTATTTTCACCAATTTTATAGAAGCCGTTTTGTTTTTATATACCTAATTTAAAAGTTTCGGTTTCCTGGATAATTTCATCCCTGAGTTAAAAAGATGGCCCCGCTCCACTGTGTGTGCTACTCCTTCCTCAACTCAATCAGCACTGATTAAAGTACACGGGTGCTACCATTAACTGACTGTGTTAATGTTAATGCCAGGTTGAGATTTAATTCCCTTGTGGTCAAGCTCGTACAAAAGTGTTTCGATATCGGCTTACACCGCAGTCGTGACCACAGTCTGGGTTCAACGGCACGACTTCTTTTGATCTGTATTGATTCAAATCATATGGTCACTTCTCTTAATTAGTTATTCCTTTTGCCAAGTTTTTCTTTCTCTTGTTTATCCCTTTTATCTTTTATCTAGATTATTTTGTTATTTCTTTTGTCATTTCTGACCTTTAAACCTCTCTTAACCTGTTCTAATTTTCTTTTTTCTCTTATTGTTTCTTACCATCACACTTTTAATTTTTACTTCAATGGTAGGCATCTCTATATATTCTCTCGAATATTACACCGCACTCTTCTGTTCTGATATTCAACTCTTACCTCATCCACATTCATATATCTTCTCTCCTCTGTTTTCCATTTATTAATTCTATTTACCCGGTTGTACCAAGTTTTTTGTGGACGTTGTGTATTTTTGGAGCCGATTAAACTCATATGTACATGTTTTTTACCATAATTTTCTCGTTTATTAGATCCACATGACGAAATCACCGAAGTGACTATTTATTTTTGCATATTTAGAATATCGTTGTTCTAAATTTAAAATGTAATTTGTTATTTCTTCACTCTAACACAAATGAATTTGCTTCAGCAATGATATCCACTGCGTTCAGTCTACTTTTCTTACCAACAAACAACATTCACAACAGTCATTATCATTCCACCGCAATAGTTCTATGTATTGACTACTCAAGCTTCTATAGTCTCCGATCAACAACTTAAAATGGATTTTTTACCCCGTGTTTTATTTTCAGGATGGTCAGACCCCAGAAGATGACCTGCTGAGCTCGGAAGACGAGGCCGTGGCCAGCGATCTGGACATGCACGCGCTGATCCTCGGAGGACTACATCTGGACCACGAGTGCCCTGTGAAGACTGCGGATGAGGTTAACCACATTTGAATAGTATTTAACCTCAATTGTTTAATCTGCCGGAGTATTTATGAAACAAAATGAAATGATTGAAGATAAAGTATTATTATAGGTTATGTATATATATACAGTATGTTTGAACAAGTGTTGAGACAATTATTAACAGTAAGTAACACGGCTCATGTACTATACATATATCCTTATTACTTACGCAGTGGTGACAAGGTTTTTAATTATATCCATATTCCTATTAATTGGTAGATACTTGTCTCACGAATTATAATTGAAGATATTGATTATTGTCAATATACTTGCACCTTTGCCCACTTCTCTTTACAGTATGGTAAAATTTGTTGAGGTGGGGCCTTAAAGGTCAATTATATACATTTCAAATCTATAGTGAAGATAGAATTGAGCCAATCATCAATGAAATACTGTATTTATAAAGTAATGCAAATATGACTAACAAGACTAGCCAAGTGAACTATCTTTATCTGCTTCTGGATACACTTTATGGTCGTGATGTCAATTAATGATGGTAAACCATGATGTGATTGTGATTTAATGATGATTAGTAACTAAGGTTTACTTTATAGTTACCGATCATTGTTCAAAGGATTACGAATAATCATTTACCAGTAATTGTTACAATCAAACACAATAATGTGTTAAATAACTATTTAACCATCGCTGATGTGAATTTCCTCCTTTTAAATATGTTAATTATTTGATCTATCTGTTGTATCTATTGTAATATCCATATTATTAAATAATTGCATTTAAATATTCATCGTGTTAAAAAATATGCAACGTTATGACCATTTACCATTAAAATTTAATTTCAGGTGATCCAAGAGATTGATGACATGATGCAAGACTCCTCTCCCAGCTGCGACGAGGAAATGGTGGAACATAATGAAGCTCTGGAGAAAGGGAAGGAAGTCCTCAGCTCACCGTTGTACGAAGACAGTGAGTCACACTTATATACTTGACATATTACGAAAAAGGGGAAGGGGATTTATTGGAGGACCTATTGTTTTCCATACATATTTATTAAATGTGTATTAATTGTCAGCCTCCGTGTCTTTAATACATATTTATTATAGGCCTCCTTGTCTTCATTGCACATTTATTGTCTGCTTTCTTGGCTTCAGTGCACGTTTATTGTTGGCTTTCTTGTCTTCAATACATTTTTATTGTCAGCCCCTTGCCTTCAATACACATTTATTGTTGGCTTTCTTATCTTCAATACTTTTTTATTGTCGGCCTTGTTATCTTTAGTGCATATTTATTGTTGGCTTTCTTGTCTTCAATACATTTTTATTGTCAGCCCCTTGCCTTCAATACACATTTATTATTGGCTTTCTTATCTTCAATACATTTTTATTGTCGGCCTTGTTATCTTAAGTGCATATTTATTGTTGGCTTTCTTGTCTTCAATACATTTTTATTGTCAGCCCCTTGCCTTCAATATATACTTTTTTCGATTTCCTTGCTTTAATACATATTTATTGTAGGCCTTGTTGTCTTTAGTGCATATTTATTAATATCAATACATATTTTTTTATTAGCCTCCTTTTCTACAATAATTATCTACAATCTACAGCTATGTACAGCAGAAACAATAAAATAAAAATGAATGCAAGTAGAAAGGTCTCGTTTAAGGTATATTTTACATTACAATCAAATAATGAACATGTTGAATCATGATTACAGAACTGAAAACCCTTTCTCTCGCGCAACTGAACGAGCTATACCTGGAGCTAGAAGTCCTCATCCGAGAGTTCTCCGAGACCCTGATATCAGAGCTCGCCCTGCGAGACGAGCTGGAGTACGAGAAGGAGCTGAAGAACACCTTCATCTCGCTGCTGCTGGCCGTGCAGAACAAGCGGCGGCAGTACCACGTGGAGAGGAAGAGGAGCTCCAAGGTTGGGAATAATAATACAGCCAAACCTAACCCGGGAAGCGATCCCAAGGTAATGTAACTATAGATCAGCATTAGTGAGTCTCATGGCCCATGTGACGTAGGATGCTTTATGTTGCAAAATAACTAAAGACTCTTGCTGATGTAGCAAAGCTTTTCAGAGTTATTTTCTGAAACTCTCTTTAGTTTCAACACTCCATGTCTAATATTTGAATTGATCTTCAAGATAACTATCGATACCTGTAGGCTGCTAAAGATATGAGTAGATAAAGTACGTATTCAAGACATGTAATGACTTACTGAAACACAATATTAATCTTGAAGTAGTATGTTCTGCACTAGATTGAGATATTTGTAATGATGTGCTTGACACTTATCTAGTGATCCAGTGGTCGTGGGTTTGAGCCTCATTCTAGGAAACCAGCAAGCTAGTCCTATTTTATTAGCTTAGTTTGAAAATAGTAAGATTATTGATGTGACCCGTATTCTGTGTGCACATCTCTATTTAATTTTGTTTAAATAAATATACTATTATCAACTAGTAAAATGTGTAATGAACTACCAAAAGATGTAAAAAATCCTAAATTATCTCATTTAAAAGATGTAGCAGTCCTTACTTAACCCCCCCGTGCTTAAAAATGTTATTATATGAATTTTAGAAAGTTACTAATCTACTTTAAAATAGGTTGTAATTCAATTTTTCAATAGTCTGCAATGTGGCTAGACCGCCAACTAGATGCATCAGTACTATCGTTTTGCCTTATTCACTCATTTTACTAACTATTTTTTAGCTACTAGCATCTTAAATATTTCATATTGTTACATGAATTAGAAGGGTAAAAAAGTGTAACTAAAACCCTTACAGTATATGCTTTAAATTGCCCTGAACATGCAGAATCCTCGGTGCATGTAAAAACATACCAAAGGAAACATACCGATAGCCTCTCAAGGCTCAACGTACTAAAGGCCCATGTAAAACTGTACTACTAAGTCACGTGTACTATTTATATACTTTAAAATACACTATATTTATTCACAAGTGACGGAAATACATTTATATAATACAATATACAAAAGTTTCATTATTTTTGAAAAAAAATTCTTGCAGCGATATTAACTTGCTTTCGTGTACACACAACCCACCCGAGACCAATAAAAACGGTGACACCTAGCTTGTTGCATGATAGACGAGGTGTGTTCTCAATTCTTTTATAATATCATGTATTATCAGTTAAAGACACATACAAAAAAATGAACTAATCAAATAACATATCAATAATTATTCCTAATAAAGATAAGAGAGGACACCAAATTCAATCAAAACAGAAGAACATTTTTACAAGAAGCATTTTAGGAAAAATTTCCTAATTTTTAATAAATATAATATTTTTGATTGCAGTACCTGACGACTGTTATTCCCTACCACCTGGATAGCGGACCACCGGACAACCAGGCCCTTCAAGTCCTCATCAAAAGTAAGCCTCGTTTATTCCCATCTATTCTTAATGACTATCAGCCATCTCTATATTGTTCTGTTCAACACAGCTCACTAATGTTCATCTGCTCACGTATTGTACTCTAAATTGTGGGGGTTAGGTTTTTCAATGAAATGCACCATTTCAAAGAGTCATTTATTAAGCTAGGGATATAAAAGAAAGAATACAGATGATAGCGGAGCGTGAAGTAGCGGTGTTCAGTTTCAGCCCCTCCGAGACTCCTGGATGTAAATGTCACCGGTGTCAGGGTCAGTCAGTTGGATTTGAATCGCGACCCTTACGAAATCATAACCAACTGAGTAAAATAAATCTGTTTTTCACACTGCACATCTAAATGAATTGAATATTTTGAGAGGGGTTTTAAGCTTACCAATAAAATAAAATACCTTATTAGTAAGTTCCTTTTCAAGGATTTCAATTTGAGATTTTGTCAGAATGATGCGCGGAGAATTCTCTGGAGTGCGTGGTAACATTACACGAGCTGCGCAACTTCAAACTAATGCTGACGATGGCTATAACCATCAATAATTATTCCCTCATTTGAAAAAATATGAAATGCAAGCGTAGTATGCTTTTCAAGAAAAATATGACTTCATGTAAATTGTCCTGTATATGGGGCCATCTAGGTGATCAGCTGTGTATTTCCAAATAGAAAACTTTAAAAATTCTAAGCATCTTTTAGAAATATCTATCATGAATAATTGATGTATTTTTTTTAAAAAACAAACTAAACTTTTTTACTACATGCACAACTAAGTCGTATTTTGATCACAGATACAGTTGTGAGAGATGCAGTCCATCATCAACAGGTGTAAATGACGACTATTAGATGAGCGAGACTGCACCTCTCAAGAATATGTGTGCAGTATAAAGTTTAGTTTATTTTTAAATTAAAATAGTTAGCTGCCATAATGCCCTTAATGTGTTTTTATTCTTGTTACAGTCCTGAAGGCGATCAACGAAGATAGCCCCACCGTTCCGACGCTTCTCACTGACTATATACTTAAAATACTGTGTCCCACATAAGTATGTTTAAGTGACTTGCTATAATTTCAATCGCCACACTTTCCACACTCATTTTTCTTTATAAATACCACCTAACAATCCCATTCTACATCAACTAGTTGGACGCTTGTGCAGTGTTCATTAAGAACACATAATATCGTGTTTTGTCCTGTTTTCAGATGTATTCATCTTAAAAGTATATTAGTACATTATGGTAGACAGATATGTTTACGGAGAGAGTGGTTCTTTTTCAAAATGCGAGAGAGGCAAATCAACTTGCATAATCTTTTAATGCGTATAATTTTGAGAAAGCCTCTTTTAAATCTTTTTTTATTACACTACTTGTTTCAAGCAATTGGATTGGTGGGAAAGTATTAATTTTTTATTAGGTCATATTGCAAGGTGTGCAGAAATCGTATGGTATCAGTATTTTTTGTTATTTCCAGTTTATGACTCGCCTTCTAGAGATACATGCGCACGCAACATTTCTATGTTAAACAATGCTTAATTTTATGAAATATTGTGTGTACATTCATTAAAAGGCGAGTCATTCATCCAAGATCTTCTACCTCCTTCTTGATTATATTCCTCCGCTTTTCTCGGCATCCTGCAACTCAGGGTGAGAAATCTTTATCTACACCTTTCGATGTGGCCCACTACAACAAGTTTTTCACAGCTATCTTGTCTTCTCGCAAGATGCTGCATATCACCATCCATGTTATGTCTCCAGCACCG